>OV702296.1:396736477-398015227 GCA_916181665.1 Avena sativa | reverse complement strand
CCGACCATGGCAAATCTGAAAGTAATCTTTATGAATACCTAGAACCATGACGGCCAATTACTAGGTAAGCACTGCCTAAAGATGACATGGATACAACAAATCTCACATTACAGTGTCTCGAGGTGGCTCAGTTCAACAGCAAAATTGTCTAGCATATCTGCTTGTTTTAATTATCCACTGGAAAGGGAGCAGCAAAATTGTCCAGTATATCTGGCTCAGTTCAACAGAAAAAATATCCATGAGCCATGAGACGTGATCACCCATTTACATGCGGTTTCACCTGTAAATCACCAGTAGTTATCCTACATTATGATACGGGATCAGACAAGTCACCAAGTAGTAACATTTTTATAACTTGCACTAACAGAAGGGGCAGAGTGCACAACGGCCAGCATCACAGGGAAAACTGTACAGTGAACTCAAAATTGCAAATAAGTTGCATTTAAATATATCTGAAGAGTTTCGATGAATAACTCACAGTTTCAGTAGTTTCCTCTAGGACATATCACTGACGACATACACCTAAAAAACAGCCACATACAGAAGAACACACCACCTAACCTGCCTCGACTGGGCGGAACACTAACAGGTTTTATTTGATAACTGATACAACAACCGGACTGACAACTACACAGCTGAAAGCTTATTTGGTACAGTCTTCAAACCAGCCCACTTATTACAGTGTTATACAACATCTCCTTACAACAGGAGCGTTATCCTCCTCGGCAAAACTGAAGACCCCGTCCACCAACCTTGACTTGAAAGCAGCGGAAACCGTGTGATTCAATCTCCGCAGTGGTTTTCTCCAAAACTGAGTTGGACAATACTGGAAATTATGTCAAGGAAGCCATTTGCTCAAAGATGGTGATGTGTTGTCGAATATACTGAAAGTTCAAGAAAGTACCATTCAGGAGTAATACTACAATATAAACCAGTATACATGAATGACATACGATCTGTGCAATACTTATCTCATATCATAAATTCAGAACCTAGATCTAGAGAAGCACCATGCTCTTTACTAGGAGTATATAGCATTGGTAAAAGCATTAAGCATTTTCTGATACACCTGTGCTACATTAATAAAATCAGTCATTTAGAAATCCAAGTGACGAGGAGTTAGCTTTTATTAACCAAACGTTGCAATTTTAAGATTCCTATCATGTCAAATTTACTAGCGCTAAATATAGGAGACCCTATTTAAGAAAAAGCTCAGTACTTGAGAGACACGAAGCTATTGAGAAACACTAAAGCATTCCTCTTATTTGTCATGGTCAGAAACATTATGTAGAAATCAACAAAAAGGAAAACATTCACCAGAAAATTAGTGGTACTTTTTGTGAGTAAAAAGCCATAATCCTTTAGCTATAAAGAGTAGGACATAAAAGGATACGACTTGGTATCAGTGTCAAAACACAGCCTCCACCACCAGCTCCAGTCAACTTAGAGACCAAGTTATACTTCAACGTTGTGCGCAGCACGGTTTCTATAGCAGAATGGCTGACCCCCATGCACTGAAGCAGACCTTGGTTCATCTCCATGAGCTCTGCTAGCTTTTCCTCCTTTGCTGTGATGGCTACCTCATCATCAGCCACTAACTCGACGATGCTTGAGAGCTCCTCACAGATGGAGTTTACCGCACTGATGACGGAAGCCATAGCATCGGGGTGCCTAGATGCTCTTTCAGACACACCGGCAACCAGGGCCTTGGTGTTCCTACCAACCCTTGTATCTGTAATGAGCATTTTGACTGGGTTGCTCGATTTGAGGTTGGTGAATTCCCCCTTCTTGAATTTGATCATGCTGCCTAGCATTCATATATAGATTCAGTTAAGAACTAAATAAATCGTGAGGTTAAGTTGAGATGTATCCAGTAGGGAATATTTCCATGACTGAACTCCTAAACTTGGAAGTATCAAGTGAACTGAAGATTTTACAGACAATAGCCAAAATACCACTACTCAAAACCGAGAGTTCCAAAATACCACTAGTAAAAACCGAGTAGCCAAAATACCACTCAACTATGAATTCTCATGCCAGAATACCACTAGTTCCTAACTGAGACTAACGGTGTTAAATAAAGACCTACATGCCCTTGGTGACAGTTCCTCTTCCCCAATGTCATCTAAGATTCGTTCGAGGCTGAGCGGCGCGAACAGTAGCAAGGTCGTCGTCGATGGAGCCGGGCTTACATCAGTTGCTGCCTCGCCGCCTGGTCTACGTGCAAGCGTCTGCCTGCCTCCGTGTGACCAACACACAGTTGATGCATTCGTGTGTTTGTTTCTGTGCTACTCAAAAACAACGGAGCAACCACGGAATACCCGACGGCAGGACGATGCAACTCGCCTGGCGGTGTACACAGCGGCCAAGGTGTTGTCTTCCTGTAGCAGGGCGAGGGATCATAGCGCCGATTTCATGGTAGCGACCTGGGCGAGGGCGGGTTGGCATGCTGAGCCGTGGAGGGGGCAGGCATGGGGGGAGGGTGGGCGGGCAAGCAGGCGGGCGACGACAGCATGGAGAGCGGGGAGAAGCTGATGAACAATAGGGAGCACGCGGTGGCAGGGCATTGGCGGTCAGCTATGGCAGATGCAATCACCGTCACCTGTCAGATCGTATTGTTTTCTGTGCGTGCGTGAAACAGAGAGATGAAAAGAGAAGTACGTACTAGTAGTAGATGGGTACTTTTGGGAAGGGAAGAAAAAACTGACAACTTAATTTTGTGTTGACTAACGGCTTCCGTTTCACAACTAGCGGAGTGGTATTTTGGCATGGAAAAACTGAAGATCGGTGCTATTTTGGCTACTCAGTTTTTACTAGTGGTATTTTGGAACTCTCGGTTTTGACTAGTGGTATTTTGGCTATTGTCTCAAGATTTTAATCGGTCCAAGAAAGCAGCAGCGTACCAAAAGTGCTGACGGCATTGTCGATGCCGGAAGGCTTCCCATGGATAATCTTCTCCCCCTGGAACGCCCACTGGTTAACGAGCTCAAGATCTTCCTTGTGGAACGACCCCCACTCTGTGCCGGCATCGGCAGCTTGTGGACGGACTGCGCCCGCGGCCGCCAAGAGCGCCCCGGACAAAGACACGGAGAACGCCGCGGACGAGCCGAGCCCCGCGCCCAACGGCAGGTCCGACTTCACCACGGCCTTCCCAGGCCTACAGCTGCATAATGAAGGGCATTCAGTTTATTAGGAGGTGCTGGCCATTACAGGACTGGGAGTTTGGATACTGTACGGATGCCAACTGACCCCAAGATGGAGGTGTAGAGGTAGAGGAAAGCGGAGAGGCCGGCGGCGAGCCAGATCTTGTCCTCGGGGATGTGTTCCTGCTCCAGGAGCTTGGCCATGGCGGCCAGCTCGTCGGAGGAGCACGGCCTCGGCGCGTTGACCGCCGCTCCGGCTCTTTCCCCGAACACCTCCCGCAGTCGCGCGCACGGCCAGGAGAAGACCAGGCCCGTGTCCCGCAGGTCCACCTCCACCGCGCCGGCGCCATCCTCCTCTGCGAAGATCGAGCGGCGTAGTTAAGAGCGGCGGCGATGGTGAAAGAAAGTCAGAAAAAAAAGAGGAAAGAATCAAAGAATCTGTATGGGAGAAGGAAGAACCTGATGCGGGGAGGAGGTGGAGCGAGGAGTGGGTGTAGAGGTCAATGGCGGCGGCGACGGCGGCGGAGCCGTGGACGACGGCGTGCTCGCCGGCGAGGATGATCTTCCCGGGCGCGCGGGCGCGGAACCCCTCCATCCGATCGATCTCCCCTTGTGTGTGGTGCTACGGCTGCTGTTGCAGTTGCAGTGGCAGTGCCGGCCCAAGGTGTAGGCACATCGGGAACATCGACAGTGGCAGCGTTTTGTAGGCACGTGCGAGCCCTCGAGTCCTCCTCCAAGTCAAAGATGCAGAGTTTACAAAGATTGGGCTTTTAGAAATCTTGCTCCGTTAATTATCTGTACCGTCGCCGTGAACTGCACATTAACTGGAAGAAGGAAAAAATGGATTAGGGGATGAACTCTGAGGGGGATTTCTGCCCTTGCAAGAAGACAGGCAAAATTTGCACAGATCGGAAGAATAAAGGAGGATTATATTAAGGGGAGATTACCCGTATGAAACATCAACAGCGTCCATCCCCGCTCAATCGTCTTAGCACTACCGAATCCCAAAGACAATGGAACCGCAAGATAATAAGAAGATGGAAACGAGAGAAGAGAGGGTGGAGGGAGGGCGCACCATGGAGGAGAGATCGCCGCCGGCATAGGTGGTCTTCGCGTTCCCTCCTAAGCTCTGCTGCCTGAGTTCGGGCTGAGGCCTGGTTTCGGTCGACCTGGCCCAGTTCACGTGGACTTCACGGTGACGGTAAAAATCAATGACGTAGCAGGCAACGCCCTGGGTGGTATTTTGTAAAGCCCAACCTTTTGATGGTATTTTTGTAAGTTCGGATTTTTTTTTTAAGCTATATGTACTAGCTGAATGCCCGTGCGTTGCTACGGCCAAATAAATTTAGAGCTAGACATGTGGATAAAAATTTAACCGACGTATCTAGTGGCTAATCTTTATTGTCAAAATCAACACATGCACATCTCCTATCTATCTTCATTAGAGGATTTTGGTCGACACCGCTAGACCAGACTAAAGATATCGATGAAACAATGCACAAGTCACATAAACAAGATAAACAAGCTAAATGTTGTACTACCTCTTAGCATAATATTTGATTGTTGCCAACAACACAAGCCATTTAGAAAATATGCAATATGCAATACATAATTCTCTAAGAAATATACCACGACTACTCGACTTCACCAAGTTCCATACTTTCACAATTAATCATGACGACAAAGATCCTCTATTTGCTCTTTGCTTTTACTTCTCTAAACCGTTGCATATATTGTTCACAAAGTCTGAAGATTGTACAAATTCTTCGGAACACTAAAAGTACAATAATGTAGGAACTGTTTAACACACATATAGTCATAAAAGGAAGGAATCACATCAGTTATACCGTTTCCTGCACATGATTTTCATGCATGAGCACAACAGGTAGCACACATTGCCACACATCAGAAGGGTCGTGTAATAGGACGCCCGCACAGGGATAAGCTGGAGCAAAAAGAGACATAAGGGAGTCTCGGCATATCGATCGGTTGCAGTTGCCGATCATCTGAATTTCACAGCTTCTGTAGTTCACATAAGTTCTACAGATATGGAGTTCAAAGTGGCTGTTCTTGTCAGAATGTTGCTTTGCCTTCCTGTCTTACGGGGCATTTCCGAGACCGCCGTCAATCTCGCTGACCTGCTCTCCATGGTCGGCTCCTATGACGCCTTCTTTGACTACCTCACAATGACATACGTGATCAACACCTTCCAGAGCAAGGCCAACAACACCAAGTAGGGCATCGCCGTCTTCACGCATATAAACTCTGCTTTCGTGACCATCGACAGTGTCGCGCTGTCCTACCTCACCATTGACCAGTACCGGTCGCTCATGCTGTCATGCTCTCGGCCTTCTCCATGCTGACCGTGGCGAGCCCGCATTTGACTTGAACGTCACCGGCGCCGCATACACAATCGCCTCCACTTTCACTCCTCCACGATCCCCTTCCACCACGACCCCAACCAGCTCATTGAGCTTAGATGTCCTATCTAGCCAAGGCTCCCCTTGAACAACAATAGAAGACTGATGGCATGCAGATAACTGAATGCTTTTTTCACCGACCCAGTAGATACCATGTTTCGGTTTGGCACTTTGTTGTACAGGTTGGGCTCCATTCCACGATACATGTTTCTATTTGTATATTCAACTCTCTCTGTTGCACACATAAACCCATCTCCCCCTGTGTATTTGTAATCAACATGCAGCTAGAGCAACGGTCAAAAAAAATGCAGCTGGATCACCGAACACACTCGCCACCACAGAATTCTGGTATCTCTGAACTTTTCTTTCGGTGAACTTATTTAGATGTTAGGTTTCAGTACTGCACACAAACTCTCAAAGACCGTAACACCGATGAGAACTTTCATCTTATTGGTTGCAAAAAACATGTACAGTCAGTTTGATAAGTGTATCGCTAATGGATCTTTTAAATCTCAAAACAAACCAAAAGGGAGTGACCATGTAGGCTCTATTAATGGAGAAGCTGAAATTCTGGACATGAGATTGACTTTAACAAATTTTACAGTTTTTCCTTGCATGAGTCAGCTAGTCTGACAGATTATAGAGTTTCACTATACTGAAGGGCGTTGAGAAACCTTTTTAAATTTAAATTGGTAGGGTTAATCGAGTGGTTATAGTCCAAAAAAAATCCAATCATAGATGCCCTGGATAGATTCATGGGGATTTGTTCAGAACTGGGACTGTTTGTGTCACATGCTTGGTGAGAAAAATGCTTCTCATGCTTCAATCTCTCAATTTATTTGGAATGGAGGGAGGAGCAATCTACTGGGTACGCAATTGGCATCGGTATAGTCCTTCCAGGTAAAGAACAGCAGCTGCAGTTGCAGCTAAGGGTTGGTGTGAACGGTCATAGGCTCTAAATAAGCTACAGTTAACGCCAGTTTGCAAACTTCGACAGTAGTTTCAGTAAACACTCGGGATAAACTTCAGACTCCGCAATCCATGACTAAATACTAATCAAACTCGTGGGAATAGACATTGCTAGCTGTAGGTCCTAGCCTCCAGGGAGATTGTCCTGGGCCTTGCCGTCGGGGAGACCTCCTGGGCGAGAGGAGGTTGGTTGCCGAATCAGATCGGTGGAGTGAGGCAAGAGAAAGAGAGTCTGACATGAGGTGGAGTCGGGAAGGAGAAGCCAGATGATGGGCATAGCGAGCAATTGAGCTGTGTTGTAGCAAGATGGGCACGCGGGTTGGAAGAGAACGCCGGCAGGAGGGCTTGATATCGACGGAGGTAGGCGACGGGTGGACGGAGAGGGCCGCTCTCTCACTGGTGTCGGCCAGATCTGGCTCAGGCGTTTCCGCTGCTGCCGCCAATGTTTCCTCCGTCTCAGGTATTGCTCCTGCCCCCGCCACCTCTCGCTGCTGGTTTCTCTTACTCACTCGGGTCGCTGACGTGGTCCGGGCTGTCGCGTGTGATGGGCGGAGGCAGAGCAGAGCTCCCGCTCGTGAGGGTGGAGGAGGAGAGAGATGCGGTCGTGTACTCGGGAGGGAACTGTTTTGACTCGGCGGTGGCAGTGGCTATTATTTCTCCAAACAGCCAGGGGTAAAACCGTCCTAGTAAAAATCGGAACGAAAATCTAGACAGACGAACCTACCGTTCTGTAAATTAGTAGATAGATAAGTCCAGATTTTTTAATGGTATATACAGATTCTTTTTTATTGATTTTGCTAGTAGTAGCAGCCAGCAGCCAGCCGCCAGCAGGAAAATATTTGTCAAATAAGTAGGAGATGAGAACCGAGTTTTACAGGCTGCCATCGATATTGGCATTGCAAGTCAAGCAGACTCGTATATTTTTTATGAATTGTTACTAGTTTATTATTGAAGTGCACAACAAACCAGCAGCCAGTCAAAAAATCAAAAGATCTATCTATCAGTACTAAATCTTCATGAAATTTTCTAGACTCAGGTGCCTCTCAACTCTCGTCCTGCTCCGACAGGAACAACTCATATATGTGCGGCATCAAACATGGCAAGAGCGCTGCCTATTCGTGAAGAGGAATAGAAAAGAAAACATTTTACAAAGATAATAATACCATTGGGTTCGACGCCAACAACTACGATGTTAAACAGTACGATCAATCCTCACTTAAGTCTACCGCGTCTCTGCTGACCTCGCCGTCGGCCAGATTGGAACCTGGTATCCTCATGAAATCGGCTGTAATCCAACTGAGCCGTCTCGCCGTGAAATCGGCTGCCCTATAGTCCCAAAACAACATCCACCCGTGCTTCCACCAAGTGTACGAAGATCCAAATCATCTACGATTTGCTCGAGAACGCAAAGTAACCTGAATCTGCAATCAGGCAGGCCAACCTGCTAGTCACTGAATTCAGCAAACAGCCTGATTTGCTGCTATTGATATTTTGCGTGTATCTATGTATTCCTATCTCTTTCGCTTTGGTATTTTGTAGGTTGGAGTAGGAGTACATTGTTTTTGTTTTTTTTGTCTAATAATAACCAAACTGATTTTGGCCAGACTTATGTTACCGCATCAAAGCATTACATGAATGCTACCTATACTCGTAAAACTAACCCCCAATGTGAAAAAAATAACCATGTTTAGCAAATAAAAACCAATACTACATTTATTCATGTTTATAAAATAGGAAAATTCAGAACTACATGTGTCCTGAAACATATTACAACCATAGTTTACTTGGCTGCACTTCCTCTATTATTCATATATCAGTTTACGAGAGAGTTGTGAGAGGATGAACTAAAAGGAAGATACACTTCAATATTAGAGGCTAGGCACACTTCCATATAACCCAAAAAGAAGGCACACTTCATACCTAAACTCTCGTTCCTTTCTGAATGGTAGCAAATTGTTCTTGCCTCCCTTGGTTGGATCAAAAGTTCAAGCTGACACTTGTTGCATCAATCATTTCTGGTATTACAGCTACCTTTCGCTCGATTAACCTGCTTAGCAAGTCACTTTCCATGTCGGTACGCCGGTACCAGCGCTGATAAAAAAACACAAGGAGACATCAGGTATATTCATCGTGTCCTTCTATTGTGGACTTAGATCCACAACAGGATAACTACCGTGCTGAAGATATCCAGATGACATGGTTGTGAGGGATTGGGTAGACATAGGTTGAGGAGAGAGATTTGCTAGGGAGAGATTATATTGACTGTTCGTGCCTCATCCAATAACTTACATAGCTGACACATATATAATACATCCTAACTTACATCCAAGGCATTATATTTTCTAATCCTTACTATTCTGAATTAACCTTTCCTAATCCTTTCTCTAACTCATCTTTCCTAATTCAATTCTTCCCCTTTATGAACTCTTCCTGACGTGGTGTGATCACGTCAATGCCCATACTTGATGGACTTGAGTTTAGAGAAAGAGCGGCATGCTGGAGACTTCGTTGGTTAATAGAAAAACACATGGGGACACGAGGTTTACCCAGGTCTAGGCCCCCATATGGAAACCCTACTCCTTCTTGTCTTTTCTTGATTGATTAAGGAACCGAAGGTTTACAAGGTCAACGAGATGGCAATGGTGCACGGATTGAATCTAGCAGGTGTATGTGCGAGAGATTGGTTACCCTCCTCGTTGATCCTTCTTCGTCTTTATATGGGGAGGCCAGGTCTTAGGAGATATTCGAGTTGGTTTTAAGTTTAAGGGTGAAATCCTAAAGTTTCCTATCTAGTCTTGCCGTATCCACCAAGGAGTCAAGTCCTTCATGGGCTTAGTCTCACCTGAATCGTCATGAGCTTCACCGTCAGCATCGGATTGTTACATGGGACTCCCGCTAGACTCGACCAGATAGGCCAATAATAGATACAATGTAGAGCATACCTATGTCACTTCCCTAGCCGACTCCTTCCCCGGTTCTCATTGGGAGGCAATGTGCTAATGCCCACAACACTACACCCCTATCGGAGAAGCAGCTTGTTCCCAACCTACAGGCTAGCAATCATGGTCTTGTTGCACCCATGGCTCCATGTCTTGGCACATCAAGCATCCCCCTCCACTATACCCAATGCCACCATAGGTGCTGCTTCAGGTTGTGTTTCCGCTGATGGATCTGATGTTGTAGGAAGTTCTTCTATTTGTGTCTCTATTATTGTTATGCATGGTTGAAGTACTACCACCACTAGTTGCGTTTCTACGCCTGGTTACTTGGCCATGATTCTCTTGGTTGCTCCCACTATGACCACATCGTCGATCTTCATCTATGTTGTTGCTGCTTCTTCCTCTGAGCTTCTTCTTCACACTAGTAGAGAAAACCTTATAGTAGCAATCCTTATCACCGGCGAAGTGGCACCTTGCTCGCCGGCGGTAAGCGCTTACAGGCTTGCATAACATTACCATTGGCGAAACGAAACTTACACGCCGACGATAGAAGAAGTACCATTGGCGAAAGGGGCTCCCGCACGCCAGGGATAGGGTGGGTCGCGTGCCCTGGGATGGGCTGCAACTTACCACTGGAGAAAGAGCCCGTGCTCGCCGGGGCTAGAAAAATTATCGCCGGCAAAAACCTTGCGCGCACGCCAGGGATACGGTGGGCCTCGTGCCCCCAGATTGGGCCGCCACTTACCGCTAGCGGAAGGACACCTGATCGTCGGGGATAGGTACTTATACCGCCGGCGAAACAGGCAGCGCTCACCGGGGATGCATGGCGGGGTACGGGTGGGCCACTCGGACGTGTTGTTACCGCCGGCGAGTTGTCTCTTTCCGCTGGTGGTAAAGGACTACCACCGGAGTTTAGGGATTGCTTCGTCGGTGGTAACCTGGCACTTATTACAAGGTCGCGAACCAGCCACTAGCAACACCTCCTCACTCACCACTAGCTCTCCCTTTCTTGGAAACTCAAGCCCAAGCTTTGCTAGCTCATTCCCCCACTTCTCCCCACCTATTTTAACTAATTCAACCAACAAAGTTTAATATATTTATGGAGATGTCGTTCCCCTCGCATGCATTAGTAGATCTAGCTAGCAAGATCTAGATCTAGATCTAGATCCATCTCCCCCCACCACCTTTATTTCCCACTTCTCTCTACTGGTGCTCTCCCCTCCACTTCTCTCTACCGATGCTCTTGGACCTCGCGTCAACTAATAGGTATAATATATGTGGTGGAATGTGCATGAGTGTTGGCGTGGTTGCACGCATATGTGGACCTTTTTATGTTGTTTTGCCGGTGGAATGTGTGCATGTACAATGAGTTGCCAATGTTTTGCCGGAATATCGATTAACTTCCGTTCCGGCGAATTTCTGGCACTCCGACGAGACCATTTTTAGCAAAGGTCATGCAAAAAAATTCCGTGAAAGCAGCCGAGCGAGACGGCGATAACGTTCTAATCTATTCTCTTATTATGCAGGCGACGATGGTCATCGAGATGAAGGAAAGCATGGTGGATAGATACGTGGAACGCGCGACTGCTGACATGTATCGAAATAACCGCTTGGAAATAAGATGTCCGTGTCGCAAATGCAAACTATCGTCATTGTTTGATCCCTTGTCATGCACGGTGAATGAGCACCTCCTCAGGTATAGTTTCATGGATGGCTACACTACTCCGTGGATGGATGATGAAGATGATGATGATGCCTTTGACCATAATAAGAAAGAGGATGCCGTTCAACACGAAAATGAAGATGATGAGGAGGGAGAAGAACGGGATATCGCACACGACGACGACGGCCGTGATGAACAACATCGGGAAGAATAAGAACATGCGGACGACGAGGACAGGAGTAGGAATACCCCGCTAACCGTGACCGTGCATGACCCTCATGTTCAGGAAATTCTTCTCGGCAACGCATCGACTGACCCCAGATTCACTGGTAGACAGAAGTCTAAGCTGGATCAACTGGAGGTAGACTCGAGAACTCCGTTGTACGACGCAGGTCGCGGGACGGAGGAGACCCGCTTGAGAGTAACTCTTGATCTTTTAGAGATAAAGGCAAGATACAGATGGAATGATGCAAGCGTAGACGAACTCTTCCGATACTTGAAGAAGCACTTACCTAAAGATAACACGTTGGCAGGTAGCCTACAATAGGCCAAGAAACTGGTGTGCCCTCTCTATTTATCGCATGAAAAATACCACGCCTGCATCAGTGACTGCGTGATTTATCGGAACGAGCACAAGGACTTGACCACGTGCCCAAGGTGCGGCAAGCCTCGATACAAGAGAGGGACGAGAAAAGCTCCTCGAAAAGTTGTGTGATACTTCCCGCTTAGGCCCCGTCTCCAGCGGTACTTCGCGGACCCCAAGGAAGCGAAGCTCATGCGCTGGCATGCAGAAAGGAAGGAGGCGATGATGAAGGATCCAGTGCGGGTTGAAAACCCAGTGTTGACGCACCCTTTGGATGCAAGCCAGTGGAAATCATTAGACGATGAGTACGAATATTTCGGTAAAGAACCAAGGAACATCAGACTGGGTGCAAGCACCGACGGACTCAATCCGTTCGACAACCAGAGCAGCAAGCACAACACCTAGCCCGTGTTTGTATGGATGTACAACCTCCCCCCATGGCTATGCCTGAAGAAGAAGTACATACACATGAGCATGCTAATCCAAGGGCCGACACAACCAGGGAGCGATATCAACCTGTATCTTGAGCTTTTGAAGGAGGAGCTAGTCATCTTGTGGGACGAAGGGGTAGAAACATGGGACGCTCACCTCCAACAAACTTTTTGTCTGAAAGCAGTGCTGATCACGACAGTGTAGGACTAACTCAGATACGGATATATCGCATGCCAGGTGTGCCACGAACACAAGGCTTGTGTGAGGTGCATGGAAAGTACGCCGTTTCTTTAGCTTGGTAAGGATCCCGGGTCTTCGAAAACCGTCTACATGAGGACTCGGATGTGGCTACCTGAGAATGACCCATGGAGGAAGCGTGGAGATCTGTTCAACGGCAAGGATGAGCTCGAAGTACCTCCGCCTAAGCGCAGCGGCGAGGAGATCGATGCTTTGTTGAAAAGCTGGAAACACTGCCCTCCGCCGGGTAAGATAAAGAAGCATAAGCGGAAGCGAGGAGATAAGAATAAGGAAAAGAAACATGGTCCGCTCATGGGGGTATGGAAAAGGAGGTTCGTGTTTTGGGACTTGCCATACTGGAAGATCCTCGGTACGCCTCATAGCCTTGATGTCATGCATATCACGAAGAACATGTGCGAAAGATTGCTTGGCACTTTGCTCAACATGCCGGATAGGACCAAAGACGAGCCGAAAGCAAGACACGGCCTAAACGCCCTGAATATCAGAGAAGAGCTTCACCCCCTGCCATCTTCTTCTACAGTTGAGTAGGAGACAAACGACCGCAAGCGCAAAAGGACGGGGAAGCAGCCGGTTGAGGAGGAGACGAAAGATCCTAAGGGAAAAAGGTCGAAGAAGAGTGAAACCCCACGCCCCTCCTGCTTCACTCTATATCCTAACGAGCTTGAACAGATGATCGGTTGCCTCCTCAGAACCAAGTATCCCTTAGGCTACGTGGGGCTGATACGTAGATGGTTGGACCCGACGAAAGGAATCTTCAGCGGGATGAAGTCTCATGACTGTCACATCATGATGATGCAGATATTTCCGGTTGCAATCCGAGGGATCATGGAACCGCACGTCCGTGCAACACTGACTAGCCTCTGTAACTTCTTCGATGTCATCACTCGGAAGTCGATAACCGTCAAGAAACTCGGGCGGCTGCAGAAAGAGATCGTCACCATTATATCCAAGATGGAGATGTACTTCCCGCCCGCATTCTTCGACATCATGGTCCACCTGCTGTTGCATATAGTGGACGATATCGAGGATCTCGGGCTTCCGTTCTTTCACAACATGATGGCGTTAGAAAGAATGAACGGAATCATCAAAGGATACGTCCATAACAAGGCACATCCAGATGGAAGCATCGTCCAAGTATTTCTCACCGAGGAGTGCGTCTCTTTCTGCAAGAATTATCTTAACGAGGAAAACCCACGTCCGATTGGTTTGCCCATGAACAAGCACCTCAGCAGGTTCAAGGGAGTAGGCCACCGCACTGGCAAGAAGGAAATGGACGTGGATCAGTGTGATAGGAGAGCCGACTTTGATAGGTCCCACTTAGTAGCGCTACAGCACATGGATGATGTCACGCCTTGGGTGGAAAAGCACAAAACCATGATCGAGAACAATGCTAACAAGCCGATGATGGAAGAAGAGGTATTTAGAGCGCACAACTCCTCTTTCGCGTGCTAGTTCAAAGACCATATTGATGCCACTCCCCCGCCAATGACAAGCGTCGCGGACAGAATCACAGTGGCTTTATATTACGGGCCCTCGCCAAACCTCATGACTTATCAAGCATACGACATCAGCGGTTAGACATTCTACACGGAGGAGAGAGACAAAAGAAGCGACTATCAGAACTCGGGTGTGACGATGCAATCTTACACGGGTGAAGAGAAGAAAAGATACTACGGAAGGATCGAGGAAATTTGGAAGCTCGACTACGTCAGGGAGAAGCTACCGATGTTCTGTGTCAGATGGGCTACATATGTTAGAAAAGATGACGAGTATTTTTACCACCATGTGTATGCCCAACAAATCCAAGACCAAGAAACCCACCGCACAAAATGAGCCATGGGTGTTGGATAAGCACGTCGAGCAATGCTTCTTCATTACCGACCCGTCAAGGCCTAGCCGTGTCATCGTGAGGAGAGGCAAAAGGGCCCTCGTCGGAATGGATGGAGTCGCCAACGAGAAAGACTTTGACGGACTCGTCGGAGACCCGATGATGGAAGAACCCGATGAAGACGATGCAACATACACAAAAAGAAGAAGAAGGACCACATTGCCTAGGTCGTCATCTACAACAACTCCGTACACAAGGAGTCACGACGATGAGACTGGCGGGGTCGTCAAGTCAAAAAATACCAAGCAAAAGGGAAAGAAGAAGAATCAGAGTGTGAACTTAGATCCACAATGGGAGAACAACCATGCTAAAGATAGCCAGACGGCATGGTTGTGAGTGATTGGGTAGACATAGGTTGAGAAGAGATGATTTCTATGGAGAGATTAGATTGATTGTTCTTGCCCCGTCCAATAACTTACATAGCTGACACATATATAATACGTCCTAACTTGACACCCAAGACATTATACTTTTCTAATCCTTACTATTTTGAATTAACCTTTCCTAATCCTTTCTCTAACTCATCTTTCCTAATTCAAGTCTTCCCCTTTATGAACTCTTCCGGGCGTGGTGTGATCACATCAATGCCCATACTTGATGGACTTGAGTTTAGAGGAAGAGCGGCACGCTGGAGACTTCATCGGTTAACAGACAAACACATGGGTACATGAGGTTTACCCAGGTCCAGGCCCCATAAGAAAACCCTACTCTGGCTTGTATTTTCTTGATTGATTGAGGAACCGAAGGTTTACAATGTCGACGAGGTGGAAATGGTGCGCGGATTGAATCTGGCAGGTGTATGTGCGAGAGATTGGTTACCCCCTCATTCCTCTCTCTTGGTATTTATATGAGGAGGCCAGGTCTCAAGAGACGTTCGAGTTGGTTTTAAGTTTAAGGGTGAATCCCTAAAGTTTCCTATCTAGTCTTGCCATATCTGCCAAGGAGTCAAGTCCTTCATGGGCTTGGTCTCGCCTGAATCATCATGAGCTTCACCGTCAGTAGCGGACTGTTACATGGGCCTCCTGCTAGCCTAGACCAGATAGGACAATAATAGATACAATGTAGAGAATACCTATGTCACTTCCCTAGCCAACTCTTTCCCCGAGTCTCATTGGGAGGCAATGTGCTAATGGCCACAACACTACACCCCTCTCGGAGAAGCATCTTGTTCCCAACCTACATGCTAGCAATCATGGTCTTGTTGCCCCCATGGCTCCATGTCTTGGCACATCAAGCGTACTCTCCACTATACTCAATTCCACCATAGGTGCTGCTTCAGGTTGTGTTTCTGTTGATGGATCAGACGTTATAGGATTTTTTTTCTATTTGTGCCTCTATTATTGTTATGCCTGGTTGAAGTACTGTGACAACTAGTTGCACTGCTAAGCCTGATATCTTGGCCAATGTTTCTCTTGGTTTCTCCCACTATGACCATATCGTCGATCTTCATCTGTGTTGTTGCTGCTTCTTCCTCTGGAGCTTCTTCTTCAAGCGCCTTTGCAGCTGCTTGTGCCACAGAAGCTTCTGTGATCCTGCTTTATTTCTCCACAACAATCTCTAGCATACACATCTTGAATTCATCAAAGATGGTTTGAAGGGAGGCCTTGAATTTTTCATGAAAGAGTCGGCATCAAAATCCATGGTGGTTGGCTCTAATACCAAATGTTGTGAACTTGGATCCACAACGGGATAACAACCGTGCTGAAGATAGCCAGCCGACATGGTTGCGGGGGATTGGATAGACATAGGTTGAGAAGAGATAATTTCTATGGAGAGATTAGATTGATTGTTATTGCCTCGTACAATAACTTGCATAGTCAACACATATATAATACCTCCTAACTTGACACCCAAGGCATTATACTTTCCTAATCCTTACTATTCTAAATTTACTTTCGTAATCCTATCTCTAACTCATCTTTCCTAATTCAATTCTTCCCCTTTATTAACTCTTCCCTAGCCGACTCCTTCCTTGAATATCATTAGGAGGAAGCGTGCTAATGGACACAACACCTTCAATATGATATCTTTTGATATGCAACACAATTACACTAGGTTTTGAGAGCTAGAGTAGAAGACCATAAAAGATAATCAATTCTTTAGGAAATTAAAATGATAAGTTAACCGAATTCATCTCATAAACTTACATTGGGAAACATCAAATCCTATAAAATGCCATATTTTATTTTGCCTTCGGAAGGTATCTGGTACCTTTAAAAAATCCACAATCACATAAGAAAGTTGATATTGTCTCAAAGCCTAGGTATTCTTGGGACCAATGTGGCGACCCTCTGAGGCCGTCGACGATGCCACATCAGGGTCATAGATGGCCTCCTTGTCCTTGGCGAGAGTGTTCCGCATCTCCTTCCACTTGTCACAAGTCTTAATCCTTGAAATGACATGGATGAACTTGAATTCAATGTTGATGGCTGTCTGTTGATGAGGGAGCTTCTTTTTATTTAAGTCCCCGACAACGACGCCAGAAAACTTGTTGGTGACTCCTTGATGGCGCCACAGAACTTGACGTGGAGCACTTCGTTGGAAACCCCAAGAGCAAGGTGTGATGAGCACACCAGCAAGTCTTCCCTCGATAGAGACCGAGGTTATCGAACTAGAAGGAGGAAGGAAACGTCACACAGGTGTTGCAAGCAACGCGGAGACCTGCACAACACAAACTCAAGACTTTGCCCCAACGAATCAGTGAGGTTGTCAAGCTCACCGGTTTGCTGTAGCAAAGGATTAAACGTATGGTGTGGAAGGTAATGTTTTGCAGCAAGTAAACAAGTAACAGTGGAAGATGTATCAATGGTAAAGATTGGACCGGGGTTCATAGTTCACTAGAGGTGCTCTCCTTAGATAAACAACATGGCATGAAGGGTAAACAAATTACAACAGGGCAATTGACAGGAACTGAGCAAGGCATAATAATGCAATTACTAGTCAGAAAGATCCTATGAGATTCGATTGGGCAATACAACAAGACACATAGACCGCCATCCAACTGCATCTATGACTAGAAGTCCACCTTCAGGTTATCATCCGAACCCCCTCCAATATTAAGTTGCAAGCAACAGACAACTGCTTTAAGCAAAGTGTGTAAGGTGAACAGTCCACATGTTCCATGAACAAGAGACCGTTGTTTTCTCCCTAGTAGCAACAACACATCTACAACCGAAGAGATTATTGTCACTTCCCTTGGAGACTAGAGGCATGAACCCACTATCGAGCATAAATACCCCCACTTGGAGTCACTAGCAACTACTTGGCCAAGATAGCTACTAACAACAGAGAGCATGCAAGATCACAAACAACACAAACATGATAGAATCATAAAGACAAAATCATTAATCAAACCAACATAATAATCTCAATATCCATCGGATCCCTGCAAACACAACATGCATGATTACAAATAGATTAGATCTTGATCATGAACGGACCTCACAAGATCTATACATGAAAGCACAAAGGAGGAGATACAACCATCTAGCTACTACATGGACCCATAGTCCAAGGTGGAACTACTCACGCATCATACCGGAGAGAAGGCCTCCGGGATGATCTCCCCCTAGGCAGGGTGCCGGGAAGAACTTCAGATCCCCCAGATCTAGGGACGATGGTGGAGGCGGCTACAAACGGTTTCGTGGAGATTTGATCGAGTGCTTAGGGTTTCTGCATCGGGGGCTTCTTATAGGCAAAGAGGGAGGCCGAGGCGCTGACCATGGGGGTCAAACCCTAGCCAGGCGCGGGGTGGGGCCCACCCGCGCCTGGGGTGGGTCTGGCCGCCCTGGATGGCCCCTCCGGCTCCCATCTGGACTTCTTGTTCCCCACGAAAAGTAATTGACTTTGACGTCTGTCCCGTCCAATTCCGAGAATATTTATTTACTAACTTTTCTGAAACCAAAAACAACAGAAAATAGGCATCTGACACTGTTGCAACTTGTTAGTAGGTTAGTACCAGAAAACATGTAAAAAGCACCTCAAAGTGTAGACAAGTAAAGCAAAGTAGATACTAAACAAGCATGGAGCATCAAAAATTATAGATACGTTTCCGACGTATCAACATCCCCAAGCTTAACTCCTGCTCATCCTCGAGTAGGTAAGTGATAAAAATAATAATTTTTGAGGTGACATGCACCCTCATAATAAAGATCCAACCATTTGCAAGCATTGAAAGCTGGGATCAAAGAACTCTAAACATGTGCATGAAAGATGGAGTTCTAACAATAGTACATAGATGCATGCAACATGGCAATTTACAAACAAAGATCATGAATAATATGCATTGAAAAACGTTTGTTTGTTTCACATGCAGAAACATAGCATAGTGGCAATCAGCTTGTCCCTCATAGAGTAGCAATATAGATGCATAGGACACCTTCAAAGTTCACAAGGGTGACTAGAAACAAATAGCACAAGAACAAGTAATATCACAATATGCATCAATTAATAAGCTTTGGAACACTGCACATAGAATGACAACTATGCTCTCTTAATGGTGCCTAAAGGTAGAAGGTGGAGACTCAATAATGGTGGAAGAAAGGCCTTTTTGTAAAGGAAGCAGGGATTACAAGTTTCAAAAAGAGCTTCCAAAAATTATGGTACTTGTTAGCTTTTAGCCCTCATTTCCCCTATCATAAGCATCTTGAAATGATTAAGGTTAAAGTGGAAAAGATGGAGTATATGCTTGACGAAGTATAAGTTGGCAATCTCAAGTCCCTTGAATACAAGGTACACACCTCATGCATACTCAACTTTGGGTCCAGGTAAGTTCTTGTCACTGTAAGTATTTGCATATCATTGAGAACCGCCAACGGGGTACCCCTTGCACATGGTACAGGAGCTTTCCCATAACCAAAATGACAAGGCAAGCAGACAATGAGCATCTCAGCAATCTTCTTATATACCATGGGAATATGGTGATTTTTTTCTCTCTTTCCTCTTTTCTCAATGTGTCTCTTTTTTTATAAGAAGAATGATTCATAGATGTCACTATGGTGATGCTGCAAGTTTCCACCATGATTAGGCATGGCTTAGGCTAGCGGCCCAGGCATTTCTCTAACACAGGATACAAACTCCATGGACTTACAAGTTCCCTCTTTATTTCACACCGGTGACATCCATAGACAAAATAACATGATATCTACTGAGTACAAAGTACAAGTGCAATGTTGAAAATGTTCCTCGTGACAACACGATTCTGCTAATTCCAACTTATAAGTGCAAGCATATACAACAAAGTTGTCACAATGGTTCAAGTTTATTAGGGGCAAAGAATATAAGGTGTGCCATCAAGTTAGTGAGGGCTTTAATCACTAAGTTTTCACATAACAAAATAGTTTTAAATTGGAAGATAGTTGAAAACAAGAATATACTTGGAATGGTGTAACACACCATGCATAGGAGTTTATAGTGGACACTTTGGAATAACTTGGTTTCTTGGGAGTTGTAAGCATGAGTAGAACTTACTCATACAAGTGGAGGCTAGCAAAATACTGAGAGCAACCAACTAAGAGATCATAATGGCCATAATCATGAAGTGCAACAAAGCATACTAATCAAAGCAAAGAGTGGTACTACAAGTCAAGGACTAAATGATCATAGAGGCTAATGGTGACTTGTGAGAGTCATAACATGGCGTGAGCATGTGCCAAGTCAACCCAAGCAAAGCAATTAAAGGAGAATACCACAATACTATGCTTTTGCATGCTAAAACAACGCATAATTTCTTCAAAGAACACTAAGCAATCCCAATTGTTTGGAACAAGACATGCTACAACAATAATCACTAAGCATAAAGTCAAAACAACACCTAGCATGTCATGCTAAAGTCTAAGTCACAGTCAATGCAAGCTCCTCTTGCACTTACAAGCAAGAACTTACTACTCCTTTCCAAACACCAAGCAACTTATTTGCAAAACAACACAACGAGAACGTGGGTCCAAACTACTCAAGAAAACTAAACAAACTAAGAAAAGAAAACAAAAACTAAGACGCTCCAAGAACGACACAACTATTCATGAAACAATAAAAACGAAGTGTCTAGACAGACCTGAGCTTTTTATTAATGAAGAAGGGGATGCCTTGGGCATCCCCAAGCTTTGACGCTTGTACCTCTTGGGTATTTCTTGGGGTGACACCATGGTGGCATCCCAAAGCTTGAGTTTTTGTCCATTCTTCATCTCATTGCATCTGCGGTGACCCAGCATACCACTGCATGATGTAGTATACTATAGTCGTTGACATAACACCAATGAAACACCGTTCACTAGTATTACATCCCTCAGAATGGCACAACAGAAACACAGCGGGTCCAATACATGGCTTAAAGGTTACAACTCACTCTTTTACATAAGATCCAGAGAACACTCTAGGTTAAAAGAGAGAGAAAGAATTTCTTACGGAGAAGAATCAAAGATAAATAACGCAAGAACGATTATACTATTAAGTCTAATATTCAGACTAAGAGGTTGACATTGCTGCTATTGTAACGCACAACAGAAATAGGTTCTTTGGTAGAGATAATATTCCTATCTAATCAGTAACTTTCGTCTTCACTTGAGTTGAGGTATATGTTGAATTCCTTGTCTTCATTGAAGAGCTTTAGTTGGTCTTGATAAGTCCTGGAGCATATCTTGATGTAGACATAATTTTAAGGGCTTTAGAATCTAGAAAGGGTTAAGAAGATACTTTGAGTACGAGCATACTCAAAAAATTCACTAGAAAAGGAGTGTTTGATGCACTATATCTACAGCCACAGACCGTAGGTCGTAGGCAATGCAAGTTTTCATAAACATTTCTTCAAAGGTTGCTTTTATTCTGAAAAGCTATGTCCGTCAGCCTTCACGGGTTTACCAGAAATTTCATGGAGTTCCTTTCCCGCCGTGTTCGCAGCTCCTTTCCAGAACAGGGAGTAACAAGTTATAGTTCTTGCACTCTGCAGAGGTGCGTTACTTTACCCATGAGAGATCAACTCTTTGTTGCACAACTGGGAAGCTTATTCTCGTCCATAATTCCATGATGTGGGGCCCAGAAGATGATCCAAGCCAATCACTGCCCCCTTCGCGACCCCGCATGCATCCTTGGTGTACACCATGCCCACATAAAGGATTACGGAAATGGTTTATACAAACCATTAGATGTCAGAACTATCGTGGGACGTTGAGGGTTCCCACCCATATGCTACATATCCTCTATGAATTACCAATTAATATGCACGCTTCGAGGATAACAGCCATGACCTGCACATCCGGCTTCATGCGAGAGGAAGAAGATACAGCTGACTTCTCTGTATCGCATGGTCAACGCGTACTATACGGTGCAAGAATCACTGGCGACATTGGTTGTTAAGTCCTAGGTGATATAGTTTTGAACAGTGGTATTCCAACTGTCAGACTTAATAGATTAAATAATCACCCTGGATCAGTAATCAATAGTTCTCATTATTATTAAAAATAGTGTGTTCTGACCTTTTTCAAATGCAGGTGAAGACAACACTGGATTTGTAAAATACTTTACAGAAAATAAACAAAGGACATGAGTGTGAACTTGCCTTTTGTGATTGCAAGTTTATGCACTCACGGTCTTCGAGTCAGTATAAGATCCAAAATCTGAAATTAGCATCATTGGTCCGGTAAGGACTAATGTTTAAAGAAGCAATATGCTTTTATGCATAAGTAATGTGATGCACGTTCTAAACGCAAATCCCAAGAATAACGTTGTCCTAGGGTTTGGATTCCGGAAATGGTTATTTTGGAATGTGTGGTCCTTTTAAATGGGTTTCACATTTGTTCCTCTATTAGAGTTTATAAGTGTTTGTGAGGAACACATACATAATAATAAAATATGTACTTATAAAATGCTCGTTAAGATTGCTTATATAAGAGTGCTTGTTTGAAGTGGCAAAAAGAATAACCTTCGAAGAAAAGGTTTCTCTTCTAAGGTCTAAACAAGCTTTGTGGTTATTTAGTGGTGGTTGATGTTATTTGTTTGCTCCAATGGTTTGGCTTGAGTTGTTTTATAACTTAACTACTTCAGACCAAAGTTAACTATAAAACATATAATAATGTTTATAGTGTTATATTTAGATTCTTGGAGACTAAAGTTAACTTTAAAATATAGTTAGTCTTGAGGGTTTAATACTTATAACATTGGTATCTTGTGTATCTGGAATGTTTCCTTTAGGTTACTTAAGAATGGTTATCCTTTTACTTGGTGTAATGGTTTCGTGATTCTATAATAGAGTAGTATCATTTATCTTTTATACAGGAGTGGTTGTGGTTTTATAAACCAAAATATAATATTGCTTCACTACTAATGGACTTATTATAATGTTGGGGTAGTTTTTGTAATCTGGTAGTTAATATAGATCGGAAAGGTTTGGTGTATTCATAAGTTGTCCTCTAAGGTTTTTATTATAAATTGAAATACTTTAAGAATATAATCTTTACTTAAGGTTGATGATAATTTAATAAAAAGATATTTATAATGTTTTAAACCATTTAAGCTTTATTTTATTAATATTTAAGATTAATACTATTTATTAAACTTAATTTACTCATTATAAGAATATCAATAAATTTTTAATTATCTTTATATGAATTATGAATGAAGTAAATAAGTTTAAATTTGAGTTATTAAAATATTTTTTTTATTTTTTATTTAACTCAAAAGTAGAATATTATATTTTTAACATGTAGATATTATTTTTGTGATCATCTTGGTATATCACACTTATTTTTGTGATTTATAAATAATAAGATATGACTTTTATAATTCTTATTACTTCATAATTACTTAATAAATAATAATTATTTAATTAAGTGAAATAACAATACAAGATTATAGTTTTAAATTAAAATTCTTATTTTTCTAAGATTTTTGGTATTTTATTTATATTATTATCATTTATCATTAAAAATATGAATTATCAAAGTCTTATTACTTATAAAACCTTTATTTAATATTATTTATTTAAATAATCATCATAATAATATTTGATAATAGTTTTAAGTTGTAGATTTTATTTTTCTAAAAAAATTCATATATTACACATATTTTTCTGAATTATAAATCAAAAGTTATTTATTAAACAAGATTTAACCATTTATTAGATTTCTGGAATATTATTAATTGAATTATAACATTTTATTTAACTCACAACATAAAATACCTATTTACACCGTACCCAGAGCTAGCCCCAGTCACTGACCTGTGGGCCATTGTCCACCTCATCTCACTGGTTAAAGAAGTACATTTGTTACTGACCCAGTCTTTACCCCTCTATCAATGACATATGGGCCCTAGGCCATGTCATCAGCCACGTGAGCAAAGACTAGTCAAACTAGCTGACGTGGTGCGATCATGACGTAATGATGGCATCAGCATCATCAGCGCCGCTAGAGGTTGGTCGCCGGCGACGATCTACTGCACCCCAACAAGCGAAATAGATCTAGTTCGAATCAGCGCAACCTACTGAACCTAATAGTGGCAGCGCCGCTCGGAAATAGTCATTGGAGCTTCAGCTCCGACGAGCTCCGACGGTGGCCGATGGTGATGCATGATGAAATAGCGATTTACAACGAGATCCGGCGACTGAATGTTACTGGGAAGTTCAGGAACTCACCCTGATGATGATTGAGTGGTCGGCGAGGACAGGCGCGGTCGGAAACGAGCTCCCCGACGAGCTGCTGCGAAGGGAAACGACCAAATTCACTCGCTCTAGTGCTCCCCTTGATGCAATCTTCTGCCCAGAGGATCTATAGAGGAAGGCGCTTCTCCATGACGGCTCAGAATGATATGGGGAGACGTGGTTCGACGGCGAGAGATGACTCGGGTGAGCTAGGGTTTCGGTCTCATTTAATCCGACGGCGAGAGATGACGGCTCAGAATTCCTTAATCTGAGAGTATAAGGAGGAATTGGATATAAGGATTGAGGAAGGGCGTCACGGTGGCCTTCTTATGCCCTCCTGGCGATGACGACGAGTATCTTGGCGCAACAACGACGATGACGGCATCGGGCGGCGGCGAGCTCCGCCAGCGAGCTGCCTATGTGTGTGACGATGACGACGATGACTATTTTGCGGATAACCCCCTGGTGATTTCTTCAGATCAACCCGCGGTCCTCTCCTGACCCCACTTGTCAGTCACAGATGGAAAAGGACTGGGCTAGTTACTGGTCTGTTATGGGCTGCACAGGGGCGTCGGATAGGTGTAGGGTTGTTGGGCCATGACCAGGTTTGGTTTTTATTTGTTTTATCCTTTTCTATTTTCTGTTTTCATATTCAGATTTGAATTTGATTTATATGTTTGAACTTTTCTTTGCAGGATTTCTTTGCTGAACTAATTTCAATAACACTAAAACATAGTTAGTATTATTTGTGAATTTCTTTATTATATATATTTTAATTATATTCCTTTTATTTTCTTAATATATGAATTCCTTTTAATATTTTATAAAATCTCTTCTTATTATTTTATTTTCCATCTTTAGTTCTGGATTTCTTGAATGATATATTCTTATTTCTTATCAACTTAACTTTAGTTGGCTCATATTTGGAGTAGAAACTTTTATATGTGTAATGATCCTATATCATTAGTTAATGCATGAAATATAAAAGTCATTGATATATTCATTGCTATCTCCATTGAGTTGAAACATGGCAAAGTATATATTCTATTGTAATAAACAAAGAGGTTTAAGGTTTGGTATTATGCATAGCTACCCTAAGGTTTAGGGTCTTTAATATCTTTAGTCTCCTTTATGGATATGGTTAAAGATTCAATGGCTAAACATATTGTTTTCTGTTTGGGATACTTGATAACCTCACCTCTAGTACTGGAAAGTTATATCTAGAATGTTTTATGGAAAATAATTGATAAATATATACTTAAGCACATATAGTTATGATGGTTGAAATTAACAGAGATGTACTGATGTGATTTGTTATAGGAGTTATTTCTATAAAGTGCTATAGACATCAGATGATGGATCAATGGTATGAGATGGATATTATGTTTAATTTGAGTTTTAAGTTTGATTGCTTACCAAGATTTAATAGGAAGATGATTTATAACATATAATTATTTTTCACAATCTTGGATCTCTAATTAAGGAATTCCTTTCCTAGATATAATACTTCTTTCTATCCATCATCATGATTAACATGATGAGCTTTACTCATTTAAATCTTCTTATGCATATATCACTCTTCTAAACTCATGGATGAATCCAATGAGTTTTATACTAAAAGATTTCATAACTTATTCATATCCATGCTTGATTTCACCTACTATTCTACTGTTGATAGCCTTCCATCCAACGAATAGTTCCTTCAAACTCCACTCACAATCTTCCTTAATATTCCATCATTGATCTTTCTCTAAGGTTGACTATCTTCTAAGATGAATAACACTACTTCTAAACTCTATGCTATACTAGCTTTAATTGAATAATATCAGCCTTATTTACTTAACTCTCATGACTTACACTTCAATCCCTGAATTACATTTATGTGGTTTGCAAAGACTACTCTAGGATCACTTATCTCTACTAAGGTTCCAATCATGTTCTACCCACCAGTATTACTTATACTAAATGTAACATCCCAAAAATCATGATTTCAAAGTTTGCATATCATTCATGCATGCATATAGATTTGAGATCAATTTCAAACTCATTTCAGAAAAACAGTAGCACTTAGTGCTATGATTTTATGTGAGCAGATTTAAATCAAATGGCCATCCCCATTTGTAAGTTTGAATGTTTATGAACCAAGATTGTTGCCTTCCTTATGGAAAGGATTGAGTGTGGTTTTGGACCAAGTTTTACAAATTGGGAATAGTTTCAAAAACCCCTTTTCAAACTTTTGCATATCAGATGCAAGTCTCTGATATTTTGTTCTCCAAGCATGACCAAGCCTTTGCAAAGCAACCACTTGCTTTTATGCCTATATTGGAGACTACTGCACCCTGCAAAAACCCCAGAAAGATTTGAATTCAAAAAGAGTTTGAATTCATTTCAAAACCATCCCTGAAAATCGAAATAGAAAAAGAAAAGGAGTAAACAAAAGAAAAGGGCCAGGCGCCAGGAATCTAGCCCAGCATCGGAACAGGCCCAGCTAGCCCACCCGGGCCATTCCTCTCCCTCTCGCACGCGCGAGCGCACCCACGCAGTCACCGACGCCTGGACCCCACTCCCTCTCTGCTTATTTCGCTGACAAGCGGGCCCCGTCCACGTCACCGTCGTCTTCCCCAAATCCCGCGCAGGAACACGTCGCCGCCCGTTTCTTCCCCGCCTCTGCCGTGATTTTAATCCTCTTAATAGGCGATGAATGCGTGCGTAATCTCCGCCCCTGCTCCGGCTATAAGAACCTCTCCCCACTCCGCTCTTTTCCCCTCACTCAGCTCTGACAGTACGCCACCAGGCTTCCCGTAATCACGCCCACACCGCCGCAGCACCAACGACCTCCGGCGACCAATTCCGGTGAGCATCGTTCTCCCCTTGGTCTCTGCTTCATGCAAGTATGACCTACATGCCTCCGCGCATCTTCTCATATCTACCATTTTCTCTGTACCGCCCTAGGACGCCGTCACCGTCCACCACTGTAAGCGACCGAGGCTCGACGCAACTCCAGCAACCCCTCCTGGTAGTTTCCGACCACCCCTACTCCCCTTTTTGACACTCACGAGTTCGCCAAGTTTGTGCGCATCTAACGGCACCGTTGGTTTGTCTTAGCTCACTCCAGAACCTCGCCTCTATCGACGCCAAAGCCTGCCCGACGTCTGCCTCTACTCCGACGAGGAATCCTCGCCGTGTCTGCGCGCTCCTCGACGAACCATCGCCACCTTGAGCATCAGCAACCTTCTGCGGTTCTGGTAAGCGCCACCTTTCTTCCCGGGGCGACCGAGAGCGCTAGCACCGCCGCTAACTGACGCGCCACCGCCAGCCGCCGCCGCTAGCGCCGCTCGTTTCTGGTTAGATGATTTTTAGCCGTTAGATCCAGATCCAGCGCGTAGAAATAGTTCACTTACTGAAGGGGTATGGTTAGATCTGAACCGTGCAACGATAGATAGATCCTACGGCTCGGGAGGGAGATCCGGAACGAATCGGTATCAGCCAATAGGATTAAGACGCGTGGCTAGGGTTAGATTCAAAAACAGAATTCAAATCAGATTTAGATCCAAATTTCAAATGGCTATAACTTGAGATTCCCACGTTAGATTTTTGCAAATTTTATACCGTTGGAATCAGGGAGACAAGACCTTTCTGAATCTACAATGTGTTTAGTTAAATGTTTCTGTTAAAATGACTTTTCATGCAGAAACTTGTTTAGGACTATTTTGAGTATAGAATTTGTTTAGTAAATTGTTTTAGTGCTAAATAAGTTTAGTTAGCAAGTTTTTGACTTGATTATGTTTTTGTATCATGCACTTGCTTGGTGGAGTTTTCAAAAATCATCACTTAGCATTTTCTTGCATGCATGCATTCATATTTTGTTTGTATATGAATTGTGTGTAATTTTGTGCTATAAATTTTTTGTGTAGATTTTGCTAGTGACTGTGATTGTGAAGAGTGCTACTCTCCCCATTACCAAGGCAAGTGGTACTTCATGGTTATCTTCATCCCTATATTCTGTATAAGCATTAGAAATATTTTGCTAAGTCTTGCATGTTACTTTTTGCCAAATGCTATGTTGGGAAATCCTAAGTAGTTGTAGAATTACTAGAATTGCTAGGAAAATTCCTAAGTTAAGTTACTATACCATGCTTAGCCTAGCTAGTAGCAAACAAGGGTTGGTAAAGTATATACATGCTATGTTGAAAATATTTCTAAGTCATGGGACTTATGTTTTCTTAATAAAACAACTAAGTCAATGAATCTCCTGGGTGGAATGGGACTTGAATGGTGGTTTTTGGTTGAGTGGTTACACAAGGCCCATGGATATGGTTTACCTTGTGTATCTCACTTGTGGTTGCCACCCATGCACAAAGGGATTTTGGAGGCCAAGTGTTGAGAAGCTTATAGTGCAGCCACTTGGCAATATGGGCTCTGCCTTGATCATATAGGTTGCTAGAACTTAGTCACTTGGACAGTTGGTGGTAGTGGGATTGATAGGTTGGAACGCGTCCATTTGGCTAAGGGAAGGCTTCTGAAAGGTCCTGTCTTGGGAAACCAAGTCTGGTGGGGAAAGTGCACAACCTCTGCAGATGGAAAAATCTAAGTACTTAGCCAAGTCCATGGCAATGGACAACTTGAGCATCAAGACATGGAAGCTATCAAGAATCTCATCACTCCAACTTCTAAGTAAAACTTGTGGGTGAACAAGGGTGAAGGACCCCAATGTCTATTGGAGGTTTCTTGGGAAAAGTTTTGACAAAGAAAAACTTAGTGATTTCAACTAATAGGAAAAATCTATTTTGAAGCAAAGCAAGCCAAGCTACACTTAGCCAAAATGCATATAGTATTATAGTCCACTTAAAAATTTACTAAGGTATCACTTGCCAATACTATTCCAAAGTATTGACCCACTGTGGCTGTAACTTGTGATGTTGCAGGTTATTCTGATGATGAATAGGTGTCATGAGTCTACACTCAACATGCTTGCCTGTGGCACATGAAGATGAAGACTTATGTTTATTTACTTATAGCAAAACTCTTGTATTAGGCCTGTGGCCTTGAGTTGTAAGAGACTATGTTTTATCTCTGGAATGGATGTAATAAATGACCTTTGTTTCTGTGTACTTCATCTTAAACTGTGGATGCTAGCATTGATCCAGGGACTAGCATTGCAATCACAGGGATCCTATTCCTTTACAAAGGAGGGATCTAACACTAAATATAAGCATTCAATATTGGTGGCCAAAGCATTGCCATTATAATACTCTAATCATTTATTACTGAAGTTCTTAGTTGGCTAAGCAGGGCCATTATCAATACAACCTTGTAGTTGTATTGAAATTATCTTCTGTTTAGCTCTATTGGATTAATAGATATAATTCATTAACTATACCTACTTGTTCCAATGGGACTACTCCTAGTAACTATCTCCAGACTTCATCCTTGCAATCTTATTTTCTAACAAGGAAGGATTTAGCTCCATCAACTATCTTATTGATTGGATTCTTTTCAATCATTCTTATCAAATAAATGACATCTAAAACTAGCATCACTATTTACCTCTTCTTAGTTGTTTCTTTGTAGACACTTATTTGTAAGTTGTGTTATGATCAAATACTTGATATGTTGGGAATGGATGAATCAATAGTTGATTTCTCAACATTGATTAACAATAAATATTGAAATATAACTCAATAGGGATGATAAGGGTTGATATGGAATTTAAGATATATGGTGAATTATCTAAGCTTAGTTCCTTTCCTACTCCATAAGAAGTAGGGTTGGGTATCACCATGATACTCATAGTATATGCAGATGAGATTAAGATATAGTTGCTACATTCTTATTATTTGTGTTATATCCTTAACTTGGTACTTATGAGTGATTATAATGAATACTATAATATGATCACCTCATGATCAAATATATTTCACATTGTATTAAGGTTTAACTTATAGTACATTTGATCTACCCTTAGATCAAATCTCTCTCTTACCCAAAAATGAGATTTTAACAAAGGTCTTTTTGAAACTTATCGCAGTCAACTTGATGATCTACTTCTATTCCATCAAGCTAAGAGAAGCTTCAATCACTTTGACAAGTTTTATTTAAAAGCGTGAAAATTATTCGGATTTTCTATGCATGAATGCAATGCACACATCTGGGTTCAGCTTATTTCTAGGCTCTAATGCTGGGATGTTACAACATCATTCTCTCTCTACACCTGAATTTTTTTCCTTCACACAAAACTTCACATAATCTTCATTAGCAACATTAGCTTATTCAAAAGATATTAGACCTCTGGAAAAGCTTTGAAACAACAATGCTTTTCACTAAAAACACAAGCTACTATAGTAACTCCTTCAAAAAGCTCAATTCATCTAAAGAGAACTCAAAAAGGAATCAATAAGAAGCAAATGCAAATAATGGCAGAAATCTGTCAAAACAGACCAGCAGGTAGAAACCGATTTTTTCGAACATCTTCTGTTGCTCAAATCAAAAAGTGTTGAACTAAATAAAGTTATCTAACATATTGGGGGATTTATTTGTAAATTTTCAGCTCAATCATAGTTACAGAGACTCCTCACGAATTTTTTTGGTGGAGGACAGAAATCTGTTTCGGGATAGCAACTCCCCAAATCTTGCTTCCCTCTCATTAGAGGTCATTCTTGGCACAAAAAGCAAACAAAAAGGATAAGGAGAGGTCATTACTTAAGTAATAACTTCCAAGACTCAAGGAAACTCTTGGGTTATATCCCAACAAGTACTTTTCTTTAACGCCTTTAAGTTAGGCACAAGAAGCAAGAAGAATCAAGTATTTTAAAATGAAGAAGCATTAACACTCATACTTGCAAAGTCTTAAACTATGAAAGGTATCTCATCCAAATGGGTTTTGGAGGATCCCTTATCATCTCTATTTGGTCTACTACTTTCATCAAAAAGATTTTCAGGAGCAATCCAATCAATTTTTTTTCAAAGGCTTCATGCATTCCAACAAGCTTAAAGTGTATGGGTATCTTAAATTCTTCTCTAGGCCTAGTTTTATCAGAAATACCCACAACATCTACACTTGATCCTAGCATATTTAAACCCTCAAAAACCTTTTTGGCCTCCCTAGCAACATCATGAATTTTTTTTGATAAAGTTTCAAGGATGAATTCTCTCTTTTCAACATTCTTTTCTTCTTTTAGTTTTAGGAACAGGAATTGTATGAAGGGGTTAAGGATAACAAACCTAGCCTCCAACATATGAACTAAAGAAGTTGCAGCAATCTCATAATTAGGAGCAAGCTCTGCTATAGATTTTTCCTCAATATCTTCATGCTTGCTAACATAATTAAATAATTCTTCAATATTATCTTTCCCAATTATGGAGCCACTACCTATTACAAGATCTTTCAGGGCAAACTTTGGGAGCAACATGGTGGGCTAGAGAAAGGTGGGAACTGGAGCAGGAACTATTTTTTTGTGTTTTTGAATAAAGCAAGAAAACCAAACTAGACTAATTTTTTGGGGTTTTTTTGGAATGAGGCAAACAAAACCAAGCAAACTAAAAAAAAGTAAAGAGAAAGGAAGTGAAGGACTCCCCTTGTGAAGACGTCCTTAGCCTCCCCGGCAACGGTGCCAGAAAACTTGATGGCTGGCTGTTGACGAGGGACCTTCTTCTTCTTTATGTCCCCGACAACAGTGCCAGAAAACTTGTTGGTGACTCCTTGATGGCGCCAGAGAACTTGACTTGGAGCACTTTGTTAGAAACCCCAAGAGCAAGGTGTGATGAGCACATGAGCAAGTCTTACCTCAGTAGAGACCGAGGTTATCGAACCAGAAGGAGGAAGGAAACATCAAACAAGTGTTGCAAGCAACACGGAGACCTGCACAACACAAACTCAAGACTTTGCCCCAATGAATCAGTGAGGTTGTCAAGCTCACCGGTTTGCTGCAACAAAGGATTAAACGTATGATGTGGAAGGTAATGGTTTGCAGCAAGTAAACAAGTAACAGTGGAAGATGTATCAATGGTAAAGATTGGACCGGGGTCCATAGTTCACTAGAGGTGCGCTCCTTAGATAAACAACATGGCATGAAGGGTAAACAAATTACAGCAGGGCAATTGATAGGAACTAAGCAAGGCATAATAATGCAATTACCAGTCAGAAAGATCCTATGAGATTCGATTGGTTAATATAACAAGATACATAGACCGCCATCCAACTGCATCTATGACTAGAAGTCCACCTTCAGGTTATCATCCGAACCCCCTCCAATATTAAGTCGCAAGCAACAGAGAACTGCTTTAAGCAAAGTGTGTAAGGTAAACAGTCCACATGTTCCATGAACAAGAGACTGTTGTTTTCTCCCTAGTAGCAACAACACATCTACAACCGAAGAGATTATTGTCACTTACCTTGGAAACTAGAGGCATGAACCCCCTGATGGCGCCCGGTACTTGTCGTGGGACGCTTCGTTGGAAACCCCAAGAGCAAGGTATGAAGCAGCACAGTAGCAAGTTTCCCTCAGTAAGAAACCGAGATTATCGAACCAGTAGGAGGAAGGAAACGTCACTAAGGTGTTGCAAGCAACGCGAAGACCTGCACAACACAAACTCAAGACTTTGCCCCAACGAATTAGGGAGGTTGTCAAGCTCACCGGTTTGCTGTAATAAAGGATTAAACGTATGGTGTGGAAGATAATGGTGGTTTGCAGCAAGTAAACAGGTAATAGTGGAAGATGTATCAATGGTAAAGATTGGACCGGGGTCCATAGTTCACTAGAGGTTCTCTCCTTAGATAAACAACATGGCATGAAGGGTAAACAAATTACAGCGGGGCAATTGACAGGAACTGAGCAAGGCATAACAATGCAATTACTAGTCATAAAGATCCTATGAGGCTGACTGGGCAATACAACAATATACATAGACCGCCATCCAACTGCATCTATGACTATAAGTCCACCTTCAGGTTATCATCCGAACCCCCTCCAGTATTAAGTTGCAAGCAACAGACAACTGATTTAAGCAAAGTGTGTAAGGTAAACAGTCCACATGTTGCACGAACAAGAGACCGTTGTTTTTTCTCCCGAGTAGCAACATCACATCTACAACCGAAGATATTTCTGTCACTTCCCTTGGAAACTAGAGGCATGAACCCACTATCGAGCATAAATACCCCCTCTTGGAGTCACTAGCAACTACTTGGCCAAGATAGCTACTAACAATGGAGAGCATGCAAGATCACAAACAACACAGACATGATAGAATCATAAAGACAAAACCATTAATCAAACCAACATAATAATCTCAATATCCATCGGATCCCCGCAAACACAACATGCATGATTACAAATAGATTAGATCTTGATCATGAACGGAGCTCACAAGATCTAAACATGAAAGCACAAAGGAGGAGATACAACCATCTAGCTACTACATGGACCCATAGTCCAAGGTGGAACTACTCACGCATCATACCAGAGAGAAGGCCTCCAGGATGATCTCCCCTCCGACAGGCTGCCGGGAAGAACTTCAGATCCCCCCGATCTAGGGACGATGGTGGCGGCGGCTATAGACGGTTTCGTGGATTTCTGATCGGGTCCTCAGGGTTTCTGCATCGGGGGCTTCTTATAGGCGAAGGGGTGAGACCGGGAGGTGGCCAGGGCCACCAAACCCTAGCCAGGCGCGGGCCCACCTACCCTTGCGCCTGGGGTGGGTCTGGCCCCCCTAGCTGGCCCCTCCGGCTCTCCTCTGGACTTCTTGTTCCCTACGTAAAGTAATTGACTTTGTCCTTTGTCCCGTCCAATTCCGAGAATATTTCTTTACTAACTTTTCTAAAACCAAAAACAACAGAAAACAGGCATCTGGCACTGTGGTAACTTATTAATAGGTTAGTACCAGAAAACATGTAAAAAGCACCTCAAAGTGTGGACAAGTAAAGCAAAGTAGATACAAAACATGAAGGGGTTCGTAGCATGGAAAACAAAAAATTTCTACCGCATGCACACAAACAAGCCAAGATCTATCTACTAGATTGTAGCAACGAGTCAATAGAAGCACTCACCCTTGAAGATTCCAAAGCGGTTAACGAGAGCAGATTCTCGTGGGTGATGTAGTCGTCCACTTGATGATCTCAAGATCGCGTAGACGATCCTTCCGGCGCTGCGTTCTGGCAGCGCTTCCGCAGTCGGTCACATGTTTGGTACTCGATGAAGACCTTCCTATCCCTTGTTCCAGCAGGCAGTGGAGGTTGTAGTTCTCCCCTCGCGATTCCGACAGCACAACGGCGTGGTGTCGGAAGTAGAGGTTAGATCCTGCAGGGCTTCGCCTAAGCCAGTGCGAGTTATGGTGGATCTAGGGTTTCTCGGTAATCTAGGGTTTAGAAGACCGGCAGGAGGAGGAGGAGGTGTCGGCGGTGGCTAGGGCGGTGGATAAGAGGCGGCGGCGCGGCGGTGCTAGGCGGTGGCGGCGTGCGACGGGGACGGCTTGGCGGCGGCGGCGCACGGGTGTGGGGAGGGCTAGGGCTTGTGTGTTTGGGGCAGCCCTCCCCTCTATTTATGAGGGGAAGGGCAGCCTTGAGAGAGGGGAGTTTGAATCCACTTCCAAACCCAAGTTGGAAGGACTCTTTCCTTCTTCCACTAGGAAACCATTGTTGCAGTTTGACTTTTCAAACCTCCCGTTTGACTTTCAATTTAGAGCTTTAATTCTCTCTCACAAATGTCCACACCAAGTGACCTAGGATATGATCCAATCATTCCACTTACCCATGACACATTCATGGACCATTCCCCTTCCGGTCTGGTGAACCTTCTAGAACCTTCTAGAATCTCTCCGATGAAAACATCGAAATCATTCCCGAACTCCGGAATCAGACTTTCCTTATATGAATCTTATTCTCCGGACCATTCCAGATCTCCTCGTGATATCCCAAATCCCATCCGAGACTCCGAACAACATTCGGTCTCCCTACTTACATTCCATATCTACTAAACAACATAGAATCCTTAAGTGTGTCTCCCTACGGTTCGTGAATTATGCGGACATGACTGAGACACTTCTCCGATCAATAACACATAGAGGAATCTGGAAATTCATATGGCTCCCACATATTTCTACGATTACTTTGCGATCGAATGAACCACTTACATACGATACCAATTTCCCTTTGTCTCGCGATAGTTTACTTATCCGAGGTTTGATCGTCGGTATCTCTGCATACCTAGTTCAGCCTCGTTACCGATAAGTACTCTTTTCTTGTTCCCGTGATATGTGATCCCTTGTGAGCCAGTCACATGCTTGCAAGCTAATTGGATGACATTCGACCGAGAGGTCCTAGAGTATATCTATGCGTCATATGGATGGACAAATCCCACTCTTGATCCATGTGCCTCAACCCATACTTTCCAAACACTCAATGCCACCTTTATAGCCACCCAGTTACGGTGTGGTGTTTGATGTCATCAAAGCATCCTTCCATTGATGGTGATTAGCATGATCTCATGGTCGAAGGAATTAGGTTACTATGTATCAAAAAGCTTATAGCAAACGAACTATTGAAATGACTTGATCTTTATGCTACGCTTATCTATAGGAGTATGTCCATCATACCATTCTCCTAATGATATGACCTTGTTGTTAATAACATCTCAATGTTCATGATCGAGAAACCACGATCATCGTTTAACCAACAAGCTAGTATTATAAAGAGGCTTTACCAGGGACTCTAATTTAGTTTACAAATCACACAAGTATTAATGTTTCCGGTTAATACTATTATAGCATGAATGTAAACATTTATCATAAACACAAAGATATAATAACAACTACTTTTATTATTGCCTCTAGGGCATATCTCCAACAAAACAAGCATGGAGCATCAAAAATTATAGATACGTTTCCAACGTATCACCCACGATCGAGCATAAATACCCCCTCTTGGAGTCACTAGCAACTACTTGGCCAAGATATCTACTAACAACGGAGAGCATGAAAGATCACAAACAACACAAACATGATAGAATCATAATGACAAAACCATTAATCAAACCAACATAATAATCTCAATATCCATCGGATCCCCTCAAACACAACATGCATGATTACAAATAGATTAGATCTTGATCATGAACGGATCTCACAAGATCTATACATGAAAGCACAAAGGAGAAGATACAACCATCTAGCTACTACATGGACCCATAGTCCAAGGTGGAACTACTGACGCATCATACCGAAGAGAAGGCCTACGGGATGATCTCCCCTCCAGTAGGGTGCCAGGAAGAACTTCAGATACCCCAGATCTAGGGACGATGGTGGCGGCGGCTATAGACGGTTTCGTGGAGATATGATCGGGTGCTTAGGGTTTCTGCATTGGGGGCTTCTTATAGGCGAAGGGGGAGGCTGAGGCACCGACCAGGGGGGTCAAACCCTAGCTAGGCGCGGGGTTGGGCCCACCCACGCCTGGGGTGGGTCTGGCCGCCCTGGCTGGCCCCTCTGGACTTCTTGTTCCCCACGGAAAGTAATTGACTTTGACGTTTGTCCCATCCAATTCCGAGAATATTTCTTTACTAACTTTTCTGAAACTAAAAATAGCAAAAAACAGGCATCTAGCACGGTTGCAACTTGTTAGTAGGTTAGTACCAGAAAACATGTAAAAAGCACCTCAAAGTGTATACAAGTAAAGAAAAGTAGATACTAAACAAGCATGGGGCATCAAAAATTATAGATACGTTTCCAACGTATCAGACGTCATCATCGTCCTCTCGGTAGTTGTCGAACATGGCACGCATCTACAATGCAATTGGCACATGAGAATGACAACAACCTCACAAATGGGATACAATACACAACGGACATCGTCTAGTTTGCTTACTTGATCGTCGAAGTTGGTGCCACTAACGTGGACTCGGCGCACCTCCTCCCCGATGCCATGCCACTTGTTGCAAGCATGTTGGATCATGGTGTTGGAATTATGCCCTAGAGGCAATAATAAAGATGTTATTATTATAATTCTTGTTCATGATAAAGTTTATATTCCATGCTAGAATTGTATTAAGCGGAAACTTTGATACTTGTGTGGTTTATGAACAACACCGTGTCCCTAGTACGCCTCTATGGACTAGCTCATTGATTAATGATGGTTAAGGTTTCCTAACCATAGACATGAGTTTTTGATTAATAATGAGATCATGTCATTAGGAGAATGATATGATGGACATACCCAAATTAAGCAGAGCAATTAGATCGTGTCATCGTGTTCATCTTTGCTAAGCTTTTTCCTATGTCAAGTATTGTATTCCTTAGACCATGAGATAATACAACTCCCTGGTATCGGAAGAAAGCTTTGAGGTCATCAAACGTCATCCTATGTGAGGGTGATCATAAAGGTGTCTCTCAGGTGATCGGAAAGTACTTGTTGGGTTGTATGTATCAAGATGGAATTTATCCCTCCCGAGTCGGAGAGATATACTTCGGGCCCACTTTGTAATCGATATCAACACCGCTTGCAAGAACGTGGTTAAGGAGTTAATCACAAAGTGATATCGGATTACGGAACGAGTAAAGTACTTGCTGTGAACGAGATTGAACTAGGTATGCTGATACCAACGATCGAATCTCGGGCAAGTAAAATATCGCGTGACGAAGGGAATACATATATGGGATTAATTGAATCCTGGCATCATGGTTCATCCGATATGATCATTGATGAATATGTGGGAGTCAATATGGGTTTCCAGATCCCGCTGTTGATTATTGATAGAAGATCATGTCTGCATATTCTCGAACCCGTAGGGTCACACACTTAACGTGCATCAACGCTAGGATAGAATGGATGATTGGTTTATGAGTTTTTGTTCAGAGTCTCGGATGAGATCCAGGACATCACGAGAGGTTCCGGAATGGTCCGGAGAACAAGATTCATATAAAGGAAAGCAGTTTTTGGATTTTGGAATCGTTTCAGAGTTTATCGGTATTGTACCGGAAGGTTCTAGAAGGTTCCAGAGTGGGACCAACATGGGCCCACTTGTTGGAGGCCTGAGTCGGCCTAAGGGGAAGTGCCCTGGCCACTTTGGGCCAGGGGCACAAGGCCCCCAAGGCCCAACCGACCAGCCCTAGGGGAAACCCTAGGGGAGCCTTCTAGAAGGAAGAGGGAAGACTTGCCCCCCACTCCACCCTTGGGGCCGCCGCCCCAAGGGATTGGAGGAGGGGCCAAGGGGGCCGGACAGCCCCCTATATAAGGAGGGAAGGGGCGCACCCTCCCCCTACTACTCCAACCCTAGACGCCGTCCTGCTGCCCCTCCACCTCTCTCTCTCTCTCCCGACTACGCGTAGGCGAAGCCCTGCCGCATAAACTCTCCACCATAAGCACCACACCGTCGTGCTGTAGATCCAATCTATCTCTCCACCATACTTGCTGGACCAAGGAAGGAGGAGACATCGTGGCACCGTACGTGCGCATCTCTCGGAGGCACCGCCACTTGCGGCGTAGGATCGGATCGGATCGCGAGGAGGAGACGACGAGTACGACTACATCAACCACGTTCTATTGAACGTTTCCGCTGTGCGATTTCTTCAAGGGTATGAAGATCTCATCTATCTATCTCATTGATTGCATCTCCTAGATTAGATCTTGGCTTTCTTGTTCGCATCCGTAGAATTTTTTTGATTTACTATGCTGCAAAACCCTTCAGTGGTATCAGAGCTAGATCTATGCGTAGATGTGTTTCACGAGTAGAACGCAACATGCTTGTTACGGGCGTTGATGTTTTCTGTTGCAAGCCTCTTTTTGTGTATTTCTTATGGCGCGGCATAGTGAGATCGAAGCGGTCAAGGCCAACTTTACGCGACCTCGTTCACGAGACCGGCTCCGCACTTGACGTGTGGCTTGTTCCACACATGCGGCTGGTGGATGCCAGTTTCTCTCACTATAGTAGTCATGGGATTTACACCGGACGTTAGCAACCATAATATCACCGTTCTGGATTTCCGTAGGTAAGAATCGTTCTTAGCTTGTTACTCCCATAAGCCATGTAAAACATGCAACAACAAAGTAGAGGCGTCTAACTTGTTTTTGTAGGGAGTGTTTTGTGATATGGTATGGCCCAAGACATGATGTGTATGAATTGAGATGTATGCAATGATCATGTTTTGTAATATTTCACGACTTGCATGTCGATGAGTTCACAACCGGCAGGATCCGTATGGTTGTCTTTATAATTGTGTATGACCTGTGTGTCAACTTCTTATACGCCATGTAATAGCTTTACTTTATCGCTAAGTAGTTAGCAATAGTTGTAGTTGCTATTCGTGGTGGAGGCAATCATGGTGGAGTGATGGAGATCATGCTGGCGCGCACAAGATGGAGATCATTGCACGGAGATTGGCTATACCATGTCACATAAAATTATATGCATGTGATGTTTATCCTTTTATGTATCTTATTATGCTTAGATCGCGACGGTAGCATTATAAGATGATTCCTCACTTAAAGATCAAGATAAAATTGTGTTCTCCCCATGTATGCACCATTGCGAAAGTTCGTCGTTTTCAAGCCCCTCGTGATGATCGGGTGCTATAAACTCTACGTTCACATACAACGGGTGCAAGCCAGTTTTGCACACGCGGAAATACTTGGGTTTGACTTGACGAGCCTAGCATGTACAGACATGGCCTCAGAACACACGAACTGAAAGGTTAAACATGAGTCATATGAATGATATGATCGACACTTTGTTGTCCACCATTGAAACCACACCTCTTCTCGTGAAGATCGGATTAGGTGTGGTGAATTTGGACCGTGTTCACTAAACAACTTGAGGGATGTTGAATTTAGTGGGAGTTCATCTAGTAATTTGATTAAGTTGAACTAGTTATCATGAACATAGTCTAAATTATATTTGCAAATTTTGTAGATCAAATGGCTAAGTCCAACTTCAACTTCAACGTTTTTGCTGAGAAAGAAAAGCTTAAGAACAATGGGTCTAACTTCACCAACTGGTTCCGCAATCTGAGAATCATTCTCGCTGGCGGACAAAAGGACTATGTACTAGAGAAAGCGCTAGGTGACGCTCCTGCTACTGATGCGCCGGCTGATGAAAAAGCTGTTTATCAGTCACGCAAAGATGATTATGGAGTGATTAAGAGTACCATGTTGTTTGCTATGGAACCGGACCTTCAAAATCGTTTTGAGGAGTTCGCCGGGCCCTTTGATATACTTGAGGAACTAAAAACCATGTTTCAGACTCAGGCCCGTTCTGAGAGATATGAGATCTCTAATAAGTTCTTTAACTGCAAGATGGAGGAAGGGAGTTCCGTTAGTGAGAACGCCATTAAGATGTCGGGATACACTCAACGTCTTGAGCAACTGGACTGCAAGATTCCAGAAGAGATCAAGATTGACAGAGTTCTGCAATCACTCCCTCCTAGCTACAAAGGTTTTGTAGTTACTCACAATAAAATTGGTTCCACTGATATGATCACTGAGTTCTTCGCTAAGCTAAAAGCTGCGGAGGTGGATATCAAGAAAGATAATCATGTGTTGATGGTCAACAAGACCCCTAGCTTTAAGAAAGCTAAGGGTGCAAAGAAATCCTTCAAGAAAGGCAGCGATAAGCGCGTTGCCCCTGCTGAGAAGAAGCTCAAGTCTAGACCTAAGCCGGACACTGAGTGCTTCTATTGCAAGGACAAGGGTCACTAGAAGCGCAACTGTCCGAAGTACTTAGCGGACAAGAAGGCTGGCACCATTAAAGGTATATTTGATATACATGTTATTTATGTTTACCTTACTAGCGCTTGTTGTAGTGCCTGGGTATATGATATTGGTTCAGCTTCTAACATTTGTAACTCGAAACAGGAGCTACGGAATAGACGGCGGCTAGCAAGGGATGAGGTGACGATGCGCGTTGGCAATGGATCAAAAGCTGATGTGATGGTCGTCGACACGCTCTCTTTAGTTTTACCTTCGGGATTAGTTTTAAACCTTAATAAGTGTTATTATGTGCCTGCGTTGAGCATGAACATCATATCTGGATCGTGTTTATTGCAAGACGGTTATTCATTTAAATCAGAGAATAATGGTTGTTATATTTATATGAATAACATCTTTTATGGTCATGCACCTGTTGTGAATGGTTTATTTCTTTTGAATCTCGAAAGGGATGAAACGCACATCCATAACATTGAGGCTAAGAGATGCAAAGTAGATAGTGATAATCCAACTTATTTGTGGCACTGCCGTCTAGGTAATATTGGTGTAAAACGCATGCAGAAACTCCATTCTGATGAACTTTTGGAGTCTCTTGATTTTGAATCATTTGAAACGTGCGAGCCGTGCCTCATGGGCAAGATGATCAAAACCCCGTTCTCCGGATTAATGGAGCGAGCAACAGACTTATTGGAAATCATACATACCGATGTATGCGGACCAATGCGTGTTTCGACGCGCGGTGGATATCGCTATTTTCTCACTTTTACTGATGACTTGAGTAGATATGGGTATATCTATTTAATGAAACATAAATCTGAAACGTTTGAAAAGTTCAAAGAATTTCTGAACGAAGTGGAAAACCATCGTAACAGGAAAATTAAATTTCTACGATCCGATCGTGGAAGTGAATATTTGAGTTATGATTTTCTCACGCATCTTAAAGCAAGTGGAATCGTTTCGCAACTCACGCCATCCGGAACACCACAGTGCAATGGTGTGTCTGAACGCCGGAATCGAACCCTATTAGATATGGTGCGATCAATGATGTCTCTTACAGATTTGCCGTTATCATTTTTGGGTTATGCATTAGAAACCGCTGCATTCACTTTAAATAGGGAACCATCTAAATCCGTTGAGGCGACACCGTATGAACTATGGTTTGGTGCTAAACCTAAGTTGTCGTTTCTTAAAGTTTGGGGATGCGAAGCTTACGTCAAGAAGTTGATGTTGGACAAGCTCGAACCCAAAGCGGAGAATTCGTCTTCATAGGATACCCTAAGGAAACGATTGGGTATACCTTCTACCACAGATCCGAAGGCAAAGTGTTTGTTGCAAAGAGCGGATCCTTTCTTGAAAAGGAGTTTCTCACGAAAGAAGTGAGTGGGAGGAAGGTAGAGCTAGACGAGGTTATTGAACCTTCTCTCGAGTTGGAGAGTAGCGCAGCACCTGAAATTGTTCCAGTGCCGTCTGCACCAACAAGAGAGGAAGATAATGACGAGGATCATGAAACTTCGAACGATGCTACTACTGAACTTCGCAGGTCGACAAGGTCACGTGCCACTCCTGATTGGTACGACAACCCTGTCTTAACCGTCTTGTTGTTAGACAACAATGAACCTGCGAATTATGAGGAAGCAATGATGAGCCCAGACTCTGAGAAATGGCTAGAGACCATGAAATCCGAATTGGGATCCATGAGCAAAAACCAAGTATGGACTTTGGTGGACCCTCCTAGCGACCGTAAGGCCGTTGAGTGCAAATGGATTTTCAAGAAGAAAACGGACGCGGATGGTAATGTTACTGTCTATAAAGCTCGGCTTGTCGCAAATGAAGGGTTTCGCAGCATAGTAAATCAAAAAAAATTCTATCGATGCGAACGGGAAAGCCAAGATCTAATCTAGGAGATGCAAACAACGAGGGGAATTAGATGAGATCTTCATACCCTTGAAGATTCGCACAGCGGAACGTTCATCAGAACGTGGGTGATCTAGTCGTACTCGCTTCTCCTCCTCGCGATCCGACCCGATCTAGCACCGCAAGTGGCGATGCCTCCGAGAGATGCACACATGTGGCACCTCGACGTCTCCTACTTCCTCGGTCCAGCAAGTATGGTGGAGAGACGGATTGGATCTACAACGCGACGGCGCGGTGCAAGTGGTGGAGAGTTTCTGCAGCAGGGCTTCGCCTACGTGCAGTCGGGAGGGAGAGAGAGAGGAGGGCAGCAGGGCGGCTAGGGCTTGAGGACGAGGTGTGGGAGGGGGTGCGCCCCCAGCCCTCTTTATATATAGGGGTGGGTGGCCAGCCCTTGCCCCTCCCCCAAACCCTAGGGCCGGCGGCCAAGGAGGGAGGAGTGGGGGGCAAGTTTCCCCCCTTCTAGAAGCTCTCCTAGGGTTTGGCCCTAGGTTGGCCGGCTGGGCCCTATGGGGTCTTGTGCCCCTGGCCCAATGCGGCCAGGGAACTCCCTCATAGGCCCATGCCCCCTCCCGACAGGTGGGGCCACGTTGGTCCCCCTCCGGAAGGTTCTAGAAGCTTCCGGTACAATACCGATTAACCCGAAACAATTCCGAACTCCAAAAACTGCATTGCCTTATATGAATCTTATTCTCCGGACCATTCCGGAATCTCTCGTGATGTCCCGGATCCCATCCGAGACTCCGAACAAAAACTCATAAACCAATTATCCAATCTATCCTAGCGTCAAGACACGTTAAGTGTGTGACCCTTCGGGTTCGAGAACATGCATACATGATCTTCTATCAATAATCAACAGCGGGGTCTGGAAACCCATATTGACTCCCACACATTCATCAATGATCATATCGGATGAACCATGATGCCAGGATTCAATCAATCCCATATTTATATTCCCTTCGTCTCGCGATATTTTACTTGCCCGAGATTTGATCGTCGGTACCGTCATACCTAGTTCAATCTCGTTCACAACAAGTACTTTACTCGTTCCGTAATCCGATATCACTTTGTGATTAACTCCTTAACCACATGCTTGCAAGCGGTGTTGATATCGATTACCGAGTGGGCCCGAAGTATATCTCTCTGACTTGGGAGGGACAAATCCCATCTCGATACATACAACCCAACAGATACTTTCCGATCACCTGAGAGACACCTTTATGATCACCCTCTCATAGGATGACGTTTGAAGACCTCAAAGCTTTCTTCCGATACCAGGGAGTTGTATTATCTCATGGTCTAAGGAATACAATATTTGACATAAGAAAAGCTTCGCAAAGATGAACACGATGACACGATCTAATTGCTTCGCTTAGTTTGGGTCTGTCCATCATATCATTCTCCCAATGATATGATCTCATTATTAATCTACAACTCATGTCTATGGTTAGGAAACCTTAACCATCATTAATCAATGAGCTAGTCCATAGAGGCATACTAGGGACACGGTGTTGTTCACAAACCACACAAGTATTTAAGTTTCCGCTTAATACAATTCTAGCATGGAATATAAACTTTACCATGAACAAGAATTATAATAATAACATCTTTATTATTGCCTCTAGGGCATAATTCCAACAGTCTCCCACTTGCACTAGAGTCAATAATCTAGTTTACATCTGTCAACAATCTAACACCCATGGCACTAAGGTGCTGATCATGTTTTGCACGTGGAAGAGGTTTAGTCAATGGATGTACGACCTTCAGATCTGTATGTACTTTGCTAATCTTCAGATCTCCATCTGCTATATAATCTCGGATTATGTGAAACTTGCGGTTGATATGCTTGGTCTTTGGATGATATCTTGGTTCCTTAGCGAGTGCTATGGCGCCAGTGTTGTCACACAATATCTCTAGTGGGTCCAATGCACTTGGAACCACGCCAAGCTCAGTGATGAAGTTCCTGATCCAAACTCCTTCACTTGACGCTTCTGCAGCAGCCATGTATTCCGCTTCCACTATAGATCCCGCGATCACGCTTTGCTTGCAGCTTCTCTAGCTCACAGCTCCTCCATTTAAAATATAAACGTATCCTGTCTGAGATTTAGAATCATCCTTGTCGGTGTCAAAACTAGCGTCGACGTAACCCTTTACGACGAGCTGTTCATCACCTCCGTAGACTAAGAACATTTCTTTAGTCCTATTTAGGTACTTTAGGATGTTCTTCACGGCTGTCCAGTGTTCCACTCCTGGATCACTTTGGTATCTGCTCGTCAAACTAAGAGCATTGGACACATCCGGTCTAGTACACAACATGACATACATGATAGAACCTATGGCCGAGGCATATGGCACTTTGCTCATAGCTTCTCTATCATTTACCGTAGCTGGATACTGAGACTTGCTCAGTATCTTACCTGACAACATAGGCACTGAACCTTTCTTTGCCTTATCCATTCTGAACCTTTTCAGAACTTTGTCTAGGTATGTACTCTGGCTTAAATCTATCAGGCGTCTTTGTCTATCTCTATAGATTTTGATGCCCAATATATAAGCAGCTTCACCTAGGTCTTTCATTGAAAAACACTTGTTCAAATAACTCTTCACATCGTTAAGCATGTTGATGTCATTTCCAATAATCAATATGTCATCCACATATAGTACCAGAAATGTCACTGAGCTCCCACTCACTTTCTTGTAGATACAAGCTTCGTAGCTATTTGGAACAAATCCAAAGCTCTTGATCACTTGATCAAAACGAAGGTTCCAACTCCAAGATGCTTGCTTCAGTCCATAAAGTGAACGCTGAAGTTTGCACACTTTATCAGCATCCTTAGGATCGACAAAACCTTCGGGTTGCATCATATACAACTCTTCATCAATGTTGCCATTAAGGAACGCAGTCTTGACATCCATCTGCCATATTTCATAATCATGAAACGCAGCAATTGCTAATAAAATCCGAATGGACTTAAACATCGCTACGGGAGAGAAAGTCTCATCGTAGTCAACACCTTGAACTTGTCGAAAACCTTTTGCGACAAGTCATGCTTTATAGACAGTAACATTACCATCCGCGTCCGTTTTCTTCTTGAAAATCCATTTGCACTCAACGGCCTTTCGGTCGCTAGGAGGGTCTACCAAAGTCCATACTTGGTTTTTGCTCATGGATCCCAATTTGGATTTCATGGCCTCTAGCCATTTCTCAGAGTTTGGGCTCATCACCGCTTCCTCATAGTTCGTAGGTTCACTGTCTTCTACCAACAAGACAGTCAAGACAGGGTTTCCGTACCACTCAGGAGGGGCACGCGACCTTGTCGACCTACGGCATTCAGTAGTAGCATCGTCCGAAGCTTCATGATCCTTGTCATTAGCTTCCTCTATTGTTGGTGCAGACGGCACTGGAACAATTTCAGGTGCTGCGCTACTCTCCAACTCAAGAGAAGGTTCAACAACCTCGTCTAGCTCTACTTTCCTCCCACTCACTTCTTTCGAGAGAAACTCCTACTCAAGAAAGGAACCGTTCTTTGCGACAAACACTTTGCCTTCGGTTCTGTGATAGAAAGTATACCCAATAGTTTCCTTAGGGTATCCTATGAAGACGCATTTCTCCGCTTTGGGTTCGAGCTTGTCCGGCATCAACTTCTTGACGTAAGCTTCGCATCCCCAAACTTTAAGAAACGACAACTTAGGTTTAGCACCAAACCACAGTTCATACGGTGTCGTCTCAACAGATTTAGATGGTGCCCTATTTAAAGTGAATGACGCGGTTTCTAATGCATAACCCCAAAATGATAACGGCAAATCAGTAAGAGACATCATCGATCGGACCATATCTAATAGAGTTCGATTCCGGCGTTCAGACACACCATTGCGCTATGGTGTTCCGAGTGGCGTGAGTTGCGAAACGATTCCGCTTGCTTTAACATGCGTGAGAAAATCATAACTCAAATATTCACCTCCACGATCGGATCGTAGAAACTTAATTTTTTCTGTTACGATGGTTCTCCACTTCATTCTGAAATTCCTTGAACTTTTCAAATGTTTCAGATTTATGTTTCATCAAATAGATATACCCATATCTACTTAAGTCATCGGTAAAAGTGAGAAAGTAGCGATATCCACCGCGCGTCGAAACACTCATCGGTCTGCATACATCGGTATGTATGATTTCCAACAAGTACGTTGCTCGCTCCATCATTCCGGAGAACGGGGTTTTGATCATCTTGCCCATGAGGAATGGTTCGCATGTGTCAAATGATTCAAAATCAAGAGACTCCAAAAGTCCATCAGAATGGAGTTTCTTCATGCGCTTTACACCAATATGACCTAGACGACAATGCCACAAATAAGTAGTATTATCTGAAGGGTTTCGCAGCATAGTAAATCAAAAATTTCTACGGAAGCGAACAGAGGGAAAGCCAAGATCTAATCTAGGAGATGCAAACAACGAGAGAGATTGGATTATATCTTCATACCCTTGAATATTCGCACAGCGGAACGTTCGTCGGAACATGGGTGATGTAGTCGTACTCGCTTCTCCTCCTCGCGATCCGATCCGATCTAGCACCACAAGTGGCGGTGCCTCTGTGAGATGCACACGTGCGGCACCTCAACGTCTCCTCCTTCCTCGGACCAGCAAGTATGGTGGAGGTATAGATTGGATCTACAGCACGACGGCGTGGTGTATATGGTGAAGAATTTCTATTGCAGGGCTTCGCCTACAAACAGTCGGGAGGGAGAGAGGAAGGCAGCAGGGCAACTGGGTTTGGAGGAAGGTGTAAGGGGGTTGTGAGAGGGGGCGCACCAGCCCTCTATATATAGAGGGGGGGTGCGGCCAGCCCTAGCCTCTCCTCCAAGCCTATCTCTAGTTTAAACAATTTAAACTCTCCCTTATCTAGAAATCCTATCTTATCTTATCTCTAGTTTAAACGATTTAAACTTATCTAGGATCGGCTGGGCCCTATGGGGCCTTGTGCCCCTGGCCCAATGCGGCCAGGACACTCCCTCATAGGCCCATGCCCCCTCCCGGAAGGTGGGACCACGTTGGCCCCCTTCCGGAAGGTTCTAGAAGCTTCCGGTACAATACCGATTAACCCGGAACAATTCCGAACTCCAAAAACTGCACTGCCTTATATGAATCTTATTCTCCGGACCACTCCGGAACCTCTCGTGATGTCCCGGATCCCATCCGAGACTCCGAACAAAAATTCATAAACCAATTATCCAATCTATCCTAGCATTGAGACACGTTAAGTGTGTGACCCTGCGGGTTCGAGAATATGCAGACATGATCTTCTATCAATAATCAACAGCGGGGTCTGGGCACCCATATTGACTCCCACACATTCATCGATGATCATATCGGATGAACCACGATGCCAGGATTCAATCAATCCCATATATATATTCCCTTCGTCTCGCGATATTTTACTTGCCCGAGATTCGATCGTCGGTATCGTCATACCTAGTTCAATCTCGTTCACAGCAAGTACTTTACTCGTTCCGTAATCCGATATCACTTTGTGATTAACTCCTTAACCACATGCTTGCAAGCGGTGTTGATATCAATTACAGAGTGGGCCCGAAGTATATCTCTCCGACTTGGGAGGGACAAATTCCATCTCGATACATACAACCCAACAGATACTTTCCGATCACCTGAGAGACACCTTTATGATCACCCTCTCATAGGATGACGTTTGATGACCTCAAAGCTTTCTTCTGATACCAGGGAGTTGTATTATCTCATGGTCTAAGGAATACAATATTTGACATGAGAAAAGCTTCGCAAAGACGAACACGATGAAACGATCTAATAGCTTTGCTTAGTTTGGGTCTGTCCACCATATCATTCTCCCAATGATATGATCTCATTATCAATTGACAACTCATGTCTATGGTCAGGAAACCTTAACCATCATTGATCAATGAGCTAGTCCATAGAGGCGTACTAGGGACACGGTGTTGTTTACAAACCACACAAGTATTAATGTTTCCGTTTAATACAATTCTAGCATGGAATATAAACTTTATCATGAACAAGAATTATAATAATAACATCTTTATTATTGCCTCTAGGGCATAATTCCAATAGTCTCCCACTTGCACTAGAGTCAATAATCTAGTTTCCATTTGGCAACAATCTCACACCCATGGCACTGAGGTGCTGATCATGTTTTACACGTGGAAGAAGTTTAGTCAATGGATCTGCGACATTCAGATCTGTATGCTGATCTTCAGATCTCCATCTGCTATATAATCTCGGATTATATGAAACTTGCGGTTGATATGCTTGGTCTTTGGATGATATCTTGGTTCCTTAGCGAGTGCTATGGCGCCAGTGTTGTCACACAATATCTCCAGTGGGTCCAATGTACTTGGAACCACGCCAAGCTCAGTGATGAAGTTTCTGATCCAAACTCCTTCACTTGAAGCTTCTGCAGCAGCCATGTATTCCGCTTCTACTGTAGATCCCGCGATCACGCTTTGCTTGCAGCTTCTCCAGCTCACAGCTCCTCCATTCAAAATATACACGTATCCTATCTGAGATTTAGAATTATCCTTGTCGGTGTCGAAACTAGCATCGACGTAACCTTTTACGACGAGCTGTTCATCACCCCCATAGACTAAGAACATTTCTTTAGTTCTATTTAGGTATCTTAGGATGTTCTTCACGGCTGTCCAGTGTTCCACTCCTGGATCACTTTGATATCTGCTCGTCAAACTAAGAGCATTGGACACATCCGGTCTAGTACACAGCATGGCATACATGATGGAACCTATGGCCGAGGCATAAGGCACTTTGCTCATGGCTTCCCTATCATTTACCGTAGCTGGACACTGAGCCTTGCTCAATATCTTACCTGACAACATAGGCACTGAACCTTTCAATGCCTTATCCATTCTGAACCTTTTCAGAACTTTGTCTAGGTATGTACTCTGGCTTAAAGCTATCAGGCGCCTTTGTCTATCTCTATAGATTTTGATGCCCAATATATAAGCAGCTTCACCTAGGTCTTTCATTGAAAAACACTTGTTCAAATAACTCTTCACATCGTTAAGCATGTTGCTGTCATTTCCAATATTCAATATGTCATCCACATATAGTACCAGAAACGTCACCGAGCTCCCACTCACTTTCTTGTAGATGCAAGCTTCGTAGCAATTTGGAACAAATCCAAAGCTCTTGATCACTTGATCAAAACGAAGGTTCCAACTCCGAGATGCTTGCTTCAGTCCATAAATGGAACGCTGAAGTTTGCATACTTTATCAGCATCCTTAGGATCGACAAAACCTTCGGGTTGCATCATATACAACTCTTCATCAATGTTGCCATTGAGGAACGCAGTCTTGACATCCATCTGTCATATTTCATAATCATGAAACGCAGCAATTGCTAATAAAATCCGAATGGACTTAAACATCGCTACGGGAGAGAAAGTCTCATCGTAGTTAACACCTTGAACTTGTCGAAAACCTTTCGCAACAAGCCGTGCTTTATAGACGGTAACATTACCATCCGCGTCCGTTTTCTTCTTGAAGATCCATTTGCACTCAACGGCCTTTCGGTCGCTAGGAGGGTCCACCAAAGTCCATACTTGGTTTTCGCTCATGGATCCCAATTCGGATTTCATGGCTTCTAGCCATTTCTCAGAGTCTGGGCTCATCATCGCTTCCTCATAGTTCGTAGGTTCGCTGTCTTCTACTAACAAGACAGTCAAGACAGGGTTGCCGTACCACTCAGGAGGGGCACGCGACCTTGTCGACCTGCGACGTTCAGTAGCAGCATCGCCCGAAGCTTCATGATCCTTGTCATTAGCTTCCTCTATTGTTGGTGCAGGCGGCACTGGAACAATTTCAGGTGCTGCGCTACTCTCCAATTCAAGAGAAGGTTCAATAACCTCGTCTAGCTCTACTTTCCTCCCACTCACTTCTTTCGAGAGAAAGTCCTTCTCAAGAAAGGAACTGTTCTTTGCGACAAACACTTTGCCTTCGGTTCTGTGATAGAAGGTATACCCAATAGTTTCCTTAGGGTATCCTATGAAGACGCATTTCTCCGCTTTGGGTTCGAGCTTGTCCGGCATCAACTTCTTGACGTAAGCTTCGCATCCCCAAACTTTAAGAAACGACAACTTAGGTTTAGCACCAAACCACAGTTCATACGGTGTCGTCTCAACGGATTTAGATGGAGCCCTATTTAAAGTGAATGCAGCGGTTTCTAATGCATAACCCCAAAATGATAACGGCAAATCAGTAAGAGACATCATCGATCGGACCATATCTAATAGGGTTCGATTCCGGCGTTCAGACACACCATTGCGCTGTGGTGTTCCGGGTGGCGTGAGTTGTGAAACGATTCCACTTGCTTTGAGATGCGTGAGAAAATCATAACTCAAATATTCGCCCCCACGATCGGATCGTAGAAACTTAATCTTTCTGTTACGATGGTTCTCCACTTCATTCTGAAATTCTTTGAACTTTTCAAACGTTTTAGATTTATGTTTCATTAAATAGATATACCCATATTTACTTAAGTCATCGGTAAAAGTGAGAAAATAGCGATATCCACCGCGCATCGAAACACTCATCGGTCCGCATACATCGGTATGTATGATTTCCAACAAGTCTGTTGCTCGCTCCATCATACCGGAGAACGGGGTTTTGATCATCTTGCCCATGAGGCATGGTTCGCATGTGTCAAATGATTCAAAATCAAGAGACTCCAAAAGTCCATCAGAATGGAGTTTCTTCATGCGCTTTACACCAATATGACCTAGACGACAGTGCCACAAATAAGTAGTATTATCACTATCTACTTTGCATCTCTTAGCCTCAATGTTATGGATGTGTGTTTCATCCCTTTCGAGATTTAGAAGAAATAAACCATTCACAAGAGGTGCATGACCATAAAAGATGTTACTCATATAAATAGAACAACCATTATTCTCCGATTTAAATGAATAACCGTCTTGCAATAAACACGATCCAGAAATAATGTTCATGCTCAACGCAGACACATAATAACATTTATTAAGGTTTAAAACTAATCCCGAAGGTAAAACTAAGGAGAGCGTGTCGACGGCCATCACATCAACTCTTGATCCGTTGCCAACGCGCATCGTCACCTCATCCCTCGCAAGCCGCCGTCTATTCCGTAGCTCCTGTTTCGAGTTACAAATATTAGCAACTGAACCAGTATCAAATACCCAGGCACTACAACGAGGGCTAGTAAGGAAAACATCAATAACATGTATATCAAATATACCTTTGATGGTGCCAGCCTTCTTGTCCGCTAAGTACTTCGGACAGTTGCGCTTCCAGTGACCCTTGTCCTTGCAATAGAAGCACTCAGTGTCCGGCTTGGGACCAGACTTGAGCTTCTTCTCAGCAGGGGCAACGCGCTTGCCGCCGCCTTTCTTGAAGGGCTTCTTTGCACCTTTACCTTTCTTAAAGGAGGGCTTGTTGACCATCAACACATGATTATCCTTCTTGATGTCCACCTCCGCAGCCTTCAGCTTTGCGAAGAGCTCGGTGATCGTATCAGTGGAACCAATCTGATTATGAGTCACTACAAAACTTTTGTAGCTGGGAGGGAGTGATTGCAGAACCCTGTCAATCTTGAGCTCCTCTGGAATCTTGCAGTCCAGTTGCTCAAGGCGTTGAGTGTAGCCCGACATCTTAATGGCGTGCTCACTAACGGAACTCCCTTCCTCCATCTTGCAGTTAAAGAACTTCTCAGAGATCTCATATCTCTCAGAACGGGCCTGAGTCTGAAACATGGTTTTCAGCTCCTCGAGAATCTCAAAGGGCCCGAGATAGTTTTCAAAACGATTTTGAAGTTCCGGTTCCATAGCAAACAACATGGTGCTCTTAATCACGCCATAATCATCTTTGCGCGACTGATAGACAGCTTTCTCATCAGCCGGCGTAGTTGCAGCAGGGGGGTTACCTAACGCTTTCTCAAGGACATAGTCCTTTTGTCCGCCAGACAGAATGATTCTTAGATTGCGGAACCAGTTGGTGAAGTTAGACCCATTGTTTCTAAGCTTTTCTTTCTCAGCAAAAACGTTGAAGTTGAAGTTGGACTTGGCCATGTGATCTACAGTATTTGCAAGTACAATTTAGACTATGTTCATGATAAATAGTTCAACTTAATCAAATTACTAGATGAACTCCCACTAAATTCAACATCCCTCAAGTTGTTTAGTGAACACGATCCAAATTCACCACACCTAATCCGATCATCACGAGAAGAGATGTGGTTTCAATGGTGGACAACGAAGTGTCGATCATATCATTCATATGACTCATGCTTAACCTTTCGGTTCTTGTGTTCCGAGGCCATGTCTGTACATGCTAGGCTCGTCAAGTTAGACCCAAGTATTTCCGCGTGTGCAAAACTGGCTTGCACCCGTTGTATGTGAGCGTAGAGTCTATAACACCCAATCATCACGTGATGCTTGGACACGACGAACTTTCGCAATGGTGCATACTTGGGGAGAACACAGTTTTTATCTTGATCTTTAAGTGAGGAATCATCTTATAATGCTACCGCCGCGATCTAAGCATAATAAGATACATAAAAGGATAAACATCACATGCATATAACTTTATGTGACATGGTATAGCCAATCTTCGCACAATGATCTCCATCTTGTGCATTCCGGCATGATCTCCATCACTCCACCATGATTGCCTCCACCACGAATAGCAACTACAACTATTGCTAACTACTTAGCGATAAAGTAAAGCTATTACATGGCGTATAAGAAGTTGACTCGCAGGTCATACACAATTATAAAGACAACCATATGGCTCCAGCCGGTTGTGTACTCATCGACATGCAAGTCATGAAACATTACAAAACATGATCATCGCATACATTATACACATCACATCTTGGGCCATACCATATCACAGAAAACACTCCCGGCAAAAACAAGTTAGACGTCTCTACTTTGTTGTTGCATGTTTTACGTGGCTTATGGGAGTAGATGCTAAGAACGATTCTTACCTATGGAAAGCCACAACGGTGATATTATGGTTGCCAAACTCCGGTGTTAATCCCATGATCACTATAGTGAGAGAAACTGGCATCCACCAGCCGCATGTGTGGAACAAGCCACACGTCAAGTGCGGAGCCGGTCTCGCGAACGATGTCGCGTAAGGTTGGCCTGGACCGCTTTAATCTCACTATGCCGCGTCATAAGAAGAACACAAACAAGAGGCTTGCAACAGAAAACATCAACGCCCGCAACAACCATGTTGCGTTCTACTCGTGAATCACATCTACGCATAGATCTAGCTCGGATACCACTGAAGGGTTTCGCAGCATAGTAAATCAAAAATTTCTACGGAAGCGAACAGAGGGAAAGACAAGATCTAATCTAGGAGATGCAAACAACAAGAGAGATTGGATTAGATCTTCATACCCTTGAAGATTCGCACAGCGGAACGTTCGTCGGAACGTGGGTGATGTAGTCGTACTCGCTTCTCCTCCTCGCGATCCGATCCGATCTAGCACCACAAGTGGCGGTGCCTCCGTGAGATGCACACGTGCGGCACCTCAACGTCTCCTCCTTCCTCGGACCAGCAAGTATGGTGGAGAGATAGATTGGATCTACAGCACGACGGCGTGGTGTATATGGTGGAGAATTTCTGCTGCAGGGCTTCGCCTACAAACAGTCGGGAGGGAGAGAGGAAGGCAGCAGGGCAACTGGGTTTGGAGGAAGGTGTAAGGGGGTTGTGAGAGGGGGCGCACCAGCCCTCTATATATAGAGGGGGGGTGCGGCCAGCCCTAGCCTCTCCTCCAAGCCTATCTCTTGTTTAAACAATTTAAACTCTCCCTTATCTAGAAATCCTATCTTATCTTATCTCTAGTTTAAACGATTTAAACTTATCTAGGATCGGCTGGGCCCTATGGGGCCTTGTGCCCCTGGCCCAATGCGGCCAGGACACTCCCTCATAGGCCCATGCCCCCTCCCGGAAGGTGGGACCATGTTGGCCCCCTTCCGGAAGGTTCTAGAAGCTTCCAGTACAATACCGATTAACCCGGAACAATTCCGAACTCCAAAAACTGCACTGACTTATATGAATCTTATTCTCCGGACCACTCCGGAACCTCTCGTGATGTCCCGGATCCCATCCAAGACTCCGAACAAAAATTCATAAACCAATTATCCAATCTATCCTAGCGTCGAGACACGTTAAGTGTGTGACCCTGCGGGTTCGAGAATATGCAGACATGATCTTCTATCAATAATCAACAGCGGGGTCTGGGCACCCATATTGACTCCCACACATTCATCGATGATCATATCGGATGAACCATGATGCCAGGATTCAATCAATCCCATATATATTCCCTTCGTCTCGCGATATTTTACTTGCCCGAGATTCGATCGTCGGTATCGTCATACCTAGTTCAATCTCGTTCACAGCAAGTACTTTACTCGTTTCGTAATCCGATATCACTTTGTGATTAAATCCTTAACCACATGCTTGCAAGCGGTGTTGATATCAATTACCGAGTGGGCCCGAAGTATATCTCTCCGACTTGGGAGGGACAAATTCCATCTCGATACATACAACCCAACAGATACTTTCCGATCACCTGAGAGACACCTTTATGATCACCCTCTCATAGGATGACGTTTGATGACCTCAAAGCTTTCTTCCGATACCAGGGAGTTGTATTATCTCATGGTCTAAGGAATACAATATTTGACATGAGAAAAGCTTCGCAAAGACGAACACGATGAAACGATCTAATAGCTTTGCTTAGTTTGGGTCTGTCCACCATATCATTCTCCCAATGATATGATCTCATTATCAATTGACAACTCATGTCTATGGTCAGGAAACCTTAACCATCATTGATCAATGAGCTAGTCCATAGAGGCGTACTAGGGACACGGTGTTGTTTACAAACCACACAAGTATTAATGTTTCCGCTTAATACAATTCTAGCATGGAATATAAACTTTATCATGAACAAGAATTATAATAATAACATCTTTATTATTGCCTCTAGGGCATAATTCCAACATTATCACTATCTACTTTGCATCTCTTAGCCTCAATGTTATGGATGTGTGTTTCATCCCTTTCGAGATTCAAAAGAAATAAACCATTTACAGCAGGTGCATGACCATAAAAGATGTTACTCATATAAATAGAACAACCATTATTATACGATTTAAATGAATAACCGTCTTGCAATAAACACGATCCAGAAATAATGTTCATGCTCAACGCAGGCATATAATAACACTTATTAAGGTTTAAAACTAATCCCGAAGGTAAAACTAAGGAGAGCGTGCCGACGGCCATCACATCAACTCTTGATCCGTTGCCAACGCGCATCGTCACCTCATCCCTCGCAAGCCGCCATCTATTCCATAGCTCCTGTTTCGAGTTACAAATATTAGCAACTGAACTAGTATCAAATACCCAGGCACTACAACGAGGGCTAGTAAGGAAAACATCAATAACATGTATATCAAATATACCTTTGATGGTGCCAGCCTTCTTGTCCGCTAGGTACTTCGGACAGTTGCGCTTCCAGTGACCCTTGTCCTTGCAATAGAAGCACTCAGTGTCCGGCTTGGGTCCAGACTTGAGCTTCTTCTCAGCAGGGGCAATGCGCTTGCCGCCGCCTTTCTTGAAGGGCTTCTTTGCACCCTTACCTTTCTTGAAGGTGGGGGGCTTGTTGACCATCAACACATGATTATCCTTTTTGATGTCCACCTCCACAGCCTTCAGCTTTGCGAAGAGCTCGGTGATCGTACCAGTGGAACCAATCTGATTATGAGTCACTACAAAACTTTTGTAGCTGGGAGGGAGTGATTGCAGAACCCTGTCAATCTTGAGCTCCTCTGGAATCTTGCAGTCCAGTTGCTCAAGGCGTTGAGTGTAGCCCGACATCTTAATGGCGTGCTCACTAACGGAACTCCCTTCCTCCATCTTGCAGTTAAATAATTTCTCACAGATCTCATATCTCTCAGAACGGGCCTGAGTCTGAAACATAGTTTTCAGCTCCTCAAGAATCTCAAAGGGCCCGGGATAGTCTTCAAAACGATTTTGAAGGTCCTATTCCATATCAAACAACATGGTGCTCTTAATCACACCATAATCATCTTTGCACGACTGATAGAAAGCTTTCTCATCAGCCGGCGCAGTTGCAGCAGGGGCGTCACCTAACGCTTTCTCAAGAACATAGTCCTTTTGACCGCCAGAGAGAATGATTCTTAGATTTTGGAACCAGTTGGTGAAGTTAGACCCATTGTTTCTAAGCTTTTCCTTCTCAGCAAAAACATTGAAGTTGAAATTGGACTTAGCCATTTGATCTACAATGTTTGCAAGTACAAATTAGACTATGTTCATGATAACTAGTTCAACTTTTAATCAAATTACTAGATGAACTCCCACTAAATTCAACATTCCTCAAGTTGTTTAGTGAACATGATCCAAATTCACCACACCTAATCCGATCTTCACGAGAAGAGATGTGGTTTCAATGGTGGACAACGAAGTGTCGATCATATCATTCATATGACTCATGCTTAACCTTTCGGTTCATGTGTTCCGAGGCCATGTTTGTACATGCTAGGCTCGTCAAGTTAGACCCAAGTATTTCTGCGTGTGCAAAACTGGCTTGCACCCTTGTATGTGAACGTAGAGTCTATAGCACCCGATCATCACGTGATGCTTGGACACGACAAACTTTCGCAACGGTGCATACATGGGGAGAACACAGTTTTATCTTGATCTTTAAGTGAGGAATCATCTTATAATGCTACCGTCGCGATCTAAGCATAATAAGATACATAAAAGGATAAACATCACATGCATATAACTTTATGTGACATGGTATAGCCAATCTTCGCGCAATGATATCCATCTTGTGCGTGCCGGCATGATCTCCATCACTCCACCATGATTGCCTCCACCACGAATAGCAACTACAACTATTGCTAACTGCTTAGCGATAAAGTAAAGCTGTTACATGGCGTATAAGAAGTTGACACACAGGTCATACACAATTATAAATACAACCATATGGCTCCTGCCGGTTGTGTACTCATCGACATGCAAGTCGTAAAACATTACAAAACATGATCATCGCATATAATACACATATCACATCTTGGGCCATACCATATCACAGAAAACACTCCCTGCAAAAACAAGTTAGACGCCTCTACTTTGTTGTTGCATGTTTTACGTGGCTTATGGGAGTAGCAACCTACGGAAAGCCACAACGGTGATATTATGGTTGCCAAACTCCGGTGTAAATCCCATGACAACTATAGTGAGAGAAACTGGCATCCACAAGCCGCATGTGTGGAACAAGCCACACGTCAAGTGCGGAGCCGGTCTCGCGAACGAGGTCGCGTAAGGTTGGCCTGGACCGCTTCGATCTCACTATCCCGCGTCATAAGAAGAACACAAACAAGAGGCTTGCAACAGAAAACATCAACGCCCGCAACAGCCATGTTGCGTTCTACTCGTGAAACACATCTACGCATAGATCTAGCTCTGATACCACTGAAGGGTTTCGCAGCATAGTAAATCAATTTTTTTTGTACGGATGCGAACGGGAAAGCCAAGATCTAATCTAGGAGATGCAAACAACGAGGGGACTTAGATGAGATCTTCATACCCTTGAAGATTCGCATAGCGGAACGTTCGTCGGAACGTGGGTGATGTAGTCGTACTCGCTTCTCCTCCTCGCGATCCGATCCGATCTAGCACCGCAAGTGGTGATGCCTCCGAGAGATGCACACGTGCGGCACCTCGACGTCTCCTCCTTCCTCGGTCCAGCAAGTATGGTGGAGAGACGGATTGGATCTACAACGCGACGGCGCGGTGCAAGTGGTGGAGAGTTTCTGCAGCAGGGCTTCGCCTACGTGCAGTCGGGAGGGAGAGAGAGAGGAGGGCAGCAGGGCGGCTAGGGATTGAGGAGGAGGTGTGGGAGGGGGTGCGCCCCCAGCCCTCTTTATATAGAGGGGTGGGCGGCCAGCCCTTCCCCTCCCCCAAACCCTAGGGCCAGCGGCCAAGGAGGGAGGAGTGGGGGGCAAGTTTCCCCCTTCTAGAAGCTCTCCTAGGGTTTGGCCCTAGGTTGGCCGGCTGGGCCCTATGGGGCCTTGTGCCCCTGGCCCAGTGCGGCCATGGCACTCCCTCATAGGCCCATGCCCCCTCCCGACAGGTGGGGCCACGTTGGTCCCCCTCCGGAAGGTTCTAGAAGCTTCCGGTACAATACCGATTAACCCGAAACAATTCCGAACTCCAAAAATTGCATTGCCTTATATGAATCTTATTCTCCGGACCATTCCGGAACCTCTCTTGATGTCCCGGATCCCATCCGAGACTCCGAACAAAAACTCATAAACCAATTATCCAATCTATCCTAGCGTCAAGACACGTTAAGTGTGTGACCCTTCGGGTTTGAGAACATGCAGACATGATCTTCTATCAATAATCAACAGCGGGGTCTGGAAACCCATATTGACTCCCACACATTCATCGATGATCATATCGGATGAACCACGATGCCAGGATTCAATCAATCCCATATTTATATTCCCTTCGTCTCGCGATATTTTACTTGCCCGAGATTTGATCGTCGGTACCGTCATACCTAGTTCCATCTCGTTCACAACAAGTACTTTACTCATTCCGTAATCCGATATCACTTTGTGATTAACTCCTTAACCACATGCTTGCAAGCGGTGTTGATATCGATTACCGAGTGGGCCCGAAGTATATCTCTCCGACTTGGGAGGGACAAATCCCATCTCGATACATACAACCCAACAGATACTTTCCGATCACCTGAGAGACACCTTTATGATCACCCTCTCATAGGATGACGTTTGATGACCTCAAAGCTTTCTTCCGATACCAGGGAGTTGTATTATCTCATGGTCTAAGGAATACAATATTTGACATAAGAAAAGCTTCGCAAAGATGAACACGATGACACGATCTAATTGCTTCGCTTAGTTTGGGTCTGTCCATCATATTATTCTCCCAATGATATGATCTCATTATTAATCGACAACTCATGTCTATGGTTAGGAAACCTTAACCATCATTAATCAATGAGCTAGTCCATAGAGGCATACTAGGGACACGGTGTTGTTCACAAACCACACAAGTATTAAAGTTTCCGCTTAATACAATTCTAGCATGGAATATAAACTTTATCATGAACAAGAATTATAATAATAACATCTTTATTATTGCCTCTAGGGCATAATTCCAACAACAAAAGGGTTTCGGCAAGTTCAAGGTGTTGACTATGATGAGACTTTCTCTCCCGTAGCGATGTTTAAGTCCATTCGGATTTTATTAGCAATTGCTGCATTTCATGATTATGAAATATGGCAGATGGATGTCAAGACTGCGTTCCTCAATGGCAACATTGATGAAGAGTTGTATATGATGCAGCCCGAAGATTTTGTCGATCCTAAGGATGCTAATAAGGTGTGCAAACTTCAGCATTCCATTTATGGACTGAAGCAAGCATTTCGGAGTTGGAACCTTCGTTTTGATCAAGTGATCAAGAGTTTTGGATTTGTTCCAAATTTCTACGAAGCTTGTATCTACAAGAAAGTGAGTGGTAGCTCAGTGACACTTTTAGTACTATATGTGGATGACATATTGATTATTGGAAATGATATTGGTATGCTTAATGATGTGAAGAGTTATTTGAATAAATGTTTTTCAATGAAAGACCTAGGAGAAGCTGCTTATATATTAGGCATCATAATCTATAGAGATAGACAAAGACGCCTAGTAGCTTTAAGCCAAAGTACATATCTAGACAAAGTTCTAAAAAGGTTCAGAATGGATAAAGCAAAGAAAGGTTCATTGCCCATGTTGTCAGGTAAGATATTGAGCAAGGCTCAGTGTCCAGCTACGGTAAACGATAGAGATACTATGAGCAAAGTGTCTTATGCCTCGGCCATAGGTTCTATCATGTATGCCATGCTATGTGCTAGACCGGATGTGTCCAATGCTCTTAGTTTGACGAGTAGATACCAAAGTGATCCAGGAGTGGAACACTAGACAACCGTAAAGAACATCCTAAAGTATTGAAATAGGACTAAAGAAATGTTCTTGGTCTTTGGAGGTGATGAGAAGCTCATCGTAAAAGGTTATGTCGATGCTAGTTTCGACACCGACCCGGATGATTCTAAATCTCAGACAGGATACATTTATATTTTGAATGGTGGAGCTATGAGCTGGAGAATCTACAAGCAAAGCGTGATCGCGGGATCTATAACAGAAGCGGAATACATGGCTGCTTCAGAAGCGTCAAGTGAAGGAGTTTGGATCAGGAACTTCATCACTGAGCTTGGTGTGGTTCCACGTGCCTTGGACCCATTGGAGATATTGTGCGACAACACTGGCGCCATAGCACTAGCTAAGGAACCAAGATATCATCCAAATACCAAGCACATCAACCGCCGTTTTCATATAATTCGAGATTATATAGCAGATGGAGATCTGAAGATTAGCAAAGTACATACGGATCTGAATGTCACAGATCCGTTGACTAAACCTCTTCCACGAGCAAACCATGATCAACACCTTAATACCATGGGTGTTAGATTGTTGCCAGATGTAAACTAGATTATTGACTCTACTGCAAGTGGGAGACTGTTGGAATTATGCCCTAGAGGCAATACTAAAGATGTTATTATTATAATTCTTGTTCATGATAAAGTTTATATTCCATGCTAGAATTGTATTAAGCGGAAACTTTAATACTTGTGTGGTTTGTGAACAACACCGTGTCCCTAGTATGCCTCTATGGACTAGCTCATTGATTAATGATGGTTAAGGTTTCCTAACCATAGACATGAGTTGTCGATTAATAATGAGATCATATCATTGGGAGAATGATATGATGGACAGACCCAAACTAAGCGAAGCAATTAGATCGTGTCATCGTGTTCATCTTTGCGAAGCTTTTCTTATGTCAAATATTGTATTCCTTAGACCATGAGATAATACAACTCCCTGGTATCGGAAGAAAGCTTTGAGGTCATCAAACATCATCCTATGAGAGGGTGATCATAAAGGTGTCTCTCAGGTGATCGGAAAGTATCTGTTGGGTTGTATGTATCGAGATGGAATTTGTCCCTCCCGAGTCGGAGAGATATACTTCGGGCCCACTTGGTAATCGATATTAACACCGCTTGCAAGCACGTGGTTAAGGAGTTAATCACAAAGTGATATCAAATTATGGAACGAGTAAAGTACTTGCTGTGAACGAGATTGAACTAGGTATGCCGATACCAACAATCGAATCTCGGGCAAGTAAAATATCGCGTGACGAAGGGAATACATATATGGGATTAATTGAATCCTTGCATCGTGGTTCATACGATATGATCATCGATGAATATGTGGGAGTCAATATGGGTTTCCAGATCCCGCTGTTGATTATTGATAGAAGATCATGTCTGCATATCTCGAACCCGTAGTGTCACACACTTAACATGCATCGACGCTAGGATAGAATGAATGATTGGTTTATGAGTTTTTGTTCGGAGTCTCGGATGAGATCCAGGACATCACTAGAGGTTCCAGAATGGTCCGGAGAATGAGATTCATATAAAGGAAAGCAGTTTTTGGATTTTGGAATCGTTTCGGAGTTTATCGGTATTGTACCAGAAGGTTCTAGAAGGTTCCGGAGTGGGACCAACATGGGCCCACTTGTCGGAGGCCTGCGTAGGCCTAAGGGGAAGTGCCCTGGCCACTTTGGGCCAGGGGCACAAGGCCCCCAAGGCCCAGCCGGCCAGCCCTAGGGGAAACCCTAGGGGAGCCTTCTAGAAGGAAGGGGGAAGACTTGCCCCCCACTCCACCCTTGGGGCCGCCGCCCTAGGGCTTGGAGGAGGGGCCAAGGGGGCCGGCTAGCCCCCTATATAAGGAGGGCATGGGCGCACCCTCCCCCTACTACTCCTCCAACCCTAGCCGCCGTCCTGCTGCCCCTCCACCTCTCTCTCTCCCGACTGCGCGTAGGCGAAGCCCTGCCACAGAAACTCTCCACCATAAGCACCACGCCGTCGTGCTTTAGGTCCAATCTATCTCTCCACCATACTTTCTGGACCAAGGAAGGAGACATCGCGGCACCGTACGTGTGCATCTCTCGGAGGCGCCACCACTTGCGGCGTAGGATCGGATCGGATCGCGAGGAGGAGACGGCGAGTACGACTACATCAACCACGTTCTGTTGAACGTTTCTGCTGTGCGATTTTTTCAAGGGTATGGAGATATCATCTATCTCTCTCATTGATTGCATCTTCTAGATTAGATCTTGGCTTTCTTGTTCGCATCCGTAGAATTTTTTGATTTACTATGCTGCGAAACCCTTCACATGGCCCAACGGTTCTACATGCTCGATTCATTGCGATCATGGCACAAGTGCTTGAAGAAGTAGGGATCCAAGAGTCACTACTCATAGAACACCGCTTCACCCGCTTCCAATAGCAATCCGAGTTTTGGTTGGCGCTGGTGAAAGGGTCAATACTCATGGCCTTCCATGCTTCGGCGAGGCACGCGTACTCCCTCGAACTCCACTTGGGTCCATGGACACTGTCGCCTTTCTTCTTCTTCTTCTTCTTCTTCTTCTCCATAACCACGACCTTGTTCTTCCCTTTTGGGTCGGCCACGATGGGCACTGGCACGTCCTCCACCATCTCATTGCCGGCCTCATGCTCGGCCTTGGGCTCGGTATCGACCTCGGTGTAGGCCTCGTATTCTTCTTGTGTGAAGGAGTGGTTGGAGTCGCCGTTGATGATGTCGGCCAATGACGGAGTTGCCATTCAACATACAGCCGAACAGTCCGCTTGCGCCCTGACTGCTGCTGCCTGTGGTGAACTGGTGGAAGCCGGTTTGTCATGGAGGCACGCTGCCATTAAAGAGAGGATGATGGTGGTCCGGTGAGGCGGAGGTGAGGTTGGCAATGAAGGTGATCGGGTTGAAATTGCCAAGTGGATCAAAGTCGTTGCTGCCAGGCGAGAAATGCGAGAGTTGCGGCGTCGTGTTCCCTTGGCTCTCGTGGAACATCGTTGGGGAGGCCGACTACACGCTGGATGGCGAGGGCGACGAGACGCTGCCTTGGCTCCCCCATGCGTCGGGAATGTGCTATACAGTGGTAGGAGGCGGCGCCATCCTAGACATGGCCGCGACCATGTGCACCATTGTTGGTGCAGCCGCCTGTGCATCAACCGCCTTGCGCGTCCTTGTCTTCTGCTCCCTCTTCCGGTAGTCGGAGTTCTCAACCTTCCAGTGTTGGATGTCCAAAGCCCATCCGGTGTTGGTCATCCCCTCTGGCCGCTCCTTCTCGTCCTTTCCCTTCCTCTTCGGGTCCGGCATGGCCGCCACCGACGAACGAGGAGCTTGGTACCTTTTTGACGGCATGGCGACGCGGATTTCGTCTGCTGGAAAAAATGGCAGGAGTAGGTGGCAAGAAGGGGGAAACAAAGTGATATGGAGGAAAAAAGGCGGGAGCGGGCGGCAAGGAGGAGGGAAACTAGGGTTGTCTCGTGATAAGGGTTGGGGTCGGCCTTGGTATGGCAGATGACTAGTTGGACTGCGCCAATTCTATTTTGGGAAGGCCGACTGAACGAATTTTTTAGCGTCGACGCCCCCATAGCCGACTTAGGGGCCCTCTAGAGGGGCTCAGTGGAGATGCTCTTTAAGGGCCAAGAGGAAAAGAATGAGGGGGAGAAGGACATGCCAGCCGGCACTGCGAGTGCCGGGGGCGAGCAGACATCGGCATCACAGTGCTCTTGAGGTTCTGGCGCGTTAGAGAGCGCGGATGGATGCCAATTGGGCTCCGAGAGGTCGTGTGGAATTGAGCTTCCTATGGCCTTTGCTTCCACGCACGTACCCCCTACGCATCTAAACAAACAGATCCTAGCGGAAACTTAGAACGATTTTCTTACTGATACCGAGCATGACCTTGCTTCCTTAAGTCACAATCAGCGATGGACATGCAGGATATATTTTGGCAAGTTGTTGACGTATGGTCGGATGGGCTCCCGGAATTATTTGGGTTTCCATGAGGATATGTGCTATGAAAAGGAGAGAAAGCAAAGCGTTGGGTTTAAATTTAGATTTGAATTGGTTCAAATTATCTGAACTGGATATAGGCTGATACTCGCAGGATTTGCCGAACAGTCACTTAAAAATATGTTTTCCTTTTAGAGTCAATTACACTTGTTACCTTAGGAAATATAATATTCATGAATTCCCAGTATAACTGGCCAAGCTGGTAAAGTAGTTAAAGTAGTGATAAATCCTATCAATAAAATGGATCCTATTGAAAGTTCATCGATTTCCATTCTCCAGTAGTGAAAATCGAGGATATCTATCCATTTATAATCCTCCTCTATTTGGATTAAGGATCCTCTAGTTGGAAATGATAACAGAATGCATAAGTAATCAGAAGGAATTCTAATAAACAAATGGATATAGTACACCACCAACGATTTTGTTTCCCCTACGAAGTAATAATAAGAAAATTAATGAACCTGCAAATATCGGCAAAACAACTAGTAGTATTGTCAACCAAGGAATTATGCAATTCTAACACCAATTACCACCTGTAGTAAAAAAAATGTTAGATTACCTTTTCTGAACATATGGACCCTCTTTTTCTATTCCATGTCCGATGCGCAAGGTGTGAGGTGATGACTCAGGACGACGACAAAGAATGGAACATACGATGAAGAGAAGGCTGAACATTATTGATACATATTTTGTCGTGCCACCTCTACCTACACGCCAGTCTTATCTACAGAAACTTGCATAATGCTAAGTTAGGTAAAATTATGTTCAAAGTTTGGTAGATTGTAACTACATGGGGTAAAATGTGTCACAAATGCAGAACTGTGAGGTAAAGAATTCATTTTTTAGAGTGAATTCCACTTTTTACCCTTTACTTGTGCATTTATGACACTAATTACCCTATGTAGTGAAAATTTATCTAAATTACCATGTTCGGAAACTTTAAACCCTCATTTTCTGATGCATATCTATTGGGCAAGGTGCGAGGTGATGATTGAACCTTGAAATTATCGAGATGGCAACAAAGAATAGAATATTTGGTGCAGAGAAGGATAGATATGATCGGCAACGACGTCCTCCGATCTTGACATATTTTGTTGCGGCACATCGTCCTAACATGTCGGCCTTATCCATGAACACGTATTGAATTCTAAAACGGGACAAAATCATGCTCAAAATTTTCTAAATGGGACATTTGGGTACAACTTTTACTAAATAGGGTAATTAGTGTCTCAAATGCACAAGTATAAAAAGTGGAATTACTCTTTTTTTAACGACCAGTGCATATCAAGTTCCTCATGCGTCTGTTGCTGTTTAAAGTAAGGGCGCTTCTAGAGCTCTCTCGATTGGGATTTAACTAAATCTCAACAAAATGATGTCATCCTAGTATTTATGAAAAATGGACATTTTTGTAACACCATGAACAAAAAAATTCTGTACTGCGTGAACAAAAATATTTGTACCCCGTGAACAAAATAATTATATTGTACTGCATAACAAAAAAAATTGCATTGCAAATTCACTAAAATAAAATCCCACTAGAATGATGTCCAGCTATGAATGTAGCTGGGCCCATGTAACCGCAAGTAGTGCAATACTCCACACAATGTTAACCTGTCCATTTCCGTAATACCCGAATTAGAAAGTGAATGTAGCACTTGTCGTCACATATAGATGCTGTTTCATAATCACCAACAGACTGAACAACGAACTTCTGGATGCCATCTCAACTTCCTTTTGTCCTTTCCGGATTCGTGGTTTATTCCATTGTCTGACGCGTAAGTTTAATCCATCTCAGAGGTCTCTAGCTCTTGATTCGTCGATAGAGTGCAGTGCATATCGCAAGTCAAGCAATTTAAAAACAGCAAGTGAATCTCAAGTTCACCTCGCTGACAACGCACGTCGTCGTCTCCCAGTTCGTATCGATTTTTTGTCGCGTGTACTTGTACTCTATTTCATATCGATTTCCGTCGATCGCTTGTAGCTGTACTCCATCAACTCGAAATGGTTTTGTTTACTCGTGTTGCCATCCGGCCTATAAATCTTTGTCTTCAACTCTTTGATCACCTACAGCGATCGAGCTAGCTGCTAGCTCCAATGGCAGAAACCACGCCCATCCAGCTCGTGTGCTACACTCTCCTCTGCGTCCTCGTAGCCACCATAGTCCTCAAGATCAAGCACAAGCGCGGCGCCGGCGGCCTGAACCTGCCGCCGGGGCCATGGGCGCTGCCGGTGATCGGGCACATGCACTGCCTGCTCGGCGCGCTGCCGCACCAGGCCATGCACCGGCTGGCGCAGCGGCACGGCCCCGTGATGCTCCTCCGGCTCGGCCACGTGCCCACGCTCGTGATCTCGTCCCCGGAGGCGGCCAGGGAGGTGATGAAGGTGCACGACGCCGCCTTCGCCAGCCGGCCCATGTACGTGGCCGCGGACATCTTCACGTACGGCGGCGCCGACATCTCCTTCGCACGCGGCCCGCACTGGAAGCCCCTCCGCAAGCTCTGCGCCACGGAGCTGCTCAGCCCGAGGAGCGTCCGCTCGTTCCGCGCCGTTCGGGAGGAGGAGGCCGCCAGGCTCGCGAGGTCCGTCCGCGCCGCCGGTGGCGCCGTCGTCAACGTCGGCGAGATGGCCAAGGTGATGATGAACGACGTGATCATGAGGGTGTCCGTGGGCGACCGGTGCGCGCAGCGGGAGGCGTACCTGGAGGAGCTGGACAGGGTGCTGGACCTCATGTCCGGGTTCAACCTCACCGACCTGTTCCCGACGTCGCGCCTCGCCAAGGCGCTCGGCGGCAGGGCCCTCAAGGCGACGTGGGAGGTGCACCATAGGATCCACGCCATCATGGAGGCCATGATCAGCGACCACAAGGCGGCGATGGAGAGCGATGCCGGTGCCGGAAGTGATGAGAGGGGGGACATACTCACCATTCTGCTCCGGTTCCAGAAGGACGGCGGGATGGGCGGCGGCGTCAGCCTCACCAACGAAAACATCAGCGGCGTCCTCTTCGTAAGTCAACCGCGTACTGCTACAGACTTGCAACTTGCATACCTACACAAAATAGCATTTCGTTCTGAAACATTTTTGCGGTGTAACCAGGACCTGTTCGCCGCGGGGTCGGAGACGACGGCGACCACGACGACCTGGGCCATGTCGGAGCTGATGAAGAACCCACGTATAATGGCCAAAGCACAGTCCGAGGTCCGGGGAGTCCTCCATGGCAAGACCGAGGTGACCGAGGCGGATATCGACGGCCGGCTCCCCTACCTCCAGATGGTCATCAAGGAGGCCTTCAGGTTGCACGCTCCCGTACCGTTGCTGATGCCGAGGCAGTGCAACGAGGCAACCAAGGTCATGGGCTATGACGTGCCCGTGGGGACCACGGTGTTTGTGAACGTGTGGGCGATAGGGAAGGACGAGAAGAGCTGGACCGACGCGAGCGAGTTCAAGCCCGAGAGGTTCGAGACTGATATAGTGGACTACGCTGGCACCGACTTCAGGTTCATCCCCGGCGGCGCCGGCCGAAAGATGTGCCCTGGTATGATGTTTGGGGTGTCTAACGTCGAGATCGCTCTTGCGAGCCTTCTCTATCACTTCGACTGGAAGCTTCCGAATGGCGGGAACCCAGAGAAGCTTGATATGGACGAGGCGTATGGGGTCACGACGCGGCGGAAGACCGAGCTCTTGTTGGAAGCTACTCCTTTTGTGTCTTGATTAACCTTGTTTTATAGATGTGCCTTGGTTTTACCTCAACGTGACGGCTTATCAATCAATTTGTGTATGTGTTCGTTGTAATGTGCAATTTGCCGAGGAGGTACTTGCTGGTTGTGTTGTGATGTTATTAATATGCTGCAATTTGAACTAGTTAACTAGTGTGTTAGTTTGAAGTTATTTTTGGCTAGCCAAGATATGTGACGCCATGTTTGCTTGACACGGAGAGTGCTCGAAGACTCTACTAATAAAGAGAAAATTGCACAACACACATCTAGGTGGTAATAACAATAACACTGACAATTAGGGATCTTTAGCAAAAAAAACACCAGCTTTTGGGTACCCCACAATAACAACTATCGCAAATCTACAAAATCAGACAAATGGTATAATTATGATAGGTCGGACACACATATCACAGACACTTGCAGCCGGATCCCCTACACCGGCAATGCGTACCATCCCAACGACCATAGGCTTCCCCCATTGATCACCACACGCTCTCCTGGCCACACGAGGAAGACGGTGGTGCTGGGGGCATGGAGCCATACATTGAAGCTAGATAGGGAACCAGAGCGGCCACACGGCTCAAATCCAGAGTCAGAGAGGGCATGACTACACCAGAGTTGAGAAGGGTAGATGCAACCAGAGTCAAGGTGGGAAGGGAAGTGTAACATCTTAAAGAATAGGAACATGTTATGATTGATTTGTAAAATGTGATTTTCATTGCATGCATTTGAAAAGTGTGAAAATTTTCAAACTTTTGTTTTGAGAAGGTGTAAGGGATCGAAATTAAACTATAGTGTTGAATCTTGCCTTAGGTCAACACTAGAATTTGAATTCAAAATTTTCAAAGGAACTTACATTTTCCAAATTTAGGAGTCATCACACATTTATATTTGAGTTAAAAGCTCAAACACAATTCTAAAATAAGTTAGAATCAACTTTGATTTCAAAATCAAGGTTTGAATTATTCAAACTTGAGTTCAAATACAAACATGTATAATAAAATAAATAAAATTAAGAATAATAGAAGAATAATATGACAAACAATCTTTACTCATTATAAAATGAGTACATTGTTTATTACATGAGAATTCCACACAGAAAATTATAAGAAAGGATTTGATCCGAATATAAACTACAAGTGCAAAATAAAAAGATAAAAAATAAGCTACATTAGTCTTCATATCCTATTCTTTCTCTTCTCAACCATCTAACATGCAAAACAAACATAGAGATAAGAAGCTTTGTCAAAGTTAAAATGTTAGATTGACCAAAAAGTGAATCCATTTGTTATAGAATCCAAGGACAATGTGCAAGAACTGGTCCTAGACATTGTAGTTGAGGGTTTGAGCAAATGATGGAACAACAACAGAGTGACTAGATATCAATGAACAATTCCAAGGCAAACCAAGGATTAAAGGACAGTTCTTTTCACTAAAGAATTATCACCAGTAGAAACTGAAACCATCTGACAGGTGACGACAGGAAGTAAAACATTGAATACATATCTAGTGGAACAAACGCAATTAAATAGACAAGCAATAAGTCACGGTAGATAACACCACCTCAACTTAATGGATTTTGTGAAAAAGAACCAAAGTTCATGACAATGCATATTGATAGTTCATAGACCATGAGTTATTAAGCCACAAGTAAACATCATCAAGTTCTACTTCATAGTGCAAATGCACAAAATTAATATTAAGAAAAACCGACTTGATAGGATACAAATTAGGCAAACTAGTTGAATGCCCGTGCGTTGTTACGGTTTTTTTTTATAATCTGACGATACAATATATGCAAGAACTCACTGAAATGAATATGGCCACAAGATATTCTAAGAACCTATAAAATGATACCTTGTTTGAAGTAATATGAAATGAGCATTCGACTCCTCAATGCTCCTCATATACTGCCATGGATTTAAGCGTTTTAACGGCCCGGTTGGCGTTGGCTTTATTAAATTAAAGCATGACTCCACTCGAGCATTTCATCTAAATATATCGATGATCAGCAGTCGACACTAATATTAGCAACACCATTTCACCTATTGCAATAGTGATATACCCACAAAGATATATGAGAAACAAGTTACAACGAAGCACGCACGCCCCATAAAACAACGAGAGTACATTTGATATTGTCACCAACATCAAGTATGAACTGATTAGCTATTTAGTAGACTTCGATTCTGGTTTCCACTATTAAATAATCTCAAAGCAGATGAATACTTGGATCTTCGGTAACCACAAAGGCGGCCTATTATTAGTCTGTTACGAGAACTTAGTCGAGTATGTCAGGTTCTCAAAAAACCAACTCTCCCGGCAACCCAAATGTTGACTGTGTCATTCCTTACTAAATCACCGCATATACGTGTGAGCATTATGGCATGTGGCCATGTGCAACACTAAGGGACATCTAGATGAGGCAACCAACCCAAACATGTAATTCTGTATGTGCTCATATGGCTTAATCCAAAATAATCAGACACACTATAAATAACTACACGATCATCCAAGGAATCAGATGCATTTGAGCATAACAATAAATAGCACGTTAGCCTATTTGCTACACTCCAATTATAAAAGTGTATGTAGACAACCTTCCAATTGCAAGTTCCTCAATCTTTTTCAATGTGAAAATCATAGGCTACGGAACAAACATATAATAAGAAAACTTTATTTCAGGTATGGACAATGATATAAGAGTAAAAAAATCCAAACCAAAGGTTATTACTGACCAACGCACCCTGAGAATAAACAGGACGGGGTTTAGTAAAGTGCTGCCCAATATGGCGTTAACTCGAGACACCAAATCCTTCATCTGAGAAAAGGGAGATGTTCTATGACATGGCTGAATAATGGCCAGTAATATGTGGTTACATGGAGAAACCTGATGTGCAGCTTTTCCTTCAGGACTGTCGTTGGATCCACTTGCTTCAGTATCCTGTAAGAAACACATTCTTTCCTTAGTGGGTTTAATAAGCACATAAACTGAACGACAGAAGTCGTAACCCAATGCAAGCTGAAATCAATCACCTGCCACATGCGCGTACAACTGGCTCCTCCATGCCGGAGGGACTATGATGGGCGGGGCCAGCACCATCAGAGGAAGCGCAGAGCGACGGACCTCTTGCCCGTAGGTGGCAGTGCAGGACCAATGGCGATGAAGCAGGGTTCTCGGTCAGCGAGAAAGCGATCGCCAGCGCCAATCTGGAGCAGGGTAGTTCCTCACTGCTTCCCGCTGGAGGTTGCTGTCCTTGGTCGGCGCTGCTCAGAGGACAAAGGGGATCTCTATTCGGTGGTCGGGAGTCCGTCTTCACGGATCTCCATGATACGGCGGCCGGAGGGCGTATGAAACTGGGGTGAGGGAAGGCGACAGGGACGAGAAGTCAGGGACGATGTTTTTCTTTTTGAGAAAGGGACGATGGGTTGTTCTGAATCGATACTATTCACTTATCGGTGGTAGAATATAATTTAAGCATCACGATGTACCAACCAATCGACGGTGAAAAATTATATCAGACCTGGTCCACAACTTAATCACCGTAGACCAACTCCAAAGATAGACGCGTGGCAGTCCATATCCTGTACGTACTTTCCAACTTGATTGACATACAATAGAATATGACGGTTTCTCGATCGTGTACGGCGTCGCGGCTTGGTGCCGAGATTGAGATCGTGTATTCCCCAACGGCGCGACCACCCGATCATGTACTCCCGGCGGCATGTGCGGCGACGCGATCGTGTGTGCTCCCGGCGAGCGGCGAAGCAACTACTTCCAGCAGCATGCCCATCAGGCCGTGGACGATCTCACTCCCCGGTGGTGTGCACGGCGACACGATCGTGTGCCCCGGGCGACGCGGCAGTCCAACTGCTTCGAGCATGACCATTAGGCCTCGACGAGCTGCGGCAAGGATTCACGACCATGGAGACATGCCCACACTGAGTGGCTGCAACATGTTGACGAAGCCGGCTTCCAATCAGTGGCTGCAAGGCAACTCCAGCAATACATGTAGGAGTAGCGGTACTCGGCATCACAAAAGAGATCAAGTTTCAAATATCTTCCGAATTTAGGAGCTAAAATAAACCATCTTCAAGCCTACAAGCAAGGAGATCTATTTCCTCCATGCAAATCGATCATCGGTAATTTGGCACCTCGTCCATGTTCCTGACTCGAGCGGCCGCGCCGATGGAGCAAGGTGCCACCAAAAGAGGGCGGCGTCTTCGTCGTGAATCCTTGCCGCAGCTTGTTGGTGACCTGATTCAAGAAGCACCTGCTCTGTAGTGCCGTCGGGCGTATTTAGGTCGCCGCACCGCCGGGAGTACATCGCCGCACCGCCGGGAGTTTGCGATCAAGAAGCCACGCGTCTATTTTTGGAGTTGGGCTGTGGACCAGGTCCAATATAATTTTTCTCCCCAACCGTAAATGATAGAGTTTAAATTTATCTGGCAGAGTTTCTCAAAGATTTGTTCCTATAGTCTTGGGCGGTGGTGTTTAAAGATATAGATGGAGTTTGTTATTTTTTTTGAAATGGGATAAAGTTAGTTAGATGCAACCGTGTGAGATGAGATAGATAGGTGTGCGGTGGCATTTTTTATGTAATTTTTGCATGTGTGACACCAGGCATTCACCACGCTTTTGAAATTAATAGTAAAGATAAAATTACCAAAATAGCCCTTAACTGTAATTTCCTAAACAACATATTACATAATCAGACTAATACACCGAGTCCACACATAATACAACCTAGAGGGGCGGTATAAGAAGTTTAGTCACTTACAAGCAAAGTAGGAGGTGTTAATAGCACATGGACCCTTGAACACTAAATAGAAGCCAAAACCCAACCCCAGAGATCACAATCCTCATAACAGAGCTCATAAGAATCACACTCAGGCCAGCTGCTGAGTGAGTGGAAACAAACAAAAAACCCACATTCTTAGTGAGTGAGAGGGTTCTGATAAACGAAAAGAAGCATGAAGAGGAACAACTGCATCAAATCTTCATCAATCAAACTTTTGATCTACAAAGGTTGTTATCTAGGAACTTTAGAGAAGAAGTAGAAGTAAATAGGGATCATATGGATCAAGATAAAAAGAGATATATTAGTGTAATTACTAGCACTGCCACTTACAGACTGGTAACTGTGCGTATTCTCAAAGAAAGAACACCACAAATGCTAAGTGATCATGAGCACTAGACACAACCTTATTAAGTAAACAATTTACCTTAATAAAGTAATTAGAATATAACCATACCATTATCACGTACCTCACTTCCCCATGCATCAAACAAGATGAATTGCCTAAGGAAGAGAAAGTAGGTAGTAATGAGTACAATTTTCACTTGAGCCAACATTATTGTAAGATTACACATAAGGAATGCTTAAGCAAATAAACAACACACTTAGAGTTAATAATTAAACCTAAGATCAGAAAAGAATTGAACAAGTACATAACATAAAACTAATGATCTTACACTATAGAGTACAACTCTCCATCAGTATAACACTGATAGAGAAGTTTAGTAAACTAGTAACAAAAGTAGTTAAACTTAAAGAATTACATTCAAACTTAAGTTGATTAGTTGAGTCGTGGATTTTTACTACAGTAGTATACAAATCAACAAAAAGTAGGTTTTAACACTAACTAATTGAACCTAAGAACATAGTAGCACTAATAGTGACATTATACTAAGGGGCTAATAGATAAATATTCAAGCAAGCAAGGTATTTATCTTTAAAAAAATGCCAATACAAGTACCAAGTAAGTAGTGGAATACATAGGCTATCCAATCAACTATAGATCTTAAGATACAACACTTAACTGAAGAACAACAATAGTTAACTAAGAGAATAAAGTAGAGAAATTCAGTTAAGGATTTTTATCAACCAAACCTAGAATTAATCAACCACATGAGTACCAGGAACACTGCCAAGAACATAGAACTTACTGGAATATTCTAGAACAAACCCTAGAACCAAAAATCTACAGAGGCAGAACCTAAACCTAGAAATGTACACTAGTGCAGAACGCCCCATTGGTCCCGGTTGGTAAGGGGCATTAGTCCCGGTTACCCAACCGGGACGGGGCAATCGGGACTAAAGCCCCAACCTTTAGTCCCGGTTGCCCCACCAACCTTTAGTCCCGGTTGCACTTTACGAGAACATAGTTCAATCAAAATAATAATCAAGCATGATAATAACTATATCAAAACTAGAATCAAAGAGATGCGCGGATATAGCTAGTGGTGCTTACATCTAGTGCTTGAAATGTAAGCTCTACTTTCCAAACACCCCTAGCCTTGTTGGTGAACCGTTTCCAAGCGCTGCCCGGCGAAGAAAACGAATAAAATAAGTTATTAATTACTTGATATTATAAAATTCATGAACATTGCCGATATAGTGTCGTAATGATTAGAATTACCGCTGGAGAAGCATCTGCATGTCCTTTCACTGCTCAAGGGGTTTATGTTTCGAGTCCATGACTAGTACACGCCCTTTGTCAAGTTGAATGATTAACAAAATATAGTGGAAGCTGCGAATATATAACTAATCAATTATATACTTAACATCGAGTAAGCGAAATAGAAAGTGTATACAAGACAATAACACTCACTCGAAGTTGTAAGGAAAAATTATTTCCCTTTTGGTTTCTTGAAACCTTAACGCGTGTACTATATTATCCTCCGTATCCTGGGGGCTTATTTTGAGATTAGCTTCATGAACCCAATATGGGTCAATGAAGCCAATGTCATAGATTTGTCCTCTGCTGCATTCAAAGATCTTCATTCTGCATATTACAGTATGATTATATACATGCAATAAACAAGGTGAGATAGCTGGAGACTAAATTAATTACAGAATTAGTACTTACAGACAATAGGCACTGATGATCGATTTGTCCAAGGCGTCTTGATGGAATAATTGAAATAGTTCATCAAATTCAATGGATATTATGTCATCCTTTTCTTTCCCATGATGCTTTTTTGTAACCCTCAGCACTATCCAGTTAGCCCCGGCCTTTGTGGCATGCATGTACCAGTTATGCAATCTTCGCATTTTTGTTGGAAGATTGTTTACCTCCTCAGGTTTGACGAGAGGTTTGCCGTACTGGTATTTGTATGCTACTTCACTCACGGGGAAGTACTCTAACTGGGATAAGTACTGGGCAATACTCATACCTTGAGCAGCGACAGCTTCTCCGTATTGTGCAACTACCTCTGGATCATACTGCTCTTCGGCCCCATATTTGCTCGACCCCACATTGGTATGGGAAATCACCTTGAGAGGGGCGCAAGACTGTTTTGCTTGTTCTCCGAGCTGGGCAACAGATTTCTCGCTTGCATTCGAGGCTTGTTGTGCCGCATGTGACTTGAGAATAGAACGCTCATAGTCTGATGACAGCTTTGGCTCGGGTTGATGAAGAGTCTTTAACATTTTCAACACTTTGGCCTTTTCTTCTTTGGTGCTAGGGAACTCTGGCTCTTTCGGCCGCCTCAGCTTAGCGAAAAACGTTGTCGTTTCCGCATCAACGATCGCCGCAGTCTCCTCTTTAGTACAGTCATAAGATCTCTTGGGAGGAACCTTTGGTACTTATGGAAGAGTCTCTTGTTTACGTTTCGGCGATCGCTTACCACGACGCAGAGTAGCGGTACGCTTACGCTTTTTTATCCCGAGGCGCCGGCGATGGCTCCCGCGGTGATGGCTGCGCCGGAGATTGGTGAGGCGACGGAGCCGGGTGAGACGACGAAGACGGCTGCCGCCGCGGCGACGACCTCGCTGGAGACGGGTGAGGCGGCGGCGAAGATGGCCTTGGCGTGTGATTTCGAAGCACGATACATTCCTTTGGCCATAGAATGGTGACGTTTGCTGCGTCTTCCAGTACAGTCACATCCCCTTCACCTGCAGGGTAGTGAAGATCCAAAACTTTAAAGGTGGGCATGATTTCATCCACCCCGACAACAGCGTAGCCCTCTGGAACCGGACGACAGTGGTAAGTTGGTGTGGGTCCAATTGGTAAGGCATAGCCGACCGCCACCTTCATTGATATGTTCACAACTTTGACATGTAGATCGCAGTGTGTCATCTCTGTGATATCATCCACTGGGTAGCCAACAGGAGCCATCGTCGGTGCACCATCGTCATCGCCATTGTCATCACCCGGGACCTCGGTGGAAGCCACACTGCTTTTTTGACTATTCGATAGGCCGGTAGCATCGAATGCAGTGTGCTGCTGAGATGGGCCGGTAGTACTTTGCTCTTTAAGTGCATTAATTTCATCTTGTTGTTTCTTTATTCATTCTTCAATTATACGCATTCGCTCTTTCTGAATATCTGCTTCAACTTCCGCCCTGTCCTTTCTCCTCTGATGGCTTCTATCAGGATATTTCTTTATCTCTTCGGGAAACCCAGTACTCCATGGTTTGGAGCCGCTTGTGCCTCGTGTTAGTCCATCATGTTCCTTATTTCTAAGGGCGAGTGTGAGCTCATCATTCTCTCTATCGGGAATGAAGTCCCCATCTTTAATAGCCTTTACTGCTTTTCTCATCTTCTCGATTGGCAAGGGGTATTCTTTATGTCGTATGTTATATATACACTTCCCTTCCGAGTCCAACGTGCCCCCATGCCCGTAAAACCAATTCCTTGCACGTTATACCCAATCGTCTGTCTCTAGGGTGATATTTTTAGCACGCAGTTCATTCTCAAGTTTCTCCCGCTTAGGAATGCCAGCCCTATAGCCACCTTGCCCCATAGTATGGTGATACTTCTTGTTAGCAACATTCAGCTTATTCGTTGCAGAATTTTTTTAGCTTTTTCTGATGTCTTGTATTTCACAAACTCAGCCCAGAATGGTTTTATCTTCTCAAACTGAATATTCTTGAAATCCGGAGTCTTCTCTTTCACGACATAGTCAAGGTGCAATCTTTTCTTCCAGTTGGTGAAACACTAGGCCATCTTCTTCAAAGCCCACTCCCTGACCTTAGCCTCCATGGCTCTCCCATGTTCTAAGGCGTCCTCAACTAGATCCTCCGCATTTGGATCCAGCTCTATCTTCGGTAGTTTGAAATTAACCATGAGCCTCTTCCATAGTAAATCTTTGGCCTTGTTAGGGACAAACAAACATGTTCCCTCTTCTTCTGCACCAGCAGGCCTATTCCAATTTCGAATCGTGATCGGCATTAAGTCCATAACGATTACTCCGCATTGTGCCACAAATTTGATTGCGACAACTTCGGGAGCCGGCGGTTTGCCGTCTTCAGGCATATCTTCGATCCAGAACCTCTCATGGTCTTCCAACTTTTTGGTTGGGCCTCGTCCGCTCTTTTCAGGAGATTTGTTCGATCCGGAGGGCTAAAAGAAGAAAGATCATCGTTACTATTTCTATATAGATAGCAGATGATTAATTAATGAATTAATTATATTATATGCACCTCTCCAGAGCGGTCGTCTTCTCAATTACACAAGGCATCCCCTTGTCCCTCGCGGAAGGCATCACCTTCAACCTCAAACAAGTCGTCTATTCGGCAAAAAGAGGATCACCCTCACCGGAGTTGTTCAGAAACGTCGATACATCTAAATTTTCTTCCCCGCGGATCACACCTTGGATCAACTCTTCCTTTTCTTCGTCTCTATCGTGTGGGTCCATATTTTCTGCATAGGTGGAAAAACGGATAAGTCAAAGCGGCTAAGGGAGAATGTTAGGTACGGTGTTGAGAGATATAAACCCTAATATCGCGAAGAACCAATACCGGAAAGAAAGGCGGCAATCAATACATGGCATAATACAATGCGCAATCAATATGTATGACATGTCAGACTTAGAGATCCTACACTAACCCTAGGTGCAACATCGATTTAAAAGGGTTCGGGATGCCCTAGCAAGAACACACCGGCGAACCCAAATGTACATAAGGGGTGTCGATGTTTCTTTAACTAAACTAGGGTTTAAAGTTGCTTGACAATGTAACCCTAAAGCATGCTCGACAATTAATCGAGGTTCCAAGGGGTGAAAACCCTAACTCGGAGAAACTCCGTAATCACCTGTGAGGGGTTACTATGTTCTTCTAATTAAACTTGTTATGAAAGTTGTTGAACAATGCATGATAGGTGGGGCCGAGGCCACGTCGTCAGCCACGCAAGCGAATGGGGCCGGGGAGGGGGTGGTTTGACCGGGCTGACCCACAGGATGGCGTCACGGTGACGTCAGCCTGACATCACCCGACGGTGAACCTCTCAGGCAATGCACGGGGACAACGAAGGAGGGCTCGGAGGACTACGCGGGTAGGCGGGTTGGATAGAGCGCAACACTGCGACCATATGGTGGTGGCGCCGCCCTGTTTTGGCAGCCGAATCTACGCCGGCGAGCAGGAACTGCGGCGGTGGAAAGCGACGCTCGACGCGGGCTCGAAACAGAGCGAGAGGGAGGACGGGAGAGGGTACATGAGGACGGAGAGCTCACCACGAGCACGATGGGGTGGTTGGGGAAACAGAGCGATGGAGTACATTTTATTTTTCTAAAAAATTTCATATATTAATCATATTTTTCTGAATTATTAAACAATAGTAATTAAATTTATAAGATTTATTCATTTCCTATTAGAAAAATAGTATGTACAAAATATGATAATATACATATACATATACAAATACAAATACATATACAAATACAAAATATGATAATATATAAAAAATATGATAATATACATATACTACTTAAATCATCTAACATTATTTACAACTAAATCATCTAACAACTAAATAATCATCTACACATACACCTAAAATTCATCAAACTAAATCATCTACATCATATACACCTAAATCATATTCTACATCATCTAAATACAACTAAATCATCTAACAACTAATACACCTAAAATAATCAAACCTAAATCAACTAAAAAACTAAAGAGCCTCTCGGGTACGTGCGGTACCGGCGGCGGCGGTGGGCGTGGGCGGCGCTGTGGCGGTCAGGGAGGAGAGGGAGAGATGACGCGGCGGGCGGCGCTGGTACCGATGCGCGCGACGGGTGGCGGTGGCAGTGGCGGCGCTAGTCGGAGACGGAGGTGGAGGCGGCGCTAGTCGGAGCCGTACGGAGGCGACGCGCGACCGGAGACGTACGGAGGCGGCGTGCGGCGATGGACGGAGACGGAGGTGGAGGCGGCGACGCTCACGGCGACGGTGGGCGCGCAAGGACGAGGTAGCGTCTCCCCTGCTCTGTGCGGCGCGTCAGGTGGTTGCAGAGAATGGAGAAGGGGAAGAAGAAGAGGCACGCGTAGTTATATAAAGGAAGGACCTTTTGTCCCGGTTAGTGGCTCCAACCGGGACTAAAGGGTCATACGTCCCGGTTGGAGTCGGGACGTATAGTCCACATTTTTTTCATCAGCCCAAGGGGCGCGCGAAGGGCTCTTTAGTCTTTGTTGGTGGCTCCAACCGGGACATATGGCCGTGTTTTCAATTTTTTCAGCAATTTTCTCTATGTTTCCGTCTTATTTTTTATTTTGGGGTTAAAATTTGTAATGTTTTTTAAATGATAATTACTTTGGAATTTAGAAAAAATTTAAACATAAAAAGTGTTTGAATTTGAATAACTAATTCAAAACCATTTTCTGTTTTTAAAAATAATTAATGTAACCATTTAAACTATGAACCATTTAAAATTAAAAATGAATTAACTTATATTTTTTGAATATTACTTTGGAATTTAGAAAAACTTTAAACATAAAAAGTGTTTGAATTTGAATAATTAATTCAAAACCATTTTCTGTTTTTAAAAATAATTGATGTAACCATTTAAACTATGAACCATTTAAAATTAAAAATGGATTAACTTATATTTTTTGAATATTAATTTGGAATTTAGAAAAACTTTAAACATAAAAAGTGTTTAAATTTGAATAACTAATTCAAAACCATTTTCTATTTTTAAAAAATAATTAATGTAACCATTTAAACTATGAACCATTTAAAATTAAAAATGAATTAACTTATATTTTTTGAATATTAATTTGGAATTTAGAAAAACTTTAAACATAAAAAGTGTTTGGATTTGAATAACTAATTCAAAACCATTTTCTGTTTTTAATTTGGATTTGAATTAACTTATATTTTTTATATATTAATGGGCGGGAAAAAAGGACAGGAAATATTGGGCGGAAAGAAAATTTTATTAGGATAGAACTGGAATTAAAGTACATAACGCAACTAACACAAAGTTACATAGAAGAACTGAAAATTAAGATACATGGCTTTTGCAATATTGGAGTGATTTAGTCATGCTCCTACCTACACATGTAATACTCGTCACTTTAGTCGTCGTACTCGCCGCGACCGTCGTCGTTGTCGTCGTCGGGGTTGCCGTAGTTGAACCTTGAAGGCTGAGTACGAGTGGGCTGGACTTGAGGGTAGCACAGGCGGGGGGCTAGAGTCGGCGGCCGTGTCGTAGGCCATGACGCTCTGGAGAGTCCGACCGCGCCACCACAACCGATGGCCGGCCTCGTTGAAGTTCGGAGGAGGTGGGCCGTCCTCCTCGTGCCTGGCGAGCGCCCTCTCACGCCGATCCACGAAGAAGGCTTCCCAAGTCAGGAAATAGTCGGGATGCCATCTGGGATTCCTCCGCTGCTCTGGCGTGAGCTCGAAGTAGTAGTGGTTCGTGATGGCCATCCGACGCGCCACACCTAGAGGGACAGGAGGAACCGGCACGCCACCGGCGCTCAGCATCCAGCCGACGGGGACACAGTAGCCCGCCTCCCTGGGAGTTAGTGCTACGGTGGAAGTCATGGGAAAGAGTGATGAGATTGCAGATATGAGTCTAGAGATGTGCAATTACAATGGAGGCCAACCCTACATATATATATAGTGAGAAATGGCAGGAACATAACTGGAGGGAAGAACTGGCGGGAAGAAATGGCGGGAGAAATGCCAGGAAAAAATGGCGGGAAAAAATGGCGGGAAGAAATGCTGGGAAGAAAAATGGCTCATTTAGAACTTGCATTGGATCTCTGAAGAAACCACATATTGCGAGTCTAAAAATGATTTTTTTCAAAAAATCACGGGCGATAGATCATGTACCTGTAGTACAAACCGGACCCACTTCCTGCCGATTCGGCAGACATTTGTCCTTTTTACCCGGGATGGACGAAAAGGTTTAAGATTTCCCGGTTGGGAGATAGTCCATGTAAGGTGGTCTAGTATTTTAGGAAAATGGGACGGTAGCATTCTGAAACAGCATTTTGGTGGTTACTTCACAAAACGACCCGTTTTTTGCGCTCGGAAAATGAAAAAGGGCTTTTCCGTGCGACAAAAAGGAAAACTTCCTCATGCAACATTGTTCTCCATACCAATTTCCACATGCATGCATAATATGGGCACAACATCATAAACTATGCCGTGATTCAGCACATAACATCGGTCATTTGGACCGAAAGCCATGAAACTTCGAACATGATAGGTCATTTTGTGAAGGTTTTTCGAGACATGATCAATATACCAAGTCTGGTATTTTTACTTTCAACTATGTCACATAATATGACACCACGCGAAGGATTTTCATTGTTCGTATTTTTTTTGAATTTATTATGCCTGTTTTGAATTTTCTGAATTTCTAACTATGGTCGAACCGGCGTGCATGAATATAGGGGACGAGCATCGTTAGAACTTGCATTGGATCTCTGAATAAACCACATATTGCGAGTCTAAAAATGATTTTTTCAAAAAATCACGGGCGATAGATCATGTACCTGTATTACAAACCGGACCCACTTCCTACCGATTCGGCAGACATTTGTCCTTTTTACCCGGGATGGACGAAAATGTTTGAGATGTCCCGGTTGGGATATAGTCCATATAAGGTGGTCTAGTATTTTAGGAACATGGGATGGTAGCATTCTGAAACAGCATTTTGGTGGTTACTTCACAAAACAACCCATTTTTGCGCTCGGAAAATGGAACAGGGCTTTTCCGTGCGACAAAAAGGAAAACTTTCTCCCGCAACATTTTTATCCATAACAATGTCCACATGCATGCATAATATGGGCACAGCATCACAAACTATGTCGTGATTCGGCACATAACATCGGTCATTTGGACCGAAAGCCATGAAACCTCGAACATGATAGGTCATTTTGTGAAGGTTTTTTCGAGACATGATCAATATACCAAGTCTGGTATTTTTCCTTTCAACTATGTCACATAATATGACACCACGCGAAGGATTTTCATTGTTCGGATTTTTTTTGAATTTATTATGCCCGTTTTGCATTTTCTGAATTTCTAACTATGGTCGAACCGGCGTGCATGAAGATAGGGGACGAGCATCGTTAGAACTTGCATTGGATCTCTGAAGAAACCACATATTGCGAGTCTAAAAATGATTTTTTCAAAAAATCACGGGCAATAGATCATGTACATGTAGTACAAACCGGACCCACTTCCTGCCGATTCGGCAGACATTTGTCCTTTTTACCCGGGATGGACGAAAAGGTTTGAGATGTCCCGGTTGGGATTTCGGCAGGCTGGTCCAGGCAGCACTAATGATAGGGGTGAGTGTCGACATTATGTCGTGCGGCGTGTACCTTGTCCCGGATGGTGTCACCAACCGGGACTAAAGATGAAAACACGGGTCATCACTAATAATAGGGGTGCGTGTCGACATTATTTCGTAAGTGTCGACACTATGTCGAGCTGCTTGTACTATAAATAGGCATCCTTGTGAGTCCAGTCCTCCAGCCAGTTTGAGGCATCTCCAAGATGTTTTTCGAGAGCAGGGACACCACTACAGCCAGTTTCAGGGAGATGCCGACGGAGCCCAGTCCTTCGGCATCTCCGAGAAACTGGTCATAGAGGCACTCCCTAATATGTGAAATTAGTTAGCTCCCAGGCGTATTGATCTAGTTAGAGAAGTTACAAGCTACAAGATGGTTTTCGAGAGCAGGGACACCACTACGGCCAGTTTCAGGGAGATGCCGCCAGATCCTAGTCCTCCGGCATCTCCGAGAAACTGGTCATAGAGGCACTCCCTAATATGTGAAATTAGTTAGCTCCCAGGTGTATTGATATAGTTAGAGAAGTTACAAGCTGCAAGTTGGTTTTCGAGAGCCACAAACCATGAAAGATATCGCGAAAGATATCCTTCGGTGAAGCCACAAACCGCGAAAGACATGAACTAGAGTTACATAATATGAGCATGAACTTCTTGGCATATGTCCTTCCTTATGATCGCTTCAGACGTAACCATGGAGCATCTTCTTTACTTAACGGAATGCTTGGGTCAGTTTTCACTGAGAAGGGCGGAATTTCATCAAACTTATTATAATCTTCTGACATGTCTGTCTTGTCCTCGATTCCCACGATGTTTCTTTTCCCTAAAAGAACTATGTGATGCTTTGGCTCATCATATGATGTATTCGTTTGCATATTTTTTCTTTTTTCGGTCTGGAGGACATGTCCTTCACATAGAAAACCTGAGACACATCATTGGCTAGGACGAATGGTTCATCTCTATAACCAAGATTGTTGAGATCCACTGTTGTCATTCCGTACAACTGGTCTATCTTTACCCCTTCCCCATTCAGGTTGACCCATTTACAGCGAAACAAAGGGACCTTAAAAGAGACTCCATAGTCTAGTTCCCATATCTCCTCTATGTAACCATAGTATGTGTCCTTTTGTCCATTCTCGTCTATTGCATCAAAGCGGACACCACTATTTTGGTTGGTGCTCTTTTTATCTTGGGCGATCGTGTAGAATGTATTCCCATTTATTTCGTACCCTTGGAAATTCAATACAGTAGAAGATGGTGACGCGGCCAACAAGTATAGCTGATCTCCAACAGTGGTGTCATTCAAGAGATGTGTCCGCATCCAACCACCGAAAGACTTCATGTGTTCATCTGTAATCCATGATTCAGGCTTCCCCTTGTTTTTGGAGCGTACACTATTCTTGTGTTCCTCGATATACGGAGCTGCCAAGGTGGAATTATGTAGAACTGTGTGGTGTGCTTTAGTGAAAGAATCCCCGTCCCTACATATCATTGCTTTCTTTCCCAGCGTGCCTTTTCCACTTAGTCTTCCCTCATGCCGCGAGTCAGAAACACCAATCGGCTTAAGGTCAGGAATAAAGTCAACACAAAACTCAATGACCTCCTCCGTTCCATATCCCTTGGAGATTCTTCCTTCTGGTCTAGCACGGTTATGAACATATTTCTTTAAGACTCCCATGAACCTCTCAAAGGGGAACATATTGTGCAAAAATACCGGAACGAGAATGGCAATCTCTTCCACTAGGTGAACCAGGAGATGCGTCATAATATTGAAGAAGGATGGTGGGAACGCCAACTCAAAACTAACAAGACATTGTACCACATCCTTATGTAACATTGGCAGAATATCTGGATTGTTTACCTTCTGAGATATTGCATTGAGGAATGCACACAGCTTCACAATGGGTACTCGAACATTTTCCGGTAGAAGCCCCCTCAATGCAATCGGAAGCAACTGCGTCATAATCACGTGACAGTCATGAGACTTCAGGTTTTGGAACTTCTTCTCTGCAATATTTATTATCCCCTTTATATTAGATGAGAAGCCAGACGGCACCTTGATACTGTAAAGGACTTCAAAAAAGATTTCCTTCTCTGCTTTGGTAAGAGCATAGCTGGCACGACTTAAGTGACACCCTTTATCCGTCTTGTTCTGTGTATGCATGTTCTTTGGGTCTTTCATAATTTGTTGGTCCTCCCGTGCTTTTGGTGTATCTTTTGTCTTCCCATACACGCCTAGGAATCCTAGCAGGTTCACGCAAAGATTCTTCGTCACGTGCATCACGTCGATTGAAGAGTGGACACGCAGGACTTTCCAATATGGCAGCTCCCAAAATATAGATTTCTTCTTCCACATGGGTACGTGTCTTGTAGCGACGTTGTTCGGAACTAATTGACCGCCGAGACCCTTTCCAAAGATTACTTCTATGTCCTTTACCATACCAAATACATCATCACCAGCAGGGAGTTCAGGCTTCTTCTGGTGATCTGCCTCACCTTTGAAATGCTTGCCTTTCTTTCTTACAGGATGATTGGTCGGAAGAAACCGTTGATTCGCCAGGTACATAACCTTCTTCATTTATGCAAATATGTACCTTCAGTCTTATCTAAACAGTGTGTGCATGCCTTATATCCCTTGTTTGTCTGTCCTGAAAGGTTACTAAGAGCAGGCCAATCATTGATGGTTACTAATAGCAACCCTCGTAGATCAGATGACTCCTGTTTGTTCTCATCCCACGCACGTACACCTGGTTTGCCCCACAACTGTAAGAGTTCTTCAACTAATGGCCTAAGGTATGAAGGGAATATGCCCTGAGAGGCAATAATAAAATGTTTATTATGTGTATTCCAAGTATATGATAGATGTTTATTTTGCATACTATAATTGTATTAATACGGAAACGTTAATACATGTGTGTTTAATAAACAAACAGAAAGTTCCTAGTTATGCCTCTCTCATAAACTAGTTCGTTGATTAACAAGATGATCACGGTTTCCTGATCATAGACATTGGATGTTGTTAATAACGAGATCACAACATTAGTGTAATGGTGTGATGAACATTCATCCGAAGTATAGCATTACGATCAAAGTCATTGAGTTTATATTGCTATAAACAAACTACGAAGTAGTCCTAATCCTTAGACCATGAGATCATGCCAATCACTAACACCGGAAGAGTTTCTTGTTGACATCAAACGACACTCCGTAACTAGGTGATTATAAAGATGGCTTCAAAGCTACTAAAGTGTTATGTTGAGAATCATGGATCAAGAGTGGAATTTGTTCATCCCGATGACGAATAGATATGCTCTGGGCCCTCTCGGTGATATCACATTGGTTAGCTTGCAAGCAAGTGATTTGATCACTAGAATGTTATATCACGGGAACGAGAAAAGAGTGCATGTCAGTAACGAGATCAAACTAGGTATGGAGATACCGATGATCGAATCTTGGACATGTATTATATCGTGAAACAAAGGGATTAAGATACAAGCGTAAAAGGTTCCGACGATCACAGGAAAAGTCATCGTTGAATGTGTGGGAGTCAGTATGGATCTCCAGGTCCCGCTACTGATTATTGATCGGAGAAGGGTCTCGATCATGTCCGCATTATTCGCGAACCGTAGGGTGACACACTTAAGGGACACTGGCATCCAGTTGGAGCAAATGTTTCATGCCGAAAGAATAAACAAGCGCAAGAATTTATTTCACTAGATACCGAAACAGGTTTTCGGGTGAAATTGCATAAAGTGGTTCTGCATGTGAAATGGAATTCTAGCAATGGGTTATTTGTGAATGTTTGTCATTAAAGTAATTGACAAAATTCTGAATAAAATAAAAGAGTTTTATTTAATGAGAGTTTGCATTAAATTTGGTGGAAATTTAATGGGAATTTGAGTGGACTTTTGAGTGGAGGGAATTTAAAGGAATTTTGTGAGTGGAGTGTCCACCCACATGAAGAGGGGAGGGCAAGGGGGCAGCCCCCATGTGCCGGCCACCCCCTTGGGGTTCCCCCTCCTCCTATAAAAGGAGCCCCCCTCCTCACTTGTCTCTCACACCTCCTCGTGAAGGATCTCTCTCCCCCTCTAGAATTTATTCCCCATGGTCTCGAACTAGCGAGATACATGTTCCCGGTGGCTATTCGGCAAGAAAGGGTTGTGCTTCCGCTGCATCACTGGAGCGAGGAGGCGGAGGTTGCCCGGTGTCTTGTACGTGTGTGCGAGCACGGATGCGCTGCTGCTTTGTGGCGCTAGGACTTCCTCTCGATCTTGAGATCGGCAAGAGATCGTCTACATCAACCACGAGTTGAACTCGTTAAGCTTTGTCGGTCTTCAAGGGTATGTTCTCTACGGATATACATTCGCCCGTTGTTTGTATCTAGTAGATAGATCTTGGTACATAGTTCCCATCGTAGGAAAATTTTTGTTTTCTATGCTGCGAACCCTACAAGGTACACATCAATGTCGTTGCCCGGTTGCTTCGGGCCTTGGATGAGCACTGTCATCATAATGAACTTACGCTTCATGCACAACCAAGGAGGCAGGTTGTAGATACATAGAGTCACGGGCCTGGTTACTGTGCTGCTCCCCAAAAGGATTCATGCCATCCGTACTTAGAACAAACCATAAGTTCCTTGCGTCACCTGCAAAGTCTGGGAAGTCTCTCTCGATTTTTCTCCACTGTGACCCATCAGCAGGGTGTCTCAACTTCCCGTCTTTCTTACGGTCTTCTTTGTGCCATCGCAACAACCTGGCATGCTCTTTGTTTCTGAACATGCGTTTCAACCTTGGTATTATAGGAGCATACCACATAACCTTAGCAGGAACCCTCTTCCGGAGGGGCTCTCCCTCAACATCACCAGGGTCATCTCGTCTGATTTTATACTGCAATGCATTGCATACCGGGCATTTATCTAAATTCTCATACTCCTTACCGCGGTAGAGGATGCAGTCATTAATGCATGCATGTATCTTCTGCACATCTAATCCTAGAGGACAAAGAGTCTTCTTTGCTTCGTAGGTACTCTCGGGAAGTTCGTTATGTTTTGGAAACTTCGGCTTCATTATTTTCAGCATCTTTTCAAATGAGGAGTCAGTTAGACCACACTCTGCCTTCCATCGCAACAATTCCAGTGTGGTACCGAGCTTTGTGCTTCCATCTTCACAATTTGGGTACAACAATTTCTTGTGATCTTCTAACATGCCCTCTAACTTCAACTTCTCATTTTCTGTTTCACAGTCTCCCTTTGCATCATAAATGACCCTACCAAGTTCATCAGCCGGCTCATCTGATGCCCGTTCTTCACCTCCTTCCTCTCCATTGTCTTCCATTGCAGTATCACTGTATTCAGGAAACATATGATGATAGTTGTTATCATCATATTCTTCTTCACCATCTTCCATCATAACCCCTCTTTCCCCGTGCTTGGTCCAGCAATTATAGTTGGGCATGAAACCTTTCATAACCAGGTGACCGCGAATGATTTTCGATGAAGAGTACTCCTTGTTGTTCCGACATTGAACACATGGACAACGTATAAAACTATTCTCTTTGTTTGCCGTAGCCACATCGACAAATTTATCCACGCCTGAAATATACCCGGGAATGCGCCGGTCACCATACATCGATTCCCGACCGTTCATCTGCATCATATAAGTAAGTTTATCAAAAAACAGAACATCATAAATAGTGAAATGACCAATTCACATCGACACATGCATTGTATCAATGACAGAGAAAAGATAAGCTTGCTAACCTCGATCGAGGAAAATAAAGAGGAGAAAGCTCAAGTGCGTCTCAGACACCTTCTATATTTTTGTTCTATGAGAAATTGAACGGGATCATTCACTCAAACATTTCATCAAACACCTTGAATGCATGCATATGGGAAAAAAAACTAGCACACCCCTCACACCTTCCACCAAGAAAAAACAGAGTGGAGGCAGAGGGCTGGGGCGTTGCATTTATAGAGGGCGGGAGAATACGTCCCGGTTTGTAACACAAACCGGGACTAAAGGTGTGTGCCATGCCACGTGGCTGATGCCCAACCGTTAGTCCCGGTTTGTGTTACAAACCGGGACATATCCCCCCTTACCAACCGGAATGCATGCCTTCGGGCCCCGTGCCCGCTCGAACCGGGACGCGTGCCAGCATTAGTCCCGGTTCGTGGCGCAACCAGGATTAATGCTCTTAGTGGGCGCGAACGGATGGCCTTTTTTCTACTAGTGTGTAGGAAATCTAGCAGTAGAAATTGGGGAATAAGAGAAGGGAAGAGAGATAAGAACTAACCTTTGGAAAAATAGGAGTCGAGATCACCGGTAATGAGGGTGGCACATGGAGTACCCATGGGTTGGTGAATCGACTTCTGCCAGGCCACGCCAACAAGATGGAGATGTCCTAGATGCACTCTAGCACTATCTGTGACACCCCTAGGATCAGGGCTAGTCAAATCCCAGACCTCTGTATGACATAAGCCTAACCTTGATCTTGATATCATATAGTGAAAGAATAAGTAACATTACAGTGACCCTACAACTTTAAAAGAGATATAAGCTCATATCTAAGCAAAGAACCAAATTATTTTGCTTCAGAAGAGTGAATGAGGAATCACACACACATGAGCAGGATCTCCATGGACGGGAAAGACATCGCTAACTCGGTGAGCGATACGTGGTAGACTGTCCACTCATGGACTAGGAGTACCTCGAAGAGCTTGACCTGGATAAGTGCCTCTGTGACCTTGATCGATAGAGGCCGGTGGCAACAACTCCACGTGTACCAACTTGTTGGGACTCCAAGTGTAGAGTGTTCTAGTAAGCGTCTTTTCCCCACAAGGGTGACTCGAGGGCTTATATCAAACTCTCGAGGAATTGTCTAAGAGTATATTTTGCTTCTCCTCTTCAAACAACATACAAAACAAAATCCTTGTCTTGTGTCCCCAACTCCACAGTGTGGTTGTCAAGCACAAGGTTTCGTATTAGTAAAACTAAAATATACTTATAAATAAATAAATTGAAATAATTTATAACTAGGCAAGGAAAGTAAATGCAATAATAAAAAGTCTTTCTGTGTTTTTTTTTGTGTTTGCTAGTAGTGGAAGTATTTTTGTATTTTTTAAATTAATTAATACTTAAATTGCAAAGGATGGTATTGGTGTTGGGAAGTTGTTTCTTATGATAAAAGTTGGACCGGGTTTATGGGTTCACTTGTCTTCTCTTTCATAAAGTGTAATAGACGTAGAACAATTCATGAGCAATATAATATTGGTTTAATTTCATTATGTGTTTGATAAGCATTCATATGGGCATCATGTCCTATCATAGTGTTGATTTAACCCATCTCTCTTATAATTCTCTAGAAAGGAAAAACTTGAAGAAAACTAGAATTAAGAATTAACAGAGCATAGCTTTAGATACTTTGACATGATGTTTGAATAAAAAATATGCTATCTTGAACAAACAATATTATCTTAGTTGTCACTATATAATTATAGCACATGAATTCACTTAATCCCTAGTGATGTAACAAAATAAAGGTAAAAACAATAGTAGATCTTAGATTTGTTGTTACTATCCAATCACTACCACCATATTACTCCATCTAATACACGTTCCCCCACACATGCCCTCTCATACATGTTGGATCAAAACAAGTACTTAAGGAAGGGGTATATAATATGCATCTACTAATACATCTCACACATAAATAGGTTTGGATCTCAAATATCAACTCATAGAATAAAGATCCGCCATATAGGAATTACATATATGACCATAATCATGTTGGGCATATCATATGGTACTAGATATATGATAGAGCAATAGAGAAAATAGATCAAGCTACTTCCACAAACCCATAGTCTAAAGGTGGACTACTCTCTCTTCATCATGGTGATGATGTTGGAGATGTTGGAGAAGATAGAGATCCCTCTGGTGGAGATCCCGATGGCATTTCCCCCTCCAATATTTGATGGTTCTATCTCTCTTTTGGTGTTTCGATATTTTTGCGGCACCTACTCAAGTGGTGCATCTGGGGACCTTTTTATAGGCGTTTTTAGGTCAAGACAATTAATTAGAGATGAAGATGGATGGTTGGTGATGCTCGAGGAGGGAAAGAGCATCGGTGGCACGACCCAGGGTGGGTCCGTGCCACCTAGTCTCTTTTGGGCCTCTAGTCCCATCTCGTGAGGTCCAAGTGCTCCAGTCCTTCTCTTCACGAAAAAATAATGCTCCAAAATTCTAGCTCCATTTGAGTCTGTTTAGGTCCCTAGAAGATAAAAATACACAAAATAGGGAATTCCGGTTCTACACAGTTATAACCAAAATAAAGAGGTTATTGGTAAATCCCCAAAAATCAATATAAAACATGGATATAACATTATATAAATTGCTAATATGTGGGAATATGTATCAATAAACTACAAAGTTTATGTATGCATTTTACATGCGTCAACGGGTCCTGGTTCGGGATCACCATCACCATCGCCAACGTCTCTGGAACCGTCATCGTCATACCCCCATGTCGATGTAGTAGAACCCACCATCCATAGAGTGGGTGTAGTATTCCAGGCACTCCCTCCCTCAACATGGAGCCAGAGCTGTGGAATGCCGCCCCGACCACCAGCCACCACCCCTGATGGGAGGATCGGGGCCATGATGGAGGTGCATGTAGTCACTGGCTGCCCCGAGGACACGACTATCGGGGCCTTCTTCTTCCTTTTCTTCTTGTTCTTGTTGTTCTTCTTATTATTATTTTTTGTACCCGAGGCCTCGACCAGGTCACCATCGCGCTGGATGGGGGAACCTGCGCGGGTCTCAGAGGCTACTGGCCCTATCGTCAAGAAGTTGCATTGTGAAATCCTGGCACATGGCTTAATAGGATTGATAGGATACCCATATCAACAAGTTACAACTACTTTTTGGGAAGCTCATCTAAAAAACTCTGAGCTTAAGCGTGCTTGGTCTGGAGCAATATAAGGATGGATGACCGACCGAGAAGTGGGTACCGAGTGCGTATGAGTGTGGACAAAGTGCGTAGAAAAAACTTGTTGGTATGTGTGGCTAGTCTAGAGATCCTATTGAGCTTTCAGGAATGACAACCCGCGCACGGAGTGTCCAAGGTGTTATACGCGTCAGCCCTGCCCCCTCCTACGCGTGCTGATGATGACTCGTGATAGAGCTTCGTTGGGAGACCCCAAGCGGAAGGTATAATGAGCACATCAGCAAGTTTTCCATCAGTAAGAAACCGAGGTTATCGAAACAGTAGGAGGAAGGAAACGACTCAAAGGTGTTGCTAGCAACATGGAGACCTGCACAACACAAACTCAAGACTTTGCCCCAACGAACAGTGAGGTTGTCAATCTCACCGGTTTGCTGTAACAAAGGATTAACTGTATGGTGTGGAAGGTAATAATGGTTTGCAGCAAGTAAATAGTAAAAGTGGAAGATATATCAATGATAAAGATTGGACCGGGGTCCATAGTTTACTAGAGGTGTTCTCCTTAGATAAACAAACATGGTATGTTGGGTAAACAAATTATATGAGGGCAATTGACAGGACTAAGCAAGGCATAACAATGCAATACTAGACATTCCTGATCCTATGAGATTTGATTGGGCAATACAACATGATACATAGACCGCCATCCAACTGCATCTATGACTACAAATCCACCTTCAGGTTATCATCCAAACCCCCTCTAGTATTAAGTTGCAAGCAACAGATAACTGCTTTAAGCAAAGTGTGTAAAGTAAACAATCCACTTGTTCCATGAACAAGAGACCGCTGTTTTCTCCCTAGTGGCAACAACACATCTACAACCTTAGAGATTTCTGTCACTTCCCTTAGATTAAATAGAGGCATGAACCCACTATCGAGCATAAATACCCCCTCTTGGAGTCACTAGCAACTACTCGTTCAAGATAGCTACTAACAACAGAGAGCATGCAAGATCACAAACAACATAGACATGATAGAATCAATAAGACACAATCATTAATCAATCTGACATAGTAATCTCAATATCCATCACATCCCCGCAAACATAACATGCATGATTACAAATATATGAGATCTTGATCACGAACGGAGCTCACAAGATCTAAACATGAAATCACAAAGGAGGAGATACAACCATATAGCTACTACATGGACCCGTAGTCCAAGGTGGAACTACTCACGCTTCATACCGGAGGCTGACATGATGAAGAAGAAGGCCTCCGGGATGATCTCCCTACCAGCAGGGTGACGGGAAGAGCTTAACATCGCCCGATCTAGGGACGATGGCCTGCGGCGGCTACAGATGGTTTCGTGGAATATTGATCGGGTACTTAGGGTTTATGCATATAGGCGAAGAGGCGAGGCAGGGGGTGACCAGGGTGGTCACACACCCAGGCGCGGCTAGCCCTAGCCCGCGCCGCCAGGGAGTGTGGGCCCCCTGGTGCCTCCCCTTCGTCTCGTACTCTGGCTCCATGTTCCCCACGGTAAAATATTGACTTTGGCTTTTGTCCCGTCCAATTCCGAGAATATTAATTTTCTGTCTTTCTGGAAACAAAAACAGAAGAAAACAGGCAACTGACACTGTGGCATCTTGTTAATAGGTTAGTATCAGAAAACATATAAAAACACCTCAAAAGGTAGACAAAGAAAAGCAAAGTAGATACTAAACAAGCATGAAACATAAAAAATTATAGATACGTTTTGACGTATCAGTGCCGCGCCTATGAAATCCCGCCTCGTGGTGGGTGGCATCAGGAGAGGGAAGGGAAGGGGATCTTCGAGCCCTTGGCTCATCCATGCGACATAGAGCACGTGGAGGTGACCTAGAAGGGCGGAGTGGCGCCCTATAACATAGCAACAACGACGACCAATGGCATGGGTGGCGGTTTGCCCTGGTGTTTGCGAGCAGGGGCTAGCGATGGGGAGCAGGGTGAGCATCATGAGGCGAGGACATGTCTCGGTGGGGTGAGGGTGGTCGGGTTGTTTCCAGCGGGCCATGCCCGCGCTTCGACATGAGGGCGGCGAGGTACGAGCACACCGGCGGTGATGGTTTGTCGAGGCAAAGGGGGAAGCGGTAGAGGAAGCAGGAGCAGGTATCGATGGTGGGACGTTAGCTCCTGTAGCATAGTCACTAGGGTTCAAGGGGGAGGGTCGGTAATGATTCGACTGTGGGCCAAGCTAGGCCGGCCAATAGCCACTTGGGCCGTGGCCAACCTATGCTGAGGCGCACTCCCACCATGAGGTGGCCGAATGGATGGGCTCGTGAGGAGGGCCATAATTGGGCGGCCGGTCCAGGATGCTAGTGGGATGTGGCCCTCTTGCATCCCGGCTAGCTATCCCACAACCCCCTGGCAGGCCTAGGGGACGGGCCGCGGGTGGTGCCAGCCTGAAGCCCCCCTACCTAGCCACGTCGACCCGACCGGCCCGTGACGCCCTTCTCTCCGCCACCGCGGGAGGCTAGATCGGTGGCCCTCGTCGACCGATTCCTAGCCATGCCGTGAAGCGCCGCCGGAGCAAAGAGAGAAGGGGACGACTACCGCAACCCGGACCGCTTGCGAGGAGTCCTAGCAAGTGGCAGCAAGTCCCCAAGGGACGGCCACCGGAGGGGCGAGATGCAGCGCGACGTGGTGACCGTGTGTTCCCCTCCAGTAAGGTCCCAACTTGCCTCCTCTCCGACCCCGGGCATCGACGCCTCGCCGCAGGAGCGTCGTCCGGTTTCTCCTCCACGTCGTCCCACGCAAGCCCATGGAGGTCAGCCAACAGTTGCGAGAGGAGCCGATGGGGGAGCGGCCGCCTCGAGGGGGCACCGCTGCTGGGGTGAGGAAGGTGCATGTGCCGGCCACCGTCATGGCACGGAGCTAGGTGCCAGGCTGCCAGCACACGGGCACCGACCTTGGTTCTTTGCACCGGGAAGAGGACCATGGTGCCCTGCCGAATAATCTCACCACACGGAGATCATGCGCGTCCACCACCACGTCCTCTGCGTTTAGGAGCACTAGTATGTGCGCCTTGAGTCGAAGCATGACGAAGGGCGGCGTCGCCACTACACATCATCCCGCAATGACGCAGGAGGACGGGCCGTCCAACAAAGTGGCGGCACCATGGGCGGCCACGTCTAATGCTACACCTACAGATGGATGAGGTTACGGAATAGCGTACGCGCTGACGAGAGTCTTAGACGTGGGACAAGCATGGAAAGAAAAACATGTGTTGCTACAAACGGGCACAACTTTATACTTACAAAGAAAATAAACGGGTGATTATATAAAATTGAGAGGAAAAACCATTAATTGTTACGATTTACGACGTCAGAGAGTAGTAGTAGTAAAAACGAAGCGCCCCAACAGTTGTCATTTCCCATGAGCTAGCTTAATGGCCGCCCTGCATGCCAGTTGATCTCCCAAAGCACTTCGATTCCCACGCACCAATTGTGTGCCATCATTACATCGCGCTCCCTATGCAGCCCCTCCATCTTCACACTACCTTACTTAAGTCCTTCGTCTACACAAGTTCTTCCCCTACCACCAAAGGCAAGAAACAATTTCAAATCTCCCCATCCAGTCGGCTATGGCGGACTGGTCCTCCCTCCCGTCCGAACTCGTCCGCCACATCGCCGACCGCTTCCTCTCCACCAATGACCTTGATTGTTACATGGACTTCCGTGCCGTCTGCCCCCCATGGCGCTCCGCCACAGACGACCCCAAAGATTCATCTGAGCTCCGCTTCCGTCCACACAGGTGGATCATAATCGACGAGGTCTTTGAGAGCGAGTCACGTCTCCTGGTGAACACCATCAGTGGCCGTGTGGTGCGAAAGGACCTGCCGATGCTCCGCAGGTTCTACGTCGTGGCCACTACCCACGGTGGCTTCTTTGTCCTCGCAGACAAGGAGCCCCCTCACGCTGCGCGCATCCTCAACCATTTCACAGGCCACATGATCCTCTTCATTGTGTCCGTGCCTACCAACATAGACATTTCTGCTGCCGCACTGCTTGGACAGCCTTTCCCCAACCTCATCTTGCTCTGTGACAAATTTTACATGCGGTACACTGCTGCTGCTGATAATGAGGTTTTCAAAGCAGATAGTGACGAGCATCGTTACGTTTTGATGCGGCTGTTCGTCGCCAGCGGTGTGTGCGCCAACGGCCAGGAGAGAATTATTGTGGCTCGGACTCCGGCTGCTTTGCCTTACATGATATCCGCTGTCATGAAGTTGTTCGGCATCAGTCCTGTTACTGGGCTAAGCGATTTTGTTGCGGAAGGACCTGGGAACAGCTGTTTTCTAGTGAAATCTGCTAGCCGACTGTTGGCTGTTGTTAAGCTACAGCATCAGTTCAAGGTTTTCAATGTAACCACCTATGGCGATGAGCCCGAGCCTGTGATGAGCATCGGCGACCATGCCATCTTCGTCGGTAACCGCAGGTGCGCGTGTGTAACTGCTAATAATTTTCCATCGGTCGTCGCGAATTGCATCTACTATGTGAAGACGGACGATTCGTCGCAGAAGATCTACAAGTATGACCTCGAGGACGAGAAAGAAGAGATAGTGTCTGAAGCCATTGATTCTTTCGGTCCGGTAACGGCTCCTATCACCATAGTTCAGCTCTTATCCTGCTACACTATGAACGTCCGGGTCTCTCAGCTTCCGAAGGAAAAACTGGAGGTCCCTGATTGGTACTATGCCATACACGAGGGAATTTCTGACCTGAACCTTGATGAAGATGTACTCTATGGTTGAAAACTATTGAGAGCCGGCGAATCGTGTTGGGGAGAAATCATATGTTCGCGTCTAGTAAGTTTGCTCTTTCTTGTGCGATGTGGGAACTAATATGTATTGCGGTTTTGTGGAACTACACCATGTTATGAGTCTACTGCTTTATTATCTCTTGTAATTCTCATTAATTAGCGTCTTGGCAATTTTGTTCTTCCCTAGCTTGTAATGCCATGGTGCTTCGGCACTTCAAACTATAGGCTCGGTTTATAACTTTACATTGAACTGAAGCCATGGTTTTACCAATCATTCATCTCCTAGGAGTATTATTTTTGTGCAAAAAAATGTCAAGCAAAGGAAAGAATTGATGCTGAAAAATCCAGTTGTTACTTAAATAAAAAAGAGAAGGAAATAAAGGGAAAGGAAAAACGCTGAGGTCATTGATATAAATTTTTTCTCACGTCCTGTGCGAAAACATACCACAAAATCTACGAGAGCAAGTTGAATAATAGAGCCAACCCGTTGGCTATAAGAAATTGCCATGTCATCTATAACTAACTTGTAGTTAACATGTAAAAAACAGCAAGATATGATATCTTTATATCATATAAAGATGTACTTTTTTAGCATATGGTTCACCACTCACTCTCATAAAGTGTCTAGGAGGACGGACGGCATGGGAGTTCACAATGTGTGAGACGCTTGAAGGCAATTCGAGATAAAAACTTTGTTCACGCGCTAAGGTTGGCTAGACCAACCACCACTACACAAATCCTTTCACCTTTGAAAATGATTGTGAAAACAAAACCTTCAACAACGAAACAACTCGTGAACATCGACATTGTGTAGAGCATGTCCACATAACACCGACGAAACAACTCATGAACATCGACATTGTGTAGAGCATGTCCACATAACACCGAACCTAAAGGATCACACGCTTAAGGGATATTGTTCTGTATAGTGTGTAGAGCATGTATGTATGTGAGAGATGCTCTAGAATGATTCTGAATCATCAGGAGAAATCCCACGAGAAAATGGGAAGAGTTTCAAAGTTATGGAATAGCTTCGGGAGAGAAACAAGCGTTAGAGTCACTAGTGCAGAGCCCCCCTTTAACTCCGGTTGGGAGGGCCCTCTAACAGCGGTTCCTCAACCGCTGTTGAGGGTTCGGTGTTAGAGGGGGGCCCTTTAACACCGGTTCTTATACGAACCGGTGTTAAAGGGTGGCGCACGTGGGGCTGCCGCAGGCCTCAGGCCCCCCCCCCTTTAACACCGGTTCGGGGCTGGAACCGGTGTTAAAGGTTCTTCTGCCGCGGCAGGAAAACGGCCTAAATCTCTGCCACAGTAGACTTCTGCCTCTGCCCCGTTCTGGGCGTATTTCTGCGGGAGGGGGGGGGGGGAGGGGGAATCGATCGGGAGCGGTATACACATAAATCGTCATCGGTACATACGAGTACATGAATAATTAAGAAACTATTATTATACACAAACATCGTCATCGGCACATACATCGTCATCGGCACATACATCGTCATCGTTCATTTTGGTGGATATCTAAAGAGTTCTCCGCCAGGCGTGACGACCTCATCAAGTATGAACCCCGCCAATTCCTCTTGAATGGCTCGTATGCGTTCAAATGGTAGGAGTTGGTCCCGCATCTGTTCGATCTAAATATATATGAAGAATGGGCCGTCAATATATATATATAAGAATAAAACTCAACACAATTGATGGTAATAAAATAATATTGTGGACTTTGTTTACTTACTCTAAGTTGTTCTAGTGCGGCTTGGCCCGTCGCACATATCGTGTTGCGAATGAACTCGCAAACATAGTACCCACATAAGTTATTCCCGTGTCCCTGATGCGCGCACTTTACGAGAATAGAGAGTTCAATCAAAATAATAATCAATAAAGCATGATATAATGGAATTGGAAGAAGAATCAAAGAGATACGCAGACCTAGCTAGCTAGTATTACTTACATTTTGGTCTACAAATTTTAGTTCTTCTGACCATTCACCCACGTCCCTGCCCGTGAACCTTTTCCAAACCCTGTCCGGCAAAGAAAATAGATAAAGGAGTAATTAATTACTTGTTGTCACAAAAGTTGCCGATCTAGTGCGATAATATGATTGAAAATACCTCTGGAGCATCTCTCTAAAGTCTGCCCATATCTCTTTTTCTTTTCGTAACGAGTCCATGACAAAGACTTTTCCTGAGTCGGGTTGAATGACTAGCAGAATAAAGTGGAACCTACGCACGCATAACTCATCATCAGTTACACTTAACATCGAGTAAGCCGAAATAGAATGTGTACAAGAGAGAGGGTAACAGTACTCACGAGAAGTTGTAAGGCAATAGTATTTCCCTTTTGGTTTGTTGTCTCAGTAAAGACCTTAGCAAGTAATCTTCTATTTGCCCGGGTTTTCTTCTTACCACTTCTTCATGAACTCTATTTGGATCAATGAACCCAATGTCAAAAGGGCCTCCTTTCCTGCATTCCATAACCTTTTTCCTGCATAATAGTATATACATATATGGTGAGCATATATATACATGCAATTAATGAAGTGAATGAGATGAGATATAAATTACAGAAATAGTACCTACACACAATAAAGGCTGATGGCAGCTTTGTCGAGTTCCTTCTGACTGAATAGAAAATGCAAGTCTTGAATGTTGAAGTCAATCCCGTCGTCTCCGCAGAAGAAAATCTCATCTCTTATATGCGCCATGATCCATTCTTCTTTTCTCGTCTTGTAGAAATCAAGGTATCACTTGTGCAATTTTCGCATCTTTGTTGGTAGATTCTTGAGCTCCTCTTTCTTGACGAGATTCTTCCTATACTTCCATGGCTGTATGGGGTTGGCATCGCATTTGGGCAAGTTGTCTCCCATGATGTTCAAGTATGCAATGGAAGTCATCCCCATCTCATTGGCCTTTCTTTGTAGCTCTGCCTCGTAATCATTTACGGGAGGAGCGTCCCGTGTGTCGAACATTTGGAGCGGGGCACATGATTGGTTTTCCTGCTCTCCGAGCATGGGAACTGATTTCTGGGGTGCCTCACGACTGCTACTTTTAGTCTCCCTACAGCGCCTTGCATCCGCCTTCAAAATCTGGCGCTCGTAGTCCGGCACAAGTGGGGTTTCAGGTTTCAAAAGATTTTTGTAAATCTTCTCCACCACCGCCGGATCTATTTTCTCCTTTGGCTCAGCCCGTCTAGGTGCAAAGAATTTCTTGACCTGTTCTTCCGAGATCCTATTGGTCTCCTCATCGCTGCGATTCCACGGTAAAACCGGCAATGGCTTGGCGGAAGGCTGCGGGACGTAGTTTTTTGAACTCTTTGGCGTACGGTTTCCTGCGGATTTCTTTGTGGCAGTGCTACTGATGCTCTTCGTGGCAGTGCTCTTCCGCTTACACGCAGGAGATGGCTGAAGCGCCGGAGATGGATGCCGCGCAGGAGATAGCTGAAGCGGCTCAGACTGCTGACGCTACGGAGACGGCGGGGGTGCCAGTGACCTCCAATTTGGAAGCACGATGTGTTCCTTCTTCCAAAGAATGGTTGTTTTCACTGCAAATTTGAGTTGAGTTTCCCCTTCACCTGTAGCATGGTCAAGCTGTGCTTCCTCATATTCCTTCACAACCTCATCCACCCCGACAATAGCATAGCCATCTGGAATCGGTCGGCAGTGGTAAGTTCCACCAGCTACAGGAGGTAAGGCATAGCCGACAACCACCTTAATGGATAAGTCCATTAATCTCACATGCAGCTCAGCGTGTTCGCTCTCCGTGATCTCATCCACGGGGTATCGAGGACCCGCCATTTCAAGCGTGGGCTGCACGTTCTCCGTGGAAGCCACATTGCTTTTCCGCATAGAGTCTGGGCCGCCGGCAGCTTCCAATGCAGGCTCTTCGTGCCGCTGAGATGGGCCGGTAGCTTGATGGCTCTGTTGTGCATTCACTTGCGCCTGCAGCGCCGCAAGTGCATGTTCTATCTGTGTCATCCGCTCTGTACGCTCTTTTTCTTTTCTGCCGCGCCATCTGTAAGAGTCGCTCCACTCGGCAAACCCATCCTTCCACGTCATATCCCCTGTGCCTCGTGCATGTCCAGGGTGTTCCTTTTTACCGATGGCGCGTGTGAGCTGGTCATTCTCTCTGTCGGGATGGAAGGTCCTGGCAGATGTTTCCTCGTATGCCGTGATGAGTTCAGTGACGGGTTTGGCAAGGAGGGTTGGGAAGAAACACAATCCTGTTTCTGGGTCCAACCTTGCTCCGATTCCGTAGAACCAAGTCTTTGCACATAGGTCCCACCCATCTGTCTGGGGTGTGATCCCTCTAGCGCGCAAGGCCTTCTCAGCTTCCTCCCACTTAGGCCTCTGAGATATGTAGCCACCTGACCTCGTCCTCTGGTGATATTCCTTCTTTACGGCATTAAGCGTATTGGTTTCTGACCTCTTTTTAGCTATAGCACTTTTTTTATATGTCTCAAATTCGGGCCAGTGAGGTCTTATCTTCGCATAATATGCGTCTTCGAAATTCGGAGTCTCGCCAGATTTGACAAATTTGTTCAATTTTGTCTTCCAGTTGCGGAAAGCGTCAGCCATCTTCTTTAGAGTCCACTCTTTGACCTTTTCCTTTATAACCGGGTTGCTTTTATCCTCCTCTGGCGGAAGGGTGAAATTTACCAACAATGAATTCCAAAGCGTTTCTTTAGATCTTTCATCGACAAAGGTACCGTCGCCCTTCTTTGGCTTATTTCAATTTTCAATTATGATTGGGATTTGGTCCCTAACAAGAACTCCAGCCTGACGTACAAATTTGTCTGCGGCCTTCTTGGGCTCCATCGGCCTGCCATCAACACGGACTGCTTCGATCGTGAACTTTGCACGATCTTTCAACCGCTGGCTCGCGCCTCGCTTGCTCTTTTTCATAGAAGAAGATGGTTGCTGGCTGGTCGATCCAGAGGGCTAAAAGAAGAAAGAAGCGTTAATTAATACATGTAGAAGAAGATTGTTGGTGGAAGTCAACAGAGGCTTAATCAATGCATATACCTCGCCGGACTTTGTAACCACTAAATTGCGTTCACCGGAGTCTTCATCTTCTCCATGACTAGTACTTGAGCTGTCGTCATCATGTCCCTCCAATTTCAGATATTGTGAGGTGTCCTCATCAATAATGTTCTCCATTATTTCTTCTTCTTCAAGGTTTCTACTAAGTGGATCCATAGTTTCTAAAACAATAATATTATCTAGAGTAAGAGTGTAAACATTAAAGTGGACTTGGATTCATACACAAATATATATATTATTCATACAAAAATACACAAATAAATACACAAATGAAATTAAAACCCTAAGGATGCTTGATCATTTTAAACGAGTTCCGAGGGGTCCAAACCCTAATCAGGATGAAACTATGTTGCCCGCGAACCCGCCCCGCTTGACACCCTATCTATACTACTACTCCCTCCATAATTAGATGCCATCTTAGTTTCGAGTTTCCCGATGTTAGTGAGATGTGCAATTGGTGGCACATTTTTAAAAATCAAATTCTCCGAGAAACACGTTCTCCTCTCAGACTCTATGGACCTTGTGTAATGAATTTTGTTAAGGGTTGTAACTAGAGAAATGTGAAATGCATATGTCATAGGATGAGGATGTTGTTGGGACAAGGGGATATGATACACTATATTAAAAAAGACAAGCAAGACTGGTGGGGAAATGGTTGCTCCTGTTGGACTGACGACATGGGAGAACTACTTCGTATCGCTTGTGACTGACCACGTCGGTGTGTTCTTAGGATGAAGATCATCTTCAATTTCGACGCATTCACACCAACTGGTTTTAATAAGATGAGAAAGCTTTGTAATAGTTTGGTGTTGATTTCAATAAAGTTCTTAATACTGTAAATACTAAATATGAAGACAAAAGTTCAAGATTACATATATTAGCAACGATGAGAGCGCGCATGTAAAATAATCACCGACATATTGCTAGCAATATTTAAGCATACAAATATATACATATGAATTTCACAACTTGGACAACGGTACATTTTCCTAAAATACTACATCTATGATAATTAACTTGTTAAACAATATAATAGTAAAACCCAATTAAATTGGTATTATTTTGATACAAATATATACATATGAATTTCACAACCAACCAAGTGTGTTTATGAATTTTGGTGGGCAAAGATTTAAAAGAACACTAGACAAAACTTTGACCACAAATTTATGGTTTTCTGTCTAGAGGGATTATTGTTAAGGACATAGTTAATTGTGCATCATATGGCTCCGACGTACGGCTGCTCCGGCAAGGGCGAGGGCGAGGACGCGGCGGCTCCGGCGAGGGCGAGGGCGAGGACGAGGACGCGGCGGCTCCGGTGAGGGCGAGGGCGAGGACGAGGACGCGGCGGCTCCGACGAGGGCGAGGGCAAGGACGCGGTGCCGGCACGGCTGCTCTCTGCGCACAACACACACGCGGTGGCGGTGGCGGTCTTGGCGCACGGTGGCGGTGGCGGTCTTGGGCGGCGGCTAGCTCCGACGGCGAGGGCGGCGGCTGCTCTCTACTCTCTGCGCGGTTCGATCTGGCACGGGGGGGGGGGGGGGGGGAGAAAGGAAGGGGAGGCGCATTTAATACCCCCCTTTAACACCGGTTCGGGGCAGGAACCGGTGTTAAAGGGGGGATTCCGTTTCCCGCGCGCATTTATTAACACCCCCCTTTAACACCGGTTCCAGACACGAACCGGTGTTAAAGGGGGGGGGGGGTGCGCGCGCGCGAAACGAAATAAATGCGCCCCCCCCCTTTAACACCGGTTCGTGTCTGGAACCGGTGTTAAAGGGGGGGGGGGGCATTTATTTCATGCATTAAAGGGGCATTTTTAATTCAAAAAATAGGATATGAATTTGGAAAATTCATATCTTTTTCATTTCAATTCAGAAAAATATGAATAATATATCATAATTTTTAGAAAAATAATATCTATCCATTCATGTAAAAACATTTTATATTTACTTTACATGAAAATTTTCAAAATGATTAAAACACTTACATATAAATTTTGATTATTCAATTCAAACAAAAATAAATTGTTAAATCCTAAAACTTTGAACATAAGAAATATTAAGCATCTAAAAAGGAATCTAACCCTATTTTATTAGAGCAAATCATATTTTAATGCCACGTCTTTTGTATTAACATTTTTGAATTGATTGGATATTTAAATGCCGCATCTTTTGTATACACTTGAATCTGACCAAGCCTCGCTCAACTTGCATTGTTTTTTTGATAAAATAGCATATTGTGAACCTAAAAATGAATTTTGTAAAAAATCATGAGCATCGTATCATGTACCTGTAGTTCATATCTGACCCACTTCCTGCCGATTCGGCAGGAATTTGTCTTTTTCACCAGAGGTGGACGGAAAGGTTTTAGATCCCCCTGTTGGTACATTGTCCATATAAGGTGGTCTAGTATTTTTGTAAAATGTGTTGGTGGTTTTTTGAATTAGCCATTTGGTGGTTGCTTCACAAAACCGTTCGTTTTTTATGCTCGGAAAATGGAAAATGCCTTTTTGGTGCGATAAAAAGGAAAACTTCCTCTTGCAACATTGTTTGCCATGCCATGATGCACATGTATGCACAATATGGCCATATTATCATAAACTATGCCTTGATTCTAGCCATAACATTGGTCATTTGACCCGAAAGCCAAGAAACCTCGAATGAGATAGGTCATTTTGTGAAGGTTTTTTTGAGACATAATCAATAAACCAAGTTTGAGATTTTTCCTTCTAACAATGTCACATAATATAACACCACGCGAAGGTTTCGCACTGTTTCGATCTTTTTTTATTTTTTTATCCCCGTTTTAAACTATCGACAAACTTTGTCGAACAACGGGCATGATGATTCTTAGCTCGGGGCCAAGCCTCGCTCAACTTGCATTGTTTTTTTGATAAAATATCATATTGTGAACCTATAAATGAATTTTGTAAAAAATCATGAGCATCGTATCATGTACCTGTAGTTCATATCTGACCCACTTCCTGCCGATTCAGCAGGAATTTGTCTTTTTCACCAGAGGTGGACGGAAAGGTTTCAGATCCCCCTGTTGGTACATTCTACATATAAGGTGGTCTAGTATTTTTTTTAAATGTGTTGGTGGTTTTTTGAATTAGCCATTTGGTGGTTGCTTCACAAAACCGTCCGTTTTTTATGCTCGGAAAATGGAAAATGCCTTTTTGGTGCGATAAAAAGGAAAACTTCCTCTTGCAACATTGTTTGCCATGCCATGATGCACATGTATGCACAATATGGCCATATTATCACAAACTATGCCTTGATTCTAGTCATAACATTGGTCATTTGACCCGAAAGCCAAGAAACCTCGAATGAGAATGCAACTAATAGTAAGTTACATAAAGCCGAACTGGAACTGAAAATTAAGATACATAAAAGAACTGAAAATTAAGATACATGGCCAGATTAAGTAACAATCGGCCGAACTTGTTTCGGAATGTTGGAGTGATTCAGTCATGCTCCTGCCTACATCTATAATACTCGCCACTGTAGTCGTCGTACTCGCCGCCGCCGTCATCGTTGTCGTCGTCGGGGTCGCCGTAATTGAACCTCTGGAGAGTACGCGTGGGCTGGACTTGAGGGTAGCGCGTGGGCTGGACTTGAGGGTAGCGCATACGGGGGTTAGAGTCGGCGGCAGTGTCATAGGCCATGACGCTCTGGAGAGTCCGACCGCGCCACCATAGCCGACGGCCGGCCTCGTTGAAGTTAGGAGGAGGTGGGCCGTCCTCCTCGTGCCTGGCGAGCGCCCTCTCACGCCGATCCATGAAGAAGGCTTCCCAAGTAGGGAAATAGTCGGGATGCCATCTGGGATTCCTCCGCTGCTCCGGCGTGAGCTCGAAGTAGTAGTGGTTCGTGATGGCCATCTGGCGCGCCACACCTAGAGGGACAGGAGGAACCGGCACGCCTCCGATGCTCAGCATCCAGCCGACGGGGACACAGTAGCCTGGCGGGCAGGGGTAGTTCGAGGCGCAAAGCGCCTCCGCCTCCCTGGGGGTTAGTGCTACGGTGGAAGCCATGGGAAAGAGTGATGAGGTTGTAGATATGAGTCTAGAGATGTGCAGTGACAATGGAGGCCAACCCTACATATATATATAGTGAACTAGCGGGAAGAACTGGAGGGAAGAACTGGCGGGAAGAAAAATGGCGGGAAGAAAAATGGCGGGAAAAAATGGCGGGATGAACCTTTAGTCCCGGTTGGAGACACCAACCGGGACTAAAGATGAACCTTTAGTCCCGGTTGGAGACACCAACCGGGACTAAAGATGAACCTTTAGTCCTGGTTGGAGACACCAACCGGGACAAAACACGAGTCAGCACTAATAATAGGGGTGAGTGTCGACATTATGTCGTGCGGCATGTACCTTGTCCCGGATGGTGTCACCAACCGGGACTAAAGATGAACCTTTAGTCCCGGTTGGAGACACCAACCGGGACTAAACACGAGTCAGCACTAATAATAGGGGTGAGTGTCGACATTATGTCGTGCGGCGTGTACCTTGTCCCGGATGGTGTCACCAACCGGGACTAAAGATGAACCTTTAGTCCCGGTTGGAGACACCAACCGGGACAAAACACGAGTCAGCACTAATAATAGGACTGAGTGTCGACATTATTTTGTAAGTGTCGACACTATGTCGAGCTGCTTGTACTATAAATAGGCATCCTTGTGAGTCCAGTCCTCCAGCCAGTTTGAGGCATCTCCAAGATTGTTTTCGAGAGCAGGGACACCACTACGGCCAGTTTCAGGGAGATGCGGACGGAGCCCAGTCCTCCGGCATCTCCGAGAAACTGGTCATAGAGGCACTCCCTAATATGTGAAATTAGTTAGCTCCCAGGTGTATTTATCTAGTTAGAGAAGTTACAAAGCTGCAAGATGGTTTTCGAGAGCAGGGACACCACTACGACCAGTTTCAGGGAGATGTCGACGGAGCCCAGTCCTCCGGCATCTCCAAGAAACTGGTCATAGAGGCACTCCCTAATATGTGACCGAGCGCGTTTGGAGATCAGATCTTAATGGTAAGTACGAATCGGGACAACTTCTTCTCATAGTCCCGGTCCATCCACAAAACAAGACTAACACTCAAGACATGTATTAATATTAAAAACATGAACTAGAGTTACATAATATGAGCATGAACTTCTTGGCATATGTCCTTCCTTATGATCGCTTCAGACGTAACCATGGAGCATCTTCTTTACTTAACGGAATGCTTGCGTCAGTTTTCACTTTGAAGGGCGGAATTTCATCAAACTTATTATAATCTTCTGACATGTCTGTCTTGTCCTCGATTCCCACGATGTTTCTTTTCCCTGAAAGAACTATGTGACTCTTTGGCTCATCATATGATGTATTCATTTGCATATTTTTTCTTTTTTTTGGTCTGGAGGACATGTCCTTCACATAGAAAACCTGAGCCACATCATTGGCTAGGACGAATGGTTCGTCTAAGTTCTTGTCTACCTTCATAAGATTGTTGAGATCCACCATTGTCATTCCGTACTTCTTGTCTACCTCAACCCCTCCTCCTGTTAGCTTGACCCATTTGCATCGAAACAAGGGGACCTTAAAATTAGGTCCATAGTCAAGTTCCCATATCTCCTCTATGAACCCATAATACATGGTCTTCTGCCCATTGTCTTCTGCTGCATCGAAGCGGACACCACTATTTTGGTCGGTGCTCTTTTTATCTTGGTCTATCGTGTAAAATGTATTCCCATTTATCTCGTACCCTTGGAAAGTACATACAGTTGAAGATGGTGTCCTGGCCAAGAAGTACAGCTGATCCCCAACAATGGTGTTATTCATGAGAAGTCTTTGCAGCCAGCCGCCAAAACTCGCCATGTGTTCACTTATAATCCATTCATCAGACTGTCCCGGGTGTTTGAGGCGTATTAAATTCTTGTGTTCATTGATATACGGGGCAACCAAGATAGATCTTTGTAAAACCGTGTAGTGTGCTTGATTGAGAGAATTCCCGTCCCTACATATCATTGCTTTACATCCTAGGGTGCCTTTTCCACGCAGTCTCCCCTCATGTCGTGATTCTGGAACACCAATCGCCTTAAGGTCAGGAATAAAATCAACACAGAACTCAATGACCTACTCTGTTACATAGCCCTTGGAGATGCTTCCTTCTGGCCTAGCACGATTATGAACATATTTCTTTAAGACTCCCATGTACCTCTCAAAGGGGAACATATTGTGTAGAAATACAGGACCGAGAATGGCAATCTCTTCTACTAGGTGAACCAGGAGGTGCGTCATAATATTGAAGAAGGATGGTGGGAACACCAACTCAAAGCTGACAAGACATTGGGCCACATCTGTTTGTAACCCTAGTAGGCTTTCTGGATCGATTACCTTCTGAGATATTGCATTGAGGAATGCACATAGCTTCACAATGGGTACTCGAACATTTTCAGGTAGAAGCCCCCTCAATGCAATCGGAAGCAATTGTGTCATAATCATGTGGCAGTCATGAGACTTCAGGTTTTGGAATTTTTTCTCTGCCATATTTATTATTCCCTTTTTATTCGACGAGAAGCCAGACGGGACCTTGATACTGCTCAGACATTCAAAAAAGATTTCCTTCTCTGCTTTGGTAAGAGCGTAGCTGGCAGGAGTTAAGTGGCATCGTTTACCCTTCTCGTTCTCAGGATGCATAGGCTCTTCAGGGGCTTTCAGACGTTGCTGGTCCTGCCGTGCTTCCGGTGTATCTTTTGTCTTCCCATACACTCCTAGAAAGCCTAGCAGGTTCACGCAAACATTCTTTGTCACGTGCATCACGTCGATTGAAGAGCGAACCTCTAAGACTTTCCAATAGGGTAGGTCCCAAAATATAGGTTGCTTCTTCCACATGGGTGCATGTCCGGCATCGTCATTCGGAACAGATAGACTGCCATGACCTTTTCCAAAGATTACTTCTAGGTCCTTGACCATACCAAATACCTCCTCACCGGTACGGAGGACAGGCTTCCTCCGGGGTTCTGCCAGACGTTTGAAATGCTTGCCTTTCTTTCTTACTGGATGCAGGTTCGGAAGAAATCGGCGATACCCTAGGTACACAACCTTCTTACATTTATCCAAATATACACTTTCAGTCTCATCTAAACAGTGTGTGCATGCATTGTATCCCTTGTTTGTCTGCCCTGAAATGTTACTAAGAGCAGGCCAACCATTGATGGTTACGAAAAGCAATGCTCGTAGGTCAAATGGCTCCCCTTTGTGCTCATCCCACATACGTACACCTGGTTTGGCCCACAGCTGTAAAAGTTCTTCAACTAATGGCCTTAGGTACACATCAATGTCGTTGCCGGGTTGCCTCGGGCCTTGGATGAGCACTGGCATCATAATGAACTTCCTCTTCATACACAACCAAGGAGGAAGGTTATAGATACATAGGGTCACAGGCCAGGTGCTGTGACTGCAGCTCTGCTCACCAAAAGGATTCATGCCGTCTGTACTTAGACCAAACCTTAAGTTCATTGCATCACGTGCAAAGTCCGGGTACTCTCGCTCTACTTTTCTCCACTGTGACCCATCAGCGGGGTGTCTCAACATCGTGTCTTTCTTACGGTCTTCCATGTGCCATCACAACAACTTGGCATGCTCTTTATTTCTGAAGAGACGTTTTAACCGTGGTATTATAGGAGCATACCACATAACCTTGGCGGGAACCTTCTTCCTAGGGGCCTCGCCCTCAACATCGCCAGGATCGTCTCGTCTGATCTTATACCGCAGTGCAGTGCATACCGGGCATGCATGCAAATTCTCGTACTTCTCACCGCGGTAGAGGATGCAGTCATTAATGCAGGCATGTATCTTCTGCACGTCTAATCCTAGAGGGCAGACAACCTTCTTTTCTTGGTATGTACTGTCGGGCAACTCATTATTTCTTGGAAGAAGATTCTTCATTTTTACCAACAATTTTGAAAATGCGCTGCAGTCACACCATTCTCTGCCTTCCATTGCAGCAAATCCAGTGTGGTACCTAGCTTTTTGTGGCCATCTTCGCAAGTTGGATACAACAATGTTTTGTGATCCTTTAACATCTGCTCCAGCTTCTCCTTCTCCTTTTCAGTTTCACATTCTTCCTTTGCATCAGTAATGGCCCGACCAAGATCGTCATCAGCGGGCCCATCTGCTCCCTCTTGATCTTCATTATCTACCCCCGTTGCATTATCATCATATTCAGGATACATATTATGATAGTTGCCATCATCCTCTTCTTCTTCATTGTCTTCCATCACAACCCCTTTTTCTCCGTGCTTGGTCCAACAATTATAGCTGGGCATGAAACCGGATCGAAGCAGGTGGGCGTGAATGGTTCTGGTATTTGAGTAGTCTTTCTTGTTCTGACAGTGAACACACGGACAACACATAAAACCATTGTGACCATGGTTTGCATTAGCCACAACGATGAAATTTTGGAGGCCCGTAATGTACTCGGAAGTGCGGCGGTCACCGTACATCCATTGCCGGTTCATCTGCATTAATATGTAGTATATATCAAAAAATAATAGGGAGATGACCATTTATATATATAGTACATCAATGACACATGAAAGGATAGTTGCCGACCTCGACTGAGACGGAAAGAGCAACAAGAAAACTTATTTTGAGCTCTCGGGCATTTCACCGAACACCTCTTGTGTATATGAAAAAAAACTAGCACTCTTCACACCCTCTTGCTAGGCTCCAAAATGAGATAGTGAAAGAATGGAAGAGTGCGGTGTGTGTGGGCTGGGGTGGTGTCTTATATAGCCCCCCCTTTAACACCGGTTCATGCCACGAACCGGTGTTAAAGGGGGGGGGCTGCGCGGGCCACTGTTGCAGGGTCCTTTAACACCGGTTCGTGGCATGAACCGGTGTTAAAGGGAGGGCTCCTTTTTTGCCGCAGGGGCCACGCTGGTACGGCCCCCCCTTTAACACCGGTTCATAGAAGAACCGGTGTTAAAGCCCTTTTTCTGGATCAACAAAAGGCCTCGTTTCCACTAGTGAGTGCAGCCCAACATGATGGATGGATCCTACGCCACCCATGGCCCACCTAGGTGTGGCGAATGGGCAACCAGGCTCATCTGGTGTGGTGCATGGCCCTCCCATGGCTGCACCCACACCTTCCTATTTTGGTGTGATCCATTTTAGAAAGGTTTTGATCATACCGCTAATTGTGATTTTATTTGATCTAGCCATTATGCAAGATATCATATCTTCTATTTTAGGAAGGTAATAGTATTATCATTAATGGGAGTTCATGGCATTCAGGTGGAAGAGATCCGAAAGGATCAAGGGAGGCGGGGTCCAGGGAGAATTCTCATTATACGTTGGAGAGGTCACTGAAGACATGGTTCATGTTTTATACGGTCACTGCTATTTGTACAACACATGTATGAGGTGACATGGCAATGTGGGACCCACCTATCAGGATGCCCTGGTACTCCATCTTGTCGGAGAGGCTCATGTTGGTCACTTCGATAAAGTTTCTCAGCATGCGGTTGTCAGAATTCCGAGGGGTTATTGCAAAACTACCGTCGATGAGCTGAAACGGGCACACGCCGCCGCTGAAGCTATTGTCCTCCCCAAATTGCTAACCCTAGGTCTCCAATCGTTGCCGCCTTTGATTCCGTCCTTCGCCGCCGTCTCCAATGCGGTCTCCACGTGCCATGGCATGCGGTAGCTCTAGTTTGTCTCCATGGCCCCTTCGTCCCTAGGATCCCCTGCCTCGACTGCCACAAGTTGGTCACTTGCAATGTCACCCGCTCGGAGAAGCACAATGGCTGGACATACTACAAATGCAAGACTCATGGGGTAAGTTTTTTTGATCCATATTTTAGATTGCATCTTCTTGACTGAACTGTGCTATGAGATGAAATTTGCTGTCAGATAATTTTGCTATCAGATGAACTTTTCTCTAACTCCTCTTTTGTCACTAAAATTGGAAAGTATCGGTGTAAGTTCTGGCATTGGGAGCTAGAATATGTTGGCTATTTGGTTGACAATGACATCCTCGTTGGAGACTCTGCTGTTGAGGCAATAGGATGGTATGAAGATAGGAGGGATGAGATGGAGCTGCGGAAGGAAGATAAGGAAGTTGTTGGTGATGGAATTGCACAAGAGAAGAAAAAGAAGGAGAAGCTGAAGGAGCAGCAACTACTGACCAAAATTGAAGCAGTTCTTGATTCACTCAAGATGGTGTAGATTCTTGTGATGATAGTGGCTTTGCTCTGTCTAATGTGTGGCACGTTGCTTCTGAATAAGTCCAAGAGAATGTATAAGTATGATGCTAGTTAATGTATTGCTATTTTGGAGATCTAGTGTTACTGAATGTCATGTGTGTGTTGCATTATGACATTACTATCTCTGTTTAAGAACAAAGCTTTTGTCATGACCAAGTTAGTGTCTATGATGAATGCAATGGAATAAAGGCACAAGTTACTATCTATTTTTGTCATCTTTTTAATGTCTCATACATGGATGAAGTGATAAATGCCTCAAAGTGGAATAAAGGAACAATTGCCATTTTGGTTGCATGTACTTGTCATTGTTATTTTCATTTGGCTGAAGTGATAGTGGACATCTTTGCACTATGTTGTTGTGCTCCTTGTGTGTGTATGCTCTTGTCCACTGGTGCAGCCATCTATCCATAAAACCTAGTAGAGTCTGCATCGACATTTCATTCCTAGCTATTGCGACCAAGTTTTACACAAGGAAAAGCAAGCAAGAGCAGGAGGAGGAGAGGAAGGTTGCTAGGGTACTAGAGAAGTTGGGTGAGGTAGCAATGGAAGATGCTCCAAGAATAGCAGAGCATGAAGCAATTTGCAAAGGTTTGTTCACTAGAACTACTGACTACACTTTGCCTAAAGAAGTTCTAGCAAGGTTGCTTCCTTAGCTCAAAGCAGCTAGTTCCTTGTGTTTGTTTAAGCAAGGCATTGAGTATTGCAAAGATAGGATCAAGATATCAGAGAAGAAGAAGGTGAAGTTTGATGAAGGCAGGTAGAAGAAGAATAGCAATTTGTTCTATGAATAAAATACAACTACTAGAGTTGTAGTAGTTGTAGTAAGATGAACCCATGTATCTGTGTGCTGTAAGATGAACCCGTGTAAGATGAACTCATGTATGTCTGTGCTTCTATGAATCATTTCGAGACTATGTGCCAAAACAAGATAGATGTGCCACATAAATGTAGTTTTAGGATATAATTATTAGGTTGCTACAAGTGCCATGTCATTTAGTACTAGTAGAAAATTACATCATTTAGGATGTTGAGTGACAAAAGCATCCGCATCTTCATCTATTGATTCTTGTTGAGCAGTGAATGAGTGCATATTTGCATCATATTTTATATTATTATTTTGCATTGTAGTGGTAGGATTTTGGTATTTTACGGTGTCCACGCGCATCTTTTATGTCTATTTTCACCAGGATCAGGACAGATGATGGATAAGATGGACACAATTCTTGGACTAGTTGCACTGGAGCGAAAAGGAGTCAAAAACAGCGTAAATCGCTAAATTGGGAAATATCAATAACACCAGAAGAAAACCAACGACGATCATAAGAGGCAGAAGGTTTAACGACCAACTATATGGCGGGACTAAATTTTCTAGCCGTATAGTTCCCACTGTATAGTTGCCGCTGCCACCGTCTCCTCAAATAGTTTCGCCCCATGCAATCGGAAAGGAGAGACGACATATAGAACGACCATAAATCTCAGAAACCTCACCTCAGGAAGGGATCTGGAGGGGGAAATCATCCACCAGGGATCCATCTTAACCGTACGCAGATCCAGGAGGCTAAGACATCGATCTTCATCATCAACTGTTGCATCACCACCATCTTCATCTATCCCATCTACATCTTGTCTAGATCTTTTTTGTAATTTTTGTACTCGTTGTGGATTTATACAAGTACTATTCATCTATGATAGATTCCATTGTCTTTGTCATGATGTTGATTGCCTCCATGTATGAGTAGATCATTAGTTCTTGGGGAGATGGAGAAACCATAGCATGAGATTGAAATAAGATAAAGTTTATTATGATATTCATCGCTGTGACCATGTGTTAGATTGTCTTTATCTTGATGTTGGGAGAAGTCGACCTCTCAATATGTGCCTCTTGTGGGGACTTGATGGAGGGAACTACTTGTTGGTAGAAAAAGGTATGCTAGCACTTACGGTAGCTATAAAGCTGTTGACATCCCTTACGTATCAACTCGGGAACCGAGGAAACTCACGAAACATTGTCCATGCCTGCGGTGACCCAGCATACCACTGCATTATGTAGTACACTATAGTCGTTGATATAACACCAATAAAACACCGTTCACTAGTATTACATCCCTCAGAGTGGTACAACAGAAACACAACAGGTCCAAGACATGAGTATAAGTTACAACTCAACTCTTTACACAAGATCCAGAGAACACTCTAGGTTAAAGAGAGAGAAAGAAACTTCTTACAAAGAAGAATTAGAAATAAATAACTCAAAACTATCATACTATTAAGGCTAGTATCTTAACTAATGGTCTGGCATTGCTGCTATTTCAATACACTACAGAAATATGTTCTATGACTAGAGATTATATTCCTATCTAACCAGTAACTTCGTCTTCACTTGAGTTGATGTATAAGTTGAATTTCTTGACTTCATTGAAGAACTTTAGCTTCTGATGATGATTCCTAGAGCATATCTTGATGTAGACATCGACTGTACTGACTTCAGAATCTAGCAAGGGTTAAGAAGATACGTTGAGTACGAGCGTACTTAGAAAGTTCACTAGAAAAGGAGTGTTTGATGCACTATATCTACAACCACGGACCATAGGTCGTAGGCAATGTAAGTTTTCATAAACATTTCTTCAAAGGTTGCTTTTATTCTAAAAAGCTATGTCCGTCAGCCTTCACGGGTTTACCAGAACTTTCATGGAGTTCCTTTCCCGCTGCGTTCACAGCTCCTTCCCGGAACAGGGAGTAACAAGTTACAGTTCTTACACTCTGCAGAGGTGCGTTACTTCTTCGTCCCATTCAAAATCCTCATGGTTAACGCGTAATATACGACGCTAGAATCACTGGCGACATTGGTTGTTAAGTCCTAGATGCTGTGTTCCTTTACCACCGGAACTTTCATAGTAGGTTATTACCTCATGGTAAATAACCTATAATCACATTATTATGAAAATAGTGTTTTCTGACCTTTTTCAAATGCAGGTGATGACAACACTGGATTTGCAAAATACTTTACAGAAAATAATCAAAGGACATGAGCAAGTGTGAACTTTCCTTTTGTGATTGCAAGATTATGCACTCACGGTCTTCGAGACAATATAAAAGATCCAATATCTGAAACCAGCATCATTGGTCCGGTAGGGACTAATGTTTAAAGAAGCAAGATGCTATTATGCATAACTAATGTAATGCAATTTCGTAAACTCGAATCCCGGGTATAATGTTGCTCTAGGGTTTGAATACTAGAAATGGTTTCTTTGGAATGTGTTGCTCTTTTAAATTAAGTTTCATATTTGTGCTTCTTATTAAGGCTTGTGACTGTGTGTGAACAACACATATATATAACAATAAGGTACACACATATGGAATGCTACTTGAAGACTACTTATATAATAATTGTTTATCTTCAAATTTACTTTACATGTAGTGTCACTTATAAAGAACTTTAAGTGTTATTAATCCTAAATATATAAGTAAAGTATAAAGTAAGGTGTTTACTATTAATTTTCATATGTTGACTGAAGTGGCAAAACGAATAACTTTTGAAGAAAGATTCCTTTATTAAGGTTTAAACAATTCTTGTGGCTAATCAGAGGTGGTTGATGTTGTTTGTGCTTACTGGAACAGTTTAGATTTGAGATGCTTTATAACTTAATTATAACAGACCAAAGTTAACTATAAAGTATATAATAAAGTTTTTAGCATTATACTTAAAGTCTGGTAGACTAAAGTTAACTTTAAAACATAGATGGACTTTAGGTGTAATGCTTATTATACTTATACCTTGTTCACTTCATAATGTTCCTTTAAAGTTACTTAAGAATGGTATTACTTTTATTTGCTAGTGGTTTCTTTACATTATAAATGTATAAAGGGATTTATATCACTATAAGGGTGTGGTTAAGGTTTGTGAATAAGTAAACAATATTATTTACTACTTATGAACTCACTATAGTGTTTTGATTTGTTTATAAACTTGTGGTTGAAGTAAAGGAATGGGTTTTAACATATAGGTATTATTTTTGTGATCATTTTGGTATATTACACTTATTTTTGTGATTTAAAAATAATAAGATATGATTTTTATAATACTTATTACTTTATAAAGACTTAATAAATAACAAATATTTAATTAAGTGGAATAATAATGCATGATTATAGTTTTAAATTATAATTCATATTTTTCTAAGATTTTTGGTATTTTTATTTATATTTTTAACATTTATCATTATTAAAATATGAATTATCAAAGTTTTATTACTTATAAATTTTTTATTAAATAATATTTATTTAAATAATCATCATAATAATATTTGATAATAGTTTTAGGTTGTAGATTTTATTTTTCTGAAAATTTTCATTACAATTTTTAATCAATTTCTGAAAATGATAAAATGAATTACTGCATCATTGTGACATCAGCACAAAGTGGTGGTTGTTTTACACCGAGGTAGAGCTTACCCAGAGTGCATGACAGGAGGGCCCAAGGCCACCTCTGCTGCCACGTGGGCAAGGCTGGACCCACTCTGGTGTTGACCGAGACTTGGTCATACGGCGGAGTCAACTGACGCCGGCGACCCTACGGTGGCGGTGCTACGGTGTATGTGGCGATGAATTTCTGTATGATTCGGAAGATCCTCTTCCTAAGCTACCTAAAAATGGCGGCACGGAGTTCTGGGACGGTCTAAAACCTCACCGGCAACGACGACAACGGCGCAAACACGGCGGCGCTCGGTGACAGGACGACACAGAGGGCGAGGAAGGCCAGGAGAGGGTTCTTTCGAACCAGAAGCTTACCCTCTTTGCGATAGGATGCTCGATGAGACCGGAGGAAGGAGGTAGCAGCAGTAATGGTTACGGCGGTGGTCGTCGGGCTCCAGGAATATGGAGTCACAGGCGTTGACTGGGGGCTCCCCTCCTTAATTCAATTGGTGAGGAGGAAGCTGGAGGCGAGGCGGAGCTCCTAGCATCCTCGGACGGCTCCGGGGTGGTCTCTGGACGACGGCGTGCATCGGCAGTTGAAGCTAATGTTTGGTCTCTGAGAGGAGACAGAGAGGAAGAAGGGGATTAGTCCGGCAACGCTGGGATTATATAGACGACGCAGAGTGGTGCCGCTCATCTTGGCGCGCTGCGCGTATCGCAGCGCCGGCGAGCGGCAGCGGAGCTGCCACCGAGCTTCTTGCTCAAGGTACAAGACAACGAATAGGGGAGACAAAACGGTATCTGGTCCGGCCTTCTGTTGGGCCGTGGCGAAGTGAGTGGAGGAGGAAAGGGGTTGCTACTAGGCGGTAGATAGGGAAAGATGAAGATGGGCCACGGGCCAGAAGCAAATCTCTTTGTTTTTTCCTTGTTATATTTCTTTTTCTATATTATGTTTTGTATTTTCACCTTTGTTTTAGGATTTGTATTTTACTTATTTGTTTGAAATTTTCTATAGAATTTTATCTGCTAGATAATTGCAGCAAATCCTAAAATGTATTCAAAGTCATTTTGTGAATTTTGATTGTATAATGATTATTTCTTTATTTTCTTTATATATATATACCTTTTCATTTAGTATTTGTAAAGGCTTTGAATATGAATTTTAATTTATCTAATATCCATAAACTTATTAAAGATTGCATTATTATTAATCCATGAGTTTTGATTCTTATTGATTTATAATATTTAGTGATCCTTCATTATTATTTAATGCATAAAGTTTTGTGTAATTAATATGGTTAATATTATTCTCATAAGTTTAGGAAATAGCAATATATATATTTTATTACAACTAACATATGAGTTAAGGTCTGAATTGAAAATGCTTACCATAATTTCTTAGAAGATTTAATATTCTCATATTTCCTTTATTGATGTGAACAAAGGTTAATGGCTAAACATATTGTATTTATGTTTATGATCTTTATTAATATCACCCTTTAAAATAAAAGGTTATTATTTGAAATGAATTATGAGAGATAATTGATAACTATAGTTTCTAGGAATATATGATTGAAATAAAAGTTAGGGTTTTAAATTGTAATTGTTTACCATGGGTTTTTAAGAGTTTTAATATTCTTGTTCATCCTTTTATTTATATGAATAAATATTATTGGTTAAGACAGATTGTCCTTATGTTGGTGTTCAAGAATGACCTCACCTTTTAGAAAAGAAAGTTATTTCCTGGAATGTCTTATGAGAAGGATTTGATAAAGATAACTCCTAAGCACATTTAATGATGATAATTAGGAATGACAAAGATGTGCTTAAGTGATTTGCTATAGAAAATATTCCTATAAAGCTTTGTGGGAATAAGATGATTTATCCAACAGATGAGATGGATCTTATGTTTGGTTAAAAATTTAGGGTTTAATGTTTACCAAGAATTCCTATCTTCCATAATTCACAATCCTGGACTACTAATTAAGGAATTCCTTTCCTAGATATACTACTCCTTCATATCCATCATCATGTGTTAACATGATGAGCTTTACTTCACAAAAATATTCTTATCAATAATTTCTCCTCCTAAATTCATTTGTAATCTAGTGAGCTTGACACTAAAGCTTTTCATATTCTTCTTATATCCATACTTGCACTACTAGGAAAATGGCTGTCTGTGGCGCACATGGAATGCCCATCCGTGGCGCACTAGCCGTGCGCCACTAGCCTTGCGCTACGACTATCTCCTAGCCGTGGCACACTGCCTAGTGCGCCACGGTTGTGTCGAGATAGGCGTAGCGCACCTGCTAGTGCGCCACGGCTATGTGGGCAGGTGCGCTACGCGTAGGATCTTCTGTGGCGCACTTCCCAGTGCGCCACTAAGCTTCTGAGGTGCGCTTTAGGTGTAGTGTGCCACAAAAGGTAGGTCATGTGCGCCACAGGTGTTTTTTTTGTTTTTTTTTTTAATTTTCGAGCCAGATTATATACAATATTACAGGCAGATATACACACACAGATACAAGATATACAATTATATATATATAAATACACAATTTGAAAAACAAGATTGAAACAAATACATATAGATAAGTCTCATACATGAATACATAGTATAAGTTATATTGTTTCGATCAAGTTACAAAGTAGTTGGTGACATGCGAATACATGTGTCAATCGAACAAGTTAGAGCTCGGAAGCTCGCCTAGACATCTAAACTAGCTAGACACAAATGCGGGATAAACAACCAAAGAAGATAAGCATGTTCACCGTCGTGACGAAGGTGTAGGTCTTCTTTCGGTTCCTTGTCCTAACTCCCGCTAGATAGCGCGTGTATCTAGCTTCCGCCTCCGCCATAGTGTTGTACCCTTTGTAGCTATTGCCGCTAAAACGGTGCACCTGTCTCCGGCAGTCTTCCCAATCATCGTAGACTCCGGGAACTCGTCCCTTGTACACGACGTACCACGTCATCTATAAGTTGACAATAATAATTAACCGATGATTGAAAAAAACATATATAATTAAATTCGCATACGAAGATACACTTATAGAAAGTACTCCTAAATCAAAAAGACCAAACTCAAAAAGCATGCCTCATATATAACTAGGTTGTTCGACACAGGAATATGCTACGATGGAACCGTCCGCCAAGTAGGATGCACAACACCTGGACCTGTGCATAGCACAAGGCGGACAATCCCATCGCAGCATATTCACATATATAGTGTGCCACGACATTTCAATCATCGGCATTATTCTTGAAAAATACCAAAGTAACTCGAAAATAATGCCTCATATATATACATAGGTTGTTGGACACAGGAATATGCTACGATGGAACTATATGCCAAGTAGGATGCACAACATCTAGACTTGTGCATAACACAAGGCTTACAGTCCCGTCGTAGCACATTCACATATATATTGTGCCAAGACATTTCAATCATCGGCATTATTCTCGAAAAAGACCAAAGTAGCTCGAAAAGAATGCCTCATACATAACTAGCTAGGTCGTTGGACACAGGAATATGCTACGACGGAACGGTTAGCCAAGTAGGATGCACAATTCCTGGACTTGTGCATATCACAAGGCTAACTATCCCGTCATAGCACAATCACATATATATTGTGCCACGACATTTCAATCATCGGCATATTCTCGAAGGAGACAAAAATAACTCGAAAAGAATGCCTCATATATAACTAGCTAGGTCGTTGGACACAGGAATATGCTACGACGGAACAGTGAGCCAAGTAGGATGCACAATTCCTGGACTTGTGCATATCACAAGGCTCACTATCCCGTCGTAGAACATTTACATATATAGTGTGCCGACATTTCAATCATCGGCATTATTCTCAAAAAAGACAAAAATAACTCGAAAAGAATGCCTCATATATATACATAGGTCGTTGGACACAGGAATATGCTACGATGGAACCGTGAGCCAAGTAGGATGCACAAGACCTGGACTTGTGCATATCACAAGGCTCACAATCCCATCGTAGCACATTCACATATATAATGTGCCACGACATTTCAATCATCGGCATTATTCTCGAAAAAAGAGTAAGGAAAAAAAGGACCAAAGTGAGCAAAGGACCAAAGAGTAAGCAAAAAAACCAAGCATTGATTGATATATAATAAAAATAAGCAAAAGAAGTAAGCGATGATTCATAAACCTAATAAGATAAGTATAGTAGCATGTACACTTGTCCACACACACAAAGGTCATCTATAGTTTGTAACTACAACTAGGCCAACATCAAGCCTTCTGGCTCGGCTTAGGTAACGGGAGGACGCCTTGTCTCGTCATGAACTTCCTATAGTCACCCTGCATCTCTAGGCGATCTTCTATGTCACGGTTATTCGGGATATTTCCTCCGTAGAAGATCCCCCCTGAAGTCATGACATCACGAAAGATGATTGCCCCAAACTGTTGTTGGATGTGATACATCTCTTGTCTAATATCTGAATCAGTGATCTTGGCCTTTGCTTCGGCCCACTGTTTGAGATGATCTGGCAGCGTAGAATTCTGCTGGTCAAGTAGGAACGCCCTCATGTGATGGAGTGCATAGTAGGCTTCCTTCTTACTGTTTTCCGGCTGCTTCACGTAGGGGAACTCCGTTACGTGGTTGAAGACGTGCCTGCCGAACTTGACCTTCGTACGCACGAAGGTGGTGCCTTCCGTCGAGGCAAAGCCAGTGAGAGCATCATCCAGAACTTCCTTGATCTTGTCATAGTTTTTCTTCTTTTCTAGACTCCTCGAGTCGAAATACGTGGCGTGGGAATGCTTCGGCGATAAGGAGATGAGCGTGCATTGTTCATCTCTGCGCAAAAAATTCAAATGGAATGTGTTGGAAAAAGAATGATGATGATCTAATAAAGCCAATCGACGGTGGCGAGTGAATAACGACTTACTCAGGAAAGTAAGGCACGAGAATGTATTCCTTTGTCTTTTTCGCCACGAGGATTCTTTTTAGGTACGAGGCCACGATATGTCGTTCGGCGGGGCAACCCAAGCAGCCGTCACGCATGTAGTAGGGGTCAACTATAGCGATGCCCGGTGTGTTCTCTCTAATGATCTGCATGACCAGGCTGAGAGAAAACAGACGGACCATGGTATAGTGCAGCGGGTATAGGTGGAACATATTGAAGATGTCGTTGAACCGCAGGAAGAACAGATCCGTAGGGGCATTGTCGACGAAGCCCAAGCCTGGTGGCACCTTAACCACGAATACCTGGTGCGAGGATCTTTCTCCGATAGAAGACGTCTCTCTATCATCAGCACGCCGTCATGCACACTCTGCAGTTCCGAACTGGCGAGCTTCCGCAAATTCTTAGGTAGCATGGACTCACCCGCCACATGAATCCTCCACATAATACCCTCGGGTCTTGGTGGCCCGTCCCGAAACCTGATCGGATTCGCAGTTGTTGACGCCACCGGCTGGCTCGAGCTGCTAGATTTTCTTTTCCTGCCCTTTTTTCCTTTTGGAGAGCGGGCAGGCACCGCAATTTGAGCACCGGCCGCCCTATGTAGTGTGTCAGGGCTTAGAATAAAGGGCCGGTTGGTTGTATCAGCTGGCTTTGTAAAGGCGCAAGATGGAGGCGTCTCCTGAGAACCAAACAGACGCTTGGTGATAGTGGCTTTCTATGTGGGGCCACCAGCTAGGTCTTCGTTGCAAAACTAAGTGTTGAAGAAGTGATCATTCCAGTCTTCGTCGTCCTTGGCCGGATCCTGCGCCATGTGCATATCATCAACATGATCATCCGACCCACCGCGTGGAGGTGACGGCGAGGGCGGTAAGGGGGCCTTGCCACCGCTTGTCGCTGGCACGACAGGCGGTGCTGTTGTCTATGGCGTGATGGCCCCCGCCGTCCCCAAACGGATCATGCTCTTTGGCCATAGCAAGAATAAGCCGAAGCAAGTTCTGAGGACAGACGACTCTTCTTCATCCGCTCCTGGGGGTTGAATGGGAGGTTCCAGGTGGTCGCAGCCCCTTAGCACCCGACTATTTTTAACCATGTGCACGCTATCTGGCATCGGCCTTGAGTGGAACGTGCACTGCAAGGGTTGAACGATGATACCCTTGGCAACATCCCTCAGCTCGTTGTTCACGTAGCATAAGAGAGTGCAAGGAACATCCGTCTGCGGAAAACATGTACAGCATCGTCAGAGATGCCATAAGAGTAATAGATGGCATGAAAGGCGGTAATTAAAGCAATTTGTTTACCGTGATGGCGTCGAGATCGGCTAATGTCGACGCACTGCATACGGCGACGGGCGTGCAAGAGACGGAAGGGCTGCTTGATGGCGCGGTGCTGGCCGCCGGTGTATTCTCCCTATCGACGGGTGCTTGGAGCTCCGGTGCCGCCGCGACGATGGCAGGGGGCACCAACATGTACTCCGGCGCCGCGGTGATGGCAGGGGGAGTCACCAACACTTGCGGCGCCACGGTGCTAGAGGGCGGAGTCACGAACACGTAGTTCGCCTGATTCGTCGGTGCCGCGTTGTTCGAGTGGCTGCTGACCATGCTTGGAATCGGGCACGGCCCTACTCGACCACCCGCACTCCAGTTTGCTATTGACTCCACCAAGGTAGGCAGGAAGGACGTGAGGGTGATTGCCAGGTTGTCTTAGACGATCTGCAGGATCCGCGCCACTTGTGCCTTAAGTTCTTGAACCTCGCGGTTTTCCTCCTCGCTCCTTCCCAACGGCGCCACATGCGTCCTCGGCGGTGGACCAAAATGATCCACCCAATTCTTACCCCCGAGGCCGGCCAGACGGCCAGCCGACGACGGCTTCTTCATAACCGGCTCTATTTTCTTGGCCCGGTTCATCGCCCTGTTAAAAGGGTTATCCCACCGGGTGGCCGCCGTCGACCCCTGGGATGAGGAACCCTGGGATCCATGACTAGCAACAATTTCCTCCTCCTGCAGAAGAAGTAATAGTGAATCGTTTAGATCATCGATTAGATTGCAATCGAGTTGATCCGCGGTAATTAGATTATATATACCACAATTTCCTTGAATTCCTTCACCGCAGGATCCGCGGTGAGTTGTTTGGTTTTTGGGTCCACATGGTAACGGGCCCTGATGAAGTTTCGAACCTGCCCGAGTTTGAATTTAGCAAAGGGGTTTTCTATCCCCTTGGATCTATACTCTTCGTCCTCCTTATTCCATTTGGCCTCCGCGGTTCTGTATCCACCAGATCCGAGATGGTGATGACCTATATTCATCGCCTGCAGCACCTTTCCCTGATTACTATTGGCCAGGGCTCTTTCGGATTCACACCTCCCCTTGAACTCATGCAACTGATCTTCGGTGATCTGCGGGTCAATCTTCTGGATCTCCTCGAGACTTTTGCCTTCTTTATAGATCTTCTTCTTTATCCGGGTTCTCCAGCTGGCCAGGGTGGTGCTCATCTTTGTGAGGGCGGATTTGTTTACTTCTTTCCCATGATAATTTGTGTTCTGATACTGTGCGGGGAACTTGTATCTTGCGTGCAGCTTCTCGAAGAGGAGTGTGTGCAAGTGGCCATTATCTTTATGCCGGAGATTCTCGGTGTTGATCGATATGGTTATCCGGGTGATTGCCGCCACTTTCCCACTGTACCCTTTGACGACAAGGGCGGGCTCCAAAGGAACCCCTGATGGGCTCATTCGGTAATTTCCTCCCTGATGGTGCCGACCGTGTTTGGGCGCCGGTCCTTCGGCTTCTTCTTCTTCTTAGGAGGATTGCTACCACTCCCTGTGCCCTCTCCGCCATCAGTGGTTCCATCATTCACCGTTCCTTCGGCTTCTTCCTCCATGTCTTCCATCTCATCATCCTCGCTCTCCGAAGGATGGTATTCTTCATCGTCTTCTAGCCGCTGGGCCGCCTCCCAGAATGTCAATTGTTTATTCGGAGGTCTGAGTTCTCCTTCAGCGCTGATGCGCTTAGAACATCCAGCCTCGTCGTTGTCACACATCTTTGCACTAATAAAAAACTAATAATTGGTTAAATGCACGGAAAAATCTGACATGACCTTTGCTAATTTTCTTAAACTAGGAGTGCCTGATTTCTGCCGAAACAGAAGTTAATCAACATTCCGGCAAAAATCAGGACTCATTTCATACAAGAACCTGCATACGGGACATAATAAAGTGCTTCATACAAGCACAAGAATAATTTCAAGTGCTACAACAATAACAACAATCCTTGCTGTCATTTGCTTGCAATAAGAAAATGAGAATACACCATACACCATAACAAGCACAAGTTCAGCAAGAAAATGACGGCAACATAATTTTTAGTTCTGTGAACAAATGACAGCAAATGACAAGTATACACATTTCAATTCAATTCACCTTGGCAAGCACAAGATCGACATCTAACTTGAAAGCAACTACAGGTGCAATGCAGACTTGTTTTAATTTTGATGCAAGAAGTTACTGGACTAGAATAGAAGTTACTCGCATGCAGATGCATGCAGCACAACCACTGCCACCCCAATCAGGGCAATCAGGGCACTCAAACTAATACCATGTTTCATTGCAAAGAACTATAGATAGGTCATTGTGAAAAAAGAATAGTGCAAAGGGGCACTGCATATTGGCAACAGCTGAACAGAAACTAATTGGTGCACTTTCCATTTTGACCAAAGTACAAAACTTATAAAGAGGGAAGAGAATTAGAAACTCCATCAAACTAAATCGTCAATGTTCCATAAATACCGTTGGCAAGTCTGTAATGAAAGAAAAAACAATTCAACACTTACACAGTCCACAGGTTTTTCCTAATCTAATCAACCAATGGCTCAGGCTCTCTGTCTATTATTACTGGACTTGATAAAATATGACCATCTACTGCTATATTCATCTACTGGACTTGCAAGAAGTTACTGGACTTGATGCATGAGTGATGTTTTATTTCATGCTTGGGTTAAAGAATATATGACCATCTAGTGCTATATTAATCTACTGCACATATCTTTGTTCTACTACTGCATTTTCATCTACTCTGAACCTAACCTGAATCTTGCTACTTTGAACCTAACCTGAACCTAACCTAAAGCTTGCTACACAGAATAAACTTAGGACCCTAACCTTAAGCTTGCTACTCTTAACCTTGGCATGTGCTTGACTAGTAGAGGAGCAAACTGCTGCATCCAGACTTAACTACATCTGACTGAGACCTCATACAAACACGACGGCAATGGAAACATCAAGTGATGATTAAGCACCAACAATTAAAATCTAGAGCTACATGAGCAGATGAGCCATTGTTTCCCAATTCCCCTTCCCTAAGTAGAACCCAAAGCTCCAGATTTCTAAGTGTTGGCCTCGAAACGAAAGCTACTACTGTATGTGTCCCTGTCATTTGTCCCTGCCTTGTATCTCTGAAGCTACTACTGCAGAACTAGGAACCCTAACTAAGCTCAAGCCACTGCAAGCCAAACCTGCAAATCACCCCTGGAACTTGAGCTAAGCGAAAAGTCTATAGGCAGAAACCCTAGAATACAAAACCCTAGAACACGAGCCTGGACGCGAAGGCGCCGTGAGCTTGGTCTGCCCCAATGGAGAAGGAACTGTGTGGGCAGGGAGAGAGGGAGAGAGGGGAGGCTCACCTCCTCTGAGACGAGGACGAGACGAGCACGTGGGAGAGGCGGAGGCCTCCTCCTCCTCAGCCTCGAGCGGCGACGGCCTCCTCCTCCTCGAGCGGCGACGACCTTCTCCTCCATGGATCGGCAGCGACGCGGGCCTCCTCCTCCTCGAGCGGTGCGATCCTCCTCCTCCACAAGCGGCGCGGGCCTCCTCCTCCTCCACGGATCGGCGGCGGCCTCCTCCTCCTCCTCGAGAGCGCAGCGCGGCGGTGGCGGATCGAGAAAGCAGCGGCGGTGGCGCAGCGCGGCGGGGCTCGGTGTGTGGTGTCTATGAGATGGGGATGAGAGAGGCGGACGTGGTGCGGTTGACTAGTCCAACCCACATAGGCGTAGCGCACCCTGGCCAAGTGCGCTACGGTTACCTGTAGCGCACTTGGCCAAGGTGCGCTACGCCTATGTGGGTTGGACTATCAGATAAGAGGGCGGCCACCCCACTAGTTAACACTACCACTGTCTTATCCCACTGGTTCTGCCCACTGCTCTATTCTAAACTTGTGAGCACCCAGGTTCGAATCCTGGTGCCCCACTTTTTTATTTTTATTTTAAAAATACTTTTAAATGTTCCAAAAAATGCCCAAAAGTGGTGATATATGCCATAGAAGTTTTGTTTTGTTTTTATAATACTTTTAAATATTCCAAAAATGCCCAAAAGTGATAATATATGTCATAAAAGTGGTACAAATATGATTCAAAGTATAACTAAATTTCATAATAATTTGTCCATGAATATTATAATCTTTTTCGACCACGCGTTTTACAATATTTTTTGAGCAAGCGTTTTACAATCTTTTTCCCTTCTTTGTCGCGGTTGAATAATTTAGCCCCGTCACTTTAATGTTTCTTCTTTCGAACGGGCTACCTTTTTTGGGTAGGGTTATCCTTTTTCTTCTTGTGATGTATGTTGCTGCATCGTAGTCGTCGTCATCTTCAATCTTTGGATCACCATACTGGTCGAAGTCTTGCTCGTTGGCGACTCCATCCATTCCGATGATGTTTCTTTTTCCTCTCCTCACGACAACACGGCTAGGCTTTGTCGGGTCGGTAATGAAAAAACATTGGTCCACTTTGGTAGCCAGTACCCACGGTTCATTTTTCACGGCCATGTTTGCACCGGCGGCCTTGGATTTGGCTGATTCGGGTATAACCATGGTTGTGAAATACCGGTCTTCTCTTTTGACGCTCTTTGCCCATCTGACACGGAACATCGGCACCTTTTCTCCACAGTAGTCGAGCTCCCAGATCTCCTCGATTCTTCCGTAGAATCTTTCCTTCACGTTGTCATCGGTGTAGAATTCCGACGTTACGCCTAAGTTCTAATAATCACACTTGTTGTCCTTTTCCTCCGTGTAGAATGTGTAGCCGTTGATATCATACGCCTGATAGGTCACCAGGTTTTGCATTGGTCCCTGCGACAAGGTGAATATGATCTTTTCCATGTCAGAAGAATGCGATCGCGGGGGATTATCAAGGAGTGTCTGCCTAAACCAACGCGTGAAATCTGAGTTGTGCTCTTTGATTATTTGTCCCTGCGTCCTCTGTATGCCCCAGTCACTGTACTTCTTCTCGATTAACCTTTTGTGCTTCTGTACCCAAGGATTGACCAGTTCTAAATGCTGTAGCACGACGAGGTTTGCTCGATCAAAGTCTGCGCGTCGAAAATCGAAGTCTTCATGCAGTATGCGACGACCCTCTCGGTGACCAGATCCAACGAGCTTGCCAAGGTGCCTGTTGACGGGAAGACCGACAGGGTTCTCGATGTCTAGATAATTCGTGCGAAAGAGATGCACTCTTCGGCCAGAAAGCCCTTGGCTATGCTTCCATCTGGACGGGACCTGTTGCGAACGTATCCTTTGATGTGTCCGTTCATCCTTTCGAACGCCATCATGCTGCGGAGGAACATCGGCCCGAGTTGTACGATGTCCTCCACGACATGGACCAGCAGATGCACCATAATGTCAAAGAATGCGGGTGGGAAGTAGACCTCAAGCTCACATAGTATCACCACGATCTCCTCATGTAGCCTCCCGAACTGATTCACACCAATCGACTTCCTAGAGATGGCGTCGAAAAACTTGCAGAGGCCAAATAACGTTTCACGGAAGTGCTCGTCCATTATCCCTCTTAGTGCGACCGGAAGTACCTGCATCATTAGCACGGCACAGTCATGAGACTTCATGCCACTGAACCTCTACTTCGCCTCGTCTAGGTATCTGCTTATCTTGCCCGCGTAGCCGTAAGGAAATTTGACTCCTAGAAGGCACTTGAAAAACTGTTTGATCTCATCCTGGCTTAGAGTGAAGCAAGAAGGAGGGCAGTAATATTCGTTCTTCTTGAACTTTTTACCCTTCCGACGACCTTGTGTCGTATCCGACTCATGATCATCGTCATCTTCCTGATCATCAGGAGTAGTGCGTCCTCCGTGAAGCTCCTTCCGGATACCCAAGCATATCAGGTCGTGCCTTGCTTTCGGACCATCTTTCAGCCTATCTGGCATGTTGATTATGGTAGCGACCAGACTCTCGCACACGTTTTTCGTGATATGCATGATGTCGAGGCTATGAGGCGTGCAGAGAAACCTCCAGTATGGCAACTCCCAGAAAATAGACCTTGTTTTCCATACCTTCATCAGCGGCTTGTCTTGTTGCTGCCTCTTTCGCTTCTTTCCAGGCTTAGGACAATCTTTCCAGTTTTTCAGCAACTCTTCCACTTCTTCGCTGCTCCTATGCTCTGGGATTCCTCGGGTCTCGGATTTGCCATCGAACAGGTCTCCACGTTTTCTCCATGGATCATTCTTGCCGAGCCACCTCCGGTGCGTCATGAACACGGTTTTCGATGACCCTGGATATTTCTCTAGTTGGAGATAGCTTGTGTTATCCATGCACCTAACGCATGCGCAGAATCCTTGGATAACCTGCCCCGAGATATACCCGCAACCTGCATAGTCTTGCACCATAGTGACCAATGCGGCTCTCATAGTGAAATAATCTTGTGCGACGGCGTCGTAAGTATTGGCTCCAGATTCCCATAACGTGGCTAGCTCCTCTTTCAACAGCCCGAGATACAGATTGATGTTGGTACCAGGTTGTTTCGACCCTTGAATTAGCATACTCATTTGTATGTACTTCTTCTTCATGCAAAACCATGGAGGGAGGTTGTACATCCATACAAACACGGGCCAAGTGCTGTGCGTGCTGCTCTGGCTACCGAACGGATTGAGTCCATCGGTGCTCGCACCAAGCCTAATGTTCCTCGAATCTCCACCGAATTCTGGGAATTCGAGGTCCAATGCTTTCCACTGGCTAGCATCTGAAGGGTGCGTCAGCAGCTCATCCTTTTCGGGGTCATCATCGTCATCTCTTGGCTTCTTCCTTTCCGCATGCCATCGCATGAGCTTTGCTTCCTTAGGGTCCGCGAAATAGCGTTGCAGACGAGGAGTGATAGGAAAGTACCATACCACTTTTCGAGGTGCTTTCTTCCCTTTCTTGTATCGACTCACGCCGCACACCGTACATGTGGTTTTCTCCGCGTCCTCGCCCCGATAAATGATGCAATCATTGATGCATACGTGATATCTAACGTGCGGTAGATCGAGAGGACAGACGATTTTCTTGGCGTCCTCGATACTAGTTGGACATGTGTTCCCCTCCGGGAGACGATCGTGCCAGAATGCCATCATATCGTCGAAGCTTGCGTCGCTCAATTTGTGTTTTTCCTTCATCTCCATAGCCTTGAGCGTTACATTCAACCGGGTATCATCGGGCCTGCATCCTTCATACAATGGAGTAACCACGTCTTTCTCAAGTTGCGCAAGCTTGGCTTTCTCTCTAGCGACAGCCCTGGCGTTACTCGTCTGCTTGAGAAGCAGCTCTTGCACATAAGGGTCCTGCACCCAGCCTGACGGTGTTCCATCGTCGTCTACTCCTCCGGCATCTAGATCATCATCATCCCGGTCTGCTTCCGCACCTTCACCATCTCCAGGAGACTCTTCATCATCTCGCCCGTTCTCGCCGTGATGATGATCATCGTCATGTTGCCCACCTTCACCGTCTCCATTGTCTTCGTCATCGCTTATCCAACGAGTGTATCCATCCATGAAACCATGGCGGAGCAGGTGCGCCTGCAGATTCCCGGAATCTGGGTCGATCACCCAGTTGAGTTTGCATCTTCTGCACAGACATCTTATATTCGTCTTGTTATTTCGTATCATGTCGGCCGTCGCACATTTCAAAAATCTATCCACAATGTCTTCGCTCATTATGAGCACCATTTTTGCCTGTACGGTGTACACGGTACAATTAGAAGTCTATTAGAACCACATAATCAATGCATGCATGCAATGGTGTCGATAGAAAATTTCGGCATGACCTATCCTAAAATTAGGACCTTTGCGAAATGCCAAAGTCTTGCCAAAATGGAAATGAATAAACATTTTGGCAAAACAAATGGCAACTTGTTCACATACAAACACAATAGAGAGAGACCGATCCATACACACATGAACATATCATTATCCTCTCCATACACACATGCATGACCATCATCAATACTCTCCATATGAGCATCTACATACATATGAGCATATCATCCATATACACATGAACACATCCTTACATGGACAACTTACCGAGATGAGAGACCAACCGCGATAAATATGGAAAGGAGAGGTGCGCGCGAGACCAGAGAAGGAGATGAGAGACCGGAGACCTTCCTCTATTACTTATGTAACATCCAAGGCAAGTTCTACATGCTAAAAATGGTGAATGGGTGGAGAAATTGAGGTGGGAAGGAGAAGATCCCGACTAGATCTAAGGAGGAAGAAGAAGGGGAAAGTGAAGTTTGGGGTGGTGGATGGTCACACATGTGCACATAAAGTGCAACTGCCAAAAAAATCGCCACAACCATGGCGCACTCTGCCCTAGTGTGCCACAGGGAGTAGTAACATCCGTGGCGCACTGAGTAGTAACATCCGTGGCGCACATGCCATAGTGTGCCACGGATGTGTCTGGCCGTTTCACAGCAGAGAGGGGCATGCGCTTAGGCGTAGCGCACCCCCTCCATGTGCGCCACGGTTGACACTAACAACCGACCCTATGTGCGCTACGGATGTCTGGCGTGCGGCCAACAGGGCCCTGGCCCACACATATCTGTGGCGCACTATGGTCATGTGTGCAACGGTTGTTCTAGTTACTAGTAGGGCACTGCCCATAGGTGATCCACGCCTGTTTTATCCGTGGGGCACTTCAACCATGTGAGCCACGGATGTGCTGATTACCTATAGCCATTTTCCTAGTAGTGTTGGTTATAACAACTACTCTACTGCTGATAACCTCCAATCTAACAATTGTTTTACAGTTACTTCCATTCATACTCTTCCCTTATCATCCTTCACTAATATCATTTCAATAGATGTACACATCAAATCCTACTTCACCTTAAGTGATAGTATTTCCCAAGAGGAAACTACCACTTCTATAATCCCATGTTGCTCTAGCATCATCTTGATCATTCTATCTTGTCTCTACTTAACTCCAGTATCTCATACTCCAACCTCACATTATATTAATGCTACTTGTCATGGCTAACCTAGGATTACATATCTAGACTAGGGTTTAATCATGTTCTACCCACCAATGTCACTTATACAGGATATAAGCATTCAATCTTGATGAGTAAGGCATGATCATTATAATCCTTTGTTCCTTTATGGTTTAGGTTTCCAGTTGGCTATTCAAGGTTTCCATCCATACAACATTACAATTGTATTATAATTATCTTCTGTTTAGCTCTATTGGATTAAGAGATATAATTCATGGACTAAACCTACTTGAGCCAATAGGGCTACTCATGGTAACTATCTTTAGGATTCATCCTTGTAATCTTCTTTATTACCATATAATTATATATTCCAAATAACTCTTCTATCATTTCAGAAGTGAGTTAACTCCATCAATTATCACACTAATCTTATTCTCTACCAACACTCCCATCCAATAGATGATATCTAAAACTAGCATTACCACTTACCTCTTCTTACCTTCTTTTCTAAAGGATTTTAAGTGAATGCTAAGATAAGGGCAAGAGTTGATATGATAGGTTAAGAATTGGTGAATCAATAGTTGATTACTCAACATTCATGAACAACAAATATTAGAATATGGTTCAGTAAAGATTGATATGGATATAAAGATATATGGTAAATGATCTTGACTTAATTTCCTTCCTACTCAATATAATTAAAGGGTTAAAGTTAGGTATTACCATGATACTCATGGTATAAATAATTGAGATTAAAATTTAGTTGTTACATTCCTATTACTTAAGTTATATTTATAACTTGTTATTCATGAGTTGTTGTAATGAATACTATGATAGGATCACCTAAGGATCAAATATAATCCATTAAATAATGAATTAGGGTTTAACTTTTATTACATTTGATCTACCCTTAGATCAAATCTCCCTTACCCAAAATAAGGTTTTAGCAAAGGTCATATTGAAACTTACGGCAGTCAACTTGATGATCTACTTCAATTCCATCAAGTTGAGAGAAGCTTCAAACACTTGACAGGTTTTTTATTTAAAAGCGCGAAAATTATTCGGATTTTCTATGCATGAATGCCATGCACACATCTGTGTTTAGCTTATTTCTAAGCTCTAATGCTGGGACGTTACAATGTCATGGGATACATCCTACGGGGTAAAGTCCCTTAATAGCGCAATAATTCAATTGCTGTCTGCTGTGGTTATGAGGATGATGTGAGCAGCGGTTGCTGCCTATTCGTCCAATTACGGAATTCCTCCCACACATACATAGTTGAGAATGTTCATGATAATAATCTTTACCTTAAACCCTTTATAATACTAGAGGTGTATCCGCTACTCCCTGAGAACGCTTTTTCCCATTGCAGTTTCACATCTCTTTTATATACACGATACTTACTTTCTGCATTCAGTTTGTTTTACTTTACTTATTGTTCTCTTATACAAAAACCCCAAAATACCTTTTTTACATTAGACTCTCATTTTATATTGTTACTTAGAATGTTATTTAGCATTACTATTTTAGTATTTAATTCAAGAGTTATTAGACTTCAGAACTCCCGCTCCCTGTGGGATCGATATCTTTATTTCGAAACTAGCTACAAATGATCTGTGCACTTGCAGTCATCAAGCTATTTTCCGGCACCGTTGCTGGGGAGCTAAGCGCTGTAGGTCTTTTAGTTTTTGCTTATTTATTTTAGTCTTGCTAAGTTTTATTTTGAATTAAAGGTTTCCACCAACATGATGGAGTTTGAGCATTTGACTAGTGCTAACTCACTTAGCCACTTTGGGAAGCCCTATGATATTTATAAACGAGACAAATCCAACAAGAAGTCAAGAGGGTTTGAAATAAATCCTCTACTACTTGGTATTTTACACAAGAAGCAATTTACTAGAGATGCAGAAAATCCCGATCCATATGAGCACATTACATGCTTTAAGGATATATGTGGTACTTTCCAATTAATGGGGTATACTGCTAATGAGGTAAGACTAAGACTCTTTAGTCAGACTTTGACTAGCACAACTCTCTCATGGTATAAATTTTTACCTCCAGAAGCCACTACTTAGAATAATTTAGCCTGTGAGTTTCTAGCTAAGTATTATTCTTTATCAAAATCTTTTGGAATCAGGCGTCTTATAATGACTTGGAGGAACCATCCTAATGAAGGACTAGTAAGAGCTTATATAAGATTTAAAGATTTACTTAATCAATGTCCTCATCATGATTTGCCTGAATGGTATTTATTACATATCTTTTATGGCGGTTTAATTGAACCTAATAAATTGGAATTAGACTCTTGCACGAGAGGAGCTTCTATGAGTCTTCCCATAACTAAAGTTTGGGGGTTTACTAATAGAATTCGCGATCATAGAGTTTCTTGGAATTTTGGTCTAGGAAGCGAAGGAGGCATAGAAATAGATTATGATTGTATTCATGGCTATAATAAAAAGGGGAATGTTAATGAATTTTCTAAAGAACTTTATTTGGATTCAGATCTTGTGTTGCATGTTGTTAAAGCTTTTACAGAACATATCAAAGCTCCAAAAGAGGGTTGGGTCAAGTATGATCCACCACCCAAACCTTAGAAGAAAAGAGAAGTTAAAGCAACACTGGCCTCCCTAGTTCTCCACCAAGAAGCCAAGATCCACGGATAGGGGAAGACCAGAGGAACAATGTCATCTGAAGAAACCTTCTTGAAGATGGAGCTGCAAGGATGATGGAGATTGAAGAACTTCACTTCAGGGACATGACTAACCCAAATCTTCAAGCGCGAATCGACTCGCTGCATCGACAAATTGCGGATGAAGAGAGGCACTCTTCTGGCTCTTACCATCACATTGCAGTGTTGCAGGATTACAAGGAGGCGGTAAACACAAAGTTTCTCAGGAACATGCAAGCAACCTCTGCAGTTTGTATTGAGACTATAAAAAAGCTGGAAAAATAGGTTTAGGATTACAAGACCAAGTGGGAAGATCAAGTGGTAGTCAACAAAAAGTTGCACGCAGCCTTGTTAAAGGCTAGAAGCACCACCAACGATGAGGTCCTGAAGGCCATTCTCTAGTGGATCTGCTGTAACAACTCAAGCTTGGGGGAGTTCCACCCTACTTTATGCTTTTTAGTTATCATATTTGCATCTAGTTCGTAATCACTAGGATGTTTTTGCATGCATCCATTAGGTATTGATTTTCCTAGAGTTTGAAGAGCTCCTAGAGCATTATCATGTATCCTTGGTTGAGTGGTTTTGAATGAAATATAAAGTATGGTGTCATACATGGTTCTCTTGTTTGGGATTTATGGGTAACACTCATGCAAATGTGCGTACCATATGTAGAAGTTTCACTTACATATTGCCTTGAACCAAATTAACTTGAGCATGTTGGACAAGCATATAATTACTCAACAAGATAAACTTGCAAATAAGGAAAGATCCATGCAAGGGAAGCAACAATTACTAAAAGAGGAACATTGTGAATTTGTGGTGAGATAGGAAGTTTAATAAAATAAATATTTGGAAAGAGAAGGATGACAGGGGGACATGAGATAATCTTGTTATGCTTAGTAATCAACGTTTAAACTGGACGGTTGTCATGGGTATTTCAATACATATGCTCTATGGAAAACTGTTTGAAAGGTAGGCACCCGAGGATTCAGCTAGCCATGGAAAGTGAAAGACAAAGTTTGTTTAGAGCATATGACATGATTGAAATACCCATGAATAAGGTTTATACCGGTTACTAAGAGAGAAAGACCGTTAACTGATTCTATGTAAAAATTGGTGAAAGTTCTTGACAAAAGTCAAAATAGTCATGTCTATCTGGTTATTTAAACAATTCTCTTTTCCACTATTTGTTTTATGATAAACTTATCTTTATTGCAAAGGCATATCCAAAGGGTAAATTAAAAGTTGGTAAAAATCCATGCAAATCTATTACAAATAGCAAAGTGTATGATAAATTTCAGACTTGTTAAATTGTCCAACATGTAATGGTTAGTTTTTGTTCAAAAGTAAGGGGCAAATGATAATATCTATCTATGTAGCCCACATTTGCATGGTTGTTAGTTCATATTTCTTTTGGACAAGTGAATATGCATAATTTGATGATGCCATGCTCGTATTTTATTTTCAACCATAAGCTCATTGATGCATGATCATGATCTATTCGCTTATTTTCTCGAGGATGAGCAAAGGTTTAAGCTTGGGGGAGCTGATACTTGCATTTTGCATCATCATTTTTAGGACTTATATGTTTTTTTAGAATCATATTTATCATGATCTATCATTATTTATGCATATTTATTTGATTCATGGGACTTTCCTATAAAGTCCCTATCATTGGTATTTAATATCTGGGAGGCAGAAAAAACCTCCTTTTTCATGTTTATGTTGTTTTAGGACCTTCTGTACGTCAATAAATCAAAGAAAAATATCCGATGAGTTTTTCACCTGGAGAAGGACTATGGGCCAAAGAATGAAGCGAGGGGAGCCACGAGGCCCAAATGAGGGCAGGTCGCACGCCCACCCATGCTCTTTTGGCCCACGAGCATCACCTTGGCTCCTCCTTTTTATAGTCGCCTTCGTATCACCAGAAAACCTATGCCATATTTCCCACGATTTACAGAGGCGGCAGCGGAGGCGAAAGTCCTCTCCTACTCCGGTAGGGGGCAGATCCTGCTGCATCGGAGCCTCCGGTGAGCGGTAAATCAACACCATCATCATCACCACTCCTCGTAGGCGTAGGGGGAGGCATATCCATCAACATATCCACCATCACCATCATCATCATCACCATATCCAAGATCCATCTCATTCCCCTCAAAGTTTGTGATTGATTGAACCCCGAATATTGTTTTAAGGGCTATTTACATGTTTTTGATTGGCATCTTGTCTTTATTTGGTGGAGAGATTATATTTTCAGATTGTGTTGTATTCCATATGCTAATGATCCATATCATGTTTGCCACTTGTGAGTAGATCCCATGTTCATGAGGGAATAACATGAATTGGCTATGATTTCTATATAATATATACAATGAGTATGTGGTCCATTTTTTATCTTTTATATTGTTCTATGATGGTTTTATGCGAATGTCGACTGCATATTACTTCACATATATGGGATCATAGGCTGGCTTCCTCTCTTCCAGATCCGGCGCTCCCCCTCCCACCGCCCCTAAGTATAGAATGAGGCCGCCGCCACGCATCAACGCCGACTGGCTTGACGACCCCTCATCAATGATGCCGACCCCCCACCACCACCACCCTTCCCCTGCGACAAGATATATGGCAACATGCCATATTTGCAAGACTCACTGCAAGATAAGAATCTTGTAAACTAGCTCACTATTTAGTGTTCATCTCTTACCTAGTTATTTTTAGAAACCAGTGGTATATTCTCCAACACTCATATAATTTAAATTCATCTCATACTTGTCAGCATATTAAAATCATTAATTTAATGTGTGATTTTGGTGCACAGACTGTCCCATGCAATGCAAGGGCATATTTCAGTGAACTCATAGGATATACAGTGCAATTTTAAGCTTGTGGGCGATCATACATGGTTAAAGTGTAAAAAGGGCCATATAGGACTCGATTTGGAGGTGAAGGGTGGCGTCGGTTCATTGATAATAACCATTTCACCGAAGATGGTCAGTTGGTGTGCTTTTCCTTGCAAGGAGACAGACCGAGGATAACTGTTATCTATCTAAACAATGTTGGCGAAGAGGAAGAAGATGACGAAGAAGAGGAAGAAGATGAGGAACCCCCTATAGACCAGTTATCTCCCAGAGATGCAAACTTACCGACAGTAAGAAAGATCACCTCCAACGAATCATCATTGCAAGTAATTCCATCATTGGGGTGCCATTTGTCACCCGCTTGATGAAGAGGAATGTCGAGAGGCGCCTTATGGTAAGTATATGAACGAAGATATACATATCTATCTACTATATTACTTGTGATAATGGTCGTGCGTAACATCGGGTCATCTTACCTTTGCATCATAGAAATTACCTAAGGACATGGTTTATCATCTTCATATCCCTGAAGATGGCTTGGTTGGAGTACGCGTTGGAGCATGATGAGTGCAGCAGCACTTCGTTGGGAGACCCCAAGAGGAAGGTATGATGAGCACAACAGAAATTTTTCCCTCAGTAAGAAACCGAGGTTATCGAACCAGTAGGAGGAAGTAAACGACTCAAAGGTGTTGCTAGCAACTTGGAGACCTGCACAACACAAAGTCAAGACTTTGCCCCAACGAATAGTGAGGTTGTCAATCTCACCGGTTTGTTATAACAAAGGATTAGCTATATGGTGTGGAGGGTAACAATGGTTTGCAACAAGTAAACAATAACAGTGGAAGATGTATCAATGGTAAAGATTGGACCGGGGTCCATAGTTCACTAGAGGTGTTCTCCTTAGATAAAGAAACATGGCATGCTAGGTAAACAAATTACAGCAGGTCAATTGACAGGACCGAGCAAGGCATAACAATGCAATACTAGACATCAATATCCTATGAAATTCGATTGGGAAATACAACAAGATACATAGACCGCCATCCAACTACATCTATGACTAGAAGTCCACCTTTAGGTTATCATCCGAACCCCCTCTAGTATTAAGTTGCAAGCAACAGGCAACTGCTTTAAGTAAAGTGTGTAAGCTAAACAATCCACTTGTTCCATGAACAAGAGACCGTTGTTTTCTCCCTAGTAGCAACAACACATCTACAACCTTAGAGATTTCTGTCGCTTCCCTTAGATTAAATAGAGGCATGAACCCACTATCGAGCATAAATACCCCCTCTTGGAGTCACTAGCAACTACTTGGCCAAGATAGCTACTAACAACAGAGAGTATGCAAGATCAAAAACAACATAGACATGATAGAATCAATAAGACAAAACCATTAATCAATCTGACATAGCAATCACAATATCTATCGGATCCCCGCAAACACAACATGCATGATTACAAATAGATGAGATCTTGATCATGAATGGAGCTCACAAGATCTAGACATGAAAGCACAAAGGAGGAGATAGAACCATCTAGATAATACATGGACCCGTAGTCCAAGGTGGAACTACTCACGCTTCATACCGTAGAAGAAGGCCCCCGGGATGATCTCCCAAACTTTGACCTACCATGACCTGAGATTTTTATTGATGAAGAGGGGGATGTCTTGGACATCCCCAAGCTTTGACGCTTGTACCTCTTGGATATTTCTTGGGGTGAAACCGTGGTGGCATCCCCAAGCTTGAGCTTTTGTCCATTCTTCATCTTATTACATCATTCTCTCTATATACCTGAAATTTTTCCTTCATACAGAACTTCACACAATCTTCATTAGCAACATTAGTGTATTCAAAAGATAATAGACCTTTGGGTTTAGCTTTATAACAGCAAAAAAATTCACTAAAAACACAAGCTACTGTATAAATTCCTTCAAAAAGCTCAATTTCCCAAAAAGAACCCCAAAAGGAATCAATAAGAAACAAATGCAAATAATGGCAGAAATCTGTCAAAACAGATCAGCAAGTAGAAACCGATTTTTTAGAAGACCTTCTGTTGCTCAAATTGGAAAGTGTTGAACTAAGTAAAGTTAGATAACATACTGGGGGATTTATTCATAAATTTTCAGCTCAATCCGACTTACAGAGACTCCTCACGAATCTTTATGGTGGAGCACAAAAATCTGTTTCAGGACAGCAACTCTCCTAATCTTACTTCCCTCTCATTAGAGGTCATTCTTGGCACAAAAAGAAAACAAAAAGGATAAGGAGAGGTCATTATTGAAGTAATAACTTCCAAGACTCAAGAAAACTCTTGGGTTATCTTCCAACAAGTACTTTTCTTTAACGCCTTTAAGTTAGGCACAAGAAGCAAAAAATCAAGTATTTTCAAATGAAGAAGCATTAACATCAAACCTTGCTTTCAAAGGAGGATCAAAAATCAACTTCTCTCTCCTCATAGGGAAGTGTTCAATACCTTTCTTGAATGGAAATTGATATTTAATGGTGCCTTCTTTCATATCAATTATGGCACCAACAGTTCTAAGAAAAGGTCTTCCCAAAGTAATAGGACAAGAAGCATTGTATTCAACATCCAAAACATAGAAATCAATAGGGACATAAGCATTGTTAACCATAATAAGAACATCATTAGCACTCCCATGAGTTTCTTCTTAGCATTATAATTAAGTGGGACATCCAAATAACAATCTTCCAAAGGTGGCAAATCAAGCATTTCATAAATCTTCCTAGGCATAATAGAGACACTAGAACCAAGATCACATGAAGCTTTGAGATCAAAGTCATTCACTTGCATATTAATAATGGGTTCCCAACTATCTTCTACTTCTTAGGAATATAAGATTTGTGTTTTAACTTCTCTTCCTTAATTTTAACAAGAGCATCTGTAAAGTGTTTGGTGAAAGCAACATGCATATAACTAGCATCAGGACTTCTGGCAAGCTTTTGCAGGAACATAATCACTTCAGAAATATTGCAACCATCAAGATCAAAATCAAACTTAGCATCACTAGTAGTAGACTCATTAGGCTTAGGCATTGTAGGAGGAGGAATATGGACTTCTTGTGGTTTAGTGGCATCCATATTGGTGGTGGTGATAGTGCACACACTATTGTTTCTAGCAATTTCAGCTTCCCTTTCCCACTTAGCATGAAGTTGGGCTAACAGTCTAACATTTTCATCAATAGTAACTTGTATGGCATGAGTAGCAGCAAAGGTACTTTCCATGATTTCAGGTTTAGCAGCCATTTTATTAATCAAAGAGGACTGTGCTTCAGACAAAGAGGAAATATTTATCTCAGCACTCAAATTTTTGACTGTAAACTAGGAATTTCTCTATTCAGATTCTCAAGCTGATGACTAATATTTTTCAAGATAAAAGATTGTTCTTCCATAGTTTTAGTGAATATCTAGTTTTGCTCATATCGCATCTGCATAAAGTTTTTAGTGGATCTTTCAACTTCTAGAATCCTATCTTCACTAGGAATTCTAGATCTACCATGATAACTATTTCCATTATTAGGAGGATAAGGCCTATAGTTATTACCATAAGCATTGTTGCCAAAATTATTTTTTCTAATGAAGTTCACATCAACTTGCTCTTCTTGAGAAACCAAAGAGGCTAAGGGAACATTATTTGGATCTAAAGTAGCTTTCCCATTAACAAGCATAGCCATGATAACATCAATCTTATCACTCAAAGAGGAGGTTTCTTCAACATAATTTACCTTCTTACCATGTGGAGCTCTCTTAGTGTGCCATTCAGAATAATTAACCATCATATTATCAAGGAGTTTTGTTGCATCACCCAAGGTGATGGTCATAAAGGTACCTCCAGCAGCTGAATCCAACAGATTTCTTGAAGAGAAGTTCAAACCTGCATAAAAAGTCTGGATAATGATCCAAGCAATAAGTCCATGAGTGGGACAATTCTTAACCAAAGATTTTATTCTCTCCCAAGCTTGAGCAACATGTTCATTATCAAGTTGTTTAAATTTCATAATATCACTTCTCATAGATATAATCTTAGCAGGAGGGTAGTACTTTCCAATAAAAGCATCTTTGCACTTAATCCAATAATCAATACTATTTCTAGGCAAAGATAGCAACCATTCTTTAGATTTTCCTCTCAAGGAGAAAGGAAATAACTTGAGCTTGATAATATATCCATCTACATCCTTATACTTCTGCATCTCACAAAGTTCAACAAAGTTATTGAGATGGGCAGCAGCATCATCAGAACTAGCACCAGAAAATTGCTCTCTCATCACAAGATTCAACAAAGCAGGCTTAATTTCATAAAAGGTAGCATCAAGAGCAGGTGGAGCAATAGGAGTTCTTAGGAAATCATTGTTGTTTGTGCTAGTGAAGTCACACAACTTGGTGTTCTCAGCAGAGTTCATTTTGGCAAAAGTGGAGCAAGCCAACAACAACAACAACTATAGTAGGGACTATTTTTGTGTTTTTGATAAGGGAAAGCAAACCAATCTAAACTAATTTTTTTTGGAGTTTTTTATCAAAAGAGGCAAACAAAACAAAGCAAAAGAAACTAAGCAAACCAAAAACAAAGTAAAGAGAAGGGTTGGAAAGGACTCCCCTTGCGAAGACATCCTTAGCCTCCCTGGCAACGACGTCATAAAAAGGCTTGATGAGTGCAAAAACACTTCGTTGGGAGACCCCAAGAGGAAGGTATTATGAGAACAACGACAAGTTTTTCCTCTGTAAGAAACCGAGGTTATCGAACTAGTAGGAGGAAGGAAACGACTCAAAGGTGTTGCTAGCAACTTGGATACCTGTACAACACAAACTCAAGACTTTGCCCGAACAAATAGTGAGGTTGTCAATCTTACCGGTTTGCTGTAACAAAGGATTAACTGTATGGTGTGGAAGGTAACAGTGGTTTGCAACAAGTAAACAGTAACAGTGGAATATGTATCAATGCTAAAGATTGGACCGGGGTCCATAGTTCACTAGACGTGTTCTCCTTAGATAAAAAAACATGGCATGCTGGGTGAACAAATTATAGCAGGGCAATTGACAGAACTGAGCAAGGCATAACAATGCAATACTAGACATCAAGATCCTATGAGATTCGATTGGGCAATACAACATGAAACATAGACCGCCATCCAACTGCATCTATGAATAGAAGTCCACCTTTGGGTTATCATCCGAACCCCCTCTAGTATTAAGTTGCAAGCAACAGACAACTGTTTTAAGCAAAGTGTGCAAGGTAAACAATCCACTTGTTCCATGAACAAGAGACCGCTGTTTTGTTCCTAGTAGCAACATCACATCTACAACCTTAGAGATTTCTATCACTTCCCTTAGATTAAATAGAGGCATGAACCCAGTATCGAGCATAAATACCCCCTCTTGGAGTCACTAGCTACTACTTGGCCAAGATAGCTACTAACAACGGAGAGCATGCAAGACCACAAACAATACAGACATGATAGAATCAATAAGACAAAACCATTAATCAATCTGACATAGTAATCTCAATATCCATCGGGTCCCCGCAAACACAACATGTATGATTACAAATAGATGAGATCTTGATCATGAACGGAGCCCACATGGACCTGTAGTTCAAGGTGTAACTACTCACGCTTCATACCGGAGGCTGGCATGATGAAGAAGAAGGCCTCCGGGATGATCTCCCCTCCGACAGGGTGCCGGGAAGAGCTTCAGATCCCCCTCGATCTAGTGACGATGGTGGCGGCGGTTACAAACGATTTCGTGGAATATTGATCAGGTACTTAGGGTTTGGCATCGAGGGCTTCTTATAGGTGAAGAGGCGAGGCAGGGAGGCGGCCCTGGCCCACACCCTGCCCAGGCGTGGCCTGGGATGGGCCCGCACCTGGGAGGCGCGGCCGCCCTGTGGCTCTCCTCCGTCTCTCCTCTTGACTCCGTGTTATCCTTGGTGAAATATTGACTTTGGCTTTTGTCCCGTCCAATTCCGAGAATATATTTTCTGGAACCAAAAACAGAAGAAAACAAACAACTGGCACTATGACATCTTGTTAATAGGTTAGTCCCAGAAAACATATAAAAACACCTCAAAGTGTAGACAAAGCAAAGAAAAGTAGATACTAAACAAGCATGGAATATCAAAAATTATAGATACGTTTCCGACGTATCAGAGCACGAGGTGACATCAGCACCGTCGAGTACAAGACAGATTTTGACAGGCGCATCTCCTTCACCACTGACGAGTGGACTAACTTCGTCCAAACCGAGCATCTCTAGATTGGGCAAGCCATACTCATCATTGCGAGGTTGACCACCATACGCAGGGACCTGCATATGATGTTTGTCATTGACATCATCAATGATTTGGCATCCCTGTAGGAGTGATACTCGGAGGAGTACGTTGTGTGACCTTAATAATATTGTTTGCTAGATTATTGTCTGAACCAACATTGCCTATATCTCGCTAGTTTCATCTCTATGTTTTGGACAGAATTTTCATCTTAATTTGCCATTTAACGCTGTATAATAAGTGCTCTAGGCCGCCGATCTCATCTTCCAAATCTTTAGATCTTAATGGGTCTCTTCTCTCCCTTAATTACTTCCTGTGTAAATATAACCTATACAAATGAACAAAGTTTCCCATAGGAAATGAAATTTGAATTAGTCCTTTTAAAATTCGAGATGGTTGTAATTTCTAGCCGCCTGAGGGAAGTACTTGACGGCAAAATATGAAATTAAGATGTTGTTAGAGACGTTTTCCGTTCACATCTGTCAAAGGTTAGTACTTGGCGGCAAAAATCCGAAAATATTTGGACAAATATTTCAGATTTGTGCCACATTTTTTGTTCCTTGCCCGCTGAGTTTAGTACTTGACCCCCACTGTCCACCGCCACCACTATTGGCGCCCTCCACCACCATCGCCTCCGGTACCCTGCCTCGCCTCCTTGCCGCCTCCAGTCCCATGTGGTGCAAACGCTGTCCCTCACCTTCGAGGACCCTTTTGTCGTCTAGGTAGGTATGCCTGAAAACTAAACCCCTAAAACACTAATGTAGAGCTTCGATTTAGGAATTTGGGGATGGAATTTTCCATTTTTCTTGTCGAATTTAGGGTTCAGGGTTTCCGAGCTGGAGAGGGACATGACGGCAGCGTCGGGGGAGCCTCCCGCAGCCTATCTTTATCTGTCCCACCTCTTTTCCCCTTGTATACATCACAAAATCTGCATTTTTATTGATTCCTCCATGTTCATTGCCCTTGTAGCAATATGGATTTAATTGTTACTTTATTAGTCTACTTGCATCTTGTTTTTCGATGAATTTCAAATTCTTTGGCTATGTATGCTTTTTATTAATGTACGATAACAAGAACTGTGTTTTTGTTTTCAGTCTAATTCATTGTTATATTTGATTATATTAAAATGTTCAATGTATGTATCTACTTAACAAATGGAACCTGCAGTGATCTTGCAATAGTGCTTTGTAGCGATGATAGTGTTGCCATTAGCTCTGGCAGTTCTGAATTCCAATCATCAGAAGATCCCACTAAGAGGATTGAGCTTAGAGGTATCAAAGAACATCAAATTCTAGTCATCTATTTTAAATTTGTATGTGTTTATACTGTAAACAGAGGAATATTACACCACATTGAAATTTCTATGGTTATTGCATCAGGGCCTCAACATAAGGGAACACTGATTTTAATAAGCAAAGCCTTTTTTGAAACGACATGTATTTGAAAGTAGATCATATAGACTTCCTTTTAGACTGCTGTGAACCCGAATTTCCACCAAAAATCAATTACTACGTCCACATGTTTTCCTATTCATTTGTCGTGCAAAAGAAGTGCTAGCTGGTAAGATGATATATTCTTAAACACGTGATCAACAAGATACCATGTGATACTTATATACTTCCAGTAATGAAAGCATGCTAATTCTTCAAATATTTGTATTTGCACAGACATTTGGAGGTGAGTTCACAAGAAAATATCTAAAAAATTGTCTTGATGAACCAATTGATGTCCATGTTTGGCAAATGAAGAGCAAGAAGCCAAAGATGGTTAAGGTAAAGATGGAAGCTGGTGGGTCAAATGCAATCTTGATGACTGGATAGAATAAGGTTGTGAGAATTTTCAACTTAAAGCAGGATAGTATTGTCCTTTTTTTTGCTTTGATGAAATAGATAATAGAGAGGTATATATTCTGGTTCAGAAACTTTCACCGGGCGGTCCATTACTACTCGAGTACTAATTATGCTTCTTCGATGTATGCACTTCACATTATATGTACTGTCATAATGTAATGGCTAAATATGTATGGATTGATCCCCAACCACCTCCAGCAGGCGCGCTAAAATACAGTGCGCGGGCGCCGGCGCAAAGTCCTTTTCACGGTTCACACCACATCAACAAGATCAAATAAACCAAAATAAATAGAACAATAAAAATCTCTCAACAATTACCAAATGATTGTTTCACACAGCCAAGTTCAACACAAAAGAAGCATAGTTCAAATACAAATGATAGTTTCACACACATGTTGACACATCATTTGTCAATATCGTCATAGTCATTGCATTTTACACTTCCATTTTGTGATTCTTCTCCTTGGGAGTCTTGGACGATGGTGTTGGTAGTGTTGGCACGCTATGAATCTCCATAGCCATCAACATTGATAGAAGGTGATGGATTCACCAAGGAGGCCATGCCATAGCCATCAACATTGACAGAAGGTGATGAATTCACCAAGGATGCCATGAATCGCCCCGGTGGTGCTCCCATGCCTCCCCTGCTTCCGAGCCCCATGCCACCATAGACGCCAAAAGCCCCCGGTATTGCTACCATGCCTTAAAATGCTCCTGGTGTTTGCCCATGCCTCCATAGCCTCCAAAGACACCCATGCCTCCAAATGGATTCATTCCTTCACTTTGAGCCTTCAAGTATTTTGCCATCATCCGCCTTTTGGCCACAACTTTATCAAGATCAAGGTTTATGTACTCTTTTGCCTTTCATCCATGTTGGACGTGTCAATGGTAAAGATGCTCATCTCTTCCTCCAATAGGCGCGCTTGCTTGGAGGGGGCCACCTTCTTCTCCTCCTAATCCAACTTCCTCTCCTTGGTGGCCGAAATCCTCTCCTCCAAAGCCACCCTCCACGCCTTGGCCTATGCTCCATAGTCCTTGCCAACTTTTTATCTTCGTTATACTCCAACCTTGCATTGGCCATCCTATCCATAGATTTTGCTATGTCATCATCACCGGCATTCTTCCCCTTCATCAACTCCTTGGCGGCCTTCCTTCCAAGCATGGGCCTCTTTGTGAATGCAACCGAGTGAGGAGTGGAGCTTCTCTTCTTGTTTTCATCACTTGATGCATCATCATCTATGATTATGACGACTTTGGTGGCATTCATTCCTAAGTGGTGCACATCCAACCCATCACGGTTTCTCCACTTCTCATTTGCTAGCTCTTCATAGCAATGGTGGAACACAAATGACTTGCCAAGAACCTTCCTCCCCTTCTTGTCTTTCCTCCCTTGATCCTTGAACAAATTTTGGGCAATGGTGTTCTACATGGTGAACATAAGAGAATAATGAGTCACGGACATCAACAATCATATGCGCATGAACATAAGATAGAATCACTCAATGAAAAACTTACCCTATCATCCGCCGTCGTGCCACTTGGATTGATTTTGTCGACCCCTGCCAAAGCACCGACCCATTTTTGAGAATCAGTGTTTACGACAGACCACCGTGATCAAAGAGAACGACCGGTGCGCTCATTTTCACTTGTGTTGCGTGCATCTTAGTACTCCTTCATCCTCGCCCAATAGGTGCCTCTTGATTGCGGCGGCAGAGTTAGGGTTAGGGTTTGCCGCCGCCGGAACTCCCGCGTCGGCGCCGGCGGTGTCTGGGATCGAGTAGTGCGGTGAGGATGGCTCCATCACCGGAAGGTCGTGACGGCGGAGCAGAGGCGAGGTGGGAATCGTGGCGCGGACGCGGGGGAAGTTTCAGGTCTGCGGTTGGGTGCTCGCGCGCGAGAGAGATAGTGCGCGCTGGCCGCCGGGCACCAAATTTTAGGCGTGCGTGTGGGAAAATTTGGACGCGCCGTAATTTTTTTGCAGCACGCACGATTATCACGTGCCTGTTGGAGAAGCAAAAGTGGCAGCGTGTGCTAAATCGGCGGTTATTTTTCGTGAGCTGCCTCTGTTGGAGTTGCTCTAATGGAGCATGAAGATTAGCGGTGCCCAAAACGTTGGCTGGAACTAGTTTTTTTTACTCCCTCCGACCCATATTAGTTGACTCAAATTTGTCTAGATTTGAATGAATCTAGACACTATTTAGTATATAGGTTCGTCTAAATTTTGACAAATCCAAATCAAGTAATATGAGTCGGAAGAGTATTATAAGCTATATCATAGCCTAAACAAATGGGAAGGAACAGCCCAGTATTTTATTTTACCGGCCCAACGATCCAAGCTGTAAAATCTCATCTCGCCCTAGCACTAGCAGCCGCCACTCTCCCACCCCAAATCATCCCACCCATCTCCGCCGCCACTCTCCCTGAAATCCATCCCTCCTGTGCCGCTCCTGTCCAGCTCGATCGCCCCCGGTCGGCCGGAGTTGGGGACGAAGCTAGCAACACTCAGGCTCTCTAACGATGGCGGACTGGTCGGACCTTCGCCATGATCTGGTTCGCGTGATCGGCGACTTGCTGTTGGCCACCAACGACGTCGATTCGTATGTGGACATGAGGGCCGTTTGCCATGACTGGCGTGCTGCCATCCCCAAGCCAACTCCACTGGGCGCAGGCGACGACCTCCGTTTTCGCCCACGGCAGTGGGTCATGCTTGACCCCGAGGATGGCGTCGACGTCCGGCTCTTCCTCCACGTCTCCACGGGGCGCTTCCTCCGCCGGGCCTCCCGTTTTTCGGTTACGGGAAGTACATCCTGGTCGGTGCCTCGGATGGTCTCCTCGTCCTTGGTTCCGCGAAAGGAGTGCACGCCGCCATGCTCGTCAACCCATTCACCCGCGACATGCTCTCCTTTGCTGCGCCGATTCCCCAGGAACCCTGTGTGCTAGCTTCAGTGGCCGGCTCTAGCCCGACACTTCTCTTCTCCTTCGAAGACAGCTGCAACTTCCCCGTCGACATGGTTTATTGTGCCGATGCCACCAGCCCGCTCTCCCAGGTGCAGTTCGAAGGCTTTGAAGACGAGGATTTCCACGTTAAAAGCGTAGTGTCCTGTGCCGGCGACCTTTACGTGGTCGACTACGATGGAGGAATACTCAAGATCATGGGCACCGCGCCAAACTATCACGCTGAGCTGATTGCAAAGACATTTAATGATGAACCCTACTACTTTCTGGTGGATTCTGCTGGGGAACTGCTCTTTGTTAGTCTTGAGCGGTTGAGTGATACTCAAGACCTGGTGCAAGTTTTCAGGGTCGACATTGAGCAAAAAGTGCTTGAACCTGTGAAGAACATTGGCAGCCGGGCACTTTTCCTTGGTGCTAGGTGTCTATCTGTTGACGCAGATAAGCTGCCGTCCGTTGACAACAATTCCATCTACTACACTGACGATCCTATGCAATTTAGAGGATGTAGTCTCAACAGGTATGACCTCAACGACTACAAGTTAGAGAGGATCCAGAAGATCCGTCCTTTCAGTCTTGCTCAGACGCTCCTTGAATCCTGTATGTATGATGCACTTGAATACATACCTGATCAACTTAAACGTGTGTGGCAAGACTAGACTTCTGGTTATGCTCTAGTTACATGTTCTCCTAGCTACTCCATGCACCTCTAACCTTCATACTAGAATGTTTTGACCTGCGGGATGAGCGATGCTCGTTGGAAAATGTTGCCTTTCTTATGAACTTCACTTATAAAGTGAAAGTATTGTATGCATTATCCAAGTGAATTGCAATTTTGAAACTATAAATGTTCGTCTTGGTTCATGAGCACTTGATGTTTTATTTGAGATGTGTTGTAGCCACCGGTTATGTGTGGTTAGGGGCTTGGGTTCGGTGGATCTTCCAAGAATAATAGTTGGACAGTGCACACATATTCTAGTTTTTGAATTGTACTTATTGGTCTAGACAATTAAATTGTGCATTTTGCATATGGTACCTAGGTATTTGATCAGTCAATGTCAAGATCAAATTACTCTCAAGTCTCAAATGACTTACCATCTCAGCCTGAATTGGATAACGATGAGCCTTCAATGTTAAGGGATTTGTAGACATTCTAGTATAATTTAAGTCAGCTTTCTTTCTCATTGGACCAGTCTATAGAATACTGGATCGACGATTCGGCCCTTTGCGCCCCCAATTCGGCCTTTTGAGTCCGGAATCGATGCCAAGCTCTCCTTCCCCATCTCCCGCCGCCGACCTTCTCCCCCAATTCTGGCCACTTCCGTCAACATCTGGCCTAGCCATCGTCTCCTACGAAAACATGGTGAGAGGCCGTCTCTCCTGGGCCTCGCCCTGGCCAGCGTCTCGCCCTGTTTTTCCGTTACACCTCTGACCACACATTTCCCCCACAGCCACCACGTCTCCTGTGGTTTTTTGTCCGTATCCTGGACCGGCGCCGCCCGTTTCTGTCCTACCTTGACACCATGCATCTCCCCGAACCACTCCCTGCTAGATCCTTTGGATCATCTAGCTCAAGATTAGAGTCACAAAAGAGAAGATCAGAGGTGTGTACCTTGATCTGGAGGTCCAGTCATGGCCTCCTCTTGATTTGCTTCACCTGATCCTTATTGATGTAGATGTGAGGGTTCTTCCTAGTGCTTTAGGTGCTTGTTTGATCAGTGAGCTTGGAAGAGTGAGAGATAGAGAGAGAAACAGCTGAATGAGCAGCTCTGCTCAGCTCAAAACTTAAATTCCTTATTTATAGCACTTGCACTAGGGGAACCAGCACCTTAGGATGGATGGTCGGGATGCCCCTGATCAGGGTATCCAATGGCTATTATTAAACAGCCCCTAAAAGCCATAATCTTGACTTAACTTGATCACAGATTAATACAAATAACTGCAGATCACTTATATATCCAACATTCCCCCCCTTGATCATAAGGATGAATTTATAAGCCCATTTCTCAACAAAACAGCATATGAGACAACAGAATTACAACGGTCATATAGAACCGCAGAACCCAGCTACTACAATGTACCGCTTTATTTCAAAATAAAGCTTATTTAACTTAGGAGCTCCATGAACTTATATTTATTACAAAGTTATGAGCTCAGCTCTTTGTTGAAACTTATACAGAGACAATAAATTGCAATGGTCAGTTAAGTACCATTGAACTAATTGACTATAGTACATCATTCCATCGAAGAGAAGAACCCTTCTTAGCTTATGGGGAGATGGTGTCATAATGGTTCCAATTCCAGGATCAAAATCTTTCTGCCAATCCCATGTTAGCAACGTGCTCTTTAAACACACTGGATGTCAAGCCTTTCGTAAGTGGATCCGCTAACATTGCGTTAGTCCTTATATGCTTAATACTTATTGTTTGATCCTGGATTCTATCTTTCACAACAAGATACTTAATGTTAATGTGTTTGGCAGCACCACTTGACTTGTTGTTACTCGAATAGATCACTGTGGGTTGATTATCACAGAAAAGAGTGAGTGGCTCGGATATACTGTCAATCACCCTTAAGCCCGGAATGAAATTCTTCAGCCATACTGCCTGCCCACAGTTTGGCTCCTTTAGGAATATCTACTGAGTCCCATACATCATTAAGGCTCATGGACTTCATTTCATCTTTCATAGCATCAAGCCATTCTGATGAATGATCACTTTGTATGGCTTCCTTAAACAATGCAGGATCATCATCTAACATCGACTCATTTATATCCTCACTCATATAAGTCACATAATCATCAGGAATAGCACACTTTCTAGGCCGCTTTGATCTTCTGAGAGGTGCATTATTTGGTACCTCAATCACAACTTCAGGTTGCTGAGCATCTTCCGTAGAATGGTCATTAGGTATAGACTCTGACGGAGTCATAGGTATTTCAGCAGGGGTAGGATTAGCAGTTCTTTCAACTGGAGGTGTAACCTCAACATGAACAGGAAACACTAGTTCTTGTATCATAGGTACCGGTACATATTCCTGTTTCTCCTCTAAGGTTATTTCTCTGGGAGTCATACCCCCCCTCAACGTATCTCTTTCCAAGAACACCGCGTGTCTTGTTTCAACAAACTTAGTAAATTGCTTTGGACAATAGAAACGATATGCCTTAGATTTGTCAGGATAACCAATGAAATGGCAGCTGACAGTCTTGGGGTCTAACTTTGCCATAATTGGATTGAAAATCCTTGCCTCGGCAGGGCAGCCCCACACATGCAAGTAACTCAGGGTAGGTTTTCTCCCAGTCCATAATTCATACGGTGTTTTCGGCACTGAATTACTAGGGACCTTATTAAGAATATGTGCAGCTGTCTTTAGAGCTTGTATCCATAAACCAAGCGGCAAAGTGGAGTGACTTAACATACTCCTTACCATATCCATAAAAGTACGATTCCGCCTTTCAGCGAATCCATTTTTGTGAGGTTCGCCCGGTGCTGAATACTGAGCAACAATACCATTTTCCTATAGGAACTTAGCAAAAGGTCAAGGAATTTGGCCATAAGAAGTGTCTTCCGTAGTACTCACCACCACGGTCAGACCTTACAACTTTGATCTTTTGACCAGCTTGATTCTCAACTTCAGCTTTAAATATCTTGAACTTTTCTAATCCCTCAGATCTTTCTTTGATAGGATAGATGTATCCAAAGCGGGAGAAGTCATCAGTGAATGAATGTTATGAAGGAATCAAAAACATCCACTGATTTCACATTAAACGGACCACAGATATCAGTGTGGACAATTTCTAAGACTCCCATGATTTGATTTGCACCTTTCTTGATTCTATTCTTAAGAAGGTCCCCAGTAAATCGGTGCCGAAAACACCGTATGAATTATGGACTGGGAGAAAACCTACCCTTAGTTACTTGCATGTGTGGGGAAGCCCTGTCGAGGCAAGGGTTTTCAATCCAATTATGGGAAAGTTAGACCCCAAGACTGTCAGGTGCCATTTCATTGGTTCTCCTGACAAATCTAAGGCATATCGTTTCTATTGTCCAAAGCAATTTACTAAGTTTGTTGAAACAATACACGCGGTGTTCTTGGAAAGAGATACGTTGAGGGGAGTATGACTCCTAGGGAAATAACCTTAGAGGAGAAACGGGAATATGTCCCGGTACCTATGATACAAGAACCAGTGTTTCCTGTTCATGTTGAGTTTACACCTCCAGTTGAAAGAACTGCTAATCCTACCCCTGCTGAGATACCTGTGACTCCGTTAGATTCTATACCCAATGACACTTCTATGGAAGATGCTCAGCAACCTGAAGTTATGATTGAGGTACCAAATAATGCACCTCTCAGAAGATCAAAGCGGCCTAGAAAGTGTGCTATTCCTGATGATTATGTGACTTATATGAGTGAGGATATAAATGAGTCGATGTTGGATGATGATCCTGCATTGTTTAAGGAAGCCATACAAAGTGATCATTCATCAGAATGGCTTGATGCTATGAAAGATGAAATGAAGTCCATGAGCATTAATGATGTATGGGACTTACTAGATATTCCTAAAGGAGCCAAAACTGTGGGCAGGCAGTATGGCTGAAGAATTTCATTCCGGGCTTAAGGGTGATTGACAGTATATCTGAGCCACTCACTCTTTTCTGCGATAATCAACCCACAGTGATCTATTCGAGTAACAACAAGTCAAGTGGTGCTGCCAAACACATTGACATTAAGTATCTTGTTGTGAAAAGATAGAATCCAGGATCAAACAATAAGTATTAAGCATATAAGGACTAATGCAATGTTAGAGGATCCACTTACGAAAGGCTTGCCACCCGATGTGTTTAAAGAGCATGTTGCTAACATGGGATTGGCAAAAGCTTTTGATCCTGGAATTGGAACCGTTATGACACCATCTCCCCATAAGCTAAGAAGGGTTCTTCTCTTTGAGTGAAGCCCTTAGCCACAAGCCTTGCTTTGAACCTTTCGATTTGCACATTTCTTGATTCTCTTAGCATATTTCCCTTTGATGCAATCAATACAATGATCCATATCCGCATTTTAGAAATTTAAAGGATGAAGAACTTGGTCCTTAATGAGACGCTCGATTCTCCCCCTCGAAATATGGCCCAGGCGATAGTGCCATAGTTTCGAAGAAGTCTCATCATCATCGCGCTTATGCTTGGTACTAATATTTGCATTAGAGGAAGCATTAACTTAACTTATGGAATCACTTAAGGAAACAAGATAAAGTTTGTCTTGTCGGAAGGCAAGACCAACATCATTATTGTCAAACATAATTATACATCTCTTGTTCCCAAAGTCACAGTGAAAACCATCATCATCTAAGCATGAGACGGACACAAGGTTTCGTCTCATAGAGGGTACATAAAGTACATTACTTAACAAAGCATAAAGCCGCTATGGAGCATAAGTGAGAACTCTCCAATAGCCTCAGCCTCAACACCATTAGCAACTCTAATGGTTCTTTCCCCTCTTCTTAGGTTCTCTTCATATCGAATCCCTGTAAGGAGTTTGCAACATGAATTGTTGCACCTGAGTCAACCCACCATGTATTGGTGGCATAATCAGCATAAAATGATTCGTCAACAAAGGTTATAACATTAGTACCTTTCTTATTGAGCCATTTCATGAACCCAATACAATCCCTTTGGACGTGTCCGCTTTTTCCACAAAAGCGACATCCATTAGGATCTTTACCATCAACATTAGGGGATGCATCTGCATTACGAGCTCTGTTAGGGTTCTTTTGCTGAAAGAACTTAGAAGATTTCCCTTTATCTTTAAACTGAGCAGGCTTAGGCTTCATAAACTTTTTCTTTTTCTGAGAATGCTTGAACTGATTGACATGATCAACTCGTCCAACTTTAAGCCTTTCCTCCTCTTGTACACATCTAGCCATCATTTCATCCATGCCCCATTTAGAATCCATCGCATTATAATTGATGGTGAACAGAGATAACTCCATGGGCAAGGATGGCATAATAAAATGGACAAGGAAACCTTCAGAGATTTCCATTTCCATTGTCTTAAGTTTAGTGGCCATGTTAATTTTCCTCATGATATGCTCTCTTAGACTCCCAGTACCTTTCATCAATAAGCCTTCTAATGAGGCTTGTTGCATAAATTTTGGATGATCTCTTAAACTGGTCCTCAATCTTTCCAAGGTAACCCTTGGCAGTCTGAGAGTCTGGAACAGCTCCCCTCATACTTTGAGTAATGGATCCCTTAATAATCATGAGGCACTTACGATTTGAATCCTCCCACTTAGTTTTCTCATCATCATAAGCCCTTTTTAGGGAATCATAATTCTCATCACCTTTAGCAGGTGCTATAGGAGGATCCTTAAGGAGGGCATAATCTATATTCAGCAAAGCTAAAGTTATCTCAAGCTTCTCCTTTCAAGTACCAAAATTGCTACCAGTCAACTGTTCTATGCCATTTATAATACCGGCAATTTGAGAGGCATTAGATGTTGCAAAATAAAACAAATGCTTTGAATAAGCATCACAATTTTATACTTCTTTCATCAATCTAGTCTACATCAGCTTTGGCCAGAAATAGACATGATCAACGAAATTTTGTGATCAAAATATCTTCTAATCAGCTTTGGCCAGAATGACAGATATAAGTCACACTTAATTAGATCCTCTAATCATATAGAATTCTTTCATCAATCTGGAACACATTAGCTTTGGCCAGAAGTGAACCAGACAAATAAAAATTTCATGGTTAAAATGTCCATCAATCAGCTTTAGCCAGAATGATGGACATAATCCATGCTTAATTTGAAGATTTATCAACTTAACTTTGCAGTAGAACATTATTTTTACAATTTATTTGAATAAAACCACAAAAGAATCAACTAAGCATGGTAAAACACATTAAAATTACTTGAGTATGAAATACAATTGCATGACAAAAGAATAGAATGTCACACAATCATATCATAATTGGCATAAAAGATATGCCAAAGCTTAGCCCCAAAACTCAATTAGCCCTAACTTATAAACATTAATGCTTAAAATTTATTCATTATCTGGGCCCATAAAGAAAATTTTGCCCATAAACCCTAAAACCCCCTTTACTTATTCTTAATTTTAATTTTAAAAGAAAAAATTCCAGACTGGACCGAAACTGGCCCAGCCCGTCTCCCCGTCACCCCCTTTTAGTGGCCTAGCCGGCCCGTTAAGCAGCCAACGCTGTTGGCCGTCGGATATGATCCAACGGACGAGGATGCGCTAGGTTGGAACAAAACCGACCTGCGACAACACCTGCGCCGAACCCTAGCCTCATTTCCCCCTCCCCTTCCCTCTGCCTCCCCACCTGCGAGCGAGAGAGAGCGAGCGACGACGACGGCGACGAGCTCCCGCGCCAAAGGAGAAGGCAAGACAGTGGTGTTGGCCAGGCCCCCTCGCCGGAGCTGTGTGCGGCTTTGGCTTGCGCGCATCTCCGTCGAGCGGCTCTGGACGGCTCCCTCTCGCGGAGACGACGACAGCGGGCAGGCGTCCCTGCACCGGCATCGACGGCACCATGCCAAGTCTGGCGCCGTGGTGAGCTCCTACGGCGGCAAACGACCGAGAGAGCTCCATCATGGCCCGGTGTGGTGGATGGCAAGGTTGCATGGGCTCGAGCCCGAGCATTCCTGCCGGCTTGAGAGAGTGGCTCTGGCGCCGCCGTGGACAGCGACGACGACAAGGCCCGTAAGGTAAGTATCCACCACCACTTAGTCATTGAATTAGGGTTAGGGTTCCTCAGTTTGGGAATTAAGGTTAGGGTTCCTGAGTAATTGGGGAAATTAGGGTTAGGGTTCATCAAGAAATTGGGGATTTTTGATTAGGGTTTGCACCAAAACCTCAATCCGCACATCAGAGTTACAAAATTGAAACCCTAGACTAACTGAATCATCTTTTAGGGCTTAAACTTAAGAAAAACTAGGCTAAAACATCAACCCTATTCAGTCCTGAGCAAGAACTTGATCAGGAACAAAACTTCCTGCAACAAAACATGATCCAAACAGGAATAACATGCTTGCAGGAACATGAATCCAAAACATAATAGGACTCAATCTTAGAGCTAGTTCCTCTTATACCACTGTTAAATCCTTTGGATCATCTAGCTCAAGATTAGAGTCACAAAAGAGAAGATGAGAGGTGTGTACCTTGATCTGGAGGTCCAGCCATGGCCTCCTCTTGATTTGCTTCACCTGATCCTTATTGATGTAGATGTGAGGGTTTTTCCTAGTGCTTTAGGTGCTTGCTTGATCAGTGAGCTTGGAAGAGTGAGGGACAGAGAGAGAGCTGAATGAGCAGCTCAGCTCAGCTCAAAACCTAAATGCCTTATTTATAGCACTTGCACTAGGGGAACCAGCACCTTAGTATGGATGGTCAGGATGCCTCTGATAAGGGCATCCAATGGCTGTTATTAAACAGCCCCTAAAAGCCATAATCTTGACTTAACTTGATCACAGATTAATACAAATAACTGCAGATCACTTATATATCCAACACTCCCCGCTTCAGCTCAGCCTAGGTGACCATCCCCTTCCTGTCCAGCGTCGCTCCGACGTTCAGCACCACCCTCTGAAGAAAGTGTCGAGCGGAGATGGCAGTTTCAGTTAGCTGTGCTGTACCACTTTTGTAGATAAGTCCCCTAGTTTATAATGTTAATTATGTAAAAGCCATTGGCTCGCTTTTGTTCATCACGAATAGGTCATGTCCGTGTAGATTTTGCACCCTAGCCCCTCCAGAACCCAGTTTGATCCCTTACCCTTCCCTTCCCTTCAAAACAACAACGAATAGGGAGGGCACAAGCTTAGCGGGCAAATTATAGCTCGAGCGCACCATCACACGCTGCACATCGGCGAGACACACGCTACATCATCGCATACAACATTGCCAGGGGGAAGAAGACTAGAAACAACACAGAAGTCCCCACAACAGTTGGAACAAGCTAGTATTAGTTACAAGTAATCATTGCTCCACAAAGCACAAAATATTCAATGGTTCAATCATCATACTTATAATCGACACTATCACTGTCCACACAACTGAGGCAAAACTCTTCCCCATCCGAAAGAAGCAAACGTGGTCGTTTCTCCGTCACGAGTTGAGACCCTCGAATATTGTTGGTATAGCTAGAGAGAAGCTGAAGCAACGTGAAAGGAGGGTAAGCAAATTTTGGGTGTAAGGTACATATGGGTGCACAGATCCTCTCTTCCTTTTCCTTCTTGAGATCATACATGTAGATTCCCACACACGAAAATGAGACTTCCGTGTAGTAGATGTAGTTGGCCTGAATTGACGGGAATTTATCAGCGTCAACAGCAAAGCACCTATAATCACCTTTGAAGATGGCAAGGTTGCCGAGGCTCGTCACGGGCTTGAGAACATCCCTGCACTAGTGGAAACGAGGCTTTGGTTGAGCCTGGAAATGGGCTTTAACACCGGTTCTTCTACGAACCGGTGTTAAAGGGGGGGGGGGCGTACCAGCGTGGCCCGTGCAGCAAAAAGGAGCCCCCCTTTAACACTGGTTCGTTCCACGAACCGGTGTTAAAGGCCCCTGCACCAGTGGCCCGCGTAGCCCCCCTTTAACACCGGTTTGTGGCTTGAACCGGTGTTAAAGGGGGGGCTATATAACACACCGCAACCCACACCCCTCTCTTCCATTTTTTCACTCTCTCATTTTGGAGCCTAGCAAGAGGGTGTGAGGTGTGCTAGTTTGTGTTTTTACTATGCACAAGAGGTGTTCGGTGAAATGCCCGAGAGCTCAAAATAAGTTTTCTCATTGCTTTTTCCTTCTCGGTCGAGGTCGGCAACTATCCTTTCATGTGTCATTTATGTACTATATATAAATGGTCATCTCCCTATTAATTTTTGATATATACTATATATTAATGCAGATGAACCGACAATGGATGTACAGTGACCGACGCACTTCCGAGTACATTACGGGCCTCCAAAATTTCATCGTTGTGGCTAATGCAAACCGTGGTCACAATGGTTTTATGTGTTGTCCGTGTGTTCACTATCAAAACAAGAAAGACTACTCAAATACCAGAACCATTCATGCCCACCTGCTTCGATCCGGTTTCATGCCCAGCTATAATTGTTGGACCAAGCACGGAGAAAAAGGGGTTGTGATGGAAGACAACGAAGAAGAAGAGGATGATGACAACTATCATAATATGTATCCTGAATATGATGATACTGCAACGGGGGTAGATAATGAAGATCAATAGGCAGCAGATGGGCCAGCTGATGACGATCTTGGTCGGTCCATTACTGATGCAAAGGAAGAATGTGAAACTGAAAAGGAGAAGGAGAAGCTGGAGCAAATGTTAAAGGATCACAAAACATTGTTGTACCCAACTTGCGAAGATGGCCACAAAAAGCTAGGCACCACACTGGATTTGCTGCAATGGAAGGCAGAGAACGGTATGACTGACAGCGCATTTTCAAAGTTTTTGGTAAAAATGAAGAATCTTATTCCAAGAAATAATGAGTTGCCCGACAGTACATACCAAGCAAAGAAGGTTGTCTGCCCTCTAGGATTAGACGTGTGGAAGATACATGCCTGCATTGATGACTGCATCCTCTACCGCAGTGAGAAGTACGAGAATTTGGATGCATGCCCGGTATGCACTGCACTGCGGTATAAGATAATACGAGACTATCCTGGCGATGTTGAGGGCGAGGCCCCTAGGAAGAAGGTTCCTGCCAAGTTTATGTGGTATGCTCCTATAATACCACGATTAAAACGTCTCTTCAAAAATAAAGAGCATGCCAAGTTGTTGCGATGGCACATGGAAGACCGTAAGAAATACGTGATGTTGAGACACCCCGCTGATGGGTCACAGTGGAGAAAAGTCGAGCGAGAGTACCCGGACTTCGCACGTGACGCAATGAACTTAAGGTTTGGTCTAAGTACAGATGGCATGAATCCTTTTGGTGAGCAGAGCTGCAGTCACAACACCTGGCATGTGACTCTATGTATCTATAACCTTCCTTCTTGGTTGTGCATGAAGAGGAAGTTCATTATGATGCCGGTGCTCATCCAAGGCCCGAGGCAACCCAGCAACGACATTGATGTGTACCTAAGGCCATTAGTTGAAGAAATTTTATAGTTGTGGGCCAAACCAGGTGTACGTATGTGGTATGAGCACAAAGGGGAGCCATTTGACCTACGAGCATTGCTTTTCGTAACCATCAATAATTGGCCTGCTCTTAGTAACATTTCAAGGCAGACAAACAAGGGATACAATGCATGCACACACTGTTTAGATGAGACTGAAAGTGTATATTTGGATAAATGTAAGAAGGTTGTGTACCTAGGGTATCGTCGATTTCTTCCGAACCTGCATCAAGTAAGAAAGAAAGGCAAGCAATTCAAATGTCTGGCAGAACCCCGGAGGAAGCCTGTCCTCCGTTCCGGTGAGGAGGTATTTGGTATGGTCAAGGACCTAGAAGTAATCTTTGGAAAAGGTCCTGGCAGTCTATCTGTTCCAATGACGATGCCGGACACGTGCCCATGTGGAAGAAGCAATCTATATTTTGGGAACTACCCTATTGGAAAGTCTTAGAGGTCCACTCTTCAATCGATGTGATGCACGTGACGAAGAATGTTTGCATGAACCTACTAGGCTTCCTAGGAGTGTATGGGAAGACAAAAAAGATACACCGGAAGCACGGCAGGACCAGCAACGTCTGAAAGACCCTGAAGAGCCTATGCATCCTGAGAACGAGAAGGGTAAACGATGCCACTTAACTCCTGCCAGCTGCGCTCTTACCAAAGTAGAGAAGGAAATCTTTTTTGAATGCATGAGCAGTATCAAGGTCCCGTCTGGCTTCTCGTCGAATATAAAGGAAATAATAAATATGGCAGAGAAAAATTCCAAAACTTGAAGTCTCATGACTGCCACGTGATTATGACACAATTGCTTTCGATTGCATTGAGGGGGCTTCTACCTGAAAATGTTCGAGTACCCATTGTGAAGCTATGTGCATTCCTCAATGCAATATCTCAGAAGGTAATCGATCCAGAAAACCTACCAGGGTTACAGACATATGTGGCCCAATGTCTTGTCAGCTTTGAGTTGGTGTTCCCACCATCCTTCTTCAATATTATGACACATCTCCTGGTTCACCTAGTAGAAGAGATTTCCATTCTCGGTCCTGTATTTCTACACAATATGTTCCCCTTTGAGAGGTACATGGGAGTCTTAAAGAAATATGTTCATAATCGTGCTAGGCCAGAAGGAAGCATCTCCATGGGCTATGTAACAGAGGAGGTCATTGAGTTCTGTGTTGATTTTATTCCTGACCTTAAGGCGATTGGTGTTCCAGAATCACGACATGAGGGGAGACTGCATGGAAAAGGCACCCTAGGATGTAAAGCAATGATATGTAGGGACGAGCATTCTCTCAATCAAGCACACTACACGGTTTTACAAAGATCTATCTTGGTTGCCCCGTATATCAATGAACACAAGAATTTAATACGCCTCAAACACCCGGGACAGTCTGATGAATGGATTATAAGTGAACACATGGCAAGTTTTGGCGGCTGGCTGCAAAGACTTCTCACGAATAACACCACCGTTGGGGATCAGCTGTACTTGTTGGGCAGGTCACCATCTTCGACTGTATGTACTTTCCAAGGGTACGGGATAAATGGGAATACATTTTACACGATAGGCCAAGATAAAAAGAGCACCAACCAAAATAGTGTTGTCCGCTTCGATGCAGCAGAAGACAATGGGCAAAAGACCACGTATTATGGGTTCATAGAGGAGATATGGGAACTTGACTATGGACCTAATTTTAAGGTCCCCTTGTTTCGATGCAAATGGGTCAAGCTAACAGGAGGAGGGGTTGAGGTAGACAAGAAGTACGGAATAACAACAGTGGATCTCAACAATCTTATGAAGGTAGACAAGAACTTAGACGAACCATTCGTCTTAGCAAATGATGTGGCTCAGGTTTTCTATGTGAAGGACATGTCTACCAAACCAAAAAAAATAAGCAAACAGATACATCACACGATGAGCCAAAGCGTCACATAGTTTTTTCAGGGAAAAGAAACATCGTGGCAGTGGAGGACAAGACAGACATGTCAGAAGATTATAATAAGTTTGATGAAATTCCGCCCTTCAGAGCGAAGACTGACCCAACCATCCTGTTAAACGGTGCTGATACTCCATGGTTACGGCCGACGCGATCATAAGATTGACTATATGTATTAATTGAGCCATTTTTGGCACACATATGTATCTCAACATGGAAATCAATGTCATATTTCTTCTATTAACAGTATATGTATTAAATGAGCCATTTTTCTTCCTGCCATTTCTTCCCGCCATTTTTCTTCCCGCCATTTTTCTTCCCGCCAGTTCTTCCCGCCGGTTCTTCCCTCCAGCCATTTCTCACTATATATATATATATGTAGTGTTGGCCTCCATTGTCATTGCACATATCTAGACTCATATCTGCAACCTCATCACTCTTTCCCATGGCTTCCACCGTAGCACTAACCCCCAGGGAGGCGGAGGCGCTTTGCGCCTCGAACTACCCCTGCCCGCTGGGCTACTGTGTCCCCGTCGGCTGGATGCTGAGCGCCGGAGGCATGCCGGTTCCTCCTGGCTGGAACCGGTGTTAAAGGGGGGTATAAAGGCACGCGCCTTCCTCTTCCTCTTCTCCCAGCCCGAGCGCAAAGAGGAGCAGAGCAGAATCCGCGGCGGAGAAACAGACGCCGCCAGGCTGCCCGACCATGCCTTCGCCGTCCGCCGCCGTCACCGCCGCCCGGCACCGCATCCGTGTCGTCCTCCACCTCGAAGCACGCAAGCCGGGACGACCTCCTCTGGCCAGAATCGAGCAAGAACCACCGTCGGCCGCCGCTGTTGTCACCATCGATTCATCACCGCCCGACATCGCCTTGCCTCCATGTCACCACCGACGCGTTCGCGGTGAGCTTGCGGTCCCCCTAGACCTCCCCATCGTCTCCCTCCCTCTCTGGTTCGAGATGCCGGCCATGCTCTAATGGTCAATCCACAGCGGCGCCGCCACTTTTTGGCTCCCCGCACTCGTCCGCTTCCAGCGCTACTCCTCGTCGCCCCGCGAGCCCTGGATCAGGGATCGATCGATGATCTGCAAGGTTGCCATGGATGACGTCAGCATGACGTCATGCATGTGCAATATTCTTTTCCTTTTCTTTTTATCAATTCTATAAATGAATTCTGTAATTATTTTCTGTAAATAGAAAATCCCTGATAGGTGGGCCATACCTGTAAGAGTTTTAATATTTTCTGTAAATATTTTCTGAAATTAATAAAAGTCTGACATGTCCTCGCCCGGTGCCACCACTCCCCGCCGACCTCGCCGACCCTGCCGGCTGACCCCGGTAGTTAATTAGTTATTAGTATTTATTAGTTAATTAGTAGTTTAGTGTTAGTATTAGTTTAGGGTTTATTTAGTTTAGGGTTATTTATTTAGTTTAGGGTAATTTAGTGTATTTTATATTTAGTATTAATTTAGGGTCGTCACCTCGCTGCTCTGGAAGCGCCGCCGCTGGCCGTTGTCGTTAACGTCGCTCCGGTGACCCCTAGGTAGTGGCGCCGCCCGTTTTAGGTAGGACGCATCATGCTAAGGCGAACCCTCTACCTCGCGCGCCCTAGGTCGCTCTCCAGCGCCGCCAGCCGCCGCTGTCCGGAGCATCCTCCGGTGAGCCCGCGTGGCGCCTATGAGGCTGTGACGTGGCCACGGTCCCACGCGTCAGCCACTATGGCTAGCCCCTCTCATATGCATCCGGGATTTCTCCGAATTAGGGTTTGGACCCCTCGGAACTCGTTTAAAATGATCAAGCATCCTTAGGGTTTTAATTTCATTTGTGTATTTAAGTACTAATCATGGTACTAATCATTTAAGTACTTATAGGGTAAATTCTTGTTTATACATAGCTTCGGTTTCTTTGCTGAAATGTTATTTGTGATGTGGCTTGACATTATGTATTTCTTGTAGCACTCTCACTTAATTGATAGAGAAAGAAAAATAAACATTACACATATTATAATCTTTCAGACAATGGATTATGACAATATATACATATTTGTATGTGAATTACACAAGTATCAAAATTTTGAGTAAAGACGTTGGATATTAACATGAGTATTAATTGTATTTCGAAAAATAGAGTTGTTGGAAGTGTATTTCGAACAATGGAGTAAAGTATCTATTTTTACTTTCTTAAATTTGAAGCTTGCACTCCAAAACATAATGTGTTTGTCTTTCCATGGTCCTAGCGTCAATTTTATCAAGCATAACAAAGTTGTAGAATCTATTCTATCACCCCTAAAAGATAATCGAGTGAGAAACTATGACAAAATAACATCAGTGTAAAAAAAATTCACCAATTATATTTTTTATGTCTAGACATACCTTTTGTCAATGTAAAAACTTTAAATTACAAATGTTATCTAATCTTCATTAGAATGATAATTTTGAGATGTATGTACCAAAAAAAATACTTCTAGTATATAAAATACTTTTAGTTTTTTATCAATATATTACAAATGAAACTAGGCATAAATTGATATTCTTAAAAGTGTGCAAGTATAAAAAATATCACTATTTATGACACAATAAGGCCTCAGGCATTTTCCAATGTATTAGCCCTTAGCACGCCATCATAGATAATGAAGTTACACAATTAGATTCATACTTGTGAGGCATGGAGGATTGAAGTTTTTTAACTATGATACATGCCGCATGTTAGCTACTACCTCCCCTCCAATGAACAAGCCTTATATTTTTTTTTTCAAAAGTCAAGTGATGTAATGTTTGACCAAACTTTTTACGTCTTATGCTTTGCATACTCGGTTCATAAGTTATGACAATTTTTATGTGTGTATGTTGAAATAAACATCAAAGGAAAAAAATTACACTTCTACTCTACGCACTCACTCGACATACCCATGTAGGGAAGTGTAACCTTTAAAGCAAATTTTATGGTCCTAGATCTTTGCCTAACATCTTAGAAGAGGACCTTTTTAATTAATAATTTCGGAAAATATGTTACCAACTTTTTTCTTTATTTTCAGCTTCTTTTTTGTTATTTCAACTTGGTTTTGATATTTTACAAAACAACCACCATTGTACAAAATACGAGTTGCAAGCAGTACATGGAAATCACGTTCAATAAACTTTCATCGAAGTTCATTAATTCTTACACTTCTGTCAAAAACAAAAAAAGTTTAATTCAAATAATTCATTATTTGTAGCATTTTACTTCGAAATTGACTATTGCAGATTCTGGATAGAAATATTAAGAAAGTAGTACTACCTCTGTTTGGGATTATTAGTCCTAAGAGCAACTCCAACAGCTTACCCATATATGGATAAGCAAAAAACATTTGGATAAGAGTAGAGAGAGGGTATAGGTAAGACAAATGTTGTTTGCTTCAACAGCTTACCCATTTTTTTGCTAGACGAAACACAATTAAATCCTAAAAAATCAATAAATTACAGCATATTACATATTTTTTGCACCAAACACCTTGGATATGAAAGAGAAAAGGCAATCAAGTCCTTTCCAATTTGGTGATCTCCGGCGAGCACCCTCACTGGCGTGGCGGCGACCATCGACGTGAGAAGGCCAGGGAAAGGGCCTCCACACGCAGCTTGGTGGCGTGGCCTTCCAAGCGCGGCTAGGGGACGCGGCCTCCACGCATGGCCAGGGGGCGCGACCTCCACATGCGACGACTGGGCTCGCCTCCGTCGCCCGTGGATGAAGGGATGGCTGGTACGCGGCCCATGCATGTCGGGAAAGAGGTGGAAGGAGGCAGACAAGACCCAGCGGCGGAGAAATTTTGCGATGCGCCAACGACAGCCTCCACCCGCTCCGGTTCGATTGGGGATGAGCGGCGAGGCGCACGGCCAGGAAGGACAAATGAGGTAGTAGAGGAGTGGTCCGGTCCTGGGGCGTCGCATCAGAGGGTCTCCGGCGACCGGAGGCGTCGGGGACGGCGACAGCCGGCGACGACAGCAAGCGCTGAAAATTCCGCTCATGTGGTTGGAGCCTCCCGCGTCCTTTTTTTCGACGTGGCACTCTTACCCAAAATTTGAGTCCATCTACCCATATATGGGTAGGAGAAGGCAAAATATGGGTGATCAGCCAAATATTTTGGACCGGGAACCACTTATGGGTAAGCTGTTTGAGCTGTTAGTTTGGCCCTCTTACCCATAATAGCGGTGTTTGCCCCTCTTACCCATATATAGGTAAGCTGTTGGAGTTGCTCTGCCAAGTTGCTAATAGCAAGACACTTTATAACTCTTTTTCATTAATATATGCATGCACCAACACTAGTGCAGAGCCCCCCCTTTAACTCCGGTTGGGAGGGCCCTCTAACAGCGGTTCCTCAACCGCTGTTGAGGGTTCGGTGTTAGAGGGGGGGGCCCTTTAACACCGGTTCTTATACGAACCGGTGTTAAAGGGTGGCGCACGTGGGGATGCCGCAGGCCTTAGCCCCCCCCCCTTTAACACCGGTTCGGGGCTGGAACCGGTGTTAAAGGTTCTTCTGTCGCGGTAGAGATTTAGGCCGTTTTCCTGCCGCGGCAGAACACTGCCGTGGCAGGAAAACGGCCTAAATCTCTGCCACGGTAGACTTCTGCCTCTGCCCCGTTCTGGGCGTATTTCTGCGGGAGGGGGGAGCGAGGGGGAATCGATCGGGAGCGGTATACACATAAATCGTCATTGGTACATACGAGTACATGAATAATTAAGCAACTATTATTATACACAAACATCGTCATCGGCACATACATCGTCATCGTTCATTTTGGTGGATATCTAAAGAGTTCTCCGCCAGGCGTGACGACCTCATCAAGTATGAACCCCGCCAATTCCTCTTAAATGGCTCGTATGCGTTCAAATGGTAGGAGTTGGTCCCGCATCCGTTCGATCTGAATATATATGAAGAATGGGCCGTCAATATATATATAAGAATAAAACTCAACACAATTGATGGTAATAAAATAATGTTGTGGACTTTGTTTACTTACTCTAAGTTGTTCTAGTGCGGCTTGGCCCGTCGCACATATCTTGTTGCGAATGAACTCGCAAACATAGTACCCACATAAGTTATTGCCGCGCCCCTGATGCGCGCACTTTACGAGAATAGAGAGTTCAATCAAAATAATAATCAATAAAGCATGATATAATGGAATTGGAAGCTAGCTAGTATTACTTACATTTTGGTCTACAAATTTTAGTTTTTCTGACCATTCACCCACGGCCCTGCCCGTGAACCTTTTCCAAACCCTGTCCGGCAAAGAAAATGGATAAATGAGTAATTAATTACTTGTTGTCACGAAAGTTGCCGATCTAGTGCGATAATATGATTGAAATTACCTCTGGAGCATCTCTCTAAAGTCTGCCCATATCTCCTTTTCTTTTCGTAACGAGTCCATGACAAGGACTTTTCCTGAGTCGGGTTGAATGACTAGCAGAATAAAGTGGAACCTACGCACACATAACTCATCATCAGTTACACTTAACATCGAGTAAGCTGAAATAGAATGTGTACAAGAGAGAGGGTAACAGTACTCACGAGAAGTTGTAAGGCAATAGTATTTCCCTTTTGGTTTGTTGTCTCAGTAAAGACGTTAGCAAGTAATATTCTGTTTGCCCGGGTTTGGTTTCTACCACTTCTTCATGAACTCTATTTGGGTCAACGAACCCAATGTCAAAAGGGCCTCCTTTCCTGCATTCCATAACCTTTTTCCTGCATAATAGTATATACATATATTTTCCTGCATAATAGTATATACATATATGGTGAGCATATATATACATGCAATTAATGAAGTGAATGAGATGAGATATACATTACAGAAATAGTACTTACACACAATAAAGGCCGATGGCAGCTTTGTCGAGTTCCTTATGATTGAATAGAAAATGCAAGTCTTGAATGTTGAAGTCGATCGCGTCGTCTCCGCAGAAGAAAATCTCATCTCTTATATGCGTCGTGATCCATTCTACCTTTCTCGTCTTGCAGAAATCAAGGTACCACTTATGCAATTTTTGCATCTTTGTTGGTAGATTCTTGAGCTCTTCTTTCTTGACGAGATTCTTCCCATACTTCCATGGCTGTATGGGGTTGGCATCGCATTTGGGCAAGTTGTCTCCCATGACGTTCAAGTATGCAATATAAGTCATCCCCATCTCATTGGCCTTTCTTTGTAGCTCTGCCTCGTAATCATTTACGGGAGGAGCGTCCCGTGTGTCGAACATTTGGAGCGGGGCGCATGATTAGTTTTCCTGCTCTCCGAGTATGGGAACTGTTTTCTGGGGTGCCTCACGACTGCTACTTTTAGTCTCCCTACGGCGCCTTGCATCCGCCTTCAAAATCTGGCACTCGTAGTCCGACACAAGTGGGGTTTCAGGTTTCAAAAGATTTTTGTAAAACTTCTCCACCACCGCCGGATCTATTTTCTCCTTTGGCTCGGCCCGTCTAGGTGCAAAGAATTTCTTGACCTGTTCTTCCGAGATCCTATTGGTCTCCTCGTCGCTGCGATTCCACGGTAAAACCGGCAATGGCTTGGCGGAAGGCTGCGGGACGTAGTTTTTTGAACTCTTTGGCGTACGGTTTCCTGCGGATTTCTTTGTGGCAGTGCTACTGATGCTCTTCGTGGCAGTGCTCTTCCTCTTACGTTGAGGAGATGGCTGAAGCACCGGAGATGGATGACGGGCCGGAGATGGTTGCCGCGCAGGAGATGGCTGAAGCGCCGGAGATGGCTGCCGCGTAGGAGATAGCTGAAGCGGCTTAGACTGCTGACGCTACGGAGACGGCGGGGGTGCCAGTGACCTCCAATTTGGAAGCACAATGTGTTCCTTCTTCCAAAGAATGGTTGTTTTCACTGCAAATTTGAGTTGATTTTCCCCTTCACCTGTAGCATGGTCAAGCTGTGCTTCCTCATATTCCTTCACAACCTCATCCACCCCGACAATAGCATAGCCATCTGGAATCGGTCGGCAGTGGTAAGTTCCACCAGCTACAGGAGGTAAGGCATAGCCGACAGCCACCTTAATGGATAAGCCCATTAATCTCACATGCAGCTCAACGTGTTCGCTCTCCGTGATCTCATCCACGGGGTATCGAGTACCCGCCATTTCAAGCGTGGGCTGCACGTTCTCCGTGGAAGCCACACTGCTTTTCCGCGCAGAGTCTGGGCCGCCGGCATCTTCCAATGCAGGCTCTTCGTGCCGCTGAGATGGGCCGGTAGCTTGATGGCTCTGTTGTGCATTCACTTGCGTCTGCAGCGCCACAAGTGCATGTTCTATCTGTGTCATCCGCTCTGTACGCTCTTTTTCTTTTCTGCCGCGCCATCTGTAAGAGTCGCTCCAGTCGGCAAACCCATCCTTCCACGTCATACCCCCTATGCCTCGTGCATGTCCACGGTGTTCTTTTTTATCGATGGCGCGTGTGAGCTGGTCATTCTCTCTGTCGGGATGGAAGATCCTGGCGGATGTTTCCTCGTATGCCGTGATGAGTTCAGTGACGGGTTTGGCAAGGAGGGTTGGGAAGATACACAATCCTGTATATGGGTCCAACCTTGCCCCGATTCCGTTGAACCAAGTCTTTGCACGTAGGTCCCACGTATCTGTCTGGGGTGTGATCCCTCTAGCACGCAGGGCCTTCTCAGCTTCCTCCCACTTAGGGCTCTGAGATATGTAGCCACCTGACCCCGTCCTCTGGTGATATTCCTTCTTATGGGCATTAAGCGTATTGGTTTCTGACCTCTTTTTAGCTATAGAACTTTTTTTATATGTCTCAAATTCGGGCCAATGAGGTCTTATCTTTGCATAATATGCGTCTTCGAAAGTTGGAGTCTCGCCAGATTTGACAAATTTGTTCAATTTTGTCTTCCAGTTGCGGAAAGCGTCAGCCATCTTCTTTAGAGTCCACTCTTTGACCTTTTCCTTTATAACCGGGTTGTTTTCATCCTCCTCTGGCGGAAGGGTGAAATTTACCAACAACGAATTCCAAAGCGTTTCTTTGGATCTGTCATCGACAAAGGTACCGTCGCCCTTCTTTGGCTTATTCCAATTTTCAATTATGATTGGGATTTGGTCCCTAACAAGAACTCCAGCCTGACGTACAAATTTGTCTGCGGCCTTCTTGGGCTCCATCGGCCTGCCATCAACACGGACTGCTTCGATCGTGAACTTTGCACGATCTTTCAACCGCTGGCTCGCGCCTCGCTTGCTCTTTTTCGTAGAAGAAGATGGTTGATGGCTGGTCGATCCAGAGGGCTAAAAGAAGAAAGAAGCGTTAATTAATACATGTAGAAGAAGATTGTTGGTGGAAGTCAGCAGAGGCTTAATCAATGCATATACCTCGCCGGACTTTGTAACCATTAAATTGCGTTCACCGGAGTCTTCATCTTCTCCATGACTAGTACTTGAGTTGTCGTCATCATGTCCCTCCAAGTTCAGATATTGTGAGGTGTCCTCATCAATAATGTTCTCCATTATTTCTTCTTCTTCTTCAAGGTTTCTACTAAGTGGATCCATAGTTTCTAAAAAAATAATATTATCTAGAGTAAGAGTGTAAACATTCAAGTGGACTTGGATTCATACACAAATATACATATTATTCATACAAAAATACACAAATAAATACACAAATGAAATTAAAACCCTAAGGATGCTTGATCATTTTAAACGAGTTCCGAGGGGTCGAAACCCTAATCAGGATGAGTCAGAGGTCCAATTTGTATACAAGTTTTAATCTATGCATGTAGTACAATTTATCGAGCAAACAAGTTTTAATCAGGATGAGTCACCAATCACACACGTTGCACTCCTCGCAATCTATCGAGCAAACAATTTTATACAACATAAACAATAGCACATAGAGATCAAACAAATGCAACAAATGCAACAAATGCATGCATGGCAATTTAATAAGTCACAATGGTTGTTACTTTAGTTCTCTAAACAATACTGAAGTATATGATGCATGCAAGAGGCCAATTAATGCAATGGAGTATTTGTTATGGATAGAGGACATTAATACAAATTATTAGAGTTACAAATCTTTTCTTATGATTTAAATAGTGTTTAATGGGTTTTAAATCATTTAAATAGTTTCTGTTGTCTAAAAATCAAACTAAAATCAGATATATAATCCCCACGGGGTTGTGATTCCAGGGACATATTATTTGTAATTTTCTGAACATTATTTATTTTCTTATGAATTTATTACTCTAAATAAGCCATTATACCGTTTATTTAATTGCTGAAAAACTTTATATTATTTGGCTTAACCATTTGCATATTGATGATCTACACACAATTATGAATCCATAGGTATATTATTTGTGATTTTTGGACCAATAGATATTTTACTATGAATTTATTAACCTAAAAGACCATTAAAACTAATTAAATTATTACAGTACACACGTACTGTAAAAGTTAAATCCAACTTGATATTAATAATCTACTCAATTTTCTGAATTCATTGATATATAATTTGCTATTTTTGGATCTATGAATCTTTTTATATGATTTTTGCAAGATTATACAATTTTCTGCAATTTTATCTTTTCTTCTATTTTTTAGGAGAGTCAACATTGACTGGCGCTGTGTCATCGCTGACGTGGCAGACAGGTGGCGCATTCTGGTTTGCTGGTACCCTTTCGACCTAGGGACAGATGGTGGCCGTCAGATCTTAGATTGATCGGACGGTGCAGGGCGTCCGAGGCGAGACTCACCGGTGGGGTGACGTACGGAGGCGGCGGGCTCATCGGGCGGCGGTGCTAGTGGCGGATGCGGCGGTCTCCGGCGATGTCGAGGTGGCCTACGAGAGGCGGGGTACTATGGCGAGAAGGTTGGTGGCGTCGGCGCGGTGGATTGCTTCCTCGGGCGACAGAGGCAGACGGCTGGAGACGGGCGGCGTCGGCGGTGCTCCGGCGAGGAATTGGGCGCGGTCGGCTGCTCCTGCACGGGGAAGAGGTGGTCAGGGCAATGCGATCAAGTGAGAGGGAGAGGTCATATGGAAAAGAGAGGGTCGGGGGCGACTGCCTCGTCGAGGACCTCGAGCTCCGAAGCTCGACAATGGAGGCGGCGGCAGCGAGACGGACGATTCCTCCCTCACTCCGAGGGCGGCGACGACGAGACGCGCGAGCTCCGAGGGCACCCACGGACGATTCCTCCCTCACTCCGAGGGCGGTGGCGGCCGGCGGTGGCTTCTCTTTGCTCCGATGCGGTGGCGGCGCTTCTCTCTGCTCCGATGGCGCGCGCGCGGTGGCGGTACGGTGGCGGTGGCGGTTCGATCTGGCTCTGGGGGGAAGAAAGGAAGGGGAAGGCGAATTTAATACCCCCCTTTAACACCGGTTCGTGGCTGGAACCGGTGTTAAAGGGGGGATTCCGTTTCCCGCGCGCATTTATTACCCCCCCCCCTTTAACACCGGTTCCATCCAGGAACCGGTGTTAAAGGGGGGGTGCACGCGGGAAACGAAATAAATGCCCTCCCTTTAACACCGGTTCGTGTCTGGAACCGGTGTTAAAGGGGGGGCATTTATTTCATGCATTAAAGGGGAATTTTTAATTCAAAAAATATGATATGAATTTAGAAAATTCATATCTTTTTCATTTCAACTCAGAAAAATATGAATAATATATCATAATTTTCAGAAAAATAATATCTATCCATTCATGTAAATCATTTTATATTTACTTTACATGAAAATTTTCAAAATAATTAAAACACTTACATATAAATTTTGATTATTCAATTCAAACAAAAATAAATTGTTAAATCCTAAAACTTTGAACATAAGAAATATTAAGCATCTAAAAATAAATCTAACCCTATTTTATTAGATCAAATCATATTTTAATGCCGCATCTTTTGTATTAACATTTTTGAATTGTTTGGATATTTAAATGTCGCATCTTTTGTATACACTTGAATCTCACCAAGCCTCGCTCAACTTGCATTGTTTTTTTGATAAAATAGCATATTGTGAACCTAAAAATGATTTTTGTAAAAAATCATGAGCATCGTATCATGTACCTGTAGTTCATATCTAACCCACTTCCTGCCGATTCGGTAGTAATTTGTCTTCTTCACCAGAGGTGGACGGAAAGGTTTCAGATCCCCCTGTTGGTACATTGTGCATATAAGGTGGTCTAGTATTTTTGTAAAATGTGTTGGTGGTTTTTTGAATTAGCCATTTGGTGGTTGCTTCACAAAACCGTCCGTTTTTTATGCTCGGAAAATGGAAAATGCCTTTTTGATGCGATAAAAAGGAAAACTTCCTCTTGCAACATTGTTTGCCATGCCATGATGCACATGTATGCACAATATGGCCATATTATCACAAACTATGCCTTGATTCTATCCATAACATTGGTCATTTGACCCGAAAGCCAAGAAACCTCGAATGAGATAGGTCATTTTGTGAAGGTTTTTTCGAGACATAATCAATATACCAAGTTTGAGATTTTTCCTTCTAACTATGTCATATAATATAACACCACGCGAAGGTTTTGCATTGTTTCGATCTTTTTTTATTTTTTTATCCCTGTTTTAAACTATCGACAAACTTTGTCGAACAACGGGCATGATGATTCTTAGCTCGGGGCCAAGCCTCGCTCAACTTGCATTGTTTTTTTGATAAAATAGCATATTGTCAACCTCGAATGAGAATGCAACTAATAGTAAGTTACATAAAGCCGAACTGAAACTGAAAATTAAGATACATAAAAGAACTGAAAATTAAGATACATGGCCAGATTAAGTAACAATCGGCCGAACTTGTTTTGGAATGTTGGAGTGATTCAGTCATGCTCCTGCCTACACCTGTAATACTCGCCACTGTAGTCGTCGTACTCGCCGCCGCCGTCATCGCTGTCGTCGTCGGGGTCGCCGTAATTGAACCTCTGGAGAGTACGCGTGGGCTGGACTTGAGGGTAGCGCATGGGCTAGACTTGAGGGTAGCGCAGACGGGGGTTAGAGTCGGCGGCAGTGTCATAGGCCATGACGCTCTGGAGAGTCCGACCGCGCCACCATAGCCGACGGCCGGCCTCGTTGAAGTTAGGAGGAGGTGGGCCGTCCTCCTCGTGCCTGGCGAGCGCCCTCTCACGCCGATCCACGAAGAAGGCTTCCCGAGTAGGGAAATAGTTGGGATGCCATCTGGGATTCCTCCGCTGCTCCGGCGTGAGCTCGAAGTAGTAGTGGTTCGTGATGGCCATCCGGCGCGCCACACCTAGAGGGACAGGAGGAACCGGCACGCCTCCGATGCTCAGCATCCAGCCGACGGGGACACAGTAGCCCGGCGGGCAAGGGTAGTTCGAGGCGCAAAGCTCTGGGGGTTAGTGCTACAGTGGAAGCCATGGGAAAGAGTGATGAGGTTGCAGATATGAGTCTAGAGATGTGCAATGACAATGGAGGCCAACCCCCTACATATATATATAGTGAACTAGCGGGAAGAACTGGAGGGAAGAGCTGGCGGGAAGAAAAATGGCGGGAAGAAGAACTGGCGGAAAGAAAAATGGAGGGAAGAAAAATGGCGGGAAAAAATGGCGGGATGAACCTTTAGTCCCTTTTGGAGACACCAACCGGGACAAAACACGAGTCAGCACTAATAATAGGGGTGAGTGTCGACATTATGTCGTGCGGCGTGTACCTTGTCCCGGATGGTGTCACCAACCGGGACTAAAGATGAACCTTTAGTCCCGGTTGGAGACACCAACCGGGACTAAAGATGAACCTTTAGTCCCGGTTGGAGACACCAACCGGGACAAAACACGAGTCAACACTAATAATAGGGGTGAGTGTCGACATTATTTCGTAAGTGTCGACACTATGTCGAGCTGCTTGTACTATAAATAGGCATCCTTGTGAGTCCAGTCCTCCAGCCAGTTTGAGGCTATGCCTTACCTCCTTTCGAGAGCAGGGACACCACTACGGCCAGTTTCAGGGAGATGCCGACGGAGCCCAGTCCTTCGGCATCTCCGAGAAACTGGTCATAGAGGCACTCCCTAATATGTGAAATTAGTTAGCTCCCAGGTGTATTGATCTAGTTAGAGAAGTTACAAAGCTGCAAGATGGTTTTCGAGAGCAGGGACACCACTACGGCCAGTTTCAGGGAGATGTCGACGGAGCCTAGTCCTCCGGCATCTCCAAGAAACTGGTCATAGAGGCACTCCCTAATATGTGACCGCGCGCGTTTGGAGATCAGATCTTAATGGTAAGTACGAATCGGGACAACTTCTTCTCATAGTACCGGTCCATCCACAAAAGATGACTAACACTCAAGACATGTATTAATATTAAAAACATGAACTAGAGTTACATAATATGAGCATGAACTTCTTGGCATATGTCCTTCCTTATGATCGCTTCAGACGTAACCATGGAGCATCTTCTTTACTTAACGGAATGCTTGGGTCAGTTTTCACTGTGAAGGGCGGAATTTCATCAAACTTATTATAATCTTCTGACATGTCTGTCTTGTCCTCGATCCCCACGATGTTTTTTTTTCCTGAAAGAACTATGTGACGCTTTGGCTCATCATATGATGTATTCGTTTGCATATTTTTTCTTTTTTTTTGGTCTGGAGGACATGTCCTTCACATAGAAAACCTGAGCCACATCATTGGCTAGGACGAATGGTTCGTCTAAGTTCTTGTCTACCTTCATAAGATTGTTGAGATCCACCGTTGTCATTCCGTACTTCTTGTCTACCTCAACCCCTCCTCCTGTTAGCTTGACCCATTTGCATCGAAACAAGGGGACCTTAAAATTAGGTCCATAGTCAAGTTCCCATATCTCCTCTATGAACCCATAATACGTGGTCTTTTGCCCATTGTCTTCTGCTGCATCGAAGCGGACACCACTGTTTTGGTTGGTGCTCTTTTTATCTTGGCCTATCATGTAAAATGTATTCCCATTTATCTCGTACCCTTGGAAAGTACATACAGTCGAAGATGGTGTCCTGGCCAACAAGTACAGCTGATCCCCAACAGCGGTGTTATTCGTGAGAAGTCTTTGCAGCCAGCCGCCAAAACACGCCATGTGTTCACTTATAATCCATTCATCAGACTGCCCCAGGTGTTTGAGGTGTATTAAATTCTTGTGTTCATTGATATACGGGGCAACCAAGATAGATCTTTGTAAAACCGTGTAGTGTGCTTGATTGAGAGAATGCCCGTCCCTACATATCATTGCTTTACATCCTAGGGTGCCTTTTCCACGCAGTGTCCCCTCATGTCATGATTCTGGAACACCAATCGCCTTAAGGTCAGGAATAAAATCAACACAGAACTCAATGACCTCCTCTGTTACATAGCCCTTGGAGATGCTTCCTTCTGGCCTAGCACGGTTATGAACATATTTCTTTAAGACTCCCATGTACCTCTCAAAGGGGAACATATTGTGTAGAAATACAGGACCGAGAATGGCAATCTCTTCTACTAGGTGAACCAGGAGATGCGTCATAATATTGAAGAAGGATGGTGAGAACACCAACTCAAAGCTGATAAGACATTGGGCCACATTTGTTTGTAACCCTGGTAGGCTTTCTGGATCGATTACCTTCTGAGATATTGCATTGAGGAATGCACATAGCTTCAGAATGGGTACTCGAACATTTTCAGGCAGAAGCCCCCTCAATGCAATCGGAAGCAATTGTGTCATAATCACGTGGCAGTCATGAGACTTCAGGTTTTGGAATTTTTTCTCTGCCATATTTATATTCCCTTTATATTCGACGAGAAGCCAGACGGGAGCTTGATACTGCTCAGACATTCAAAAAAGATTTCCTTGTCTGCTTTGGTAAGAGCGTAGCTGGCAGGAGTTAAGTGGCATCGTTTACCCTTCCCGTTCTCAGGATGCATAGGCTCTTCAGGGGCCTTCAGACGTTGCTGGTCCTGCCGTGCTTCCGGTGTATCTTTTGTCTTCCCATACACTCCTAGAAAGCCTAGCAGGTTCACACAAACATTCTTCGTCACGTGCATCACGTCGATTGAAGAGCGGACCTCTAAGACTTTCCAATAGGGTAGGTCCCAAAATATAGATTGCTTCTTCCACATGGGCGCGTGTCCGGCATCGTCATTCGGAACAGATAGACTGCCAGGACCTTTTCCAAAGATTACTTCTAGGTCCTTGACCATACCAAATACCTCCTCACCGGTATGGAGGACAGGCTTCCTCCGGGGTTCTGCCAGACGTTTGAAATGCTTGCCTTTCTTTCTTACTGGATGCAGGTTCGGAAGAAATCGGCAATACCCTAGGTACACAACCTTCTTACATTTATCCAAATATACACTTTCAGTATCATCTAAACAGTGTGTGCATGCATTGTATCCCTTGTTTGTCTGCCCTGAAATGTTACTAAGAGCAGGCCAATCATTGATGGTTACGAAAAGCAATGCTCGTAGGTCAAATGGCTCCCCTTTGTGCTCATCCCACATACGTACACCTGGTTTGGCCCACAGCTGTAAAAGTTCTTCAACTAATGGCCTTAGGTACACATCAATGTCGTTGCCGGGTTGCCTCGGGCCTTGGATGAGCACTGGCATCATAATGAACTTCCTCTTCATACACAACCAAGGAGGAAGGTTATAGATACATAGGGTCACAGGCCAGGTGCTGTGACTGCAGCTCTGCACACCAAAAGGATTCATGCCGTCTGTACTTAGATCAAACCTTAAGTTCCTTGCGTCACGTGCGAAGTCCGGGTACTCTCGCTCGACTTTTCTCCACTGTGACCCATCAGCAGGGTGTCTCAACATCGCGTCTTTCTTACGGTCTTCCATGTGCCATCGCAACAACTTGGCATGCTCTTTATTTCCGAAGAGACGTTTTAACCGTGGTATTATAGGAGCATACCACATAACCTTGGCGGGAACCTTCTTCCTAGGGGCCTCGCCCTCAACATCGCCAGGATCGTCTCGTCTGATCTTATACCGCAGTGCAGTGCATACCGGGCATGCATCCAAATTCTCGTACTTCTCACCGCGGTAGAGGATGCAGTCATTAATGCAAGCATGTATCTTCTGCACGTCTAATCCTAGAGGGCAGACAACCTTCTTTGCTTGGTATGTACTGTCGGGCAACTCATTATTTCTTGGAAGAAGATTCTTCATTTTTACCAACAACTTTGAAAATGCGCTGCAGTCACACCATTCTCTGCCTTCCATTGCAGCAAATCCAGTGTGGCACCTAGCTTTTTGTGGCCATCTTCGCAAGTTGGATACAACAATGTTTTGTGATCCTTTAACATCTGCTCCAGCTTCTCCTTCTCCTTTTCAGTTTCACATTCTTCCTTTGCATCAGTAATGGCCCGACCAAGATCGTCATCAGCGGGCCCATCTGCTCCCTCTTGATCTTCATTATCTACCCCCGTTGCATTATCATCATATTCAGGATACATATTATGATAGTTGTCATCATCCTCTTCTTCTTCGTTGTCTTCCATCACAACCCCTTTTTCTCCGTGCTTGGTCCAACAATTATAGCTGGGCATGAAACCGGATCGAAGCAGGTGGGCGTGAATGGTTCTGGTATTTGAGTAGTCTTTCTTGTTCTGACAGTGAACACACGGACAGCACATAAAACCATTGTGACCATGGTTTGCATTAGCCACAACGATGAAATTTTGGAGGCCCGTAATGTACTCGGAAGTGCGGCGGTCACCGTACATCCATTGTCGGTTCATCTGCATTAATATGTAGTATATATCAAAAAATAATAGGGAGATGACCATTTATATATATAGTACATCAATGACACATGAAACTATAGTTGCCGACCTCGACCGAGACGGAAAGAGCAACAAGAAAACTTATTTTGAGCTCTCGGGCATTTCACCGAACACCTCTTGTGCATATGAAAAAAACACAAACTAGCACTCTTCACACCCTCTTGCTAGGCTCCAAAATGTGAAAGAATGGAAGAGTGGGGTGTGTGTGGGCTGGGGTGGTGTCTTATATAGCCCCCCCTTTTACACCGGTTCAGGCCACGAACCGGTGTTAAAGGGGGGTGCGCGGGCCACTGTTGCAGGGACCTTTAACACCGGTTCGTGGCATGAACCGGTGTTAAAGGGGGGCTCCTTTTTTGCCGCAGGGGCCACGCTGGTACGGCCCCCCCTTTAACACCGGTTCATAGAAGAACCGGTGTTAAAGCCCTTTTTCGGGATCAACAAAAGACCTCGTTTCCACTAGTGCAATAATACTACATGCACGAGAGAAGTGAGAGTAAAACAAGAGAGAGTAATAAATGAAATAACCCTTATAATCTTAAACAATATAAAAAAGATCTTAAGAGTAATAATCCCAAACAGAGGTAGTACTTGATAATGTTCACTAATTTCAAGCCAATTTTATGGATTTTTTAGGAAAAAATCTCTTCCTCATTACTAATCTTCCATGTACTTTAGTGTTCCTAACCCGCCTTCACTAACTTTTGAAGCATTCTTCTTATGGAATTTGTAATGTCATTTGAACTATTTTGGGCGGTATTTCGACTGGTATTGCCGATTATTTTGAAAACACGTAATACCGGTCACCACATGTATTTTTTCTAACCTAGAAAAATACCTTGGATAGAGACATAAATATTTCTAATTCGGAAAATAAAAAACACGTTCTCACGCCTCTATCACAACTATGCAATCAAAACGGCCCAATCCTCCATACCTTATCCTCTACCGTCTTCTCCCACCGATCGTTTTTCTTCTGTTCTTTTTTCAATCTCCTGTCGGGTTGCCTCCTTCCTCATACCTCACCTCGTGTCCGCTTCTCTTTGCCCGCATCTGCCCCGGCTCCTCTAACCACCGCGCCCACCCAATCTCTGCCTTGCCTGGCTCTTCCTCCGGACTGCTCCTCCCAGTATCGCGCCATGCCTCCTTCTGCTCCCCACCATATCATCCTCCACCCATATCCTCACGCTGCTGCAAGGTCAATGACGACCACCACGAGCTACAAAAGGAGTAGCCTTGCACAAGTTGGCAGGTGGCTTTGCTACAAGGAGCCGATGGCGTTGCTACCATGGCACGTCAGCTTTTGCTGGCAGCGGTGTCCGAAGTTGCTCCAATTGGTGGGTGTCCTTGCTGCAAACGACGGTCGGCGTTGCTGCAATTGACGGTGACTCTACTACAAACATTTATTTGGATTTGCTACATTGGTTCTATGGGTTTGCAACATAGAAGATCTTTTTTGCTACATACTTTTTTATGAACTTGCATTATATAAACAAAATTTTGCTACAAACGAAGATTTTTTTTGCTATTTTAGTACAAAATTGTTGCTGCTACGTTAGTCCGCTGATATTTTTGACGAGGCCAGTTTTGCTACAATAGCGCCCACTCAATTAAAAAATCGATGTTTTTAACCTAGAACAAACGGTTGTCAACCACGGGATGTAGGCCCCGTAGACGCTACGCTGACTATCAAAAGGGCAATCGCAGGTGCCGATGGGAGCTGGCCATCGATGCCTGTGTCTTTTCATGTAGTAATTTTTATATTATAAAAAGATGATGGCCACACGTTTGCGAGAACTGGCAAGCCTAACCAGAGAGAAAGAGAAATCATGTCTTGCGGCACAACTTGGCGAAGAAAACAAACAGGTCACCAAATTAAATTGAGAGCAAAGGTCCTACGATCGTACTCCCTCCGTTTCTTAGAATAAGGCCTATAAATTTAGTCAAAAGTCAAACAGTACAAAGTTTTACCAAACTTTTAGAAAAAACTATAAACCTCTAAAGGATCAAATCATCTTATTAGATACATTATGAAATATATTTTCGTAATGTAGCTATCTATTATAAGAGTTATTGATATTTTTTTATAAACTTGGTCAAAGTTTGTACTGTTTGACTTTTGATTAAATTGATTAAATTTATAGGCTTATTCTAAGGAACGGAGGTAGTATATTTTTTTAAAAAAGTCAAACTATGTAAAGTTGACTAAGTTTTTCAAGAAAAATATTAATATTAACAATACAAAATTTTAAAACATATTTTCACATAGTATCTTCATAATAACATAGTTCTTGATAATTTTTTCTAAAGATTTGGTCAAACTTTTCTTAGCTTAACTTTTTAAAAAAATATAAGTTTTAACCCTAAACCTTCATAATTTTTTCTAAAGATTTGGTTAAACTTTTCGTAGCTTAACTTTTAAAAAAAATATTTAAGCTTTGGAACGGAGGTAGAAGTACGTCGGAGTAACGAAAAACGAAGCGGCTCTGACTGCTGTCATTCCCCATGTGCTAGCTTAATGGCAGCCTTAAACGCCCACTTGAAGTCCCAGTCTCCCAGAGCCCTTCGATTCCCACGCACCAATCGTCTCCGCCGTGCGCAGTCATTACACATATCGCTTCGTATGCACAGCCCCTCCGCTTCCCCTACTTAACCGCCCCTTCATTCATGGACCCATGCCATATTTCCCCAGCCAGAAGCAAGAAACGAGACCAAAACCTCCCATCCTGCCGGCCATGGCGGACTCGTCTTCGCTCCCAACCAAGGTGGTCCGCCGCATCGGCGACTGCCTCCTCGCCACCAACGACCTCGACTGCTACATTGACTTCCGTGCCGTTTGCCCCAAATGGCGCTCCGCCACCGACGACCCCAAGGATTCCAGTGAGCTCCGCTTCCGTCCTCACCGCTGGATCATCATCGACGAGGTCTTCCAGAGCGACGCGCGCCTCCTGGTGAACACCGTCAGCGGCCGCGCCGTGCGAAAGGAGCTTCCTCTACTCCGCAGGTTCTACGTCGTGTCCACAACCCACGGTGGCTTCTTTGTCCTCGCCGACAAGGAGCCCCCTCATGCCGCGAGCGTCCTCAACCCGTTCACAGGCGACGTGATCCGCTTCAAGGCGCCCGTGCCCACCTACGTGAATGTTTCAGCTGCTGCTCTCTCCGGTCATTCCACAGGAAAGTTGTCTATGAGCTCGTTTTTTTCCGAGCGCCGTTCTTCACGGCCCCAGCGTTCTTCACCGACCCTCAACTGGCTATGGGACATATGCTACGAGCAGTACCTGGCTGCACCTGACAGTGAAAGTTTCTCTGCGGAATTCGATGATGGTGGCGACCCGAGCTCGTTCATTTTGATGAGGCTAGCCGTCACCGGCGGTATCTGTGCTGCAGACGGTTGGCAGCGGACGGTGGCGCCTCTGCCAGCCGCTTCGGCTATAAAGATCTTTCGTTTGCTGAAGCTGTTCAACATTAATCCTCACAAGATGTTTGAAGAAAAACCTGTTTCAGGGGGGCTTACGGATATTCCTGGGACAGGAGATGCCAACCACGTTTTTCTGGTGGAATCTGCTGGAGAATTGCTGTGCGTCGTTAAGAAGCAACAAGACCAGCTGGAAGTTATCAGGCTGGACACCAAGGGCGATGAGCTCAAGCCTGTGTTGAGCATCGGCGACCGTGCCATCTTCGTCGGTTGTCGCAGGTGCATTTCAGTATGTACTCACAAGTTCCCATCGATCGTTGCCAACTGCGTCTACTACGTGAAGTCCACAGATTCATTGCTGGACATCTACAAGTATGACCTCGCGGATGGGACGAAAGAGAGGGTCTCTGAAGCCATAGATTCACTGAACCACATCGTGCTGTCTTTCGCAAGTCCTCCGTTCACCATCGTTCAGCTCCTCTCCAGCTACACCATCAACCTCGGGGAATCCCAGCTTGCCGTGGAAAGGCTTAAACTGCAGGCTCTTGAGATGGAAAGGCTTAAACAGAAGGATCCTTATGGTGGTTTTCCATGTGTTAGATTTCCAGTAGCAGGATCTTGAATTATGACGAGCGAGGTCCATGATTGAACTATTGGACGTGTTGGACGTTCAAGGTTGCTCTTTCTGAGTGACGGATCTCTGATTGTTCTGTGGAAGAAACTATCCATTGCTTCTTCTTATTTTGTAACATGCTCTTAGCGTGTTCAAGTACCTTTGTTCTTCCCCAGATTGTACCGGCCGCTTAATAATGCAATCTGGTGCTTTGAGGCTGCTGGAAATGTTGTCTCCAACTTCATTTTGTTAATATTTATAAGTCGTGTTTTTTGCAATTGGAAATTCAAGTTTAACCATTTTCATAAGTCGTGTTTTTCGCATCAGTACGTACAAATCCACTACGAAAAAAATGTCGCTGCTGTGTAGACACGTCTTTGCCGCGTGCCAAACGCACCGGAACACGGCAAAGACAGTCTTTGCCGTGTGTAACTCAGAAAATACACGGCAAAGTACGTGAACACGGCATATTTCTGAAAAAGAACACGGCAAAAAATATACACGGCAAAGACCCATAAAGGAACACGGCAAAGAAAATACACTCGGCAAAGTCGACAACGGCACACGGCATAGATGTTGTCACGGCAACGAGGTGAAAACCGTGACCTCACAAGTCCATTTAACGGGAGGAGCTAACAGCCACAGACGGTGGTCTCTTTGCCGTGTGTCCTCGTCGGTCCTTTGTAGCCCTTTGCCATGTGTATTCCGTAATACACACGGCAAAGGGCCTTTGCCGTGTGTATTCGCAGTACACACGGCAAAGTCCTTTTTTCTTTTCTTTTTTGCTTTTTATCACATTACTCTTAGGAAAATTATAAAAAAATCATTTTAATTCAGAAAAATACAAATAATATATCAAAATTTGCAGAAAAATAAGATCTATCTATATACACTCAAAAATTAGATATTTATATTGAATAACAATCTTCATGCTCGTCGTTTTGACCATAGTTTAAAACATACATAAAAAATTTAAAAACGATCGAAACAATGCGAAACCTTCGCTTGGTGTCATATTATGTGACATAGTTGGTAGGAAAAATATCAAACTTCGTATATTGATTACATCTGAAAAAACCTTCACAAAAGCCTTTACGGTGTCTTTTGCCCACACGGCAAAAGAGCCTGTGTGCCATAGTGATCATATGCAGCAAGCTGTTTTTTTTGGATCAATTGTAGTTTTGTTCTACTAGCTTTGAGCTAGTAGGCTGCAACAATATTTTAAGAACAGTGAACTCATTTTATTAATTATCAAAAGATGGCAAGAAAGTGAGGGTTGTCGGGATAGTGCCCCTTCATGGCAATCACGGCATCGGATCCTGGCACTTCCCACACTTCCCACACGAGGCTTACCTATGATGTTTTTCTCGGTCATGACAGTGTTGAATTGAAGCGAGAGAGGGACATGTAGAAAGTATTTCATCTAGATGTGTTTTGTTTTGTTTTGAAAAACATGCTACAAATGCACATTAATTCTAACACACACAACCCACCCTTAGAGCATCTCCGACATGCGCACTATATTTCAGCACGCTAAACCTTCCTTCCGCCGCGCTGTAAACGTATAGCGCGTGCTGGGCTGAAAATTGCCCAGCCGGATGCACCAAAATGCAGCGCGTGCTCGGGCGGTAAAATGGCTCCTCCGCCGGGCGCAACAAAATACAGCGCGCGCGGGAAAACAACTTTCTACACTACTATGCATTCAACAAGATCAAACACTCACATATAAATCATGAAACAAATGATCTACCATAGTTCAAATGGACACAAAGTGCAACACACATCACATAGTTTAAGAACGACACACAACATGACGTAGTTCAACAACGACACACAACATATGGTTCAAATGGACACAAAGTGCAACACACAATTTGCATATCACAAATGCATCTCACACTTCCGCATTTTCCAAGTCATCACCTTCTTTTGCTTCTTCTTCCTCGTCATCTTGGGTTGAAGGAGGAATAGTAGGATCCATGGAGGCCACGAATCCTCCCGGTGGTGCTCCCATAGTCCCATGCACACCACTCACAGAGCCTCCCATAGTCCCTCCGAAGACTCCTCCATAGCTTGGTCCTCCCATGCCGGCCATGCCTCCCATGGCGGGCATGGGCATGCTTCCCATGCCTCCCATGCCGATCATGCCTCCCATTCCTCCTCCAAACATGGGAATGCCTCCTCCAAACATGTCGGCCGTGGGTGTGTTCATGTTGGCTATCAACAATCTCTTCCTGGCCAACACTTTGTCGCGAGCAAGGTTGATGTACTCCTTTTGCCTCTCATCCATGTGGTAAGTATCCATCAAGAAAAGCTTCCTCTCCTCCTCCACTAGGCGTAGATGCTCCTCATTGGCTTGCCTCTTATCCTCCAAAGCCAACTTCCTCTCCTCATTGGCGGCAAGCCTCTCCTCCAAAGCGGCTCTCCGAGCCTCCATATCATCCATAGCCTCTTTCTCCAAGTTTCTTGCCACCTTCCTACCTTCATTTGCTTGCAGCCTTGCATTTGCAATCCTTTCCATAGCAATGGCAATGTCATTATCTCCGGCCTTCTTTCCCTTCATATCTTTGGCGGTCTTCCTACCAAGCACATTCCTCCGCCCATTGTTGGCCGAGTGAGGAGTGGAGCTTCTCTTCTTGCCTTCGTCACTTGAATCATCATCATTGATGATTGTTGCATGACTAGTTGCATTGGCCGCCATAGTTGCCGCATCCAACTTCCCGCGGGTCTTCCACATTTCTTCATTCCCTAGCACTTCATAGCAATGATGCAAGGTGAATGGCTTGCCAAGAATCTTGTTGCCTTTCTTGTTCTTCTTTCCCACATCCCTAAACAATCCTTTGAGCCATAGAGTTCTATAAAGCAAGCAAAAGGGAATAGATAAGCTATATGAACTACAACCGTATCCTTCACATATGAGCCATATGGTCAACCTAGTAGTAGAATTGCTTACCCTATCATTCTCATTTGTGCCGCTTGGGTTAATGACATCAATGTTGGCTTTCACGCCCGCCCATTTTTGGCAATCGGTGTTGATGTCGGACCCACAGGTGTTTGGACGACGTCGCCTTCCTCCTCGACGGCGCCCGCGCCTTGCCAGGGGCCTGCGCGGCAGCCAGCTGCACGGCGGCGGCGGCGACTGTGTGCAGCATCGCACGCGGCGGGACGAAGAGAGCACGGGCAGCAGGGGTTGTGTTGCCGGCGTCGGCGCTATCGCTAGGGTTTGGCGCATGGGGCGGCTGTAGCGGCGGCGGGTGGAACGGAGTAGGGAGGGGTCGGTGGGGTGTCGGAGGGCCCGTCCATCGCCGGGATTGCGCCGACGGCCGGTCGGAGGCGAGGGATTGGGCGGTGGGGCGGTGAGGCGCGGAGGGAAGTTTCAGCGCGGGGTTTCTTCGCGCGTGCGTGTTGCGATAACACGCGATGTAGTCGGCACCCAAAGTTTAGCGCTTGGGATAGTGCAAACCGGCCCGCGCCCAAAAAAATTTACAGCGCCGCGCCATTTGCCACGCCTGCTAGAGGGGCAATTTCGGCTCCGCGCACTGCAAAAAGGCAGTTTATATAGCGCGCAACCTATATAGCGTGCCTGTTGGAGATGCTCTTATGAACACATGCAAGCACAAGCTACTTTGAAGAGCTCCTTCGACCGACTAAGGCAGCAAATGCTGGGAGTGACGGAATTACCGTAACAATGGCGGGGCTCACATTATGTAACCAAATGATTACATCATGCAAATGTTGTAATATTGGGTATTTTCCTCCTAAAGGGACCCCTACGCCTACTAGGTGCCGACATGGACCAAAGTCAAGCAAAGTCTAGCCAATACTGGTCAACAAGGACCCCCGGTCGTGGAATGGTCAACAAGACAAAGATCAATACAAGAGATAAAACATAAAAGTAAAATATGAAGCCACGAAGCAAGAAGCCTACTAGGTGGAGGCCTTCTTGGGCTAGTCAAACTTGGGTCAAAGCCCACATCCTCTCTCTTCGTGTCTGTCGTCCCTGCCTAGGGACTGCTGCCAAACTAGACTATCCTGGGAGAGTGGCTCGCCGATGGAGAAGACCATCAAGATGAACCAAATATCCAAGTGCCAGAGGCTCGAGTATCTCCCTAGGAGCATGGAAATTGCAACTCCCACAATAAACTACATCCTCTCCCAATGAGAGACGCCACCGAGTCAGAAGTGGCCCTACACCGCAAGTCACCATGGATGCTCTTGTTCTCCGTTGTGGCATCAGAGGTGCTCTCCAAGCACCTACGATGTAGTAGAATAAAGTGAGGAAGACATAAGGATTGAAAATTACCACTGCCCAACGGAGTGCACACAAATGGATATATGAATATGTGAGCAAATCCACAACAAGGTTTAGGAATTACAACAAGACGAATGTAAGTGAGATGTAGGGGATGTGCGTGATAATGGAGATGCAACAGTTGATGATAATGATGATGCCTAGTCCTCCAATGATCTTCATAGTGGTGAGGATGAATGCCCTTTTACGAGTTTCCCCTCAAGATCTCTTCTGGAGATGAGGTTTCCGTGAGTTGTGGTATCTTTGAATGCCTTGCACGGGGTGAAGGTATTTGAGGAGGCATCTTCGACGCCATGGTACTGTCAGGCGGTAGGGGTGTGCCCCTATCGTACCGATGGTTCTAAAGCTTCTCATTGCCTTTCTTGAATTTATTTGCATGAATAATTGTATTGAAGGCTTTAGTGGCCTGCAATTAGCATATTTGTGACAAAAAATATTGCTTTTATTGATTCATCCATCAACTCCTTTGATTCTAGTATCATGGTGAAACAAGCAAAGGTGCATCCAAAGCGTGCTAAAAAATACCAAAATTCTACCACTACTGATGCAAAAAACAAAAATTAAACATGCTGCAAAAATTGCACTCATCACCCCTCCACATCCCTCCTGGCAGACTCTTGCTGTTTAGCAAACCTACGCTCCTTCTCTTCTTGAGGCTTGTGTGTTGTCTTTATCTATGTGGACTAGTCAGGATAGAGTACTGGAGTGCTGGACTCATCTGTGAGATAGTACCTCTTTGTCATAAGAATGACCATTGATCACATACTTGTGTTGGAGCATTGCCTTGTGCAAGCCTAGAAAACACCATTGTGTCATTGTGAGAACCTTCCTTGTGACAAGAGTGCCAAATCAAAAATCTTATGAAGCAAAAACTTCTGAGTATGACTCTGCACTCACGAACATAGCCTTTGTATTGACCCTGCCATGCAAACACATAGTTTGTTCACTCCCGGTGCATGCAATCTATGCTTCCAAACGTAGTAGAAAAACCCCTTGACTCATTGATTGACAATAGCTGAGTTGTGTCAACAATATTTAGTTGTCTCAAGTATTCTCCACCAAACACCTGAACCATTGCTTTTCAAAGTTTGTACATTAAGTCCAGGAAAGTGGACTCTTTCATCCGCATGCACTCATCAACTAGGTCACTCACTGATCTATATGCATTCTTTCTCACAACCGCACAACATTTTTGGTAAGAAGTGAAGCCAAGCTTACCTGTGGCATCCTTCTTTAAATGAAAATAATCATGATGACCTCTCGCTCCGTGAAGAATATGCATGAAAAGTTTCCTTGACTTCTGAAAGCGTTGCCATGAAAGAGATGTCGGGTACACTGAATTTGTACGATGGAATTAGTCATTGTAGAGTTCTCATAGCCAGCCTCTACCTTACGGTCCAATGCTTCCCTTCGGCTCGACACCGACCCAGGGTGACATCATACCACTAGTACAAAACAGACATCTAGTCCCGGTTTGTAAGGGGCTTTAGTCCCGGATATCAATCCGGGACTAAGGAATCGATACTAAAGGTTAAGCCTTTAGTCCCGATTCTGTTACGAACCTGGACTAGATGGTCTCCACGTGGCTTCGCTGGGCGCGCTAGGCTGGAGGATCTTTAGTCCCGGTTCATAACACGAACCGGGACTATAGTTGTTCTGCCGTGGCAACGTTTTGATGCAACTGGCTGCCGCGACAGGAGATGGGTTTTTAGGGTTTCCTTTTTTCTTTTTTTGTGTTCAATTATTTTTCATTTTTTGTTTTCTTCGCCATACCTATGAGCATACAAATGAGCATACAGATTTGGACCTTAACCGAGAAATCCTTTATCCATTCCTTAAATTCTAACAAGATCTTCAACCTTGATCCTTTGTAAAAGCCATTATTCACGTGATGTCATCCTGGTAAGAACTTGTCCTTGGTCCAAGTACTACGCCCTTGCCACCATCAACTGTGGCTTCATCCACGAGACTAAGATCACGAAACAAAGGCACCCGATGGTCCCGCCCCAATATGGTATCGTGGATTTCGTTCTCTCTAGCCGTGAACCCCTCCTCATCAACTTCTTCTTTGGGACCATCATCATCCGAGTATGATGCATAGCCTCAAGAATACGGGAGGTCACGGTCCATGTCATCTTGCGTGATATATTTGTCCAAAATCTCCAACATTGTTGTTGTGGAGTTCATCATCATCACCCCCACAATCATCGTTGTCCTCTTCCAACTCTTTGTCTTGGTCTTTTGAAATCGGGATCAAGAGCCTTGGTCTACGGGTGGAGGACTCTTAGTATCCAATGGAGAGGCAAGACGGTTCAATTCCAAAGGCAATGAACTTTCATCCTTCTTGGTGGCAAATAGCTCAAGAGCCTTGTCTAGTGATTTGGCCACCACCTCCTTGTATGCAACCCAACGGGGCTCGAAGAAGATACGCATGCTCTTCCAACGGATATGCATTCCCAAACCCACATTATGTCTTCCCTCCAACTCAACAACATCACTTGGGTCCATCCATTTCAATTCAATCATTACTTGCTCCAAGACCTCGGCGTAGGTGGGACTATGCTCAAACACCATGTCTAGCTCATCCGGGTCTGGTTCTATGTTTCCTTTCAAAAAGGCATCCTTGTCCACATGATGAACATGAACAATTCTTGTCATCCCTAACACATAAGAATATGTTCATTAACTATCCAAGCCAAGATGAACAAAAATATACTAGTCACATTACCAAACCATATAGCTAACAAGAACACCATCCCTTACATAAGCAAACCCTAACCCCTAGCCATAGCATTGCAATAAACCAAACACTAACATTCCAACAACCCTAAACCTAACTAAATGCTTCTTTGACACCATTGCACCCAACATTGGCCAATGAACCCAACAAATTTCCAAACATTTCTCCCCAAATCAAACTTCTAGGGTTTCAACCCAAATCCCACCAAAATGAAAGATTTCAATAGGTCAAAACAGAGGGAAATGAGGGAGGGTATCTCTAGCAGTTGGGGAGGGGTCAAAATCAACCAAATGAAGCTTCCAATCTCAGAGATTTGAGGGAAGGAGGAGAGAGGGGAAAAGAGGGCGCCGCCTTGGTGCTCTTCCTCTGTTGGGACAAGCTAGGAGGGAATGGGTCAAGGTGGGGAGGAAGGCCACGCGCGTCTGGATATGCCTTAAAGTGTAGCGCCTAATAGAAATGCGCTACACTTTGGGGTATAGCGCCTTTCTGTTAGGCGCTACACTATAAGGCATAGCGCCTGGGCGTTACTCGGTCTAGGCATAGCGCCTAGGCGTTACAGGCCTGGGTGGGGCCATGGCAGGCCAGGCGGCCGCAACGCTGGCAGGGGCGTAGCGCCTTGGAGAAAGGAGCTATACTGTAGAGCATAGAGACTTCCAGTTAGGTGCTACCCAAAAGGGTTAGTGGCGTGAAATTCTTTCGCCAAGAGTTTATTTTGTAAAATCATTTTAAATTTGGGTTATTTTGTCCATTCTACCGTGGTGGTATACCTGGATACGAGTTGGCTCGCTCCAGCTCGCCGATGAGCCGCAAAAAGCTCAGGCTGGATGTGCCAAGCCCGAGCCAGCTTATCTCCGCTGGGAGCTGCACAACTAAGCTGGACCCGAGCTTTCGACAAGCTCAGTCCAGCTCGGTGCAGCTCGCGAGCCTGGCTTGGTTGTGTCGCTGACAAATGGCCCTCTTTAACGGGAGCGGCGGAGCCTGCAGGCAGCGGCGGTCCGGGCGGCGTTGCAAAGGTGGGTACGGGGTTGGAGAGGAGCTAGCGGGGCGGCGCGATGGAGCTGCAAACAGCAGCGGCGCGGGCGGTGGTGCGGGCAGCGCGGCGGTGCGGTCGGCCGGCGACAAGGTTTGGGCGGCGGCGGTAGCTAGGAATGAACACGAACTCAGCTAGGAACGAACGTGACCTAGAACGAACGTGACCGAGCAGGCCCAATTTTTTAGCCCAACTTACTATTCCCTTGCTCAATTCGCTCCATTTCTAATTTTTAAAAAAATGAGTTAACGAGCTGGACCGGACCTAGCCCGAGCCATCCCGACAATGCCGTGGTCCAGCATCCGGAGCTCGGCTCGGTCCAGCAGCATCAGCGGGCTGAGCCCAGCTCGCCCGAGGCGGCAAAACTCAGGCCGAGCCCATCGTACCGAGTTTGATGTCCAGGTATACGCGGTGGTACCTGAGTAAGTAAAACGAACAGTCGGCCGGCGGCTGCTTTTGTCATTTCCCAAGAGCAACCAGATTTATTGCGGCCATGATGCACGCCCGCTGAACTACCAAACGCCCTTGAATTCTCGCGCTCGAATCGTTAACATGCACACAAATTCATTGCCTGCAATCGCTCTGCCTTCACAGTTCACACTCGAGCGCCTCTACTTAACCCCTCCATCTACCCCATCTTCTTTTCACAACGAGCAAGAAGAAACAAAATCCCCAAGTCATAGTCTGAAACCGACCATTCAGCCATGGCGGCGGACTGGTCGTTGCTCCCGTCCGACCTCGTCCTCCGCATCGCCGAGTGCCTCCTCGCCACCAACGACCTCGACTGGTACATGGACTTCCGCGCCGTCTGTCCCAGCTGGCGCGCGGCGACCGACGACCCGGCCGACGTCTCCGACCTCCGCTTCCGTCCTCGCCACTGGATCGTCATCGACGAGGTCTTCGAGACCGACTCACGCCTCATGGTGAACACCGTCACTGGCCGCAGCCTCCGCAAGGACCTTCCTCTGCTACGCAGGTACTACGTCGTCACCGTCACCACCAACGGTGCCTTGTTCGTCCTCGCGGACAGGGAGCACCCCCACGCTGCGCGCGTCCTCAACCCTTTCACTGGCAGCATGATCCGTTTCACGGCGGCTGTGCCTTACAACATGGAGATCACTTCTGCCGCTCTCTCGTGTGGTTCTTCGCTCAGCCTCCGCTTGCTCTGAGAGTCTGATAAAGGCGAAGTGGATGCATCTTGCGAGCTGTACACTGCTGATCCTGACAGCGAGTTTTTCACCGTGTATGAAGAAGACTACGGCAAACTCTTGAAGCGGCTGGCCGTCGTAGGTGGCATCTGCAAGGACGGTGAGCTGCCGGAGCCGATGGCGCCTCTTCCAGTTGCTGTGGCTGACAAGATCTACGATGTTGTGCTGTTGCCCGAGCAGAATCTTGATTTTAATGGGGATGTGATGGCCGCCTTTGAGAGGTATCGAGCTCGCTCCACGGAGCGTGATTTGTTTCCACGGTATGACATTCTGGAATCTGCTGGAGAATTGATTCTAGTCGCGGAGCTACAGAATCACTTGAAGGTCTTCAGGTTGTTGAACACCGACAGAATTGTGCTGGAGCCTGTGGAGAGCATCGGCAACCGTGCCTTCTTCGCTGGTGAGCATAGGTACATGTCTGTCAATGCAGACAATTTCCCATCCATCCAGGCCAATTGCATCTACTATGTGAAGTCCAAAGATTCGTATACGTACCTCGACATCTACAAGTATGACCTTGAGGAGGAGAAAGAAGAGATGGTTTCTGAAGTCCTCCGTTCATTGAACAATACAAGGTTGTCTATTTTCGCCTGCCCTCCGTTTACCATTGTTCAACTTCTCTCCAGCTATACAAACAACACCCGAGATTCTCAGCTCACGAGGAAAGTGAGTACCGTGGACTTGGGTGCACCCGGAGGAGTGGGATTTGAGTATGCATATGGGCCAGGGAGTTGTTGGTGCCTCAACATGATAGAAGTGCGGGATCCTGAAAACTACCAGCGCAATCCGCACTGCATACGGGCCTGACTCCTCCAAAAATATGCTACCACAAAGTTGAAGAAGCAGCTTGCCGGTTATACGAGCCAACCGAGAGCTGGTTCGCCTACTTGGTCACTTGTTGAGAGGAAGAAATAACGTTTGCATTTTGGAGTCTAGCTTTATCTACATATCATGTTATGAAGCGGGTCCATTTCTATTTTACATAACGAGCGTTAATTAGCGTCAAATATGTTTGTTTTTCGCTTGATGTTTGCACCTTGAGTAACCTAAATCGTGATTTTTAGGCTTTTAGCTCATCCTAACCGTTCTGTGGGTATCATTTTGCTGATGATGTTAACAAGTCATAGTTTACTACACTCCCTTGGTCATATATATTTTTAGCTCATCCTAACATTTATATGGAATTACACATATGTGCAATTGCATATGAAGTAAGTCCATATGTGGAATTGCACAATTGAACATGAAAAAAAGTCTATGTGTGCAATTTAACAAATACAGACACGTCCACAACCCACATATAAATTATTTTTCCAGAAAATAAACTTCAAATAAAAAAATTTACAAAAATTACTACAACACGGATTGGGGTCCTTCTCTGGTACAACAAATAAACCATTAAAACCTACGATTACAAAACAACCCACATAGCAAATAAAAAAAGTCCCAAACCATCTACAACGTGCCAAAGAACATGCTGAAATACGATTAAATAATGGCCGAACATCCTAACCAATCAATCGAGTGCTAACTTGTTTCTCGGTTAACTGAGAGTTAGCACAAGTGTTAATACAAAGCTATATGAAGTGACAGAATGTTGCAAAACAAATGCAATGATACCATGTTTATGCATTCTCAATCCATATAATTTGCTATATATATAATTGGTCAAAATCATGCATCAATGATCATGCAAAATAAAGAGTGTCTTACAATTTGGGGCGAGAGAGTACATTAAAGCCAAGGTTTACTAATTTATCTAAATATAGCTGATAATGCTAGAATTACGTCCACTAATTTTTGGAAAAAACTTACTGATGTGCTCGGTTTGGTGGAAATGATTTTAACTCCTGTGATTTAAGGGACGTAATCCCACTGTTTCTCTCCATGTTATTTTGTTTCCTGCCAGGCTCATGGCCTAGACAAAAGTTACCAATTTTCCCCACTAGGTGCCTCTGCTCTCAAACCTCTTCTAGTATCACCACCTTGCACCGCTCTCCATTCCTGCCAATAGAACCTCCCCTTTGGTCAAAGAGTTTCCGCTCCAACCTTTCCTCTCTCATCATAATTTCCATCAATCTGACAAGTCCTAGAATCGAGGTGGAGACATGCATACAAGTTCGTGAAAACATAAAGATCAATTACACCAATAATCCCTTCTTCAATTGCATAGGGTGTTGCAAGGTTAGGGCTTAGCCCTTAGCCAGAAGGAACTACTCACACATCATGATTATATAAAAAATAGTGAACATTTTAGAAGGAAAGTACATTTAGATGATGTCTTGATAGTCTTACAGCGTCGCCAACCACAATGCACGGAATCAAGAACAACTATTATGGCTAGTGAACATGACTACGAAGATTGTTATGGCTTGGCGGATGTGGCAGCGGAGCTTCGGCGTGATGAAGATGATGCCACTAGTACATATTAGGCCTTTCACTGGTAGAAAACGTGCCATGCGTCCCGGTTGGTAAGGGGCTTTAGTCCCGGTTGCCCAACCGGGACGGGGCAATCGGGACTAAAGCCCTAACCTTTAGTTCCGGTTGCCCCACAAACCGGGACAAATGGGTGCACACGTGGCAGCGGCAGAGGACGAGGGGGGTGGAGCATTAGTCCCGGTTCGTAATACGAACCGGGACAAATAACCTTCTGCCGCGGCAGAGATTTGGCCCATTTCTCTGCTGCGGCAGAGAATTCATTTTGGCACATTTTGTTGCCGCGGCAGCATTTTCGCCACTTTTTGTGCCGCGGCAGAGAATTCATTTAGGCTGTTTTATTATTTATTTAGTGTTTTACACTTATCAATAAAGGAACCGTTATATTACACAAGATCATCATGACTATTACATTCAATACACGGATCGAGTTCATGCACTACATACAAAAGTTGCTATTTTTACAATCCCTATTGTCTATACACAGCCGAATAGTATTCCTCTTTTGGGTTTAGGACTTCTGCATCCAAGAATCCCGCCAATTTTTCCTGAATTGCTCGTACGCGATCCTTTGGCAGAAGACCGTCCCGTAGACGTTCGATCTGATTTGAAAAAGGAGTCAGTCTATATGAATAAAACTAAACACAATTTGATTGTAATTAAAAACTATAGAAATTGTTTACGTACGTGGAGTTGCTCTAAATTTCTTCCCTTCTCATCGCACGTCTGCCGGATGAACTCGCAAACATAGTATCCACATAGATTGTTACCTGGTCCCTGCGTCAGGCACTTTACGAGAACATAGTTCAATCAAAATAATAATCAAGCATGATAATAACTGTATCAAAACTAGAATCAAAGAGATGCGCGGATATAGCTAGTGGTGCTTACATTTAGTGGTTGAAATGTAAGCTCCTCTTTTCAAACACCCCTAGCCTTGTTGGTGAACCGTTTTCAAGCGCTGCCCGGCGAAGAAAACGAATAAAAGAAGTTATTAATTACTTGATATCATAAAATTCACGAACGTTGACGATATAGTGTCGTAATGATTAGAATTACCGCTGGAGAAGCATCTGCATGTCCTTCTACGTCTCAAGGGGTTTATGTTTCGAGTCCATGACTAGTACACGCCCTTTGTCAAGTTGAATGATTAACAGAATATAGTGGAAGCTGCGAATGCATAACTAATCAATTATATACTTAACATCGAGTAAGCGAAATAGAAAGTGTATAGAAGACAATAACACTTACTCGAAGTTGTAAGGAAAAAGTATTTCCCTTCTGATTTTTTGAAACCTTAACGCGTGTACTATATTATCCTCCGTATCCTGGGGGCTTATTTTGAGATTAGCTTCATGAACCCAATATGGGTCAATGAAGCCAATGTCATAGATTTGTCCTCTGCTGCATTCGAGAATCTTCATTCTGCATATTACAATATGATTATATACATGCAATAAACAAGGTGAGATAGCTGGAGACTAAATTAATTACAGAATTAGTACTTACAGACAATAGGCACTGATGATCGATTTGTCCAAGGCGTCTTGATTGAATAATTGAAATAGTTCATCAAATTCAATGGATATCATGTCATCCTTTTCTTTCCCATGATGCTTTTTTGTAACCCTCGGCACTATCCAGTTAGCCCCGGCCTTTGTGGCATGCATGTACCAGTTATGCAATCTTCGCATTTTTGTTGGAAGATTGTTTACCTCCTCAGGTTTGACGAGAGGTTTGCCGTACTGGTATTTGTATGCTACTTCACTCACGGGGAAGAACTCTAACTAGGATAAGTACTGGGCAATACTCATACCTTGAGCAGCGGTAGCTTCTCCGTATTGTGCAACTACCTTTGGATCATACTGCTCTTCGGCCCCATATTTGCTCAACCCCACATTGGTTTGGGAAATCACCTTGAGAGGGGCGCAAGACTGTTTTTCTTGTTCTCCGAGCTGGGCAACAGATTTCTCGCTTGCATCAGTACTGCTCTTCGAGGCTTTTTGTGCCGCATGTGACTTGAGAATAGAACGCTCATAGTCTGATGACAGCTTTGGCTCGGGTTGATGAAGAGTCTTTAACATTTTCAACACTTTCTCTTTTTCTTCTTTGGTGCTGGGGAACTCTGGCTCTTTCGACCGCCTCAGCTTAGTGAAAAACGCTGTCGTTTCCGCATCAACGATCGCGCAGTCTCCTCTTCAGTACAGCCATAAGCTCTCTTGGGAGGAACCTTTGGTACTTTTGGAAGAGGCTCTTGTTTACGTTTCGGCGATCGCTTACCACGACGCATAGTAGCGGTACGCTTACGCTTTTTATCCTGAGGCGCCGGCGATGGCTCCCGCGGCGATGGCTGCGCCGGAGATTGGTGAGGCGGCGGAGCCGGGTGAGGCGACGAAGAAGGATGCCGCGGCGGCGACGACCTCGCTGGAGACGGGTGAGGCGGCGGCGAAGATGGCCTTGGCGTGTGATTTCGAAGCACGATACATTCCTTCGGCCATAGAATGGTGACGTTTTTTGCGTCTCCCAGTACAGTCACATCCCCTTCACCTGCAGGGTAGTGAAGATCCAAAACTTCAAAGGTGGGCATAATTTCATCCACCCCGACAACAGCGTAGCCCTCTGGAACCGAATGACAGTGGTAAGTTGGTGTGGGTCCAATTGGTAAGGCATAACCGAGCGCCACCTTCATTGATATGTTCACAACTTTGACATGTAGCTCGCAGTGTGTCATCTCTGTGATATCATCCACTGGGTAGCCAACCGGAGCCATCGTTCGTGCACCATCGTCATCGCCATTGTCATCACCCGGGATCTCGGTGGAAGCCACACTGCTTTTTCGATTATTCGATAGGCCGGTAGCATCGAATGCAGTGTGCTGCTGACATGGGCTGGTAGTACTTTGCTCTTTAAGTGCGTTAATTTCATCTTGTTGTTGCTTTAATCGTTCTTCAATTAAACGCATTCGCTCTTTCTGACTATCTGCTTCAACTTCCTCCCTGTCCTTTCTCCTCTGATGGCTTCTATTAGGATATTTCTTCCTCTCTTCGGGAAACCCAGTCCTCCATGGTTGGGAGCCTCTTGTGCCTCGTGTTCGTCCATCATGTTCCTTATTTCCAAGGGCGAGTGTGAGATCATCATTCTCTCTATCGGGAATGAAGTCCCCATCTTTAACAGCCTTTACTGCTTTTCTCATCCTCTCGATTGGCAAGGGGTCTTCTTTATGTCGTATGTTATATATACACCTCCCTTCCGAGTCCAACGTGCCCCCATGCCCGTAAAACCAATTCCTTGCACATTCTACCCAATCGTCTGTCTCTGGGGTGATCTTTTTAGCACGCAGTTCATTCTCAAGTTTCTCCCACTTAGGAATGCCAGCCCTGTAGCCACCTTGCCCCATAGTATGGTGATACTTCTTGTTAGCAGCATCCGGCTTATTCGTTGCAGACATTTTCTTAGCTTTTTCTGATTTCTTGTATTCCACAAACTCAGCCCAGAATGGTTTTATCTTCTCAAACTGAATATTCTTAAAATCGGGAGTCTTCTCTTTCATGACATAGTCAATGTGCAATCTTTTCTTCCAGTTGGTGAAACACTGGGCCATCTTCTTCAAATCCCACTCCCTGACCTTATCCTCCATGGCTCTCCCATGTTGTAAGGCATCCTCAACTGGCTCCTCCGCATTTGGATCCAGCTCTATCTTCGGTAGTTTGAAATTAACCATGAGCCTCTTCCACAGTAAATCTTTGGCGTGGTTAGGGACAAATAAACATGTTCCCTCTTCATCCGCATTAGCAGGCCTATTCCAATTTCTAATGGTGATCAGGATTAAGTCCCTAACGATTACTCCGCATTGTGCCACAAATTTGTTTGCGACAACTTTGGGAGCCGTCGGTTTGCCGTCTTCAGCGACATCTTCGATCCAGAACCTCTCATGGTCTTGCAACTTTTTGGTTGGGCCTCGTCTGCTCTTTTCAGTAGATTTCTTCGATCCGGAGGGCTAAAAGGAGAAAGATCGTCGTTACTATTTCTATATAGATAGCAGATGATTAATTAATGAATTAATTATATTACATGCACCTCGCCGGAGCGGTCGTCTTCTCGATTACATAAGACATCGCCTTCTCCCTCGCGGAAGGCAACACCTTCAACCTCAAACAAGTCGTCTATTCCGGTAAAAAGATCACCCTCACCGGAGTTGTTCAGAAACGTTGATACGTCTAAATTTTCTTCCCCACGGATCACACCTTGGATCAACTCTTCCTTTTCTTCGTCTCTGACGTGTGGGTCCATATTTTCTACATAGGTGGAAAAACGAATAAGTCAAAGCGGTTAAAGGAGAAAGTTAGGTACGGTGTTGAGAGATATAAACCCTAATTCAGAGAAACCCTAATATATACATACACAATAATAAAAATTAAGAGAAACCGTAAACCCTAAACCTAGCTACAAAAAGGAAACCGTGTAGTAGATAAGTAACTGTAGCTAAAATCAACTAAAATCAATATTCCGGAGTTCCGAGGGGTGTAAAACCTAGTTCGGAGAAACCTCGAATGCATATGAGAGGGGAACATGAGTATAAGGCTACAAAAGGGAAACTATCCAGCAGATAGGTAACACTAGATACTAACAAAATACCATATTGGAATCGATTTAAGAGGGTTCTGAATGCCCTGGCGAAGGCACATCGTCGAACCCACATGCACCTAAGGGGTATTAATGATTCCTTATCTAAGATAGGGTTTTTAAGATAGGGCCGAAGACTAATAATACCAAACTAATTAATAAACCTAATAATACCTAACTAATAATAAACCTAATAATCCAAACACCAAAAATAAAGGGAAACCCTAAAGCATCGATGCAATGATCAATCAAGTATGATGATATGACAAGTTAAATTGTATTGAAAAGTAACCCTAAAGCACGCTCGACAAATTAAACGGGGTTCCGAGGGGCGCAAACCCTAACTCGGGGAAACTCCAGAATCACTTGTGAGGGGTTACTATGTTGTTCTAATCAAACTTGGTATATTATTTAAGTTGCTTAACAATGAATGATTATAGCTTAAATAGGTAGGTTTCATTTTTCTAAACATTTTGGTATCTTATGCATATTTTTCTGACTTATAAATAATAAGTTCGGGGTTCGGGGTGGCCGGAATCAGCGGTGGAGGCGGTGGCCAGAGTCTACCCTTTTAATTCACTGTAAGATTCCTCTTGTTCCACTGAATCCAAGGACATCTTATTTGCAATTTTTGGAGTTGTAGAACTTTTTCTATGGATTTAATACTCTAAAAAGAACATTAACTCATTTAATTAACCAAGACAAAACCTTGCTGCAAAAGCATAAAACAACTGTACAGCAATATTCTACGTGAGACACTGATTCCATACATATTTTATTTGCAATTTTTAGCCCAGTAGATTATTTTCTATGAATTTTACAAGTTCCATCTAAAATCTGCCAAAAAAACGAATTAAATTAAATAGTCAAACATGACCGTTTGACCACGCCGACGTGGCACTGACGTGGCGCTGACCTAGGCTGACTAGTCTGGACCATTGGATGTTGATCGGAGGGCTCACCGGAGCAGCCGACGGTGGCGGCGGCGACGGTCGGGGCGGCGGCGGTGGCGGTCCTCGGTGGCGGCGGAAGGTGAGACGGCGTCGGGGGCGAGGTGGCGGATCTCCTCGCGGTGGCGGCGCGTGCGCAGGCGACGGCGGTCGGCGGCTGGAGTGGCGGGCGGCGTCGGTGGCAACGGCGGCGGCTCGCGGGCGTCGGGCCTGCGGGGAAAGGGAGGGAGGCGGTCAGCGGGTGGTGGCGGTGATCCCCAGCGGGCAAGCGAGGCGAGGGGGAAGGCGCGACCATGTACGGTACCGGCGGCGGCGGTGGGCGCAGGCGGCGTTGGTCGACGTAGGTGGAGACGGCGGCGGCGCTCACGACGACGGCGATGGACAGCGTCTCCCCTGCGGCGCGTCGGCGATGGACAGCGTCTTCCCTGCGGCGCGTCGGGTGGTTGCAGAGAATGGAGAAGGGGAGAAAAAGAATAAGAGGCACGCGTATATGAAGGAAGGACCTTTAGTCCCGGTTGGTTACTCCAACCGGGTCTAAAGGGTGGTCATACATCCCTGTTGGAGCCACCAACCGGGACGTATACTCCAATTTTCAGCAGATGAAGGGGCGTGCGCGCAGGGGGTCTTTAGTCCCGGTTGGTGACTCCAACCGGGACATATTCCCCTGTTTTCAAATTTTTTCAGGTATTTTCTCTCTGTTCCCGCCTTATTTTTTATTTTGGGGTTTAAATTTGTAATGTTTTTTAAATGATAATTACTTTGGAATTTAGAAAAACTTTAAACATAAAAAGTGTTTGAATTTGAATAACTAATTCGAAACCATTTTCTGTTTTTAAACTATGAACCATTTAAAATTAATAATGAAATAACTTATATTTTTTAAATATTAATTTGGAATTTAGAAAAACTTTAAACATAAAAAGTGTATGGATTTGAATAAATAATCCAAAACCATTTTCTATTTTTAAAAAATAATTAATGTAACCATTTAAAATTAAAAATGAATTAACTTATATTTTTGAATATTAATTTGGAATTTAGAAAAACTTTAAACATAAAAAGTGTTTGGATTTGAATAAATAATTCAAAACCATTTTCTATATTAAAAATAATTAATGTAACCATTTAAAATATGAACCATTTACAATTAAAAATGAATTAACTTATATTTTTTAATATCAATTTGGAATTTAGAAAAACTTTAAACATAAAAAGTGTTTGGATTTGAATAAGTAATTCAAAACCATTTTCTGTTTTTAATGGGCGGAAAAAAAAGGACGAAAAATAATGGACGGAAAGAAAATTTGATTAGGATAGAACTGGAATTACAGTACATAACGCAACTAACACAAAGTTACATAGAAGAACTGAAAATTAAGATACATGGCCAGATTAGGCCACAATCGGCGAACTTGTTTTGAAATATTGGAATAATTCAGTCATGCTCCTGCCTACACCTGTAATACTCGCCACTGTAGTCGTCGTACTCGCCGCGGCCGTCGTCGCTATCGTCGTCGGGGTCGCCGTAGTTGAACCTTGAAGGTTGAGTACGAGTGGGCTGGACTTGAGGGTAGCGCAGGCGGGGGCTAGAGTCAGCGGCCGTGTCGTAGGCCATGACGCTCTGGAGAGTCCGGCCGCGCCACCACAGCCGACGGCCGGCCTCGTTGAAGTTCGGAGGAGGTGGGCCCTCCTCCTCGTGCCTGGCGAGTGCCCTCTCACACCGATCCACGAAGAAGGCTTCCCAAGTCGGGAAATAGTCGGGATGCCATCTGGGATTCCTCCGCTACTCCGGCGTGAGCTCGAAGTAGTAGTGGTTCGTGATGGCCATCCGACGCGCCACACCTAGAGGGACATGAGGAACCGGCACGCCTTTGGCGCTCAGCATCCAGCCGACGGGGACACAGTAGCCCGGCGGGCAGGGGTAGTTCGAGGCGCAAAGCGCCTCCGCCTCCCTGGGAGTTAGTGCTACGGTGGAAGGCATGGGAAAGAGTGATGAGGTTGCAGATATGAGTCTAGATATGTGCAATGACAATGGAGGCCAACCCTACATATATATATATAGTGAAGAACTGGCGGGAAGAACTGGAGGGAAGAACTGGCGGGAAAAACTGGCGGGAAGAACTGGAGGGAAAAACTGGCGAGAAAAAATGGCGGGAAGAAAAATGGCGGGAAAAATGGCGTGTCGACATTATGTCGTGCGGCGTGTACCTTGTCCCGGATGGTGTCACCACCGGGACTAAAGATGAACCTTTAGTCCCGGTTGGAGACACCAACCGAGACAAAACACGAGTCAGCACTAATAATAGGGGTGAGTGTCGGAAAATGGAAAAGGGCTTTTCCGTGCGACAAAAAGGAAAACTTCCTCCTGCAATATTGTTCTCCATACCAATGTCCACACACATGCATAATATGGGCACAACATCACAAACTATGCCGTGATTCAGCACATAACATCGGTCATTTGGACCGAAAGCCATGAAACCTCGAACATGATAGGTCATTTTGTGAAGGTTTTTTCGAAACATGATCAATATACCAAGTCTGGTATTTTTCCTTTCAACTATGTAACATAATATGACACCACGCGAAGGATTTTCATTGTTCGGATTTTTTTTGAATTTATTATGCCCGTTTTGAATTATCTGAATTTCTAACTATGGTCGAACCGGTGTGCATGAAGATGGGGGACGAGCATCGTTAGAACTTGCATTGGATCTCTGAAGAAACCACATATTGCGAGTCTAAAAATGATTTTTTTCAAAAAATCACGGGCGATAGATCATGTACCTGTAGTACAAACCGGACCAACTTCCTGCCGATTCGGCAGACATTTGTCATTTTTACCCGGGATGGACGAAAAGGTTTGAGATGTCCCGGTTGGGAGATAGTACATGTAAGGTGGTCTAGTATTTTAGTAAAATGGGACGGTAGCATTCTAAAACGGAATTTTGGTGGTTACTTCACAAAACGACCCGTTTTTTGCGCTCGGAAAATGGAAAAGGGCTTTTCCGTGCGACAAAAAGGAAAACTTCCTCCTTCAACATTGTTCTCCATACCAATGTCCACACACATGCATAATATGGGCACAACATCACAAACTATGCCGTGACTCAGCACATAACATCGGTCATTTGGACCGAAAGCCATGAAACCTCGAACATGATAGGTCATTTTGTGAAGGTTTTTTTGAAAAATGATCAATATACCAAGTCTGGTATTTTTCCTTTCAACTATGTAACATAATATGACACCACGCAAAGGATTTTCATTGTTTGGATTTTTTTTGAATTTATTATGTCCGTTTTGAATTATCTGAATTTCTAACTATGGTCGAACCGGTGTGCATGAAGATAGGGGACGAGCATCGTTAGAACTTGCATTAGATCTCTGAAGAAACCACATATTGCGAGTCTAAAAATGATTTTTTCAAAAAATCACGGGCGATAGATCATGTACCTGTAGTACAAACCGGACCCACTTCCTGCCGATTCGGCAGAGATTTGTCCTTTTTACCCGGGATGGACGATAAGGTTTGAGATATCCCGGTTGGGAGATAGTCCATGTAAGGTGGTCTAGAATTTTAGGAAGATGGGACGGTAGCATTCTGAAACGGCATTTTGGTGGTTACTTCACAAAACGACCCATTTTTTGCGCTTGGAAAATGGAAAAGGGCTTTTCCGTGTGAGAAAAAGGAAAACTTCCTCCTGCAACATTGTTCTCCACACCAATGTCCACACACATGCATAATATGGGCACAACATCACAAACTATGCCGTGATTCAGCACACAACATCGGTCATTTGGACCGAAAGCCATGAAACCTCGAACATGATAGGTCATTTTGTGAAGTTTTTTTCGAAACATGATCAATATACCAACTCTGGTATTTTTCCTTTCAAACTATGTAACATAATATGACACCACGCGAAGGATTTTCATTGTTCGGATTTTTTTTGAATTTATTATGCCCGTTTTGAATTTTCTGAATTTCTAACTATGGTCGAACCGGTGTGCATGAAGATAGGGGACGAGCATCGTTAGAACTTGCATTGGATCTCTGAAGAAACCACATATTGCGAGTCTAAAAATGATTTTTTCAAGAAATAACGGGCGATAGATCATGTACCTGTAGTACAAACCGGACCCACTTCCTGCCGATTCGGCAGACATTTGTCCTTTTTACCCGGAATGGACGATTTCGGCAGGCTGGGCCAGGCAGCACTAATGATAGGGGTGAGTGTCGACATTATGTCGTGCGGCGTGTACCTTGTCCCGGATGGTGTCACCAACTGGGACTAAAGATCAACCTGTAGTCCCGGTTGGAGACACCAACCGGGACAAAACACGAGTCAGCACTAATGATAGGGGTGAGTGTCGATATTATTTCGTAAGTGTCGACACTATGCCGAGCTGCTTGTACTATAAATAGGCATCCTTGCGAGTCCAGTCCTCCAGCCAGTTTGAGGCATCTCCAAGATGGTTTTCGAGAGCAGGGACACCACTGCGGCCAGTTTCAGGGAGATGCCGACGGATCCCAGTCCTCCGGCATCTCCGAGAAACTGGTCATAGAGGCACTCCCTAATATGTGAAATTAGTTAGCTCCGAGGCGTATTGATCTAGTTAGAGAAGTTACAAGCTGCAAGATGGTTTTCGAGAGCAGGGACACCACTGCGGCCAGTTTCAGGGAGATGCCGACGGAGCCCAGTCCTCCGGCATCTCCGAGAAACTGGTCATAGAGGCACTCCCTAATATGTGAAATTAGTTAGCTCCGAGGCGTATTGATCTAGTTAGAGAAGTTACAAGCTGCAAGATGGTTTTCGAGAGCAGGGACACCACTACGACCAATTTCAGGGAGATGCCCCCGGATCCCAGTCCTCCGGCATCTCCAAGAAACTGGTCATAGAGGCACTCCCTAATATGTGACTGCGCGCGTTTGGAGATCAGATCTTAATGGTAAGTATGAATCGGGACAACTTCTTCATAGTCCTGGTCCAGCCACAAAACGGGACTAACACTCAAGACATTTATTAATATTAAAAACTAAGACTACAAAACCGGGACTAAAGGCCATAAACCGCGAAAGATATCCTTCGGTCAAGCCACAAACTGCGAAATACATGAACTAGAGTTACATAATATGAGCATGAACTTCTTGGCATATGTCCTTCCTTATGATCGCTTCACACGTAACCATGGAGCATCTTCTTTACTTAACGGAATGCTTTGGTCAGTTTTCACTGTGAAGGGCGGAATTTCATCAAACTTATTATAATCTTCTGACATGTCTGTCTTGTCCTTGATTCCCACGATGTTTCTTTTCCCTGAAAGAACTATGTGACGCTTTGGCTCATCATATGATGTATTCGTTTGCATATTTTTTCTTTTTTTCGGTCTGGAGGACATGTCCTTCACATAGAAAACCTGAGACACATCATTGGCTAGGACGAATGGTTCATCTCTATAACCAAGATTGTTGAGATCCACTGTTGTCATTCCGTACAACTGGTCTATCTTTACCCCTTCCCCATTCAGGTTGACCCATTTGCAGCAAACAAAGGGACCTTAAAAGAGACTCCATAGTCTAGTTTCCATATCTCCTCTATGTAACCATAATATGTGTCCTTTTGTCCATTCTCGTCTATTGCATCAAAGCGGACACCACTATTTTGGTTGGTGCTCTTTTTATCTTGGGCGATCGTGTAGAATGTATTCCCATTTATTTCGTACCCTTGGAAATTCAATACAGTAGAAGATGGTGACGCGGCCAACAAGTATAGCTGATCTCCAACAGTGGTGTCATTCAAGAGATGTGTCCGCATCCAACCACCGAAAGACTTCATGTGTTCATCTATAATCCATGATTCAGGCTTCCCCGGGTTTTTGGAGCGTACAATATTCTTGTGTTCCTCGATATACAAAGCTGCCAAGGTGGAATTATGTAGAACTGTGTAGTGTGCTTTAGTGAAAGAATCCCCGTCCCTACATATCATTGCTTTCTTTCCCAGCGTGCCTTTTCCACTTAGTCTTCCCTCATGCCGCGAGTCAGAAACACCAATCGGCTTAAGGTCAGGAATAAAGTCAACACAAAACTCAATGACCTCCTCTGTTCCATATCCCTTGGAGATGCTTCCTTCTGGTCTAGCACGGTTATGAACATATTTCTTTAAGACTCCCATGAAACTCTCAAAGGGAAACATATTGTGCAGAAATAACGGACCGAGAATGGCAATCTCTTCCACTAGGTGAACCAGGAGATGCGTCATAATATTGAAGAAGGATGGTGGGAACACCAATTCAAAACTAACAAGACATTGTACCACATCCTTCTATAACCTTGGCAGAATATCTGGATTGATTACCTTCTGAGATATTGCATTGAGGAATGCACACAGCTTCACAATGGGTACTCGAACATTTTCCGGTAGAAGCCCCCTCAATGCAATCGGAAGCAACTGCGTCATAATCACGTGACAGTCATGAGACTTCAGGTTTTGGAACTTTTTCTCTGCCATATTTATTATCCCCTTTATATTAGATGAGAAGCCCGACGGCACCTTGATACTGTAAAGGACTTCAAAAAAGATTTCCTTCTCTGCTTTGGTAAGAGCATAGCTGGCACGACTTAAGTGACGCCCTTTATCCGTCTTGTTATGTGTATGCATGTTCTTTGGGTCTTTCATAATTTTTTGGTCCTCCCGTGCTTCTGGTGTATCTTTTGTCTTCCCATACACGCCTAGGAATCCTAGCAGGTTCACGCAAAGATTCTTCGTCACGTGCATCACGTCGATTGAAGAGCGGACACGCAGGACTTTCCAATATGGCAGCTCCCAAAATATAGATTTCTTCTTCCACATGGGTGCGTGTCCTATAGCGACGTCGTTCGGAACTGATTTACCACCGGGACCCTTTCCAAAGATTACTTCTATGTCCTTGACCATACCAAATACATCATCACCAGCAGGGAGTTCAGGCTTCTTCCAGTGATCTGCCTCACCTTTGAAATGCTTGCCTTTCTTTCTTACGGGATGATTGGTCGGAAGAAATCGTCGATTCGCCAGGTACACAACCTTCTTGCATTTATGCAAATATGTACCTTCAGTCTTATCTAAAAGTGGGTGCATGCCTTATATCCCTTGTTTGTCTGTCTTGAAAGGTTACTAAGAGCAGGCCAATCATTGATGGTTACGAATAACAACCCTCGTAGATCAAATGGCTCCTGTTTGTTCTCATCCCACGCACGTACACCTGGTTTGCCCCACAACTGTAAGAGTTCTTCAACTAATGCCCTAAGGTACAGATCAATGTCGTTGCCCGGTTGCTTCGGGCCTTGGATGAGCACTGGCATCATAATGAACTTACGCTTCATGCACAACCAAGGAGGCAGGTTGTAGATACATAGAGTCACGGACCAGGTGCTGTGACTGCAGCTCTGCTCCCCAAAAGGATTCATGCCATCCGTACTTAGACCAAACCATAAGTTACTTGCGTCACCTGCAAAGTCTGGGAAGTCTCTCTCGATTTTTCTCCACTGTGACCCATCAGCAGGGTGTTTCAACTTCCCGTCTTTTTTATGGTCTTCTTTGTGCCATCGCAACAACCTGGCATGCTCTTTGTTTCTGAACATGCGTTTAAACCTTGGTATTATAGGAGCATACCACATAACCTTAGCAGGAACCCTCTTCCGGAGGGGCTCTCCCTCAACATCACCAGGGTCATCTCGTCTGATCTTATACCGCAACGCATTGCATACCGAGCATTTATCTAAATTCTCATACTCCTTACCGCGGTAGAGGATGCTGTCATTAATACATGCATGTATCTTTTGCACATCTAATCCCAGAGGACAGAGAGTCTTCTTTGCTTCGTAGGTACTCTCGGGAAGTTCGTTATGTTTTGGAAACTTCGGCTTCATTATTTTCAGCATCTTTTCAAATGAGGAGTCAGTTAGACCACACTCTGCCTTCCATCGCAACAATTCCAGTGTGGTACCGAGCTTTGTGCTGCCATCTTCACAATTTGGGTACAACAATTTCTTGTGATCTTCTAACATGCCCTCTAACTTCAACTTCTCATTTTCTGTTTCACAGTCTCGCTTTGCATCAGAAATGACCCTACCAAGTTCATCAGCCGGCTCATCTGATGCCCGTTCTTCACCTCTTTCCTCTCCATTGTCTTCCATTGCAGTACCATTGTATTCAGGAAACATATGATGATAGTTGTTATCATCATCTTCTTCTTCACCATCTTCCATCATAACCCCTCTTTCCCCGTGCTTGGTCCATCAATTATAGTTGGACATGAAACCTTTCATAATCATGTGGCCGCGAATGATTTTCGAGGAAGAGTACTCCTTGTTGTTCCGACATTGAACACATGGACAACGTATAAAACCATTCTCTTTGTTTGCCGTAGCCACATCGATAAATTTATCCACGCCTTTCATATACCCGGCTACGCGCCGGTCACTGTACATCCATTCCCGACCGTTCATCTGCATCATATAAGTAAGTTTATCAAAAAACAGGACATCATAAATAGTAAAATGACCAATTCACATCGACACATGCATTGTATCAATGACAGAGAAAAGATAAGATTGCTAACCTCGATCGAGGGAAATAAAGAGGAGAAAGCTCAAGTGCGTCTCGGACACCTTCTATATTTTTGTTCTATGAGAAATTGAATGGGATTATTCACTCAAACATTTCATCAAACACCTTCAATGCATGCATAGAAGAGAAAAAACTAGCACACCCCTCACACCTTCCACCAAGAGAAAAAACAGAGTGGAGGCAGAGGGGGCTGGGGCGTTGCATTTATAGAGGGCGGGAGAATACGTCCCGGTTGGAGCCAGCAACCGGGACTAAAGGTGTGTGCCACGCCACGTGGCTGTGGCCAAACCTTTAGTCCCGGTTGCTGGCTCCAACCGGGACGTATGCCCCCTTACCAACCGGGACGCATGCCTCCTGGCCCCGTGCCCGCTCGAACCGGGACGCGTGCCAGCATTAGTCCCGGTTAGTGGCGCAACCGGGACTAATGCTCTGAGGGGGCGCGAACGGATGGCCCTTTTTCCATTAGTGTTTGCACACGGTGGAAATGGTCCTTCACACATGATATCTCAGTTCAGCACCAACCAAAGTTATCGCAATACTTGTAGTAGCAAATATTTACCAAAATGTTTGATCTCATAAAAGCTTTGCAAAATTGAAATAACATAGCCCCACAACTGTGTTGTCAGGCGTGGCTAGGTTCGCACCGAAACAATGGTTTGGAAATATCATATTCTATAAGTTACTAGAACAGTGATAATTGTGAGATATTTAAAATAACTAATAACAAAAAATAAACAAGAACAAAGCAAATTACTAGAGTAAACAAGAACATGAGAGTGTTGTTGTGGGAGTTGCAATATGACTAAGGAGTTTTCAGGGGTGTTAGATCCACAACTAGCAATTGGGTTATTCATGGTTAGGATTTATCTATGTCTTTATTTGTACGCATGTATAAGAGAAGCTCCAAGTTAGATGACCAAAAGACTAGAGATGATTGTACGTTATGCAGACACGCCACTTGCAGCATAGCACTGGCGGCTATAGATTGTGTGCACGCCGCTAGTTAGCCGCGTGGCATGGTACCCTCGTCACCGAGCCTCGTCGCCTCGTCGGCTAGAATACCTGCGCCGACGGGCGAAAATCAAATTGGTCGTCAGCACTAGCAGTTCAGCCGACGAGTCCCGCCACCATCAGCGGTAAGGTGTTACCACTGCCAGTATACTGGTGACGAACGGCTCTATCTTCGGTGTATTTGATTCCTTCCTGTCAATGGTAAGCATTTTCATGATAGTGACTACGTCATGTCGGAGCTGCCGATGGTAGAGGTGGAGGCACCAGCATCGGAGGACCAGCCGGCGATGGCAGAGGTGGCGATGGTGGAGGTGGTGATGGCAGAAGTGGCGGCGACGCCTGAGGAGGCACCGGACCAGAAGTAGTGCAGAACTGACTGTCAGTTTTGCTAGCATCAAGTAGTCGTTTACTTGGATTGTATACCCTGCTGATAATAACGAAAAATCATGTTTTGTTTTATGCTGAAGTAGTGGCCTGCTCGTAATATTCTATTTCAGTTTCGTCGGATAAGTGCAACGTGTTTTTTACTCAAGCTACCTTAGAAGTAGATAGTCAAACACATAAACTTGGTTCCTTTACGTCAAACTTGGTCCTTTAGCGACAAATGCCTACGAACTAGAATCCGTGATCTAGGAAAATTAAATTTATGTGTTTGACTATAATTCGCATCCTATGCCTCAGTGATCTCCTATCAATCCAGCTTTGTCACACTGCAAAAAACTTTCACTTGCTATCGGACAGACGCTTCTCTCTAACTATTTATTCCTTCTCAACTCAAAATGATATACATGCCATCAGCATCCATATCTCCACAAACACACCCACAATATCTAGACCCACGCTATGGATGGAATCTACCTAACTCTATGCAAGCTATGCTTCGAAGTCCTTCCTATAGAAGCCATGAAGATGGATGCGCTGAACCAGATCATTCAAAACTTTGGCGGTGAGGTGCTGGAGGTGTTGCCCTAGGAGAGACAGTTCTTCCAGGGGAACCCTGGCTTGAGGTCCCCGGGCAACCTCCCAAAGCAGTACAAAGCTTGGAATCATCCGCGACTTACCTAGATCGCCAATCGCCTTGAAGCATCGGGTCACCATGCTTGTTTCCGGCGGTCTCAGTAGGCCACCACGCGTGGCTAGAGGACATGACCACGGGCTGTCGGCAAGTAACAAAGAGAGGCGTACAAAGTACACAAATCAGTTTGGGGGTAGAATTTGAAGATGGACAAGCAAAGAACCACCAGAGACAAATAGTTATTATGATCTAATCATTTTATTTGTATCTATAATGGTTTAATAAATCAAGAAAATTATTATTCATTCGATTAGTTTCTATCTAGTTTGTCATAAAACACCTAACGTGCATTACTCAAATTGGATTAAAACGAGGCTCTATGTATTTTCTTTCCTTAGATCTAATGTTTCTGTACCAATAGACGTGTGCTTCTGAGTAGGCACGATCATGTATACCAGGGTACTGAGATAACAAGAACGTTACTGGCATGGCTGTGTAGCCATTCGTCATATGCTCAGAGCCACTGCTTCGAGGCTTGGGAGGGCTCGAGGGTAGACATTCTTGAGCATTGTTTCGACGCTACTGACACAACTACATGATGGATTCCTCAGGTCATGCAATATCATCTAGTTTAATCGACGAACATCTAAAATATATTACTCACGTTCGCTCTAAAATGAGCTCAAATTCGTGTATTTTCATGAATCTAATGTTCCTATGCTAATAGACGCGTGAGCTCGAGTGGACACGATCAATCGTACCATGGTATCGAGATCAGCAGAACGTGACTGACATGGCCGTGTAGCCGTTCGGCATGCCCAGAACGGCTGCTACCAGCCTTGGGAGGGCTCGGGGATAGAATTTCTTGAACATTATTTCGACGCTGCTAATGTGGCTACCTTCTGGGTCCCTCAGGTCCCACACTCCCGTATAATTCAACGACAAACACTTAAAATGCATTACTTACTTTCACTCTAAATCGATATCGAAGTCGTGTCTTTCTATGAACCTAAACATTCTTGTACCAATAGATGTATGTTTTCGATTGGGCACGATCGACCATATCATTGTACCAAGATCAGCAGAACCTCCCCTTTGCCCCGTTAGTAGCGATGGAAACAAATAAATATGTTACCCGTTAGTAGCGATGCATTACTCACGTTCGCTCTAAAATAAATAAACCGTGTCAGCTGATGGCATATCTTCAATTGCCCGATTCGTAGTGACACATTACCAATTTCCGAGTGAGGCGAGACCGCTGTCGTAATAAACTCTATTTTCAACTGGCCCAGGCTATTGACAGACATAACCATTGAACCAGCTAGTGAGCAATGACACTTCTGTGTCAATATTTTGTACGTCAAAATAACCCATGGAGTGAGTCATTTTGGAGAATGGAGCACGGTATTTTGAAAAAAAAAATACGAATCTTAGATTTTGCGTATGTAGATATATATTTATATTATCTACAGATCCGTGTTGAAATATTTAGAATTTTGTGCTACATAAAAATGACAAAATAGGGCTCTAAAAATGAAAAACAAATAATAATGAGAGGCCACGCACACGCTCCCAAAATACCTACTAAGATCCAACATGCACTAGTTTAAGGGACGATTAATCTGGTTTTTGGAACATTTTCTGTAAGCAAATGGATGTTTAAGGGCAATGATGCCAATTTTAGACAATTTATTGAAACAAAATATATTGCATTTAAATTGCTATTTTTGTCAAAATTCATCATAAAGTGAAAAAATCGTGAAAAACTTTCAAGACGATAATTCTATCCAAATTTCAAAAATCTACAAATTTATGTGGGTCTTAAATTTTTAAACTCTGGTGGACTCTGGTGGACTGGAGGTACAACAAATTTATGTGGATCGCACTAAATAATATAAAACTATAGGATTTGAATTAGCAGATCAAAGCAGATACTATACTATATGCAAACGAACCTGTGGTTGGGTGGCTAGGAGGATGGTTGTACCTCCAGTCCACCAGAGTTCAAACCCCAGGTTTGACACTGTGTGTTGCATAAAAGACGGAATATTTTTTCAGTGGGAGGCGACGTTCGTGTCGACAGCGAGACGCCCGTGTTGACTTCGTCAATCTCAAGACCCGATCCGCCGACTCGGTCTATCGGGGGTGCTCATAGGAGTAGGATGTGCGTGTATGCGATCATAGGAGTGGATGCATATACGTGTTGTGAGCGTCTACGATTATACCGTGTTTCAAAAAAAAAAACACAGATACTATATCCCTGTCACGCTATCTAAAACATTCATGTTACGTAGCCGGTCTGTTACATGGAAGTATATGCACTTCCCAAACATTTCATCTGCACCATCAATTCAGAAATAGGAGTACGAATCACACGACAATTATATGCAAATTAATCTTGGAGATCAGGCATCTCGAATATCGCATCGGAAAAATTAGAGCCCGTGAATCAATACGTACGTCGATCACAATCTCGATCGTGCTATATATACCCACACGCACGTGTCGTCTCCATATATCTCCCTACAAACCAAATAGCACCAAGCACCCAGCCCTCCGACCGCCGGCAATGGCGACCCGGCAGCTCTGCGCGTTCCTTTGCATCATGTTCCTCTTCCTGGCTGTGGCTTCCGCCGCCTCCACAGCACCACCGGCTACCGTGGTCGCCCCACCTCCACCGGCTTCCACCGCCGCCCCAGCCCCACCCCCACCGGCTGCCGCGGCCGCCCCAGCCCCAGACCCTTTCGCCGACCCTGAATACCAGCCAAAACCCGGCGACACAGCTGCCGCTGGGCGCATCCACCACGCCCACGCAGACTGCTACAGGACGGTGACGCAGGTGGACACGGAGTGCGCGCGGCAGTTCATCGTGGCGATGTTCACCGGCCGCACCCTAATGGATTTCCCGATTACCGCCGAGTGCTGCCACCAGCTCGCCTGCGTCCGCGAGTGGACGTGCCGCAACGTGCTCGGCGGCGTCTGCACGCCCCCGGCGAGGGACTTGTGCCCGCCACCGTAGGCGACGCCGGCGACGGCCATCCCACGTTCGTCGACTAAGCAGTAGGCGTAGCCCAGGTATCCACGTTTGGCGTGTAACCACAAAGAGCCATAATAACTCCCACAATGTATTTTGCGGCATGCACCATCTTGAGTCTTGACGCATTTTGGCAAGGAAATAAAAGCTCATGTTATCTGAAAATAACCATCGTATCCTACATTTACGTGCATGCATGCAATTGAACATCTGTAACGTTCAAGACTCTTGCTCGGCAATGCCCCGTAGTTAGAATTACGTTGTGCAATAATTAATCTCTCACGCTTCACCGTCCACCCAAATCGGAAAAAATCCTATGCGACCTGGTTGTTCCGTGTCCCGAGCGGTGTACCAAGTTGATTGTGTGTTTGCCACGTAGCACAACTAATCTCAAAGCTTCTAGACACTTATTTTCTACTTATCAAATCCCTAATCCCACCGGGACCAGCTCCTTCCCGAACCTTTCGTCTACTTACGATTGGTATTCCTGCACATTTTCGACAGTCCGTCCAAATGGCGATCGACCTCGAAGACGAAGGTACCACACGGCGAATGGACATGGAGCGGACGCGGCGGCTAGTCCACCACCAGAACACACTGTACCCAGAGCTCCTCGCGTGGTAAGTACAGTATAGATCTCCACTATGATTCCCGTGGGTTTCATCCAAACCCTCTCTTGATTGAAATCATCCAAACCCTCTCTTGATTGAATTCATCCCCGTGTACCACATGATTGCAGGTTGATAATCGAAATTCATCATCTGAAAAAATTATTCCAAGAGTTGGGATGTTCTTTCAATGTTGATAATAGAAATCTATACACAAGTGTGCCGTTTGGAGAGTATCAGCCAGCTTTCGTTCCAGCTATCCATGGAGAGTTTACAAGAGAGAGTCTTGTGATAATTAGCTATATTATCATAACATCACATATTTCAAGATAAAAAGAGTCTACATTTTAATAAATAAGACTTTGCATGATACCACATATATGTTATTTTTTAGTATGAAGCTAGTAATTTAGACTAATAACATATGCATGCTACTATTGTAAGTCACTTTCCACTATGACTAGTCTAAACAGGAATGGAGCATGTGTATATTGTCATTTTTGTAGAATGCATTTATGATTGTATATTCACATACAATATTAATAATATTAATCTCTATTAATTTTAAATTGATATGATTCCTTTCTAAGAATAGCAAGTATTAATACTCATAATTTGTGCATTTCTAGAAAAAAACGTCATGGGTCGCTCTCGCGCGGGTGATCCCGAGGTGACCCCCCCCCCCCCCCCAAAAAACCTAGCCAGGCGGCAGTGGCGCTGGCTGTGAAGGCGGTGGGGAAAGGTGGGTACGTCTTCCTCCCAAGGCTTCACGCCGAGAGGCGGGACACGCACGGATCAGCGTGTCATCTGCAAGGGCGCAGTAGTGGGATAGCCTGGAGGTGGGGCGGTGGGACATGGTGGCGGCGATGTCGTCCTTACAACGTTCTCCACTTAAATGCTTCCCCTCGAGGTTCTCCATCCTAGATCTGCTGGCCTAGATCCGGCGGATCTGGTGGCTTGTGAAGGCCGGTGGTGAGGGGGCTTCCAGTCTGGCTTCCAATAAAGGGGCTTTGGTCCTAGGATCCCTCTCATGCCATGACGAAGATATACCTGTTTCATGACTTTATTGATCTGGTCGGATTGTCGTGTTCTGGAAGATTTCACTGCTGAACTCCAATGGATGACATGCCAGAGTGCGCCAGATTGGATGGATTTTGGTCACGCGCAACCATGTTTTTATCTAGCCGTTTAGTTTCAGAGGGAGTGCTGCAAAGCTTTGTAGACCGTTGCTATCAAGGACATGCCATTAGTTCCATGGTGAAGTCAGTCATGGAGAATGACATAAAAGCCGAGCTCTGAAGACTCGTAATGGTGGTTTGAATCTTGGTAGCCATGAGGTTTTGACTTGGTGATCTAGGTATTGAAGCAGCGATATTGGAAAGTGGGAGCGACAGTACATGAGAATTCCAGAGTTCAAACTTCATGGTAAAAATCCAAGTTCTATGCTTAATTGGTTGTGCCTGGCAATGACCTTGTTGAAGGCATTGTTTTTTTAGCGCGGAGTTTTTCGGGGTGAAAACCTATGATCGATGATCAAGGCGATGACGCTGCTAGTGCACTATTCCATTCTTGGAGACATCGTATGTGGAGAGGATGAATTTCTGGTGCTGCATGGGTGGTGTTTGGTCCCTGTTGTAGGGCATAGATCGCTGTAGCTGGACTTTCTTTTTTTCTGTAATTGTTCTTTCTTTTTTGGCTATGTGCATCTGTATTGCCATTAGCATAATATGTTGTTGCATAGGATGGGTATAATTGGTATCTCACGATATTAATATAGCAGGTATTGATATTAGAGTCACCATATAAGAGCTGCCCATCTGATTTGTAGTTTGCAACTTAGAGAGTCAGACAAACTAGACAAGGCTTCTTATCGACATAACATACATCACATCTAGCCAATATGAAGATTACGCAGATGCTGCTCTGGACTGTCGTCTTCCTCGTGCAAATCAAACTGTAAAGCTTTATTTTTAGATTCCTTTTTTTTAGAAAGGAGCCTATATTAATATCATAAGACATTAATTACATCCAGTCTCTGCAACAACACATTGTCCTAGCAGCCATATGGATACACACATCCAAAAAAATAAAGAATAATTATAAAAAAGAAAATTCCTGCTGCAGTTACCCATTTGTTGAAACAGCAGTACTATCACCACGAAGACACCCCCGGAAGTCCAGCTTCTCCAAAAACAAGGTGTTCAAAAAGGAAGCAGTGCACAAACACCATCATCGTCGCCCGATCATGATCTTAGGGTTTCATCTTAAAGAAAGTCCAAGCTCTCAAAACAATACTCTTTCAACAATACAATTTTTATGATATATGATTTCTTAACCAAATTTATAATCAAACTAATTTCTCGAAATACATATTTGCCTTATAAACCAGAATGGAGGTAGTATAATTAATTGTGAAAGTCTCAGTTTTCGAGAAATTAGAAGCACAGAGGGTACGTGAGGTGTCAATAATCACCAGTACGTGAGACAGCAGTGGTTGTAATGACGGACAAAAACAAAATTAAGCACCTCATTACTGCATTCGATTTCCAAAACTAAGCCACTAATCAATGCGTTGACGGTTGGTCACAATCTCATACACCGGAGCCGAAGTCCAAACCTATCTTATACGACTACCGTACGATCGACTACCGTACGATCAGCAGTGCAGACCAAATACCCCAACAGCCGCGATGGCAACAATCAGGCAACTGCTCTCCATGCGCGCCCTGTGCGTGTGCCTCCTCCTCCTCACAACCGTCGCTCTCGCTGCCACCGTCGCTCCCCGCGACGACTGCTGCAAGACGGTGACGGAGGTGCCGACGTGGTGCGCGCGTGAGTTCATCATGGCGCTCTTCGACGGAGACTACCCCGTCAGCCACCACTGCTGCTCGCTGCTCGCCTGCGTCGGCGAGCGGACATGCGACCACGTGCTCCGCGGCCTCTGCCCGCCCCCGGAGGCAAATCGTTGTCCGCCGGCGGCAGCTACCCGTTTCGTCGTCGTACACGACGACTAGGGTCCCAATGGCTGAATAATAGAGACATAGTACATTCATGTGCATATGTGCAGTATGTGTATAATATCTGAATGCGCGTCTTCTTTTTTCTTGGGAGAATATCTGAAATTCTGAATCGTGTCTGGGATTCCCTTTTGAGCAAACCTTACGCACGCTTGTTTTGAAAATGGTTATCTAAATTCTTCTTTTAGGGAATTATCTACATTCTTTTTTAGGGAATTATCTACATTCTTTTTTTTAGAACCCTTCCCGCCGAGACTCTACAGTGCCGCCCTCACCCCGTGCGAGCCTGCACGCGATGTCCGCGTCCTGCACACCGCCAAGCGACATCCGCGCCTCCCTGTATGGTGCGTCTTCCGCGGTAACGTCCCCTGCAGCCGTAGGATGCCTGCAACTCGATATCTTTGAAGACTGGATCCCTTAATTCAGGTTCGACATCCTCCTCGGTCTTAGAACATTCGTCTGCAGGAGGGTTTTAGTAGAGCACCCTTCTTGTCTGATTAATTTTTCCAAGTTCTAATGTGCATGAACTGTGAGCTTCCAGTTTTATATTAAATTGTCCAAGCATCCGATGTGTGTGAACTGTGAGGTCTTTGTGCTATAGGCATGATGAGGTTCCGCGGAGTCAGAGCATCTCTAACCTATCCCCTTTGCTTTAGAGGAGAAAAAGGATCCCAAAAAATTAGAGGAGTATATTTGTTCCATTAAACTTTGGCCGGATTCGATCCCTAAAAACATAGAGGAGTAAAACAATTTTCATCACAATTTTGAAATCTCCACACCACATGTCAAGTATCCATATTACAAACATACATAAATATTATCCAAAATACATTAAATCGATCGTGTTAGATCCAAAAGTGAGGCCTTCACCATCTCGACCACCTCTTCCACAATCTCGGCCACCTCACAGAGCACCTCGGCCACCATCACCACCACCACCACCACCTAGCTCTTGGGCCAAGATCCTTGCTTGAGAAATCTCCCAATATGCCCTAGCTTTGTCATCCAATGTGCTTGAGGTTGAGGTCGTCGAGGCCTTGCTGGTGAGAATGGTCAAGTTGGGACATGAACTTGGCGACGCTCACCTCGGTGGCACTCAGAGTCGGCCCGGGTATTTCATCGACCACCTAGCGGGCGCCTCATTGAGGTGCGGCGGTGGCCCGCGAGGAGGACGATGGCGTGGCCTTGGAGGTCGGCTTGGGCCTTCCCTTTGTCGTAGGCTTGGGTGTGGAGGCCACTACGGCCTTCCTCTTCTTCTTCTCCTCCGCAGCTTGCGAATGGGATATCAAGTCCTCGTTGTTGAAATTTGCCCACAGATCAATCACATCAAACTAGACGAACAAACATGCTCGAAAATACTTGTGGCCACGGGCACGTATCGTGCCCTCGAATTTTCTTTATTACTTCTTTTCTCACACTCACACGGTTTTACAAATCGATGCCTCCTCGTGTGTATACATACACACACGGCCAAAGGCAAAGCTAACCTAATAGGACTAGTACTCATACTCGTACACGGACACACAACACACCATCTAAACCTACACGCATACAAGGACACATCAATACTGAACCTGACCAAGGACACACCAATACTGAACCTGAACCTGACCAGCCTAGTACTAGTCGAACTCAAACACACACACACACGGTAGACACTATCTAGGAAAAACACACGCATACACTTACCTAATCAAAATTAATGCTAACAATCTCCCTCTAATTTTAAATTGCCGTCTCCTCGCGCTCCCCCTGATCTTGACTCCTTGCAGCTTCACGACATCTTGACTCAACTCAACGTATGATCCAGACTCCCAGTCGCGCCGCTATCAGGCGGACACCATAGGCCACCCCAGACGCATACATGCCAACGGATCACACACCGCCCCATGTAAAGACAGGTCCTCATTGAAGAGGCTCCCCTTCACTAGTCATTGTCCCACTATACGCTTGAGCTTCATCCTCACGTCGAGACCCTTGGTCGCACCTAGCACCAGTCAACAACACGACGTGACACGCTTCAACTGCAACAGATCCTCACAGAGACGAGCACTTGGACACACCGACGACTAACAGACACGACGAAGACTCAACGTGCCAACCCGCACGCCCATGACTCCTTGACTCTTCTAACTCCCCGATTGATGATCTTGACGAGACTCCCGGCACCGCACCTCAGCACCTCCTCTCCCATCAACGATCATCCACCTCCACCACTTTTCCGACGACAATGCCCTGCCACCTCCCTCGTGTCGCTTCGCTAGACTACCATCGCCCGCCGCCTCACCAATAACGGCATGCTTGCCGCCTCCACCCAATTGCCCGCCCCGAGGCACTAGTAGGGTTGCCTCCCCGGGGCAAGCATGGCTTCAAATCTTTGACCTCGATCTAATACCAATTGTTAGAATTTGCCCACAGATCAATCACATCAAACTAGACGAACAAACACGCTCGAAAAAACTTGTGGCCATGGACACGTATCGTGCCCTCGAATTTTCTTTATTACTTATTTTCTCACACTCACACGGTTTTACAAATCGATGCCTCCTCGTGTGTATACATACACACATGGCCAAAGGCAAAGCTAACCTAATAGGACTAGTACTCATACTCATACTCGTACACGGACACACAACACACCATCTAAACCTACACTTGGAGGTCGTTGGCGTCTACCGATGAACGCGCCACGCCGGTGGTGACCAACCGTTACCGTAGCATCAGAGACATCGCGGGGGTCTATTCCGATGGCGTCGCATCGGCTGGAAAGTCTGACGGGGATATGGAACTGAGCTCCAGTGACATTCCGGCTAGGGGAAGGGAGAATCCCGGCGCCGGCGCCGAGTTCCGGTGGTTTTGGGCGAGAGAGGTCAGCGGCGAAGGGAGAGGGGGAAATTTAGGAGTCGAGTTGGCGGTCGAGTAAATTTGGGAGAGAGGAAGGGGGATTATAGGAGTCGGTATCCCATATTTGCTCCTCTAACTGTTTTTGTGGCTTCGGTTAGAGCCGCCTTCGGCGATTAGAGGAGCACATAAAGGATGCGGCCGTGAAAAGGGGATGGGTTAGAGATATTCTTATAGGCTTCAGGTAGCATACATGCATGCCTTTGTTGCTCTCCTTCTTGTTTCAGTCTCCTTGTAGTTTGATTATCTCGGGAAAGGAGAATAGCACGGTATGGTCCAGTTTCTATAATTGTAGATTTCACAAAAACATAGGATATGAAAAAATTAAGGTGAAATATGTGCGGTCATCTAATTCTGGGTTATGTTCAGTGCTGAGTACTTTGTTTCGTTGAACAACTGCAGCTCAGGGTTATTTTACCTTAGTTTCTTATGTATTTTGTTTTACAATTTGTCATATTGCTATCTCTTGAGTATGTCTGTTTGCAGTAATACAATATCTATATTGATGTGTTATAGATTCTGATTAATGTATGGTAGATACAGCCGTACCGGTTTGCTCAGCAACTTTTACACCATCATACTACCACTGTCCTCTAGATTCATGTCCAAACTCATTAATGGTTTTCCTTTATTTCTAGCACAGCATTTAGGAATGGTTCTTGCATTTTGTATTGTCTTACATGTTTAATTTACTTTGCCTGCTGAAATTTTGGTTCGCCAAAAGGCATGGATATATATGAACCAAGGAAAGTAACTAAACGTTTTTGTTTAGTACTTTAAATTGCTGCTTTTCTAAATGAATAAAGGTAAGTGAAATTCATGAATACTTTATAAGACCAGCTCACATATTTCTCTTTGTATGCCAGACTGAGTATATCCATTTTCTAATTAAATGTGTGAATATATCATTCGCAAGGTTCAGAGCTGCATGATAAAAGTGAATAAGCAATGCTCCTATGCAAAAATATTTCCAAATGTGCCACCTGATGAAGCAGACTTAAGTATAGTAAAACACTAAGAAATTCGAGCATTTTGAAGAAATTGATAGGCTTTCACAGTTTTTTTAAAGAGCTACAGTTGTTCCTAGATGACATGAATACTTTGCTAAGAGCTACGGATACAATTATTAATTTAATTTCTCAATTAGTTCTCTCATTAATTTAATTTAGTTTCTAGACCCCTCCTCCTCCCACACCCGCGCGGCGGCGCTGCACCGCGCCGGCGGCCTCCCTCCCCGCCGCCACCGCTGCCGCCGCAGGGATCGTCGCCAGGCAAAGACCTGGGGCGTGGCGGCGGCGACGTCCCTGATCGCGATCTGGCGGGAAGACGGTGGCGTCCGTCCCTGCTGGTTTGGCGGTGGTGTTGCGGCGAGCGGCAGCCGGTGATCCTCAGCCTAGATGGCGGCAGGCGGCGACGGGGATCTGGGCCTAGCCGCGATCTGTCCCATATGTTCGCCTCGACGCCGGCGTTCAGGCGACCCGGGCCTTGGCCGTGACACTAGGGCGCTTGGGGCATCTGCCCCCGGCATGGTGGTGGTGGCCTCCTTCTCCGTCGGACTGGTCGGCCGGGTGGTCTTACCGTCTTGCGACGGATCCTGCTAGTTTCCGGCGGGTGGCGTGGGTGCTGCTGGCTCGGTTTCAATAAAGGATGTGGTCCTGGATCCCTCTAAAGCCAAGACGATGATCTGCCGGATGTTGGTCTCCATTGACCTGGTTTCTATGTCGTGTTCCGAAAGACTCCGCCGGCGAACTCCATAAGTGCTATGATGCCGTGAGTTTGCTGGAAGGATTGAATTCCGCCGTACGCACGTTTTATCCTGACCATTTGGTTTCAGATGGTGTGCTTCGAAGCTTTGTTGGCTGTTATTATCATGAGGCATGTTCTTCTTCCATGGTGCTGACGAAGAAAGTCACGAAGACCGAGATCTGAGGACAGACAATGGTGGTTCGAGTCTGGATGGTGATAAAGAATTGGCTAGGTGACTTGTGAATAGGAGCAGTGGCATGCAAGTGGGGGCGACTACACATGAGAGGTTCATGGTCCTACCTCTCAGGATGAAAACCCATGGTCTGGCCTTAAGTGGTTGGGCTTAGCAATGGCCTTGTTAAAGGTATTGTTTTGAGAGCGCGGACTTTCTTCAGGTTGGAAACCTAGATCTTTGATCCGGCGATGACAGTGTTTGTGCATTGTTCCCTTCTTGGAGGCGTCGTTTTTAGAGAAGCTGGACTTAGGATGCTGTGTTGGTGGTGGTAGTACTGTTGTTTCAATGAATGAGTCAGTGGGACTTTTCTTTTTTCTTTTTCTTTTGCCGTGTGCATCCGTGAGGCTGCTAGGTCAATGCGTTGTTGCAGAGACTGGATGTAATTGGTACTATTTGATATTAATATATGCTTCTTTCTAGAAAAATAGTTTTCTTATTAATTACGGTTTGCTGTAGATCCTGACTTTCTACTCCTCATCACCACGTCGCCTCTGGAACGTGGATACTCATGGTTCCTAACCTGAACTAGGGACTAGGTGAATAACGGATTTCAAATATTACAACAATTACTGCATATGCTTTCAACTATCAGATTCAGTTATGCTTTTGCCTATCAAATTCAGTTGATGTCGCATGTTCAAACTAATTAGGTTGGTTTCAGAAGTTGTCTTACAAAAATCTGAAATTTGGACATGTGTGCACATGCATACTTCCTCTGTTTTAAAATATAAGATGTTTTAAGTTTGTAAAAAAAATATATCTAAACTTTCTTTAGAGTCTAGATTCACTCTAAACCTGAGTGAACCTATATAAAATAGTATAGATACATTTATTTCATAAAGCTAAAACATTTTATATTTTGAAACGGAGCGAGTACTTACTAGTCGTTAACAAAGAGGGGCTTCTCTCATGTTGGTCAGTTTGACCAGCTAGCCTAGCTAACTCATCAGCGACCATATTTGATTCACGGAAGTGGCGCTCAAATTGAATTTTCAGGAAGTCTGACGCGAGATGATAGCAATCATCCAGGATGGAAGCTGCAATTCCATTTGAATATCCGCCCTCTTGCATAGCTTGGATAACATCCGAATTTTCGGAGCAATAGATCAATCTGTTACATCCTATTGACTGAGCGAGGAGGAGGCCTTGCTTTAGGTCATGCACCTCGGCTGTCAGCACGTCATGGACAAACTCGAGCCTGGTATTGCCACAAGCTATGTTGGTCGTAGTAATGTTGGAGTATCAAGCTCCAATGGCCATTGGCAGTCACAGATTACTCCACGTGTGGGGCCATGGAGCTCATGTGCATCAAAGGATGCATCAACATTGATCTTTACAAAGTTCGGTAGCGATTTTGTCTTGCCCACCCTTTTCATCTTTGGTTTGGAGAGTTGGTCCTAGTAATGTTGGAGTATCAAGCTCCAATGGCCATTGTTGTCCTCGTTGGCTCCTTGAATTTTTCGCCTCATACTGATTGCCTTCGCTCCCACCATAGATAACATCTGGTGATCACAACGATTTTAGGGACACCACTAGTAGAAAAAGGGCTTCAGTTTGGTCCAGAGTCTGGCACTAGTCCCGGTTTGTTACGGACTAGGACTAGTATGAGCACTAGTCCTGTTTCGTACCATTTTTAGCGGCTAGAAGCCAGGGAAAACGCTAGTATCGGGTCGTTTCGGACCTTTAGTCCCAGGTCGTGATATGGCCCAGAACTAAAGGGGTGCGGGCGCGGGTAACACCCTTTAGTTCCGGTTGGTGTCTCCAACCGGGACTACAGAAACACCTCTAGTCCCGGGCCGAGATATAAAACCGGACTAAAAAAATCTGGCAATTTTTGTTTGGCAGGTTCTGCCACGACAGAAAAACGGGCAAAAATCCTGTCGTGGCAAGAGATTTTTGTCCACCTCCAGATCATTTTTTCTAATTTCAAAAGCATGCCATAAAATTAAAAAACTCTAAAAATAAAATCCTTCAAAGTTTATTTATATTAAGTGATTTAGTTATTACGAAAATTAACAAACATGAATTTCTACATATTTTGCCAAAAACTATCATGCAAACTTAAAATGGCTATAACTTTTGCGTACGATGTGGGAAAAAAACTTACAACCTATCAAAATATGCGGAAAAAACTTTGACTTTGATTTCGACCGCCTTAGGCTGTTTGGGATTCTTTTAGATTTTTAAAATTCGAAAAGAAAAAAAGTTATTTTAAAAAAGCAAATTTTTTTTTGCAAATTGCTTTATGCCATATTTGGATTCCTCACATTTTTCTGATAACAATGGAAATATTATTTGTCAAATTTTGATTTACAAATTTAAAGATATTATTTATGCCATATTAAATGAATAAATGGATAAAATATTATTTTACTTAGTTTTTTAATTTCATTGGATTAAAATACTATTATTACTTATATATTGTTGTTTACTTAAATATTTGTTTGTACTTTCAAAAATAAAGATGTATGACATATTGATATGGGTTAATAGAATTGATATGGTAGTGTTGACAACAAGGTATAAATGGGCTTCGCGCAAGGACATCCTGATAGAACAGATAAGTTAAACGTGCTGGGGGGTTGTAGTAGTGCTAAGATGGGTGACCGACCGGGAAGTTTGACCACAAGTGTAATTTGACTTAAGATTAACTATAGTTAGTATTAAAAATATTCCAAGTGAGAGGATTAATGAGTCAAACAATTTAAGAGTTTAAGAAAAAATTCGAAAACAAAATTTGAGAAGAAACTAAAAAAATTTGAAAAAAAATCTCTAGCCCCAGACCGTATTATGACCCGGGACTAAAGGTCCTCCGTCCTCGCGCTGCAGAAACGACCATGTGGTGGACTCTACTCTCGGATTGTAGCAAACCGAGACTAGAGATAGAGGCCTTTAGGCCTGATTTTGCAGTCCTCGGTGTAAAATCGGGACTAAAGGATCTTACAACCCGAAACTATAGGCCCTTTTTTGGCTAGTGCACGTGAAAGCTCAAGAATCCTATTAGCCTGATCTTCGGAGCATTAGGTAATCCAACACAGCTTATCCTGCACGATTGATGGTGCATGACTTAGTTGTCAGATTATCCAGTTCTAGATGGATCCAAACAAGCACAACTCAGCCGCTCGGGGATATAGGAATAACAAGTGCTTCATGTCTTCCGTGTCTTCTTCACACAAGGGGCATTGGGACATGCATGTTTGCTAGGACTACACCACATGGGGTTGTTTCCTGCATGGATCGCCACAATAAAATCTTTACTTTGTCGGGTACCCTGAAGCTACAGATTGTCGCCCACATAGGGTGTGGTTTCATCAGCCCGGCACCCTGGCCGCAATTCACCCTATTTCCGAACTTACTTTTCCATTCGACGTGACAGATCGATTGTAACGAAAAGATTCATATTCGAGTCAGATTGGGATCCATTCATCCTCCCAAATATTGATATTAATTTTTTATCTACACGCCATAGGTGTCCCTTCTTGAAAGTTTGAATTCCAGCCTAGATACTCTGCCAAGTGAAAGATCTATCTTTCGTAAGACACATTCAAAATATCCCGAAGGAAAAATACTTCGCACGGAGAACTCTTGCACATAGAGACTCTAGTTCCTCCAATAGCCTTCACACCTGTTTAGCTAGCAATACAAGATTAAAAGCAATGGAAATCTCTAAATTCGTCGCTTTTTTGGAACGCGAGTTTCCACACCATGTTAACCAATGCAGCCTATTTCGATTAAAACCATCGCCATCAGAAATTTGACATATCTATAGTGATTCCTTTGAAGGGTTCGTAGCATAGGAAAAAAAATCCTACGATATGAATGCCAATTAAACGAAGGTCTAATCTAGTAAATGCTAGTAACGAGTAAGGGATAACCAGAATAACTTATCCTCGAAGACCGAAAGCTTTTACAAAATCAGCTTTTGTTCACTTGTTGATCTTAAGATCGAGTAGAAGAGCTCCGTGAACTAGCAGAACATCCGTTCCCGGGCACACGTCCAGCTCCCAACAACCTCCACGCCCACACTCTAGCGGAGCAGTGGAAGCAGCAAGATCTTTTCAGAGAAACCACCGGAACATGTATTTCACTAATCCGAAGCCATGAAAAAATGCTAGAGGGAAAAGAGAACCTTCATAAGGAGGTGGTGCAAATGCAGTGGAGGGATGGCCTCCTTTTATAGGGGACGAGGCAGCCCCCATGCCATGGGCAGGCACAGGTTATTGACAACGGGTATTCAACATTAGGAAAAAATACACAGAATCAACTGCTACTCCTTACTGGCTCTAGTGTCTCTGCGTTTACGTGTCTATATGGAGTCGCTGCGCTAATGTTAAACCAGTACGGGAGCAAATCTACTACTTTATGCTTCTATTGCTTCAAAAAGATAACAAGATTAGTAGGTCTAGGTGGTATGTACACTACATGATTGTTTCTTGGCAAAAACAATGGGTATTCAGCTGAATACCCATGAATACACTTGTGCCCGTCCCTTCCCCATGCCATGGACGGCGGCCAAGGTGGGTGCCCCCACCTCTTCACTCATTCATGTGAGTGGACTCTCCACTCAACTCACTCACATGAATTCCCTTTCCACTCACTTGCATTTAATTTTCACTAGATTAAATGCAATCTCTCATTAATAAAAACAATTTTTATTTATTTTATTCATAATTTTGTTAATTACTTTAATTAGCAAACATTCTCATAAAACCTCTTGCATTATTTCGATATCACATCTGAAACCAATTTCAGAAATTGACCCAAAACAATTTCGGTACTCATCGAAATATTTCCAGCACTTATAAATCCTTTCTTTGATATATATTTTATCTACCCACTGGTGTTGGTACACCTTATGTGTGTTATTTTATGGTTCACGAATAATGAAGACATGATAGAGACACCTCTTTGATCAATAATCAGCAACGGGGCCTAGAGATATGTACTAACCCCCACACATTCAACCATGACTCTAGTAATCGTGTGAACCATTAACATCGTATTCAATTCCTTTTGTCTCGCGATATTTTACTTGCATGAGATCCGATCACAGGTATAAACTATTCCCTAGTTCGATCTCGTTACCGACAAGTACTCTTTACTCGTTTCATGATACGACATTCCTGTGACCTAGTCACATGCTTGTAAGAGGTGTTGAGGTGATATCAGCGAGAGGGTCTAGAGTATATCTCTCTATTATTTGGATAGACAAATTCCATTCTTAATTCATGGGTCTCAACTAATACTTTCAGAGTATCCAGCGATACCTTTATAGTCACCCTGTTATGGTGTGACGTTTGATGGCATCAAAGTACTTCTCCGAAATCAGTGATTGACATAATCTTATGGTTGAAGGATTAGGGTTACTTCGAATGTGTTTGATGTATCAATGTAAACTTAATGACTAGATCGTAATGCTATACCTAATTTGGGTGTGTGTTAATCATATGATTCTTCTAATGATATGATCCCGTTTATAACAACATCCAATGTTCATGATGAAAAAACCTTGATTATCTGTTGATCAACGCGCTAGTAAAATGAGAGGCATTACTAGGAACTTTGGGTTGTTTATTAAACTCACATGTATTAACGTTTCTGATTAATACAATTCCAGCATGAGAAATAAACTTTTATCATAAACCTGGAAAAATATAATAACCATTTTATTATTGTCTATCAGGCATATTCCCTTCATCCTTTACAAATATGTCTATCTTGAAGAACGACATCTCTTATGATGATATTAATTGGCCTATCATTTTCAGTAGCATATCCTTTCCACCAGAAGATAAAAATTCTTCTTCTTCCACCCATTATTCTTTGGCATACCCGGTCAATCAGAACTAGAGTGAATTAGAACTATCCGCTCCAACCATAGTTGTAGGCCAAGGTACTTATCAATAAGCCACATAGTTTTTGCACAAACACATTGATTAGAAGGATTAAATTTATTGCCATACCACTCCTAGAACGTTTTCATTTGCCAACTACATGTTGGGGGCATGATGTATTACATGCGGCTAAACTCATCACCTTTGGACCAATGGACTACAAACTTCCATTCTCCTATGCATCTTGCACAAGGGTCGGACTGATAGTTTCCTACATTCACAGGTTCGACTGCCATGTGTATGTACCGATACACGGCCCCAACGATCAATAATGGGCCTGCTTCGTAAGTCGGTGATATATGTTGGTTATCATACTGGGTCCATAGGTATCTAGACCCCATCACAGGTGATTGTCATATGGCCAGGTTTGCTGATTGTGTATTTGACGAGGATTTTTTCGAAATTTATGAGGAGAAATCAACCCATTGATGATAAAAGTCGTGAATGAATAAGCGACTGGACTGCAGGTGACACAGGGGCACATATAGTGCGCGTTGCTACACATAGGCAGGAGGGCATGTGTGTGCGCGACACATCGGTGACGGATCACCACGCAGCACACACACACACACACACACACACACACACACACGTCACAGGATGATGAGGCGTGGTGTCGCCCACCCCACAGTCAGAGCGGGTTACTTGTCATGTTGGCACACCACGCGGGCACAGGACGCCGAGGCATCGCTCGCCGAGCGGAGCCAGAAAGGAGTACGTGTCATCTGCAAAAAAATCGCCAAGACGCCTAAAAATCGGAGAAAAAAGCAAACCCACACGATTTAGTATAATATCTATTTACATCATAATCTCTCACTGATAACACTTCACATATAAATTATCTCTAAGATACATGCACAAGAAACACTGAAGTGATTTGAATTCAAAATAGAGTTTGAATTTTAATTCAAACTTGAAATCAATAAAAATAAAATATAAAAATAAAAGTGATCACAATAATATTTCATTTAATAATAGTGTTTGTAAAAGATTTATTACGCGGAGAAAATGAAGGATAAACTTATAAGAAGCTAAAAACTTATACAAACTACAAAAGATCCTATCTACACTCCTATTATTTTTATGTTCTTCTTGATATACCCGAACCACAAACAATGACAAAGGAAGATTTTGGTTATGCCAAAATATTTGCCTTCACCCTTGTTGTGAGGAGTCAACTTATGAATTCTAGGAAGTATTCCTGTAATCCATTGTCAAATTGAGTATTATTGGTCAAAATGGCAAATTTTAGATAACAATTAATTTCTATTTATATGGACATTAGTTTTAAAAATACATAATATTATTTTGTAATTCTACGAGCATTATTTTAGACGTACATAAACATATATGTATGCGAACATTAATATATTTGTCCAAATACGGGTCATGTACTTCAAAGATGATCCCTAGGAAAGTCTCCTATCCACCATGGCTTTTTTACATGCAGCCCAGCATCATGATCTGCGTCCCTGTCAAATACGTACACGGTACAATTTTGAAAAGGGCAAGATAATCAGGCAATGGTTTTATTCTTTGGCAGTAATTAACCATCTCATAAATTGTTTCCAAAATTAATCCTACCGTCGATTACGTTGTTTCCTATATATATGTACATGTCTCGCGGATAAACGGTAGATCCCTACAGTCCTAAACCAGTGCAAAGAAATGGCGCTCTGGCAACGACTCTTCCTGTGCTGCCTATGCATATGCCTCTTCCTAGTGGCCGTCACTCTCGGTGATGGCGTCCCAATCCCCCCACCACAAGCTGCCACTAACCTAGCCAGCGGCAGCTGCTACCAAACAGAGAAGAGTGTGCCAAGTTGGTGCGCACAACAGTTCATCAAGGCGCTCTACGCCGATGTCGAGAAAATCCCCATCAGCGATGACTGCTGCGAGTTGCTCACATGCGTCCGTGAGACGACGTGTGCCTCCGTGCTCCAAGACCTGTGCCCACCCCCACCGAAGTGGTCCGATTGGCCGTGTCCTCCACCGCACCAAGCCGGTCGTGTCCCATTATCCTAATTACCCTAGTCGATCCACTGCAGGGATGCATGTGTACTTATGTATGCGATTTGCAATTCGACTTTTGGTAGTTCAATCGGGATGATGTATGATGGATTCGAATAATTTATCTGAATGTGCTTGTTTATGTGGTTGCAATTCTTTCTTTTTTTTTCCTTTTTTTGTGAATAAGTTCCACATCTTTCTTAAATGAATTAGATTCATAATCTGTAAAATTAGGTGGTGCGGCTAACCGCAACTGGACTCATAACATTCCATGCCATTCTTGAATGGGTTCTCGATATTGTCTTGATGAAGTATCATGGGTTGAAAAAAGGGTGTAGATGATGAGATGATCGTGGACTGGAGTGGAGGGTGCTCGGGCGATTCAGGGTATACATAGAAGGCTAGATGTAACCCACAAACCAGACAAGGATAAACCAAAACCGCACAATCAGTCCCACTCATCAGATCTCTGTGTACGTTTAGTGAAATACGGCGTCAAACAATCCCTCATCCCGCATCCCGCAGATGATTGTTTTTTTGCCTTGCACGGCTTGCCTTCGCTCCCACCGTAGATAACAGCTGGTGATCGCGCGTCGATTTCAGGGATACGTGAATGCCCTAGAATTGCATTATAGTTATTCCAACACAACTTGTCCTTCACGATCGATGGTGCAGGCCTTAGTTATCGGATTATCCAGTCCTAAGTGTCTTACGTGTCTTCTCCGCAAAAGGTGCATTGGGCACTCACCTTAACATGCATGTTTGCTAGGACTACACCACATGGGATTGTTTCCTAATTGAATCGCCACAATAAAATCTTTACTTTGCCGGGTAGCCTCAAGCTACAGATGTCGCCCACATAGGGTGTGGTTTCATCGGCCCAGGCGTCCTGGCCGTGATTCACCCTATTTCCGAACTTACTTTCCCATTAGACGTGATAGGTCAATCATACCGAAAAGATTCATGTTCAAGTCATATTCGAACCAACAAAGTCATCCATATCATGAGTTGGTACTAAGCCAAAATCCTTCGAGCATCGACTGGCCAATAGGTTTGGTAAATCAATTCCTCATCCCATGAGTTTGTGTTTTTTGGCCGTCTTTCCCTCTCTACCACCCGACTCCTCCCGAGTCGCCTCGCGCGGGGCGGCTCCGGAGGCCGTCAAAACCCTAGAAAAAGCGGCGCCGCCACCTCCTCTCCCCCGGCCGCTGCCGCCGCCGGCGCCGGCGGTGGCGGCCACGCCTGGTCATCGAAGGCGGCGGACGAGGGAGGCGCTCTCCCGACGGGGCCCCTTCACGCGGAGGCGGGTTGTCAAAGGGGGGGGTGAGGGTGGATCTTGGGAGGCGGCGAACCCTGGAAGGGATGGCAGCGGCGGTGCGGGGAAGGTGGCTCGGCAGCGTGAGGCAGCATGGAGGGCGACGAGATCCGTCCGGAGTGCTGGCGCGCAGCGGCTTCCCGTCCCATGTGTGGCTTGTTCTTTCCTCCAGGGCGGCGGAGTGGGGCGATCTGGTGGAAGAGGTGCCGACGATTGGATTCCGTTGGAAGACCTAGATCGGCTCTCTAACCCTAATTGCCTGCTCGATCTGTTCTCCAGGAACCGGTCGGCGGTGTGGGGATCGTTGTGTCGGATCTAATATTGGTGGTGGTCCTTTGGTTTCTGTTGCACGAAGACGAAGATCTGCTTGATATCTGCCCTCGTTGATGATCTGGAGAGGCGGGTTCCGGAAGGCTCCGCCGGCGAACTCCTATGGGCGTATCATGCCTGGAGATTGCTGGATCGGAAGGTATTCGGTCGTGCGCACCTTGTTTTTCTGGCCGTTTGGTTTCAGCGGGAGCGTTCCAAAGCTCTGTTGTTTGTTTCCACCAAGTGCCATTCCTATAGCCATGATGAAGTCAGATGCGGAGAATGTCAGAAAAGCGGAAATTTGAGGGTAGCGATGGTGATTTTTGTTCCTGTGGCGACAAAGATCTGGCTGCGAGATCTGGGAGTCATTGCAGCGGTTGTTGGTGCAGGAAGACAACACATGAGAGTTTCCAGTCTTATCTTGCAGGGTGAAAATCCAAGGTCTGGCCTTATCTCGTTGTGCCTGGCAATGACCTTATTAAAGGCAATGTTTTGTGAGCAAGGACTTTCTCCAAGGTGAAAACCTATGACCTTTGGTCAGGCAACGACGGCACTTGGACACTGTTTCCTTTTTGAAGACGTTGTTATTGGAGTGGAGGACTACTGGTGTTGTTCTGATGGTGTCACTATTGTTTATTTAAGGATTAGTTCTTTGTAGCGGGACTTTTCTTTTTTGTAATTTTTCTTTTTTTTCTGAGCTGTGTGCATTCGTATGGCCGCTAGGGCATGCTTTGTTGCAGAGGCTTGATGTAATTGGTGTCCTTGTGATATTAATATATATTCTTTTCCAAAAAAAATGAGTTTATGTTTAGATCAATCAATTCGCTCGTATAAATGTTTTGACCCTTCGGTGTAATTACCCAGCTTGAATAGCACCCAGGGATCCATTCATCCTCCCAAATATTTATATTACTTTGTTGTCTACACGCCATATGTGTTCCTTCGTGAAAGTCTGAATTCTAGACCAGATACTCTGTCAAGTGAAGGATCTACATTTCTTAAAAGTCACTTTGAGAACGAGGCAGTAGCCTAGTGTTTGGGTCGCAGTTGATGCATCCTAACGACCGGACTTTGATTTCTATCAGGGCCGAATTTTTGGAATTCTCACGCCGACCCACCTCTACTATATCAAAAAGTGTCTAGTTCCTCCTAACATTGTTTCATTTTTTTAAAAGTCACGGTTTAAAATATCCATGAAGAGAAAATACTTTCAAATAGTGAACTCTTGCACATACAGACTCTACTTCCTACAACAGCCTCCACACTTGTTTTGCTAGCGATATAAGATAAAATCAATGGAAATCTCTAAATCCCATACCTCCTAGCTTTTTTGGAACGCCGAGTTTTCATCATGCTAACCAAGGCATCCTCTTTCGGTTAGCACCATTACAACCAGAAATTTGACATCTCTATAGTGATTCCTTACAACTTTGTTTATCTTGAAGACCGATATCGCATATGATGATATTAATTTGCCTATCCTTTTGAGTAGCATATTCTTTCCACCAGGAGATAAAAATCTTCTCCTTTCAACCATTAATTCATTGACATACCCGATCAATTAGAAACCGGAATGAATCAGAACTATCCGCTCCAACCATAGATGTAAGCCAAGGTACTTAACAGTAAGTCACATAGTTTTTGCACAAAGACATTGATTAAAAGGATTAAATTCATTGCCATACCACTCTCTCAACGTTTTAATTTGCCAACTACATATTTGGGCATCATGTATTACATGCTGCTAAGTTCATCAACTTTCGACCAATGCCCTACAACTTCCATTCTCCTATGCATCTTGCGCAGGGGTCGGCACCAATAGTTTCCCACCTTTCATGTTTGGTTGCCATGTGTATGTACCGATACCACTGCCCCAACGATCAGCAATGGTCCTGCTGGATATATGTTGGTTATGAGACCAGGTCCATAATCAGGAATCTGAACCCCATCTCAATTGATTATCATACGGGCTAGCTTTGCTGATTGCATATTTGACGAGGATTTTCCCAACTTTAGGAGTAGAAATCAACCCATTGACGATAGAATTCTTGAAGGAACAAGAGACACAACTGCACGTGAACTAACATGGGACACATATAGGACGCGCTGCGACCCATAGACATGAGGACCCGTGCGTGCACACGTCGACGACGGGTCACTACGCAGCACGCGCGCGCGCACACACACACACGCACACACACACTTGTCACGGGACAACGAAGCGTGGCGTCACCCAGCCCGAGTCGGAGCGGGTTAATTATCGCTTCGGCACACCCCACGGGAGTGGGAAGCCGAGGCGTCGCTCGCCAAGCGGAGCTGGAAAGGAGTACGTGTCATCCACACAAAAATCGCCAAGACGCCTAAAAATCAGAGAAAACAGCAACTCCACACGATTTCGTATAGTATCTATTTACATTTGAGTCTTTTGACTGATAACACTTCACAAATAAATTTCACTCTAAGATAAATGCAGAAGAGACACTTCACAAATAAATTTAACTCTAAGTGATTTGAATTCAAAAATAGTATTTTATTTAATAATAGTATTTTTTTCAAGATTTACTACTAGAAGAAAATGAAGGATAAACTTATAAGAAGATAAAAACCTTGTACAAACTACAAAACATCCTATCTACACACCTCTTATTTTTATATTCTTCTTCATACCCGAACCACACATTACTGGAAAACACCCCTTCGGTTCGATCTTAATCCTGTCACTAGTCTCGGTTTGTTACGAACCGGGACTAGTGATAGCACTAGTCCCGGGCCATAACGTCTCCAACGGCTAGTAATCGGGACAATCAATAGTCCCGGGACGGACTGGACCTCTAGTCCCGGTCTGTAATACGGCCCGGGACTAATGACCTCGAGCCCGCCAGCTGCACTGTCCGGGGACTATTACTTTCGGGTTGTATCATGGCCCGGGACTAGTTCGTCCTCTATATAATACAACTTCGTGTCCACGGCCCTCTCCATGGTGGCCATTATACTCAAAGAAGCAAGCCGAGTTCATGCCCTTTTTTTCTCTCAAGATTTGTCAAGATTTAGTTTGCAGCTCCTAAATCCAAGGTTTTAAAAGGTTAGAACTTCATCCTTTCATCTCTTATTGTTACTTTAGCTCAATGTGATAGAAGTAGAGATATGGATTTGCATGCCTGCATGCTCTAGAAGTAGAGGATTTTTAAATGTGTAACAAATTTTGATTAGGCACAGAGTTACTAAAAATTGAAATGTGTAATTTTAGAGTTTTAGAGCTTAGAACGGAATGAGGTTTTCACTGATAGAACAATAATAAAAACTCCACATTTATCATGTTAATTGTTTTCTCCAATTCACAAATTGGTGCATGTAAATTTTTCAAAATTCAAAATTAATGCTCTATAAGCTCTCATTATAACCTGTATTAAATTGGTCATTGATCTCTATTTCTGATGTTGTGTAATGGTTTTTTATATTCTTTTACTATAATGCAGATGGTCCGGGAATGGATGTACGGTATTGACCGACGCTCTAGCGAGTTCATTAATGGCGTCCATGAATTCATCTATGTTGCTGATGCAAACAAGCGGAATGGTTTTGTATTCTGTCTATGTAGTTGATGTAGGAATCCGAAGGATTACTCTGACTCAAAAACACTTCACAGCCATCTGTTGAAGTCCGGTTTTATGTCTAGTTATAATTGTTAGACCAAGCACGGAGAGAGAGGGGTTATAATGGAAGACAATGAAGAAGAGGAGGATGATGAAAACTATCATGGTTTTCTTGAGTACGGAGATACTTCCATGGGGGAAGCTGAAGGGGAGACTGAAGAAGAGACACATGATGAGCCCGCTGATGATCTTGGTCGGACCATTGCCGATGCACGAGGAGACTGTGAAAATGAAAAGGAGAGGGAAAAGTTCAATCACATGTTAGAGGATCACAAAAATTTGGTGTACCCAAATTGCGAAAATGGTCTGAAAAAGCTGGGCAGCGCAGTGGAATAGCTGCGATGGAATGCAGAATGTGCTATACGTGAATTCTCAGTTGAAAAGTTGCCAAAAATAATGAAGAATATGCTTCCAAAAGATAACGTATTGCTCGCCAGTACATACGAAGCAAAGAAGGTTGTCTGCCCTCTAGGTTTAGAGGTTGAGAAGATACATGCATGCCCTAATGACTGCATCCTCTACCGCGGTGAGACGTATGAGAATTTGGATGCATGCTCGATATGCACTGCACTTCGGTATTAGATCAGACGAGATGACCCTGATGACGTTGAGGGCAAGCCCCTCCGGAAGAGGGTTCCTGCCAAGGTGATGTGGTATGCTCCTATAATACCACGGTTGAAACGTTTATTCAGAAACAAAGAGCAAGCCAAGTTGTTGCGATGGCATAAAGAGGAACGTAAGTCAAAGGGGATGTTGAGACACCCCGCTGATGGGTCACAATGGAGAAAAATCGATGGAAAGTACCCGGACTTTGCAAATAACGCAAGGAGTTTAAGGTTTGGTCTAAGTACAGATGGCATGAATCCTTTTAGGGAGCAGAGCTCCAGTCACAGAACCTGGCCCGTGACTCTATGCATCTATAACCTTCCTCCTTGGTTGTGCATGAAGCGGAAGTTTATTATGATCCCAATGTTGATCCAAGGTCCGAAGCAACCCGACAACGACATTGATGTGTACTTAAGGCCATTAGTTGAAGAACTTTTACAGTTGTGGCACAAACCCGGCATACACGTGTGAGATGAGCACAAGCAGGAAGAATTTGACCTTCGAGCGTTGCTTTTCGTAACAATCAATGATTGGCTTGCTCTTAGTAACCTTTCAGGACAGTCAAACAAGGGATACAATGCATGCACGCACTGTTTAGATGAGACTGAAAGTATATATTTGAAATATTGTAAGAAGAATGTGTACAATGGGCATCGTCGATTTATTTTGGCCAAGCATCCCTTAAGAAAGAAAGGCAAGCATTTCAACGGTCAGGCATGTCACCGAACGAAGCCTAAGAAACGTACTGGTTCTGATATATTTGATGTGGTCAAAGATTTGGATCAAAAAGTAACCTTTGAAAAGGGTCTTGGCGGAAAATATGTTTCGAAGGATGCTGACGGACACGCACCCATGTGGAAGAAGAAATCTATATTTTAGGAGCTACCATATTGGAAATTCCTAAAGGTCTGCTATGCAATCGACGTGATGCAGGTGACGAAGAATCTTTGCGTGAACCTGCTAGGATTCTTAGGCGTGTATGGAAAGACAAAAGATACACCGGAAGCACGGAAGGACCATCAACATATGAAAGACCCAGATGTCATGTATCCAAAATGGTTTCAAGGTCATGCTAGCTACACTCTTACCAAACAAGAGAAGGAAATCTTTTTTTAATGGCTGAGCAGTATTAAGGTCCCGTATGGCTTCTCGTCGAATATAAAGGGAATAATAAATATGGCAGAAAAACGTTCCAAAACCTAATGTCTCATGACTGCCATGTGATTATGACGCAAATGCTTCTGATTGCATTGAGGGGGCTTCTACCGGATAATGTTCGAGTACCCATTGTGAAGCTATGTGCATTCCTCAATGCAATCTCTCAGAAGATACTCAGTCTTCAAGATCTACCATGGTTATAGAATGATGTGGTACAATGTCTTGTCAGTTTCGAGTTGGTGTTTCCACCATCCTTCTTCAATATTATGACGCACCTACTGGTTCACCTAGTCGAAGATATTTCCATTCTTGGTCCTGTATTTCTACACAATATGTTTCCCTTTGAGAGGTTCATGGGAATCTTAAAGAAATATGTTTGTAACCATGCTAGGCCAGAAGGAAGCATCTCCAAGGGCTATGGAACAGAGGAGGTCATTGAGTTTTGTGTTCCTCAATCGCAGCATGAGCGGAGACTGAGTGAAAAGGGTACTCTAGGAAGGAAATCAATAATATGTAGGGACGGACATGCACATTACATAGTTCTACAGAATTCCATCTTGGTGGCCCTGTATATCGAGGAACACAAGAAAATTTTACGCTCCAACAACCCTAGAAAGCGTGACTCCTGTATTAGAGATGAACACATGAAGATTTTGGCGGTTGGTTGCAACATCTCATAAAAAACAACACTCTTGGAGATCAGCTATACTTGTTGTCCATGCCACCATCTTCGACTATATCGACTTTCCAAGGGTACGAGATAAATGGGTATACATTTTACACGATTGCCCAAGATAAAAAGAGCACCAACCAAAACAGTGGTGTCCACTTTGATGCAGCAAACAACAATGGGTCAAAGACCACATATTATAGTTACATAGAGGAGATATGGGAACTTGACTATGGACCTACTTTTAAGGTCTCCTAGTTTCGGTGCAAATGGTTCAAACTGATAGGAGGAGGGGTTGAGGTAGACAAGAAGTATGGAATGATATGAGTGGATCTCAACAATCTTGGGTACTTAAACGAACTATTTGTCCTAGCCAATAATGTGGCTCAGGTTTTCTATGTGAAGGACTGTCACATCCCAAGATTTTCCAAATCTTGTAATGTGAAAAATAAATAAACAAAATAAATTTTTGTTGAAAATCAGGGTGAAAAGAAACTTTTGTTTCTAAAAGGAAACTTAAAATCCCATCTTGAACAAACTTTAATTAAAGTTTGAATTCAACCAAATTCAAATCAAGCAAAATGCATTCCTCAATGAATGTATCTGGAAATTTAAACACTTGGAAAATAAATCCAAACCCTAAACTCTAAAAGAATAAAGATCATTTCCAAGTTATCTCCAAGCCTATGGATTTGATCCATATAAAAAATTTCCAACAAACATTTACAAATGATCAAGAATGACAAATAGAAATATTATAAAACCATATAAATTGGTTTCACTTAATTTGGAACCACAAATAAAATCTTATGAATTTAATAAGATAAGGATAAGTAAATTCCAAAACTAATAAAGCCCTTATCTAAAAATCCACACCAAATGGAGAACAATAATCCTAAAGATATTTAAAAGGATAAGTAAATCTCAATTAAGATTTTACAAATTGGAATCACCAAGTTTGGATCTATAAATAAAACGATATGGATTTTATAAGATGAAGAAAGAAATATTAAATAAAGAATATTTAAAGACCAAATTAAATCTTGGCCTAATCCATCAAGAAAATGGAATGAACATAATCCAAATCAAATAAAATAATAGGATAAAGAATTTCCAAAATAAAATAAAATGGCAATAACCATTCTATCCCTATTTTAATAAAGACAAATATCTAATAAGAATTATTATATAATTCTTGAGAAAATAGTATTTTGGAATTTACCCAAGTAAAATAAAAGTTGTTTAAATCAACTTAATTAAGAGTAAAGAAAACTTCCAAATAAAATTAGGGAATTAAAAACTATATCAAATTCCATTAGAATTAAAACAAATACCCAATCCTAAATGATTAATAAATAATATTAAATTATTTCTAAATAATTCAAAGTGAACTAATTTGACACCCTATTAATCAAATAAAAATATACTGAAAGATTTGGAAGGTTTTTAGAAATTTAAATGGTGTTTGAATTTATTATTAAATCTTATTTGATTTAAAACTAGAGCCTATTTTGAATAATTAAAAGGCCTTAAAAGAATAAATAAATTATTCTTAAATGATTCCGGAATGTTTTACTAATCAGTGTTTATAGCTACACAAAATTTGGCAATTATTTGAATTCAAATGAATGTTTGAATTGCTTATTCAAAATCAAAAGAGAAAAATCAAAAGAGAAAAAGAAAAACAAACAGAACAAAAAAAAGAGAACAAGCCAGCCCAACTGTCCACTGGCCCAACTAAGCCCAACCTAGCCCACTGCTCCTCTCCCGCAGAGAAACGCTTCACACCAGAGAATCTAACCGCACAGCGTATGACGCGTGGACCCCATCTCCTCTCTTCCTCTCTCACTGACAGACGAACCCCACGCCCACGTCAGCATCTTCTCCCCCGCGACGACCCCTTCTTCCCCCAAACCTCGCCATTCCTGCCGTTTAATTCCTCGCTTGAATTCGCCTTAATGTCGCGTTAATCCCTCACCGTGACCATGCAGTGATAAACGCCAGGCTCCCCTCTCCCTTCTCCCCCAGACCACACCCCACAGGAGCCACCAGGCTGCACGAATTTATTCTCTGAACCTCACTGTCTCCGACAGCTTTCCCGGCCGATTCCGGCCAGTTCCCTCCGCCCCTTGCCTCCTAGAGCACACAGACGTGATCCCCAGACCCTGGCGCATCTCCCCGTAGAGTTAGCTCGCCCGCGTGTGCTCTGCAGCGTCGACAACAATGACGAATAGTAGCGCCACCGTCTGTTTGCTTCTCTGGCGACTCCTCTGGTAAGAACCTGACCGCCCCTCTCCTTCTACTTCACGCACGCATCATCGCCACGACCTTGCGCATCTAACCGTGCTTTCCGTTTGCTCCCTCGTGACCCGTAGCGCCGCCCTCGATGACGACAGAGCGTGGCCGTCGTCAGACACAACTCCGACGAGCGATTATCAGCAACCCTGTGCGCCCCTTCGTCAACCGCGAGCAGGTTGAGCATCCCCACGTCACTGCGATCACTGTGAGCCATCTCTTTTCCCTTCTCTCTTCCTGCATCGCCAGCTCCGCCGCTAGCCGAGCGTCGCCGCCGCGCGCTGTCACTGAGTGCCGCCAGCTAGTGGCAAGTCGTTGATTGCCGTTAGATGCAGATCCAAAAGACATGATAGAAACTAGACTAAGAGGTAAGTAGCAACCTAGGCCGCACGATCTGTTTAGATCCAACGCCTCACAGAGCCGATCCGTGCGAACCGGTACCAGCTAGTAATATCACGCCACGTGGCCTCTGTTTGAATTAAAAACCAGAAACTTATCTAATTGATGTTCCAATTTGAATAATTCATAACTTTTGATCTACACGTCCAAATTTTGTAAACTTTATATCAATGGATTCAGAAAAACAAGCCCTAGCCAACCATGCACTTTTTTTAGTAAAAAGATTTTGTTAAAATGTTTGTGTTTGCAGAAACTTGTGTATGCATGTTTAAGATATAAAAATTGTTCTAAAATGTTTTCGGGGATAAAAACTTGGGAAAATGGTTTATTTTGAACCTACTGACCCTAGGAATCATTTGGTGGTTTCAAAACTGTATTTGGTGAAACAAAATAATGAATCTTGGATTTAAACCAATTCTAGTCAAATAAAAAAATATGGTTTAATTATTAAAAATGGTTTTGGAAGAAAAACTTTGAGAAATGTTTTGGAAATAAACTCTATGACCCTAAACACAAGGTTATATGGTTTGAAAACATATTTTGTGAAACCTATAGAATTTTTCCTTATTAAAAGCATTTCTACACCACATAAAATGATGACTTGATCTAAAAATGGTTTATGAAGTAAAATCTTATACAAATGATTTTGCCACTTTATAAAATGACCAATAAGTGTTTTATAATGTTTATAACCTATTATAAACCACTTTTGTAAATAAAACAAAATTTGGCATGCTTGCATGCATTGTTTGGTTTCTATTATTTTATCTGATGAATTGCTTGAATGGTAGTTTGAATTATTGTTTGCTTGATTGAATTGTAGTGATTTGAAGTGAGTGAACATTGCAAAGAACAAGGAAGTGAACTTATACTCTCTACCAAAAAGGCAAGTGATGCTTCATACTTTTGTCCCACTATTTTCACTATGCATTAGTGATGTTTATAAGTAGGACTTGCATGGAATTTTTGCTAAGTATAAACCATGCTATGGGAAATCCTAGTAGATGAAACCATAGTAGAATTTTCCTAAGTTAAGATTCCTACTACTATCATGCTTAGCTTAGATAAATAGAAAACAAGGGTGGAATATATATTCATACTATGGAAAAATTTCTAAGTCTGAGGACTTGTGTTTTGTTTAATAAAACAACTAAGTGAATGAATCACCTGGGTGGAATGGAAGGAATGCTTTGTGTTGAGTGGTTACACAAGGCCAGGGGACTGGTGAACCTTGTGTATCTCACTTGTGGATGGCCACCCAGGAACAAAGAGATTTGAGATGTCAAATGTTGAGAAGCTTCAAGTGCAACCACTTGGCATTATGGGCTCTGCCTGGATCATATAGGTTGCAACAACTTAGCCAAATGGACAGTTGGTGGTAGGGGATTGATAGGTTGGAGCGCGTCCATTCTGGTCTAAGGGAAGGCTTCTGAAAGATCTTGTCTTGGTGAAACCAAGTATTGTGGGAAAAGTGCACCACCTCTGCAGAGTGTAAAATCTAAGTACTTAGCCATGTCCCTGGCAAAGGACAATTTGAGCATCAAAACATGGAAGCTATCAAGAATCTCATCATCCCAATTTCTAAGTTAAAAACTTGTGGTTGAATAAGGGTTTAAGGTTCACCAATTTCTATTGGTGGTTCCTTGGGTGATTTTGTCAAGGTAAAAACTTAGTGTTTTCAAATGATAAGGAAAATCTATTTTGAGCAATGCAAGCCTAAAGCTCCACTTAGCCAAAAGCATATAGATGATAGACTCCACTATACTACCATAGTATCACTTGCCAATACAATTCAAATGTATTGACCCTTGTGGCTGTAACTTGTTATGTTGCAGGTTTTGTTTGATATTAGTGAAGTTTAATGATTAGGATTACAAGTCTACAACCAACATGTCTGCCTGTGGCACTTTGAAGATGAAGGACCCCATGCTATTGTTATATTCTGCTGCATTGTAATGAGATAGCCAAATGATCTATGAAAGATGTAATAATTTATTTTATTCCTGGTTATAAAGTTGTATTATGACCTATGTTTCTTGATATTACATCTTAACTGTGGATGCTAGCTATTGATCCAGGGACTAGCATTGTAAACACAGGGATCTCTACCTTATTAAAGGTTGGGAACCTTACAGATGGTATCAGAGCATTGTGTTGCCTGTAGGATTTGTAAACCTAGGATTGGACAAAAACTCTTAGAAAAATAGGAGTTGTATTTGTTCCAAAACTTATTTACAAACAATCTTGTAACCTCTTTCCTCAACCATTTTGGTTTTGATTCTACATCTCTTCTATCTCAAACTTGATGGACAAAGCCTACCCCATGGCCAAAGACTTCACCATGAGTTAAGGACTTCATCAACTCTAATGACTTCAACATATTCAACCTTGGATATCAACTCTAATGACTTCAACATCTTCAACTCTAATGACTTCAACATCTTCAACTCTAATGACTTCAACATCTTCAACTCTAATGACCTCAACATCTTCAGCATTTTCAACAAGGACTTCAACCTTGGATATCACTAAGGACTACAATTGGGACAAGAAATGTTGCTCAAGACTTGAAGACTAAGGAAACACAACTTAGAAGGAACCATCATCCCTTTGAAGTTTTGAGATCAAGATGCAAGAAATTCTCTAAGGATATAAAGATCTTGCTCATGAAGAATCAACTAAGAAGGATGGAAAGATCACAAGTGAACCATATAGGTGGACCACCATATTTAGTTTAAGTCAAACCCACCAACTTATGTGGTGTAACAAAAATATTTTTTGTTGCCTAAAAATATGCTTGAAACTTGTTGAGTGGAATGTTTGTTTGTGATTGCTTGCACATTGCTTGAGTGAATTGTGATGTGTGTGATTAGAATTATTCCCTTAGAAATATTTTGCCTATTCTAATCCCAAACCAACCCAAACAGATGACTTCTCCAAGAGACTCCAACATCAAGGATGGTGACAACAACAACAACAACCAAGAGGTCAACATGAGAGACCAACTACTTGCAAGACAAACCCAGTTGAACCAAGTGACAACTCAGTTTTTAGCCAACAACAATGAGATAGACCCAACCATGCAAAAAGTTTTGGAAACTCAATCCCAATTGTTGCAAGGGATGGCCACTCAAATGATCAACATGGGAGACAACACTTCCAAAAGATTTTATGACAACAAGGATGACAAAGATGTTATTCTAGAAGGAACCCAAGCTTGCAATATTTGTGGAGACAAGGACCACACTTCCAAGGAGCATGAAGATCAATGCCCCAACTGTGAAGAAAAACATCCAATTGACCAATGCCCCACATCCCAAGCTACTTGTTACCTATGTGAAGGAAACAATCATGTACCTATCCAATGCCCCATCTATTCCATAGTTGAACAAAGGAAACAAGGTGGAGTGCAACAACTGATTGCAGACTACCATGAGAGAGCCAAGTCTACCAAGAAGGATGAAGACAAAGGAAAATCTCAGCTTGTACCTCCCAACAACATGACTCAATTTAAAGGTCCAAAAAGGAGACATATGTATTATCCAAAGAATAATAAAAGGTCAAGGAGACCAGTAGATATTCCTACCTTTGAGATAACATATGAAGAACAAGAATTAGAAGCACTCCTAGCTTTGGAGAAACCCAAGAAGAAGAAGGACAAAAGCCATGTGCAATGTTACACTTGCAAAGAGATGGGACACTATGCCAATGAATGCCCAGAAAAGAAGAAGGATCAAGGAAACAAACAAAAGGCAATGATACCAAAGGAAAAGAAAGATATCAGCCAAGTGATGTGTTTCAAATACAAAGAACCAGCACAATATGCAAGCAATTGTCCAGAAAAGATGAAGCACAAGATAAATCCTATGAAGGATCTCAGCCTTGTCACATGTTTCAAATGTGGAAACAAAGGACACTATGCAGATGTTTGCAAAGGGAAATTTCAACAGGATCCCAAGAAGGCCAAAATGTAGTCTAGTTGGAAAATATTTTAAGGGTGGTAGTACCCTAGTTGCTTTGAGCCAACTTGTAACCCCTAGCCTCCCCAAATCTCGGGACGAGATTTATTTTAAGGGTGGTAGCCTGTCACATCCCAAGATTTTCCAAATCTTGTAATGTGAAAAATAAATAAACAAAATAAATTATTGTTGAAAATCAGGGTCAAAAGAAACTTTTGTTTCTAAAAGGAAACTTAAAATCCCATCTTGAACAAACTTTAATTAAAGTTTGAATTCAACCAAATTCAAATCAAGCAAAATGCATTCCTCAATGAATGTATCTGGAAATTTAAACACATGGAAAATAAATCCAAACCCTAAACTCTAAAAGAATAAAGATCATTTCCAAGTTATCTCCAAGCCTATGGATTTGATCCATATAAAAATTTTCCAACAAACATTTACAAATGATCAAGAATGACAAATAGAAATATTATAAAACCATATAAATTGGTTTCACTTAATTGGGAACCACAAATAAAATCTTATGAATTTAATAAGATAAGGATAAGTAAATTCCAAAACTAATAAAGCCCTTATCTAAAAATCCATACCAAATGGAGAACAATAATCCTAAAGATATTTAAAAGGATAAGTAAATCTCAATTAAGATTTTACAAATTGGAATCACCAAGTTTGGATCTATAAATAAAAAGATATGGATTTTATAAGATGAAGAAAGAAATATTAAATAAAGAATATTTAAAGACCAAATTAAATCTTGGCCTAATCCATCAGGCAAATGGAATGAATATAATCCAAATCAAATAAAATAAAAGGATAAAGAATTTCCAAAATAAAATAAAATGGCAATAACCATTCTATCCCTATTTTAATAAAGACAAATCTCTAATAAGAATTATTATATAATTCTTGAGAAAATAGTATTTTGGAATTTACCCAAGTAAAATAAAAGTTGTTTAAATCAACTTAATTAAGATTAAATAAAACTTCCTAATAAAATTAGGGAATTAAAAACTATATCAAATTCCATTGGAATTAAAACAAATACCCAATCCTAAATGATTAATAAGTCATATTAAATTATTTTCAAATAATTCAAAGTGAACTAATTTGACACCCGATTAATCAAATAAAAACCTACTGAAAGATTTGGAAGGTTTTTAGAAATTTAAATGGTGTTTGAATTTATTATTAAATCTTATTTGATTTAAAACTAGAGCCTATTTTGAATAATTAAAAGGCCTTAAAAGAATAAATAAATAATTCTTAAATGATTCCAAAATGTTTTACTAATCAGTGTTTAAAGCTACACAAAATTTGGCAATTATTTGAATTCAAATGAATGTTTGAATTGCTTATTCAAAATCAAAACAAAAAAATCAAAAGAGAGAAAAAAAAACAGAACAAAAAAAAGAGAACAAGCCAGCCCAACTGTCCACTGGCCCAACTAAGCCCAACCTAGCCCACTGCTCCTCTCCCGTAGAGAAACGCTTCACACCAGAGAATCTAACTGCACAACGTATGATGCGTGGACCCCATCTCCTCTCTTCCTCTCTCACTGACAGACGAACCCCACGCCCACGTCAGCATCTTCTCCCCCGCGACGACCCCTTCTTCCCCCAAACCTCGCCGTTCCTGCCGTTTAATTCCTCGCTTTAATTCGCCTTAATGCCGCGTTAATCCCTCGCCGTGACCACGCAGTGATAAACGCCAGGCTCCCCTCTCCCTTCTCCCCCAGACCACACCCCACAGGAGCCACCGGGTTGCACGAATTTCTTCTCCGAACCTCACTGTCTCCGATAGCTTTCCCGACCGATTCCCGGCCAGTTCCCTCCGCCCCTTGCCTCCTAGAGCACACAGACGTGATCCCCAGACCCTGGCGCATCTCCCCGTAGCGTTAGCTCGCCCGTGCATGCTCTGCAGCATCGACAACAACGACAAATAGTAGCGCCATCGTCTGTTTGCTTCTCCGGCGACTCCTCTGGTAAGAACCTGACCGCCCCTCTCCTTCTACTTCACGCACGCATCATCGCCATGACCTTGCGCATCTAACCATGCTTTACGTTTGCTCCCTCGTGACCTGTAGCGCCGCCCTCGACGATTACAGAGCGTGGCCATCGTCATACGCAACTCCGACGAGCGATTATCAGCAACCCTGTGCGCCCCTTCGTTAACCGCGAGCAGGTTGAGCATCCCCACATCACTGCGATCACTGTGAGCCATCTCGCTTCCTTCATCGCTAGCTTCGCTGCTAGCCGAGCGTCGCCGTCGCTGAGCGCCGCCAGCTAGTGGCAAGTCGTTGATAGCCGTTAGATGCAGATCCAAAAGACAGGATAGAAACTAGACGAAGAGGTAAGTAGCAACCTAGGCTGCACGATCTGTTTAGATCCAACGCCTCACAGAGCCGATCCGTGCGAACCGGTACCAGCTAGTAATATCACGCCACGTGGCCTCTGTTTGAATTAAAAACCAGAAACTTATCTAATTGATGTTCCAATTTGAATAATTCATAACTTTTGATCTACACGTCCAAATTTTGCAAACTTTATATCAATGGATTCAGAAAAACAAGCCCTAGCCAACCATGCACTTTGTTTAGTAAAATCTTCTGTTAAAATGTTTGTTTTTGCAGAAACTTGTGTATGCATGTTTAAGATATAAAAATTGTTCTAAAATGTTTTTGGGGATAAAATCTTGGGCAAATGGTTTATTTTGAACCTACTGAACCTAGGAATCAATTGGTGGTTTCAAAAATGTATTTGGTGAAACAAAAGAATGAATCTTGGATTTAAACCAATTCTAGTCAAATAAAAAAATATGGTTTAATTATTAAAAATGGTTTTGGAAGAAAACCTTTGAGAAATGTTTTGGAAATAAACTCTCTGACCCTAAACACAAGGTTATATTGTTTGAAAACATATTTTGTGAAACCTATAGTATTTTGCCTTATTAAAAGCATTTCTACACCACATAAAATGATGAATTGATTTAAAAATGGTTTATGAAGTAAAATCTTATACAAATGATTCTGCCACTTTATAAAATGACCAATAAGTGTTTTATAATGTTTATAACCTATTATAAACCACTTTTGTAAATAAAACAAAATTGGGCATGCTTGCATGCATTGTTTGGTTTCTATTATTTTATCTGATGAATTGCTTGAATGGTAGTTTGAATTATTGTTTGCTTGATTGAATTGTAGTGATTTGAAGTGAGTGAACATTGCAAAGAACAAGGAAGTGAACTTATACTCTCTACCAAAAAGGCAAGTGATGCTTCATACTTTTGTCCCACTATTTTCACTATGCATTAGTGATGTTTATAAGTAGGACTTGCATGGAATTTTTGCTAAGTATAAACCATGCTATGGGAAATCCTAGTAGATGAAACCATAGTAGAATTTTCCTAAGTTAAGATTCCTACTACTATCATGCTTAGCTTAGATAAATAGAAAACAAGGGTGGAATATATATTCATACTATGGAAAAATTTCTAAGTCTGAGGACTTGTGTTTTGTTTAATAAAACAACTAAGTGAATGAATCACATGGGTGGAATGGAAGGAATGCTCTGTGTTGAGTGGTTACACAAGGCCAGGGGACTGGTGAACCTTGTGTATCTCACTTGTGGATGGCCACCCAGGAACAAAGAGATTTGAGATGTCAAATGTTGAGAAGCTTCAAGTGCAACCACTTGGCATTATGGGCTCTGCCTGGATCATATAGGTTGCAACAACTTAGCCAAATGGACAGTTAGTGGTAGGGGATTGATAGGTTGGAGCGCGTCCATTCTGGTCTAAGGGAAGGCTTCTGAAAGATCTTGTCTTGGTGAAACCAAGTATTGTGGGAAAAGTGCACCACCTCTGCAGAGTGTAAAATCTAAGTACTTAGCCATGTCCCTGGGAAAGGACAATTTGAGCATCAAAACATGGAAGCTATCAAGAATCTCATCATCCCAATTTCTAAGTTAAAAACTTGTGGTTGAACAAGGGTTTAAGGTTCACCAATTTCTATTGGTGGTTCCTTGGGTGATTTTGTCAAGGTAAAAACTTAGTGTTTTCAAATGATAAGGAAAATATATTTTGAGCAATGCAAGCCTAAAGCTCCACTTAGCCAAAAGCATATAGATGATAGACTCCACTATACTACCATAGTATCACTTGCCAATACAATTCAAATGTATTGACCCTTGTGGCTGTAACTTGTTATGTTGCAGGTTTTGTTTGATATTAGTGAAGTTTAATGATTAGGATTACAAGTCTACAACCAACATGTCTGCCTGTGGCATTTTGAAGATGAAGGACCCCATGCTATTGTTATATTCTGCTGCATTGTAATGAGATAGCCAAATGAGCTATGAAAGATGTAATAATTTATTTTATTCCTGGTTATAAAGTTGTATTATGACCTATGTTTCTTGATATTACATCTTAACTATGGATGCTAGCTATTGATCCAGGGACTAGCATTGTAAACACAGGGATCTCTACCTTATTAAAGGTTGGGAACCTTACAAGGACATGTCTACCAAACCTAGAAAAAGAAAAAATAAGCAAAAGAATACATCAGACGATGAGCCAAAGCGCCACATAGTTCTTTTAGAAAAAGAAACATCGTGGGAGTGGAGGACAAGACAGATATGTCAGAAGATTGTGATAAGTTTTATGAAATTATGCCCTTCATAGTGAAGGATGACACAAGCATCATGTTAATGAATGAAGATGCTCCATATTTACGACGCAATCAGAAAGGGACACACACGAAGAAATGATGTGTAATAATGTAACATTTTATGAATGAAGATGCTCCATGTGCCCATTTTACGTATTAAGCATTTTATGCAATCGAATACGGGACAAGCCTCGTTAGAACTTGCATTGGATATCTAAAGAAGTAACATATTGTGAGTTTAAAAATAACTTTTTTCAAAAAAATCATGGGCGTTAGATCATGTACCTGTAGTTCAAACTGGACCAACTTCGTGCCGATTCGACAGACATTTGTCTTTTTCATCCGGGAAGGACGGAAAGGTTTAAGATATCCCGGTTGGGAGATCGTTCATATAAGGGGGTCTAGTATTTTAGAAAATTTGGATAGTAGCATTCCATAACCGCATTTTGGTGGCTGCTTCACAAAACGATCCATTTTTTTGCGTTCAGAAAATGGAAAATGGATTTTCCATGCGATGAAAAGGAAAACTTCCTCCTGTAACATTGTTCGCCATCACAAGATCCACATGCATTGACAATGTGGGCACGGTATCACAAACTATGCTGCTATTCTGCACATAACATCGGTCACTTGGACCGAAAGCCATGAAATCTCGAACATTATAGGTCATTTTGTGAAAGATTTTTCAGGACATAATCAATATACCAAGTTTGGTATTTTTCCTTGCAACTATGTCACATAATATGACTCCACACAAAGTATTTACATTGTTCAGACCTTTTTTGAATTTCTTATGCCCGTTTCGAATTTTTTCCGTTTCGAACTAAGGTTAAAACCACGTGCATGAAGATAGAGGACGAGCCTCGTTAGTACTTTCATTGGATCTCTGAAGAAACAACATATTGTGAGTCTGAAAACGATTTTTTTCAAAAAATCACGGGCGTTAGATCATGTACCTGTAGTTCAAACCGGACCCACTTCCTATTGATTCGGCAAACATTTGTATTTTTCACCCGGAAAGGACAGAAAGGTTTGAGATCTCCCGGTTGGGAGGTCTTTCATGTAAGGTGGTATAGTATTTTAGAAAAATGAGATGGTAGCATTCAGTAACTGCATTTTGGTGGCTGCTTCACAAAACGACCCTTTTTTGCGCTCGGAAAATGAAAAATGGCTTTTCCGTGCGATGAAAAGGAAAACTTCCTTCTGCAACATTTTGCGTCATCCCAAGATCCACATGAATGCACAATATGGGCACAGTATCACAACCTATGTCGTGATTCTGCACATAACACCGGTTACTTGGACCGAAAACCATGAAACCTCGAACATGATAGGTCATTTTGTGAAGGTTTGTTCGAGACATAATCAGTATACCAGGTTTCGTATTTTTTCTTGCAAATAATATGACACCACGTGAAGGATTTACATTGTTCGGCCCTTTTTGACTTTCCTATGCTTGTTTCGAATTTTTCCCCATTTCGAACTAAGGTCAAAACGACGTGCATGAAGATAGGGCACGAGCCTCATTAGAACTTGCATTGGATCTCCGAAGAAACAATGTATTGTGAGTCTAAATACGATTTTTACAAAAAATCACAAGCGTTAGATCATGTGTCTGTAGTTCAAACCAGACCCACTTCCTACCGATTCGGCAGACATTTGTCTTTTTCACCCGGAAAAGACAAAAAGGTTTGAAATCTCCTAGTTGGGAGATCGTTCATGTAAGGTAGTCTAGTATTTTAGAAAAATGGGATGGTAGCATTCTGTAACTGCATTTTGGTGGCTGCTTCACAAAAAGAACCATTTTTTTGCGCTCGGAAAATGGAAAATGGCTTTTCCATGCGACGAAAAGGAAAACTTCCTCCTGCAACATTGTTCGCCATCCCAAGATCCACATGCATGCACAATATGGGTATAGTATCACAAACTATGCCGCTATTCTTCACATAACATTGTTCACTTGGACCAGAGGTTCATCTTTAGTCCCGGTTGGAGAAACCAACCGAGACTGGAGGGATTGCGGCAGGCTGGGTCAAGCAGCACTAATGATAGGGGTGAGTGTAGACATTATGTCGTGAGTGTCAACGGGAACTCCTCCAGCGCTCGGCATCCATTAGGCAGGCAGCCGGTAGCCCGACGGACATGGGTAGCTGGTGATGAACAGCGCCTCGATCTCCTCAAGGGTTAGAATTGCCCAGTGTGTGCTGTCCATTGTTGTGAGAGACGAAGGTGTGTATGTGTCAATAGCCATGGCACGGTCGGCCTAGATATAGAAGGAAAGGGCGGGAAAACTTGGCTGGAAGCGGTGGGAAATGATGGGAAATATCTTTAGTCCCGATTAGTGACTACAACCAGGATTAAAAGCTCTGGTCAGAGGGAAAGGACGGGAAATCTTGGCAGGAAGCGGTGAGAAATGATGGGAAATATCTTTTGTCACGGTTAGTGACTACAACCGGGACTAAAAGCTCTAGTCATAGGAAAAGAGCGGGAAAACTTAGTGGGAAGCATCGGGAAATATCTTTAGTCCTGGTTAGTGACTACATATTATTTGTATTATTTGGATTTTTACAATAGGAGGTATGATTTTCCAAAGTTTTATATTTGATTTGAATAAAAAAATGAAAAATTAAAAATGGCACAATTTATACATGATGCAAACAGATTTATGGATATTATATTAAGATTCTTTATATTTTTTTGATAATAATAGACATATTATTTGTATTATTTGGAGTTTTACAATAGGAGATATGATTTTCCAAAGTTTTATATTTGATTTGAATAAAAAAATGAAAATTTACAAATGGCACAATTTTAACATGATGCAAACAGATGTATGGATATTATATTAAGATTATTTATATTTTTCTGAGAATAATAGACATATTATTTTTATTATTTGGATTTTTACAATAGGAGGTATGATTTTCCAAAGTTTTATATTTGATTTGAATAAAAAAATGAAAATTTACAAATGACATAATTTATACATGACGCAAACAGATGTATGGATATTATATTAAGATTATTTATATTTTTCTAATAATAATAGACATATTATTTGTATTATTTGGATTTTTACAATAGTAGATATGATTTTCCAAAGTTTTTATATTTGATTTGAATAAAAAATGAACATTTACAAATGACACAATTTATACAAGATGCAAACAGATATAAGGATATTATATTAAGATTATTTATATTTTTATAATAATAATAGACATATTATTTCTATTATTTGGATTTTTACAATAGTAGATATGATTTTCCAAAGTTTTATATTTGATTTAAATAAAAATGAATATTTACAAATGACACAATTTATACATGATGCAAACAGATGTATGGATATTATATTAAGATTCTTTATATTTTCCTAATAATAATAGACATATTATTTGTATTATTTGGATTTTTACAATAGGAGATATGATTTTCCAAAGTATTTTATTTGCTTTGAATAAAAAATAAAATTTACAAAAAAGACACTAGTCCTGAGTGGTGGCTGGACCCAGGACTAGAGGGTTCCTACACGAGCGAAAATAAAGCGGCCGAAAAAACCCTATAGTCCCGCTTCGTGGATGGACCCGGGACTAGAGGGTGGGTCTTTTGTCACGGATTAAGCCACGTCCCGAGACTAGACACCTCTAGTCCCGGGCCGTGGCATAACCCGGGACTAAAGGCTCGTCGCTTTATATATTCTTGCCCGCCCTTGGACGCGCCCACCCGCACTTAGCAAAATCTACGACGAAGATGAACGGACGACGAGACAAACATAGGACTATGTAGTGGAGGAGTTGCCCGATTCCCGCACCGCCGCTCCCTCGTCTCCGGCCGCCGCGTCGTGCCACGCCGCACCACCGTTCCACCCCGCCATGCCACCCCGCCTCGCCGCGCCGCTAGACTCCCCCGGCCGCCCACCTCGCCAGAGGTGGTTATAATTAGTATTATTACTAGTAATTTAGTTTGTTATTTGTTTATATTTATTATTTGTTTATGGTTTTTTATTATTAATATTTTTAGCTAGTAATTTAGTTAGTTTTTTGTATAATGTGCTTAATTAGTTAGTAGTTAGTGTAGTTAGTATAGTTAGTGTAGTATTAATTATATATTTTGCTTAATTAGTAGTATATTTAGGTTTTTGTTCTAATATTTATTATTATTATTAGTAATATTTAGGGTTTTGTATAAATGTTATTATTAGTATTTATATTATTAGTATATTATTAGGAAATGTTAGTAGTATATAATTAATATTATTTGTAAATATTATTATATTATTAAGGTTTTGTATACATGCTATTATTATTTAGTATATTATTAGGAAATGTAATTAGTATATTATTAATATTTTTAGTATATATTATTATAATTATTATATAATTAGGAAATATTATTTTGTGGTAATATTATATTATTAGGGTTTTGTATAAATGTTATTATTATTTAGTATATTATTAATAATATTAGTATATATTATGATAATTATTATATTATTAGGATATTTTGTAGTAATATTTATTATTAGTAGTATTAGTAGTAGTAATATTTATGGTTTTGTATAAATGCTATAAATATATTAATGCATTATTATTATAATTAGTAATATTTAGGGTTTTGTATAAATGCTATTATTAGTATTATTATAATTATTATTTAGTATATTTTTAGTATATTATTAGGAAATGTTAGTAGTATATTATTAGTATATATTATTATTATATTATTAGGAAATGTCTATATAATAATTTTCTAACCAGTTTAACTCTCTTTCTCTTATAGTTAAGTCATGGATCATGATCGCAGTGGTGAAGATATTCTTCAGGGCATGATAAGAGGTGAAATACCTCTTATTGTTATCGATGAAGATATCGAGTTTGAGGAAGAGATATCCTCATATCTGAATCCATCCAGTGATGGACTATAGCAAGACCTGATATACAAAGGGCAAGACGGGATGGATGAAGGGCAAATAAATAACAACAATGATGGCCCCTTGAAAGGATCCGACGAGGTATATATATTAAGTCTCATGTGACCTCTATGCATTAATTGATCTAGATATATATATTAATCACTCTCTCTTTTTTAGCCCACTGGATCAAAGCAATCGACATCTCGAACAAAACGAGGGCCAAACAGAAAGTTGGATGGTAATCAAAGGTTCACCATCGAAGAAATAGATGATAATGGACAACCTATTGCTCTAGAAAAGCACTGGAGGAATAATTCAAAGAATGGAATAAGTCAAAGAAACCAGGTGAAGAATCCAACAGTTATGTCACCGATGATGCCAAAGATGACCTTTGGCAGAAGATCATAGCGCATTTCATACTACCTCCAGAGTCTGAAGAATTTGAGGCAGATGGTATTACCCCAAGGCTAGGTGGGCTTGAAAGAAGAGCAAAAGTCAAGGAGTGGGCTCTAATGAAGATGGCCGAACTATACCGGAACCACAAGAAAAATTTATACGCGAAGTATTTTGCAAAAAAGAAAACTCCAGACTTCTTAGGAGAAGACGAGGAGTTGAGAGAATAGTGGCCCGATTTTGTAACGTATAAGCAATCTGTTGTAGCAAAGAAAAAGTCGGAAAGAATGCGTTAAATGCTGCCAAAAAGAAATACCATCATAAAATGGGGACAAGTTGCTACAAGAGTGTCGTGCCTAAGTGGGAAACTATGGAGCGGGACATGAGGGCTAGAAGCATCACTCCTTGTATAGATGGATGGCCCGAGAGGTCAAAGCACTAGTGGTACAGGCACAGTGGATCGTTGGACCCAGAAACAGGGAAGATATTGTTTCATGGAAAAATTCTAGAACCCTCCAAAGAACTTGTTAAAGCAATGAACGAAGCTCTATTGGAATTGTTTTGGCCTGAGAGAGAGAACGACGAGCTGACACGCGCCCTCCGGAATCCTGAAAAGGGTGGATGAACACGAGGCAAAGGCACCGGTGTTACGTGGACGAAAGGGTTTCCCCAGTACGATGACAGTTACAGAAGCCATCAGAGAAAGAAGGAACGGGAGGCAGATCGGCTCTTGAAGGTAGAGCAGGACCTAGCTGAGATGAAGAAGCTCATGCAAGAAATTAGCAAAAGGTCGTCAACTCAGCCGCTGGCTAATGATCCTGCATTGGATCTTAGCCAGCGGAGAAGCAGCGTGCCTTCCACGGAGGTCCGGGATGATGATCAAGCACTACTGGATGATGCACCGTCTCCTCGCTACCCCGTGGATGATGTCAGAGAGATGTCACAATGTGAGCGACATCAGCAAATGAACAACCTGTCCTTCAAGGTGGTGATTGTCACTGCTTTACCTTGTCTACCTGGAGCACTCCACCATTCACTTCCGATTCCACCTGGCTATGCTCGTGTCACGGTGGATGATATAATGGAGGATTTTTTTTGTTGGAATTATGCCCTAGAGGCAATAATAAAGATGTTATTGTTATAATTCTTGTTCATTATAAAGTTTATATTCAATGCTAGAATTGTATGAAGCGGAAACTTTGATACTTGTGTGGTTTATGAACAACACCGTGTACCTAGTACGCCTCTATGGACTAGCTCATTGATTAATGATAGTTAAGGTTTCTTAACCATAGACATGTGTTTTCGATTAATAATGAGATCATGTCATTGGGAGAATGATATGATGGACAGACCCAAATCAAGCAGAGCAATTAGATCGTGTCATCGTGTTCATCTTTGCGAAGCTTTTTCTATGTCAAATATTGTATTCCTTAGACCATGAGATAATGCAACTCCCTGGTATCGGAAGAAATCTTGGGTCATCAAATGTCATCCTATGAGAGGGTCATCATAAAGGTGTCTCTCAGGTGATCGGAAAGTACTTGTTGGGTTGTATGTATCGAGATGGGATTTGTTCCTCCCGAGTCGGAGAGATATACTTCGGGCCCACTCGGTAATCGATATAAACACCGCTTTCAAGCACGTGGTTAAGGAGTTAATCACAAAGTGATATCGGATTACGGAACGAGTAAAGTACTTGCTGTGAACGAGATTGAACTAGGTATGCAGATACCAACGATCGCATATCGGGCAAGTAAAATATCGTGTGACGAAGGGAATATAAATATGGGATTAATTGAATCCTGGCATCGTGGTTCATCCGATATGATCATCAATGAATATGTGGGAGTCAATATGGGTTTCTAGATCCCGCTGTTGATTATTGATAGAAGATCATGTCTGCATATTCTCGAACCCGTAGGGTCACACACTTAACGTGCCTCGACGCTAGGATAGAATGGATAATTGGTTTATGAGTTTTTGTTTGGAGTCTCAGATGAGATCCAGGACATCACGAGAGGTTCTGGAATGGTTCGAAGAATATGATTCATATAAAGGAAAGCAGTTTTTGGATTTCGGAATTGTTTTGGAATGTTCGGTATTGTACCAAAAGGTTCTAGAAGCTTCTGGAGTGGGACCAACGTGGTCCCACTTGTCGGAGGGGTGCGTGGGCCTATGAGGGAGTGCCCTGGCCGCATTGGGCCAGGGGCACAAGGCCCCATAGGCCCAGCCGGCCAAAACCCTAGGGGAAACCCTAGGGGACCTTCTAGAAGGGGGGAAGACTTGCCCCCCACTCCACCCTTGGGGCCGCCGCCCTAGGGCTTGGAGGAGGGGGAAAGGGGCCGGCCAGCCCCCTATATAAGGTGGGTAGGGAGCGCACCCTCCCCTCACCCCAAAACCCTAGCCGCCAGCTGCTGCCCTACCTCTCTCTCTCTCGACTGCGTGTAGGCGAAGCCCTGCCGCAGAAACTCTCCACCATTGCACCACGCCATCATGTTGTAGATCCAATCTATCTCTCCAGCCCACTTGCTGGACCGAGGAAGGAGGAGACGTCACGGTGCTGTACGTATGCATCTCTCGGAGGTGTCGCCACTTGCGACGTTGGATCAGATCAGATCGCGAGGAGGAGAAGGCTTGTTCGACTACATCACCCACGTTCTGTTGAATGTTTCCGCTGTGCGATTTCTTCAAGGGTATGAAGATCTCATCTATCCCTCTCATTGATTGCATATCCTAAATTAGATCTTGGCTTCAAGGGTATCTTATTATGCTTAGATTGTGACGGTAGCATTATAAGATGATTCCTCACTTAAAGATCAAGATAAAATTGTGTTCTCCCCATGTATGCACCGTTGTGTAAGTTCATCGTGTTCAAGCACCTCGTGATGATCGGGTGCTATAAACTCTATGTTCACATACAATGGGTGCAAGCCAGTTTTGCACACGCGGAAATACTTGGGTTTGACTTGACGAGCCTAGCATGTACAGACATGGCCTCGGAACACACGAACCGAAAGGTTAAGCATGAGTCATATGAATGATATGATCGACACTTTGTTGTCCACCATTGAAACGACATCTCTTCTCGTGAAGATCGGATTAGGTGTGGTGAATTTGTATCATGTTCACTAAACAACTTGAGGGATGTTGAATTTAGTGGGAGTTCATCTAGTAATTTGATTAAGTTGAACTAGTTATCATGAACATAGTCTAAATTGTACTTGCAAATTTTGTAGATCAAATGGCTAAGTCCAACTTCAACTTCAACGTTTTTGCTGAGAAAGAAAAGCTTAAGAACAATGGGTCTAACTTCACCAACTGGTTCCGCAATCTGAGAATCATTCTCGCTGGCGGACAAAAGGATTATGTCCTTGAGAAAGCGCTAGGTGACGCCCCTGCTATAGATGCGTCGGCTGATGAAAAAGTTGTTTATCAGTCGTGCAAAGATGATTATGGTGTGATTAAGAGCACCATGTTGTTTGCTATGGAATCGGACCTTCAAAATCGTTTTGAGGAGTTCGCCGGGCCCTTTGAGATTCTTGAGGAACTGAAAACCATGTTTCAGACTCAGGCCCATTCTGAGAGATATGAGATCTCTAAGAAATTCTTTAACTGCAAGATGGAGGAAGGGAGTTCCGTTAGTGAGCACGCCATTAAGATGTCGGGCTACACTCAACGTCTTGAGCAACTGGACTGCAAGATTCCAAAAGAGCTCAAGATTGACAGAGTTCTGCAATCACTCCCTCCTAGCTACAAAGGTTTTGTAGTTACTCACAATCAGATTGGTTCGACTGATACGATCACTGAGCTCTTCGCTAAGCTGAAAGCTGCGGAGGTGGATATCAAGAAAGATAATCATGTGTTGATGGTCAACAAGCCCCCTAGCTTTAAGAAAGGTAAGGTTGCAAAGAAGTCCTTCAAGAAAGGCAGCGGCAAGCGCGTTGCCCCTGCTGAGAAGAAGCTCAAGTCTGGACCTAAGCCGGACACTGAGTGCTTCTATTGCAAGGACAAGGGTCACTGGAAGCGCAACTGTCTAAAGTACTTAGCGGACAAGAAGGCTGGCACCATTAAAGGTATATTTGATATACATGTTATTGATGTTTACCTTACTAGCACTCGTTGTAGTGCCTGGGTATTTGATACTAGTTCAGTTGCTAATATTTGTAACTCGAAACAGGAGCTACGGAATAGACGGCGGCTAGCAAGGGATGAGGTGACGATGCGCGTTGGCAACAGATCAAGAGTTGATGTGATGGCCGTCGGCACGCTCTCCTTAGTTTTACCTTCGGGCTTAGTTTTAAACCTTAGTAAATGTTATTATACGCCTGCGTTGAGCATGAACATTATATCTGGATCGTGTTTATTGCAAGACGGTTATTCATTTAAATCGGAGAATAATGGTTGTTCTATTTATATGAATAACATCGTTTATGGTCATGCACATGCTATGAATGGTTTATTTGTTCTGAATCTCGAAAGCAATGAAACACACATCCATAACATTGAGGCTAAGAGATGCAAAGTAGATAGTGATAATTCAACTTATTTGTGGCACTGCCGTCTAGGTCATATTGGTGTAAAACGCATGAAGAAACTCCATTCTGATGGACTTTTGGAGTCTCTTGATTTTGAATCATTTGACACGTGCGAGCCGTGCCTCATGGGCAAGATGATCAAAACCCCGTTCTCCGGAATAATGGAACGAGCAACGGACTTGTTGGAAATCATACATACCGATGTGTGCGGACCAATGAGTGTTTCGACGCGCGGTGGATATCGCTATTTCTCACTTTTACTGATGACTTAAGTAGATATGGGTATATCTATTTAATGAAACATAAATCTGAAACGTTTGAAAAGTTCAAAGATTTTCAGAACAAAGTGGAAAACCACCGTAACAGGAAAATTAAATTTCTACAATCTGATCATGGAGGTGAATATTTGAGTTATGATTTTCTCACGCATCTTAAAGCAAGCAGAATCGTTTCGCAACTCACGCCACCGGGACACCACAGCGCAATGGTGTGTCTGAACGCCGGAATCAGACTCTATTAGATATGGTGCGATCAGTGATGTCTCTTACAGATTTTCCGTTATCATTTTGGGGTTATGCATTAGAAACCGCTGCATTCACTTTAAATAGGGCACCATCTAAATCCGTTGAGACGACACCGTATGAACTATGGTTTGGTGCTAAACCTAAGTTGTCGTTTCTTAAAGTTTGGGGATGCGAAGCTTACGTCAAGAAGTTGATGCCGGACAAGGTTAAACCCAAAGCGGAGAAATGCGTCTTCATAGGATACCCTAAGGAAACGATTGGGTATACCTTCTACCACAGATCCGAAGGCAAAGTGTTTATTGCAAAGAACGGATCCTTTCTTGAGAAGGAGTTTCTCTCGAAAGAAGTGAGTGGGAGGAAGGTAGAGCTAGACGAGGTTATTGAACCTTCTCTCGAGTTGGAGAGTAGCGCAGCACCTGAAATTGTTCTAGTGCCGTCTGCACCAACAAGAGAGGAAGCTAATGATGAGGATCATGAAACTTCAGATGATGCTACTGCTGAACGTCGCAGGTCGACAAGGTCACGTGCCCCTCCTGAGTGGTACGGCAACCCTGTCTTAACTGTCTTGTTAGTAGACAACAGTGAACCTGCGAACTATGAGGAGGCAATGATGAGCCCAGACTCTGAGAAATGGCTAGAGGCCATGAAATCTGAATTGGGATCCAGGAGCGAAAACCAAGTATGGACTTTCGTGGACCCTCCTAGCGACCGAAAGGCCGTTGAGTGCAAATGGATTTTCAAGAAGAAAACGGACGCCGATGGTAATGTTAAAGCTCGACTTGTCGCGAAAGGTTTTCGACAAGTTCAAGGTGTTGACTATGATGAGACTTTCTCTCCCGTAGCGATGTTCAAGTCCATTCGGATTTTATTAGCAATTGTTGCATTTCATGATTATGAAATATAGCAGATGGATGTCAAGACTGCGTTCCTCAATGGCAACATTGATGAAGGGTTGTATATGATGCAGCCCGAAGGTTTTGTCAATCCTAAGGATGCTAATAAGGTGTGCAAACTTCAGCGTTCCATTTATGGACTGAAGCAAGCATCTCGGAGTTGGAACCTTCATTTTGATCAAGTGATCAAGAGCTTTGGATTTGTTCCAAATTGCTACGAAGCTTGTATCTATAAGAAAATGAGTGGGAGCTCAGTGACATTTTTAGTACTATATGTGGATGACATATTGATTATTGGAAATGACATTGATATGATTAACGATGTGAAGAGTTATTTGAACAAATGTTTTTCAATAAAAGACCTAGGATAATCTGCTTATATATTAGGCATCAAAATCTATAGAGATAGACAAAGACGCCTAATAGCTTTAAGCCAAAGTACATACCTAGACAAAGTTCTGAAAAGGTTCAGAATGGATAAGGCAGAGAAAGGTTCAGTGCCCATGTTGTCAGGTAAGATATTGAGCAAGCTTCAGTGTCCAGCTACGGTAAACGATAGAGAAGCTATGAGCAAAGTGCCATATGCCTCGGCCATTGGTTCTATCATGTATGCCATGTTGTGTACTAGACCGGATGTGTCCAATGCTCTTAGTTTGACGAGCAGATACCAAAGTGATCCAGGAGTGGAACACTGGACAGCCGTAAATAACATCCTAAAGTATTTAAATAGGACTAAAAAATGTTCTTGGTCTATGGAGGTGATGAGCAGCTCGTCGTAAAAGGTTACGTCGATGCTAGTTTCGACACCGACCTGGATGATTCTAAATCTTAGACAGGATACGTTTATATTTTGAATGGAGGAGCTGTGAGCTGGAGAAGCTGCAAGAAAAGCGTGATCGCGAGATCTACAGTAGAATCGGAATACATGGCTGCTGCAGAAGCGTCAAGTGAAGGAGTTTGGATCAGGAACTTCATCACTGACCTTGGTGTGGTTCCAAGTGCCTTGGACCCACTAGAGATATTGTGTGACAACACTGGCGCCATATCACTGACTAAGGAACCAAGATATCATCCAAAGACCAAGCACATCAACCGCCGGTTTGATATAATTCGAGATTATATACAGATGGAGATCTGAAGATTAGCAAAGTACATACGGATCTGAATGTCGCAGATCCGTTGACTAAACCTCTTCCACGAGCAAAACATGATCAGCACCTTAATGCCATGGGTGTTAGATTGTTGCCATATGTAAACTAGATTATTGACTCTAGTGCAAGTGGGAGACTGTTGGAATTATGCCCTAGAGGCAATAATAAAGATGTTATTGTTATAATTCTTGTTCATGATAAAGTTTATATTCCATGCTAGAATTGTATTAAGCGGAAACTTTGATACTTGTGTGGTTTATGAACAACACTGTGTCCCTAGTACGCCTCTAAGGACTAGCTCATTGATTAATGATGATTAAGGTTTCCTAACCATAGACATGTGTTGTCGATTAATAATGAGATCATGTCAATGGGAGAATGATATGATGGACAGACCCAAATCAAGCAGAGCAATTAGATCGTCTCATCGTGTTCATCTTTGTGAAGCTTTTTCTATGTCAAATATTGTATTCCTTAGACCATGAGATAATGCAACTCCCTGGTATCGTAAGAAAGCTTTGAGGTCATCAAACGTCATCCTATGAGGGGGTGATCATAAAGGTGTCTCTCAGGTGATCGGAAAGTACTTGTTGGGTTGTATGTATCGATATGGGATTTGTCCCTCCCAAGTTGGAGAGATATACTTCGGGCCCACTCGGTAATCGATATCAACACCGCTTTCAAGCACGTGGTTAAGGAGTTAATCACAAAGTGATATCGGATTACGGAACGAGTAAAGTACTTGCTGTGAACGAGATTGAACTAGGTATGCAGATACCAACGATCGAATCTCGGGCACGTAAAATATCGTGTGATGAAGGGAATATAAATATGGGATTAATTGAATCCTGGCATCGTGGTTCATTCGATATGATCATTGATGAATATGTGGGAGTCAATATGGGTTTCCAGATCCCGCTGTTGATTATTGATAGAAGATCATGTCTGCATATTCTCGAACCCGTAGGGTCACACACTTAACGTGCCTCGACGCTAGGATAGAATGGATAATTGGTTTATGAGTTTTTGTTCGGAGTCTTGGATGAGATCCAGGACATCACGAGAGGTTCCGAAATGGTCCGGAGAATAAGATTCATATAAAGGAAAGCAATTTTTGGATTTTGGAATTGTTTCAGAATGTTCGGTATTGTACCGGAAGGTTCTAGAAGCTTCTGGAGTGGGACCAACGTGGCCCCACTTGTCGGAGGGGTGCGTGGGCCTATGAGGGAGTGCCCTGGCCACATTGGGCCAGGGGCACAAGGCCCCATAGGCCCAGCCGGCCAAAAACCCTAGGGGAAACCCTAGGGGACCGTCTAGGAGGGGGGAGACTTGCCCCCCACTCCACCCTTGGGGCCGCCGCCCTAGGGCTTGGAGGAGGGGGCAAGGGGGCCGGCCAGCCCCCTATATAAGGTGGGTAGGGGGCGCACCCTCCCCTCACCCCAAAACCCTAGCCGCCAACTGCTACCCTAGCTCTCTCTCTCTCTCTCCCGACTGCGTGTTGGCGAAGCCCTATCGCAGAAACTCTCCACCATTGCACCACGCCGTCGTGCTGTAGATCCAATATATCTCTCCACCCCACTTGATGAAGGAGGAGACGTCGCGGTGCCGTACGTGTGCATCTCTTGGAGGCGTCGCCACTTGCGGCATTGGATCGGATCGGATCGCGAGGAGGAGAAGGCTAGTTCGACTACATCACCCACATTCTGTTGAACGTTTCCGCTGTGTGATTTCTTAAAGGGTATGAAGATCTCATCTATCCCTCTCGTTGATTGCATCTCCTAGATTAGATCTTGGCTTTCCCGTTCGCATCCTTAGAATTTTTTTGATTCACTATGCTGCGAAACCCTTCATTTTTCGGACGTTAGGAAACTAGGAGATGTCAAGCGCAACATCATTCTATGGAAGAAGAAGTACATCAAGTTTCCAAGCTCGGCGCCAAGGCCACCGACTTCGAGGAATCCAAGTCCACCTTCCCCGATGATCATCAACCTCCAAGTCCACCCCGCCCTAATTATCGTCAACCCGCAAGTCCACCCCGCCTCCATTATCATCAACCTCCATGTCCACCCCACCCCGATGTTGATCACCGCAGCAGGAGTACATCAACTCGATCTACGCTTCCGCGCAATACTCGATCTCCGCCTCCGCCTATGCCTTCGTGCAATACTACATCGTCGAAGAAACGGAAGGTTGCCGCTCCCCCGCGCCACACATCGAAGAAAGGTAAAACAGAGAAGATTGTCGACATCCCGCCGGCTCTTCCAAAGATACCTTATGACAAGACCAATGAGGAAAATGCCGCGGATGTGGATGCCCAAGTTAAGGCGTATTTTGCACCCAAAAATCCTGATCCAAAGCCGGTATTTGATGAAAAAACCAAAAAGTTAGCTAGGTCCTTTGTTGAGCAACCATCCCAAATATCGATGAATCTGGAATCAGACTATGACCGTGAAATTCTTAAGCAAGCAAAGCAGAAAAAATAACAAGTGCAAAATGCGGGAAACAAGTTGCCCGGCTCGGACAACAGAAGATTCAAATCCCCCCCCCCCCCCCCGCTCAAAGTGATTTCAGATATCGACAAGGCCTTCAGAGCCAAAATGGATAAGGACATGCAAATAATGGACCCCAGAGCTAGTACTGCTGCTACACTATTGGGTATCACTGTATTGGAGGCCAAAGCATGTGCTGCCAACGCAAATATGTCTCTTGGTTAATTTTTAGGCTATGAAGATACGCCAATGGGTCAGATAGTATGACAATATGTCCAAGGGGAGCCTCTAGTCAGTCATGAGGATCTCACGCGTATGTCCACACATATGCGAAATCTGCACACATGGTACATGTTGCAAACAGAAAAAGGCACCAGAAAGATTGGTTTTTGGTGGACGTTAGAAATGAGCATCACTTCAAACCATACTTGATACATGTTCAAATGACCGAACTGTTTCAGTTATACAATCAGCATGCCCTCGACAAATATATCATTGGTTGCTACTGTCTGTAAGTGATTTATTTTTGTAATTAAGTCTCTAGCTCAGCTCGTTTATTGCATGTAATATATTGTCCTGATTATATATCCTTTTGTACGATATTTTATTCTGCAGAATAAAGATGCTTGAATGCAAAAGAGCTAGAAAATATGGCGCTGGGTTCATTGTCCCATATATTGTTAATGAATATACGTTAAAGAATCACCCCAAGGACGTGGATGAAGACCTGTGCATGTTTTTAACCGAGAACAATTTTGTTAAGGAAATATTATTTTCTTACAACTTCAAGTGAGTATTTCTGTCTTGTACACATTGTTTTTTCTTGCTTACTCGATGTTAAGTGTAATTGATAACCTATGCATGTATGCTTATGTAAACATCCGTAAATTTCACTAGATCTTGCTAAACATTCAAGTTGACAAGTCCCTAGTTGAAGTCCATGACTCATTAAGTTGGGACCAGGAGATGTAGAGCGATATGAAAGCAATGCTCCATAAGTAATTTTAATCATTATCGCATTACATCGGCCTCTTTCATTCATTTCATGATATCAAGTAACTAATAACTCATTTGTTCATTTTCTTTGCCGAGCAGGTGTTGGACACGGTTCAGAAAAAATACCAGGTCCATTCAAATATGAGCTAACTTATAAACCGGTGAAGAGTTTACAGCAGCCACCGGGAACTCATTTATGTGGATTCTTCTTCTGCGAGTACATTCGCGAGTTGACCAGTGAGCGTAAAGTTGATTCATATTATATTCACGATTTGCGGGAGAATCTAGAGCCAGAACAGCACGTACGAGCAATTCAAGAGGAACTGGCGAGATTTTGATGAAGGATCTCCTTGATGTACATGGAGAACAGTATGTACAAGACGCGGAACTTGATATGTCTTAGTGATCTCCATGTAGTTGATATGATATATCATCAATGACCATGTAATTTCAAAACATTTATTTCTTTTGATATGATTGAATATATGTATGCTTGCAAGGGATCGAATATTAATTATATATGCATCAATGTGTATTGTGTATGTAGTAGTATAGAATAAGTGTACTGAAATATATGTTTAAAATTATAGTGCAACTCAAAACAAAAAAGAAAATGGCAAAAAAGGGAAACACACAATCTCTGCCGCGGCAGAGAAACACACGAATTCTCTACCGCGACAGGAAGCCTTATAGTCCCGGGTGGTGTTATGACCTGGGACTAGAGGGGTTCCGCCCGCCTCGTGGAAACTGCCACGTGGTCGACTCTAGTCCCGGGCCGTAGCGAACCGAGACTAGAGATGGGAGCATCTAGTCCTGATTTGGCAGTCTCAGGTCCAAAATCGGGACTAGAGCTTGTTACGGCCCGGGGCAAGAGGCATGTTTTCCACCAGTGACAAACAATGACAAAGGAAGATTTTGGTTTTGCCAAAATGTTTGCCTTCACCACAAGGGTGAGGCAATTGTTGTTAGGATTCAACTGATGAATTCTAGGAAGTAGTCCTGTAATCCATTGTCAAATTGAGTATTATCGGTCATGGCAAATTTTAGATAACAATTAATTTCAGTATATGAACATTAATTTTAGAAATACATAATATTAATTTGTAAGCCTATGAGCATTATTCTTACAAGTACATAAATATATCTTTATACGAATATTAATATATTTGTCCAAATACTGGTCATGTACTTCATAGATGAGCCCCAGGAAAAGTCTCCTATCCACCATGGCTTTTGTACATGCAGCCTAGCATCATGATCTGCGTCCGTGTCGTATTTGAAAAAGGCAAGATATTCAGGCAATGTTTTTATTCTTGGGCAGTAATTCAGCACCTAATAAATTGTTTCCAAAAAGTAATCCCAAATCAGGGGGTCAACCCTGCCGTCGATTACATTGTCTCCTATAAATATGTACATGTCTCACGGATAAACTCCGGATCCCACTCCCTACAGACCAAAACCAGTGCAAAGAAATGGCGCTCCGGCGACGACTCTTCCTGTGCGGCCTGTGCATCTGCCTCTTCCTGGCCGTCGCCCTCGGCGCTGGCGTCCCAGTCCCTCCACCACAAGCTGCCACTGATCTATCCAGCGGCAACTGCTACTTGACGGAGAAGAGTGTGCCAAGTTGGTGCGCACAACAGTTTATCAAGGCGCTCTTCGTCGGTGTCGACAAATCCCCCATCAGAGACTACTGCTGCGAGATGCTCACCTGCATCCACGAGCCGACGTGCGCCTCCGTGCTCCAAGACATATGCCCGCCCCCGCCGAAGTGGTCCGGTTGGCCGTGTCCGCCGCACCATGCCGGTCGTGTCCGATTATCCCACTTACCCTAGTCGATCTACCTTATGGATGCATGTGTACTTATATGTATGCGATTTGCAATTCGGCTTTTGGTAGTTCGGGATGCTGTATGAAGGATTTGAATAATTTATCTGAATGTGCTTGTTTATGTGGTTGCAATTCTTTTTTTGCTAATGGGTTGTAATTCTTTCTTAAATGAAATACATTCATAGTATGTAAAATTAGGTGGTGCGCCCAAATGGCAATTAAAGTTATTATATTCCCAATAATCCTACAGCTACGGCCAGTTTTATACAGAATTAGATTTATGGAATGTCGTGTTGATCAGACAAGGAATTCAGGCCTTAAAATCACGGGAGAGAGGACGATTTTCACCAACTGAATTGATCCACGTCTGTCCGTAGAATTTCATTCGTAGGTCTAGCATTTTTCTTATATTCCATGCCACTCTTTAATGGGCTATCAATATTGTCTTCACCAAGTATGATGGCTTGAAAAGAGGGTGTAGATGATGAGATGGTCGTGCAGTGGAGGGAGTTCGGGCCATTCTAGGATATGGTTGTGAGACATCCATCTGCAAGCCCATGGTGCCAATTACATGAATGCCGTCATGGGTGTACCGATAGTCATTCCTCCAAAAATTATCAAAATTCCAAAGTGGCACACAAAATTTAGTCACATTTCTAAGGCAATTGTTGAGAGAGCAACTTATAACGGGGCCGGGAGCTCGTTTCGTGTTCTAAATTACTAGAAACACTGAGTGTTTTACCACAGATACATACCTATGGCGCGCAGGAGCAATTATGTGTGATTATCCACGTGACTTGTAGTGGATGACGGCAGAGAGGAAAATGGTGTGGCTGCACCCCTTAAAATCCTTATTTATTTTTCTATAACATGCAATTATCCTTTTCCTCTTATATTAGTTGAACAGACTGGTTTGTTGATTATTCGGTATTAATTAATGATTTAATGGTTGGTGTTACTACTACATTCTGTTAATGGGTTAATTATTTTTTGCTAGTAATGGAGTCTTACAGTTGTACTATACATTTAGGTTTATATAACACATGCCCGGTAGGTCTTGGGGCGTCGCCAACGTTCGAGTCTACGCAGCCCACGGAAGAGCTGAGATAATGTGCCCATGCATGAATTTTAATTAATGCATAACTAATTTTCCCAACAACAAAAATATAAACAAGAGGCATGGATATGATCTCGGCTCATCTCTTTTGCGCAACACACGGCGTGGTGCAGCGTGTCTTGACGAGATGTGGCATGACGGGCGAATGAGCAGTGCACAAGGGATGCTTCTCTTCTCACTCAATTAGGGGCTGTTTGGTTGGAATTATTTCTGAATTTTGACTTTTGGCTTATAAGTCATAAATGAGACTTTAGGTGCTTTTTTGGGCTTATAAACCAAAGTCTAAAAGCCATAAATAAGCCCAACCAAACAACTATTTGTAGTGTTAGAATAGTTCATCTTATAAACTCCTCTAACTCTCTCCCAACTAGCAATCTCTAAGAATCTCTAAGCTTCCTAGAATTCGTGGATGCTCGACGTCCAAGTGTCCAAGTGATTTTCCTCTCTGGTGTCCAAACGGGTATTGATTTTGCTAGCTCTGCAGTCCACAACCATGGTCAATGGAACACAATTGTAAAGGCGGTTCATTGGGCGGTTTGCTAGGTCTTGACAAACCAAATCCAGCGGGCATGATCCACCGCTCCACCCATGCGTCGTCCACCTCCTCCAATCCCTCTTTCCACCAGCGACGTGCCTCAACCGTCTCCGTTGCGCAGCTAGTTGTGGTCCATCCCACCCGGCCAGCTCCTCCACTACGATCTCCCTTGATCTGTTGGTGAGTCCCTGCTGCTGCTCTCCCTCCCTCTCTCTGGGGCAGCGAACATCAACAGAAGGTAGGCCTACCCCTCCCGAGGACGAATCACCTTGGGGTTGCGCCACCGTTGTTGCCATTGTCCTCCACCCGACAACTGCTTGGATGAGGAAGGTAGAGGATGGGCGGAGAAGATGTGGGGATGGAGAAATGGTCGTTGTAAGAAGGGGGGTCTAGCAAGGGAGTGTGGTGCCCGCTGGAGAAGGAGGGATGTTTTCTCAAATCACAGCAATGAGTGCATCAATCCCTTGCAGTGAAACCAGCCGTGAGGGACCTTACCAGTTACCAGGCCCCAGGATATGGGCCAGCGCCTCCTTGCCGGAGATGTGGCCATGAGGGTAAGAGAAGATCCTGTTTGTGAGCACTCTTGCTCTCTTCTACTCTCTCGATTAGTTATGTTCCCAGTTTAATTAAGCTTCCGACCGAGCCAAGATGCACCAAGAGGTACTGACCTAACTTAAGACGATTAGGTTTCGCGAGAAGATTTGAGTGATGATGGCTACACAAAATAATGCACAGCTCATTCCTTAGTTTGCTTTGTACCAACAGATAGCAATTTGCTTTGCATCTTCAATGGTAGTTGATGACTGCAAGTGCATAGGTCGTTTGTAGCTAGTTTTAAAATAAAGATATCGATTCCACAGGGAGAAGTAGGCAAAAGACTAAAATGTTTTTAACTAAAACTAAACGAAGTACTAAAAGAATAATTTTAAGATGCAAGAAAAATAGAATTGTTTTTGCCTTTTTGATTAAGCAAAACAATAAAGTAAAGTAAACAAAACTTAATGCAATAAGTAGGAATCGCGTATGTAAGAAAGCTTGGAACTACAATAGGGAAAAGGCGTTCTCGGGAAGTGGTGGATACAGTGCTAGCAATTGAGACTGAGTAATCAAGATTATCATAACAAATATTCTCATGACATGTATGTATATGGGAGGAGATCCATATATGGACAAATAGGCGGCAACCACTGCTCACATCATCCTTCATAACCACAACTGCCAGATAAACGACATCAATCGTATTATCTCGCTATTAAGGGATTTCTCCCGTGGCATGAACATGGCTTAATAAGTTCTCCTTGCTTCCCTAAGTTAGTATGTAAGAAATGACAACAGTTTTATAGTCACACTAAGTGCTATCATCCCTCCGTCTACCAATAAGTAATCCCCTTTGTCAAGTCCCCATTAGAGGCAAATATTAAATAGGTCCACAACTCTCAACATCAAGATGAAGACAATTAACATATACACATAATGATGTATAACATAATAATCTCTATCTTATCTCAATCATATAATAGGGTTTCTCCATCTCCCCAAGAACTAATGATCTACTCAGACATGGAGGCAAACAACATCATGGCAATGATAATGGAAATAATTATATATGAATAGTTCTTATATAAATCCATAACTAGTGCTAGAATTACAACAAGGATCTAGATGGGATGGATGGGATGGATGGAGATGATGGTGGTGCAGCAGTTGATGAAGAATGAGATCGATGCCTTGGCCTCCTAGATCTGCTTAGGGCAAAGATGGATCCCTTGGGTGTGTTCCCTCTCCAGATCTGTCAACACCCGGATTTTTAATCCTGCCTGTTATGCCATACATCACAATCCCAGGATTACCATTTTTGCGCGACATAACAGAATTGGATACCACAGTACATCATCCATTACAAACCATACATAAGGTCTTACACAAATAAGGATCTCATGATCCAGTTCTTAATACAACTCAAGTAGTGGAATAACGTAATAATAAAGGTAGCGTAGGCGAAGCTCCATCTTCGGGGTCACAGGCAATGCTGACGATGGGAGATGATCCTAGTTGTCGTAACCTTCCTGGGGTCCTTCGTCCTGGTACTCCTCTTCATAGTCTGGCCACGGGAATAGCCAAGGACAAAGCCATGAGTACTCTTTAAGTACTCGCAAACTAATACTAACAAGTGAAGGGGGTTTTTGTAGTAGGACACTAAGCTCTAGGGTTGTTTTGCAAAAAGCCAGATTTACCTCTACTAAGTTTAGAAGCAAGAAAAGGTAGTTGAAATTTTATAACACCTAAGTGGGAACTTGTATTTCATATCACAACTTTGTTGTGGTCAAGTCAAAATCCCAATTCATTTCATAAGTCATTTTGAAAACATCTAACGGGGGAACAGTATGGCCACTCCAACTGTCCATAACCGCGGACGCGGCTATTCGAATAGTTTGATACTCTGTAGAGATTGTACACTTTCACCACAACATTTGATACATCTGTCAGGAACAAATCCTGAATTCACCATACTCAGTATGCGGATAATCAATCCTAACCTTTCAATTACACGCCCTAGTATAAGCACCTCTCCTGTGAGTTTGGCCTCCCAACCATGACCAACTGTCATCTTGGGTACTGCATAGGTGGACAATCTTCACAAGGTAGCCTCAGCTCAGACCTTGGCCGCGAGGGAACCCATACTAAGGTATATAAGTTTCCAGTCAAGCCCTACCTAATTTTCTGGTATTGTGGTTGTACGGTAAAATTGGAATAGTATCGCATCCAGACAACCATCAGTTTTATAAAGGGCTAAGGCTCAGGTCTCAACATTTTTATCATCAAAATCATCTGGTGTTCGGAAACACATGTCAAAACATCTCAGTAGAATGATCCATCATTCCAAGGTTTTCATAACCATTTTTCCACCAAGTATTCCCATCTAAAGTTGATCAAGTTTTATGCTTAGCACTAGCATCTATAATTGGGGGTGAGTACTAATGAGGGGTGGTAAACAAGTGGAGTTTAACTAAGTTCAATCTCATGCCTTAGGATGACATCAAGATTATCTAGCTTAGGCCAAATTTAATGCTCTTTATGCAACCTTCAATTATCCTCCTAGAATCTACAAATCACTTAAGTAGACTCTAAGTAGTAGCTTTGATAAAGAAATAAAGTAGAAGATTGCAAGTAAAACTAGGAGGGGGTATCAAGTGGATATGATCACATATGCTTAGGGCATCTAGTGGTCATGGTAACAAGCAAGTATTTGCTTGCATCAGTATCAGTATAGGCTTGCATAAGTAGAGTATATTGCAAGTGTTAGCTTGCTCAATCAACTAGTTGTATTAGGCTTGCCTTGTGCAGAGCAGTGGTTGAAGTTCTCCTTGGCTTCTTCTTCGTAGTATCCTCCTTCCTCCTCGTATCCTTGGTCGACACTAGCATCTATGAATAAATACGAGGTACACAATCACCAAACAATACTTAACTATTTTCAATCATCACACACAAGGGTTCTATAGATGATCTAGCATCATCACGAATATTACAAGATTAAAGCTTTGTCTTATTTCTTTTATTTTTAGAAAAGTAATTTCTACTCATTGAAAAACTACTTAAGATTTAATATTCTCCAAACCAAACATGGAATCATGTTGACACATGTCATCACCACATATTTCAGTACATGGGAATGTGATTTAAAGTGGTGTCACAATTTAATAAGGTTTAACCTTTTATTTCAATTAAATAAAGTGACTAGAAATGCCTATGTGGCATTCTTTTATTACTTGAACATTACTTCTGTAAGTAAACCCATATGTTTTTATATATTCTGAAAGGTATGATCAAATGTGATTTTTGAAAGTTAGAATCAGCTCAAAATCTATTATGGTTTAAATTTGAAAAATGTTTGAATGCAGAAAAGCTTCTGCCTTGTTATTTTTACCAAGGTTGATCTATATATTCAAATGATTTGAATCCAACGGGCTTGGATTAAGAATTTCAATATCTTTCTAACAAAATTGGTTTCATTCAATTTGGTTCACTGAATCGAGCTGGGTTGATTTTTGAAACTAGGTACAGAACTGAGTTTGAATATAAATAGAAAAAGCTAAATTCAAACGAGTGGGCTGCGCGGGAAGGGGTAATGGGCCGGCCCAGTGTCACTCCGCAGCGCGGGGCGCAACTGACAGGGGGGTCTACTGGTCAGTGGCTCTTTAAACGCGAAGCGTTACGGAGCGATGTTGTGCGTTGGATTAGAATGAAGATCGACGGCTGAGGGTCGTCGTCGACGATGAACAGGTCACCGGCGAGCTCGGACCCTAGCGGCTCAGTGGGGGTCGTGGGAGGCTCACCGGGGCTCAGGCGAAGGTCGGCGATGCGGGCGAACGACGAAGTCGACGACGGCGATTCTCCTGGCACCGGCAGCTCCTCCTGGGGCGACTCCAATCGATGGCTTCCTTCTTCTCCAGCAGCCGTGGACTCCGGTGAAATTCCGGCGATGCGCTGCTCGCCTTGCTCCGGGAATGAGGTGGGGTGGTTCTGGGTGAGAGGCGAGTAGAATGGTGTGAAGAATTCGAGCGGGGGATGCCTCTATTTATAGTGGCGAGAGGGGACCGACGGGCGCAAGCTGAGCTCGTCGTGGTCGACGGCACAGAGGGCTATCGGCGTGGGCGACGGTAGGGGCGGTGTTGTGCTCCCTAGCGAAGCTCAATGACGTGGTGGCGAGGCGTGGGGCGGTGCTGATCGGTCGGAACGCTGCGGTGCTCTGCGCTGGTCCGACGGAAGTTTTGATGGCGCACAGCGCGCGTGGTCCGCGCGGCGGCGAACGAGCGTGTCTGCGGGGTTGCTGGGGTGTTGGTGATCACGCATGCACGCGGCGAGGGCGGCGCGTGGTCTGGGGGTGCTAGTCGAGCGTGGCGCACGGGGAGCGCTCTCGGCATGGTCGCAGAGAAGGTTGGCATGGCCTGGGCGTGTGGTCCAGTGGCTGGCATTGCTCGCGCCTGGGACAGGGAGTGGCAGTGGGGTGCTAGCTTGCTCCCAGACAAGGTTTGCAAGGCTAGTGGTGCTCGTAGCTTGTTGACGACCATGGGGTGACAATGGTGCTCTCGGCCTGCTCACCATTGATGACAATGGCCAGCTTACAGTGGTGCTAGTGATTAGTTAAGGTTGTTAGATGATCTACTAAGGCTAGTGGTGTCCAGAGAGGAACAAGTTAGGCCCAAAACACTGCTTAACATAGTGTTTTGATTTTGTTTGATTTGCATCTGCAACCTGTTTGATGAAATGGCCGCATGAACTTAAGTTTTGAATTTTGAAAAGATTTTTGGTGGGTTTGCTAGGCATGTACTGGGGAGTCTGTGGATGCTTGGGTTTTTAAAATTGAGTTGGTTTGAGTGGTTTTTGAAATAGTGGGATCTTCCAATATGAAATAGATTCAATTTTAAAGTGTCATTTAAACTAAGCATTTGAATGTTTCTGGATGATCACAAAGTGGGCCTTGGTACCTTGTTATGAGTACTATCAAGGGGTGCAAAGATCCATACATGTTTCTGTTAAGTTCTGAAAGTTAGAGATAGACAAAGTAGGCATGGGAGTTAAATTGGCCAATGTGACCATTCACTTAATTTGTTTGTTTTGATTTGTTTGTCTTTGGGAAAAGTTTGGGGATTGTTTAGATGATGTTTATTTCACCTAAGAATCATTTTACAAGCAAAGAAACTTAGAACCATGGCCAATGAGATATGGAACACATTGTGCACGGCTGACATCTCTTCGGGTAGCTCCAATTGATATGACACTTTTCCTCGAAGGTTCAGAATCTTGAAGGGGCCGATATATCTGGGGGCTAACTTTCCCTTGAGTTGGAAACGCTGCATTCCTTTCAATGTTGACACTTTCAGGTACACAAAATCTCCTATGTTTAAGGCAAGGTCTCGACGTCTCTTGTCGGTGTAACTCTTCTGTCTGGACTGGGCTGTCTTGAGGTGCTCACGAATCTTGTGAACCTTCTCTTCTGCTTCTCGTAGGATGTCGGGTTCGAAAATCTGACTCTATCCTACTTCCGACCAGTTCAAAGGGGTGCGACACTTTCTTCCGTACATAAATTCAAATCGGGCCATTTGCAAACTAGCTTGATAACTGTTGTTGTATGAAAATTATACGAACGGCAGACAGTCTTCCCACTTAGATCCATATTCTAACACACAGGCTCTCAGCATATCTTCGAGTATTTGATTTACTCGCACCGTTTGTCCATCGGTCTGAGGGTGATACGTGGTGCTGAAATCTAGGTGGGTTCCTAAACCTTCTTGGACTTTCTTCCAGAATCTCGAGGTAAACTGAGTTCCTCGATCCGATACGATGTTCTTAGGGACTCCATGCAAACTGACGATTCTAGCGATGTATAACTCCGCTAGCTTCGAACTATGATATGTGGTCTTGACGGGTAAGAAATGGGCGACTTTGGACAACATGTCAACTATGGCCCAGATAGAGTCATTTCCCCTACTAGAAGTAGGCAATCCGGTGATAAAGTCCATTCCAACGGAATCCCATTTCCATTCCGGAATCTGCAATGGTTGCAACAATCCTGCGGGTCTTTGATGTCCTGCCTTGACTCTTTGACATATATCACACTTGGCGATATAGCTTTCGATTTCTCTCTTCATCTTATGCCACCAAAATTGCTCTTTTAAATCTTGATACATCTTAGTTCCTCTGGGGTGGATAGAATAAAGAGTATCATGAGCTTCCTTTAAAATCACTTATTTCAACTCAGAATCTGCTGGTACACAAAGGCGTCCTTTGTACCACAGAACTCCTTCTTCGTCTTCGGTGAATCCAGGTACTTTGCCTGTACCAATGCGATGCTTGATTCCGTCGATACTAGCATTTCCTTTCTGCGCCTCTTTGATCTGGCTGATCAAAGTTGGTTGAAGTTCTATGCTAGCCAAAAATCCTTCACGCACTAATTCCATTCGAAAATCTTCCATCTCTTTGTGCAAGATTGGTTGCTCCTTCAAAATCATGGAGTTCAAGCGGCACGGCAATCTGCTAAGGGCATCCGCTACCACGTTGGCTTTACCGGGGTGATAGTGAATGTCCAGATCGTAATCCTTGATTAGCTCAATCCATCTTCTCTGTCTCATATTCAGCTCCTTCTGAGTGAATATATACTTCAGGTTCTTGTGATCCGAATAGAACTCACAACGATTTCCCATCAGGTAGTGCCTCCATGTCTTCAGGGCTAGAACTACGGCTATGAGTTCGAGGTCATGGGTTGGGTAATTCTGCTCATGTTGTTTCAGTTGTCGAGATAGATAAGATATAACTTTGCCTTCTTGCATTAGCACACATCCGAGACTGATCTTGGATGCGTCACAATACACGTCAAAGGGCTTTGTGATATCTGGCATGATTAAGATTGGGGCTGAAATCAATCTCCTCTTGAGTTCTTGAAAACTCGCTTCACATTTGTCGGTCCATTCAAACTTCTTGTCCTTCTTCAGCAATTGGGTCATGGGTCTGGCGATACTCGAGAATCCTTCTACGAACTTGCGGTAGTATCCCGCCAATCCAAGAAATGCACGAACTTGGGTTTGAGTGATTGGGGCTTGCCAATCTTCGACATCTTTCACTTTTGCAGGGTCAATGGCAGTTCCTCCGGCTGATACAATGTGGCCGAGGAATCCTACCTCCTGTAACCAGAATTCACATTTGCTAAACTTGGCATACAACTGATGCTCTCTAAGGGTTCCAAGAATGGTCCTTAGGTGTAGCCCATGTTCTTCTTCCGATTTGGAATAAATCAGAATGTCATCGATCAAAACAATGACAAACTTATCCAGGAAGTCCATAAAAATCTTATTCATGAGATTCATGAAATAAGCGGGGGCATTGATTAATCCAAAAGACATGACAGTATACTCGTATAATCCATATCTGGTGGTAAAGGCAGTCTTTGGAATATCCTCTGCACGAATCTTGAGTTGATGATAGCCTGTTCTAAAATCAATCTTAGAAAACACTTTGGCACCGTTCAACTGATCAAACAAATCTTCTATCTTGGGCAATGGGTATTTGTTCTTGATAGTGACATCATTCAACTTCCGATAATCCGTACACAAACGGTTACCTCCATCCTTCTTGTCCACGAACAAGACAGGTGATCTCCATGGTGACGCACTTGGTTGAATCAATCTAATTTCCAACATGGAATCCAGTTGCTTCTTCAGTTCTGCTAGTTCGGACGGGTTCATACTATATGGTCTCTGGGCTATGGGTCCAGTTCCGGGGATTAGTTCAATGATAAACTTGATATCCCGATCTGGGGGCATACCGGGCAAAACATCTAGAAATACATCGGGGTATTCACAGACTATCTGGACTTGGTCAATGGTAGGTTGGGCTATACTCTTGTTGCACTTGAATTGATGAGGTAAGGTTTCAGATACATGCTCGACTGATATTCCGGCTATACTAGTCATGGTTATGGCTTTCTTGGCACAGTCAATTAATCCTTTATGTTTGGACATCCAATCCATTCCTAGTACTACTTCCAAACCTTTAGTTCCGAGTACTATCAGATTAGCATAAAAATCTATGCCATGGATTCGGATAGGGACGGCTTTGCAAATTTTCCTAGCTTTGGTGGTTGAACCGGGGATTTGAACAATCATAACATGCTTCAGTTTGGTTGGTTGAATCTTACTAGTGCAGGCAAATTCTTCGGTGACAAATGAGTGCGATGCACCAGAATCAAACAACACTCTAGCGAGTACTGAATTAACATAAAGCATACACAGCACGATGTCTAGTGCTTCGTGGGCTTCTTCAGCATGCATGAGAAAAAGACGGCCGTTGCGGTTGAGTGAATTCCCTAAGGCAAACCTTCTTCCGGGCTGAACACGACGCTGTTGCTGAGCTGGAGCATTTGCATTGGGGGCTGCGGCATTCTTCTTTGGGAACTCATTGGAGTAGTGACCCTTATTTCCACAGTCATAACAAGTCACTTGTGACTTGTCCTTTGCTGCAACAGGCACAACATTGCTTCCAGTCCTTGGGGCAGTGTTGGTGTTGGCGGCAGCATTGTTATTGTTGAACTTGGGTGGTGCACGGTTAAAATTGCCAGAGTTGCCGGGGTTGTTGTGATTTCCTCCGGGCCTCGGGTTTCCACGTTTGGGATATGTCGAACGGATCATCGGGGGTCTGTTGGTTCTTGGGGCAAATCCTAGAGATGGGTTAGGGCGATACTTTGGGGTCTGATGGGTTCCTGGCTGATGCATCATGCGACGCTTGCGGTTCTCATTGGCTTGGTTGATCTTTCCTTCCATCTGGATGGCAGAGTCGACAAGGGCTTCAATACCGGCAAAGGGGATATTGACCAACACTGTCTGCATCTCATCGTGCAGACCATTCAGGAATCTCTCTTTCTTCTTGGCTTCGGTGTCGATCTCATCCGGGGCATACCTAGCTAATGACAAGAATTTGTCACGGTATTCCACTAAGGTCATCCTTCCTTGCTTCAGTTCTCTGAACTCATCTCTCATTCTCTTGATCAAACCCGATGGCACATGGGTTCTGCTGAACTTGACCTTGAATTCGTCCCAGGTCATCATCTGTCATCCGGTCATTGCACGAACACTGTTCCACCATGCCCTTGCATCTCCGGCTAGATAGTGGGTGGCGAACAGAACTTTCTCGTTAGCTTCCACTCCGGCGATTTCTAGGTTGTTTTCCATGGTTTGCAGCCAATCGTCTGCATCTAGGGGCTCTTCTGACTTAGTGAAAACAGGTGGGTTGGTGTTCTGGAAATTCTTGAGCTTAGATCCATGGTTGTCCTGATTTCCTTGGCCTTGATTGTTGTGGGCTAACTGAGCTATCTGTTGAAGGGTGGCTAAGTTGGCTTGACGCTCGGCTCTTTCAGCTTCGCGGTCAGAAACCAACATTTGCAGGATCTGCAACATCGGGTCCGGGGATGAACCACTTCCTCCGCGTGGCATCTGAAGATTGAGATGGATCATGAGAAAAGAGGGAAATTTCTAAGGTTCAGGGACTTTGAAAAGTTTTTAAATTTTGACTCAGATTTTTTTTTCGCAACTTGCTTTTCATTCATTCGTTCATAGCACACGATACAAACACACACCACAAAACAGGAAAAAAGGATGGTTTTAAGAACAATTCTGTAAACTACGATACAGTGGGACCGAATACAACTCAGTACGCTAGTGCTCAAGTGCTACTACTCCTCGGAGTCGGTGTAGTCGTCATCCTCATCATCCTCATCGTCATCGATGAAGGCGTAATCATCCTCATCGGTGAAGAAATACATAGCCTGATCTTCCAGAAAGTCATCATCATCGCTGAGATAGGAGTAGGGGTCTCCACGAAGATCTTCTCCGGCATTCTCCCTTTCCTCCAACTACATGTCTCTCTCATGGATGGTCTCCTCCAAATCCGAGATACGATGGCGAAGACGGGCAATGATGCGCTCCTTCTTATCGAGCTGACGACGGCGAGACTTGCAATCCTTCGCTAGCATGGCGATGGTCTGATCTTTCGTCTTGATGATGGCGGACTTGTGGTTGGAGTAGTCACGGAAATTGTCCAATCCCTGCTGACGATCGTACATCATGAAGCTGAGGTGGTCCAACTGAGTCTTCAGCTCGTGGTGGTATGGGGATTCCAGTGGCTGTCCCATAGCATCACGCCTTGGACAAAATTCAAAGCGGGTACCCTTGATCTGGTTGATACTCTGCCCACACAGACGGTCAAGAGCTTCCTGCATGGCCCTGGCAAGTCCATCGAGCCAGTTGTTTTCTCTTAAGGTGAACTGAATTCCCTCAACAGTGGGAGGTTCAATCTTTCCTCGGAGACTTGCAACAATTAGCCACTGCAGATCTTCTCCTTCTTGATCATTGAGCTGAGCTCCGAAGAACTCGGGGTGCGGACGCTCCAGAAGTTCCGAAAGCTGGTCCAAATCCCTCTCAAAGATAAGGTCTCCTCCACTCCCCAACTGATAAAACTTGCTGTACTTCATGTCCATCTATAAGAATATAGGATGAGTAAGTTAGTAGAGTGGTCAAGTGTGTCAAATTTTATGTATTTTGCAAGAGATTTTGAGGAACATGAATTTTTATGAAAGAATCAAGGTGATAAGAATGGGAATAAGTTTTTGTAAATATTTGCTTCCTTTGGTTTTGAAACTAAGTTTTTGATTCAAACGTCCAGTCTAACTAGGGTCTCCTATGGTCAGGATGGCTCTCATACCAACTTGTCAACACCCAGATTTTTAATCCCAGATGCCTGTTATGCCATACATCGCAATCCAAGGATTACCATTTTTGCGAGACATAACAGAATTTTATACCATAGTACATCATCCATTACAAACCATACATAAGGTCTTACACAAATAAGGATCTCATGATCCAGTTCTTAATACAACTCAAGCAGCGGAATAACGTAATAATAAAGGTAGCGTAGGCGAAGCTCCATCTTTGGGGTCACAGGCAATGCTGACGATGGGAGATGATCCTAGTTGTCGTAACCTTCCTGGGGTCCTTTGTCCTGGTACTCCTCTTCATAGTATGGCCACGGGAATAGCCAGGGACAAAGCCATGAGTACTCTTTAAGTACTCGCAAACTAATACTAACAAGTGAAGGGGGTTTTTGTAGTAGGACACTAAGCTCTAGGGTTGTTTTGCAAAAATCCAGATTTACCTCTACTAAGTTTAGAAGCAAGAAAAGCTAGTTGAAATTTTATAACACCTAAGTGGGAACTTGTATTTCATATCATAACTCTGTTGTGGTCAAGTCAAAATCTCAATTCATTTCATAAGTCATTTTGAAAACATCTGACGGGGGAACAATATGGCCACTCCAACTATCCATAACTGCGGACGCGGCTATTCGAATAGTTTGACACTCTGTAGAGATTGTACACTTTCACCACAACATTCGATACATCCGTCAGGAACAAATCCTGAATTCACCATACTCAGTATGTAGATAATCAATCCTAACCTTTCAATTACACACCCCAGTATAAGCACCTCTCCTGTGAGTTTGGCCTCCATCAGTTTTATAAAGGGCTAAGGCTCAGGCCTCAACATTTCTATCATCAAAATCATCTGGTGTTCGGAAACACATGTCAAAACATCTCAGTAGAATGATCCATCATTCCAAGGTTTTCATAACCATTTTTCCACCAAGTATTCCCATCTAAAGTTGATCAAGTTTTATGCTTAGCACTAGCATCTATAATTGGGGGTGAGTACTAATGAGGGGTGGTAAACAAGTGGAGTTTAACTAAGTTCAATCTCATGCCTTAGGATGACATCAAGATTATCTAGCTTAGGCCAAATTTAATGCTCTTTATGCAACCTTCAATTATCCTCCTAGAATCTACAAATCACTTAAGTAGACTCTAAGTAGTAGCTTTGATAAAGAAATAAAGTAGAAGCTTGCAAGTAAAACTAGGAGGGGGTATCAAGTGGATATGATCACATATGCTTAGGGCATCTAGTGGTCATGGTAACAAGCAAGTATTTGCTTGCATCAGTATCAGTATAGGCTTGCATAAGTAGAGTATATTGCAAGTGTTAGCTTGCTCAATCAACTAGTTGTATTAGGCTTGCCTTGTGCAGAGCAGTGGTTGAAGTTCTCCTCGGCTTCTTCTTCGTAGTATCCTCCTTCCTCCTCGTATCCTTGGTCGACACTAGCATCTATGAATAAATACGAGGTACACAATCACCAAACAATACTTAACTATTTTCAATCATCACACACAAGGGTTCTATAGATGATCTAGCATCATCACGAATATTACAAGATTAAAGCTTTGTCTTATTTCTTTTATTTTTAGAAAAGTAATTTCTACTCATTGAAAAACTACTTAAGATTTAATATTCTCCAAACCAAACATGGAATCATGTTGACACATGTCATCACCACATATTTCAGTACATGGGAATGTGATTTAAAGTGGTGTCACAATTTAATAAGGTTTAACCTTTTATTTCAATTAAATAAAGTGACTAGAAATGCCTATGTGGCATTCTTTTATTACTTGAACATTACTTCTGTAAGTAAACCCATATGTTTTTATATATTCTGAAAGGTATGATCAAATGTGATTTTTGAAAGTTAGAATCAGCTCAAAATCTATTATGGTTTAAATTTGAAAAATGTTTGAATGCAGAAAAGCTTCTGCCTTGTTATTTTTACCAAGGTGGATCTATATATTCAAATGATTTGAATCCAACGGGCTTGGAATAAGAATTTCAATATCTTTCTAACAAAATTGGTTTCATTCAATTTGGTTCACTGAATCGAGCTGGGTTGATTTTTGAAACTAGGTACAGAACTGAGTTTGAATATAAATAGAAAAAGCTAAATTCAAACGAGTGGGCTGCGCGGGAAGGGGTAATGGGCCGGCCCAGTGTCACTCCGCAGCGCGGGGCGCAACTGACAGGGGGGTCTACTGGTCAGTGGCTCTTTAAACGCGAAGCGTTACGGAGCGATGTGGTGCGTTGGATTAGAATGAAGATCGGCGGCTGAGGGTCGTCGTCGACGATGAACAGGTCACCGGCGAGCTCGAACCCTAGCGGCTCTGTGGGGGTCGTGGGAGGCTCACCGGGGCTCAGGCGAAGGTCGGCGATGCGGGCGAACGACGAAGTCGACGACGGCGATTCTCCTGGCACCGGCAGCTCCTCCTGGGGCTGCTCCAATCGATGGCTTCCTTCTTCTCCAGCTGCGGCGGACTTTGGTGAAATTCCGGCGATGCGCTGCTCGCCTTGCTCCGGGAATGAGGTGGGGTGGTTCTGGGTGAGAGGGGAGTAGAATGGTGTGAAGAATTCTAGCGGAGGATGCCTCTATTTATAGTGGCGAGAGGGGACCGATGGGAGCAAGCTGAGTTCGTCGTGGTCGACGGCACAGAGGGCTATCGGCGTGGGCGACGATAGGGGGCGGTGCTTTGCTCCCTGACGAAGCTCAACGGCGTGGTGGCGAGGCGTGGGGCAGTGCTGATCGGTCGGAACGCTGCGGTGCTTTGCACTGGTCCGACAGAAGTTTTGATGGCGCACAGCGCGCGTGGTCCGCGCGGAGGCGAACGGGCGTGTCTGCGGGGTTGCTGGGGTGTTGGTGATCACGCGTGCACGCGGCGAGGGCGGCGCGCGGTCTGGGGGTGCTGGTCGAGCGTGGCGCACGGGGCGCGCTCTCGGCATGGTCGCAGAGAAGGTTGGCATGGCCTGGGCGTGTGGTCCAGTGGCTAGCATTGCTCGCGGCTAGGACAGGAAGTGGCGGTGGGGTGCTAGCTTGCTCCCAGACAAGGTTGGCGAAGCTAGTGTTGCTCGTAGCTTGTTGTCGACCATGGGGTGGCAATGGTGCTCTCGGCCTGCTCACCATTGATGACAATGGCCAGCTTACAGTGGTGCTAGTGATTAGTTAAGGTTGTTAGATGATCTACTAAGGCTAGTGGTGTCCAGAGAGGAACAAGTTAGGCCCAAAACACTGCTCAAAATAGTGTTTTGATTTTGTTTGATTTGCATCTGCAACCTATTTGATGAAATGGCCGCATGAACTTAAGTTTTGAATTTTGAAAAGATTTTTGGTGGGTGTGCTAGGCATGTACTGGGGAGTCTGTGGATGCTTGGGTTTTTAAAATTGAATTGGTTTGAGTGGTTTTTGAAATAGTGGGATCTTTTCATATGAAATAGATTCAATTTTAAACTGTCATTTAAACTAAGCATTTGAATGTTTCTGGATGATCACAAAGTGGGTCTTGGTACCTTGTTATGAGTACTATCAAGGGGTGAAAAGATCCATACATGTTTCTGTTAAATTCTAAAAGTTAGAGATAGCCAAAGTAGGCATGGGAGTTAAATTGGCCAATGTGACCATTCACTTCATTTGTTTGTTTTGATTTGTTTGTCTTTGGGAAAAGTTTGGGGATTGTTTAGATGATGTTTATTTCACCTAAGAGTCATTTTACAAGCAAAGAAACACAGAACCATGGCAATTCAAAAAAATCCAAATTTTGATACATACACATATGAATGCTTTCATATTTTAATTGGAAAAGTTTTGTTAACCCTAGATTTGGTGATTAGAGTTTGATGATTCTAGTTTAATATTTTTGGGATGTTACAAGATCCCTTCCGGAGATGAGTTTTTCGGTGATTTCTGAGTGTTTTGTATGTCGTCTCCCCGATCCAGTTGCATGGGCTGAAACTATTTAAGGAGACGGTGGCGGAGCCAACTATACGGCCGGAAAAGTTCCTCCCGCCGTATAGTTTGTCGTTAAACTTTCTGTGTCCTCCGATCGCTTCGGATTTTCTTTTGGTATTATTGATATTTTCCAAATTAGCGATTTACGTTGTTTTTGACTCCTTTTCTCTCCAATACAACTGGTCCAAGAGTTGTATCCATCATTTGTCCTGATCCTGGTGAAAATAAACATAAAAGATGCACGCGAGCGCCGTAAAATACCAAGATCCTACCACTACAATACAAAATAATATTGTAAAACATGATGCAAATATACACTCATTAGTAGTTTCAGAGAAAGATTTGGTATGAATTGACACTGCATACTGCCAAAAATGATCTTGATGGTAAATTAGTCACCTATCAGTTTTGTGGACCGGAATTAGGATTCAAATTATTGTCCAATGGCTATGGAACAATAAATATATGAAGTTTGATAACTAAAGGCGTAGATAGCCTCGAGATTTCTCTCCCTTGGTTAATCATGTAGATTGTACACTCCATATGTATGCTATGCAATACTGTAAGAACATTTTGAGTTGTTGTTGGTTCATGATGTGGTACCGGGAACTTTTTCTTGGTTTCTTTACCCTTGCATAAATGTTTGGAATCACTGGCAACATTATTAAGCTTCCAAACATTGATGGATTGGCACTTGTACTTAAATAAACTCAATGTCTAAAGGACACTCCATCGGTGCATAGAGGAGCTGATAGTAAATCTTACAAATGCGTTGAGATGGATGGACAGTTGTAGCGAGGATGCTAATTTGGGATCACATGGAGATCCCAACTCGATTTCCAGGAAGTCAGTTATTTATCTAAAAGATGAGATTTTTGGAAAACACTTATCTGAACTATACACAAGCGTGTTTGACTTTGTCTGAATGAGTTTAACTACTTCAAGTGCTACCGGCAAAATCTGTGAAAGGTTGGTCAACGCAATAAATCCCACCTCTAGTCAGTTTGTGAGAAATGAATCGATTTATTCAGGCGAGTTAATTTGTTAGTTGTAGGAAAAAACTATCTAACAAACAATGTTGCATCAGGTTTAGCAAACTGAATAATAATATAATGCCTCCTAATTTAGCAAAATGTAGGTGCTATTAAAGAATTTCGCATCAGGTTTTCGCCATGCTCTGAAGAATTCGTTATATTCTTTTGTCACTAGAGCCGATGAATATGCCTCATTGGATATCTCACCTGATTTGATGGAGATATTAATAAACTGAATAACAAGAGGTTTGTTGGTTTTAACATCTGGATGCCCATGGGAGAATACCAAGTTACTCTGAATTTACACAACTTCTTTAGCTCAGTTAAAATACTACTTGAGATCCAACAATTATAAATTGTGAAGATTTTCTTTATTTCTAATACTCTCTTCAATCCGGAATAAGTCTCACTAATTTAGTACAAAGTTGGACTAAATCAACGACACTTATTATGGATCAGAGGGAGTAGTTATTTTGTTTTCCATTTCACTGGCATAGGTTCACTCTGAAGGATCTCTGTTTTGTAAGTTGTTTATCAATTCCATGTAATATTCACTCTAAACAATCCATATTCAGTCAGTTGTTTATCAAGCCTATGTAATATTTGAACTGGTAAACATTTATAATTTTCCTTGCAGCTATTGCCGTGGTTGCTCTCCATATAGCTGAATACATCAGGGCATTGTGCAAAAGTAATGCTTTTCCAACTTGGTTTCGGTAAATAAATGTAAGTGTCATCTGTAGGTAAGTTGTAGCTGTGAGTACTTGTGACAGCTTGTCAGTTTTCGATGGTTTTGTTGTGATTCAGATAGTATGCAAAAGAAGGATTTGTCACTTCTTGAGATATTCAGTTTGTACATGACGACAGAATGTATTACCATTGAAGCTATCAAATTTCCTTTGGTAAACCATACACGTCTTAGAACTCTTTAATTTTGTTTACATTTGACTTTCTATATTGCATCACGTACACTTAGTTCAACGGAGTCACATTTTATCTAGAAGTTTCACTGTTTTATACCGGTGTAGCAGCAAACAAACCGCTATTACATATCTTGCTGCTGCTATATGGAACTTGCTAATGTTTTAGCTTTACATAGTGCTTAGCTGAAGTTAGTGTTTTATACCGTAGTTGCAGCAACCAGAGCGCTAATTGGGTCATATTGCTGGGGCATGTCTTCACAATGCCTGAATGCCTCCGTAACACATTAGCTTCTCGAGCCGTTTCGTAAAACAAAAAAAATAGGCGTCCACAAAGCCACCCAACGAAACTGCTTGCTCGAAGACATCACACAGAAAAGAAAAACACATACTGGAGATCGGGCGGAGCAAAGTGCGTAAGGTCCATCTAGTATGAGACTAAAGACTAGTCTTACTACCTGCTATGAATGGGCCGGCCATATGAGAATTTCGGATTTATATTGGCGATGGGGCAAGATCAAATAGCAAATTCCATCAAGTTCTATGAGAGAACTTGGTGTGGATAAACAATATGTGAAGGTTTTGGAATCTTTCGCCTTTCGGTCCAGGTTTTTCTAGATTACTTCATTTTTTTCTTTTCCTTTTATTTTTTATTTTTTTGTTTCTTTTTCTTTTTTTTTCTAATTTTGAACAGTTTCAATTTTGGACAGTTCTGAATTTGAACAATTTCAGATTCAAGTATTTTTAACCTGAACATTTTATAAATTTGAAGTTTTAATCTATACTTTCTTAATAATATGAACAGTTTTCAAATCTAACATATTTAACATCTAAATATTTACAAATTTAATTTTTTTAAAATCTAAACAATTTTAAATTTAAACATTTTTTAAATATAATTTTTTTTAGAAATAAACAATTTTCATTATTTACGTGAAACTTTCTTTATTTCACGCTTTTTGATCGGGTAGCATTTTTTCAGGGGATCTCGATCGGTAGCGGTGAATGGAAGGAGCCACATCAATCCACCGCGAAGAGAGAGTTTACGTGGGCTGGCACACCCGGATTGTGCTTCAGGCGTTGCATCCCTAAGAGTGTGTTTGGTTGGGGGAATTAGAGATTGGAAATGTGAGTTTAAGTCATAAGTATTTTTAAAGTATTGAGGGAATACTTTGGTTTTGGAAAAAACTGAAGTATTAAATACTTTGAGGTGTTTGGATCTAACAAATAATGTGGTTTTAAAACTGAATTATTCTCCAAAACTATGGGTTTTTTGAAGTATTTGATAAAGAGGCTAGACACTCTTTTTTCTAAAACTGAGAAAAGGAAAAAACTGAAGTATTGCTTTGCTAGACACTAGAATACTATGGTATTAATATACTTCAGTTTTAAAAAAACTTTGCCAAACTAGGCCTTAATCCATTGATTGGTTGGAGGGAATGGGAATTAAGGAGGAAAGAGGATAAGGATTCATGTGTTAAACTCCTACTAATCTATTACCTGGGGACCCTGGTTATTCAGACGTGGGATTGGAAAGAGTCATTGAGCTCCCAATCCTCTTCCCTGTGGTTGCCAAACAAGCTGTAATAGACACAACAAGCGCTATATAGGAGCGTCAGGTCCGCTCTTAGCGGGAGCCATCCCTACGGCCTAAAGCATTTTTCTTCATTGCCTGCTCCAATGCGGCGAATAAATAGGTACTTTCTTCCTTTTTTAATGTTACATTTTATGTTTTCTTTTTCCTGTGTAATAAAAGCCCAAAATTTAAATAATATTCTAATCTAAAAGTTGTTCTAATTTTAAAAGATTTCAGAATTGTAAATGTTTAAATAAAAAATGTTTGAAACTAAAAACTATTTGACCTTGAAATGGTTCAAATTTGAAAAATATTCGAAATTTTAAAACAAAAAAGAAATAAAACAGAAAATATAAAAATATCCAAAAAATATTATAAAAACATGAAAAAACCCAAAAAATGGCATTAAAAACACATTGCTTTGTTAACAAGACGTGACCCATGGATTTCCACGCGTGTGCGGGACGCATTATGTCCCGCAAAAGGAGGATAATAGAGTTTTGCTCTCTTCAATGGCAATGGCGACAACTGCATCAACAGCTACTGATGTGGGCTGCTTAAAATAGTGATTTGGTTACCTTTTTACCATTCGTTATGTTAAGCTAACCTAATAAAGAGCCCAATGGGCCATATGGTTAACTGCAAAAGAAACTAGGTCCAAATGGTTCGATGCCCTTCGTCCAAAAGGGTTGTCCCGCACCATCCGCCTCCACTGCTGCACGCAAGAGATCTAGCAAATTCGATTTTTTTTACTATTTATGCTAATTCTCGGTTACAGCCTACTATTTATGCTAATTCTTAGTTGCAGCCTAGTTGTAACTTATAAAATTTCTATAGGTAAGAACATTCCATTTAATATGAGCAGCAAGCCGCCTCATTAAAAATCTTCCGGTTCCTTTAGGTACCCTGGTAAGGAAAAGAGTGCGTAAGAAACTTGCTGCTCCAAGGATTACACAATGTTCATACAATCTCGGTCAATCAAAGCCAAGGCATAGCTCGGTGATGACCTCCACATAAAACCACTCGCTTCTGACTTACCTAACTGTGCTAAGGAGTGGGCAACACCATTACTCGCCCGCCCCACCTTAACCACACTAAAACCCTCAAACACACGCAGGAGCTCCTTCGCTTGTAAATAAAGGCACCAATAGTCTGAACGATCATTCTCAAAATCGTTGATTGCCTGAACTACGCGAAGGCAGTCAGTCTCTAGGATAGCTGGTCCTATAAAGTGTTGTGTAAGATGTTTAAGGCCCTGTAAACACACCAACACCTCAGCTTCTTCAGCACTTGCGCAGTTAGGAACATACTTCCACTCAGTAAAGATGGGCCGGCCACGACTGTCCCTGATTATAACGCCAATACCTGCCCTTCTTGTTCTCGGATCCCAGCCGGCATCGATATTTGCTTTAACATGTCCTTCCTCTGGTGCTGTCCAATTTGAAAGGTCCGACGCTCCCTCATGCACACTGGATTCAGATGACACGGTTGCTTTCCCTTTAGGATCAACATTGGTTGGAAAGGTAGTCACAAAGGAGTTTAAATAATTAGCAATAAAAGTCGCTGATGCAGCTATTGAGGCCTTCCCATCCCCATGAATGATGTTATTGCGATGGTGCCAAACGCGCCACAGGAGGATTAGGGTGCGTGAACGCATGTCTCCGTGCATGCCATTGAGCAAGGACAAGAGCCATTCAGTTTCGGAGTCCTGGAGTGCCTCTTCAGATGGTAGTGTCCGTACTTTCCTCATCTCTTCTCTTAGAGCTCTCGCCATCGTACAACGCACTAGCGTGTGGTGAGCATCTTCGTCCTCACGACCACAAATAGCACATACAGGTTCAATAGAATTGATTCGTCGGTGGAGTTCGGCTTTGACGGCTAGCGTAGAAGTAGCCACTTTCCAAGAAAAAACACGAATTTTATTCGGGACATGCGCCTTCCAGACTAGGTCCCAGATGCCCCGGTCACCAGAAGGTTCAGAGCTAGATTGGCCATTGCTTAAAGAACTCAATGATGGCTCCATGCCTAACCTGTAGGCCGATCGAACAGAGAACAAACCACTCTTTTCTGGGAACCAGGCAACAAAATCCTCACATTGCCTATGCGGTAATTTAATGGCCAGAATCGCATTAACATCCAATTCTGAGCAACAGGACCGGACTGCCTCCTCATCCCAGGATCGCGTTGATTGATCAATGAGCTCACAAACCCGCCTCCTTCTCGAAAGACCCCTTCGTGCATTCACTCGCAGAGCCCCTGGACGCGGGATCCAATTGTCCCTAAATATTTTTACTTGAGAACCAGAACCGATGCGCCAGATTGTACCCTTTTTTAACAACTCTAAGCCATGCATTACTCCTTGCCATGATGCCGGCGTATTCTGAATAAACGCTGTATCTAGGAGGTTTGCAGCCGGGTAATACCTTGCTTTCAACAGCCTCGCACACAGGGTATCAGGGCAGTGAATGAGCCTCCATGCTTGACGGGCAAGAAGAGCCTGATTGAAAATGCGGAGATCACGGAAGCCAACTCCACCCTGTGATTTTGGACGCGTCATTTTCTCCCAAGACATCCAGTGCATGCGCCTCCGATCATGCTCATCGCCCCACCAGAAGTTTCTCACAATTTTCGACAAGTCATCCAGAAGTCCGAAAGGGAATTTGAATATACCCATTGCATAAGTGGGTAGGGATTGTAGCACCGCTTTAACTAAAATTTCCTTGGCAGCCCCGGACATATACTTTTCACACCAATCATCAGCACGTTTAGCAAATTTTTCCTTTATAGATCGAAGCCTTCCTTTCTTCATTTGTCCCTCTAGCACTGGAAGCCCCAAATACTTTTCCTAAAAACATTCAGTCTCATAGTGTAGGATATTCTTTATTTCCGTTTGAATGTCGGGTGAGCATTTAGCTCCATAGAGTATTGAACTCTTGCCTAGGCTCACCAGCTGTCCCGTACTCTTCTCATAATTATCCAATACTGATTTAACCACATTTGCTTGATCAACAGAACCTTTAAAGAACAGGAGACTATCATCGGCGAAAAGCAGGTGAGAGACACCAGGGGCTTGGCGGCAAATGTGTAATTCCTAGAGGGCTCCCTCCTCAATCTTTTTCTTAAGCAAGCAAGATAAACCATCAGCAACAAAAAGGAACAAGTATGGTGAAAGTGGATCACCTTGGCGAAGACCTCGTGTCGGAGTGAAGGAGTCCAACATATGACCGTTAAAGCGAATAGAGTATCGAACGGTGGTCACACACGCCATTATCCACCGAATCCATTGATTATGAAAGCCCAATTTCGCTAAAACCCCTTCAAGGAACCTCCAGTCCACGCGATCGTACGCTTTAGCCATATCCAGCTTATACGCACAGAAATCTCTCTTAGACGTTGCACCATTCTGAATTGCATGTACACACTCAAAAGCCACGAACGCATTATCCGTAATAAGGTGCCCTGGAATAAAGGCGCTCTGGGTCAGAGAAATAATATCCTGCAACATTGGACGCAGTCTGTTAACAAGACATTTGGAAACCACTTTGAAGATAACATTGCATAGACTAATTGGCCGGAAATCTTTCAGCTCTTCCGGGTTGCTCTTCTTTGGAATTAGGACTATCGCAGTTTCATTGACAGCTTCTGGCATTAAACCATCCGTGATAAACGCTGAACTGCACGCACCACCTCCTCTTTCAAAAGATCCCAATTCCGCTGAAGAAATCGCGCTGGAAACCCGTCGGGCCCCGGAGCTTTAAGGGGGCCAATCTGAAAGAGGGCATCGCCGATTTCCTTTTCTGTGAAAGACGCACATAACCTCTCATTAGCATCAATGTCAACACAAGGTTGTATCATGTCAATGATGATTGTTGGATCAATATTCTCATCACGCGAGTAGAGATTTTTGAAGAAAGTAGTGGTCATCTCCTCCATCTCGCCTGTGTCCATGGTCCAAGATCCGTCAGAGCATTTTAGTTTACAGATACGGTTCTTTTTCCTCCTCCAACTAGCTCGGTGATGGAAATATTTCGTATTCCTATCCCCCTCACGTAACCAAGCTACCTGAGATCTCTGCAGCCACATAATCTCTTCCCTATAGAGTAACTCATCCATCTCTCGCGAAAGAGATTCTTTTTTTGTTACACTCTCGGGGTCAGTGAGCAGCGATAGATCATCCAATTTTGTCCTCTTTTTCTCCATCTCTTTGGGCACAGATTTAACGTGCATCTTCTTCCAGTCATAGAGACTAGACATCATCGTCTGCATTGACATGGTCACATCCCCCAGATCATGTACAAGGACCCGACGGGACCACGCTTCTTCAACCGCTGCTGAGAGTGAGGGATCTCTCTCCCACATAACCTCATAACGCCGAATTGGTCGCACCCGCCTTTGCCCATCCTCCGTATTAGCAGCCAAGAGCAGAGGGCAGTGGTCTGATCTAGATGAACTCAGATGTCTCAACCGCAACGTAGGAAAGAGAGCAGACCAGGAGGGGCTTGCAACAGCTCTATCCAGTCGAACCTTGACATTGCGATAACCTTGTTGTTTATTATCATATGTCCATGGAGTGCCCGTAAATCCAATGTCGTGTAAATCACAGTGGGATAAAACTTCCCTAAAATCAAGCATTAGCCTTTCCGATCTCCTCGTCCTTGAGAAATGTTCCTCTTGCCACATAGCCTCATTGAAATCACCCATCATTAGCCATGGTGCAGCGGATTGCGGTTTAAGCTGTCTCAAAGTTGTCCACATGTGATGAAGGTCACAGGCCCTAGGCTCGCCATACACAAAAGTTCCCCTCCATATGGTCTCAAACGGTCCACCATTGATGTGCGCATCGATATGCCGCGTGCTAAACGAAAGAAGATCAACGGAGATATCCTCATTATAATATAATGCAAGCCCACCACCCGAACCATTTCCTTTTACATGAAATCAGTGCCTCATACCAATCCGATAGCGTAAATTCAAAACTCTTTCTTCAGATTGCCTAGTTTCACAGATGAATACTAGGCAGGACTTGTAGGTCTGCACAAGATAGACGAGCTCTTGAACGGTCGCGGGGTGCCCCAGACCTCGGCCGTTCCAGCCTATGATACTCATGTTGGAGATATGCCCTAGAGTCAATAATAAATATGGTTATTATTATATCTTTGTGTTTATGATAAATGTTTACATTCATGCTATAATAGTATTAACAAGGAAACATTAATACTTGTATGATTTGTAAACTAAAATAGAGTCCCTAGTAAAGCCTCTTTATAATACTAGCTTGTTGGTTAATAAATGATTGTGGTTTCCCTATCATGAACATTGAGATGTTATTAACAACAAGATCATATCGTTAGGAGAATGATATGGTGGACATACTCCTATAGATAAGTGTAGCATAAAGATCAAGTCATTTTAATAGTTCAATTGCTATATGCTTTCTGATACATAGTAACCTAATTCCTTCGACCATGAGATCATGCATATCACCTTCACCGGAAGGATGCTTTGATGACATCAAACACCACACCGTAACTGGGTGGCTATAAAGGTGGCATTGAGTGTTCAGAAAGTATTGGTTGAAACACATGGATCAAGAGTGGGATTTGTCCATCCATATGACGGATAGATATACTCTGGGCCCTCTCGGTGGAATGTCATCCAATTAGCTTGCAAGCATGTGACTGGCTCACAAGGGATCACATACCACGGGAACGAGAAAAGAGTACTTATCAGTAACGAGGTTGAACTAGGTATGCAGAGATACCGACGATCATAACCTCGGATAAGTAAACTATCGTGAGACAAAAGGAAATTGGTATTGTACGTAAGTGGTTCATTCGATCGCAAAGTAATCGCTGAAATATGTGGGAGCCATATGAATTTCCAGATTCCTCTATTGGTTATTGTTCGGAGAAGTGTCTCGATCATGTCCGCATAATTCACGAACCGTAGGGAGACACACTTAAGGATTCGACGTTGTTTGAGTAGTTATGGAATGATGAGTAAGAGACTGAATGTTGTTCAGATTCTCGGATGGGATCCGGGATATCACGAGGAGATCCGGAATGGTCCGGAGAATAAGATTCATATAAGGAAAGTCCTGTTTCGGGGTTGGAGAATGGTTCCGGTGTTTTCATCGGGAATGTTCTAGAAGGTTCCGGAATGTCCGGCACTCCGGAGGGGAAGGGTACATGAATGTGTGATATCAAGTTGGAATGATTGCATCATGTACTAGGTGTCATCGCTGAACAAAATAGAGGGTTTAATCAAATCCTAGTTTGAAAAGTCAAACGCCAATTTGAAAAGTCAAATGGCTATTTTGTGAGGTGGAGGGGAAGTAGGAAACCTACTTGGGGAGGAGTTCCCTCCCTCCACCGCCGGCCCACTTGGGATCCGAGTTGGGGAGGGACTCCCCTCCCCTTGGCGCGCCCCCTCCATCTATATAAGGAGGGGCAGGGCTGCCCCTCCAAGGACACAACACCTCCACCTCTAAACCCTAACCCTAGCCGCCGCCCTCCATAGCCGCCGCCTAGGGAAAACCCTAGCCGCCGGCCTTGCCCCCTCCTTGGTGCGTCTAAACCCTAGATCACCGAGGCTCTCTCATAGTCCACCATACTCGCTCCGGCTTAAGGCGAAGCCCTGCAAGATCTCCCCTCTACTTCCGGTACCACGCCGTCGTGCTGCCGGAATTGCGAGGAGAGTGCTACAACCTCCGCTGCCTGCTGGAACAAGGGAGAGGAAGGTCTTCATCGAGTACCGAACGTGTGACCGACTGTGGAAGCGCTGCCGGAACGCAGCGCCGGAAGGATCGTCTACGCGATCTTGAGATCGGAAAGAGTACGACTACATCACCCACGAGAATCCTCTCTCGTTAAACACTTTGGAATCTTCGAGGGTGAGTTATTCCATCGACTCGTTGCTACAATCTAGTAGATAGATCTTGTCTTGTTTGTTTGTATGCGGTAGAAATTTTTTGTTTTCCATGCTACGAAACCCTACAGTGGTATCAGAGCCATGTCTATATGTAGATCTGTTGCACGAGTAGAACACAATGGTCATTGTGGGTGTTGATGCTTTTGTTATCGATTTCTTCTTGTGTACTTTGCATCTTGCGGGATGGTGGGATGAAGCGGCGCGGGCTAACCTTACATGACATCGTTCATGAGACTTGCTCCACGCTTGACATGCAACTTGTATTGCATAAGTGGCTTTGCGGGTGCCTGTTTCTCCCAACATAGTTAAGATTCAATTTACAATGGGTGATTGACAATACTAGTATCAATGTTGTGGTTCTTGTTCGTAAGTTAGAACGACACTTATTGAAAGCCCCAAACCACGTAAAACATGCAAAGAAAGTAGAGGCATCTAACTTTGTTTTGCAGGGGTGTGCTGTGATGTGATATGGCCATGATTGTGATTATATTTGATGTATGCAATGTTCCTTATTGTAAGTTGGCAACCGGCAGGAGCCATATGGTTGTCTTTAAATTCTGCTAAGACCCGCGTGTCTATTCAAAGTAGTTGTAATAGTTGAAGCCGGTGGACGACAACCATGGAGCAGCTTCATTGACCTTGATGCAATGCCGGTGATGATGGAGATCATGTTCGTGCTTGAAGATGGAGATCGGAAGCACAAAGAAGAAAGGCCATATCATATCACATATTATGAATTGCATGTGATGTAAATCCTTTATGCATCTTGTATTGCTTAGTTAACGACGGTAGCATTATAAGATGATCCCTCATGCACATGAATTTCAAGTTCTAAAAGTGTTCACCCTTAGTAAGCACCGTTGCTAAAGCTTGTTGTTTCGAAGCACCACGTGATGATCGAGTGTGTTAGATTCTGCAAGTGTATACAACGTGAGCAAGCCAGATTTGCTCATGCGGAAGCTAAGGTTTGATCTTGACGAGCCTAGGATGTACAGACATGGTCTTGGAACATGGATCACCGAAAGGTAAAGCATGAATCATATACTAGATATGATGAACATGTCGATTGTTCGCCATTGAAGCTACATCAACTCTCGTGATGATCGGTGTTGATGTGGTGGATTTGGTTCGTGTGATCACTAAAACAATGTGAGGGATATTGTTTTGAGTGGGAGTTCACCTAGATTGATTTAATTATTAATTAGAACTCAATTTGTCATAAACTTAGTCTAAAATATTGCAAATATGTTGTAGATCAATGGCGGCCCCTACCATCAATTTTAATGCGTTCCTAGAGAAAGAAAAGTTGAAAAACAATGGAAGCAACTTCGCGGATTGGTTCTGCAATTTGAGGATTGTCCTCACAGCTGGTAATTTGACCTATGTGTTGGATGCACCGCTGGGTGACCCACCTGCAGCTACTACTACCGATGAAGTAAAGAATGTTTACCTCGCTCGAAAGACTCAGTACTCCACAGTTCAGTGTGCTATCTTGTATGGTTTAGAATCGGAGCTTCAGAAAAGGTTTGAGAATTCAGACCCACATGATATTATCCGTGATCTCAAATTGATCTTTGAGACTCACGCGGCAATTGAGAGCTATGATGCTTCTGAAAAGTTCTTTAACTACAAGATGGAAGAGGGCAACTCCGTTAGTGAGCATGTGATTAAGATGTCTGGGCACGCAAACAAACTTCAAAGCTTGGGTATAGTGATTCCTAATGCTTTGGGGATTTATCGTGTCCTCCAATCACTACCACCAAGTTACAAGAACTTTGTGATGAACAACAATATGCAAAACATGAACAAGCAGTTGCCAGAACTCTTTGCCATGTTAAAATCTGCAGAAGTGGAGATCAAGAAAGAGCACCAAGTGTTGTTGGTCAATAAGACCACCAAATTCAAGAAAGGCAAGTCTAAGCAAAAGGGACACTTCAAGAAGGGTGGTAAGAAAGTTACCGCGCCGACGAAGAAGACCAAGGTTGGACCTAAGCCTAATACTGAGTGCTTTTACTGCAAAGGAGAAGGTCACTGGAAGCGGAATTGCCCAAAGTACTTGGCGGATTTGAAGAACGGCAACATCAAGAAGTAAGGTATATCCCATATACATGTTATTGATGTGTATCTCACTAGTACTCATAGTAGTGCCTGGGTATTTGATACTGGTTCGGTTGCTCATATTTGTAACTCGAAACAGGTGCTGCAGAATAAACGGAAGCTAGCGAAGAACAAGGTGACGATGCGCGTGGGAAACGGATCAAAGGTTGATGTGATCGCGGTCGGCACGCTACCTCTTCATCTACCATCGGGATTAGTTTTATACTTAAATAATTGTTATTTGGTGCCTGTGTTAAGCATGAACATTATATCGGGATCTTGTTTATTGCGAGACGGTTACTTGTTTAAGTCCGAGAATAATGGTTGTTCGATTTATATGAGTAATATGTTTTATGCACATGCACCTTTGATAGATGGTCTATTCATATTGAATCTTGATAGTGGAAATACACATATTAATAACATTGAAGCTAAACGTTTGAAATCGAGCGATAACTCGACCTATATGTGGCACTGTCGTCTCGGTCACATTGGAGTGAAGCGCATGAAGAAACTCCATTCCGATGGACTTCTCGAATCACTTGATTTCGAATCACTTGAAAGATGCAAAGCATGTCTGATGGGTAAAATGACTAAGACTCCATTTTCTAGTATGATGGAGCGAGCTACGGACTTATTGGAAATCATACATACCGATGTGTGTGGTCCAATGAGTGTAGCATCGCGCAGTGGTTATCGTTATGTTCTTACCTTCACGGATGACTTGAGTAGATATGGGTATATCTATTTCATGAAACATAAGTCCGAAACTTTCGAGAAGTTTAAGGAATTTCAAAGTGAGGTAGAGAATCAACGTAACAAGAAGATTAAATTTCTACGTTCTGATCGTGGAGGTGAATATCTAAGTTACGAGTTTGGCGAGCATTTGAAGAAATGCGGAATACTTTCACAATTGACACCGCCGGGAACACCACAGCATAATGGTGTGTCTGAACGTCGTAATCGAACTCTCTTAGATATGGTTCGTTCTATGATGTCACTTACAGATTTACCGCTATCATTTTGGGGTTATGCATTGGAAACAGCCGCATTCACTTTAAATAGGGCACCATCTAAATCCATTGAAATGACACCGTATGAATTATGGTTTGGGAAGAAACCTAAATTGTCGTTCCTTAAAGTTTGGGGTTGCGAAGCCTATGTAAAGAAGTTATAGCCGGACAAGCTTGAACCCAAAGCGGAAAAATGCGTCTTCATAGGATACCCGAAGGAAACTATTGGGTATACCTTCTATCATAGATCCGAAGGCAAAATCTTCGTTGCCAAGAATGGATCCTTTCTAGAGAAGGAATTTCTCTCGAAGAAGTAACTGGAAGGAAAGTAGAACTCGACGAGGTTGTCGAACCTTCTCTCGAACTTGCGAGTAGCGCAGCACCGAAAGTAGTTCCTGTGGTGCCTACACCAATAAGAGAGGAAGCTAATGATGATGATCATGAAACTTTGGTTGTAGTTGCTACAGAGCCTCGTAGGTCAACAAGAACTCGTACCACTCCTGATTGTTATGATCCCGTTATGAGTGTCATGTTGGTGGACAACACCGATGGCCCTGCGACATATGAGGAAGCGATGATGAGCCCAGATTCCAATATATGGCAAGAAGCCATGAAATCCGAGATTGGATCCATGTACGAAAACCAAGTATGGACTTTGGTGGACTTACCGGATGGCCGGAAGGCTGTCGAGAACAAATGGATTTTCAAGAAGAAAACAGATGCTGATGGTAATGTTACTGTCTATAAAGCTCTCGCAAAAGGGTTTCGACAAATTCAAGGAGTTGACTACGATGAGACCTTCTCACCAGTAGCGAAGCTAAAGTCTGTGAGGATTATGTTAGCAATCGCTGCATATTATGATTATGAGATATGGCAGATGGATGTCAAAAAAACATTCCTCAATGGATACATTGATGAAGAGTTGTATATGATGCAACCCAAAGGTTTTGTCGATCCTAAAGATGCTAACAAGGTACGCAAACTTCAATGGTCCATCTATGGATTGAAGCAAGCATCCCGAAGTTGGAATCAACGTTTTGATAAGGTAATCAAAAGTTTTGGTTTTATACAAACTTATGGAGAAGCTTGTATTTACAAGAAAGTGAGTGGGAGCTCTGTGGCATTCTTAATACTATATGTAGATGACATATTGTTGATTGGGAATGATGTAGACCTTCTTAATAGTGTCAAGGAATATTTGAATAATAGTTTTTCAATGAAGGATCTTGGCGAAGCAGCTTACATATTAGGCATAAAGATTTATAGAAATAGATCGAGACGTCTAATATCATTGTCACAAAGTACATATTTGGACAAAGTTCTAAAGAGGTTTGGAATGGAAGATAGCAAGAAAGGGTTCTTTCCCATGTTGCCCAATACGACCTTGAGTAAAACTCAAAGTCCGACAACGGCAGAAGATAGAGAAAGGATGAGTAAGACTCCCTATTCCTCAGCCATAGGATCTATGATGTATGCCATGCTATGTACTAGACCCGATATTGCATATGCAGTTAGTTTAACTAGCAGATATCAAAGTGATCCAGGAGTGGATCATATGACAACGGTCAAAAACATCCTTAAGTACTTGAGAAGAACTAAGGATATGGTTCTTTCTTATGGAGGTGATGAACAACTCGTTGTTAATGGTTACACCGATGCTAGTTGGAACACCGATTCGGATGATTCTAAATCACAATCTGGATACGTATTTACTTTGAATGGTGCAGCAGTTAGCTGGAGGAGTGCAAAGCAAAGCGTTGTGGCGAGATCTTCAACTGAATCGGAATACATGGCTGCTTCAGAGGCTTCACAAGAAGCGATATGGATGAAAGAGTTCATTACAGAGCTGGGTGTGGTTCCAAGTGCGCTGGACCCAATGTCTATCTACTATGATAACATGGGCGCCATAGCCAATGCGCAAGAACCAAGGTCACACAAGAAGCTGAAGCATATCAAGCTACGTTTTCACGCTATTCGAGAACATGTCCAAGATGGGGACATAAAGATTTGCAAAGTACACACAGATCTGAATGTGGCGGATCCGTTGACTAAACCTCTCCCGAGGGAAAAACATGACCAGCACCAAACTGCCATGGGTGTTCGGTATGTTACCATGTAATCTAGATTAGATGACTCTAGTGCAAGTGGGAGACTATTGGATATATGCCCTAGAGGCAATAATAAATATGGTTATTATTATATCTTTGTGTTTATGATAAATGTTTACATTCATGCTATAATAGTATTAACAAGGAAACATTAATACTTGTGTGATTTGTAAACTAAAATAGAGTCCCTAGTAAAGCCTCTTTATAATACTAGCCTGTTGGTTAATAAATGATTGTGGTTTCCCTATCATGAACATTGAGATGTTATTAACAACAAGATCATATAGTTAGGAGAATAATATGGTGGACATACTCCTATAGATAAGCGTAGCATAAAGATCAAGTCATTTTAATAGTTCAATTGCTATATGCTTTCTGATACATAGTAACCTAATTCCTTCGACCATGAGATCATGCATATCACCTTCACCGGAAGGATGCTTTGATGACATCAAACACCACACCGTAACTGGGTGGCTATAAAGGTGGCATTGAGTGTTAGGAAAGTATTGGTTGAAACACATGGATCAAGAGTGGGATTTGTCCATCCATATGACGGATAGATATACTCTGGGCCCTCTCGGTGGAATGTCATCCAATTAGCTTGCAAGCATGTGACTGGCTCACAAGGGATCACATACCACGGGAACGAGAAAAGAGTACTTATCAGTAACGAGGTTGAACTAGGTATGTAGAGATACCGACGATCATAACCTCGGATAAGTAAACTATCGTGAGACAAAAGGAAATTGGTATCGTATGTAAGTGGTTCATTCGATCGTAAAGTAATCGTTGAAATATGTGGGAGCCATATGAATTTCCAGATTCCTCTATTGGTTATTGTTCGGAGAAGTGTCTCGATCATGTCCGCATAATTCACGAACCATAGGGAGACACACTTAAGGATTCGACGTTGTTTGAGTAGTTATGGAATGATGAGTAAGAGATCGAATGTTGCTCGGAGTCTCGGATGGGATCCGGGATATCACGAGGAGATCCGGAATGGTCCGGAGAATAAGATTTATATAAGGAAAGTCTTGTTTCGGGGTTAGAGAATGGTTCCGGTGTTTTCATCGGGAATGTTCTAGAAGGTTCCGGAATGTCCGGCACTCCGGAGGGGAAGGGTACATGAATATGTCATATCAAGTTGGAATGATTGCATCATGTACTAGGTGTCATCGCTGAACAAAATAGAGGGTTTAATCAAATCCTAGTTTGAAAAGTCAAACGGCTATTTTGTGAGGTGGAGGGGAAGTAGGAAACCCACTTGGGGAGGAGTTCCCTCCCTCCACCGCCGGCCCACTTGGGATCCGAGTTGGGTAGGGACTCCCCTCCCCTTGGCGCGCCCCCTCCACCTATATAAGGAGGGGCAGGGCTGCCCCTCCAAGGACACAACACCTCCACCTCTAAACCCTAACCCTAGCCGCCGCCCTCCATAGCCGCCGCCTAGGGCAACTTGCCGCCGCCTAGGGCGAACCCTAGCCGCCGGCCTTGCCCCCTCCTTGGTGCGTCTAAACCCTAGATCACCGAGGCTCTCTCATAGTCCACCATACTCGCTCCGGCTTAAGGCGAAGCCCTGCGAGATCTCCCCTCTACTTCCGGTACCACGCCGTCGTGCTGCCGGAATTACGAGGAGAGTGCTACAACCTCCGCTCCCTGCTGGAACAAGGGAGAGGAAGCTCTTCGTCGAGTACCGAACGTGTGACCGACTGCAGAAGCGCTGCCGGAACGCAGCGCCGGAAGGATCGTCTACGCGATCTTGAGATCGGAAAGAGTACGACTACATCACCCACGAGAATCCGCTCTCGTTAAACACTTTGGAATCTTCGAGGGTGAGTTATTCCATCGACTCGTTGCTACAATCTAGTAGATAGATCTTGGCTTGTTTGTTTGTATGCGGTAGAAATTTTTTGTTTTCCATGCTACGAAACCCTACAACTCATTGGGCTCGGCGGGCCTCCTCGAGGGAGACCGCCGATGGTGCCAGTGTGTTTTCTGCAACTCTTGCGCCTATTTTCCTTGACTTTAAACGGTCCTTGTCCTTAACATACTGTTGAGGCAGCGGGGGAACTCGATCAGTGCCCGGGGCAGTCTCAGCAGAGCCTGAATTATCATCCACTAAAGCTCCATCAAACTGAAGCCTTCTCCTGGTCTCGTCAAAATCATCATCCATAGGCTTAGTTCGCTGTCCAGGTTTGATCGGGCTAGCAGCAATATCCTTCAGGTCATCCTCGTTCTCCATACCGGCCTCCTCAGACGATCGTTTCCGCCCGAGGTTTGGGCGTCTCGATCCTCTCCCTAACCAGCCTCCACGAGGGGACTCACGCTGATCAAAGTGTCGGGGAGGTGGGTCTGGTAGAGAAGATCGACGGACTGCAAGCATCCAAGTTCCAAACTGCAGTTGTTTCTCCTCCCACACCCCATCTCCACATTCCTCATGGTCATGACCGATCAAGCCACACCGTTTACAGAAAAACGGGATCTTCTCATACTTCACCTGCAATCTCTTCTTGCCTTCAGGAATTGTGAGCGAGACGAAGCGCATAAGGGGCTTTGCAATGTCCACCATAACCCGAACTCTCACGTAGTTCCCTTCGAAGAATAATTTGGGGGACATCTGAACTTCCTTTACCTTACCGATCTTTCTTGATAGATCATCTAAAACTTCTGATTTCCGATAGAGCTCGGGAATCCCATGAATTTGCGCCCAAACATGCATGCCACTGAAGATGAATTTTTCTGGGTCCTCTAGACCATCATAATCATTGATAAGGACACCCCAGCCACGGAACGTCCATGGACCTTGATGAACAACCTTCTTCCAGTCACCGAGGCAATGCATCTGGAAGATGAACAAATTTTCCCCAGCAACACGACAGATCGGATCTCGTGAGAGATTCCAAACAATCCTCATCTTCTCAAAGAGAGCCTCGGCACTAAAGGAACGCGCGGTAAAAACTTTAGCAATAGCTAGCCAGCGAGCCTCCTTCTTAAATTCTATCGCCTTCTCTGATCCAATCACAACATCATCAAGCTCATCGGAGTTGAGTTCCAGGTGACTAAACATGTCATCAATCATCTCATCTTTTCCTATCTCTGTACCCGAGGTATCCGATGTTGCGGAAGTCGCCATGTCCAAACCCTAGATGGGAAGATCGGAGTTGAACGAAAAACACAACAGCGGCGAGGCGCCTAGCGCCCCTAAACAAACGCGGGGGCTGGATCGGAGGTACCCAGCGAAACAGCAGTCCGTAAGGCAAACAATCTCACAGCGGCGAGGGGTCGCCGCCGGAGCACTCAAACCCTAAACGAGAGGGTAACTTTATTCTCGGATTCTTGATACTGGATCAATCCAAAAAAATTATTAATTATTAGTTGATTGCAAGTTATTCAAGTCTTAGTTATAACCTAATTACAACTCATGGTAACTCCCATATTGCATGAATCGCGAGGTGATCGGGACATAAAAAATTCTTAGACGAGGAGTCCTAGCAAATTCGATTTTTTGTTTGCACCAGGCCGAGCTAACCAACTTTAGAAGTGGTTCAAACCTTAATAAACAATGGTTAACCATTTCTAACTTACTAACCTAATGGGTAACCCATTTTTGTTTTTTATGGAAAATGGTTAATTCAGAAAATAAATGATTAACCAAATTCTATCGTTTATTTGCACCAAGCCTAGCTGCTCGCCTGCCATACTCGAGTGGACCTGCGAGTTTGCGACCATGCACGCGCCGCGGCGTCTCCATTTGGAAGCGAATCATTGCCCGACGGTCGCTACCCGTGTCAACCGGCACGACTAAGTAATCTGCACTAGCTCTGTGCATCAACATATCTGTCTGATCTGTGAAGGCACCAGACCGGGATTCTTTTTTGAGCCAAACTTACGTGCGCTCATTTTTGTCTTTGAACTTTGAAATTTTGGTACTTCCGGCCTTTAGTTTCGGCAATGTTCCATTTTACACGCCTTTATTTTTAAATTATAAAAAAACAGTTAGATTTTTTTCGAAGAAGTTCCTTAGTTTCCAAACATAATCTACTTCCTCCGATTCAAATTAATGGCCCTATATTTATATAGATTCGGATATATCTAGCACTACATAATGAGTAGATATATTCGACAAATCCGAGATCATTAAATTGCTTATCAATTAATATGTAAATATAGAAAACAATAATGACTAAGGCTTATCTTGTAGATTATGTTCATATCTTAAACATTGGCGTGTTTCAAAATAACCTAGACTTTTAATCACATCCGACATAAACTATCAGATCTGACAAGATGTAGACCTTTTATAAAAAATCAATATGTTGACTTTCATACAGGCCTTCAACCACCAAAAATGTCGTTGACTTTTTTAGATGAAAGGTATTAAAATGCCTGCTTCAAATTAGTTTAATAAATAAGTTTTTGAGGGTAAAGATATGATTAGTTTGTGTAGGGTAAAGCAAACTGCTGGGGTGAACCAGGTTACAGTTACAATACGGGCTAGGGCGCCCCAAGTTTGAGACAGCCTAACACTCATAGACTCGGAGAGCCCAAGTTGGAATATAATGTTCCCCCGCCTATATATATCGAGCGCCGAGCCCCTCCGAACCAAATACTATAATCTACCTTTTCTCTACGAGCTTAGTTACCAATGGCGCTCCGGCGGCAGCCCTACGTGTGCCTCCTGCTCCTCCTTGCCGCCACTGTTCCGGCGCCATGGCTCGCCGTCGCCAGCGAAGGAAACTGCTACAAGACGGTGATGGGGGTGACGCGGGACTGCGCGGGGGAGTTCATCAGGGCACTCTTCAACGACAACAAGGACGGCGTCAGCCATGAATGCTGCATCCTGCTCGCCTGCGTACGCGAGTGGACGTGCGCCGATGTGCTCCGCGGCTTCTGCCTGCCGCCGCACGCCGACGACTGCCCTGGATCGCCTCAACGGCCACCGGCAAGCGCAACGCTGTCAACATATGGGCGCCATTAGCGAGTGATGAAGCGTGCGTGCAACGGACAGCCATTTGGTTTGGAGGACCCTGGCTGGGCTCAAATAATCTGGGAATCCAAATAATATGTAGCTAGGCTTGCGCGTGCATCCTTTGCGGTTCTCCTTTTGTGCGCCTGTAGGATATTCTTATCCGTCATTCTGATATATACTGCACTTGTGTTGTTAGTTATTCCGCGTAAATTTATCTCAATTCGGATCAATCTGTCTTACCAAAAATTGTTTAGATAGATCTAAAATTAGACAAACATAGACATCCTTTTTAAGACGGAGGGGAACTTTAACCCGTTCCAAAGATAAAGACAGCATTTCACCCTGGACTTGACATAAGGCTCGTTTTTTGCAATGGATGCGAACCGTCGCCAGCCAAGTTAAAGTGTTAAACTGACTGTGTGGTCACTCTAGTGTGCGTACGTTTTGCCCGCCAGAAGTTATGGACTTCAATGGCAAGAGAGGCGATACCTGTTCATGAGCAAATGACATTCAAGTGATCAAAAGGAGAACGTTACTAATTGGATCGTGGGTGCTATATGTGCTATATATATATATATATATATATATAAGTTACATTCAATCAATTAAGCATATGCAACTCCTCGTTCCTCGTTTTGTTGCTGCCACCGGTAGACCACAGGTTTCTTTGGCATGGACATACCAAAAACTCAGTTACGCGCTGACATGGTGGTTTGCAACGAGGCCACGATCCTAAACTCACGGCAGGAAACCAGATTTCCACCACCGAGCTGCCTCCACGTCCTTAAGTAGAACTATCGCGTAACAAAAATTCCATATGTCTAGCATTATTTGTGGACATATACACTAGTGCAGAGAGGCCCATTGGTCCCGGTTGGTAAGGGGCTTTAGTCCCGGTTACCCAACCGGGACGGGGCAATCGGGACTAAAGCCCCAACCTTTAGTTCCGGTTGCCCCACCAAGCGGGACAAATGGGGGCACACGTGGCGGCATCGGAGTGCGAGGGGGGTGGAGCATTAGTCCCGGTTCGTAACACGAACCGGGACTAATAACCTGCTGCCGCGGCAGAGATTGCCGCGGCAGAGAATTCATTTTGGCACATTTTGTTGCCGCGGCAGCATTTTCGCCACTTTTTGTGCCGCGGCAGAGAATTCATTTAGGTTGTTTTATTGTTTATTTAGTGTTTTGCACTTATCAACGAAGGAACCTTATATTACACAAGATCATCATGACAATATTACATTCAACACACGGATCGAGTTCATGCACTACATACAAAAGTTGCTATTCGATGCTACCGGCCAATTCCTTCAAAGTTGCTATTTTTACAATCTCTATTGTCTATACACAGCAGAATAGTATTCCCCTTTAGGGTCTAGGACTTCTGCATCCAAGAATCCCGCCAATTCCTCCTGAATTGCTCGTACGCGATCCTTTGGCAGAAGACCGTCCCGTAGACGTTTGATCTGATTTAAAAAAGGAGTCAGCCTATATGAATAAAACTAAACACAATTTGTTTGAAATTAAAAACTATAGAAATTGTTTACGTACGTGGAGTTGCTCTAAATTTCTGCCCTTCTCATCGCACGTCTGCCGGATGAACTCGCAAACATAGTATCCAAAGAGATTGTTACCTGGTCCCTGCGTCAGGCACTTTACGAGAACAGAGTTCAATCAAAATAATAATCAAGTATCAAAACTAGAATCAAAGATATGCGCGGATATAGCTAGTGGTGCTTACATCTAGTGCTTCAAATGTAAGCTCCTCTTTCCAAACACCCCTAGCCTTTTTGGTGAACCTTTTCCAAGCGCTGCCCGGTGAAGAAAACGAATAAAATAAGTTATTAAGTACTTGATATCATAAAATTCACGAACGTTGCCGATATAGTGTCGTAATGATTAGAATTACCGCTGGAGAAGTATCTGCATGTCCTTTCACGTCTCAAGGGGTTTATGTTTCGAGTCCATGACTAGTACACGCCCTTTGTCAAGTTGAATGATTAACAGAATATAGTGGTACCTGCGAATGCATAACTAATCAATTATATACTTAACATCGAGTAAGCGAAATAGAAAGTGTATACAAGACAATAACACTCACTGGAAGTTGTAAGGAAATAGTATTTCCCTTTTGGTTTCTTGAAACCTTAACGCGTGTACTATATTATCCTCCGTATCCTGGGGGCTTATTTTGAGATTAGCTTCATGAACCCAATATGGGTCAATGAAGCCAATGTCATATATTTGTCCTCTGCTGCATTCGAGAATCTTCATTCTACATATTACAGTATGATTATATACATGTAATAAACAAAATAATATAGCTGGAGACTAAATTAATTACAGAATTAGTACTTTCAGACAATAGGCACTGATGATCGATTTGTCCAAGGCGTCTTGATTGAATAATTGAAATAGTTCATCAAATTCAATGGATATCATGTCATCCCTTTCTTTCCCATGATGCTTTTTTGTAACCCTCAGCACTATCCAGTTAGCCCCGGCGGACGTGGCATGCATGTACCAGTTATGCAATCTTCGCATTTTTGTTGAAAGATTGTTTACCTCCTCAGGTTTGACGAGAGGTTTGCCGTACTGGTATTTGTATGCTACTTCACTCACGGGGAAGAACTCTAACTGGGATAAGTACTGGGCAATACTCATACCTTGAGCAGCGGCAGCTTCTCCGTATTGTGCAACTACCTCTGGATCATACTGCTCTTCGGCCCCATATTTGCTCGACCCCACATTGGTTTGAGAAATCACCTTGAGAGGGGGCGCAAGTCTGTTTTGCTTGTTCTCCGAGCTGGGCAACAGATTTCCCGCTTGCATCACTATTGCTCTTCGAGGCTTTTTGTGCCGCATGTGACTTGAGAATAGAACGGTCATAGTCTGATGGCAGCTTTGGCTCGGGTTGATGAAGATTCTTTAGCATTTTAAACACTTTGGCTTTTTCTTCTTTGGTGCTGGGGAACTCTGGCTCTTTCGGCCGCCTCAGCTTAGCGAAAAACGCTGTCGTTTCCGCATCAACGATCGCCGCAGTCTCCTCTTCAGTACAGTCATAAGCTCTCTTGGGAGGAACCTTTGGTACTTTTGGAAGAGGCTCTTGTTTACGTTTCGGCGATCGCTTACGACGCACAGTAGCGGTACGCTTACGCTTTTTATCCTGAGGCGCCGACGATGGCTCCCGCGGCGATGGCTGCACCGGAGATTGGTGAGGCGACGGAGCCGGGTGAGGCGACGAAGACGGCTGCCGCGGCGGCGACGACCTCGCTGGAGACGGGTGAGGCGGCGGCGAAGATGGCCTTGGCGTGTGATTTCGAAGCACGATACATTCCTTCGGCCATAGAATGGTGACGTTTTTTGCGTCACCCAGCACAGTCACATCCCCTTCACCAGCAGGGTAGTGAAGATCCAAAACCTCAAAGGTGGGCATGATTTCATCCACGCCGACAACAGCGTAGCCCTCTGGAACCGGACGACAGTGGTAAGTTGGTGTGGGTCCAATTGGTAAGGCATAGCCGACCGCCACCTTCATTGATATGTTCACAACTTTGACATGTAGCTCGCAGTGTGTCATCTCTATGATATCATCCACTGGGTAGCCAACAGGAGCCATCGTCGGTGCATCATCGTCATCGCCATTGTCATCACCCGGGACCTCGGTGGAAGCCACACTGCTTTTTCGATTATTCGATAGGCCGGTAGCATCGAATGCAGTGTGCTACTGAGATGGGCCGGTAGTACTTTGCTCTTTAAGTGCGTTAATTTCATCTTGTTATTGCTTTAATCGTTCTTCAATTAAACGCATTCGCTCTTTCTGACTATCTGCTTCAACTGCCGCCCTGTCCTTTCTCCTCTGACGGCTTCTATCAGGATATTTCTTCCTCTCTTCGGGAAACCGTCCTCCATGGTTGGGAGCCTCTTGTGCCTCGTGTTCGTCCATCATATTCCTTATTTCCATGGGCGAGTGTGAGCTCATCATTCTCTCTATCGGGAATGAAGTCCCCATCATTAACAGCCTTTACTGCTTTTCTGATCCTCTCGATTGGCAAGGGGTCTTCTTTATGTCGTATGTTATATATACACCTCCCTTCCGAGTCCAACGTGCCCCCATGCCCGTAAAACCAATTCCTTGCACGTTCTACCCAATCGTATGTCTCTGGGGTGATGTTTTTATCACGCAGTTCCTGCTCAAGTTTCTCCCACTTAGGAATGCCAACCCTGTAGCCACCTTGCCCCATAGTATGGTGATACTTCTTGTTAGCAGCATTTAGCTTTTTAGTTTCAGACATTTTCTTAGCCTTTTCTGATTTCTTGTATTCCACAAACTCAGCCCAGAATGGTTTTATCTTCTCAAACTGAATATTCTTGAAATCGGGAGTCTTCTTTTTCACGACATAGTCAAGGTGCAATCTTTTCTTCCAGTTGGTGAAACACTGGGCCATCTTCTTCAAAGCCCACTCCCTGACCTTAGCCTCCATGGCTCTCCCATGTTGTAAGGCGTCCTCAACTGGATCCTCCGCATTTGGATCCAGCTCTATCTTCGGTAGTTTGAAATTAACCATGAGCCTCTTCCACAGTAAATCTTTGGCGTGGTTAGGGACAAATAAACATGTTCCCTCTTCATCCGCATTAGCAGGCCTATTCCAATTTCTAATGGTGATCGGGATTAAGTCCCTAACGATTACTCCGCATTGTGCCACAAATTTGGTTGCGACAACTTCGGGAGCTGTCGGTTTGCCGTCTTCAGCGACATCTTCGATCCTGAACCTCTCATGGTCTTGCAACTTTTTGGTTGGGCCTCGTCTGCTCTGTTCAGTAGATTCCTTCGATCCGGAGGGCTAAAAGAAGAAAGATCGTCGTTACTATTTCTATATAGATAGCAGATGATTAATTAATGAATTGATTTATATTACATGCACCTCGCCGGAGCGGTCGTCTTCTCGATTACACAAGGCATCGCCTTCTCCCTCGCGGAAGGCAACACCTTCAACCTCAAACAAGTTGTCTATTCCGGTAAAAAGAGGATCACCCTCACCGGAGTTGTTCAGAAACGTTGATACGTCTAAATTATCTTCCCCACGGATCACACCTTGGATCAACTCTTCCTTTTCTTCGTCTCTGACGTGTGGGTCCATATTTTCTGCATAGGTGGAAAAACGAATAAGTCAAAGCGGCTAAAGGAGAAAGTTAAGGAGAAACCCTAATATATACATACACAATAATAAAAATGAAGAGAAACCCTAAACCCTAAACCTAGCTACAAAAAGGAAACCATGTAGTAGATAGGTAACTCTAGCTAAAATCAACTAAAATCAATATTCCGGAGTTCCGAGGGGTGTAAAACCTAGTTCGGAGAAACCTCGGATGCATATGAGAGGGGAACATGAGTATAAGGCTACAAAAGGGAAACTATCCAGCAGATAGGTAACACTAGATACTAACAAAATACCATATTGGAATCGATTTAAGAGGGTTCGGAATGCCCTGGCGAAGGCACATCGTCGAACCCACATGCACCTAAGGGGTATTAATGATTCCTTATCTAACCACAGTGACTGACAATGTGAATCGGGTCTGGGGCTACCCACAGTGACTGACCAGTGGGGCCGAAGACCAATAATACCAAACTAATTAATAAACCTAATAATACCTAACTAATAATAAACCTAATAATCGAAACACCGAAAAGAAAGGGAAACAATCAACACATGGCATCGATGCAATGCTCAAGCAAGTATGATGATATGACAAGTTAATTTGAATTGGAATGTAACCCTAAGACATGCTCGACGATTTAATCGGGGTTCCGAGGGGTGAAAACCCTAACTCGGGGAAACTCCGGAACATATGAGAGGGGTGCATTTGTTCTTCTAATTATACTTGTCATTTAAATTGTTGAACAATGCATGATTATAGGTTAAATAGATAGGTTTCATTTTTCTGAACAATTTGATATATTATTTGTATTTTTCTGACTTATAAATAAAAAGATATTGAATTTACAAGTTTATATCAATTTCTGGAATTATTAAATCATTTAAAATTGAATTACTGTGTCAATATGACATCAGCAAAGGGTTGGGTTTTTTTTTACCCAGACAGAACCTAGCCACTGTCACTGAGTGCTGGGCCCTAGGCCACATCAGCAAGCCACCGTGGTGGTCAAAGGTCAGCGGGCCCGTGGGCCACGTCAGCGTGACGTCGCGGCTCGCCAGCGCCGCCCGCACCTACTCGCCAACGCCGCCCGCGCCAACTCGCCCGCGGCTCGCCAGCGCCGCCCTCGGTTTGCCAGCTCGCTGCCCCGGCCCCCGTATCCACCCCATAGCCCGCGCGCCGACGGCGACGACAACGTGGCCCCGTAGCCGCCCCGAACCCCGTAGCCCGCGTATCGGAGAGGGGCATACTGTTGGAATTATGCCCTAGAGGCAATAATAAAGATGTTATTATTATAATTCTTGTTCATGATAATGTTTATATTCCATGCTAGAATTGTATTAAGCGGAAACTTTAATACTTGTGTGGTTTGTGAACAACACCGTGTCCCTAGTACGCCTCTATGGACTAGCTCATTGATCAATGATGGTTAAGGTTTCCTAACCATAGACATGAGTTGTCAATTGATAATGAGATCATATCATTGGGAGAATGATATGGTGGATAGACCCAAACTAAGCGAAGCAATTAGATCGTGTCATCGTGTTCATCTTTGCGAAGATTTTCCTATGTCAAATATTGTATTCCTTAGACCATGAGATAATACAACTCCCTGGTATCGGAAGAAAGCTTTGAGGTCATCAAACGTCATCCTATGAGAGGGTGATCATAAAGGTGTCTCTCAGGTGATCAGAAAGTATCTGTTGGGTTGTATGTATCGAGATGGAATTTGTCCCTCCCAAGTCGGAGAGATATACTTCGGGCCCACTCGGTAATCGATATCAACACCGCTTGCAAGCATGTGGTTAAGGAGTTAATCACAAAGTGATATCGGATTACGGAACGAGTAAAGTACTTGCTGTGAATGAGATTGAACTAGGTATGAAGGTACTGACGATCGAATCTCGGGCAAGTAAAATATCGCGAGATGAAGAGAATATATATATGGGATTGATTGAATCCTGGCATCGTGGTTCATCCGATATGATCATCGATGAATGTGTGGGAGTCAATATGGGTTTCCAGACCCCGCTGTTGATTATTGATAGAAGATCATGTCTGCATATTCTCGAACCCGCAGGGTCACACACTTAACGTGTCTCGACGCTAGGATAGATTGGATAATTGGTTTATGAGTTTTTGTTCGGAGTCTCGGATGGGATCCGGGACATCACGAGAGGTTCCGGAGTGGTCCGGAGAATAAGATTCATATAAGGCAGTGCAGTTTTTGGAGTTCGGAATTGTTCCGGGTTAATCGGTATTGTACCGGAAGCTTCTAGAACCTTCCGGAGGGGGACCAACGTGGTCCCACCTGTCGGGAGGGGGCATGGGCCTATGAGGGAGTGCCCTGGCCGCATTGGGCCAGGGGCACAAGGCCCCATAGGGCCCAGCCGGCCATCCAAGGGGAAACCCTAATTAGGGCTTCTAGAAGGGGGAGAGTCCTTGCCCCCCACTCCTGCCTCCCTTGGCTGCCGGCCCAAGGCTTGGAGGAGGGGCAAGGGCCTGGCCGCCCCCCTCTATATAAAGAGGGCTGGCGCGCCCCCTCCCCTACACCTTCCCCTCCAAACCCTAGCCGCCCTGCTGCCCTTCCTCTCTCCCTCCCGACTGCTTGTAGGCAAAGCCATGCTGCAGAAATTCTCCACCAATTGCACCGCGCCGTCGCGTTGTAGATCCAATCCATCTCTCCACCATACTTGCTGGTCTGAGGAAGGAGGAGACGTCGAGGTGCTGCACGTGTGCATCTCACGGAGGCACCGCCACTTGTGGTGCTAGATCGGATCGGATCGCGAGGAGGAGAAGCGAGTACGACTACATCACCCATGTTCCGACGAACATTCCGCTGTGCGAATCTTCAAGGGTATGAAGATCTAATACAATCTCTCTCGTTGTTTGCATCTCCTAGATTAGATCTTGGCTTTCCCTCTGTTCGCATCCGTAGAAAATTTTGATTTACTATGCCGCGAAACCCATCAGTGGTATCAGAGCTAGATCTATGCGTAGATGTGTTTCACGAGTAGAACGCAACATGGTTGTTTCGGGCATTGATGTTTTCTGTTGCACGCCTCTTGTTTGTGTTCTTCTTATGACACGGGATAGTGAGATTGAAGCGGTCCAGGCCAACCTTACGCGACGTCGTTCGCGAGACCGGCTCCGCACTTGACGTGTGGCTTGTTCCACACATGCGGCTGGTGGATGTCAGTTTCTCTCACTATAGTTGTCATGGGATTAACACCGGAGTTTGGCAACCATAATATCACCGTTGTGGCTTTCCGTAGGTAAGAATCGTTCTTAGCATCTACTCCCATAAGCCACGTAAAACATGCAACAACAAAGTAGAGGCGTCTAACTTGTTTTTGCAGGGAGTATGGCCCAAGATGTGATGTGTATATTGTATGCGATGATCATGTTCTGTAATGTTTCATGACTTGCATGTCGATGAGTACACAACCGGCAGGAGCCATATGGTTGTCTTTATAATTGTGTATGACCTGCGAGTCAAACTTCTTATACGCCATGTAATAGCTTTACTTTATCGCTAAGTAGTTAGCAATAGTTGTAGTTGCTATTCGTGGTGGAGGCAATCATGGTGGAGTGATGGAGATCATGCCGGAACGCACAAGATGGAATCATTGCGCGAAGATTGGCTATACCATGTCACATAAAGTTATATTCATGTGATGTTTATCCTTTTATGTATCTTATTATGCTTAGATCGCGACGGTAGCATTATAAGATGATTCCTCACTTAAAGATCAAGATAAAACTATGTTCTCCCCAAGTATGCACCGTTGCGAAAGTTCGTCGTGTCCAAGCATCACGTGATGATCGGGTGCTATAGACTCTACGCTCACATACAACGGGTGCAAGCCAGTTTTGCACACGCGGAAATACTTGGGTCTAACTTGACGAGCCTAGCATGTACAGACATGGCCTCAGAACACAAGAACCGAAAGGTTAAGCATGAGTCATATGAATGATATGATCGACACTTCGTTGTCCACCATTGAAACCACATCTCTTCTCGTGATGATCGGATTAGGTGTGGTGAATTTGGATTGTGTTCACTAAACAACTTGAGGGATGTTGAATTTAGTGGGAGTTCATCTAGTAATTTGATTAAGTTGAACTATTTATCATGAACATAGTCTAAATTGTACTTGCAAATACTGTAGATCACATGGCCAAGTCCAACTTCAACTTCAACGTTTTTGCTGAGAAGGAAAAGCTTAGAAACAATGGGTCTAACTTCACCAATTGGTTCCGCAATCTAAGAATCATTCTATCTGGCGGACAAAAGGACTATGTCCTTGGGAAAGCGTTAGGTGACCCCCTGCTGCAACTGCGCCGGCTGATGAGAAAGCTGTCTATCAGTCACGTAAAGATGATTATGGTGTGATTAAGAGCACCATGTTGTTTGCTATGGAACCGAAACTTTAAAATCGTTTTGAAGACTATCCCGGGCCCTTTGAGATTCTCGAAGAGTTGAAAACCATGTTTCAGACTCAGGCCCGTTCTGAGAGATATGAGATCTCTGAGAAGTTCTTTAACTGCAAGATGGAGGAAGGGAGTTCCGTTAGTGAGCACGCCATTAAGATGATGGGCTACACTCAACGCCTTGAGCAACTGGAATGCACGATTCCAGAGGAGCTCAAGATTGACAGGGTTCTGCAATCACTCCCTCCTAGCTACAAAAGTTTTGTAGTGACTCACAATCAGATTGGTTCCACTGATACGATCACCGAGCTCTTCGCAAAGCTGAAGGCCGCGGAAGTGGACATCAAAAAGGATAATCATGTGTTGATGGTTAACAAGCCCACCTTTAAGAAAGGTAAGGGAGCAAAGAAGCCCTTCAAGAAGGGGGGCGGCAAGCGCAATGCCCCTGCTGAGAAGAAGCTCAGGTCTGGTCCCAAGCCGGACACTGAGTGCTTCTATTGCAAGGACAAGGGTCACTGGAAGCGCAACTGTCTGAAGTACTTAGCGGACAAGAAGGCTGGCACCATCAAAGGTATATTTGATATACATGTTATTGATGTTTTCCTTACTAGCCCTTGTTGTAGTGCCTGGGTATTTGATACCGGTTCAGTTGCTAATATTTGTAACTCGAAACAGGATAGACGGTGGCTTGCGAGGGATGAGGTGATGATGCGCGTTGGCAACGGATCAAGAGTTGATGTGATGGCCGTCGGCACGCTCTCCTTAGTTTTACCTTCGGGATTAGTTTTAAACCTTAATAAATGTTATTATGTGCCTGCGTTGAGGATGAACATTATTTCTGGATCGTGTTTATTGCAAGACGGTTATTCATTTAAATCTGAGAATAATGGTTGTTCTATTTATATGAGTAACATCTTTTATGGTCATGCACCTCTTGTGAATGGTTTATTTCTTCTAAATCTCGAAAGGGATGAAACACACATCCATAACATTGAGGCTAAGAGAGGCAAAGTAGATAGTGATAATATTACTTATTTGTGGCACTGTCGTCTAGGTCATATTGGTGTAAAGCGCATGAAGAAACTCCATTCTGATGGACTTTTGGAGTCTCTTGATTTTGAATCATTTGACACATGTGAACCATGCCTCATGGGCAAGATGATCAAAACCCCGTTCTCCGGTATGATGGAGCAAGCAACGGACTTGTTGGAAATCATACATACCGATGTATGCGGACCGATGAATGTTTCGACGCGCGGTGGATATCGCTATTTTCTCACTTTTACCGATGAATTAAGTAGATATGGGTATATCTATTTAATGAAACATAAATCTGAAACATTTGAAAAGTTCAAGGAATTTCAGAATGAAGTGGAGAACCATCGTAACAGAAAGATTAAGTTTCTACGATCCGGTCGTGGAGGTGAATATTTGAGTTATGATTTTCTCACGCATCTTAAAGCAAGTGGAATTGTTTCACAACTCACGCCACCCGGAACACCACGGCGCAATGGTGTGTCTGAACGCCGAAATCGAACCCTATTAGATATGGTACGATCGATGATGTCTCTTACTGATTTGCCGTTATCATTTTGGGGTTATGCATTAGAAACCGCTGCATTCACTTTAAATAGGTCTCCATCTAAATCCGTTGAGACGACACCGTATGAACTGTGGTTTGGTGCTAAACCTAAGTTGCCGTTTCTTAAAGTTTGGGGATGCGAAGCTTACGTCAAGAAGTTGATGCCGGACAAGCTCGAACCCAAAGCGGAGAAATGCGTCTTCATAGGATACCCTAAGGAAACTATTGGGTATACCTTCTATCACAGAACCGAAGGCAAAGTGTTTGTCGCAAAGAACGGTTCCTTTCTTGAGAAGGAGTTTCTCTCGAAAGAAGTGAGTGGGAGGAAAGTAGAGCTTGACGAGGTTATTGAACCTTCTCTTGAATTGGAGAGTAGCGCAGCACCTGAAATTATTCCAGTGCCGCCTGCACCAACCATAGAGGAAGCTAATGACAAAGATCATGAAGCTTCGGACGATGCTGCTACTGAATGTCGCAGGTCGACAAGGTCGCGTGCCCCTCCTGAGTGGTATGGCAACCCTGTCTTGACTGTCTTGTTAGTAGAAGACAGTGAACCTACGAACTATGAGGAAGCGATGATGAGCCCGGACTCTGAGAAATGGCTAGAAGCCATGAAATCCGAATTGGGATCCATGAGCGAAAACCAAGTATGGACTTTGGTGGACCCTCCTAGCGACCGAAAGGCCGTTGAGTGCAAATGGATCTTCAAGAAGAAAACGGACGCGGATGGTAATGTTACCGTCTATAAAGCACGGCTTGTCGCAAAAGGTTTTCGACAAGTTCAAGGTGTTGACTACGATGAGACTTTCTCTCCCGTAGCGATGTTTAAGTCCATTCGGATTTTATTAGCAATTGCTGCGTTTCATGATTATGAAATATGGCAGATGGATGTCAAGACTGCGTTCCTCAATGGCAACATTGATGAAGAGTTGTATATGATGAAACCCGAAGGTTTTGTCGATCCTAAGGATGCTGATAAAGTATGCAAACTTCAGCGTTCCATTTATGGACTGAAGCAAGCATCTCGGAGTTGGAACCTTCGTTTTGATCAAGTGATCAAGAGCTTTGGATTTGTTCCAAATTGCTAAGAAGCTTGCATCTACAAGAAAGTGAGTGGGAGCTCGGTGACGTTTCTGGTACTATATGTGGATGACATATTGAATATTGGAAATGACATCAACATGCTTAACGATGTGAAGAGTTATTTGAACAAGTGTTTTTCAATGAAAGACCTAGGTGAAGCTGCTTATATATTGGGCATCAAAATCTATAGAGATAAACAAAGACGCCTGATAGCTTTAAGCCAGAGTACATACCTAGACAAAGTTCTGAAAAGGTTCAGAATGGATAAGGCAAGGAAAGGTTCGGTGCCTATGTTGTCAGGTAAGATGTTGAGCAAGGCTCAGTGTCCAGCTATGGTAAATGATAGGGAAGCTATGAGCAAAGTGCCTTATGCCTCGGCCATAGGTTCTATCATGTATTGCATGCTGTTTACTAGACCGGATGTGTCCAATGCTCTTAGTTTGACGAGCAGATATCAAAGTGATCCAGGAGTGGAACACTGGACAGCCGTGAAGAACATCCTAAAGTACCTAAATAGGACTAAAGAAATGTTCTTAGTCTATGGGGGTGATGAACAGCTCGTCGTAAAAGGTTACGTCGACGCTAGTTTCGACACCGACAAGGATGATTCCAAATCTCAGACAGGATACGTTTATATTTTGAATGGAGGAGCTGTGAGCTGGAGAAGCTGCAAGCAAAGCGTGATCGTGGGATCTACAGTAGAAGCGGAATACATGGCTGCTGCAGAAGCGTCAAGTGAAGGAGTTTGGATCAGAAACTTCATCACTGAGCTTGGCGTGGTTCCAAGTGCATTGGACCCACTGGAGATATTGTGTGACAACACTGGCGCCATAGCACTCGCTAAGGAACCAAGATATCATCCAAAGACCAAGCATATCAACTGCAAGTTTCATATAATCCGAGATTATATAGCAGATGAAGATCTGAAGATCAGCAAAGTACATACATATCTGAATGTCGCATATCCATTGACTAAACCTCTTCCACGTGTAAAACATGATCAGCACCTCAGTGCCATGGGTGTGAGATTGTTGCCAGATGTAAACTAGATTATTGACTCTAGTGCAAGTGGGAGACTGTTGGAATTATGCCCTAGAGGCAATAATAAAGATGTTATTATTATAATTCTTGTTCATGATAATGTTTATATTCCATGCTAGAATTGTATTAAGCGGAAACTTTAATACTTGTGTGGTTTGTGAACAACACCGTGTCCCTAGTACGCCTCTATGGACTAGCTCATTGATCAATGATGGTTAAGGTTTCCTAACCATAGACATGAGTTGTCAATTGATAATGAGATCATATCATTGGGAGAATGATATGGTGGATAGACCCAAACTAAGCGAAGCAATTAGATCGTGTCATCGTGTTCATCTTTGCGAAGATTTTCCTATGTCAAATATTGTATTCCTTAGACCATGAGATAATACAACTCCCTGGTATCGGAAGAAAGCTTTGAGGTCATCAAACGTCATCCTATGAGAGGGTGATCATAAAGGTGTCTCTCAGGTGATCAGAAAGTATCTGTTGGGTTGTATGTATCGAGATGGAATTTGTCCCTCCCAAGTCGGAGAGATATACTTCGGGCCCACTCGGTAATCGATATCAACACCGCTTGCAAGCATGTGGTTAAGGAGTTAATCACAAAGTGATATCGGATTACGGAACGAGTAAAGTACTTGCTGTGAACGAGATTGAACTAGGTATGAAGGTACTGACGATCGAATCTCGGGCAAGTAAAATATCGCGAGATGAAGGGAATATATATATGGGATTGATTGAATCCTGGCATCGTGGTTCATCCGATATGATCATCGATGAATGTGTGGGAGTCAATATGGGTTTCCAGACCCCGCTGTTGATTATTGATAGAAGATCATGTCTGCATATTCTCGAACCCGCAGGGTCACACACTTAACGTGTCTCGACGCTAGGATAGATTGGATAATTGGTTTATGAGTTTTTGTTCGGAGTCTCGGATGGGATCCGGGACATCACGAGAGGTTCCGAAGTGGTCCGGAGAATAAGATTCATATAAGGCAGTGCAGTTTTTGGAGTTCGGAATTGTTCCGGGTTAATCGGTATTGTACCGGAAGCTTCTAGAACCTTCCAGAGGGGGACCAACGTGGTCCCACCTGTCGGGAGGGGGCATGGGCCTATGAGGGAGTGCCCTGGCCGCATTGGGCCAGGGGCACAAGGCCCCATAGGGCCCAGCCGGCCATCCAAGGGGAAACCCTAATTAGGGCTTCTAGAAGGGGGAGAGTCCTTGCCCCCCACTCCTCCCTCCCTTGGCTGCCGGCCCAAGGCTTGGAGGAGGGGCAAGGGCTGGCCGCCCCCCCTCTATATAAAGAGGGTTGGTGCGCCCCCTCCCCTACACCTTCCCCTCCAAACCCTAGCCGCCCTGCTGCCCTTCCTCTCTCCCTCCCGACTGCTTGTAGGCGAAGCCCTGCTGCAGAAATTCTCCACCAATTGCACCGCGCCGTCGCGTTGTAGATCCAATCCATCTCTCCACCATACTTGCTGGTCCGAGGAAGGAGGAGACGTCAAGGTGCTGCACGTGTGCATCTCACGGAGGCATCGCCACTTGTGGTGCTAGATCGGATCGGATCGCGAGGAGGAGAAGCGAGTACGACTACATCACCCACGTTCCGACGAACGTTCCGCTGTGTGAATCTTCAAGGGTATGAAGATCTAATCCAATCTCTCTCGTTGTTTGCATCTCCTAGATTAGATCTTGGCTTTCCCTCTTTTCGCATCCGTAGAAAATTTTGATTTACTATGCCGCGAAACCCATCACATACCTGCTGGCGGCGATGACGCGCGGCGGTGGTTGGAGGTGCTGGCGTGCGCGGCTGGAGGGATGACGAAGAGCCGACGGAGGTGCTGGCGATTCGCACGGGGAGGAGCGCGCGGCGGTCGAGGATGAGCGCGCGACGGCCAAAGAGCCGACGGAGACGAAGGTGGAGGCGGCGGCATCGATGAAAGCAGAGGAAGAAGCAGAGAAGTGAGATGGGGAAGAAGAAGAGGAGGCGCGCACAGTTATAACCAAAGGACCTTTAGTCCCGGTTGGTGGCTCCAACCGGGACTAAAGGGTCATACGTCCCGGTTGGTGCCACCAACCGGGACGTATAGTCCAATTTTCAGCAGCTGAAGGGGCGCGCGCGCAGGGGGCTCTTTAGTCCCGGTTGGTGGCTCCAACCGGGACGTATTCCCCTGTTTTCAAAAAAATTTAGTTATTTTCTCTCTGTTCCCGCCTTATTTTTTATTTTGGGGTTTAAATTTGTAATGTTTTTTAAATGATAATTACTTTGGAATTGAGAAAAACTTTAAACATAAAAAGTGTTTGAATTTGAATAACTAATTCGAAACCATTTTCTGTTTTGAAAAATAATTAATGTAACCATTTAAACTATGAACCATTTAAAATTAATAATGAAATAACTTATATTTTTTAAATATTAATTTGGAATTTAGAAAAACTTTAAACATAAAAAGTGTATGGATTTGAATAAATAATCCAAAACCAATTTCTATTTTTAAAAAATAATTAATGTAACCATTTAAAATTAATAATGAAATAACTTATATTTTTTAAATATTAATTTGGAATTTAGAAAAACTTTAAACATAAAAAGTGTATGGATTTGAATAAATAATCCAAAACCATTTTCTATTTTTAAAAATAATTAATGTAACCATTTAAAATTAAAAATGAATTAACTTATATTTTTTAAATATTAATTTGGAATTTAGAAAAACTTTAAACATAAAAAGTGTATGGATTTGAATAAATAATCCAAAACCATTTTCTATTTTTAAAAAATAATTAATGTAACCATTTAAAATTAAAAATGAATTAACTTATATTTTTTAAATATTAATTTGGAATTTAGAAAAACTTTAAACATAAAAAGTGTTTGGATTTGAATAAATAATTCAAAACCATTTTCTATTTTTAAAAAATAATTAATGTAACCGTTTAAAATATGAACCATTTACAATTAAAAATGAATTAACTTATAAGTAATTCAAAACCATTTTCTGTTTTTAATGGGCGGAAAAAAGAGGACGGAAAATAATGGGTGGAAATAAAATTTGATTAGGATAGAACTGGAATTAAAGTACATAACACAACTAACACAAAGTTACATAGAAGAACTGAAAATTAAGATACATGGCTAGATTAAGCCACAATCGGCCGAACTTGTTTTGCAATGTTGGAATAATTCAGTCATGCTCCTGCCTACACCTGTAATACTCGCCACTATAGTCATCGTACTCGCCGCTGCCGTCGTCGCTATCATCGTCGGGGTCGCCGTAGTTGAACCTTGAAGGTTGAGTACGAGTGGGCTGGACTTGAGGGTAGCGCAGGCGGGGGCTAGAGTCGGCGGCCGTGTCGTAGGCCATGATGCTCTGGAGAGTCCGGCCGCGCCACCACAGCCGCCGGCCGGCCTCATTGAAGTTCGAAGGAGGTGGCCCCTCCTCCTCGTGCCTGGCGAGTGCCCTCTCACGCCGATCCACGAAGAAGGCTTTCCAAGTTCGGAAATAGTTGGGATGCCATCTGGGATTCCTCCGCTGCTCCGGAGTGAGCTCGAAGTAGTAGTGGTTCGTGATGGCCATCCGACGCGCCACACCTAGAGGGACAGGAGGAACCGGCACGCCTCCGACGCTCAGCATCCAGCCGACGGGGACACAGTAGCCCGGCGGGCAGGGGTAGTTCGAGGCGCAAAGCGCCTCCGCCTCCCTAGGAGTTAGTGCTACGATGGAAGCCATGGGAAAGAGTGATGAGGTTGCAGATATGAGTCTAGAGATGTGCAATGACAATGGAGGCCAACCCTACATATATATATAGTGAAGAACTGGCGGGAAAAAATGGCGGGAAGAAAAACTGCGGGAAAAATGGCGGGAAAATGGCGTGTCGACATTATGTCGTGCGGAGTGTACCTTGTCCCGGATGGTGTCACCAATCGGGACTAAAGATGAAAAATGGCGCGTCCACACACATGCATAATAATAGAGGACGAGCATCGTTAGAACTTGCATTGGATCTCTGAATAAACCACATATTGCGAGTCTAAAAATGACTTTTTCAAAAAATCACGGGCGATAGATCATGTACCTGTAGTACAAACCGGACCCACTTCCTGCCGAGTCGGCAGACATTTGTCCTTTTTACCCGGGATGGACGAAAAGGTTTGAGATGTACCGGTTGGGAGATAGTCCATGTAAGGTGGTCTAGTATTTTAGGAAAATGGGACGGTAGCATTCTGAAACGGCATTTTGGTGGTTACTTCACAAAATGACCCGTTTTTTGCGCTCGGAAAATGGAAAAGGACTTTTCCGTGCGACAAAAAGGAAAACTTCCTCCTGCAACATTGTTCTCCATACCAATGTCCACACACATGCATAATATGGGCACAACATCACAAACTATGTCGTGATTCAGCACATAACATCGGTCATTTGGACCGAAAGCCATGAAACCTTGAACATGATAGGTCATTTTGTGAAGGTTTTTTCGAAACATGATCAATATACCAAGTATGGTATTTTTCCTTTCAACTATATAACAAAATATGACACCACGCGAAGGATTTTCATTGTTCGGATTTTTTTTGAATTTATTATGCCCGTTTTGAATTATCTGAATTTCTAACTATGGTCGAACCGGTGTGCATGAAGATAGGGGACGAGCATCGTTAGAACTTGCATTGGATCTTTGAAGAAACCACATATTGTGAGTCTAAAAATGATTTTTTCAAAAAATCACGGGCGATAGATCATGTACCTGTAGTACAAACCGGACCCACTTCCTACCGATTCGGCAGACATTTGTCCTTTTTACCCGGGATGGACGAAAAGGTTTGAGATGTACCGGTTGGGAGATAGTCCATGTAAGGTGGTCTAGTATTTTAGGAAAATGGGACGGTAGCATTCTGAAACGGCATTTTGGTGGTTACTTCACAAAACGATCCGTTGTTTGCGCTCGGAAAAGGGAAAAGGGCTTTTCCGTGCGACAAAAAGGAAAACTTCCTCCTGCAACATTGTTCTCCATACCAATGTCCACACACATGCATAATATGGGCACAACATCACAAACTATGCCGTGATTCTGCACATAACATCGGTCATTTGGACCGAAAGCCATGAAACCTCGACCATGATAGGTCATTTTGTGAAGGTTTTTTCGAAACATGATCAATATACCAAGTATGGTATTTTTCCTTTCAACTATGTAACAAAATATGACACCACGCGAAGGATTTTCATTGTTCGGATTTTTTTTGAATTTATTATGCCCGTTTTGAATTATCTGAATTTCTAACTATGGTCGAACCGGTGTGCATGAAGATAGGGGACGAGCATCGTTAGAACTTGCATTGGATCTCTAAAGAAACCACATATTGCGAGTCTAAAAATGATTTTTCCAAAAAATCACGGGCGATAGATCATGTACCTGTAGTACAAACCGGACCCACTTCCTACCGATTCGGCAGACATTTGTCCTTTTTACCCGGGATGGACGAAAACGTTTGAGATGTACCGGTTGGGAGATAGTCCATGTAAGGTGGTCTAGTATTTTAGGAAAATGGGACGGTAGCATTCTGAAACGGAATTTTGGTGGTTACTTCACAAAACGACCCGTTTTTTGCGCTCGGAAAATGGAAAAGGGCTTTTCCGTGCGACAAAAAGGAAAACTTCCTCCTGCAACATTGTTCTCCATACCAATGTCCACACACATGCATAATATGGGCACAACATCACAAACTATGCCGTGATTCAGCACATAACATCTGTCATTTGGACCGAAAGCCATGAAACCTCGAACATGATAGGTCATTTTGTGAAGGTTTTTTCGAAACATGATCAATATACCAAGTCTGGTATTTTTCCTTTCAACTATGTAACAAAATATGACACCACGCGAAGGATTTTCATTGTTCGGATTTTTTTGAATTTATTATGCCCGTTTTGAATTATCTGAATTTCTAACTATGGACTACCACGCGAAGGATTTTCATTGTTCGGCAGACATTTAGTCCCAGATGTAGTCACAAACCGGGACTAAAAATATTTTCCGCCATTTCCCACCTCTTCCCGCCAAGTTTTCCCGCCCTTTCCATTCTACTAGAGCTTTTAGTCCCGGATGTAGTCACTAACCGGGACTAAAGATATTTCCCGCCATTTCCCAAAGCTTCACGCCAAGTTTTCCCGCCCTTTCCCTCTATATTTAGGGTGATCGTGTCATGGCTATCCACACATCCACACCTTCCTCTCTTAGAACAATGGACAACGCCTACTGGGCCATTCTGACCCTCGAAAAGACCGAGGCGCTGTGCGCCTCCAACTACCCTTGTCCGCTGGGCTACCGGCCGCCCGCCGGCTGGATGCTGAGCGCTGGAGGGGTTCCTGTCCCTCCTGTCCCTCAAGGTTCCGCACGCCAGGCGGCCATCACAAACCACTTCTATCACGAGCTCACGCCGGAGCAGCGGATGGATCCCTAGTGGGATCCCGACAACTATGACACCTGGAATGCCTTCTTCGCTAATAGGCGGGAAAGGGAGCTCGCCAGGTACGAGGGTGATGGCCCGCCACCGGTGAACCACAACGAAGCCGGCCGTCGTCTGTGGTGGGCGAACCGTACTATCATCGGAGTGATGCGCTACATCGCCGGGGGAGACCATCCTCGCCTACGGTGCCCACGAGTCCACCCGCCACAGGCCCCACACTGTCCCGGCGGTAGCGGCATCGTCTTCCAGGAGACCCCTCTCCCATCCGCCGTGAATCCGAGGCTGGAATGGCCCCTGGTATATGCCATGGATGGGCTGAGGATCTCCGGAGTGGCAGGTGACGATGACGATGATGATGACGACGACGATGAAGACCCTGAAGCTGCGTACTATAGGACTAGGCATGATTATGACTAAAGGGGCGGCTTTAGTCCTGAGTGTTAGCTAGTCCCGGTTTGTCCCGGTTTTTAATATTATTAAATGTCTTGAGTGTTACCTAATAAATAGAGGGAAATGCCTATATAAAGAGGGGGTTCATATTTAGTCCCGGTTGGAGAAACCAACCGCGACTAAAGGGATTGCGGCAGAGTGGGCCAGGCAACACTAATAATAGGGGTGAGTGTCGACATTATGTCGTGCGGCTTGTACCTTGTCCCGGATGGTGTCACCAACCGGGACTAAAGATGAACCTTTAGTCCCGGTTGGAGACACCAACCGGGACTAAAGATGAGTCAGCACTAATAATAGGGGTGAGTGTCGACATTATGTCGTGAGTGTCGACATTATGCCGAGCTGCTTGTACTATAAATATGCATCCTTGTGATTCCAGTCCTCCAGCCAGTTTGAGGCATCTCCAAGATGGTTTTCGAGAGCAGGGACACCACTGCGGACAGTTTCAGGGAGATGCCGACGGAGCCCAGTCCTCCGGCATCTCCGAGAAACTGGTCATAGAGGCACTCCCTAATATGTGAAATTAGTTAGCTCCGAGGCGTATTGATCTAGTTAGTGAAGTTACAAGCTGCAAGATGGTTTTCGAGAGCAGGGACACCACTGCGGCCAGTTTCAGGGAGATGCCGGCGGAGCCTAGTCCTCCGGCATCTCCGAGAACCTGGTCATAGAGGCACTCCCTAATATGTGAAATTAGTTATCTCCGAGGCGTATTGATCTAGTTAGTGAAGTTACAAGCTGCAAGATGGTTTTCGAGAGCAGGGACACCACTGCGGCCAGTTTCAGGGAGATGCCGACGGAGCCCAGTCCTCCGGCATCTCCGAGAAACTGGTCATAGAGGCACTCCCTAATATGTGAAATTAATATTAAAAACTGAGACTACAAAACCGGGACTAAAGGCCACAAACCGCGAAAGATATCCTTCGGTCAAGCCACAAACCGCGAAAGACATGAACTAGAGTTACATAATATGAGCATGAACTTCTTGGCATATGTCATTCCTTATGACCGCTTCAGACGTAACCATGGAGCATCTTCTTTACTTAACGGAATGCTTGGGTCAGTTTTCACTATGAAGGGCGGAATTTCATCAAACTTATTATAATCTTCTGACATGTCTGTCTTGTCCTCGATTCCCACGATGTTTCTTTTCCCTGAAAGAACTATGTGATGCTTTGGCTCATCATATGATGTATTCGTTTGCATATTTTTTCTTTTTTTCGGTCTGGAGGACATGTCCTTCACATAGAAAAACTGAGACACATCATTGGCTAGGACGAATGGTTCATCTCTATAACCAAGATTGTTGAGATCCACTGTTGTCATTCCGTACAACTGGTCTATCTTTACCCCTTCCCCATTCAGGTTGACCCATTTGTAGCGAAACAAAGGGACCTTAAAAGAGACTCCATAGTCTAGTTCCCATATCTCCTCTATGTAACCATAATATGTGTCCTTTTGTCCATTATCGTCTATTGCATCAAAGCGGACACCACTATTTTGGTTGGTGCTCTTTTTATCTTGGGCGATCGTGTAGAATGTATTCCCATTTATTTCGTACCCTTGGAAATTCAATACAGTAGAAGATGGTGACGCGGCCAACAAGTATAGCTGATCTCCAACAGTGGTGTCATTCAAGAGATGTGTCCGCATCCAACCACCGAAAGACTTCATGTGTTCATCTGTAATCCATGATTCAGGCTTCCCCGGGTTTTTGGAGCGTACAATATTCTTGTGTTCCTCGATATACGGAGCTGCTAAGGTGGAATTATGTAGAACTGTGTAATGTGCTTTAATGAAAGAATCCCCGTCCCTACATATCATTGCTTTCTTTCCCAGCGTGCCTTTTCCACTTACTCTTCCCTCATGCCGCGAGTCAGAAACACCAATCGGCTTAAGGTCAGGAATAAAGTCAACACAAAACTCAATGACCTCCTCTGTTCCATATCCCTTGGAGATGCTTCCTTCTGGTCTAGCACGGTTATGAACATATTTCTTTAAGACTCCCATGAACCTCTCAAAGGGGAACATATTGTGTAGAAATACCGGACCGAGAATGGCAATCTCTTCCACTAGATGAACCAGGAGATGCGTCATAATATTGAAGAAGGATGGTGGGAACACCAATTCAAAACTAACAAGACATTGTACCACATCCTTCTGTAACCTTGGCAGAATATCTGGATTGATTACCTTCTGAGATATTGCATTGAGGAATGCACACAGCTTCACAATGGGTACTCGAACATTTTCCGGTAGAAGCCCCCTCAATGCAATCGGAAGCAACTCCGTCATAATCACGTGACAGTCATGAGACTTCAGGTTTTGGAACTTTTTCTCTGCCATATTTATTATCCCCTTTATATTAGATGAGAATCCCGACGGCACCTTGATATTGTAAAGGACTTCAAAAAAGATTTCCTTCTCTGCTTTGGTAAGAGCATAGCTGGCACGACTTAAGTGACGCCCTTTATCCGTCTTGTTATCTATATGCATGTTCTTTGGGTCTTTCATAATTTGTTGGTCCTCCCGTGCTTCAGGTGTATCTTTTGTCTTCCCATACACGCCTAGGAATACTAGCAGGTTCACGCAGAGATTCTTCGTCACGTGCATCACGTCGATTGAAGAGCGGACACGCAGGACTTTCCAATATGGCAGCTCCCAAAATATAGATTTCTTCTTCCACATGGGTGTGTGTCCTGTAGCGACGTCGTTTGGAACTGATTGACCGCCGGGACCCTTTCCAAAGATTACTTCTATGTCCTTGACCATACCAAATACATCATCACCAGCAGGGAGTTCAGGCTTCTTCCGGTTATCTGCCTCACCTTTGAAATGCTTGCCTTTCTTTCTTACGGGATGATTGGTCGGAAGAAATCGTCGATTCGCCAGGTACACAACCTTCTTGCATTTATGCAAATATGTACCTTCGGTCTTATCTAAACAGTGGGTGCATGCCTTATATCCCTTGTTTGTCTGTCCTAAAAGGTTACTAAGAGCAGGCCAATCATTGATGGTTACGAATAACAACCCTCGTAGATTAAATGGCTCCTGTTTGTTCTCATCCCACGCACGTACACCTGGTTTGCCCCACAACTGTAAGAGTTTTTCAACTAATGGCCTAAGGTACACATCAATGTCGTTGCCTGGTTGCTTCGGGCCTTGGATGAGCACTGGCATCATAATGAACTTATGCTTCATGCACAACCAAGGAGGCAGGTTGTAGATACATAGAGTCACGGGCCAGGTGCTGTGACTGCAGCTCTGCTCCCCAAAAGGATTCATGCCATCCGTACTTAGACCAAACCATAAGTTCCTTGCGTCACCTGCAAAGTCTGGGAAGTCTCTCTCGATTTTTCTCCAGTGTGACCCATCAGCAGGGTGTCTCAACTTCCCGTCTTTCTTACGGTCTTCTTTGTGCCATCGCAACAACCTGGCATGCTCTTTGTTTCTGAACATGCGTTTCAACCTTGGTATTATAGGAGCTTACCACATAACCTTAGCAGGAACCCTCTTCCGGAGGGGCTCTCCCTCAACATCACCAGGGTCATCTCGTCTGATCTTATACCACAACGCGTTGCATACCGGGCATTTATCTAAATTCTCATACTCCTTACCGCGGTAGAGGATGCAGTCATTAATGCATGCATGTATCTTTTGCACATCTAATCCCAGAGGACAGAGAGTCTCTTTGCTTCGTAGGTACTCTCGGGAAGTTCGTTATGTTTTGGAAACTTCGGCTTCATTATTTTCAGCATATTTTCAAATGAGGAGTCAGTTAGACCACACTCTGCCTTCCATCGCAACAATTCCAGTGTGGTACCGAGCTTTGTGCTGCCATCTTCACAATTTGGGTACAACAATTTCTTGTGATCTTCTAACATGCCCTCTAACTTCAACTTCTCATTTTCTGTTTCACAGTCTCGCTTTGCATCAGAAATGACCCTACCAAGTTCATCAGCCGGCTCATCTGATGCCCGTTCTTCACCTCTTTCCTCTCCATTGTCTTCCATTGCAGTATCACTGTATTCAGAAAACATATGATGATAGTTGTTATCATCATCTTCTTCTTCACCATCTTCCATCATAACCCCTCTTTCCCCGTGCTTGGTCCAGCAATTATAGTTGGGCATGAAACCTTTCATAATCAGGTGGCCGCGAATGATTTTCGAGGAAGAGTACTCCTTGTTGTTCCGACATTGAACACATGGACAACGTATAAATCCATTCTCTTTGTTTGCCGTAGCCACATCGATAAATTTATCCACGCCTTTGATATACCCGGCTACCCGCCGGTCACCGTACATCCATTCCCGACCGTTCATCTGCATCATATAAGTAAGTTTATCAAAAAACAGGACATCATAAATAGTGAAATAACCAATTCACACCGACACATGAATTGTATCAATGACCTAGAAAAGATAAGATTGCTAACCTCGATCGAGGGAAATAAAGAGGAGAAAGCTCAAGTGCGTCTCGGACACCTTCTATATTTTTGTTCTATGAGAAATTCAACGGGATTATTCACTCAAACATTTCAACAAACACCTTCAATGCATGCATGAGAAAAAACTAGCACACCCCCTCACACCTTCCACCATTCGAAAAAACAGAGTGGAGACAGAGGGGGCTGGGGCGTTGCATTTATAGAGGGCAGGGGGTCTTTAGTCCCGGTTGGAGCCAGCAACCGGGACTAAAGGTGGGTGCCACGCCACATGGCTGTGGCCAAACCTTTAGTCCCGGTTGGTGGCTCCAACCGGGACGCATGCCCCCTTACCAACCGGGACGCATGCCCCCTGGCCCCGTGCCCGCTCCAACCGGGACGCGTGCCAGCCGGGACTAATGCTCTGAGGGGTCGCGAACGGATAGCCCTTTTTCCTCTAGTGATAGTGCCTTGGAAAAAGAAGATGCAGGAAAAGGGAAATGAAGAATCTCTCAACAACTAGTGTCTATATTTGGCTCATTATCGAACAAAAGGAAGTACATATGTAACAATGCGTTCCTCGTCTTGTTGCTGCCACTGATTAGACATGGTTCTTTCTAAGGACATTGCAGTCCCACGGTATCATCTAAGAGCATCTCCAACAGATACACAAAAATACACGGTGCATAAAATACTTATTTTTTCTGTAGCGCGATTGGGCAAAAACCATCCTTCAGCAGATGCCTAAAAGAAGCAAGCACGCAGAAAACTTTAGTATGCACCCAAAATTGCTCAACTGCGAGTTGCATATTTAGGGCCCGAGCTGCAGCGTGCACAATAAATCCACCACCTGCCAACCACTGAACTTTCCTTCCCCCTCCCTACCGCCTATGCCTGCACTGTGTTGTGCCGTCGCCGCTGATTCCTGCCACCACCGCCCCTCTCAGGTGCCCTCCTCGCAGATCCACCCTAGCCCCGCCGCCGTCGAGCCTGCCGTCTACCTCTCTGATTTGGCCGCGTTGGGAAAACCCTAGCCACGGCCGATGTCAGGATGCATCTACATCGTTGTGCCCCCTACAACACGTCTGGCTTCTGCGACATGCGCGTGCGGCCGACGGGGAACTTTTACCCCCAAGATTAGGACGTCGATGTCCGCCTAATGCTAGGCACGTTGGACACCATCCACGAGACCGCACAAGTGTAAGACGCGACAACGTGGTGACTCGGTCGGGCACGCCACGACATGACCTTTCGACGATGTCAACAATCGCAAAGAAGCCGAGATGGTGGTGACGCGCGAAGACCAGATACACCATCGCCAAATTCAGGAGCACCTTATCATCCCCGAGAAGGAAGGAGGGCCATGGCGGCGTGGAGGACGTTCTTCCGGAAGGATGTATAGGATGAAGGTGGACTTCTACGCGATGAGGGATTAGAGGAAGGTAGAGATGGCCGCGAAGCGGGAGAGGATGGCCTTCATCAAGGCGTAGCTTGATGGTCCTCAGACAATCGGTGATGATGACAATAGGTGGGTCCCTATGTTCGACATGAGCGAAGAGAGTCCTTTAGATGGTGATGGTGAGTAGTCTAGTTCCCTCTGAGGTCTATTTTATCTAGTGTATTTTATGTTTAAACTAGTGTAAATTTATGTTTGACCTAGTGTTTATTTGGTCTTGTGTTTCATTTGTTGGAAAATTATTTGTATGTCTTTGATCTAGTTCAATACAGATATGCAAAATAAATGTGTTTGTCACGTGCATGGAAAACTGTGGCCAACAGCGCGCTACATTTTAGTGCGCCTAGAAATGCTGCAGCCGGCCACGCACGCAAAAACTGCTAAAATGGCGCCCCAAAACCAAAAAGGCATGCCCTTTTTTAGTGCATCTGTTGAAGATGCTCTAATACATTTTGGATATTACAAGATCTTAAAGATGTGTCTTTGACATCTTAATTTTATTCTAAATATGTTGCAAAAACCATGAAATTTATAAGATTCTAGAAAGGTTTTTGAATTTGCATCCTTCTTCCTAGTAAAAAAACTAAACCAAGTTTGACCAAAGGTGTTTCTAAAAGTCAAAAATTTGTATATGAAGAGAGTATATTCTTGCAAAATATTTCAACAGCTACCTCTACTTTAAGATACGTAACCCTGGATAAATCATGCATAATTTTAACCACATTGTCACCCGCATCCGCGAGATCGAGTCTAGTGTCTTCTTGCGATCCACCTCCATGAGGCTAGATCCACTGCCTTTCTGCCACCACCATGTTGGAAGGCGTGGAGTAGAGGAGCATCCATGACGAAGAGCTTTGGTCTGCTGCACTAGCACGAGGAGCATATGCTGCGAAGATCCTTGTCGTCCCTTCATGGGAAACCATGCGTCTTTGGCCAGTGAGGACCTCCAGCTATGGCAAGAAAGTATGGAGAAGCGAGAGTTGATTGTTGTCGCGGCTAGGGTTTGCCCTTTCCCCCTTCCCCCTTAGTCGACGTGAAGGAGATAAAACTCGAGATGGGTGAGGGCCCCCTCCCATCGCATAAAGAACGTGGCAACTAAAAATATATTCGGAATTCATCACAAGCACAAGAAGGGATTAATTGGGAAGATAACTAAGTTTGATCCTATCAAATTAAGAATAAATATGATTACCCTCTTATTTAAAAAGCTATGCCAGGTAAGAGAATAGTTGTTAGCATAAAACTACTACTTTCTAGCTAGAAATTCAAAAAACCACCACTTTGATGTCTCGTGAAAAAATGTGACCACTTTTGTGCAAGTTTTTTGGCAATATGCACTAAAACCGATTTTAAAACCAATTAACAGCGTTTCTGACACTAGAACCCACATGTCAGGATGACGTGGCGGTGTAGGATGGCGTACCTTCTGCAGGTCCTCTTGTTTTCATAGAAAATTATGTAGGGGTTCCTACCACCTTGCATTTTTTTTGCGGGGAACCTTGCAATTTTTAAACCTTCATAACTTTTAAAAACAAATTCAAATGGAAAAACTTTTAATATGAAAATTTCTCAAAACTGTTTAAATATTTTGAATATAAACTTTGTTCCAAATTTGGGGTATTTCTGAAATGTTAGAAATGGATTCCTTAGTTTTTTAAGAAATTTAGACATATTGTTTGTATTATTTGGAGTTATATAGTTTTTTTTGTGAAATTCCACCGATTTATTAATAATCATCAACATCAGTACAAAGAGTCCTAAAAGTAATAAAAATTACAAATAGGTCAATGGACCACCTAGCAACGACTACAAACACTGACACGAGCCGAAGGCGCGCCGCCGTTCTTGCCCCTCCATCACCGGAGCCGGGCAAAGCTTGTCGTACTAGAGCTTGTTGTAGTAGATAGACGGGAAGTCGTCATGCTAAGGCCCCAAAGGACCAGCGCACCAGAGCTGCAACCATCGTCGAAGATGACCAACGTAGATCGGAAGAGACTGACCTTAAAACACACCAACGAAAAACGACCAGATCCCAAGGGATCTGTCGGACACACGACTCCACATGCCCTTCGTCGATGCTAGACGCACCATTAGAGCGAGGATATGACGGGGAGTACCTTATTCTGACTTCAGGATGTAGCCGCCGCCTCAACATTCTAAAAAAGACACTAAAATAGTCTAAACAAAACACTGAGACCTTCCGCCGGCGGGGGGCCATGGTCCGCCACGCCTCCATGGCCCTAAGGCCACCGGAGACAGGACGGACCGTTGGAGTCGCCGACGGAGGGAAGGAACCCTAGATGGGTTTTGCCGCCGTCTCTTGGGAGAGCTCTCTAGGTCCCGTTGGAGTTATATAGTTAACATTATGAATTTCCAAAGTTCACATTATTAATCGAAGCAATTTCATTTTTTTTCATATTAAATTATCTGAAATAGTGAACATGGTTTATATTCAAAATCTTCAAACATTTCTGTGCAATATTCATATTTAAAGTTTTTCTATTCGAATTTTATTCAAAAGTTATGATCTTTTGAAAATAAATAGGAGGTTTTTTTTTGGAAAACTAGGGCTGATAAGGGCCCCTACATAATTTTCTATTAATACTTGAGGACATTTATGCAAAATTGTAGACGGTGTGTCGTCTCTCACTGCCACGTTAGTCTGATAGGTGGGTCCAAGTGTCAGAAAATCGTGTCAATTCAGTTTTAAATTGATTTTAGTGTACATTGTAAAAAAACACAAGAAGGTGATCACATTTTATCGCGAGACATTAAAATGGTGGTATTCCTAGAAAATTTTATGCTAAGAACTTGTAAGAAGAAAGTATTTGGCGAATGGACATTGCCAATAAAGTATTGATGACTTTTCCCTAGATGGGTAGATCAATCTTGTCTTCATATTCTATTCTATAATGGGTGTAGGGCTTTCTCATCTACGTATAGGCAGCAAGGCTAGGATCGTATCGTGACCGACTGGGTTAGCGAAAAATAGGAAGACGAGTGTGCGTGTTGGCGTTGGGCTGTATAGTTTCGCTATGCTGGGCCGACTGCATGATCGAATAATGCTGGGCCGACTGCACGTGATCAAACCACATGTCGCCTCGTCAGAAGCACGTCGTCTTCGCATCTGATCGATCATCCTGGTATTTTTTGTCAAATCTAATTTTTTTTATAAAACTTCAAGCGAATTTGATCCTTTCCTTGACCCCTGAGGTCGGCGTTATTTTAAATAGATCTAAAGTTATACAGGTCGGCGGCAACACGTGACAACAAGGGCAGAGGTCGGCACCGTTTAACATGGAGCCGAAGTCGGCGCCGTTTTAAATGGAACTCTTCGATTTGGTTTTCTGGTGTGTTGCGTCGATCTGTACAACTTCGGCTCCATTTAAAATGGCGCCGACCCATCAGATTCCGAATTAGTTTCAAGGAGGGGTTAAATTTGGTAGAAGTTTTCAGATTTGGGTAGATTTGGCAAAAAATACATCATCCTGTGTGAACACGGCCGTAACCGCAATGTACGTCGTGTCACTCTCACACGGAGATGGCGCTTCGGAAGCGGCGGCGTGATTTTTTTGCAAAATTTTACCGATCTATTAATAATTCTCAACAACAATACAAAAAGATCTAAAAGTAATAAAAATTACAAATAAATTATTGGACCACCTAGCGACGACTATAAATTTATAAAATAATCATGTCAAAGATAGATGATCTGTATTGTATCAGTCCATCTTTTCTCAGGTGCTCCCATGGAGCCAAAAAAACATAATTCCGATTTTGCCATGATTACATAGACAGCATTAAATATTGCGTTCGTAACATGATGGTTATTGAGAAAATGTTCCTGCGACCTGCTTCTGATTTCATATTAATTTTTTTTATTTTTGAATTTCCTGATTTTCTACGGTGCACCCGCTTACCAGGCAGCAGAAGAGAGCAGTTGGACGACACTCTTTAGGCATTGCCCGTAGCGGCACGCCAGTTCGCCTCTCCGCTAGCCTTTGGGCCCCCGTTGTGGGAGCTTGTATCTTGCCGTGTTTTTTGCTATTTATTTGGGCTGTGTGTTGTTGTGGCCCCAACAGACTATCATGTACTCCTTCTAACCTATATTACTTAACTTGGATTTGTTATAAATGAACCTATATACTAAATAGTATCTAGATTCATTCAAATCTAGATAAATCTGAGTCAACTAATATGGGTCGGAGGAAGTATTTTTTTTGTTCTGCTAAAAAAAAAATGCACGGACCTTATATCGGATTAGGATGTTTGAAGAATACCAGGCTTCCAAAATATAAATACCAAGCCCTCTAGAAACAATATTGATGAGTGCCGGCCTAAACCCTAGCTAAGCCATGGAAAATGCTTAACGAACTAACTAACCTGCGCCTACAAACACCCGAGTTCAAACACCACCTCTCCATATATCTCGTTATCTTAGGCCCGAGCCAGTTCAGAACAAATCTGATCCAACTGTGCTGCCTGTACCTAGTCAACGACGATGGCGCTCCTCCGGCGGCAACTCCGCGTGTGCGTGTGCCTCCTCCTTCTCCTGGCCGTCGCTCTTCCGGCGTCCATCGTGGTCGCCGACGGCGAGTGCTACAAAACCGCGATGGTGGTGCCGCACTGGTGCTCCGGCGAGTTCATCAAGGCCCTCTTCGCCAACGACATGAGCGGGATCAGCCAAAGATGCTGCATCCTGCTCGCCTGCGTCCGCGAGCTGTCGTGCGCCGATGTGCTCCGCAACTTCTGCGCGCCTCCGGAGGCGCATGACTGTCCGTCGTCGCGGCCGCCGCCGCTGGCGTAGTAGGATCCCAACTACGATGGATCGCCCCGTTAGCTAGTCATGAGGCATGCATGCATCGGCCGGCCTGTGATGCCTACTGCATTTTGATTAGTTGTGTTTTGGTCGTCGAGGAGGCTGAACCTCGAATAATCTCTAGGCACGCGCGTGCATTCTTGCGATTCTCTTTTCTTACTTGTGTAAATTTTAATGCATTGCTGCACAAGATTATCCAGTTATAGGAGGTACTCCATCAGTTTAGAAATATATGACATTTTAGCTTTGTGTATTAAATGTATCTAGACGTATTTTAGTGTATATGTTTATAAAGGTTTGGAGTGAACTTATACACTAAAAGATATCTAAATACATACATTTTACAAAGCTAAAATATCTTATATTTCTGAACGGAGGGAATAGTAGTTCTCCGATGTAGGTCCTGGCCTTTGGAAAGTTAGACAAGCGACGCACCCCCCCCTCCCCCTTCATCCCGTGCGTTGCCTCCCCAGCCTCACGGAGAGAGGCGACCAGGGGCTCCTCTTTCCTCCATCTAGAGCCTCTCCTCTCTCCCTAGCGTGCCTGTCAGTGGTTGTGGCCCTGCTTCTCCTTGTTCGCGCGGCGCCCCGCTCTGAAGGTGGTAGCGGGTGGCGGTGCTCCCAAGCCGACGATGGTTCCGGCGACGCGCTGACCCCGGGTGGCTGCTCGACGATGGAGCTATGGATCAGCTGCGTGTGGGCTGCCGGCACGACCGCTCGTCCTAGATCTGGGCCCTATTTGGGTCTGGATGGGCCGGCCATTTCGCCAGGCAGTGGCTCTCCTTGGATGTCGGGATTGAGGTGGCAGCGAGGTGACGGGGGGCTTTACCGGCCCAATATAGGCTCGCCAGGCTTGTCAGGTCCTGGAACGCCCTTGTTGAAGCGTCGCGGCGTTAGTGGAGGCAGTTCCCTCCTGCCCGGCTGCAGCGCTGCTGCCTCCGTTACCTGATGTTTCTGTTTTCTAGACGTCGCATCGGTCCGCAGTGAGACGATGATGGTGGTAACAATAACGTTGTCATGCATGTTGGTGGGCCGCATTGATATGTGGAAGATGACGGATCGTATGGGGTAGCGGTTTTTAGGGGGTCGGGAGAAATCCATGCCAATCTTCCGAAACCGAAGGGGTGGCGCGTGCGGGTGTCTACGTTCTTTCTTCAAGGTAGCACTGTCAGTCATCGTCGCAATCCTTCTAGAAGCAGTTGCGTTGTACGCGACGTTTCAGAATGCTAGAAGCATGGTGGGGCATCTTGGGATGGTGCGGCGGTTGTGAGCCATCTCTGTCAGTTTTTCATCGTTCATATTGTTTTCTCTTTTCGTCCTTTTTTTGTCTGGGATCGACTGTTTTGAGGTCTCGGCAATTGTGTATTCGGTGGTTGCTATATTTACATAGCAGGATGATACTGTTTTGAGGATGTTTGTTCTCTTGAGGACGTAGGACACAGTGTTTCTTGTTGGGAAACTGGGCCGGTAGAGGCCCATTCGGTGTGGCCTCTACCAGGCTAGGGTTAGCCCATGAGGGTATCATATCCTTTAGTCTATAAATAGAGGAGCAATCATTATACGGGAGTTTACCGAGAGAAAGATCAATAAAGTTTCCCCTTGTTTCCTGTGTTATTTTCTTGTATAATCTTGTGTGCCTTCGACTCTAGTCTTCTTCCTCGGGTGTGGAGCAGCCTCGGGACCGGCTAGCCGGCAGGGGGTGTTCCAACACGTGTCTCTCCGTCAAGACACCTTCGAGCCTACATCACGCAGGCTTTCGTTGAAGATCGAATCGATCTACAGTTCTTTTCATGTATTTTTTTTGTAACCGCACGTACGCTCGTGACCTGCAACATGCACAAGCCGATGCTACCGTGCAGCCTCGCTGGCTGTCCGTGCCTGCACGCGCGTCGCCCGCGCCGAGCGAGCCCCGCTGGCTGCCGTGCCGCCGCCCCCGCAGGCCCCGCTGGCCGCTGCCGCGCCGCCGCACGCGCTGGCCCCGCTGGCCGAGCCGCGCGCGTGCTGCTGGCTGCCGTCGCCTGGCCGCGCTCGCCGCTGCCACGCCGCCGCAGGGCCCGCAGGCCGCTGCCGTGCCGCTGCGTGCCGCTGGCCCCGCTCGCCGCACCGCCGCACCGCCGCTGGCCCCCCTGGCCGGGCCGACGCCGCGCCCGCCGCTCCCGCGCCACGCCGCGCCGCCGCCGCCCCGCTGGCTCGCTGGCTGCGCTCGGCGCCGCGCCCACCGCTCCCGCGCCGTGCCGTGCCGCGCTGGCCGCCGCGTGCCGCTGGCCTCGCGCCGCCAGCCGCGAGCCGTCGCCGCGCGCTACCGCACCGCCGCAGCTGGTCGCGCCCGCGCCGCCTGCACGCTCTGCTGCGCGCGCCCGCACGCCCGGCTGCTGGCCCGCACCCGCGCCACGCTGGCCGGCCACGCTGCCGCGAGCCTCGCGCCTCGGGCAGCAGCTGCTAGCCACGCTACCGCCGGCCGCTGGCAGCGCCCCGCTGGCCACCGCCGAGCCGTCGAGCCGCCGCGCCGCCTAGTCACCGCTGGCCGCGCGCGCACAGCAGCTGCCGCCCCACCTCCACCCGCCCTCGCCCCGTCGCCGGAGCGGCCTGCTGCCTCCGCCGCCCCACTCGAGAGCACGCCCGTGCTCTGTTCCCTCATTTCTCGGGCAGGGACAGTGTGGGGTGGGCCGGCCCACGGGAGACCGAGCGTTTTGGGCCGTTTTGGCCCATAGAAAAAAATACCCCCTAAAAAACAGTGGGGTGTGGGAGCGCACGTTTGTTGGGCCGTTGGACCGTTTTTGGCTCTGTTTTCGGACCGTTTTTACACAAGCTTTTGTACTATGTTTTAGTACAGTTATTAATTATCGCATATTTTAATACTTTGTACCTCATAGTTAGCTTGTACCGTTTTTACATTAAATTTTGGAACGCCGTCATATTTGAATTATTGTATCGATTATCGCATTTATGCAACCGATTACCTGCTGTAACCTTACACACTTTGCATAAATTGCAGATGACCGGAATCGTCAGCCGCGAGTTCCCGGAGTTGACCCAGGATGGGCTTAACTACCTGACTTGGGCCTCGGACGTTGAGTTCGTCCTCGAGGGCCGATGCATCAAGGATGTGTTGATTGCGGGGACCCCGACGGCCCCCAGCAAAACCATCCCGACGGACAACGCCAAAGCCCTGCACTTCCTCCGCCATCACATGTGTGAGACTCTCAAAAACGATTACATGGTAGAACGGAGTGCTTCTGCCCTTTGGACCGCCCTCAACAAGCGGTTCTCTAGACTGAAGTACACCATTCAGCCACAGGCGGAGGCAGATTGGATTCGTCTGAGGTTTGCGGACTTCAAGACAGTGGGAGAGTACAACTCCAGGTTGCACCAGATTTGTACCATTCTTCAGCTGTGTGGGACCAGTACCACCGATCAGCAGAAGATAGACAAAACTCTCTCCACATTCCATCCGGACAACATCCAGTCCTCACGAAACTTCCGCCAGGAAGGATTCACGGAATATGAAGCGCTTATTGATGCTCTCCAGGTGGCCGAGGCGCAGGATAATGTTCTAAAAAAGAACTTCTCCGCGCAACCCTTCGCGGGGGGGCCAAGTCATGAGGCTAATGCCGGTGCCTACAAGGTGCGCAAGCCCATCCACAAGAAGAGAGGCAAGAAGGGCAAGAAGGGCCCCAACTCCTCCAACCCGGCCAAGCAACGCAAGGTGGGCAAGGGGGAGGCAAGGCCCAGAACTGCTTCCGCTGTGGCTCCAAGACTCACTTCTCCAGGCAGTGTTTGGCCCCTAAGCACGTCGTGGACACGTTCAATGCCAACAAGAAGGCGCGCGAGACGCACCTTGTCCAGGTTGAGGCACCACTGGTGCTCGGAGCGGCGCATGTGCAGAACGTCGCGCCCGTGGTGGCGCAGGACGTAGCATAAGTGGCAGCACCTTCGGCGGTTCCCACGAACGCCGCTGTGCCCATGGAGGTTGAGCACGTCGTCCCCCCCCTCCCCCCGCCTCAGCTAGACATCTCTGCTGCCTCGATGATGATAGCCAACGAAGAGAAGCTCAATGATCTTGAGATACAGGCTGAGATTGATGGTTCTTTTAGCAGAATCCACCTGAGCTCCTTTTTGTTGTAATGATTCCTTTTCCGCAAATAATCTGATACAATTTTTCGATATGGTTGTAAGCTCTATGAGAGCATAACATTTATTTGTTTTTGGCGATTGGATGACATTTATTTTATTCATTTATTCCATTATTTGGTTGTGTGATGTTCTGAAATGTTTATGTGTTTTACTTACTTGATGTAGCATCTTCCTCGCTCCATTATATTAATTAGGCACTATATTTTAGAACGCGTGTGGCGCCCAAATGGAGGAAACGTGTCTTGCTGATAGCGGCACCAAAAATACCATCTGGAGAGAAACAAAGTATTTTGAGTCCATTACCAAAAACCCCGGTAACATAATGACGATCGCCGGCTGCGGTCCGAATGTAGTTGGCTCCGGAAGAGCAACTATCATACTCCCAAATGGAACAACTTTGATCATTGAAGAGGCATTGTTGTATCCGGAGTCGACTCGTACTCTCTTGAGTTTTAGAGACATTCGCGCAAATGGTTTCCATGTAGAAACCGATGATGATGAGAATGGAAAGGAGTTCCTACTCATTACCAAGCGTGACGAAAATAGTAAACATGTTGTCGAAAGACTCTCTTTATTAGCTACTGGGCTGTACTACACTAAGATAGTAGCACCACCTATTTACACTACCCTTAAGACTGTCTTTAGAAGCTCAGAACTATTCTGCCTTTGGCATGATAGGTTAGGACAACCCGGTCTTAGGATGATGAGAAATATAATTAACAACTCGAATGGTCATAATATTCATGTGAAAATTTTCCTGAATCCCGATGATTTCGTGTGCTCCGCATGCGCTACGGGGAAATTGATCATTAGACCGTCCCCTCTAAAGGTGAAGGATGAACTCCCCGCGTTCTTGGAACGCATACAAGGGGATATATGTGATCAAATTCAGCCCCTCTCAGGGCCATTTCAGTACTTCATGGTGCTCATCGATGCTTCCTCTAAATGGTCCAATGTTTGCCTGCTGTCAACAATGAACCATGCTTTTGAAGTTGATCTCTCAGATCATACAAATAAGGAATAAATTCCCTGATTATCGTTTAAAGTCTATTCGACTGGACAATGTCGGAGAATTTACTTCAAAGACATTCGATGATTATTGCATAGCAACAGGAATCAAACTTGAGCACTCTGTACCGCATGTCCACACTCAAAATGGACTTACGGAGGCATTGATTAAACGGATCTATTCAGTTTCTTTTTTATGGATTTTATTGTGTATACCGGATCTGTGCCATGTTTTTTCAGCGTGTTGTTGCAAAGAAATAATTATTGTCGTCTCCTCGTGAGTTCATCTCCTGCTCCTTTAATTTGCTCACTACTCAGTACTACTCCCTTCGTTAGAAATATAAGATGTTCTAGGTTTGTGAAACAAATATATCTAAACAGCTTTTAGTGTATAGGTTCAAATGAATCTACACAATAAAAGATGTCTAGATACATTAGCTTCACAAATCTAAAACATCTTATATTTTTAAACGGAGGGTACTACACCCGACTCTCCTCCACCAACCGTGATATGCGATATGTGCCACCAGCCATGTTTTGCCTCTCGCCTTTTTTCTAAGTTGTCGATGGTCAGGAGGTCGTTGAACTGAAGGGCATGGATGAAGTTATGGTGAAGTTCGATTTGGAGGTTGGAAAATGGAGCTCACCATGCACCTGCTTATGGATGAAAATAGAGTGGAAAATTTCAGACGTTTTTGTCAAAAGAAAAAAACAAAGCTGCTGCTTCCCTTGGGCTTGTGAGGAAGGGATCCGGTCGCCTTCTTACTAAAACGTGTTGTTCTGAGATGAATTTGGATGAATGTCATAGGTCTGCCAGCCAAAACGTAGTAGTTGTGTCTGTCGGATGACACTAGTAGAAAACAGGACACTAGTCCCGGTATGTAAGAGGCTTTAGTTCCGGATTGCAATCCGGGACTAACGTATTGGGACTAAAGGTTAGGCCTTTAGTCCCGGTTCTGTTACAAACCGGGACTAGATTGTCTTCACGTGGCCCAGCTGCTCGCGCTAGGCTGGAGGATATTTAGTCCCGGTTCGTTCTTCTGCCGCGGCAGCGCTTTGCACCAAACTACTGCCACGGCAGGAGGTGGGGTTTTAGGGTTTTCTTTTTTTGTGTTTGATTATTTTTCATTTTGTGTTTTTATATACATATTATTCTACGCTACTACATGCTGTATACATTGATGCATATATAATATAATTTTACTCACGATAACATAAATACATATAAATATATATACAACCGAGACTAGATCTCGTCTAATTGATTTACACCAAGATCATCATTACAACAGATACTGTCCTTTTGTGTCTATCCACGATTACACGAAGGTCTATCTACGTTGTACTCTCCTTTTGAGTTTATGACGTCCCTGAGAAAAAATCCTGACAACTCCTCTTGAATTGCTAGTAGGCGTTCATGTGGTAGGAGCTTATCCCGCATCGCATCCAACTATATATAAAGAAGTAGATCATTATAAATGGAACTCAACAAAAACTATGGTATAGAATAAATTGCGAATATATTGTTTACGTACTTGAAGAAAGTCTCTGCCCTGCTCCATACACCCACGAATGAACTCGCATACGTAATATCCACATAAATTAGTCCCCTGTGACTGCGTCGCACACTTTTCGATCGAGAATATAATTCAATCAGATAATAATCAAGCATGATAATTGTAAGAATGATAATCGTAAAATCCAAATAAATTAGTCACCTAGCTCTTGTACTACTTACCGGGACCGTACGAAAAGTGAGCTCCTCACGCCATTCACCCTGAACCTCCTTCGTGAACCTTTTCCAAACCCTGTGCGGCAAAAAAGAAATGAATGAGTTATTAATTAGTTTACATCTCAGAGAATGAACGAAAGAGACAGATATAGTGATTGAAATTACCTTTAGAGGCAATCAATTATGCTGCGGTAGTCTTCCATCGGCTTCTTTAACGAGTCCGAGATTTCAACTTTTGCACTGTCAACGTCAATGTTTAGAAGAATCCAGTGGAAGATACGCACGTTTATATACACTTAACATCGAGTAAACAAAAATTGAATGTGTACAAGATAGTAAGACTCTTACCCATAGTTGTAAGGAAATAGTATTTGTGTCTTGTAATGTTGCTCCATTAAAAACATTAGCAAGTTATCCTCCGTTTACTCGAGGTTATTTATTAGCGTATGTCCATTAACTCTCTTTTGGGTCAACGAACCCAATGCTGTAGATTGACTTTCTTCTACATTCTTGAATCTTCATTCTGCATATATAATAGCATACAGAAGGAGCTATAGTGAGGATAACGACAGGAAATAAATTGAACGAGCTGAGTTAGTGACTTAATTACTTACAGACAATATATGCTGAGGAGGGACTTGTCGAGGGCGTCTAGGTTGAATAACTGAAATAGTTCACAAAGTTCAATGGAGATCTCGTCTGTACGGAAGTACTCCTCTCCAACTTTACATAGGAGAAATTGTCTTCCTTCCTTTGTGACTTTCAAGTACCAGATATGCAAAAGTCGCATATGTGTTGGCACATCATCGAATACCTCATAGCTGACCAGAGGCTCCCCGTAGACAAATTTTCGTGATATTGGTCCCTTGGCGACATTATCTCCGCCGTCTAGAAGTGCTTCGACCGGCACGTTACACTCCTTGGCTAATTTAATAGCTAATTCCATATCTATTCCACCTTGTGTGGGCTGGGGTAACACCTTGAGCGGGGCAATGGATTGTTTTGCCTGTTTGCCGAGCTGGGCAACTTCTTTTGATTTTCTCCCACTTGCAGTACTGCTTGATGACTTCTCTTTTAGTGTCTTCGTAAGACAACGTGTATAGTCATCTTTCCTATTTAACACATGTTGGGGTGGTTGCTCAAGGAATGTCTTGAAGTGCTTCTTGACTTTTGGATCAACTAGCACCTGTGGCTCGGGTTGTTTTGGTGCAAAATGGGCCTTCACTTCGGCCCGGGAGATCACCGCGCTCTCCTTATCAGTCCGGTGATAAGCTAACTTGGGAGGAGACGGCGGTACTCTTGGGAGGGGATCTTGTCGTTTTCGGCGTCGGGTCTCCCTCGACGTAGCGGTGTTATTCTTCCGCTTTCTTCCCTTTGATTCAGTGGGCGGAGGCGAAGGCGCTGGAGATGGAGATGCAGTCGCGCTGCGATCCCTCTCAGGAAGGGGTGGACTATTGTTTCTTGGTGGAGACGGTGGACTCGGAGGTGATGGTGGCCTTGGAGGTGATGGATTGCTTCTCGGAGGAGAAGATTTCCTTGGCGCCCAGCCTGGAAACACGATGTGTTGTTTTTTCCAAAGAATGATCCCACTCTCCACTTCTCCAAGTGTTTTCTCCCCTTCACCTGCAGGGATGTCAAGCTCAAGTGATCGACATGTCAGTTCAACTTCATCCACACCGACACGAGCATAGCCAGCTGGAATCTGACTTCCATGGTAGGTCGCTTCCGGTGGACAAGGTAAAGCAAAGCCGAGCGCCACCTTCATAGAAATGTTCTTCACTGTGACATGTAGCTCACAAGTTGTCCTTGCCTCGACTTCATCCACGGGGTAGAGAACCATCGTTGCACCGGCCGTATCATCTATCACCGGTGCATTATTGTCCATCGGCATTGGATTATTTGCTTGTACCTCTGTGGAAGCCACACTGCTTCTCCGGTGCATTATTGTCCATCATCATTGGATTATTAGCTTGTACCTCCGTGGAATCCATAAATGAACCGCGCTGCTTCCTTCTGCCGGTTCATTTTTCTGGATCGGATTCTATAAGTGTCGATGTCAGCGGGAAACCCTGTCTTCCATGGAACAGATGGGCCAAAGCCTCGTGTTCGTCCGACTTTTTCAGGATTCCCGAGGGCATATGTCAGCTCATCGTTCTCTCTGTCGGGAATGAACTTTCCATCTTTTCTCAGTTGTATCACTTTAACAAGTTCATCTTTGGGTTTAGTAATGGCATCCTTTGTAATAATAATCTCCCCGGTTTCAGTGTCATACGACCCCCCATGCCCAAGGAGCCAATTTTTTGACCTCACGGGCCACTTATTTGTAGCTGGCGTGACCCATTTTTTACGCATTTCTTCCTCGGTTTTTTCCCACTTCGGCGCGGCCGTCTTGTAGCCACCTGTCCCCATAGTATGGTGATATTTCTTTTTGGCCGCATTTATATTATTCTTTTCTGACTTGGCCGTAGCTGCTTCTGATTCCTTGTATTTCACAAATGGTGTCTAGCTATCCTGCTGCTTCTCCAGCGGGCCAGTGAATGGCGGAGTCAGCCCCTTCTTGGCAAAGTTGTTGTACAATCTTTTCTTCCAGTCCTTGAATTGTCCGCCCATCTTCTTAAGGGCCCACTTTCTGACTTGCAACCTCAAGGCCTCAGTGAGTTCAGGAGTGTCCAATTCAGGCAGAGAGAAGTGTGCCATGAGTGAATTCCAAAGACTGTCTTTGGCTCTATCATCGACAAAAGTTTCTCCAACTCGATCACTTTTATTTCCTGGCTTATTCCACTTCTGAGTAGTGATCGCGATGGCGTCCCTGACTATCGCTCCGCATTGGTATACAAATACACTTGCGGCCTCTTTTGGCTCCAAAGGTTCGCCGACCTCAGACACTAGATCAATGGTGAAACGCATACCATCGGCCAACTTTTTGGTCGGGCCTCGTTTCCTTGCAGAAGATTCGCCCGATGCGGAGGTCTAAGAGAAGAAACAGCCGTTAGTACATATATATATATATGAATCAACTAATGCATCTACTAGCTCGTGATCAGCAGAGGCTTTATATACCTCGCCGGTCTTTGCTATGGTGGTGTCTCCACCGTCAGTTCCACCGTCGTCTCCACCAAAGAATTCGTCATAGTCGTCTCTTCCGTCGGCTTCATCCAACTTGAGGTATTGGGAGCCATCATCGTCTGCTCCATCATAATGGTAACCTCATGTACCCTCATCTATCATGTTGTATATGATGTGCTCTTCGTTGTCTCTACCGTCCATAACTTAACTAATACAGAAGAAAGATAAAACTATTTTGCTTAATGCGATAAAATAAAGTAAGATAAAGTAATCCAGCTTAAACAATGCGATAAAGAAAGATAAAGTACCAATTAAACAACAATACATCTTGAATAATCCAGCTAGTACAATAATAAAGTACCAATTAAACAACAATACAACCCTATTACACATCTAGCTAGCTCAGCGAAGACGTCGAGCCCTGGCTACTGAGCTGCGGGAGGTGTGCACCCAAAGTGTAGGAACCATCACCGGAGAATATCTCGGGTAAGATGCATGAAGAAGCTACCAGGTATTAGCGTCCCGGACTCCTAAAATGTGCATGTAGCACCGGACGTGCTCGTCCTCCTCCCTGACACGACGCTGTACCACCTCGTCGGGGGCCGGCTCCCTCTGCATCGCACCTGGACCACTCGACCGCCACCACAGAAGATCCGGGTCGACGACGACACCCGGATTCCTCACGAGACGACATCCCCGGCTGGTAGCACCTCCCAGTGCCAGCCCGGCGGAGGCCAGCCCCGTGGATGCCCGGTGACACTGTCTAGTAGCGCTCCGGGGGTCACGCCGAGTGAACGAGGATGAGGAATCGACATATTCCTAAACACTAAATTAAACCTATATACTTTAAACATGATGAAAATAAATAGTACCAACTAAAATAAACTATATTAAACAATAACTAAATTCACTAACTAAAATAAACTATATTAAACACTAACTAAAATCCTAAAATTCACTAACTAAGAAAAATTCACTAAGTAAAATAAACTATATTACACTAACTCAAAATAAAATATATTAAACACTAACTAAAATATCTAAGAAAAAATTACACTAAACTTACTAACTAATTAAGCCTAAAATACACTAACAAAATTATATACACTAACTAATTAACACTAACAAAATAACTAACAAAATTAACACTAATTAACAAAATTAACACTAGTAATTAACTAGAGCTTACCTTGGGGAGGGGAGGCTTCGGTGGTGGTGGACGGTGCGGGCGGCGCGGTGGGCTCTGGTGAGGGACGACGTCGGGCGGTCGGCGACGTGCCAAGGAAGGGGCGACACCGGAGCGGGACGGCACGGGGCGCGGGCGACACGGGCGGTGCACGGGCGCGGGCGGCACGGGCTCGAGCGGCGCGGGGGAGGGGCGGCGCGAGAAGGGACGGCGCGAGGAGGGGCACGGGCGCGGCGCGGTGGTTGACGGCGCGGTGGCTCTGCGCGAGGAGGATGACGGCGGCGCGGCGGCTCTGGTCGATCTGTGTGGTCCGGTTCGTGCACCGAACCGGGGCGCACGGGGTGGGTATTTATACTCATCCCCCTTTAGCCCCGGTTGGTAGCACAAACCGGGACTAAAGGGGGACCTTTATCCCCGGTTTGTAGTACAAACCGGGGCTAAAGGGTTTTCGGCGCGCCGCGTGGGCTAAAGGTCCTTTTTAAAAGCTTTTTAAAAACCTTTTTTAATATTAATTATTATATGCCTGTTTAAAACCTTTTTAAAAACAAAAAACCTTTTTCAAAACCTTTTTTAAAAACCTTTTTTAAAACATTTTTCATAAACCTTTTTTAAAACTTTTTTTCAAAACCTTTTTTAAAACTTGCATTGGATCTCTGAAAAAAGACATATTGTGAGTCTAAAAATAATTTTTTCAAAAAATCACGGACGTTAGATCATGTACATGTAGTTCAATCCGGACCCACTTCCTACCGATTCGGCAGATATTTGTCTTTTTCACCCGGGAAGGACAGAAAGGTTTGAGATCTCCCGGTTGGGATATAGTTCACGTAACGTGGTCTACTATTTTAGAAAAATGGGATGGTAGCATTCTGTAACTGCATTTTGGTGGCTGCTTCACAAAACGACCTGTCTTTTTGAGCTCGGAAAATGGAAAATGGCTTTTCCGAGCGACGAAAAGGAAAACTTCCTCCTGCAACATTGTTCTACATCTGCAATATTGTTCTACATCCCAATATACACATGCATGCACAATATGGGCACCATATCATAAACTATGTCGCGATTCAACACATAACATCCGTCTCTTGGACCGAAAGCCATGAAACCTCGAACATGATAGGTCATTTTGTGAAGGTTTTTTGGATACGTAATCAGTATACCAAGTTTGATATTTTTCCTTGCAACTATGTCACATAATATCACACCACGCGAAGGATTTACATTGTTCGGACCTTTTTTGAATTTTTTATGCCCGTTTTGAATTTTTTCCGTTTCGAACTTAGGTCAAAACGGCGTGCGTGAAGATAGGGGATGAGAATGTTAGAACTTGCATTGGATCTCTGAAAAAATGACATATTGTGAGTCTAAAAATGATTTTTTTCAAAAAATCACGGATGTTAGATCATGTACCTGTAGTTCAAACCGGACCCACTTCCTACCGATTCGGCAGACATTTGTATTTTTTACCCGGGAAGGACAGAAAGGTTTGAGATCCCCCGGTTGGGATATAGTTCACGTAACATGGTCTACTATTTTAGAAAAATGGGATGGTAGCATTCTGTAACTGCGTTTTGGTGGCTGCTTCACAAAACGACCCGTCTTTTTGCGCTCGAAAAATGGAAAATGGCTTTTCCGAGCGAACGAAAAGGAAAACTTCCTCCTGCAACATTGTTCTACATCCCAATATACACATGCATGCACAATATGGGCACCGTATCACAAACTATGCCGCGATTCAACACATAACATCCGTCTCTTGGACCGAAAGCCATGAAATCTCGAACATGATAGGTCATTTTGTGAAGGTTTTTTGGAGACATAATCAGTATACCAAGTTTGATATTTTTCCTTGCAACTTTGTCACGTAATATCACACCACGTGAAGGATTTATATTGTTTGGACCTTTTTTGAATTTTTTATGCCCGTTTTGAAATTTTTGCCATTTCGAACTTAGGTCAAAACGGCGTGCGTGAAGATAGGGGATGAGAATGTTAGAACTTGCATTGGATCTCTGAAAAAACGACATATTGTGAGTCTAAAAATGATTTTTTTCAAAAAATCACGGACGTTAGATCATGTACCTGTAGTTCAAACCGGACCCACTTCCTACCGATTCGGTAGACATTTATCTTTTTCACCCGGGAAGGACAGAAAGGTTTGAGATCCCCCGGTTGGGATATAGTTCACGTAACATGGTTTACTATTTTAGAAAAATGGGATGGTAGCATTCTGTAACTGCGTTTTGGTGGCTGCTTCACAAAACGACCCGTCTTTTTGCGCTCGGAAAATGGAAAATGGCTTTTCCGAGCGACGAAAAGGAAAACTTCCTCCTGCAACATTGTTCTACATCCCAATATACACATGCATGCACAATATGGGCACCACATCACAAACTATGTCGCGATTCAACACATAACATCCGTCTCTTGGACCGAAAGCCATGAAACCTCGAACATGATAGGTAACCGGGACTAAAGATATTTCCCGCCATATCCCACCGCTTCCCGCCATGTTTTCCCGCCCTTTCCCTCTGAACGGTGCTTTTAGTCCCGGTTTTAGCCACTAACCGGGACTAAAGATATTTCCCGCCATATCCCACCGTTTCCCGCCATGTTTTCCAGCACTTTCCATCTATATATAGGCCGACCACGCCATGGCTATCCATACATCCACACCTTCCTCTCTCACAACTATGAACAGTGCCTACTGGGCCATTCTGACCCTCGAGGAGACCCAGGCGTTGTGGGCCTCCAACTACCCTTGCCCGCCAGGCTACCGGCTGGCCACCGGCTAGATGCTGAGCGCTGGAGGGGTTCCTGTCCCTCCTGTGCCTCAAGGCTCCGCCCGACAGGCGGCCATCATGAACCCCTTCTACCACGAGCTCACGCCGGAGCAGCGGATGGATCCCCAGTGGGATCCGACAACTATCACACCTGGAATGCCTTCTTCGCTAACCGACGGGAAAGGGAGCTCGCCAGGTACAAGGGTGATGGCCCGCCCCCGGTGAACCACAATGAAGCCGGTCGGCGTCTGTGGTGGGCGAACCGTACTATCATCAGCGTGATGCGCTACATCGCCGGGGGAGACCATCCTCGCCTGCGGTGCCCACAAGTCTACCCGCGACAGAGCCACAAGAAGGCCCCTCCCCCGCCTGGCGGTAGCGGCATCGTCTTCCAGGAGTCTCCTCCCCCGCCCGCCGTGAATCCGAGGCCGGAGTGGCAGGTGCCCCCGGTATATGCCATGGCTGGGCTGAGGATCTCTAGAGTGGCAGGTGACGATAACGATGATGATGACGATGACGAAGAAGACCCTGAAGTTGTGTACTATAGGACTAGGCATGATTATGACTAAAGGGGTGGCTTTAGTACTCAGTGTTAGCTAGTCCCGGTTTGTCCCGGTTTTTAATATTAATAAATGTCTAAGTGTTACCTAGTCTACAGTTTTGGTACCTGCCTATAGCAATCTCAGAAATTCCTTTATTAACCATGGAGCATCTTCCTTTAATAAATGAAAAATAGGATTAATTCACAAAAGGTTTAATACATTACATCACCAACATCCACATCTAGTGTTTTGGTTCTCTTCTTGTCCGTAACCATGGAGCATCTTCCTTATTTAGCGATATGCTTGGGTCAGTTTTCACTTTGAATGGCGGAATTTCATAAAATTTGTCATAATCTTCTGACATGCCTGTCCTGTCCTCAACTCCCACCATGTTTATTTTTCCTGAAAGAACTATGTGGCGTTTTGGCTCATCGTATGATATTATATTATTTTGCTTATCTTTCCTTTTTCTCGGTCTAGTAGACATGTCCTTCACATAGAAAACTTGAGCCACATCATTGGCAAGGACGAATGGTTCGTCTCCATACGCAAGATTATTGAGATCCACTGTTGTCATTCCGTACAGCTGGTCTACCGTTACCCCACCTCCTGTCATCTTGACCCATTTGCATCGAAACAATGGGACCTTCAAATTAGGACCATAGCCAAGTTTCCATATGTCCTCTATATAACCATAATATGTGTCCTTTTTCCCATTCTCGTCCGTTGCATCAAATCGGACACCACTGTTTTGGTTGGTGCTCTTTTTATCTTGGGCGTGCGTGTAAAATATATTCCCATTGATCTCGTACACTTGGAAAGTCAATATAGTTGAAGATGGAGACCTGGCCAACAAGTACAACTGATCTCCAATAGTGGTGTCATTCATGAGATGTGTCTGCAACCAACCGCCAAAAGTCTTCACGTGTTCATCTCTAATCAACCTGTCAGACTGCCCCGGGTAGTTCGAGCGTACAATATTCTTGTATACCTCGATATATGGAGCCACCAAGGTGGAACTTTGCAGAATTGTATAGTGTGCTTTAGTGAAAGAATGTCCATCCATACATATCTTTGCTTTCTTTCCTAGCGTGCCTTTTCCACTAAGTCTCCCTTCATGTTGTGATTCAGGTACACCGATCGGCTTAAGGTCAGGAATAAAGTCAACACAAAACTCAATGACCTCCTCTGTTCCATATCCCTTGGAGATGCTTCCTTCTGGCCTCGCACGGTTATGGACATATTTATTTAAGACTCCCATGAATCTCTCAAAGGGGAACATATTGTGTAGAAATACAGGGCCGAGAATGGTAATCTCTTTGACTAGGTGAACTAGAAGGTGCGTCATTATGTTGAAGAAGAATGGCAGGAACACCAACTCAAAACTGACAAGACACTGGACCACATCTTTCTGTAACCCTAGTAGACTTTCTAGATCGATTACCTTCTGAGAAATTGCATTGAGGAACAAACATAGCTTCATAATGGGTACTCTAACATTTTCCGGCAGAAGCCCCCTCAAAGCAACCGGAAGCAACTGGGTCATAAGCACGTGGCAGTCATGAGACTTCAGGTTCTGGAATTTTTTCTCTGCCATATTTATTATTCCCTTTATATTGGACGAGAAGCCAGAAGGAACCTTGATACTACTCAGGCATTCAAAAAAGATTTCCTTCTCTTTCTTGGTAAGAGCGTAGCTGGCAGTACCTTAAAACAACTCTGGATGCCTGCCTTCTCGGTCTTTCATACGTTGTTGGTCCTGTCGTGCTTCTGGTGTATCTTTATTCTTTCCATACACGCCCAAGAAGCCTAGCAGTATCACGCAAACATTCTTCGTCAGGTGCATCACGTCGATTGCAGAGCGGACCTCTAAGACTTTCCAATAGGGTAGCTCCCAAAATATAGATTTCTTCTTCCACATGGGTGCGTGTCCGCCAGCGTCCTTTGGAACGGACCGTCCGCCAGGACCCTTTCCAAAGATTAATTTTAAATCCTTCACCATATCAAATACAGCATCACCAGTACGACGGACAGGCTTACTCCGGTGATCTACTTCACCATTGAAATGCTTGCCTTTCCTTCTTAGGGAATGTGTGGGCGGAAGAAAACGACGATTCCCTAGGTACACATTCTTCTTGCACTTATCCAAATAAATACTTTCAGTGCCATCTAAACAGTGTGTGCATGCATTGTATCCCTTGTTTGTCTGTCATGAAATGTTACTAAGAGCAGGCCAATCATTGATGGTTACGAACAACAATGCCCATAGGTTAAATTCCTCACGTTTGTGCTCATCCGACACACGTACACCTTGTCCGTGCCATAGCTGTAAAAGTTCTTCAACTAATGACCTTAGGTATACATCAATGTCGTTGCCGGGTTGTTTAGGGCCTTGGATGAGCACTGACATCATAATGAACTTCCGCTTCATGCACAACCAAGGATGAAGGTTATACATACACAAAGTCACAGGCCATGTGCTATGACTGCAGCTCTGCTCCCCAAAGGGATTCATGCCATCCGTACTTAGACCAAACCATAAGTTTCTCGCGTCACCTGCAAAGTCCGGGTACTTTCTCTCAATTTTTCTCCACTGCGACCCATCAGCGGGGTGTCTCAACATCTCGTCTTCCTTACGGTCTTCTTTGTGCCATCGCAACAATTTGGCATGCTCTTCGTTTCTGAACAAATGTTTCAGCCGTGGTATTATAGGAGCATACCACATCACCTTGGAGGGAACCCTCTTCCTCGTGCGCTCCCCCTCAACATCACCAGGGTCATCTCGTCGGATCTTATACCGCAATGCAGTGCATAACGGGCATGCATCTAAATTCTCGTACTCCTCACCGCGATAGAGGATGCAGTCATTAATGCATGCATGTATCTTCTGTACCTCTAATCCTAGAGGGCAGACAACCTTCTTTGCTTTGTAAGTACTGGCGGGCAGTTCGTTATCCTTTGGAAGAAGCTTCTTCATTATCTTCAACAACTTTTCAAATCCCTTGTCAGGCACACCGACCTCTGCCTTCCATTTCAGCAATTCTAGTGTGTTGCCTAGCTTTTTGTGCCCACCTTCGCAATTGGGGTACAACAATTTGTTGTGATTATCTAACATCTGCTCAAATTTCAACCTCTCCCTTTCGCTATCACATTCTCCCTTTGCATCAGCAATGGCCCGACCAAGATCATCATCTGGCTCATATGATGCACGTTCTTCTGCTTCTTCTTCTTTATTGTCTTCCATTGTAGTACCACCGTATTCAGGGGACATTGGATAGCTGTCATCATTCTCTTCATCTTCGTTGTCTTCCATCATAACCCCTCTTTCTCCGTGCTTGGTCCAACAATTATAGCCATACATGAAACCGAACCGAAACAAGTGGCCATGAAGGACTCTTGAGGAAGAGTATTCCTTCTGATCCCGACACTCACCACATGGACAACAGATAAAACCATTCTGCTTGTTTGCCTCTGCCACAACGAGAAAAGAACGCACACCTTTAATGAACTCGTAAGAGATTCGGTCAGCGTACATCCATTGCCGTCTCATCTGCATTTTATAAGTTCACCAAACAAAATCACGATGCTAAGAGTAGTACTAGTCTAAAAATAAAAGAACACATCGTATACATCAAACAAGCACTGATTTAAAAAACCTTCTGTTGCGGCAGGCTGGGGCCGACATGAGCCCGTTTAGTCCCGAATGGTGTCTCCAATTGGGACTAAAAGTGGGTGACGACACTATATGTCGTGAGTGGACACTATGTCAGTGAGTGGCGACACTGTTTCAGTGGGTGGCGACAATATGACAGGGGTGAGTGTCGACATTATGTCATGAGTGTCGACACTATGTTATGCTGCTTAATCTATAAATAGGCTTCCTTGTGAACTATCAACTGCAAGGAAGATCGTGTGCGAGACCAGGGACACCACTACGGCGGAGCTTCTCGAAGAGATGTCTTAGGACCTCGTCCTCAGACATCTTCGAGGAGCTCGCCGTAGAGGCACTCCCTAATATGTGAAATTAGTTAGCTCCACCAGCATACTAATTTAGCTAGAAAAGATATGAACTGAAAGATGGTGTGCGAGAGCAGGGACACCACTATGGCAGAGCTTCTCGAAGATGTCTTAGGATGCCTCGTCCTCAGACATCTTCGAGGAGCTCGCCATAGAGGCACTCTCTAATTTAATTTGGTAGCTCCTTGGCGTGTTCATGTTTTTATTCTTAATTTCTTGCTTAACTGGCCGATGATTAACTAAAATGCTAAGGCGCCACTATATATATGTGTGCCTTCATAGTTTTGGTACTTATTTTTGTTTCAATGGATTTTGTGACGACAGGTAGAAGAAAGAAGAATATTTTGTTGCTCGACGGTGACATGATGCACTGTGAACCGACCGGATTTCAAGACAACGTGTCAAACCAAGATATGTATATAGGATGAACTCATGTATCTATGTGCTTCGATGAATCAAATGAATTTCGAGAACTATATGTGCCAAATTAACCAGATATACAGAGATAGAACCCACACAAAATCTATCCATTTCTAGAGCATGAAATGAGCTAAAACAAGCAATGAGAGCTGAAATGATGAAGTTGCTAACCTCTTAGGACCCTTGATAGATGTGGAGCCAAAAAATCTTCACAAATCTTGAGAAAAATAGGGAAAAACTCGAGATTGAGGGGAGAAATTTGAGAGGGATGATTGTGTGAGCTTGAAATGGCTCGGGCTGGGAAGGGGAAGCAGATATAGTCGAGGACTTTAGTCCCGATTTGAGAAACAAACCGGGGCTAAAGGTCCACGCATTTGCTCTTTTCCAGCGCCAGACCCTTTAGCCCCGATTTGTTAAATAAACCGGGCCTAAAGTTTCTATACGAACCGGGGCTAATGTCTTCTGGTCCCTGCGGCCGTTTGTAGCCGTTGGGACCAAGGCATTAGTCCCGGTTTGCTCTGGACCAAAGGTCCGTTTTCTACTAGTGTGACGTTCTCTCGGGAACGTATTATCGGAGAAACTAAGTCTTAATGGTACCATTAAGAAACAGTAAAACGCATTGAGCTATGGCCCCTCATAGTGTTTTCACGTCCTAGACTGTCGGATCTACCTGTCCAATATAATGTTCCAGATCAACGCAATGCTTACGAACAGTCTGTAACCTCTTTTTTATTCTTCCGATCGATTAAATGGACCGCTACCCCATTGTTGGGCTGCTACTCCACAGACTGATTTAGGTTGCTTCACGTTAGTCAGGACACGAAACTATCATATGGGCCTTACGGTTCGCCCTTGTTTCATTTCTTCCCAACGCAGTTATCGCCCTTTGGTCTCTCCCTGGATGCACGGTCATTTCTCCTCTCTCTTGAAGCAGGCTTTCATCCCGCTATATTAATATAGCAAATGACCGATATATTTAGGATAACCTGTTGGGCAGACAGCATAAAACCAGCCCAAAAGAAACAAGAAAGAAAGGGAAAAGTAAACAATGTACAACTATACGCGTACCTGGGTGAGGGCCCCTAGCGATTGGGGGCCCTGTGCGCCCGCACTGGTTGCACTATTACTCATCTGAAAACCAGAGCAATGGTAAAATCTTAACCTGTTGGGCACTATTGCCGCATTTACTCCATGGCATCGACTTCTCCCACCTCCTCGTTCTCCATCGACCATGTCCCCAATCACTGCCATCGATGCATCGCTGATTTCCAGCCGTTTTGATGGGATTAATTGAGGATATCATGATTCATTGATTACCAAGAAATAATTCATGGATTCGCAACAGTCCGCGCAATCCCAATAGATCTGACTATTCTTATAGCTTAGTCTATTCTTATTCATATGATTTGATTCGGTTTGTCCACTTCTTCTTCCTCCCAATAGATCTGACAGTGACAAAAGATTGAAGAAATGGGCAAACAGCATGCAACGGGGCAGGGGCTGGTGCGGTGGTGCCGGGCAGTCAGAAGCAAGGGGATTGCCTGTAGTGGTACTTAACAGCCAGGAGCTAGCAAGGCGGTCCAAGGGCAAGCCGACGGCAAGCAACATTGAGCAGAGAGCAACGAGTCAAGGTTCATCATTGGTATACATTTGTTTCGATTTTTAATTTCATGTCCTAATTCATGTTGCGTTTGTGTTCTGCTTGGAGCTGAAGTGTAATATGTGGAGCATGAGTTGATGTGCTATTTTGGTTTAGATGTCATTTCCTTGGACAAATCTATCTGCATTGTGAATGAAGATTGTCACGAATAAGATCATGAGTAGATCCTGTCATATAATGTATTAATCTAGAAATTAGAGAGAATTATGTATTCATCAAACAACATCTGTATTATTTGTGTATAGGGCCCCATTTATTGCCTTGCACCGGGCCCCTGATATGTCAGGACCGGCCCTGCTTAGATCTTTTTAATGTTCCATGCAGATCTCTTCTTGGATTCTTTGTCATGTCATTATTTGTTTATATCTGGAATATTCTATACAATTATGTTCAGTTCCATCTAGGTTGTGTTCTTTTATTTATAAATACTTTCCTCCCTTGGTAAAGCACTAAATCAGATGTACTCATGTTAAGTAAAACATGAACTTCGTCGCAACATTCTTGCAATTTGATTAATATTCTTTATGAAATTGAGAGTCTACATGTACATATGTACTTTTCGCTTTATATTACTATAGAACTTATACTTTTTTTAATAAAAATCGTTCAAGTACTTCCTTTGAATGCAATGGGGAAATGGTTTCATTTTTATTTATTAGAGATGGTTATTTATGCATTGTTAGATATGATGTCATCTTTGATTAGCTCTTTTATTTTGGTTGTTGAAGTTCTCAAAATCTTCTTGTCCTCTTTATACCATCGGAGCAGAGTGACGATGCAAGTACGGCTTCAATTTAATTAGGTGTGAGCTTCCTCTTTGTCTTATACAGATTGGTTCCATTGCGAAGCTCAACATACTTCTATACTATTAAATTCTCTTTTGGCTTGGTTTGTTCTTTGCAGTGCGATCAGCACTTCAAAATTGTTGGAGGAAAAATCAAAGTACGATAGCCTAAAAAGAGTAGGAATGGATAGAATATATGCGACATTTGTTGGATCATACATTCTGTTAACTTTAAATCAACAAAAAGTAAAGTAGCACTCTCAAATCCTTTCTTCTGGTAAAGCATTTAGTTTCAAGTATGTACTCGTGCAACAGAACTATGTTCCTATGTTTACTCCCGTTAAAGAAGAAAAACTAGGTTTTGTGTGTAATCAAACAATTTCTTTAGCATATAAGTAGTTGTTTACTATAAATTCTGTTTTTATCAAAATGCTGTAATGACCGGATAATAATGTTGAATGAAATGCTATCTATGCTCTTTTATCCCTCATATTCTTGCTTTGTTCAGTCACTGTTTTGATGCAACATAGACCCTATCAATACTTCGCCGAGTGTATAGCGTTCTGGTATGTATTCTGCAGAAGTTAATGATGGATCTTATTGACACTACAATAATGTTCATACATGGAAATCTATGATTATTTATTTTGCTTGCAATACAATTCCTTTTGCATAATTATTATCACTTTTTTGGCTTGACATGATCTATAGTTTTACAAATGGCTAGAGAATTATCTATTCTCTTTAAACTGTTTGAATAGTGGACGAAATGACCATTTTAGGTTTGCACGGAACTTGTATGATGGAGTTCGATGTTTTCTCATGTGTTTGAATTATGTCTTTAGTTTTCATGATTGGGCATAAGCGCTTGCTTCTCAAAGTACCAAATATCTGTTAGAACAATTTGAAAGTTATCCTATTTGTTAATGATGTATTGTGCTAATTGTGTGTTTATTCATTTGACTTGTCATAATTTTATCACATATCTCTAAACTTCTCTCGAGATGGACGGGCGCAGCAACACGTGCGCTTATGGTCTAGTTGATAAGCACTAGGCATGGCTGTCGCAAAAATCTACACCTAGAAAGCCGATCATTAATGACACCTATTTACCTATCGCTAGACTAACCACATCAGATGTGTACTACTTTCCCTGGACTCCTCATTTGGTCTTCTCATTCATAAAATTGATGTAAAGACAACTTTCCTAAATAGATAGCTGGAAGATAAAATCTATATGGATTAGCCAGATCAATCTTCTCCGGCTGCATCGTTGGACCGGAGCCCGGGGACGTCGTTTACACCGAATATGTGTAGAACTTCTGAGTTGCTGCCAGTTATTGCTTGTACGCCTGCACGGGATTGAGGTCGGCATCGCTGGACGACTACATCATCAATGTTCATTGGAACGTAATGTTTTTCAGTCTTCAAGGGTATGAAACCTTGGCTATGGCATTCTCATTGTTAGAATTTTTTTATGTTGTGAAACCACTTGCCTGTGGTTGAAAAAATGTTTCGGCAATCCTTTTAAATTGTCACAAACAAATTTTATTATCAAAGTAAATAATTCTAAGAATAACTCTAAGTTATCAAGACACGTGAAGAGACATTTGAAATCTATCAGAAAATTGAGAAATTCTGGAGTAATAACGATTATGTATATTCAATAGTTAAAAACATGGCACATCCCTTTACCAAGGGACTATCACAAAATATGATTGAAAGTGCATCGAGGGGTTGAGGTTAAGACCCACAGATGTTATACAATAGTGGTAACCAAACCTTTGTGATCGTAAATCCCGTGAATTAGGGTGCGGGAAGAATAAACTAGTGGGTTTGACTGGAGAGAGTATTTTGTAACCCTCTCTGTGTGAAGATGCAAAACTCTCAAAATCGGAAGGCAATTTGACGACATGACTTAATGTGTTTCTATAGGATATAACTAGCAAACATGTCATAAAGGGCATTCTTGAAAGAACACACCTATATGAGACCGACTGTTAAATGTCATAGTCTTTGAGACTTCAGAGATCTCTAGTAAACTCAGTGAAGAGAACACCGAGTACGACACATATGCTCCACCCGCAGGGTAGGCTACTGCCAGCCAGCCATGTACTAGTTACGGATTTGAGTGAAACATATTCACGAAAAACTTGCAATTTAAGGAGTGGTCCAAGTTCGAGTGTGGATTGATGTAGCTTAAAGGAGTAATTAGCATAAAACCACCACATATCTGTTGTTTGAATAACAACCACTATTCAAAAAATCACAAAATGTGACAACTATTCTTCAAATTTGTTGTAATTCACACTAAGAACAAATGAGAGCCAATTGACACTGTTTCTAACAAGTTGACCCACTTGTCAATGGCATTTTGCTGAGTTGGTCTGAGTCCAACTTGTCAGGCAATTTTAAAAAAGGAAAAATTACTAAATGGATGAAAAAAGGGAGTCGGAAGTTGGCCTCCACCACCACCTACCAACCCTCATCGCCGCCGTCACGCCACCACCCCTCCGCCACCATCGAGCTGGCGGACCCACACCCCTGCCCTGCAGCCCTAGCCATAGCTCGTCGCTGCCCCTTTCTGCTGACCATGCCCTCCCACGTCGCCTCCGAGCTCACGGACCCGCACTCCCGCCCCTGCCACCTGAGCCGAAGCTCGCTGCCACCCCTTTCCCCTAACCATGCTCGCCCGCCCCTTTAATTGTCCATGTCATAGTTTGTTGACAATGTGCCCTTATTTTGTACAAAATGGATCTTAACATTACAAACAATGTTGTTAAAGGGATTTGTCATTTGTTTTCATTTTCTCAATGCCAAAAAATGACCCAAAATTGGTTTTTGTGAACCATCTATGAAGAATATGGTCCAAAATGGCACTGCTCCTTTTTCTACTCAAACTAAATATGGTCCAAAATTCTCAACTTATATGAACTTCCAAACTATCTAGCTACATTTTCCCCATTTAAACGACTTTATGTCTATTTTATAAAAATTAGGTCAAATTTGAGCTACAAGGTAAAGTGAATGGCCATCTCTCGAAATTGGCCATCCACTAGTTATAGTTGCTTTTTGAAAAACATTAGGGTGCAATTTTGACATGCATGGCCTTTTTGTACTTCATTAAGAAAAAAACTATTTTGGAGCTAATAATGAAAAATCAAATAATCGTGAAAAAAGGTTGAAAACTAGTTGGTAATGTTTTTTGTCATGCCAATAATATGAAGTTTTTTACACATTTTGGGAAATTATAATGAAGTATGGCATGGATTTTTTTCCATCAACATGGTCATCTAGATAGAAAGCCAACTCAACTCCTACAAGCTAGCATTTTTTGTGAAGTTTATTTTTCAAAATAGCCTAAGTTTACTCTTACCCCTGGGAACAAGGTCGCATAAAAGAACTCCATGTGTAAGTTTTTTATTTTTTAAATTCTTTTTGGTTGTATTCAAATTTGGGTCAAAACGACTCGCATGGGCATTCATAGTATAGGTTCGAATTTTTTAAATTCCCTTTCGGATGCCGGATAGGACACTTCTAGGTCACCATCAAATGATTTTTTTTTGTTTTGACCAAACCATATGCTAGCCGTATTTCAAATTTGGTCAACTTTTTGAATATGAATGAAACTTCAAAATAAAACCAGACTTGGCCGCATGGAGAAGCAAATGGCCATCGCTAAGAATTGACCATCGCACTAGATTTTTCTTTAAAATAGTAGTGGTGCAATTTTGGCATGGACCTTTTGTACTTCATTCACCAAAAGTCATTTTTGGCACTAATAAAATGAAAAATCAAATTATTTGTGACAATAAGTTGGAAAACTCTAGTTGGCAATGCTGTTTTCCATGCCAATGAGAAGCTCTGTACCCATTTTGGGGAATTTATAATGAAGTATGACATGCATTTGGCCATTAACATGGTCCATGACCTCGCAAAACATCAGTAAGCTTCTTAGGCACCTCAAATAGTACGGTGATTAGTTATGTGTACATATAAATAAATAGTATAGTTTATTTGTCATTGTTTAAGTATTGTTATGAATAAATAATGGTGAGATTTGTGTATTGGAGACATCATTGAAATCTAAAATAATACATTAGTATATTGTACTATACATTAGTAAATCTAGCCGGTAAATTCGCAGGTCACTGGACTATTCCTTACTTACAGCAACTACTAAGTCAGATAAACTCCACGCCATCAAAAATGGGGTCAGATCAACTAACTAACTGATCTCCGCCTACATAGCCTGAGTCCAAGCGCCACCGTACCTCTGCATATATCCATATAGCTAGCTCTCAGAGGCCGATCGTGCCACCGCAGCATCAAAACAGATCTAGCTAGTAGTGAAATACTCAACAATGGCGGTCCTCCTGATCAGGCGGCGGCAGCTCCACGTGTGCGTGTGCCTGTGCCTGCTCCTCCTCCTGGCCGTGGCTCCTCCGCCGCCGATGGTGGTCGGGGAGGGGGATTGCTACTGGACGGCGATGCACGTGCCGCGCTGGTGCCGAGCCGAGTTCATCAAGGCGCTCTTCAACAACGACCATATGGGGATCCGAAACAAGTGCTGCTTCGATCTTGTCTGCGTCGACGACCCTCCCTGCTTCAAAGTGCTCAGCGAATACTGCGATTACTGGAGGTGGATACGTTTATGCAAGTTTATTCCGCCGCAGCGACTGCGAGCCTCAAATTCCTCCGCACCACCAGCTCCGTCTCCGGGCCACCACCATCATTAGCCGGCCGGCATGCGCCTGCTGAATAATCTGCTGCGATTCTCTTTTCTTTCGTGTGTACACCGTACGTCATCGTTGCTTCTTCACAGGAATAATTAGTTGTCCAGTGATACGAGGTAGCTACTAGTTTCTCTCAAGACAGCCCATGCAAGTTGTTCTTCTGCAACGGTTTTATATTAGTTAAACTCTCTTGGGTTCGATCTGTCTACTGGATGTGTGCATCCTCTTAATTATCATCATACTAGTCTTCAGTCTAGTTTTTATGAACAATGTGTTAGTTAAATCTTTTTGAAAAAGATTATTTTCTATATATGGAAATCCAATCTTTCGGCAAGGATGGCACAATACCAAAAATTGCATAGTTGATGAATACAGGTTTCAGTGATAGACTTGAGACGATTAGGTTGAATTAATTTTATCATGTAAAATTCGCTAAAATGTTAGGAGTGTTATGCTTGTTTTAGAGGAAAAGATCTTTCCATTGGATGGATATAGCTCGGTACTTGGTTAATTAATTGAGATTATCGTTGTATTTACCCTGTTGATATTGTTCTACAATCTACATATCACGCGTATGCTTGATCTATCTACTAGTAATAAAATTACCAACACATAATGTATACTCCAAAGGCACGGATATCCATTTGACGAATGTCAGTATTTTATAAATCCAAGAAGCGCAACACCACACATATAGATGAATAGGATTGTAATTATAAATTTAAGAAATATCAAACAAAATTGTAGGCAAACAGAAAAAACTATACCATTTATTAAACAATAAAATAATTAATTAGAAATCTCGGTTGCATGCTGATGAACGGGACCTCGGTTGCTTGTTATATAGCAGTGGGAAAAGCGAAAACTTCCGGTGGCTCCCGAGTTCACTCCTCGAATGAGGCTTTCATCTCGCTATATTAATATAACAACCACACGATACAACGAACATGCCGGAGCCACAACACAACCAAGCCCAGCCAAAAATAAAGAGAACAAAAGAGAATCAAATGCCAACATTGGCAGATCGATGAAAAAAAATGGCCCTCTACCGCTACGCCCTCCGAAAAGTTCCCACCATGTTCCTAGCATTCCAAACTATCGTGTACCAAGCAACACCTCCAGCAAGGAGTGCGATGATGATGCCGCTCCTATCCAGACTGGTCCTAGGGTTTTCCTCGGTTCATAAAGGATGGTGGGGAGGAGGTACCTGACGCCCTTCAGGAAGGAAAGGCGACACCCGCAGGCGTCACCACGTCAGTGCCGGCCGGGGCCGAAAGGGATTTCGCCCACCCCCAAATAACCACCACCCTGGATGGTCCAAATTAAGTGCTCCACCTAACCAGCATGCACCACCATGAAAAAGGCACCATCTCCATCATCTCTCTGTGGGCATCGACGCAAGGACTCGACGCCTGAGTTAGGGGACAGTGGTACCGAGAATAGTAGCATCGTAGCCACACGGACTGTATCCCCTTACTACCCCGCCACCAACACCGGACCGCCCACCCTACTCCTGGGATCCGTGTCAGGTGGAAGCACCGCCGCCGGGTGAGACGCACCGCCACTGGATACTCCCTCCCGAGCCAGAGCATCGCACGTGGGGGTAAAGGAGAGGCCACCACCGCCGGCCCACGTGTGCACCACCCGACGGCGCTTGCCGGCGGAGGCGGGAGGAGTGTTGGGGTGAGGGAGGCTAGGGGCGCGGCGGATGGAAGGCCCCCGGCCTCGTCACTCGAGGAGGCAGCGCGGGATGGGAGGTTTTTTCGGTTCAACTCGTTTGCAAATTTCTCGCTCCCGAGCTCACTCGAGCTCATTTTTTGAAAAAAAAATAAAAAAAATATTTCTAGGGCTACAACAATTATGAAAAAATCACGCACAAACATGTATACATTTTGAAGGTACGCAAAAATTTGCAGATAAAAATACTTTTTATTTTGCTAAATAAAAGAACAAATCTCTGACAGATATACGTTATACGTGCTTCTTTATCTCTACTACTAGTTATTACTACTAATAATAAAAGAGTAAACATTTTATTCTCTACACACATCCCACAAAATGTACACAGACCCATTATCATCGCATGATTAGATCCACTAAACTCAATCTAACAGCTACCATTAATCTAATTGCCCTCTTATGTGCGTTTAGTAATTAATATTGACTGATCGTACTTCACCGCAGAGGAAAACCCTAAACTCACCGTCCCAACTATGCAGCTCCTAAAATCACGCAAATATTATACTACCTAATTGCAAAACAGAAAACTGAACCTAAGCATATCCCCTCTCCCACTTTCTTCCTTTCGTCTTCACCGTCCCAGTCAAAGCTACCTGCACGGCGACGTCGAAACCCATGGGCGATGACGGTCACTACCGCCCATTACATGACAGATTTGAGGCGCCGACAGTCGGCTGCCGTCGGCACAACGCCATATTTACCGTCGGCACAGACTGTGCCGATGGTAGCCGGCAGCGTAGCCTCCTCGGCGTAGCTCCTAGACGGCACATCCCCTTGGCCATCGGCACAGGTAGAGCCCCTCGGCATAGAAATCGCAGCGGGGCCCATGTTGCCAGGCGACGGCAGTTACGAAACGGCCCAGCCCTGCAGCTACGCCGATGGCCAAGCCGTTGGCATAGGCATGGAGCTACGCCGACGGCCAGGCCGTCGACATAGCCTAAAATAATTTTTTATTTTATTTTTTAAAAAAGTATTTTTTTTAATCTTTGGATTGTTTGACTGGTTAATCTCTCACTTTAAACATTTTTAACAGTATTTATATTTAATATTTGATTAAATTGCAGTCTTAGTCAAACTTCCCGGTGGTCACCCAACCTCACTACTCCACCCTAGCACGCTTAACTTACTCGTTCCTTTAGAATCTCTTTCCGCAAAGCAATTTATACATTCTTATCAATACTATAATACTATGATATCAATCCTAGTAACTCTTATATCATCATGTCACATGATTGTATTTTTTTTAAATTACAAACAATTATTTAATTAAACAAGAATGAATAAGTAAAAATATTATTGTATTCAAAAAAAAATATAATGATTTTTTTGTATTTTTACTTAATATGGAATAATTAATATCTTTAAATCAGTAAATCGGAATTCGGCAAATAATATGTATAAATTGGTTCGAAAAATGAGAGGAATCCAAATATGATATCAATATCAACTTATCATAAACTATACTGTGATTCTTACCATAATTTCATTTGCCCGTTTAAAACGGCACGCATGAAGATTCTTAGCTCGGGGCTGAGACTCGCTAAACTTGAAGTGGATCTCTGATAAAACAGCATGTTTTGAAGATAAAAATGATTTTTATAAAAAATCATGAGCATCCGATCATATACATGTAGTTCATATCTGACCCACTTCCTACGTTCGGTACGAATTTGTATTTTTCACCATGGATAGACGGAAAGGTTTGAGATCCCTTGTTAGGACATTATCCATGTAAGGTGGTCTAGTATTTTTGAAAAATATTATGGTAGAATTTTGAATTAGACATTTGGTGGTTGCTTCACAAAACCGTCCGTTTTTTGCACTCGGAAAATGAAAAATGGCTTTTTGGTGCGACAAAAAGGAAAACTTTCTCCTGAAACATTGTCTTCATCCCATGATGCACACTTATGCATAATATAAATACATTATCACAAACTATGTCTTCATTCTAACCATAACATTGGTCAGTTGACCCGAAAGCCAAGAAACCTCGAACGAGATAGGTCATTTTGTGATGGTTTTTTGAGACATAATCAATATACCAAGTTTGATATTTTTTCTTCTAACTATGTCACATAATATGACACCACGTGAAGGTTTCGCATTGTTTGGATCATTTTTGAATTTTTATGTCTGTTTTAAACTATCGTTAAACTTTGTTTAACGACGGGCATGAAGTTTTTTTATCTCGGGGCTGAGACTCGCTAAAATTGAAATGGATCTATGATAAAACAGCATATTGTGAACCTAAAAATAATTTTTGTAAAAAATCATGAGGATCCCATTATGTATCTGTAGTTTATATCTGACCCACTTCCTGCCGATTCGGCAAGAAATTGTATTTTTTATCAGGGATAGATGAAAAGGTTTGAGATCCCTCTATTAGGACATTGTTCATGTCAGGTGGTCTAGTATTTTTCAAAAATGTAGTGGTAGCATTTTGAATTAGCCATTTGGTGTTTGCTTCACAAAACCGCCCATTTTTTGCACTTGGAAAATAGCTTTTTGGTGCGACGAAATAAAAATCTCCTGAAACATTGTTTGTCATCCCATGATGCATATGTATGCATAATATGGACACATTATCATAAACTATTCCTTTATTCTAGCCATAACATTGGTCATTTGATCCGAAAGCCAGAAAATCTCGAATGAGATAGGTTATTTTATGAAGGTTTTTTGAGACATAATCAATATACCAAGTTTGATATATTTTCCTTCTAACTATGTCACATAATATCACACTACGCGAAGGTTTTGCATTATTTGGATCGTTTTTGAATTTCTAATGCCTGTTTTAAGCAATTGTTAAACTTTGTCGAACGGCGGACATGAAGATTCTTAGTTCGGGGCTGAGACTCACTAAACTTGAAATGGATCTCTGATGAAACAGCTTATTATGAACATAAAAATTATTTTTATAAAAAATCATGAGCATCCGATCATGTACTTGTAGTTCATATCTGACCCACTTCCTACCGATTCAGCAGGAATTTGTCTTTTTTACCAGGGATAGACGGAAAGGTTTGTGATCCCCCTGTTAGGACGTTGTCCATGTTAGGTGGTCTAGTATTTTTGAAAAATATGGTGGTAGCATGCTTCACAAAATCGCCCGTTTTTTCACTCGGACAAAGGAAAATGGCTTTTTGGTGCGACGAAAAGGAAAATTTCCTCCTGAAACATTGTTCATCATCCCATGACGCACACTTATACACAATATGGACACATTATCACAAAATGTGTCTTCATTCTAGCCATAACATTGGTCATTTGACCCAAAAGCCAAGAAACGTCAAACGACACAGGTCATTTTGTGAAGTGTTTTTTTGAGACATAGTCAATATACCAAGTTTGATATTTTTTATTATAACTATGTCACATAATATGACACCATGTGAAGGTTTCGCATTGTTTGGATCGTTTTTAAATTTCTTATCCCCATTTTAAACTATCGTTAAACTTTGTCGAACTGCGGGCATAAAGATTCTTAGCTCGGGACTGAGATTCGCTAAACTTGAAGTGGATCTCTGATGAAACAGCATATTGTGAACCTAAAAAATATTTTTTTTTAAAAAAATCATGAGCATCTGATCATGTACCTGTAGTTCATATCTGATCCACTTTGTACCGATTCGGCAGAAATTTGTCATTTTCACTAGGGATAGACGGAAAGGTTTGTGATCCCCCTATTAGGACATTGTCCATGTAGGGTCGTCTAGTATTTTTTTAATTGTGGTGGTAACATTTTGAATTAGCCATTTGATAGGTTGCTTCACAAAACCACTCGTTTTTTGCACTTAGAAAATGGTTTTTTGGTGCGACGAAAAGAAAAACTTACTCCTAAAACATTGTTCGCCATCCCATAATACACGTGTATGCATAATATGGACACATTATCACAAACTACTCCTTCATTCTAGCCATAACATTGGTTATTTGATCCAAAAGCCAGAAAATCTCGAACGAGATAGATTATTTTGTGAAGGTTTTTTTGAGACATAGTCAATTTACCAAGTTCGATATTTTTTTCTTCTAACTATGTCACATAATATGACACCACGCGAAGGTTTCGCATTGTTTGCATCGTTTTTGAATTTCTAATGCCCGTTTTAAACTACATATAATGTTTTATGTTTCTCTTATTTTTTTTATTTACAAATGTGTAATATTTGAGTGTAGATAGATAGATCTTATTTTTCTGCAAATTTTGACCGACGGTCTATCCGTCGGCACAGACCAACTAATTTTTTTCCAAAGAGTCTGGCGGTGGGGCTACGCCGAGGATGGGGAGTACGCCGAGGGCCACCATCGGCACAGCGCTCTCCGCTATGCCGACGGCCGAGCTATGCCGAGGACCACCGTCGGCACCTGCATCTACACCGACGGCCCTCCCTACACCGACGGCTTGGCTGGGCGGCTGGTCTGGGAGCTAGCTATGCTGACGGCCCCAACATTTGACCGTTGGTGCAACCTGCCGGCCGTCGGCACCTTCGAGCTTTCCTGTAGTGACCTGCGACAAGCTAGCTGTCCAGCGGCTCATCGCCTGGGTGCAGTCCGTCGCCAAGGTCGTACACAGGCTGACAAGCGCACACACATGTTGTATCCATGTCGCCTAGACGGTCTGGTCCATATCGGCTCTGCGCTCTTGGCTCGCTTCTCCACACACCTTGTCGTTTGCAGCGGGCGGCGAGTTTCCCTCCTTCAAGATCCGTGATGTGGGCGTCCCTAGACCTCTAGAGGGACTGCATGAACTAAGGGCCGGTCCTGAGATTTCGGAGGCCCGGGGTGAAACTAAAATTTTGGGCCTCTTAGTATAAACTTTTTATGCATATATGAGAATCAAAAATAAATATTTTAAGTACACTTCCAACTATAATATTCATAAAAAAATAACAATGTTTGCATGATACCTTAAAATTTTCTCCGAAAATTCATAGAATCAAAATCTGTGATGATGGAGTCAATCTCGTCTATTAACTTCTTTTCAATGCATAGACTTGCCAAACCATTTAACCTTTCCTGGCACCGGATTCGGACGCCATAATCAATTAACCTCACTCGCTACAAACAAGAACAAAAATTAGAATTAAGAAATAAAAATTAGGGCGAGCGTAATTAGCCGAGGCATGAGATGAGCGGGGGCGGGAGCGGACTAGTAGGCTGTAGGCGGTCGATCGTCGATGGACGATGGTCGCGTCGTTCCTAGGCCATGGCGGATTGGCTGTCTGCGGTCGATCGTCGAGAGGAGTCCCGCTGCACTGAAGTGATCCGATCCAGGGACAGGGGAAGCAACGCAGGGCCTGATGCGAGGGGAGCAGTAGACATACGGTCTCCCCTATTTCTTCTTTCCTCAGCCCCACGAGGGGAAACAGAGCGATCACGGAGGGGAGAGCGATCAAGTGATCAACGCAGGGTGACTCGTTAGGTCAGGCCGTCAGGGGAAGCACACGCAGCAAGGAGAGGCACTCTTAGTGTATCGCGGGGAAAAACGAAAATGACGCGTCGCGCAGGGCCTGACTACCAGGGAAAACGGAAAGGAATTCAAGAACACGACACGCAGGGTCTGACGTGACGCGACGCATCTGGAATCCCAGGGCGCGATGACGCGATCGTGTCGAGGCGGGACTCGGCCTCGTGATCATGTCGAGCGGAAGGAATAGAAGCGTCAAGCGGTTGCCTGTTATAGGATGTATAGAAGGTTCATATTTTTTAGGCCCCTAGTTTTTTTAGGCACGGGGCGGCTGCCCCGGACCGGCCCTGCAGGCACTCGATGGCAGAACCAAGCGATCCATGTGAAACAGGGTGGTTGACTCTAAGTCTGTCCGTCGAGGCCAGCTCTCTCCTTTGGGCAATTCAGGCTAGCTCGTGTGTTGTTTGGTATTAGGATTTCACTTATGTCAACCATATCTTGCATATGCAAATTTAGATCCTTCTTTATCTGTCAACATGTCTTATTTACGAATTGTAATTTTTCTTCTATTATTTGCCTCCAACGTGGATATGAATCTTTGAAATGGCCTCATATAAGTAATCTTTACGGAAGGTGAAGCTATGTTCATCAGTCTATACAGCATGGATCTGGGCTGTGCTAGCAATTGAAGGTGGTTTTTACAACTCTCTATATTCATCATCCGTCAATGCATGTTTTATTTGTAAATCGGCAATACAAATTGTAATTTTTCTTTCTATTATTTGCTTTTCAAAGTGGATATGAATTGAAACAGCCTCATATAAGTGATCTTTGCGGAAGGTGAAGCTATGTTCATGAGTCTATACAACATGATGGAGCTGGACTGTGCTAGCAAGTGTAGGTGGTTTTTACAACTCTCCATAATCATATTTATTGGTACATTAAATATAGAATGGAAATAACATGAATCTTATGTATTTATATTCGGAAAATCTATTCCTAAAACGGTCGGTAGATGGCTAATCCTGGCATACTCGTGTTGGTATAGGCATTCTCGCATACATATTGAGCAAGTTTAATTGGAACACGGTAGCTTATGTGTTAGGTTATTGACACAGAGCGATAAAGACTCGGTACCCTAACACCATCGAGACTTCATCACTCGTGCATCGCGGTAGCAGCGACGAACGATGAAGCCGAGCCGCTATACTACTGGTTGTATGTTACATTTGTTCACTACGACTTAGGATGGTGGGTGGTAGGGCATAAGACGCTACTTATTATATCTTATGCAAAAGAAGTTTAGATTTAATTTCTTAAAAAAATTATATTTGATGTTTTACGCGGTAGACTTTCGAGGTTGAGTCGCGCGTATGCCGCAAGAGTGACGACGAGCGATGAAGCCGAACCGCTAGAATAACTTTTGTATTCTATTTATGGATAATTTTTATAGTGATGGATCAACTTATATGTTATTGGATGGGTAACTTGCATGCTAAAACCTAGATAACTCTCGTGTTACTGATGAATAACTTTTGGGGCAAACAAAATCGTGTTATCCACCCCTAACACGTGACTTATCCATATTATAGTATGTAAGGTATCCATCCTGAAACATATAAGTTATCCAGCATGTAAATTTAATATCTAATCTGTAGGTAAATTTTTATAGTGATAAATAACTTACATGTTATTAGATATGTAACTTATATGTTGAAGCCTAAAATAACTCTTGTATTACTGGTGAATAACTTTTGGAATAAAAAAGCTATGTTATTTAGTTAGAGCATGCACGTGGAGCATCACTAGTGTAGGCTATCGGAACACCCACCAAATTATGTAATTCTCAGAATGGTTGCCTGTTACTTTTTCTACATTCACTCAAAAAAGTATTCATACAACGGGTTTTATAAGGTGGGTAACTTATATACTATGGCATGGATAAGTCATATGTTACAGGTGGATAACTTTTGATCCGAAAAAAAAGTTGTCAGAACATATCAACATGGAATATAGTTTTAAAGATCTCGTCGCGACTAACCCAACGATGAAAACGGATTCTAAATCAGATAAACTGTTTAATCTACAAAATATTTTGAATTTTGAATTTTCTGCATTAAATGCTGATGACATCAATAGTTTTGTCCTCTAATATTTGTGAGATAATTTTTCATGTTTAGAGCTGAGTATCTCTGTTTAGTAACCTATTAATGATTTGGACTCTCGCATTAAGGAAAAAAGAAGCTCGTGCATTTACTCAATCGCTTATATCGTTTCAGATAAGAGCTGTCGGAATACCCGCCCGGTCTTGCAATCTTCAGACCGTCTGCCAGGTAGCAGCGTCCTTTATATTAGTATATTATCATCAAAGGAAATAAAAGGATCCAAGCTGGGATTGAACCAATGTCGCCGGCAGGACTGTCTCTCCAGATGGCGCAGGCCTGTCTACAAGATTACCTATGTGCAGAACTTTCTCTATTCTAAATATGTTGATCATCGACCGGGTACATGACGTCCCTGCCCTGATGCTCTTTAATGCACTTATCTTGCACTCCCTTGAATAAACCAAGCAAACCATTCTGTCTATCTTTGGATTCAGCTTGTTGTAGTTGTAGAAATATAAATTGATATGATTAATGACCAGTTAAACATGTAAATCTACAATCCAGAATTCCAGATGTTGCAAGCTTCCTTATTGATTTAGATCTTTTGTTGTGACAACCTCATAAATTTTTCAGCCTTCTCTTTGTAGGTATGATCTCCCTATAAATAGTTACTTTGTGGTTGTTATCATGTACAAGGAACTAAATTATGAGTTATTGGTGTTATCCCTAAATTATGGGTACAGTAAACAACTGACTTGGAGATCTTTATTATCTACTCCAGTTTCATCATTTCTTGTATTTGTCTTTGTTTCTCTTTTGCCATTTTTTCTTTGAGTGTATAGTTGCAGTATCATTTTGGGGATCATAGATTCTACACTTGGAATGAACTAGCAGATGGCTTCTTGGAATCAATATTTAATATGGAAGCAATGCTTCTGATGTTGGATGTGGAGTGCAATTATATTTTTCACTTAGTAAAATATTCTTTGTTGCATATTATCTACCATGTGTTCCTCATCCTTTGAATCGGTTTAGGACATGAGTTCTAGATTTTGCTCTAAACAATTTCTTGTAATCAAGATGGTTAATTTTAAATGTTTTCTGATTTCAAGCTCAAATGATTTCTATAGCTTATCGGGTGATTTAAAACCTTCCTTGAGGTATAGCTTTAGAAAGTCTTTGTCCATGTATCATCTGGTGCGTTAAGATTTTCTCTGGTTTCAACTTAGTGACTTCTCACATTCTTCGTTTATAGTATAAAATGATCCCCTCTGATCACATTTAGTGGCAAATTTTGCATTCCTAAACATGTTGTGTGATGGTATTTTTTTGCTATGTATTACTCCCTATGTCCCAAAATATAAGGCGCCTAATCATTAGATAAGTCAAATCTTACTAACTTTGACCAAATATTTAGAAAAATATATCTACATATACAATGTTTAATGACAACATTAAAAAATATACTTTATGGAGAATCTAATGATATTGATTCAGTATTGTAAATGTTCATATTTTTTTGTAGAATCTTGGTCAAACTTAGAAAGTGTTAACTTTTGAGTAATCCTTGGACGCCTTATATGTTGGAACGGAGGGAGTAGATGGCAATCGGATGAAGGCATATGTGTGTCCTTTTCTCAAGTTATTTACCATTTATGTTAGCTCATAGCTACCTCTGATTACCACTTTAGTTTTGGTTCCTACTAACTGCTTATCAGTATATTTTCTTATTTTTCATATAGGTTGTTATAGTATGCAGATCTTTGACACCAAGTAGATGTGGTGTTGAAGGTAGAGGCGGTCGAAGATAGAGAGGGAGGAATGGGAAGAGTTGGAGGTACAGAAGGGTCGACAAAAGTTGGCATTGCCTGCCATTTGCAGCTATATGTATATTTATTTGCATCATAGATAATGATGGAGTGATAGTGGGGCTGGGCAATATTGAGCAAGTACATCCAAATGGCTGGTTTATATATTTATAGCCTATACATTCTTGTTATGTGTAGTCCGATATGAATATTTTCAATTCACTTTTAGACTCACAATATGATATTTATTCAGAGATCCAATGCAAGTTTAGCGAGGCTCATCCCCTAGGTAAGAGTCTTCATGCCTGCCATTTTGACCATAGTTTAAAACGGGCATAAGAAAAATTCAAAAACGGTCCGAACAATCTAAAACCTGCACGTGGTGTCATAGCATGTGACATAGTTGCAAGTAAAAATACGGAACTTGGTATATTGATTACATCTCAAAAATTCCTTCTCAAAATAAGCTATCATGTTTGAGGTTTCATTTCGGGCCAAATGACCAATGTTATGGCCAGAATAGTGGCATAGATTGTGATAGTGTGCCTATATTGTACACGTATGTGCATCTTTGGGATGACGAACAATGTTTTAGGAGGAAGTTTTACTTTTCATCGCACAGAAAAGCCATTTTTCATTTTACGAGTGCCAAAAAAGGGCGTTTTATGAAGCAATCACCAAAAAAATAATTCAAAATGCTACCACCCCAATTTCAAAAATACTAGAGCATGAACAATGTCCTAGCCAGGGTATCACAAACATTTCCATCCACCCCTGGTAAAAAAGACAAATGTCTGCCGAATCGACGGGAAGTGGATTCGGTTTAAACATCAAGTAGATGATCTAATGCTCATGATTTTTTGAACCCTCTGGTAGCGGCTAGGGCTGGGACCCTTTGTTGTCGCCCAAGCGGGCGCGACGCGAAAGGGGAGCGGGCGTTGAGGTTCGTTGATCGATTCAGTTTCTAAGTTTTTAATATGTTGTATGATTTCTCATGCTGCCCATGGCAGATTGGCTGAGCAATAATATTGGATGTGCAGAGGTTGGATAATGTGACGTATTGAGTTTTTTTCGGGAGCATTGAGTTTGATATAAAAGGGTCGTTTATCTCTACTATCTAAAAAGAAAGTTGCGTTCCGTTTCCTGCCTAAGCGATGCACTCCGTCGACTTATTTTCGTCCACCGGTTCATCCCCTCCCCCCATACGGTTTTCTTCTGGTTTTGTTTCTTCAGTTTCTTCCTGCAACGCCCAAAACACCCACAAATATCTCTCCCTCCCCTCCGTATCCTCTCTCTCGCCAACGCCGCCGCCGCACGGCGTCGACCGCCTCCACCACTGATTGGCACCGCCACGGCCCTGCCGGACCCCGCCTTCTCTTCTATTTTGAACATCCACCATCACCTCGTTATTCCGCCATCACGTGCGCCTAACCCTAGCCGCCTCTATCTCTGATGAGGACTCGACGCCTGTGCCTTCCCGTCCCTCGGTCTCCGGGTCGATTCCCTGAGCAGATGTTATGGCAGCTCGGGCGCTGCCTGAGCGGTAGTCTCCTCCAGGCAGGGAGGGAGTGGTGAGTGGCGGCGTATGTATGAGGGTCAGGGTCGAGGCAATCTGAAATTGGACTGTAGGAGAGGCCGGCCAAAGTTTTTAATACGGACCTTCCAGAAATTCATTCTATTGTAAAATAGTGATCTTGGTTGCCGAGTAGCCACGCCAGACTGCAGGAGTGCCTTCTATTCACTCCAGTCAACCAGTACGTGCAATTCCAACAGTGTTTTGCTCATATATATATGCATATTACTGATTATATTTGCACAGCCGAAAGTTCATCACCAAAACGGTTGTTTCTCATCTGTCTAATAGTTCTTCTGCAGCTTGAACTAAATATTCAGGATACCTTCCGCACCAGGTGACGCATGGTTTCCTATTGGCATGATGTGAGTGAGTCATCGGCATGATATTCTTACAGTGTGTTTTTGGTGCTTCTTCAGCGTGCCTGTGCAGAGCAACATTTGAGGTAAAATTTCCTATTGTGCAAACTTTTATTTGTAGAACACAATTACTTTTATTTACGTGTATCACAAGGTCCTCAACTCAAATGCTCATTTATGGGTTAGTTTTTCCTATAGAGAGATGCATCTTGCATGGCTAATGCTTCTGGTCAAACTATATTGATAACACTCTGTCAGGACAGCGAAAGAACTAATACCATGCTCATGTAACTGCAGTTATAACATTTTCCAATGAATAAGAATGCCATAGTATTACATTTGATCATCTAATGATTCGTTATTCAGACTCTAGGGAGTTATACTCTCTACAGGGCTGCCGGAGTAGTTCTTAGTAATGGAAGCATTTTCGTGCTTACTTTTGTTAGGTTCTTCACGATGATGTTGAAAAACGCCGTTCCATCCAAATGGCATCTTGTAACATTATCGGTACAGACTTGTTGGTGAGGATTGTAGGATTATTCTGGGAACTTCATGTGTTATTCCATATTAACCACATCCAGTACTTTGTTTCGCATTATCAGTACGACATCTTACATGTAAGATCTTGCTGTGCTAATCGGCTCTAAGTTATTCTCCAAACAGGGCCTGACAATTACATGTTCGAAAAAGGGTGGAGATGTACGTGTACCCAGTCACTCCAAGTAGCTACAAACAGTTCTTGCTGATGCTATAATGTTCAAATTTGTTCCTATCGCCTCTCTTCTGACTGCTATTCCTTGGTAGTGGTTCCCTCATCCATGCCATCAACTCTTCTTCCCTGTATGTCCTGGAGTTAATATTTTTTCTCAAACTTATACTGCATTTTACCTTACCAACTTCAATTGTCATCCTGTTATTGTTAACTTTAATGAAAGGTCTAGCTCAGAATGTTATTTGCTAAGTTAAATTGTTATAAAGTTCCTTTATCTCCATATAAATGTTTCTTGAAAAAACATATCAGAATTCATTTTAGTAAATTACGATAAAGCCATTTGGTATGCAATGTTATCTTAAGAGGTGGAATTGTATACTTATTCCTTCCATTTGCATGTAACTAACATGCATAATCATCACCATCCAGTGCGAGTATCATTGCCTGGTGCCCGGTCCGAATATTTGAATAACTGATTTCGAGCAATGTTTCCAAAATTTATGTGCATCAATTTGTTCTGTAACTTATAAATAGAGAGCCCTAAGGAATGTCATCCTATGATGACTTGTGATTGTTACCTAGAGTGTGAATGATTTTTCCTAGAAAAAATGTTGATAATTAGGATTCCTCGCTATGAAATGCCCCGCTTTTTTTTTGTAACTTGAAACATGCGTAATTTTATGGTTGCGACTTGATATGAAAAATATATACCTTATTTCCTCCTGCATGTTCGATAGCTTAATGGAATGCTATTTACACCTATGTGTACCTTATATCTTTAAGCATTTTTTTTGAACATGTACATATATGATAGCGAAGTGCAAATCAATGTCGATCCAGCATCTGGCAGTTGATCTTGTTGCCATGGGCATAGAGAAGGCCATCATCTTCAGGCTGTACACAAGGGCATCAGTGTAGAGCCAGTGGCAGTCCTTGAATGTAGGAAACCCCCAATTTCAAATCTGCATGCCAAGCCCCACGGTATGCTCAACAAGCAATCCAGACTCCCAAGCTCTATTCTGGATATTTGAGACCAATAAAAGCAGCTCCTCAGCAGAACCATCGGTGACCTGCAATGGGTCATGTGGATATAAGTTTTTCACATGCTACAACTTTAGCTACACCGATTCTCAAGATCTGGTGACTTCTGTCTTTTCACTCTAGAAATGAAGGTTCCATGCACAACCTTCAACAGGAGTTTGGCTAGAGCCGACAGACACATCTGATGGATTTTCTCCTTTAAGTTGCAAGAGATGTGAGTCATGTCTCGATAACCTGAGTGACCTATAGTTCAACCTGTATCGGCTGTTTATTTTTTCCCTATTTACCTAAAAGTGAGCTGTAGGTACCAGTTAGAATAATCATCAATATTCAGTACATGACATGTAGCCCCAACTTTCACATGAATTGTTTTACTGGAATTTCTTGGTATATTTCTTGTTCCTGGTCTTTGTCTCTGGTTGCTAGCCTACTTTCCCTTTACATGCAAATTCAAGATCAGCCTTTGCTCCAACCTTCCGATCTCTGATGGTAGTGATGTACTTTGTCATGTTCATGCTCTGTATTTTTGTTGCTATCAATATCAACAGTTTTATGGACATTTTGACTGCTGTCAATATCAATTGTCTTATAGGCGGGAGGGTAGTTCAAAACTTCCGGGAAAAAGATTGGAAATGCACACATTGAAAAGTAATTGAATCGTGGAGTTTGAGTGATTTGGGGAAGGGTAGTTCAAAACTTCTGGGGAAAAATGATTGGAAATGCACACATCGGAAAAGTAATTGAGTCGTGAAGTTTGAGTGATTTGGGTCCCTCTGGAAACAATTTTTTCTCTCCCGTTGCAACGCACGGGCTTGTTTCCTAGTTGAAAGAAAAAAGAAAAAGTCTCTTGTGCTGGTATTATTAGATTTGTTTACTGGTATATTACGAGCAAACCGCCACGCGATTCACGCTCCAATCAACCACGGGCGGCCAATACTAAGATATCGACTAACTAATCTCCACCTGCCTCTCCATATATATATCTCTCTCTAGTTAGCTAGCTCAGGCCGATCCAGCCCTTAGCTCGAAAACAAATCTAGTAGTCAAACAATGGCGCTCCTGATCCGGGGGCGGCAGCTCCACGCGTGCGTCCTCGTCCTCCTGCTGGCCGTGGCCTTTCCGCCGGCGCCCCTGGTGGTCGCCGACGGCGAGTGCTACAAGACGGCGATGCAGGTGCCGCGGTGGTGCCGGGTGCAGTTCATCAAGGCGCTGTGGAACAACGACCATCACGGGATCAGCAACCAGTGCTGCATCCTGCTCGGCTGCGTCCGCGACCCTCCCTGCTACCACGTCCTCCGCGACTTCTGCAAGCCCCCCAAGTGGAAGCGCGACTGCAAGTGGTAGCCGCCGCCGTTAGCGACCTAGTCGATCGGCATTGTTCCGGTTCTCTTTTCGCTTCACAAGAATAATTATCTAGATCTAGCTAGTGATAGGACGACCCTATAGCTAGCTAGGAGCAGGTTCGTAGTTTCTTTCTTTCAACACCACGGAAATGGAATGGATCAAGTGTAGTGTTGATTCTTCTATGTTTAAATTTTTTATTTGTAAACTCTTCTGGGTTTGATCGGTCTACCGGATGTGTGTGCATCATCTCATCATCATGCTGTTGCAGTTGCAGAGTCCAATCATATACTCCCTTTGTCTCAAAACAAATATCACAGATTTTCCAAAATTAAGATGAATCTAGACACTATTTACGGTATATAGATTCATCTAAATTTTGATCAACCCGTGACATCTATTTTGAGACGGAGGGAGTACTAGTAAACACGTACGTGTCTCCTCCCCATGCCGACCGCACTCCTTCACCGCCATCCTCGACTGTCCCGCCTTCTTTTCCTCCGCCCTATCAGCAGGTTGCCGAGGTCACATTCCATGGCGCCTAGGATGGGATGGATCTTGGGTTCTCCGATCCGACTCTAATGTGGCCCATTCGAGCCAAATTCAGATAGTCTATAATTCTTTGCACGTTAAACCCACTTGCTGGAGGGGCCTAAGAATTCTGGTTATCGACTGGTAACTGTGGTATTTCACTCGGTAACAAAATTAGAGTGACGCTAGAGTCCACATGAAACATGTAGCACCAGCGGGCCAAGGGATCCGGCAGAGATCCTCCGAGTGACGAGCAGGTGGGAGAGGTGGTGGTGGTGTGGCAGGGCGGAGGAGGTGCTGCAATGACGGACACCGGCACATGAGCAAACCGGCTCGGGGCCACGTGAGCGATGAAGTTTTAGACCGCTAAAAATATTGTGTGATTATGAGATGAAATCCCTCATAATATATAGCAATATAAGGTGTTCTATCTTAGGTTTCAGGCTTGATCTCGGAAAGTATACATTTTCTTTTCGTGGGGCTGGCAGTCGGATTTGTTGTCTGTTTGACATGCTTGGTGTGTTGTAAAAGGTTGCTTTTCTAATAGAGAAAATTAAAAAAACCACCACATTACGGGTTAGGGTTTTAAAAAGCCACCACTTTAGGTTAGGGTTTAAAAAAAACATCGCCTCAGAACTAATACGTAACAAAAAACACTGATCAGATGTCTAATAGCGAACCGGTGGGGCCTGCAATCAGGCCAACGTGGCACTACAATAATGGTAGGCAGTAGCTAATGTTAAATAGTTCTAGACTTTGGGTTCTTTTGCAATTTTCTATGGGGACCACCAGTCAGCTCTTTCTCCGTCCCAAATCCACCCACGGCCAAAAAAAATCCAACCGTGCATATGCTAGTCAAGCTCGCCGCCGCCATGGCATACCGGCCAAGCCGCTCGCGGCTCCAACCCGACATTGCCTCTCGCCACCGGCATGCCTCCTCACCACCTCGTCACCATCTTCCTAAAGCGAATGGAATAAAGTCACGTTGTCCTATATCGAGGATATGGGCACCTTCGTCCTCACCTCCGGCCGCCGTCAACCTCATCGCCTCTGACCTCCATAGCCATCCGTGGTGTAAAATTAGTGACCCTAGGATGCGCACCGTCAAGGCGGACATGATGCGGTTTCTATCTAGATTCCGCGCGGACGAGGTGTGTCGGGATTGCAAAGACGGCGGCGCTCCGACTGTAGTTTCTCGCCGGAGCCGTGGAGGCGGCGCCGCTCGAAACTACAAATTCTTGGCCTGAACAAACACACGTGCGGGGGACTTTTTGTGGGAGCGTGCGCGACTGAGCTCCAGCCAGTGGTGGCGCGGGCGATCTCCGGCCGCGGGAGGCACGGGTGAGCTTTGGTAGAGACGGCGCCGGCGAGCTCCGGTAGGGACGGCACGCGGCGAGCTCCGGTAGGGATGACGCGTGCAGCGAGCTTCGGCCAGTGGCAGCGCGGGCGAGCTCCCGACGCGGGAGGCACCGGTGAGCTCCGGCCACGGGAGGTGCGGGCGAGCTCTGGCCATGGGAGGCACCAGCGAGCTCCGGTAGGGACGGCGCACGGCGAGCTCCGTCCATGGCACCGTGGAAGGAACCGGCGCGCGGCAAGCCCTTGGGCGAGTACCAACCTTCTCAAGTCGTTGGAGCAGAGCCGTCTTAAACTGCCTGACTCCGTGACCGATAGAATTCTGATCCAGCCGGTGTGCCTTCTCGAATGCGTAAAACCGACCTATGTTCGCAGCAAAAAAAAAAATCGAAAAATAAAGCGAGCAAAACGCTAGAAACTTCCATTTACTTTGCAGGGCAAGCGGGCGGCGCACGCGACCAGCTTAGGGAAAAAAATAAAAAAAAGAATTTTTATGAGAAGAAATTGAAAAAAAAGAAAAAGGACGTAAGATAAGAACTTATAATATGTGGAGGTGTTTTTGGTAAAGAAACAATGCCACTTCGTCCTGACAGGTGAGACTCACCGATCAGTTTTGTCGTTAGACCAGAATCAAACAGGTATAAGTGCTATATGTCACGAACTCACTCTGAAGTGGTGGTTTTTTAAAACCCTAATATAAAGTGGTAGCTTTTTGAAACCCTAGCCCGTAATGTGGTGGTTTTTTGTAATTTTCTCTTTCTAATCTTTCTAATCCTATGAATGAGTTTTTGTGTTGCTGCGTTTGCGGGGGGCAATAAACCTTGACTAGGATTCATGTCTTTATCTTCTGGTTTCATGGCTAGGCCCATGCCTTGATGTTTTCTCCAAAAACATCAATTTAAAAGACCGTTCTTAATCATGTCAGAAGCCACCATAACATGGTTCCTAGCCTGTATTTCTGAACGTCTGATGTATATAATATACGTCTGATATATATAATATACTCTGAGATGACGTGGCACATTTGAGTAAAAATCAAGTACTCCCTCTGTTTCAGCGAGTAACGCTTACAAATTTACTTAGAAGTCAATGGCTTTTAATTTTGACCAATGGTTTCGATAAAAATATGAATAATTACAATATCAAATCAATGTCAATAGATTCACCACAGTGACAAGTGAGACATGGATTGATCTGAAGGTGTTCGGCCTAGTTAGTGTTACTGTCTGCCTCAAATTTTGGTCCTCGAGGGTGCATCCTGGACTCGAATAATCGATCTGTAGGTTCGCGGCGTGCGTGGTTGCAGCGCAATGTTTGTTTGCGTGTGATGCATTTGCCTCACATTTCTGCAATCCACTAGTGTGTTACTCATGAATAATGACCTGAATTATTGTCTTCTATAAGTGCAGAACTAATAATAGTAACACCACAATGCCAACTGACATCTCAGTGTCCTCGTTTTCGCTAGAGTCAAACATGCAGGATGCACACTGCCATCAGTTTAGGGTTTCCGATTGGAAACCATAAGAACGTCCGCAATGCCAATTCCATGGTTTGGATCTATGTAGCGACCGCATTGCGCTCAGCGGGCAAGCACTTGGTCTACAAAGACATCAGACAGCATGCTTCTCACCTATATAACTTGGGGCGGCCACGCCAGCACACGGCCTCATCAGAGTTGTGACCATCCTCCAGGATCCGGCGGGCAAAAGACTAGGGCCACATCCTGCGAGATCAAGAACTGCTGGAGCCACAGCCCACAGCCCTGCCGTCAAAATAAGAAGACAGTTCGTGCAGAGCACATACGTACTAATTTTCAGCACAAGGCAAAGCGCCTGCTGGGTTACTTATCCCTCTTCCATTTTGGGGAAAGACTCTGAATTCTTCGACTCGCCTGATTACATGGACACTGTACTGCAAACTGCCGCAGTCCTTATTCAGTTTACATCAGAGAAAATCACATTAACGCATTCAGTAAAAGATGAATCCAGGGGCAGCATGGTTATCAAGGAAATTTCTCCTGTGTGTCAAATTTTGGAATTGTATATCATAGTAAATCTAAGCAACAGCAAAAAATCATCTTACAAGGTTATGCTATACAGCTTGGGAAATTGTTCAGCCAAAGGGGTGTTCCTAACCAAGTATCTTCCCCATAACAGGTGTAAATACAGTAGGCAACTTAAGTTTCACAACATATCAAGAACATGTATATATCCTAGACCTCTATTTTGTTTTGAACAATCCTGGACCTTTATAAAGCCAGAGTCCCAGAACGAAAGTGAGAATCTCCAATAATCTTATCCTTAGCTTCCAATATGGATTCAAGGCATCACTTTCTCAGCACATCAACAAACACTAAGGTAAGAATTAAGATCACACCAAAGTGCTAATATACTCGAATTTATGCCAGAAACAAGAAAACTTTATAGAGCAAGGGGTGACAACCTCTCATAAATAATCAGAAACCATTATAGTGTCATTACAAAAGTGACAGAACCAAGAAAACACAGTGATCTGATTGTCAGCAACGGCAGACTACACTCCCTTTAAACTACTGGAGGAGGCCATAGTTGGACAGGTGCTGAATAATTGTGCAAGGACGAGAACAATGTCCCATGACTCTAGAGATTCTTTCTACTCCCTGGGACCTCGGGTTATACATGCATATGTAACCACCAGAATAATCTAGGATTTTAATATAATAGATGCAGTTGGCGTCAAGGGATGGGAATTTATCAGGATTAACTGATATGCAGTTAAAGCTACTACCAAGGAAGATGGTGCGGTTGCCAATGTCCTTCACACGCTTGAGTGCATAACTGTGAGTGTCCATCCTGTAAACCTCCATGCCTCCATTTTTGAGCTTAAAGATGATCAAGATTTCTCCATCAGATCTCACTAGGTAACAACAGTTTCCATATCGAAACTTAAGCGCGGCCCTTTGATAGGACATCAAAGTATCTCCATCATGGGAGTCGTACGACTCGTCAGGCTCGGCATTATAAAAGCCGCTCATCAGATCAAAGATCTTGTCAGCCACATCAACTGGAAATGGTGCCACCGATCCCAACTCGCCGTCGTCAGTGTAGATACCCCTGAGAGCCAACCTGATCAAGGGGCAAGCATACCTCTCCTCGTACGTGGTGTAGGATTCACTGTCGGGATAAGCCATGTAGACCTTACGCTCTGACTGACGAAACATGAAATTATCATCTATGTACACATCCTTGCATAACAAGACAAGGGTAGGTGGAGAACCAGAGATAAGAGCAGCAGACTCCATGATCTGACCAGGCAGGGGCACAGCAAAATGGACCCAGTAGCCTGTGAAAGCATTGAGGAGACTTACAGTGCAAGGGGACGACTTGCTGCTGTCATTCAAAATGAGGAGACCATCCGGGGTGGTACAGAGAGCCCCATAGCGGCCGAGCAGCGGGAGTTCTTTGGGCACAAAGCGCCCAGTGGCAGTGTTCACCCAGAGGTATGTTTTGTGGCTGCCCAAGCCCAAGTGCCTGTCGATGATGACCCAGTGGCGGGGCCGGAAGCGAGGGTCTGGGGAACTCTTGGGGTCCTTGGTGGCAGAGCGCCAGCTGCGGCAGACTGCACGGAAGTCAATGTAATAGTCCAGGTCACTGGTCACGAGGAAGCACTCGGCGATGCGGTTGAGGAGCTCCGGCAGGAGTGAAGACCAGTCTACTGCAGATGACAATGCCATGTGGTAGGACTGAGGTTGCTTGGATTGATCAGTGTTCATGTTGAGAACACGCATGGTTAAGGAATTCAGTCATGATATTTAGCAACTGATGTGAATCCTTAGTTCATACTCCCTCCGTTTAGAAATATATAAGATGTTTTAGCTTTGTGAGGGTGATGTACCTAGACATCTTTTAGTGTATAGGTTTAAATGTTCAATAACCTAAAACATCTTATATTTCCAAATCGTAGGGAGTACTAGAAAATTAAGGGCGCTAGAACATCAAAGGGTTCGGCCGCCATTAGGGATCTGAACTTCATGGGAAATGACCACTTGAACCGAGGGGGTAAAGGGGGAATGGACTCACCATGGCCAGGGCGGACGAGGTCGCAGCAGATGATGAAGACGACGGGCAGCTAGCGTGGGCGTGGTGATGCCGGCGCCGTGGTTGAGGACGTGGTGCTGGCCTGCTGGGTACGGCGATGGCTCGCGTGTAGGCTGCGGCCGCGGCGAGATCGGCGCGGATAGCCGGAAACACGCGGAGAGTTCGCCGCTCCGGGCCGGATCGAGGCGAATCTCGCGGTGGGGGATTGACAAGGGTTTAGGGTTCAAGGAGTAGCCGCCGCTGCGGAGAGATGAGAATGGGCGATTTGAACGTCTGTTATGGGCCCGTCTGTCACTGACAGAGGATGTTACATTATAAATTCTGCATCTACATTATTCCCCCAGAAATTTAAAAACATGTAAAAATAAATAAATATAAGATACTCCCTCCGTTTCGGTTTACAAGTCCTGCACGTAGTTCTATGTCGCCAAATTAAGCAACTTAGTATGATGTATATATTACAAAAAATATATCACCGGAAACTTTAGACTTTGTATTTTCCAATGATATAATTTTTATATTATATAATTCAAATTATATAGGTCAAATTGATAACCTAGATATACGCGTAGGCCTTGTAAACTGAAACGGAGGGAGTACTACGGATGCCTACGGAATTTAAAAACACATGATTTTTCAGAGATATCTTGGGATGGTTACAAAAATATAAGCACACAAATTTTACACAAACTAGGAGAGAGACGGAAGGAAGGTGCATTAGACTTTTTAAGTAGGAACAATATGGTAACAGGCTAGGAGCTCATGATAGATATTACAAGGGACAGGCGGTAAAAGAATGAATTATGCAGGAGTTTCAAAAAATCACAATTGTATGATCCAAATGACGCTTGAAGGACTCCGACCCCTTAAGGATTATTATCAAAATCGATCCAAATGGCGGTTTACAAGAGGTGTCTTTTCGCTTAAGGAGGTTGAACAAATCCTAACCGCTCACGGTTAGCCTAATTCTAAAGCTAATTATTCCTAACACTCCCCCTTGGGCAATGCCTTTTCTTGAAAATTTCTTGCATAATCTTCAGGAATCTTCTTGAATAGTCTTGAGAGTGTTCTTGCGTATACATGAGGATGCCCTTGTAAATTTCACTGTCCTTTGTAGATTCTATCATCTTGAAATATGTATCTTTAGAATCTCTCCCCCAAAAACCCCGTGGAAAAATATGAGGAGAGGAGTGTTGTATTTCATATGTTGTTAAAACTCCTTGAAATCCTATGGGAAAATTAAGAGAAAATTATACAACATATATTGATTGTTGTCTCCATGAGAACTCATATGAGGAAAACCTTGGAAAAGGGAAAAACCTCACAGGTAGTTTAGAGAATAATAAATATGCCTTCTGTATTTCCTTTAGAAAACCCCGATGGGGGGAGTATGCCATATGATAATGATAATATAGTGCCTCATTAACAATTTATATGAGAAACTTGAGAGAAAACTCATATAGGTAAAAGAGTGCAATGTGATGTGCCACTGAAAACTCCTTTAAAACCCAATGGGAACAACATAAGGATAAAACTATGTGGCATATCAAAAAACTTGTATTTATATTGTCTCATTAAAACATTTTATGAGAAACCATTAGGGAAAGCTCATTAAGGGAAAAGGAGTACAATATGTATGATCTGAAGATCATCAGCTGGTTATGATATAGGAGTTTACTCCCCCTGAACTTTGCAAATCTCAAAATTGTCTCATACTGATTCCATGAACATAATTATGGAATATAGAAGTTGGTAAAGACATTATGAATAAATCTGTTAGATTTTCATAAGATATGTTTACAAAATATTCTCTATTTAACCCATATGCATCTGAGCAATACAAGTGGTATTATCTTGATAGATAAAGGTAGGCGATTTTGTTGAATCTTGAACAAATGATCTTGAATGTGATCGTTCATTATGTGAAGCCATTAGAGTCTATTTCGAAGACTTCCTTTAGAAGGCTCTACCAGTGAATTAAATTTATGATAAGGCTTTATCGGGATCAGATGACGGTCAATCTATGTGTATCACAAAGTGGTCAAATATTGATCTTTTTGATGAAATTAATCAAGATCTTTTGTGCCTTGAAGATATCAAAGAATATTTCTTACAGCAACTATATACATCTTGTTGGTTGCACTTTAAATAAGTTGACAAATATATTGTCATGATTTACATAGTTTTCATTGATGGTTTGGGATATAGAACCGTGGGTCCCGACATCACTTCATCATACTAACTATGCACACATGATTTTGCATCCCTGTTAGGGATATGACCATATGTGTCTTTGATGTGATTCATCTATATCAAATTTCTACCATGTTTTATGGATATACGAAGGCTGATAGATATGTATTCCTGATGGGTAAACTTGTTTTCATTTGGTTTAATCCAAATCTCCGTCTTAAGATGAGTATGAGTACCTTTCATGTATTGTATAGTCTTTGATGACAAAATCATTGGCATATACATATATAGGTCATGTAGAATCCAATTAGAGAATTTTGTTTATGTCTACATGTAAGCAATCATCATTACATGAGTAATCATGTACAAGGAGGAACTCTCATAGTCAACGGCTGAGCGGCTTGCGGGACGAGGAGTTGCACACCCTCCGCGATGCCCCCTTTATGACCAGACGGCTGAGACCATGACTCATCTTCTGGTGGGCTGTCCCTTCTCGAGGGCGACCTAGCACGAGGCAATTTCCTAGATTCGATTGACGGCCACACCACCGAATGGAGATCGAAGAGACGACTTCATGGACTGGTGTGGTTGCAGGCTTCTTTATCTACCCCCGGAGCTTTTGCGGAAGGGGACGTCCGGTCATGATAAGGAAAATGAAAAAGATAAAAAAATATAGGAGGGTCTATAAAAACGACTTGGTAGCACTTCCGCACAGATGGAGGCTTCTTGCCCCAGTTGCAGCACAACAAGTTTACAGGGGCAATACATGCTATCTCAGTATCTCTCCTCTTCGGGGGAACTTCTCTGGTTAAAATTACCTTCTTACATTACATATACACCACAGAAGAACTCTGATCCTTCAAAAAAACTGATACATGGACTATACTCTAAACTGTGAGGTTCTTATTACTAGTTTATATGTGATGTCAAACAAATCTAGCTGCATAACCGGTTAAAATATGTGATGTCGTCCAACAAATCTAGCTAGCAGGATATGGCATACGTATGAAACAGATCTACTGCTTGAGAAAGATGGATCTTTGCTCTGACCGTCGTACGGGTTACCTATTGAAGATTTGGCCTCCTCATTCCTCAAACCAACTCCACGAGCACAGCGCCGACAAACGCGAGCGGCGACGGTCGGGTCCTCGTGGAGCCACTAGTTGCAGTCGACACACACGTCCCCGTGCTCCTGTGGCACACCATCACGACCGCCGGCAGCTGCTACAAGACGGTGAAGGGGGTGCCTCAGTGGATATTCATCAAGGCGCGCGGTCTTCAACGACAACAGGAATGTTTGTTTGTGTGTGATGCATTTCACTACAGTAGCATTTTCAGCAATGCACAAGTGCGATACTACTGATGAACTCGTTTCTTTCATCATGAGTGCAGAACTAACAGTAACAACACCACAATGCTAACTGACATCTCAGTGCCCATGTTTTCGCTAGATTCAAACAGGCAGGATGCAAACTACCATCGACCAGTTCCCTTGTTTCTCAATGATGAAACCATAAAAACGCCCAACATACCAGTTTCCATGGTCTGAATCTATACAGCCGCCGCATTGCACTCAACAGGCACTGCCAAGACATTTGACAGCATGTTTCTTTCCTATATGACTCTGCACAGCCAAGGTGCCACCTATGCCGCAGGGTTGCCATCATCACAGCTTCCCGTCCCTGCTGGATCCAATGCCCAAAGAGCAAGACTCTGAATCCTTCAAGCCAACTGATGCCGCGGTCCTTATCAGTTTACATCAGAGAAAATCACATTAGTGCATCTCAGTAAAAGAATAATCCAGGGGGGAGCATGGTTGTCAAGGAAATTTCTTCTCTTTGTCCAACTTTGGAATTCTACATCATAGTGAATCTAAAGCAACTGTGAAAGAATTTTAGAAGGTGATGCTATACAGCTTGCAAACTTATTCAGACAAAGGTGTATTTCTAACCAAGTATCTTCCCCATAAAAGGTCTGAATACATCAACTTAAGTTTCACAACATATGGAGAGCATGTATGTATCCTGGACATTTTTTTGTGAAAAAACCTGGATCTTTATTAAACCAGAGTCCCAGAACATTACTGAGAATATCCAATCTTATCCTTCAGTTCATATATGGACTAAAGGCATGACCTTCACAATACCTCAGCAAACACTAATTTAAGAATTAATATCACATAAACGGCTATTATACTCACTCATACTTGTGCACGGAAGAAGACAGCTTTTATAGAGCAACGGGGCAACTTCAGCATAAATATTCAGAAGCCATTAGAGTGTCATTACAAAAGTAACATAGAACTAAGAAAACACAGCCGTTATCAGCAATGGAAGCCTACACTCCCTTTAAGCTACTGGAGGTTAGAAGATAAAAAACAAGTTAGAAAATGAAGATAGAACCAAATTTTAAAATGTTCTTATAAGAAAAAATAGGGAAATTAGAAGAAATAGCATGCGGGAAAATTAGAATAATATTTGTGAAATATTACTGATAGTACTTTTGAAAATATAAAAGAAGGTAACATTTTGAATCTTACTAAACTCTATGGGGTTCCCAGAATACATATATGAGAGTTACAAAATTTTAAAGTTCATATATAATCTTCAATTACTTTCTGGAGTAATGTTCTTTTAATTTTTTCTATAATGAATTTGTTTCGGCAACCACATATGCTAAACAGACCATATTCTGAGGCGCCAAAAAGCCTGTGACGTAGCCGGTAATCCAATAAATAGTTGCAAAACCCTTTTCCAATGAGCCGTTATCTGAAAACTAAGATGAGGCATTTTTGTCACAGTTGCAGCACAGCAAGCTTGCGTGGGCAATGCTGTAATCTCTCGTCTTCGGGGGAAGATCTTTGGTTAAAGCTACCTTCTTAGCTAATATATATACATCACAAAAATACTATGATCCTGCAGAACAACTGATACATGGACTATAGTACTGTAAACTATGAGATTCTTACTGGTTCCGAAGTATCATAAATTATCAGAGCAAATCGCACTAATGCACCAGAGTAAACACAAGGGGCTACAGATCAAAACAGAGATTCCTGAGGAAAAATCCCAGAATCTGACGTTTCAGAAGAAACCTCTCATACAGCGAAGTTTTGTTTTACCAGGTTATGCCATACAGATGGAAAAGGGGCTCCTACAACAGTTTATTTCCTAGGTATCGTCATAGAAACAAGTGTGAATAAGATTTCCAACTTTAGTTTCACAAGACAACACAAAAACATATACATACATGATAAAATGTGCATCATCACCTTCTCACCACCTCTCGACACACAAACTTCAGATCACAGGAGTGCTATTATAGTTGGTCGAACTTGTGCCCAAAAGAGGACAGCTTCATAAAGCAAGGGGCAATGTCTCAGCTTAAATATACTATTCTATTACAGTGGAGCTAAAAAAACGACTTCCATTATCATCAGCAACAGAAGCCTAAAGATCATTTAACCTAGCACTTAGGAGCTGAATAATAGTGCAGGGACCAGAACCATCAGTTACGTCTTTAGAGATTCTTACTTCCGTCCCGCGCAGTATGTTGTACTTGTGCATGGGGATGTCACTGGAGTAATCTAGGCTTTTTGTGTAATAGATGCAGTTGGCGTCAACTGATGGAAACTTATCCGTGTTAACAGACATGCACTTGCAGTACCCACCTAAGAAAATGGCACGGTTGCCAATGTTCTTCACATTCTCGACTACATATCTGTCAGTGTCCATCTTGAGAATCTCCAGGCCATCTTTTCGCTTGATGATGATCAATATTTCCCCAGCAGATTGCAGCAGGTAAGTACAGTTATCATATCCTATCAAGAAATTCCGTATAGCTTCGTCTTCAGACATCTCTGTATCTTCATCGTCAGGCAGCTCAGTAGGATCAGCATTGAAATACTTCATCAGATGAAACATGCCTTCGGCCACAGCACCTGGAAACGGTGACCCCAATCCCAACTCACCATTAGTGTAGATACCTCTGACTGACAGCCTCATCAAAGGGCAAGCATTCCTGTCCTCGTACACAGCAAGACTTTCGCTGCTAGGATCAGCCATGTACACCTTACGGGGTGCGTCACGCAACGAGCCATCAGGCGCATCCACCATCTTGTTGCACAGCAAGAGAAGCGTGGGCGAAGAACCAGGGACCAGAGTAGCAGACTTCACAAACTCGTCAGGCATGGGCGCAACGAAACGAACCATGTATCCTGTGAGAGGATTGAGGACGCTCACCGTTTGATATGACTTGTTGTCAACCAAAACGAAGAGACCATCCCGGGTGGAAACAGCAATGTAATAGCCATGGAGTAGCGGTAGCTCCTTGCGGAGGAAGCGGCCAGTGGCAGTGTTCGCCAACAGGTACGTCTTGCTTGCGTAGACCTTGTCGACGATGACCCAGCGCCTGGGGCGGAAGCGAAGGTCTGAGGTTATCTTGGGGTCGTCGGTGGCAGAGCGCCAGCTTTGGCAGACTGCGCGGAAGTCCATGTAGTAGTCGAGGTCACTGTTGACCAGGAAGCAGTCGGCGATGCGGTTGATGAGGTCGGCCGGGAGGGAGGACCAGTCTGCAAAATCCATGGTGGCAGGAAGGATTGGAGGACTGGGTCCACTTGGATTTTCCATTCTTCCTTTTAGCAGCTGAGCAGTGACCTTTTTATCATGCTTAATCTGCACAATAACAGAGAAAATAAGTTCATCCTGAATATCACGTTACTGCCATCCAACCAGATCAACTGCCGTGTGTACCATATTACTTGCCCTGTATTTCCTTTGTGGATTTTTGAGTACCTTCTTTCTGGAAGGAGCCAACCCCCGGTTTTTCTTGATCTGCGTGAGTTTGGATTTGTCTATTTAGACAGGCGTATAAGGAAACATAAAAAACATGCGGTAGGATACAGTTCAGATTCAGTCAAAAAGAATAATTTACCTCATATGAGATTCGACATTAACATTCATGTAAATATTTCATAATTTTATTTAAAAAAATGCTACTCCCTCTGTCCCAAAATAGATGTCTCAAATTTGTCAAAATTTGGATGAATGTAGACACTATTTAGTATATAGATTCATCCAAAATTTAAAAAACCTAAGACATCTATTCTTGGACGGAGGGAGTATATTTTCTGGTGATGAGCACAGATGTCGATCTTTTTTTCATGTATACCTTCAAATTTGTAGAATTGACTGAAAACTGAAAAGTCTCTCTCCATGGAGACACCATCTATATTTCTTTAGCACGGGTTGTTTTTAAATCGAGTAGGACAGACGGAGTAATGAATTATTGTTTGGAATGCATGTAATTTTTCTTATTCTTTCCACAAAAAATTGCTTCGTTTGGGAACATGGATGGCGCCTGGTTAATGGACGGATACAGTTGCGTTAACACATCGACATGCGCGGCCTCCATTCCTGATCTCCTCCATGTAAAAATGACCAGCTTTTAGGGTTAGGGAGAGAGAGAGAGGGATGTACTCACAGTGGTCAAGGTGGCGAGGTATCGGCAGGTGAAGGAGGCCGTGGTGGTGATGCCGACGCCGCGAAGCCCCATGCGGCCACGCATACGCCGGCCGCCGCGAGGTCTGGCCGGATAGCCGGGAACCTTGGGAAGAATCGCCGATCCGGGACGGAATCGCGCCGAATCGAGAAGAATCTCGCGGCGGGGAAGGCGCCGGAATGGGGAGGGGAGGGGATTCGACGAGGGTTTATAAGGTTCATGGAGGAGATGTCGTGGGCTGGTGGCCATGAGAGCGACTGATTTGGGAACGATGCCCATGGGCTATTATTGGGCTGGGCACTGGATTTTCACTGACGGTACGACCATCCGTTCTGGACCCGTCAGTCAGTGAAAAATACATTACTCACACCTCTCTATATATTTTTTCGCGAATCGACAGAAATGGAAAACCATATACTGCACAAATTTCTAGAACGTAAAAACATATAGAACTACAAAATAAACAAAAGAATAAACTGTTATTTCTACAGATTACTACAGAGTTACAAAACATATGACTTATTGCGGTGCTGTTTTTGGGTGGTTTAAGAAAACGAGCACACCAAGTCTCCGAACAAACTAGGGACATCGAAAAGAAATTGTATCGGACCTTTCAAACGAAAACAATAATGAGAAAATTTTCCTTGAAATAGGAGCCAAGTAAAGGCACAATCCAAGGGCTCTTGTAGAAACAATTCCTAGGGATTCATCAAATTATCGGAAATTCTTACAAAACTGTCACATTTAAGAACATCCTAAATACACATTTAATTCTGCATACACGTGCAATGTAAAAATAGAGATACTACAGTGAAGCCTTAATTCCTTTGTAATAACATGAGAAGCTTTCAAAGTATATACCACCGCTCACGGCAACTCCGTGCTGCCCTCTCAATAGTTTCGAACATCAATGAAACATTTAGCACACACCTTATAAAAATGCGATGAAGTGTCTCTAAGAGAAGAATTCAGACCTATAAGAAAGAGACCGAAGAGGGGAGGAGGCATTGCAAGCGAGTGAGAGTGATGGAACCCGAACAGGAAGGGTCGAGCGAGACAAAAACATGGGTGTCGGTGGTGGCGGCCCAATTAACCATGGGTCATGGTCTTTTCGGCCCTTTGGGACATCTTGTCCAAATTGTTGGATATATAAGCAATTTAACAGAAGATTTAATCCAAGTAAAGAGTGTATAAAACATGACTAAGATAATAGAAATTAAACTAGTCATGCAATTTACCAATCAGTAGAGGACATCAAGTCTAAGACAGTTTGCTGAAACAATTATTTGAAGTATGATATGAAGTAGTTATGCAACAGGAGGTACTGCATAAGTGGAACCGTTTATGTTGGTGTTGGAGTTGTCACCCATGTCATGAAAGAGGTTGTCGAACTCCGGCAAGAAGTCGTCGGTGTCCGTGGCAATGTCCATGATGAAGATGTCGTCGCTGTCCGTGAAGAAGTCCATGAAGAAGCTAATAGGTGTTGTAGCCTGTTCGTAAGCCACAAGATGGGATGGGAAAGAACTGGTAGGTAGCACAAAGCTCTGGAACTGAAGACGAAGTGTTGTCTTGATGTATGCACCGATAGGAGCGATCTCTCTTATATAGGCATAGGAGGGAGAGACGAACAGGCTGCGCAAGAATACGAAAAGAAGAGTCTGGATATTAACCGAACAGTGAGCGGCCTAAGCCCGTTTAGTTCGTAATAAAACTCCACTTATATTTACTATTCTGCTCTCTGCATCCCTGGGCGCATTTGTGAGGCGAACCATGTATGTCATCGTGGTTACGTAGATCCTCTTATTACATAGTCAAAGTCCATCAGCCATTATTATTAAGCGTACCGCTTATCGACAAATTCATGGATAGGGAGAGTGTACATGTTATATGTCCATGAGGCAAAGTTGCGGCGTGGGCAACACACGAACAAATATCAACTCCATAACACGTCGCAATATATAGGGATATGTGATTAGACGTGTTTGTTTTCATAGTCATCCCAACACCCCATCGAACTGTCGCAAAGTATGAGTACTTAATTTGCATGACGTGTGCTATGTATTATTGTCTCGTCACGCCAATGACCATACCATCGTGACAGAAAATTAGGTCACGGTCATAAGAAACGGAGAATGCATTGAGGAGATGAGGTTATGGGTGATGCGGTTGTGCGGTGGTTACGGCGTATAGAAGTAGAAAACATTAAAAACTCTTTCACAACAATCTATCTCGATTGTATGTCTTTTTTTCCGTCGCATGCCATTTATGGTTATGCAGATCGTGTGACCCATTGGCAAAAATACATAGGTCCTTAGACATATAGGCTATCGAATTTTCTATATGCGTACTTGATTTGCACGTAGCATGCTCTGAAGCATCGTGTCGTCGAGCCAATGACTGTACTATTCTCTGCGGTAGTCGTCGTGTTGAGAAGTAAGAAACATTAAAACTTCTTTGACACCAGGTTGTCTCTCTGCCTCGTATTTCCCAAAACCGTCCAAAACTGATGCTTGAAATGACCAAACAATATTTAAAGATACACGAACGCACACATAAGACACAAAAATAACTTATTACGTCATACCTTTTTACTTTAAAGTCCCAGACAACATGAGAGATGTACAGTGACTTAGCAAAACAAAAGCATGAAAAAAACATAATCTAAAAAAAACTACTTCTTCTACCTCTTGGAAGGGCCTGCCTCACCATCGTCGCGACAACGGATCCTGCTGGATGCGGAACCGCCATCGTGGTGGTGGTGGTCGTCGCCGGCATAGGAGTAACCTAGCCCGCTGCTCGATGTTGACTCCTCTTTTTTGTCATCTTCCTCCTCAATCTCCGTCTCCTGGTATTCATTCTAGTATTCCTCTCCCTCGGCATCTTCGCCTTCCTGCTCCTCACTCTCCTCCACATCGTAGTCCTCATCGTCATTGGTATAATCCCGCAACTTGTTATGCCAAAACTCCCTTCATCTTGGTCGCCTCCAGCCGAGATACAACCAAGATACAATAAGAAAAGTATAAGAACCTACGTTAGCAAATAATACTATGAACGCTGCCAGTTCAATTGTTTTTAATATAGTAGAAAATAAAAATTCATCAATTTCTTATCTTTTTTGTTTATGTTTTTCTTCTTTATTTCTTTTCATCATGTTGTTCAAGAGGCTAGATGTATTTGGTATCATTTGATATGAACATATTACCATTTATTGAAAAAAAAATCTCAAACTTCATAGACGATCAACATAACTTTTGTATTCCCTCCGTCCGAAAACAAGTGAATTGCATTTGTCAAGATACATGTGTATATATATACAAATCTAAATCACTTATTTTCGGGCAAAGTGAGTCATATGTATTTCTTTTCAGATTTCGATACACCAAAAGTATCTAAAAGAAGCGTGGATCGGCGGGTGTATATATGCGTGTACCCCTACTTATTAGAAAAACCGATGTCGAAAGAAAAGACACACAGCAGCAGCAGAATTATAAGCATCGATATTAGCAGCAGTATATTATGAATGCCAAAATTTATTTCTTTTCGACTGTAGCAGAAAATAATTGTCGATTGTGAGACACAATACTATTAATTAACAACGCACTCGAATTGCATTACTGTGAGCTAGAAGGGTCAAGGACATGACCGGCGAAGACGACGGCCCCGGAGACCTCCTCCACAATGTAAAACGCGAACGGGTGGTCGGCGACGAACTCCTTGGGGGTTTCCTCCTTCCTGGCGCACTGCTTCTTGCGGCCAATGACGGCGGTGCAGGCCGCCGCCTTGGTGCCTTCCTCGTTCACCTCCACGACCGCCTTGTGGAACACCTCGTCCAGGCGCACGTCGCAGACGCGCTGCTCCACCAGGCCGGACAGGTCGGCCTCGTTGGTGAATGCCTCCAGCAGCCCCAGGCCTTTCAGGACTTTGACGAGGCTGCAGAAGAAGGAGAGCTTGAACCTAGGCAGCAGGACCTTCCTTACGTTGCTTGTGTACTTGGGCACGTGGTCGAGCACCGAGCCGCCGCCGGCGAGAGCGTCGACCATGGCGCGTAGCCCGTCGGGCTTGCCAGGGAGGAAGACGCACATCGAGTACTGTCCCTGGGCGGCAGAGGCCTTGCCACCCTTGTAGGGGAGCTTGAGCACCTTGAAATCTTTGTGGTAGGAGAGGAAGAGCCTACGATCTCCGGGCCCGAAGGTCATGAAGGGGACGTCGACGGCGGCGCCGCCATGGCGGTGGAACTTGTGGTTTTTGGCACTACAGGAAAGACTTAAGGTGCCGACGGCCGGCCGGCTACGCCGACGGCCTAGCAACCTTCCTGGCCAGCTAACCAGCCTGGCCGTCGGCATAGGGACAGCCGTCGGCGTAGGTGACGGTGCCGAGGGTAGCCGTCGGCATAACGTGGCCGTCGGCATAGTACAGAGGGCTGTGCCGACGGTGGCCATCTGCATAGCCCTCGGCGTAGCCCCAGTTTAGACACGGCGATGGAAACGGCGTTAGGCACACAGGTTGTGCCGACGGCCTGGCCGTCGGCACAGCTCTTTGAAAAAATTTATTTGGTATGTGCCGACGGCCTAGCCATCGGCGTAGGCCTTCAGATTTTTTTTCCTTTTATCTCATTGTTTTTTGAAAAATCATAACTAAATCATTCTAATTCAGAAAAATACAAATAATATATCAAAATTTGCAGAAAAGTAAGACCTATCTATCTACACTCAAATATTACACATTTATAAAAAAATAAGTGAAACATAAAACATTATATATAGTTTAAAACAGGTATTATAAATTCAAAAACGATCCAAACAACGTAAAACCTTCGTGTGGTGTCATATTATGTGACATAGTTAGAAGGAAAAAATATCAAACTTGGTATATAGATTATGTCTCAGAAAAACCTTCACAAAATGACATATCTCGTTCAAGGTTTTTGGCTTTCGGGTCAAATGACCAATGTTATGGCTAGAATGAAGGCATAGTTTGTGATAATGTGTCCATATTATGCATATATGTGCATCATGGGATGGCGAACAATGTTTCAGGAGGAAGTTTTTCTTTTCGTTGCATCAAAAAGTCATTTTCTATTTTCCGAGTGTAAAAAACGGACGGTTTTGTGAAGCAACCACCAAATGGCTAATTCAAAATACTACCTTCACATTTTTCAAAAATACTAGACCACCTTACCTGGATAATATCATAACAGAGGGATTTCAAACATTTCCGTCTATCCCTGGTGAAAAAGACAAATTCCTGCCGAATCGGTAGGAAGTGGATCAGATATGAACTACAGGTACATGCTCGGATGCTCATGATTTTTTACAAAAATCATTTTTAGGTTCAAAATATGTTCTTTCATCATAGATCCACTTCAAGTTTAGCGAGTCTCAGCTCCGAGCTAAGAATCTTCATGCCCGCCCTTCGACAAAGTTTAACGATATTTTAAAACGGGCATCATAAATTCAAAAACGATCCAAACAACATGAAACCTTCGCGTGATGTCATATTATGTGACATAGTTAGAAGGAAAAATATCAAACTTGGTATATTGATTATGTCTCAAAAAACCTTCACAAAATGACCTATCTCGTTCGAGGTTTCTTGGCTTTCAGGTCAAATGACCAATGTTATGGCTAGAATGAAGGCATAGTTTGTGATAATGTGTCCATATTATGCATAATTATGCATCATGGGATGGCGAACAATGTTTCAGGAGAAAGTTTTCCTTTTTGTCGCACCAAAAAGCCGTTTTCCATTTACCGAGTGCAAAAAAACGGACGATTTTGTGAAGCAACTACCAAATGGCTAATTCAAAATACTACCGTCACATTTTTCAAAAATACTAGACCACCTTACATGGATAATTTTATAACACGGGGATCTTAAACATTTCCGTCTATCCCTGATGAAAAAGACAAATTCCTGCCGAATCGGTAGGAAGTGGGTCAGATATAAACTACAGGTACATAATTGGATGCTCATGATTTTTACAAAAATCATTTTTAGGTTCAAAATATGTTGTTTCATCATAGAACCACTTCAAGTTTAGCGAGTCTCAGCCCCGAGCTAAGAATCTTCATGTCCGCCCTTCGACAAAATTCAACGATAGTTTAAAACGGGCATCATAAATTTAAAAACGATCCAAACAACGTGAAACCTTCGCGTGGTGTCATATTATGTGACATAGTTATAAGGAAAAATATCAAACTTGGTATATTGATTATGTCTCAAAAGAACCTTCACAAAATGACCTATCTTGTTCGAGGTTTCTTGACTTTCGGGTCAAATGACCAATGTTATGGCTAGAATGAAGGCATAGTTTGTGATAATATGTCCATATTATGCATATATGTGCATCATGGGATGGCGAACAATGTTTCAGGAGGAAGTTTTTCTTTTCGTTGCATCAAAAAGTCATTTTCTATTTTCCGAGTGTAAAAAACGGACGGTTTTGTGAAGCAACCACCAAATGGCTAATTCAAAATACTACCTTCACATTTTTCAAAAATACTAGACCACCTTACATGGATAATATCATAACAGAGGGATTTCAAACATTTCCGTCTATCCCTGGTGAAAAAGACAAATTCCTGCCGAATCGGTAGGAAGTGGATCAGATATGAACTACAGGTACATGCTCGGATGCTCATGATTTTTTACAAAAATCATTTTTAGGTTCAAAATATGTTCTTTCATCATAGATCCACTTCAAGTTTAGCGAGTCTCAGCTCCGAGCTAAGAATCTTCATGCCCGCCCTTCGACAAAGTTTAACGATATTTTAAAACGGGCATCATAAATTCAAAAACGATCCAAACAACATGAAACCTTCGCGTGATGTCATATTATGTGACATAGTTAGAAGGAAAAATATCAAACTTGGTATATTGATTATGTCTCAAAAAACCTTCACAAAATGACCTATCTCGTTCGAGGTTTCTTGGCTTTCAGGTCAAATGACCAATGTTATGGCTAGAATGAAGGCATAGTTTGTGATAATGTGTCCATATTATGCATAATTATGCATCATGGGATGGCGAACAATGTTTCAGGAGAAAGTTTTCCTTTTTGTCGCACCAAAAAGCCGTTTTCCATTTACCGAGTGCAAAAAAACGGACGATTTTGTGAAGCAACTACCAAATGGCTAATTCAAAATACTACCGTCACATTTTTCAAAAATACTAGACCACCTTACATGGATAATTTTATAACACGGGGATCTTAAACATTTCCGTCTATCCCTGATGAAAAAGACAAATTCCTGCCGAATCGGTAGGAAGTGGGTCAGATATAAACTACAGGTACATAATTGGATGCTCATGATTTTTACAAAAATCATTTTTAGGTTCAAAATATGTTGTTTCATCATAGAACCACTTCAAGTTTAGCGAGTCTCAGCCCCGAGCTAAGAATCTTCATGTCCGCCCTTCGACAAAATTCAACGATAGTTTAAAACGGGCATCATAAATTTAAAAACGATCCAAACAACGTGAAACCTTCGCGTGGTGTCATATTATGTGACATAGTTATAAGGAAAAATATCAAACTTGGTATATTGATTATGTCTCAAAAGAACCTTCACAAAATGACCTATCTTGTTCGAGGTTTCTTGACTTTCGGGTCAAATGACCAATGTTATGGCTAGAATGAAGGCATAGTTTGTGATAATATGTCCATATTATGCATATATGTGCATCATGGGATGGCGAACAATGTTTCAGGAGGAAGTTTTTCTTTTCGTTGCATCAAAAAGTCATTTTCTATTTTCCGAGTGTAAAAAACGGACGGTTTTGTGAAGCAACCACCAAATGGCTAATTCAAAATACTACCTTCACATTTTTCAAAAATACTAGACCACCTTACATGGATAATATCATAACAGAGGGATTTCAAACATTTCCGTCTATCCCTGGTGAAAAAGACAAATTCCTGCCGAATCGGTAGGAAGTGGATCAGATATGAACTACAGGTACATGCTCGGATGCTCATGATTTTTTACAAAAATCATTTTTAGGTTCAAAATATGTTCTTTCATCATAGATCCACTTCAAGTTTAGCGAGTCTCAGCTCCGAGCTAAGAATCTTCATGCCCGCCCTTCGACAAAGTTTAACGATATTTTAAAACGGGCATCATAAATTCAAAAACGATCCAAACAACATGAAACCTTCGCGTGATGTCATATTATGTGACATAGTTAGAAGGAAAAATATCAAACTTGGTATATTGATTATGTCTCAAAAAACCTTCACAAAATGACCTATCTCGTTCGAGGTTTCTTGGCTTTCAGGTCAAATGACCAATGTTATGGCTAGAATGAAGGCATAGTTTGTGATAATGTGTCCATATTATGCATAATTATGCATCATGGGATGGCGAACAATGTTTCAGGAGAAAGTTTTCCTTTTTGTCGCACCAAAAAGCCGTTTTCCATTTACCGAGTGCAAAAAAACGGACGATTTTGTGAAGCAACTACCAAATGGCTAATTCAAAATACTACCGTCACATTTTTCAAAAATACTAGACCACCTTACATGGATAATTTTATAACACGGGGATCTTAAACATTTCCGTCTATCCCTGATGAAAAAGACAAATTCCTGCCGAATCGGTAGGAAGTGGGTCAGATATAAACTACAGGTACATAATCGGATGCTCATGATTTTTACAAAAATCATTTTTAGGTTCAAAATATGTTGTTTCATCATAGAACCACTTCAAGTTTAGCGAGTCTCAGCCCCGAGCTAAGAATCTTCATGTCCGCCCTTCGACAAAATTCAACGATAGTTTAAAACGGGCATCATAAATTTAAAAACGATCCAAACAACGTGAAACCTTCGCGTGGTGTCATATTATGTGACATAGTTATAAGGAAAAATATCAAACTTGGTATATTGATTATGTCTCAAAAGAACCTTCACAAAATGACCTATCTTGTTCGAGGTTTCTTGACTTTCGGGTCAAATGACCAATGTTATGGCTAGAATGAAGGCATAGTTTGTGATAATATGTCCATATTATGCATAATTATGCATCATGGGATGGCGAACAATGTTTCAGGAGAAAGTTTTTCTTTTCGTCGTACCAAAAAGCCGTTTTCCATTTACCGAGTGCAAAAAACGGACGATTTTATGAAGCAACTACCAAATGGCTAATTCAAAATACTACCGTCACATTTTTCAAAAATACTAGACTACCTTACATGGATAATTTCATAATATGGGGATCTCAAACATTTCCGTCTATCTCTGGTGAAAAAGACAAATTCCTGCCGATCGGTAGGAAGTAGGTCAGATATGAACTACAGGTACATGATCGGATGCTCATGATTTTTTACAAAAATCATTTTTAGGTTCAAAATATGTTGTTTCATCGTAGATCCACTTCAAGTTTAGCGAGTCTCAGCCTCGATCTAAGAATCTTCATGTCCGCCCTTCGACAAAGTTTAACGATAGTTTAAAACGGGCATCATAAATTCAAAAACGATCCAAACAACGTGAAAACTTCGCGTGGTGTCATATTATGTGACATAGTTAGAAGGAAAAATATCAAACTTGGTATATTGATTATGTCTCAAAAAACCTTCACAAAATGACCTATCTCGTTCGAGGTTTCTTGACTTTCGGGTCAAATGACCAATGTTATGGCTAGAATGAATGCATAGTTTGTTCATATTATGCATAAGTGTGCATCATGAGATGATGAACAATGATTCAGGAGGAAGTTTTCCTTTCCGTCGCACCAAAAAGCCGTTTTCCATTTTTCGAGTGCAAAAAACGGACGGTTTTGTGAAGCAACCACCAAATGGCTAATTCAAAATACTACCGTCACATTTTTCAAAAATACTAGACAACTTTATATGGATAATTTCATAACACGGGTATCTCAAACATTTCCGTGTATCCCTGGTGAAAAAGACAAATTCCTGCCGAATCGGTAGGAAGTAAGTCAGATATGAACTACAGGTACATGATCGGATGCTCATGATTTTGTACAAAAATCATTTTTAGGTTCAAAATATGTTGTTTCATCATAGATCCACTTCAAGTTTAGTGAGTCTCAGCCCCGAGCTAAGAATCTTCATGTCCGCCCTTCGACAAAGTTTAACGATAGTTTAAAACGGGCATCATAAATTCAAAAACGATCCAAACAACGTGAAACCTTCGCGTGGTGTCATATTATGTGATATAGTTAGAAGGAAAAATATCAAACTTGGTAAATTGATTATGTCTCAAAAAAACCTTCACAAAATGACCTATCTCGTTCGAGGTTTCTTGACTTTCGGGTCAAATGACCAATGTTATGGCTAAAATGAATGCATAGTTTGTGATAATGTGTTCATATTATTCATAAGTGTGCATCATGAGATGACGAACAATGATTCAGGAGGAAGTTTTCCTTTTCGTCGCACCAAAAAGCCGTTTTCTATTTTTCGAGTGCAAAAAACGGACGGTTTTGTGAAGCAACCACCAAATGGCTAATTCAAAATACTACCGTCACATTTTTCAAAAATACTAGACCACCTTATATGAATAATTTTATAACACGGGGATCTCAAACATTTCCGTCTATCCCTGGTGAAAAAGACAAATTCCTGCCGAATCGGTAGAAAGTAGGTCAGATATGAACTACAGGTACATGATCGGATGCTCATGATTTTTTACAAAAATCATTTTTAAGTTCAAAATATGTTGTTTCATCGTAGATCCACTTTAAGTTTAGCGAGCCTCAGTTCCGAGCTAAGAATCTTTATGCATGCCATTTTAAACGGGCAAATGAAATTATGATAAGAATCACGACATAGTTTGTGATAAGTTGATATTGATATCATATTTGGATTCCTCTCATTTTTATAATCAATTTAGACATATTATTTGCCGAATTCTGGTTTACAGATTTAAAGATATTAATTATTCCATATTAAATAAAAATACAAATAAAAATAAAATCATTATATTTTTATTTGAATTCAATAATATTTTTACTTTTCATTGTTGTTTTACTTAAATAATTGCTTATAATTTTAAAAATACAACCATATGACATGATGATATAAGAGTTAATAGGAATGATATCATAGTATTGACAACAATGAGTAAATTGTTTTGCGGAAAAAGATTCTGAAGGAACGAGGAAGTTAAGCGCGCTAGAGCTGGAGTAGTGCTAGGATGGGTGACCGAACGGGAACTTTGACTAAGACTGCAATTTAATCAATTATTAAATATAAATAGTGTTAAAATGATTAAAGCTGGAGATTAAGGAGTCAAATAATTCAAAGATTTAAAAAAAATAAAAAAATATTTTAGGCTATGCCGACGGCCTGGCCGTCGGCGTAGCTCCATTCCTGTGCCGACCAAGCCGTCGGCGTAGCTCCAGGCTGAACCGTTAGTCAAGACGGCCGTTGACTGACACGCGGGGCCCACTGGAAGACGCTATGCCGAGGAGGGAGGGCTATGCCGACGGCCACAAAGCTGTGCCGACGAGGACATATGCCGAGGGGGCTACGCCGACGACCACCGTCGGCACAGCCTGTGCCGACGACAATTTGGCGCTGTGCCGACGGCAGCCGGCCGTCGGCGTAGCAAATTTTTCCTGTAGTGTGGTGAGCTTCTCCGGGAAGCGGTTTTTCCACACGCCCTTGAAGTAGATGGCGTTCGTGAGCACGAACCTGGAGAGGTAGGTCAGGGATCCCTTGGGCAGGATCTCTGAGATGAGATTGTTCGTGGCCGCCGCCACCCAGTTGTTGATCTCCTGCCGGATCTTCTCCCTGTCACCCTGCAGGCAGGAATACACGAGGCATATGGTAGAGAAGAAGATACGATAACAATGGACAACGGCGAGAGGAGAAGAAGGTTAGGGTTCGCTCTTACCTTCTCGAAGTCGACGGCACGAATCTCGGCCTTGTAGGACTCGGCGGCGGTGTTGTAGTATGCCGGGGTGAGCTCCATGTCTTCTTGGTGGAACACGCCGTAGGCGTAGGTCACGAGCGGCCCGGCGGATCCGGACGGGTCGGCGGCGAGGCCGCGCACGAACCCGGCTACATCGTCAGACGAAGAGGCGCCGAGGAGGGCGAGGATCTCGTCGAGGGTTTTGCCGTGGGCTCCGGCGGCCACCAGGCCGAGCGTGGTGTAGACGGACAGAGGGGAGAAGGCGACGTTGCCGTCGTTCTCGGCGAGCTCCTTCGCCAGGCGGAGTGCGAACGCCGTCAGGCCGCCGGAGTCGACCGACGCGCGCGCCTTCTTGCTGGGCCTCGCCTCCTCCTGGTCTGCCATGCTGCGAATGCGATGAGTACATATATAGGCACGGGAGGATGATATAGATTGACAGAAGACGCCGCAGGGGGGTATATATAGTACAAATGTAATATGGAAATTATGTTAGGTGCTAAACCCTAATTGCTGAGAGATTGTTTGGGAGCGGGCTACCGTCCGATTTGTGACCGTCAAACAACGGGGTTCGATCCCTCCATTGAATCTCATCCAATCGGATGGTGACCCAAGTCAAGGTTCAGACAATCGGATAGTTTCAGAAAAGAAAACTTCAGACTTTGGGATTCAGTGATAAACTCCCGACGAAGTATACAACAACCAAAACTGCATACTTTGGGGGGAGCAGCAAAAAAAAAAGTATAATGTTCGCACTGTTGCACGCAATGAAAGCATTAATATTGGGATTATTTTACTCTATCATCACGTAGTAGGTCTTAATTTGGTGTTTTGACGAATTGTTGATTACGGAAGCTCTTCAATTTTTATTTTTTCCGTAACACTTAAGAACAATATCAACCGTGACATATACAAAGTTAAAGAAAGATGTTTTTCTAGAAGACGTATCAGTTGCAAAGAAGAACGGTCTTGACAAATAGCTACATATATAGCCACACTCCCACACAACGGCACTTGGTGTTACAACACACTCCAATGACAAGCACACAACAAGGATTGCCGATGTATGCCGACCGCCATTGTCGGCACAGTGCCGTGCTGGCATCAACACAGCTCAATGGCAGTCGGCATAGCTCCATATGCCGACGGTTTAGACTGGCCATCGGCATGTAAAACTGACGGATCAGCCGTTTGACGGCGTCGCCAGCTATGCCAACGGCCTGGTCGTCATCTTACCTTACCATATCGCCCTCTATTGGAGCACTCCTGAGGATATATGCTGACAGGTCCTTGAAGATATGCCGGCGGCTTCCCTTGACACGTGGCAGGCGCTCAACTGGAGGAAGGAGGTATGCTGACGGCCGTGCCGTCGGCTTTTCTTGGGAGCTATGGCCGTTGGCACATAGAATTACACCACGATAAAAATAAAACCCCAACTATTTCCTATTTAGGCAAATATACTAAGCGCTCCGGGATTTTAACATCTAGAATGGTCCAACAATAGTTAAAAAATTCCTAGCTAGCAATTAACTTTGCTTAAAGTCCACAACAATTACAACTTAGGCATCCAAATTCTGGTTTTATATATAAACACTTCGTGTTGTTCTAGTAATTGCAAAAAGTATATCGCAATAACAAATCTATTCTGAGCCGATATATTTCTCTTTAGTACCATGCAAAAAAAAACTAATGCAAAGACAACTAAATCATAGGAAATAAAAGCATTAATGTGGTAAAATGGAAAAGAGCTATGCGGCACAGCTCTATGCTATCAAACGCGCATCAACCGGTGGTTTCCAGTGCCAAGTGTCCATAACCATTGCCGACGGTCAAGCTATGTCGATGGAGTCGGTCGGCATATCTGTAGCTACACAGAAGGTCGATCTGTGCTAACATTTTTTCTTGCCGTATGCACCTAGGACCTATGCCGATGGCTGTCAGCATAGCAAAGGCCATCGGCAATGCTCCTCATTCCTTTACTATTAGGACTCCACAAGCTACCCAGGCAAAGCCTTCATGGAGACAACACCATGTCACCGATAACGCTTAGTATGACATGCCAAATGTAGGGTTTCCCCTAGTGCTTGGGAGGGAATCACAATTGGGACCATGACATCGCCCATAAGGAGAGGACGATGTCGATGCACAATTCATCACAATCAGATCCATAATGGAGCCGAAAACAAGACATACCATCGCAAAAGAGACCATCTCATGTCTTCAATAGGGAGAAAGGCTCAAACAACCGCCAACACTACAATGACCAACACCGGAAAAATCTGGATGGTGGATCATCCGCCTAGCTTACAACAATGCACTAAGAGCACAACACGGATCTCGCCTCTAGTATTATCTGTTACGTTGTTGTTTACCGCAGCCACAACTATTTCTTCAAGCGTCTAGACGAGACACCTTTAGTTGATATAGGGATAACCCTACGCCACTTTGTTGCAGAAGCAACCATAATGCTCCATCGCCTCCACACAATCGATGCCTCGGATCCACCTAACCAAGCAATCTGATCCGCTCAAGGGAGTCACACGAAATCGCACCGGTACCACCTAGGATTTGTCAGGAAACACCCTCTAGTAGCAACGAGGTGAAGTGGTGCAACGGAGAAGCAAGACGACTATATAGTTGGATCTAGCTTCCCAATGCGGCCCTCATGAGCCACATTATTAGGACGGTGTTTTGGGATTTTACGTCGATCATGCATGCCGAAGAGATCGGCATTTGATGCTACCTTCGTGACGGTGTGTAGCACCCCGGGTAAAACCACTACTAGAAAATCGCTATTATTTTTATTATGCGCTTCACCATGACATCATCATGCATTTGTTTGATAAAAACTATTTTACAAAGGTCTATTTTGTTTTTGCAAACACCCCCGTCTTAATTCAAATCAAACTTCGGTTGTCCAGATATTTTGTTTTGACTAAATGATTTACAAAAGTTCTTTGAAATAAATATATAAATAAAACCCTAAATATTTTAATTGGGGAAGGCAGCCAAACCAGGCCAAACCCGGCCCAGCCGGCCACCTCCATTCTAGCCTAGACCAAACCCTAGACCAGCCCAAACCCTAACCTACCCTTCCCACAAACCCTAACTCTATCTGCCCAAGCACCCTGCCGCCGCCACCCATCCACCCGTGGTACAACACACACACACGCACGCGCACTGCACACACACACACCAGCCCGACCAACTCTCCTTGGCCCCACCGCCCACCAACCGAGCCACCCACCCCGCGTTTCTCCTCCCGTTCTTCTATGCGCCGCCCTCCCCACCCGATCGATCCGCCGCCGCCACCCCCTTCCCTGCCTCCTCAAGCCGGCCCCGCCGCCAGCGCCCTGCACATCACCCTTGCGCGCAAGCGCTTGTAGCGCCGCCTCTCCCTCCTCTTCCCCGCGCGGAGCAACCGTCCGCCGTTCGCCGACCGCCTTCCTCCACCTCGGCTCGCGGTCTCCCGTCCTCTCGAGCTCGGGTCGTCGCCAGAGCGCGTCCTCTCACCGAACTGCCCCGACGACAACCTCCAGCGGCCGCGAGCTCCGTCGCTCTTCCTCTCTGGCCGCCACCAGGGGCGCAACCGGGCTCCCTTCCGCCTCCGACCTGAGCATGTGCTCGAGGTATGGGCCTCGCCACGGCCCTCTCCACTTCCCTCTGCCTCGGCCTCTGCGAGGCCGCCGTCGAAACGCTGCGGCATGGCTGCGCACCACCTCGCCCATGTTTTGCCGCCTCGCGTCGCTGGCGCCATCTTCCTGTGAGCACCACACGAACGTGAAGCCATATGAAGTGTGATCCTGTGATGTTGTTGGTGTTGTCCAGTAGGAGAACCTCTTCTGATGTTGGTGTGCATCGATGTGGGGAGGAGTCTCCGTTCTGCCCCGTCTTTCGTTGCCAAATTGGCCTCCTCTTGTGACACCGAGATCTTCGATGCAGATGCGAGGAGCCAAAACCGATGAACCATATTGAACCTGGTGCCGTCTCTTCAAGTTCACCATCTGATGGAGGTGCCAAATTACCAAAACTCCGACAAGGACGATCCATGTCAAGGTCTCCTTCCCGGAACGCCATGTTCTCCCTCACGGATCCGGTGACCGGAACCCCGAAGACCCGTTCTCGGATGCCGAGACCCCGAAGACCGATCCTGGACCCCCTTCGAGCCCCCAAGATCGTCGAGCCCATCTAATGTGTGACCCCTATCTTATCCGCCCTATTTTTGTAATATAACATCTATCTTGTTGCATAATTAAATTGTCATGCTTGCATACATATTGTGGGTGTTTCGACGATTCACCTAAATTAAATATAGAGGCCATATGCGGGCGAATCTAGTCTAATATTGGCTCCATTTAAAATTGTGTAGTGAACCGATGCCACTTGTTAAGACAACATTTAAATTGCGGGGTATCTAAACAACATGAAACCTCTAAATAATTGTTGGGACCCCGGTTCCGTTTAATATTGCCTAATTGCATCGCATCCTTGCCTTGTCATGCATCATATCATGATCATGCCGATTCTTTCGCATTAGTTGTAATTGTTGCATCGCTTGTTCCTTTTAGTGTTTTGCTTCTTCCCGGATTAGGCCGATAAGTGGATGTGAGCTTCGCTCCGATCTTCGAATAAACCTTCGACAATGTTTTCAGGCGAGCATTCTCCCCCTTTCTACCTATTTTACCTTTATAGTCTTTATTCCTTCCTGTTGATCTATTGCTATATGTGTTGCGATGTTCTAGTTTTCGAACTCGTGATATCCCTTGCAGCCTTATATTGCCTTGGACACATCCTATTACCTGTTGCTTGGTAGATAGTTGGACTTGCGTGTCGTAGTCGCTTGCTCAAGTGTTGTTGCGTGTCGTCAAGTACCACAGTTGTTGGAAGACTGCCATATGTTTAATGTTGGAGATGATTATGGCTTTAATTACCGTTTAATAACTAAAACTGAAGTAGGTAAATAATGCAGAGGCACAGGTGGGCAATAGATGTTATTTGGTTTTTAACCGTCCACTTGTGTCCCGTAGGACCCCGAGTACTTGATACCTGTTCTTTGAACATTCGCACTATCCGCATGTGGGACCATGAATCCCCCTAGCCAGAGCTTGAGTCATATTTATTTCTTGGGGCCACAAAGTAGTTTGGGGCATTATTACTATCCTGTACTTATGCCATGCTTTACTGCTTATTTACGATTGCGCGTGGAGCGTCTGTACTGTTTAGAAACAAATGTGGAATGTTTTCGCGGTATCGACAAGCCCAGTCACACTTTCGGGTTCCCGGTCGTTTACAGCCATTGGCACAAACCTCTGGGTCCGTTTCGGAGCCGGCCAACTTCGTCGCGGGTAGCTTGGTGGGGTGGCCCCCTGAAATTTATACGAATCTTGCAATTGCTCTGTCGTGATGCCTCGTTGGGTTTTCATTTGGTTTTTCTCGAGGTTGATCGTGCGTGTGTTGCTATTTGTGCCCCCCTGCAGGGTAAAAACTTTCTGAAAGTCGTGTCCGCGGTTATGGACGACTTGGAGCACAGTATCTCGATCATAGACAACTATAACTAAAGTAGTGCTATAAATTTGACTTTATAATGACTAGTAATCAACTTCACTATAATGGAATGGCTAAATAAAAGTGCCAACAACTGCTTGTTTGGATTGTCACCTGTTACCATTGTATCTGACTAGTAAGTATTGCAACTACAACGGAATGACTAAATAAAAGTACCAACAACTGCTGGGTTTTGGGATACCTCATGCTATATATATCTGACTAGTAAGTACTACAACCACAACGGAATGGTTAATTAAAACTGTCCACTGCTTATTATATCAGGATGACTCATGCTATCTATATCTGACTAGTAATTGCCGCAACTATAACGAAATGAATAAAACTGCCAACTGTGTGAGTTCCTCGGTTGACTTCCTCGTTTGGTCTCGAGGGGAAAATACCAGGATGGGTATGCTTGGTGATAGTTTCAGGTTGGATCCGAATAGGTCTTTCTTATCTCTATCTGATAGCCGCCAGTTGTATTGAGTCTCTATAGGTTGTTTAATGCATGCTGCGCTGCCGCTTCAGTCCACCATACCTATGTAGGCGAGGACCGCCGAATTCTAGTCTCATCGTCTACTGGCCTCAGTACTGACCGCTCTCTCTTTTTCCTTTGCCCTTTGTCGGCACCCCTTTTGTTTAAGCAGGTTTTGAGATCGACGTCGTTAGCAGGGTTACCCTTCTGGCTTGGCCTGGGCAGGGTTATGGACGCCATTGGTTATTCTTCAGGGCTCTTAGCTCAATTTGCATCTTGTACGTACTCGGACGCTGTATCGTTTTGAAGGTGATTTGGATCTTTGTATTGTATATCTGTATTCTTGACTCTTTGAGTCGCTGTTGTATATATCTGTTCTGTGGATTCCATCGCGGACTATTGTGTAATGATATTACTTCGTTTTCCACCCGCACGGAAGTGCCTGGTGGGCACCTTTGAATCGTTTCTATGCGGGTTTGGCGGGGATCGCTGAAACTTGCATAGGGCCGATTCTGAGGGTGTTACAGAGTGGTATCAGAGCTCAGCAGTTGCGATACCCCACTGGTCCAGCCTGTAGGATAACCTAGCTAACGGTCGTTTTAGAGTGTCAAAACTATTTTACAAAAATCGGTTGGATAGATCTGATTAGGTCTGCTTTTGCTCCTTACCCCTCTGCTATTCTCCTCTTACCTCTGCGTGTTTTGAATCTGCTCTCTTATCTTTTCTTCGAGTCCAGGAATTCTCGTGGTTGGGTTTCCATCGTACCTTCAGGGTTTCGCTTCCATCCTCTTATAACGGTGCTTCGACATCCGGACTTCTTGCTATCTGAGGAACTTTTCTCTATTGTACCTTTCAGTGGACCGGAAATTCACTAAATTTTTCTTTGTATCTTCCGGTGATTTCCGACACGACGAAGTCATCTACATCAGATCTGATGAGAATCTCCATGCCTCCTTTGTTTCCAAACCTCGCTTGTCGAGATCTTCAGTCTGAACTCTGAGGGTTGGTTGCATCATACGATTGTTCGTGTACATAGTAATGCTTTGAGTGCGGGATGGAGTCGCGACCATACCACTACTCTTATCATTTGCTTTTGTATATTGAATGGTGAATCGATGCAATCCTTACTCCTTCCATGTAAGTTAGAGGTGGCCTTACCTTTAACTCCTCTATTGTTTGTCCGGAGTGCTCCTTCGACAAACGTGAGCAACGACCTCTTGTTGGTGGTGTCGCCAATTTCAAGATGAAGAAGGAACCCTCGTTAGTGGTGTCGCAAGGATCTACATGAAGCGAGAAGATTCAGGTCATCGACTTTCTTCCCCGTACTAGGAGGCGGATCTCGAGGGCGAGATCCATTGTTAGTGGTGTCGAATTGTAGCACCCCGGGTAAAACCACTACTAGAAAATCGCTATTATTTTTATTATGCGCCTCACCATGACATCATCATGCATCTATTTGATAAAAACTATTTTACAAAGGTCTATTTTGTTTTTGCAAACACCCCCGTCTTAATTCAAATCAAACTTCGGTTGTCCGGATATTTTGTTTTGACTAAATGATTTACAAAAGTTCTTTGAAATAAATGTATAAATAAAACCCTAAATATTTTAATTGGGGAAGGCAGCCAAACCAGGCCAAACCCGGCCCAGCCGGCCACCTCCATTCTAGCCTAGACCAAACCCTAGACCAGCCCAAACCCTAACCTACCCTCCCCACAAACCCTAACTCTATCTGCCCAAGCACCCTGCCGCCGCCACCCATCCACCCGTGGTACAACACACACACACGCACGCGCACTCCACACACACACGCCAGCCCGACCAACTCTCCTTGGCCCCACCGCCCACCAACCGAGCCACCCACCCCGCGTTTCTCCTCCCGTTCTTCTCTGCGCCGCCCTCCCCACCCGATCGATCCGCCGCCGCCACCCCCTTCCCTGCCTCCTCAAGCCGGCCCCGCCGCCAGCGCCCTGCACATCACCCTTGCGCGCAAGCGCCTGTAGCACCGCCTCTCCCTCCTCTTCCCCGCGCGGAGCAACTGTCCGCCGTTCGCCGACCGCCTTCCTCCACCTCGGCTCGCGGTCTCCCGTCCTCTCGAGCTCGGGTCGTCGCCAGAGCGCGTCCTCTCACCGAACTGCCCCGACGACAACCTCCAGCGGCCGCGAGCTCCGTCGCTCTCCCTCTCTGGCCGCCGCCAGGGGCGCAACCGGGCTCCCTTCCGCCTCCGACCTAAGCATGCGCTCGAGGTATCGGCCTCGCCACGGCCCTCTCCACTGCCCTCCGCCTCGGCCTCTGCGAGGCCGCCATCGAAACGCTGTGGCATGGCTGCGCACCACCTCGCCCATGTTTTGCCGCCTCGCGTCGCTGGCGCCATCTTCCTGTGAGCACCACACGAATGTGAAGCCATATGAAGTATGATCTTGTGATGTTGTTGGTGTTGTCCAGTAGGAGAACGTCTTCTGATGTTGGTGTGCATCGATGTGGGAAGGAGTCTCCGTTCTGCCCCGTCTTTCGTTGCCAAGTTGGCCTCCTCTTGTGACACCGAGATCTTCGATGCAGATGCGAGGAGCCAAACCCGATGAACCATATTGAACCTGGTGCCGTCTCTTCAAGTTCACCATCTGATGGAGGTGCCAAATTACCAAAACTCCGACAAGGACGATCCATGTCAAGGTCTCCTTCCCGGAACGCCATGTTCTCCCTCACGGATCCGGTGACCGGAACCCCGAAGACCCGTTCTCGGATGCCGAGACCCCGAAGACCGATCCTGGACCCCCTTCGAACCCCCAAGATCGTCGAGCCCATCTAATGTGTGACCCCTATCTTATCCGCCCTATTTTTGTAATATAACATCTATCTTGTTGCATAATTAAATTGTCATGCTTGCATACATATTGTGGGTGTTTCGACGATTCACCTAAATTAAATATGGAGGCCATATGCGGGCGAATCTAGTCTAATATTGGCTCCATTTAAAATTGTGTAGTGAACCGATGCCACTTGTTAAGACAACATTTAAATTGCGGGGTATCTAAACAACATGAAACCTCTAAATAATTGTTGGGACCCCGGTTTCGTTTAATATTGCCTAATTGCATCGCATCCTTGCCTTGTCATGCATCATATCATGATCATGCCGATTCTTTCGCATTAGTTGTAATTGTTGCATCGCTTGTTCCTTTTAGTGTTTTGCTTCTTTCCGGATTAGGCCGATAAGTTGATGTGAGCTTCGCTCCGATCTTCGAATAAACCTTCGACAATGTTTTCAGGCGAGCATTCTCCCCCTTTCTACCTATTTTACCTTTATAGTCTTTATTCCTTCCTGTTGATCTATTGCTATCTCTGTTGCGATGTTCTAGTTTTCGAACCCGTGATATCCCTTGCAGCCTTATATTTCCTTGGACACATCCTATTACCTGTTGCTTGGTAGATAGTTGGACTTGCGTGTCGTAGTCGCTTGCTCAAGTGTTGTTGTGTGTCGTCAAGTACCACAGTTGTTGGAAGACTGCCATATGTTTAATGTTGGAGATGATTATGGCTTTAATTACCGTTTAATAACTAAAACTGAAGTAGGTAAATAATGCAGAGGCACAGGTGGGCAATAGATGTTATTTGGTTTTTAACCATCCACTTGTGTCCCGTAGGACCCCGAGTACTTGATACCTGTTCTTTGAACATTCGCACTATCCGCATGTGGGACCATGAATCCCCCTAGCCAGAGCTTGAGTCATATTTATTTCTTGGGGCCACAAAGTAGTTTGGGGCTTTATTACTATCATGTACTCATGCCATGCTTTACTGCTTATTTACGATTGCGCGTGGAGCGTCTGTACTGTTTAGGAACAAATGTGGAATGTTTTCGCGGTATCGACAAGCCCAGTCACACTTTCGGGTTCCCGGTCATTTACAGCCATTGGCACAAACCTCTGGGTCCGTTTCGGAGCCGACCAACTTCGTCGCGGGTAGCTTGGTGGGGTGGCCCCCTGAAATTTATATGAATCTTGCAATTGCTCTGTCGTGATGCCTCGTTGGGTTTTCATTTGGTTTTTCTCGAGGTTGATCGTGCGTGTGTTGCTATTTGTGCCCCCCTGCAGGGTAAAAACTTTCTGAAAGCCGTGTCCGCGGTTATGGACGACTTGGAGCACAGTATCTCGATCATAGACAACTATAACTAAAGTAGTGCTATAAATTTGACTTTATAATGACTAGTAATCAACTTCACTATAATGAAATGGCTAAATAAAAGTGCCAACAACTGCTTGTTTGGATTGTCACCTGTTACCATTGTATCTGACTAGTAAGTATTGCAACTACAACGGAATGACTAAATAAAAGTACCAACAACTGCTGGGTTTTGGGATACCTCATGCTATATATATCTGACTAGTAAGTACTACAACCACAACGGAATGGTTAATTAAAACTGCCCACTGCTTATTATATCAGGATGTCTCATGCTATCTATATCTGACTAGTAATTGCCGCAACTATAACGAAATGAATAAAACTGCCAACTGTGTGAGTTCCTCGGTTGACTTCCTCGTTTGGTCTCGAGGGGGAAATACCAGGATGGGTATGCTTGGTGATAGTTTCAGGTTGGATCCGAATAGGTCTTTCTTATCCCTATCTGATAGTCGCCAGTTGTATTGAGTCTCTATAGGTTGTTTAGTGCATGCTGCGCTGCCGCTTCAGGCCACCATACCTATGTAGGCGAGGACCGCCGAATTCTAGTCTCGCCGTGTACTGGCCTCAGTACTGACCGCTCTCTCTTTTTCCTTTGCCCTTTGTCGGCACCCCTTTTGTTTAAGCAGGTTTTGAGATCGACGTCGTTAGCAGGGTTACCCTTCTGGCTTGGCTTGGGCAGGGTTATGGACGCCATTGGTTATTCTTCAGGGCTCTTAGCTCAATTTGCATCTTGTCCGTACTCGGACGCTGTATCGTTTTGAAGGTGATTTGGATCTTTGTATTGTATATATGTATTCTTGACTCTTTGAGTCGCTGTTGTATATATCTGTTCTGTGGGTTCCATCGCGGACTATTGTGTAATGATATTACTTCGTTTTCCACCCGCACGAAAGTGTATGGTGGGCACCTTTGAATCGTTTCTATGCGGGTTTGGCGGGGATCGCTGAAACTTGCATAGGGCCGATTCTGAGGCTGTTACACGGTGTTGCTGTTCTTGACGTACGCTCGGTTGTGGAGGAGCTGACTGGAGGTGGGAGATCAATGGCGGTCACCCGTGGCCACATGTGACGCGCATTAGTGCTACTCATGCCACCGCACTAGCCGACAAACAAGGAGTCTCTAGGTCGCCCCCATTTGTCCTATTTCGGTTTTTTTAGTTTCAAGTCCTAAGAAGTTTGCAAATGAAAAATTTTATTTATTGAAAAGGTTGAATTCTTAAAGAGATTGATTTTGAAAATGTTTAGAATTCAAAATTTTGAAATACCAAGATTTCCAAAACTTTTTAATTTCTATATTATGAAAGTCTTAAACTATTTGCAAGTTGGAACTTTGAATGTTCGATTTTGAGCAAGGATATTTAAATCAAAATATTAGCAGTGTAATTTTTGTAAGTTGGTTCTTTACTTCCCAAAAGTTATGAAAAGTGCATAGTTACAAAAAATGGAAGTTTCTGGAAGGGGCTAGTCCATAATTTACCCATTGATGACTAGTGCCCACCCAATAAAACTCCCAATTCGCGTTGAGGTTTACATAAATTTTACATCTTTTAGTTTTGCTGAATACGATACTTCCTCTCTTCAAACAATGATGATGGACAAAAGTATGAAGCCACGGCACTAAACTTGTCTTAGCGTGTGGCGGCCAACTCCTTCCTTCTCTCTCTCCTACAAGCATGATACTAAGGATCAAGGTTTTGGTTCCCAATCTCGATCTATTTTTGTTAAAATTCAGAAAAAACAAAAACAAACACGCTTAACTAGTTTCCCGAGGGTGCTCGGGATATCTAGTTACACCAGGTGGTAACAAGATTTCCCAACCGGTAACCAAAATGTTGCTAAGGATACTAATACATGTAGCTATGATGTCATCAAGATTATTTTGATTTCAAACTTATAAAAACCTTTATCTCTTCAACCGCTAATTCAGATACTCCATTTTAATTGGTGAGATCTTCGAAACTGGATCTCCCGTTTATATATTTCAACAACGTTTCTTCGATAGATGCCAAATTGATACAACTTACTCGCCGTATTACGCGATACATAGTCACCAAATTACAATAAATTTGTTGTGTGTCATGTTTGATCATTGTAAGGTTGTGTGATACCACTTTTGTGAAATGATATCACCTCCAAGATATTAATGTAAACACTAGAAATACTCACTCTATGAGTGTACGTAACACTCTAATGCCTAAAAACATGTATAACCTTATATGTTTCTTCATAATTAATAGTTGTTATATACTTTGGAAGTAATGAAAAAATCAACGAAATATAGAAACATGTGGTCTAGGTTTGAAGTCCTCTTCGAGAAGAATTAAGTAACAAAGACATGGCACTAATTAAATTAATGGTTTAGGAGATAAAACATTTTTAAAAATTATTTAGCAATTAATGCAATCATATCATCGATCATACTTGAGTATTATTCGAAGTTCATGCTGGGACCTACCACATGCTAAGCCACGACACTTGCCTCATTTGGATTAGACGAACGTTAATATATATATATGAGTGGTATTTTCAAAAACACGTGCTAGCTTCTTTTTAAGTGTTGAGATCATCTTATTACGTAAATTTTTGTTATCGCCTCAATCGAGTGCTATAGTACTTCTATAATAATCAATCATGGCATTATCTGCTTAGCGAATTTTGAATGTTGATACTACATGCTCTTTCTTTAAGATGCATGTTGTATGGATTAATCATATTTAGCCAAGGGTCCAACCCAAGTCGGCATAGCACCTACAGGGACAAGAGTCAAAAAAGGTCAAGCCTAGTCAAATCAACAAAGGGCTATGGCAATGATACGGTCACCAAACCAAAGAAAAAAGATAGACATAAAAGATAATATCGAAGATGAATCCATGAAGAAAGAACTAAGACCATTAGGTGGTGATATAGATGTTAGTCCACCATGGACAGCTTCTCCTAAAAATCGCTCCTAAACTGGTGGAGAAACTTTTATCTTTTTACTCTTCCCACCTACCACCACCAGTCTCTCGTTTTTAGGTAACAACAATTTCATATATACTTTTATATGGATTGGAGTGGAGAAATTATAATAATTATGACATCCCAATAGATTTTGTGTTACAATAGAGGTGACAATATGCATGCCATCATACAAGTACTCCAACGGAGTGTATTTAAGTTGCTAAATATGAGATGAGAAACAACAATGCACTCTATTTTCACCTTGGATCTTGTGGATAAGTTGTTGAAGTCGGAGGGCACATCGACGATCCGGTGGTCTCCAAGACGTATGTGGCAGCGAGGTGATCTCCGTCTATAAATTGTTTTCTCATTAGTATCATTGTGTACTAGCCTTGTCCTACCTTGATTTTTTGGCAAACATCTTTAGATGTGCGTGTTTTTTCTAAACAATTTGACTGGTGGTACACTAAAAACGGACTTAGTATGAGAAAGTTATTCTTGTTTTACTGAACTCCGCCCAAAACGATTCCAGAGTGAAATAAGGACTAGGTGTAGTATAGTTTGAAATCATATATTTCTTTACAATAGCTAATTCACAATAATTTTGACTCTAAACAATGTCTTATGGATCTAATTTGCCTTTGTATATATTATTGATCTAAAATTCTAATTGTATTACTTTAGTTAATATTATTGGTGAAGGATGTCAGTACATACTTGTTCAATTAGAGAAATGATGATTTAGAGCCCTCCTGAAATATGTGAATTCGCGCAGAAAATAATATCACAATCCTAGGTATTGATGAAATGGTGATAGAATGAGTGAAAATCATTAAAAGAGGGAAGACACCAGGTCATTGTTGATTATTTTCAGATTGTGGACACCTTCTATTTAACTATAGACTCTATTACAACCAATTTGCTTTGATGAGCTATCTTTACCATTGCTTCAGAATTTCTTGGCTTGACTCAAGTGATTCATTATATAGGTTCAACCTAAATAAGGTTTATCAGCTTACAGTTATTCATATGCGGAGAATTAAAGACTTTAGAGATTATCTTTTTGAATGACACATCATGTTTTATACGGTTTATCATCTTGTTGACCTGTCATTGCTTTTACTAGTGGTGACGGCAAAAGTTGAAAGGCCTTTCTCGATGGCAAAGATCATTAAGACCGAATTGCACAAAAATATTTTCATGATTGCTTCTCCATGACTTGATGATATGCTAAATCGAGCAAGAGATAAAAGTCTTCATCGGTAAAATACAAAAGATTTTGACAATTAGTATTGTTTTGGTTTCACTTATAATCAAATATGTTACTATTTCTATTGCATTAAGTGATTATGTTTGCATCATATGTACTACCGTCTCGAGGCTATTTTGATATTTACATCATTTTTTTTAGCTCGCCCTACCTCGGATTTTTTCCGTCCTCCACCAGTGCTAGTGGGTACATGTATTAAAGTTAGGTTGAGTAGGTGTTGCAAGGACTTGTCAGACGAATTCAACAAAATCGCGTGGAACCACAAAGTATAATTAGCTTCTTGTCCCCCGATGAGGGGAAAAGGCCCTATAGATGGATTCGGTGCAGCCAGTTGCTTAGAGCAAGCGCGATATGGGATCTAAGATAGCATTACTATGTTCCTCGTGGCATTACACTTGGTATCTAATTAATCTTTGTTCTCTCGTGGCATTACTTTGTTGGGTGAAAAATAAACAACATAGATCTAAGATAGCAAGCGCGACTCTCGTCAAGATCGATGTTGCTGTCGTGCATCTTGTCTAGTACCGTACTAATAAATAAAGTATTAGTTTGTCTAATCATTTCTAAAATGTAGACTATAATAGAACCGTACATATTATGGTTTATTCCTCGACTGGCGGTAAACAATACTGTCATTGTAGTTTACCTGTATATGGACATGTATATGGACAGAAACGCTGCTATCCCGTGTATATATTGTTGTTGTTGGCAGGTTGTGTCCCTAAATTTTGCTGCCAGACCAAGTATGCTACCGACCAAATAAAAACTAAAAGTTATGTGGAAGAAATTAATCACTAAAACTTATACCGTAAGTATGTAGTAGATGAAAATTAGCTGCTTGGGTGCATCGATAATTGAGTCTTGACATCTGGAAGATTCATGCAGTAGTCGAGGAATACCCTGGCAATGCGGTCCAAGTTGCTCGAGACGAACTGTTCCGAGTCACCCCCGATTTTAAACCTGAATGTCGTCGTCTCGGCACTCGGCCTCCTGCTACTGTTGAAATACAAGGGGGTGGCGTAGTACAAGCAGTCGCCTTCCAGGGCTGGGAACCTGTCCGCGGCCACAGACAAGCACCTGGTGCCAAGGAAGAGCCCGCGGCCGCCGATGCTCGTCACGGACTTCAGCGCTTTCCGCTCCACGTCGACCTTGAGGACACTGAAGAAGTACCGGTGGCGAAGGACCAGCAGCAGCTCCCCTGCGGACTCCACGAGGAAGACGGCCATGATGTGGTCGCCCGGCTTGCCGACGGCAGCTATTACCGGCTCGGCATGGCCATGCTGCGCCGATGACCCGACCCTCCTCGATACGGATCCGTCACTGTAGGCCATGTAGATCTGGCCGGCGTACGCGACCGTGGAAGCGATGATGTGGCGTGCGGATCCAGCTGCGCAGCAGCAGAAGAAGTATTCACTGGCAGGATCAGCGAACCAGGTCGTCTGAGGTCTGCCGTCCACGGCGCCGGTGGATGCGAGCAGGAGCATCGGGTTTAAGCCGGCCGCGACGGCGACCGTTCCGCTCTCGCGGAGTATCGGTATCGGCGCGGCGAAGCGGAGCATCTTGTCTGTCAAAGGGTTGAAGACGCGACAGTGGTGCGGGTTCTGGATCTCCACGAGCACGAGGAGGCCGTCGGAGGCGCCGACGAGAGCGTGGTCACGGAGCGCGGAGATCCGGCGGCGGAAGAAGCGCCCGGTGGATACGTTGACGAAGAGGCGACCCTGGTTGTCGTCGTCGCCATCGTCTTGGAGCATGATCCAATGCCGAGGGCAATAGCGGAGATCAGCGGCGTCATGGTCTGCCTATAGGTGTAAATACCCGCATGGCCTGCAGGCCCAATACACGGGCTTTTTTCAAATTTCTTTGTTGTTTTATTTCGGGTTCCTTTTTTTGTTGCTGTTTTCTTTTTTCTGTTTTCAATTAGTTTTTTATCTTTTATTTTTCATCAGTTTTTTATGTTTCCAATTCGTTTATCTGTCTTCAGATGAATACATGAATATATATTTTATAAACAAATGAAGGTTTCTTTTGAATATGTGGACAATTTTTTTAGATGTATTTACATTTCAAAATAAAAGAACAAATACATTAAGATTTTTCTCTACCTTCCCGCATTTTCGCCAATTACAAGAATATTTTTTAATAGATTAATGTGTTATTGGTACAGTAACTATGTACTCCCATCCGATACATATTACTTATCACTAAAATGGATGTATCTATACATGTTTATTGCTAGATATATCAATTTCAAAGACAAGTAATATGGATTGGAGGAAGTATCATTTTGTCGAAAAATGCACACAGCAAAGACAAATTTTGATGGGAGAATTCCCGCGCGCGACAAATACGCGCGTCAAAATATAAATTCACGGGAATAATTCGCGCATCCGTAAATTCGAAAATGAAAAGTTTTTCCATGCATCACGTTGAGGCTGATGGAAAAACGTTGCCCTGAGGACGACACCGTTAGGCGAGGTGGAGGTGTCTACGTGGGGTGACAGTTTGCCGCGTTCCAGTCTTTGCCATGTGTATTGTTCGTTTTTTTTAAACGGAAGGCACGATGAGTCCAGCTTTGAATTAACAAAGCCAACAGCCGGCCAGAGTACAAACACGGTTACAACAGAAAAACAAAGAACCAAAAAGATGGGGAACTAGTAAGAGATACAAGCACAAAAGGCGAGAAGCTAAAGACATCGAAGAGAGGGGAACAAGCAGAGCAAGGCTACAAGTTCTACTAGAAGGGCCCAAGTCTTCAGCTTTACACCAGCGCCTCGCCCTGAATCTTCAAGCACTAAGACGCCACTCTGAGGGACTCCACCAAATCAGGCAAGCACCACTAAGCAACCCGGCTCGCAAAGGACCACTCCGAGGATGCCAGCTGATTGCACTGATGAGAAGATGAAACTCTAGGGTTCAAAAAGTGGGAAACATCATGACAACGCCTCCAGGAAAGAAAACGACGCTCGTGAGCATCGCCATTGTCGACACAGGGCATAGCCATGCAATGCTTTTGCAGAGGCTCCAACACCACCCTAGGGAAAAACCTATGGCTTTGCACAAGTAAACAAGAAAGCCACTGGCTGGTGAAGAACACCAGAGTTCCCCCTTGGCAAGGCACCAGCTCTGAAAACCTCCCTAGGTTCGAGAATGGCCGCGCAAACAAGAGGCACACCATTTAAAAGAAGCCGAGAAAAACTTGAAGCATGGCATCGACCAACAGGAATTCCATAGAGGAACCCCAAGATGACATAATTCATAAAGACCGTAGAAGGTGCCCATGGAGGACGCAATCAACAACAAAATGGGGGTCATGGCCGCGCCTCCAAGGAGGTGAACGGCATCTGTAGATGTAGTCATCACCGGCAATGGCCAAGGCGTTGCATTGCTTTCGCAAACACCCCATGGAAATGAATGACATCCCTGCTAGACAAGATGTCGAGGGGGAAATACACTTATCCTGCCACCAGCGCCCCTGCAAAGCACTGATGGACGACCATCTTTGGAGATGGCAGGATCAAGATGCACTGCCCCAACGATCTTCGGATCTCGCTGGAGGGGAACCAAAAACAGGCGATGCACCGCCAAGCCATTGAAGCTCCACCCCACTAGCCACAAACCCACCCATCCCAGGGTTCGCTAGCACCTCCACGGGAAGGAGCCGGGAGGAGGACGAGGTTTGTCGCCGCCGGCCACCGATCCCACGCGCCATGGCCAGGTCCAGGCCCATCCCCACCAACCACTAGATTTGGGCTTTGCCCCAAGCACCCCCATGCAGGCCAGCCCCGACCAGCTACGATAGCAGGCGGAGAAGAGTTGTTGGCAGCCCGACGTAGAACCTGGCACCAAAGAGGGGCAGAAGGACGAGCGTGCATCACAAGAGTTCCATGCCGGTCCGAAGAAGATAGCCGCGACGGGAGGAGAACCGTCGCGGGCTTCACCTGACGACGGTAATGGAGGAGGGGAAGGGAAGGGCTAGCGGCGGCTAGGGTTCGGGTTGCCTCCCATGTCGCCCTCGCGAGAGGGCCGCATGGGCCGCGTAGTATTTGTTTGTCTTTGCCGTGATTTATCCTCTGTCCTGTGTTTGCTTGGGTCTTTGCCGTGTGCCTTGCCTTTGATTTCCGTGTGTTTTCTTTTGGCGCACTGGGCCGTAGTTGCACGGCAGTGACTTGACACAATCTTATTTCTGATCACAAGTTAACTCGGAAACAATCCAGGTGCTTGCAAACTACAGGTGAACACTGCGGCATAATCATAAAGTAAGAAAAGTACACTGCAAATCAACCGAAGATTATAAGCATCGATGTTTCCAGCAATAAGACTAGCCCCAATGGGGGTATCATAGGTGGTATCATGCATCACATGCATGCAAAATGCTTATGTGTCACTGCAATTAATGATGAAAGAGATTGTATTGGTATCATAGGTAGATACGGTATCATAGCACATAAAACCAGAAAAACTAATCTCAAATAAATCTTGTACACATTTTATATTGAGATTCTACAAAACAATAAATGCACTAAGACTATGATACTATTATATGATACTATGCATTGTGGAGATGGTATCATATACTAGTATCATATGCATGATACTACTATAGGATACTCTCCACTGTGAGTAGTCTAAGGTGAACACTGCCCGTTCAAAATTTATTTCTTTTCGAATTAATGTAGTATCAGAAAATAGTCTTTCAAGACATCCAACAAATTTACTTCGCCCTAGAATTGCAATAATGCTTATCACTACTATGAGGTAGAAGGGTCAAGGACGTGGCCGGCGAAGACCACGGCCCCAGAGACCTCCTCCATAATGTAAAACGCGAACGGGTGGTCGGCGACGAACTCGTGAATGATCTCCCTCCTCGAGGACTGCTTCGTGCGTCCACTGACCGCGGTGCAGGCGGCGGCCTCAGTGCCCTCCTCGTTCACCTCCACCACCGCCTTGTGGAGCACCTCGTCCAGGCGCACGTCGCAGACGCGCTGCTCTACCAGGCCGGAAAGGTCGGCGTGCTCAGTGAACGCCTGAACTAGCCCCAGGCCTTTGAGCACTCCGACAAGGCTGGTGAAGAAGGAGAGCTTGAACTTGGGCAGCAGGACCCTCCTCACCTTGTTCGGGTACTTGGGCACATGGCCGAGCACCGAGCCTCCGGCGGCCAGAGCGTCGACCATGGCGCTCAGCCCGTCGAGCTCGTGGGGGAGGAAGAAACACATGGAGAAGGCGGAGTTGGAGGCGTCGCCGGTCTTGTAGGGGAGCTTGAGCACCTTGAAGCCTTCGTGGTAGGAGAGGAAGAGCCTGCGTACTCCGTACCCGAAGGTCATGAAGGGGACGTCGACGGCGTCGGCGTCGCCGAGGCGGTGGAACTGGCGGTCCTTGGTGAGGTCCACGGGGAAGAGGTGCTCCCACGTGCCCTTGAAGTAGATGGCGTTGGTGAGCACGAACCTGGAGCGGTGGGTCAGGTACCCCTCCGGGAGGATCTCCGAGATCAGATTGTTCGTCGCCGCCGCCACCCAGTTGTTGATCTCCTCCGTGATTTTCGCCTTATCCCCCTGCACGAGCGCGCACAATATATATGTCGATGGTAGGGAAGATGATATGAATACGATGGCCAATCAACGGTCAGAAGAGAGGAGAGGGGGGTTGTGCTTACCTCGGCGAAGTCGACGGCGCGTATCTCGGCCTTGTAGGACTCGGCGGCGGTGTCGCGGTATGCAGAGGTGAGCTCCATGTTTTCCTGGTGGAACACGCCATAGGTGTACGTGACGAGCGGCCCGGCGGATCCGGACGGGTCAGCGGCGAGGCCCTGCACGAACTCGGCGACATCGTCGGAGGACGAGGCGCCGAGGAGGGCGAGGAGCTCGTCGAGGGTTTTGCCGCGGGCTCCGGCAGCCACCAGGCCGAGCGTGGTGTAGACGGACACCGGCGAGAAGGCGAGGTTCTTGTCCTTGGTGCGGTTGCCCTCGGCGAGCTGCTTCCCCAGGCGGAGCGCGAACGCCGTCAAGCCGCCGGAGCCGACCGACGCGCGTGCCTTCTTGCTCGGCCTCGCCGCCTCCTGGTCTCCCAGTCCCATGCTAGCTGCGAGCGGATGCGATTTGTATGTGTAAGGGAGGAGGATTAAATTGTTTGACAAAAGATGGCGCAGGGGCAGGATGAGTATAGATAGATGGTACGAATGTGATATGGCGAGTACATAGGTGCTAAACCCTAATTGTTGCGAGCGGGCTACCGTCCAATTTGAGATCCTCCGCTTGGATCTCATCCGATCGGGATCGCCAAAGTTGATCATCTCTGACGGTCAACTAGAGCAAATGTCGGTCCTGTCAAGGTTCAGAGGTTGGGACGATCGATAGTTTCAGGAAAATAAAAAACTTCAGGCTATGGGATGCAGATATTAAGCTCCTGACGAAATATACTTACTTGTCAAGGAAACAAACACCTGTCAAAATAGGATTAACCAGCTGAATTAGTAAAACAAGATTTTCCATAAGTTTATATCATGTTAAAACTCTACTACACCGTAGTTTTTTAAAAAACTGATTGCTAACCCTCCATATCGAATCAACCACTACGGAAGCTCAGCAAGATGGTGAACATTTGGACAACTTCGGAAAAACGGAGCGCGAAGCATGTTAACTCTGGTAAACCACCATGAACTCCCGTAGATGTAGTCCAAATGAAATCTTGTGTACTGATTCGGAATCACCAACTATCGATTTGAGTCGTAACCTGACCACCAACCGATCTCGACCCCATTTCGTTCCCAACCCTCCATCAACCCTGAACCAAGCTACTATGCATACAACCAGAGGCGGGCGCGGAGGTGATGATTTTTAACGTTGCACCAAACTAAGAAACTGTTAAGCTTCATGCACTAGCCAACGCAACCAAAAGTCCGAACTGATGAAAAGGGCTAGTGCAATCCACTTATACACTTCAACACCCCCTCTCACGTGTGACGGGGAGAAGTCAACACGTGCAACCGGAAGAGAGCGACGGCGCGCGAAACTCACGTATGACTCAAGAGGCCTATACGTGGACATAGAGGGGTCAACAACAATTTTAGGATAAATTGCGAAAGCCAGGACTCGAACTCGAGACCTTAGGCTCTGATACCATGTTAAGCTTCATGCACTAGCCAACGCAACCAAAAGTCCGAACTGATGAAAAGGGCTAGTGCAATCCACTTATACACTTTAACAGAAACCATGACATTTTGCAGAAACCGCACACAACCGGGCAGCCAAATGTGTTGCTCCCTTAGTAATACTCCCTATGTTTCATATTAGTCGTCGCTGATTTTGTATAGGAGCTTTACCCGATCATGTCATCCGGCTCTCTCCAAGAGAACAAGAGATGGGGAAAGGGCAACGAAATAGTTAGGGTTTTCTCTCTTCCTTTTCTTCTTCTTGGTTGAGGAGCAATCCTCTTGTAGTCATATATGTAGACGACTCCAAAATTTTGTTACATACAGGCTCATTTAGGACATCCTAGGTTTTGGATTTAATAACATGGGCTAGTTATTAAAAGAAGTAGAAGTTGTGATGCATCTGTATAGTCTATATTTATTTTTGAACGACAAGAACCACTAGTAGTAAAAAAGCTATTAGTAACGTTGGTTTTAGGTGTTATTAGTAGTGTGCCACAGGTAATATACACAAGTAGCATTGGGGCCGGTAGCATTGCGAGGGAGACACGGTACCGGTAACTAACTTAGTGATGGCGTGGGACACCACACGCTATTAGTAATATATTTTAGTAGTTTGGGGTAGCACATCACTAATAGTTTTTCATTTTTTAAAAAAAAATGGGTGCCCCTCGCATGGCCACTTCAACAAAGGTTGCAACGTCCAGCGCTCTAGGCTTCCTTGGCACCGACACAAAGGATTATCACCTCACGTGAGCACCGGCGAACCGTAAACAGCTGAGTCCAGTTCGCGGAAAATACGTGAGAGCCGGCGCGGTGTAGCTACCGTAAACGCGAACCGTAAAGCAGCATAAATTCGTAACTATATATTTTCATATATATGAAGGGAAGGGTAGAACCCAAACCTTATGGTTACAACAGAGTTACAAAGATAAGGCAGAATTTACAGCCCGGGTTGAATCCGAGGGGTTAAAGAGAGGAAGTTGAGACTTGTGGTGGTAGAAACTTATGTTTTCACGGCGTCAGAGCAGGTGCCAGCTTTGTTGATTTCGTGGCCCATAGATCCAGGGTCTTAGCGATGTTGTTGAATAATACCTGTTTTATGATGCACCTGTTGTTGAATATGCTATTGTTTCTGGCATGCCATAGCTCGAGAAAGCAGGCCGCCATAAGGACCGGCCATGTCTTCGGATCATTGCCATTGATACCGAGCTCAATGAAGTTTACAAGGTCATTTGTGCAATCTGCAAACTGTGTGATTTTGAGCTTGTCCCAGGCCCAACTTGCATGTTAGACAGTGCAGGGCAATATGCTGAAAGCTTTCTATTGCAGGGCACTGATCACAGCCTCTGTCAGTGCACCATTTTTTGCTTACCATGTTATCATTGGTGTTCTGCAGCCGCCTGAAAGCTAACCACAAGAAGATCTTATGCTTGTGTGGTATAGCAGAGTGCCAGATCCACTTAGCCGGAGTCTAGTGCATTCCGCTGTCACTAAACCTCCGATAGAAGTCTCTTGTCTTTGCGGGCTTGTTTGTTGTTACTAGAAGCCTAGAGTCATGGTTGTCAGCAGCATGGCGTCCCTGAAACGGATCTATACAGAGCAAATCGAACAAGAACACATGCAAGAGTTAGTGGACAGATGACACAGGCGGTTTGTGTTGCGTACAAACTTGCAACGTTTTCTATTTTCTCCTTCTCTATTTATGCTCTCTGCTTACAATCGAAAAAGCTAAAAAATAGGATCAACACCCGAGCCTACTGGGTAGTTCCATCCCACTACCACTCAGTTCCATCACCCCTACAAGTAAGCTGCACGAACAGGTCGTGTCTATCCCCACGACTATCCAAAACAGCTAAGCTAGACCAAGTCTAATTTGACTGAAACAAAAGGGCTAACTGAAAATTGACTGAGAACTGAAACTACTGCAGCTAGCCTGCTTATGTCTGACAAAAAATAAATTCTACACTAGCACTGCACTGAATTATCAACAATCTCCCGCTAAGGCAGATGCAGTGCGCTTACTGAACCTTGACGACCTTGATCTTGTCACGGGGCAGCTGGAACCTGACACGTCCAAGCGCTTTGGTAAAGGTGTCCGCGAGCTGATCGACAGTGCCGATGTACTCAACACAGACAGTACCTTTATCGATGCAACCTCTGATGAAGTGGTAACGCACCTTTATGTGCTTGCTCCTGTCGTGGAAGACAGGGTTCTTGCATAGTTGAATCGCATACTTGCTGTCCACGAGCAGCTTGGAGACAAGAGGATCGCTCCCCATGAGGTCGCCGAGCAGGCTCCCAAGCCAGACTCCCTGGCATGTCGCGGTTGAAAGGGCATGCATGCCCCCATGTGTGGTTTTGATAATTAATGACTATCCCTATGGACTATTGTGTAAATTGAGTTTCACCTATAGGTTTGTCCATTGGCATCGCTTGGGCCATGTGTTGGTCTCAAGGTTAAAAGATGAAGAAAGAATGAGCTTGAAGGTTGATCAAGACAAGTGCAAAGAGTTGCATCAAGATGGATCAACCTCAAGAAGGGATGAAGAAGGGAGAGCTCAAGATGCGCCATCTCTAGAAGATCTCATGATTGAAGCTTGCCATCCTTGTGATCATGGGGTGATAAAGACAAGTTCAAAGAAGAGATTTCCCCATGGAGTATGGGGGAGCAATTTGCAAGTCTTCATCTTCATCAAGCAAGATCAAACAAGAAAGGTGTTTCCACTTGAGAAGAACATGACGGTCTACATCAAGTTCAAGTGGAATGCTCAAGGCAAAAGTATGATATTGATAGGGCTTCTCTTTTGCCGGTCTCGTGTTGTTAGTTGGGAGACCGGGTTTAGGATAGATAGCCATTCTATCAAGAGGGGCTCTCAAGCAGGTGTCTCGATCGCATCGTTCGGAGAGAGCTCAAACCTTTGCATTCATAGCATCATCTTTCTTGTTGTCAGTTGGTTCTTGCCCATGAGAGGATCTAGAGCTTGTGGTTATCATCATAACAAGCTCTAGTTCTTCATCCAAAGTACAAAAAATAAGCAATAACATGATCATCATCGTCCACATACTCATATGTGTACTACCCGTGCAAAGTATCTACACATAGATCCGGCTCTAACACCATTGAAGGGTTCGCAACATAGAAAACAAAAAAAATCCTACGATGGGAACAACTATGTACCAAGATTTATCTACTAGATACAAGCAACGGACGGATATACATCCATAGAGAACATACCCTTGAAGACCGACAAAGTTTAACGAGGTTGTACTCGTGGATGATGTAGAGGAACGCTTGCCGATCTCAAGATCGAGAGGAAGTCCTAGTGATGAGGTTTAATCTCGTCAATGCCCATTGTTATGGACTTGGGTTTTGGAGAAGATGGGGATGCTGGAGATTGTGGCACGGTTAACAGACAAGCAACCAGGGGACACGAGATTTACCCAGGTTCAGGCCCCCAGAGGGAAAACCCTACTCCTGCTTGTCTACTCTTGATTACGGCGGAACCGAAGGTTACAGGATGCGCAGATTCGATCTGGCGTGGATGCGTGTGCGAAAGTATGAGTCGAGAGATCTAGGGCGTGCCCTCCTGGCCTTTATATAGACTTAGGCAGGTCCCGGGCATAGTCCTAGTTGGTTACAAGTTCTAGGGCTTTACCCCTTTGAATTTCCTATCTATGCTAGTCTTGCTCTCCAAGGATCCGAAGGCGTCATGGGCCTTGACCACCCGAAAATCTTCATGGGCCAGCGTATGTCCGCTGTGGGCCTTCCTTAGGCTGGACCAGGTATGCTGAAGTCACGTACCCGTAGGGTATAACCATGTCACCTAGCGCCGCAAATCAGCGGCGCATCCATTCTCGCACACACGTCCAAGGCACCGAGCAACCTCCGCCTCCTCGCTCCAGCGATGCAGCATAAGCAACAACTCTTTCTTGCTAAAAAGCCACCGGGAACATGTATATCGCTAGTCCGAGACCATGGGGGATAAACTAGAGGGGGAGAGAGATCCTTCACGAGGAGGTGTGAGTGAGAAGGAGTGAGAGGGGGGCTTTATATAAGAGGGAGGGGGAACCTCAAGGCGGTGTCCGGCGCATGGGGGTTGCCTCCTCCCCTCCTCCATCCATGTGGGTGGAGTTTCCACTCACAATTTTGTCCCTTCACTTCTCCACTTAAATCCCACTCAAAAAATCTCATTAAATTTCCACCAAATTTAATGTAATATATGTTTAAATAAAACTCCTTTTATTTATTCAGAATTTTGTCAATTACTTTAATGGGAAAACATTCACATATAACCCCTTGCTAGTATTTCATTTCACATGCAGAAACACTTTCAGCAATTTCACCCGAAACAATTCCTGTGTCTAGTGAAATAAATTCCTGCGCTTTATAAATCTTTTCGACATGAAACTATTTGTACCAAATGGTATCGGTGTCTCTTAAGTGTGTCACCCTACGGTTCACGAATAATGCGGACATGATCGAGACCTCTCTCGGATCAATAATCAAAAGCGGGACCTGGAGATCCATACTAACTCCCACACATTCAACGATGACTTTCTTGTGATCGTGAGAACATTTTACGCTAGAATGTTAATCCCTTTGTCTCGCGATATATTACATGTCCAAGATTCGATCATCGGTATCTTCATACCTAGTTTGATCTCGTTACTGACATGTACTCTTTTCCTGTTCCCGTGATATAGCATTCTAGTGATCAAATCACTTGCTTGCAAGCTAACCAATGTGATATCACCGAGAGGGCCCAGAGTATATCTATCTGTCATCAGGATGAACAAATTCCACTCTTGATCCATGGGCCTCAACATAACACTTTAGTAGCACTAAACCCATCTTTATAATCACCCTGTTACGTTGTGACTTTTGATGTTATCAAGATACTCTTTTAGTGTTAGTGATTGACATGATCTCATGGTCTAAGGATTAGGATTACTTCGTATGATGTTATAGCAATATAAACTCAATGACTTTGATCGTAATGCTATAATTCGGATGAATGTTCATCACACCATTCCAATAATGTTGTGACCTTGTTATTAACAACATCCAATGTCCATGATCAGGAAACCTTGATCATCTTGTTAATCAATGAGCTAGTTTATAAGAGAGGCATAACTAGGAACTTTCTGTTTGTTTATTAAACACACATGTATTAACGTTTCCATATTAATACAATTATAGCATGCAAAATATACTTGAAATATACATAATAACAACTTTATTATTGCCTCTCAGGACATATTCCCTTCACTGCACCGTCATGCGAAGCCGTGCTCAACATGGGTGGAGAAGCCGAGCTCATCCAGCTAGCTGATGCTGATGATGCTGGACTTCAGCTTCGGTATCCAGTAGACGTTGGCGAGCTTGTGGTGCCGCTTGCCGTCGATGGCGAACAGGATAGTGTCGCACCCGCAGATGTCGATGACAGAGCCATCCCCGAACCACACCTTGCCTAACACGGCGTGATCCAGCTCAGTGAAGACAGCCTCGTCACCAGTCATGTGGTTCGAGGCCCCCGTGTTGAGGTACCAGGCGGGGTCGACGTCGTTTGGCACACGTCGGAGCACGACGCGTGCACGCTCCTCGTTGAGTAAGACGTGCTCCCCCGTTAGCAGCGAGGCGGCCTCCACTGGACCAGGCACGACAGGCCGGCTGCCATGGAGTGGAAAACTCTATGATAGTATCCATGTGAAGGTTGGGCTCCTCGTCGTCCTCGTGCTGCGTGAGGTGGGCCGCTGCCGCCACCTCGTCGCCCTGCTTCTTCCTGCACTCCCGGGCCGAGTGTCCCTTCTTGCCGTAGTAACGACACTTGTCACGATCGGGATCATCGCCGCCGGCGGATGGTGGCGTGCCCTTCTTTGGAGGTGTATCGGTCTTCCACGCGCCAGATCCCTGACCGCGGTCGTGCCCACCGCCGCTGCCAGCGGTACTCCCGCCACTGGGCTTCTTCTTGCGCCTCACACTGCTCCTCCGTCAACAGCATCTGGCCGCCGGCATTTGTGCCGCCCGGCTCGCCATCAAGGCGTTCTTCGATAGCGCACAGGTGGCCCATGACCTCCTCAATAGTGAGGGAGGCCAGGTCATCATCGTATCCATTGAGAATGCGATCTGGACGAAATGTCCTGGAATGACAGACAAGAACTTGCGCACTACCTTCTCGTCGTCGAAGGCGTCACCGAGGGAGTGCAGCGTCGACGCCAGGTTGGAGATGTGCATGCCGAAGTCCTCGATCCGCTCACCGGGCTTGAACACGATCGACTTGAACTCAGTTCTGAGCATTCGCACGTGAGTGTCGCGCATGCAGTCGTTTCCCTAGTACTGGACACGGATGGCTTCCCACGCCATCTTGGCGCTTCCTTTGTCGATCAGCATGCAGTGCATCTCTGGCGGGGTGGATCGTAGCAGCGTGGCCAGCGCCTACTTATCCTCCCTGTTGGGAACGTCCTCATGATCGACGACGTCCCAGAGAGACATGGCCTGGAGATTCACCTCCATGACCAGCGCCCAGTTGGTGTAGCTGCCCCACGTCATCATCGAGAACGCGAGACTTGTGTCGCCGCTCCCGCCAGACTTGCGCACCACCTCGCGTTGTACCACGATCTCGCCGCCACGCCGTGCTATGCTACGCCCGCGACTTGGCGAGCGCCGTTGCTGCATGGACGCCGGTGGCGTGGACTGGTGCACTTGCGGTGGTGGAGCGGCGCCGTTGTGCCCTCCTGCCGACATGGCTCACGCCTAACCCTGCTCTGATACCAAATGATGTTCCTGAAACGGTTCTAGATAGAGCAAATCGAACAAAAACACATGCAAGAGTTAGTGGACAGATGGCACAGGCGGTTTGCGTTGCGTACAAACTTGTAGCGTTTTTTGTTTTCTCCTTCTCTATTTATGCTCTCTGTTTAAAACTAAAAAAGCTGAAAAATAGGATCAGCACCCGAGCCTACAGGGCACTGCGGTGCCATCCCACTACTGCTCAGATCCACTACCCCTACAAGTTAGCTGCACGAACATGTCATGTTGGTCCCCACGAGTATCCAAAAGCAGCTAAGCTAGACCAAGTCTAATTTGACTGAAACAAAACGGAAACTTGACTGAAAACTGAAACTACTGCATCTAGCCTGCTTATGTCTGACCAAAAACAAATTCTACACTAGCACTACACTAAGGGCTTGTTTGATTCATAGGATAGGAAAAATAAAGGAATAGGAAAACCATAGGATTGCAATGTCATGTCCACTTCAATCCTATAGGAACCCACATGCAACAAAGTTTGTTTGATTCCATCAAAGGATTCTAAGAAAGAGCTTTGGGTGGATGTTAGATTTTCTATGCAATCTAGTGCAAAGGATTTCCTAGGAAAGTTTCCTATAGAAATCAATCCTACAAATCAAACAACCATCATAGAAAAATTTCCTATAGGATTTAATCCTACAAATTTCCTATACAAATCCTTTGAATCAAACATGCCCTAAATTATTCAACACAGCATGTTATTGATTTAACAGTTTGGTCATTAGAATTTCATGTTTCCGCTCAACAGTGACAGAAACTGCGACGACTGGACAGAGCATTGTTGGTCTTCCGCAAAGGAGAACAGAACATGCAGGCCTACTTCAGCGTCCCAGCCCTGACCAATTGTCATGTCAAAAAGAAGTTTTGTTGCCATGGCTCGGTGTACATATCGTGAGTGTTTTGGACAATGGGAATGAGCTTCAGAATCAACCTCCAGAATGCCGAATCAGCCGTAGCAGTATGTAGCGGTATGGTTTCATGTAGATAACAATCTATTAATCAAGTAAAGCAGAGACCCGTTCTATTTGAAAGCAGTTTTGCTGTAAGGTTTGCTATCATGGTCATCTTGTGTACACTAGTAGAAAACAGGACACTAGTCTCGGTTTATAAGAGACTTTAGTCCTAAATTGCAATCCGGGACTAACGTATCGGGACTAAAGGTTAGGCCTTTAGTCCCGGTTCTGTTACAAACCGGGACTAGATTCTCTCCACGTGGCCCAGCTACGCGCGCTGGGCTGGAGGATATTTAGTCCCGGTTCGTAACACGAACCGGGACTAAAGTTCTTCTGCCGCGGCAGCATTTTGCACCAAACTGCTGCCGCGGCAGGAGGTGGGGTTTTAGGGTTTTCTTTTTTTGTGTTTGATTATTTTTCATTTTGTGTTTTCATATACATATTGTTCTATGCTACTACATGTTGTATACATTGATGCATATATAATATAATTTCACTCACGATAACATAAATACATATAAATATATACACAACCGAGACTAGAGCTCGTCTAATTGATTTACACCAAGATCATTACAACAGATAATGTCCTTTTGTGTCTATCCACGATTACACGAAGGTCTATCTACGTTGTACTCTCCTTTTGAGTTTATGACGTCCCTGAGCAAACATCCCGACAACTCCTCTTGAATTGCTAGTAGGCGTTCATATGGTAGGAGCTTATCCCGCATCACATCCAACTATATATAAATAAGTAGATCATTATGAATGGAACTCAACAAAAACTATGGTATAGAATAAATTGCGAATATATTGTTTACGTACTTGAAGAAAGTCTGTGCCCTGCTCCATACACCCATGAATGAACTCGCATATGTAATATCCACATAAATTAGTCTCCTGTGGCTGCGTCGCACACTTTTCGATCGAAAATATAATTCAATCAGATAATAATCAAGCATGATAATTGTAAGAATGATAATTGTAATATCCACATAAATTAGTCCCCCTAGCTCTCGTACTACTTACCGGGGCCGTACGAAAAGTGAGCTCCTCACGCCATTCACCACGAACCTCCTTCGTGAACCTTTTCCAAACCCTGTCCGGCAAAAAAGAAATGAATGAGTTATTAATTAGTTTACATCTCGGAGAATGAACGAAAAGACAGATATAGTGATTAAAATTACTTTTGGAGGCAATCAATTATGTTACGATAGTCTTTCATCGGCTTCTTTAACGAGTCCAAGATTTCAACTTTTGCACGGTCAACGTCAATGTTTAGAAGAATCCAGTGGAAGCTGCACACGTTTATATACACTTAACATCGAGTAAACAAAAATTGAATGTGTACAAGACAGTAAGACTCTTACCCATAGTTGTAAGGAAATAGTATTTGTGTCTTGTAATGTTGCTCCATTAAAAACATTAGCAAGTTATCCTCCGTTTTCTCGAGGTTATTTATTAGCGTATGTCCATTAACTCTGTTTGGGTCAACGAACCCAATGCTGTAGATTGACTTTCTTCTACATTCTTGAATCTTCATTCTGCATATATAATAGCATACAGAAGGAGCTATAGTGAGGATAACGACAGGAAATGAATTGAACGAGCTGAGTTAGTGACTTAATTACTTACAGACAATAGCAGCCGAGGAGGGACTTGTCGAGGGCGTCTAGGTTGAATAACTGAAATAGTTCACAAAGTTCAATGGAGATCTCGTCTGGACGGTAGTACTCCTCTCCAACTTTACATAGGAGAAATTGTCTCCCTTCCTTTGTGACCTTCAATTACCAGATATGCAACAGTCGCATATGTGTTGGCAGATCATCGATTACCTCATCGCTGACCAGAGGCTCCCCGTAGACAAATTTTCGTGCTATTGGTCCCTTGGCGACATTATCTCCGCCGGCTAGAAGTGCTTCGACCGGCACGTTACACTCCTTGGCTAATTTAATAGCTAATTTCATATATATTCCACCTTGTGTGGGCTGGGATAACACCTTGAGCGGGACGATGGATTTTTTTGCCTGTTTGCCGAGCTGGGAAACTTCTTTTGATTTTCTCCCACTTGTAGTACTGCTTGATGACTTCTCTTTTAGTGTCTTCGTAAGACAGCGTGTATAGTTATCTTTCCTATTTAACACATGTTGGGGTGGTTGCTCAAGGAATGCCTTGAAGTGCTTCTTGACTTTTGGATCAACTAGCACCTGTGGCTCGGGTTGTTTTGGTGCAAAATGGGCCTTCACTTCGGCCCGGGAGATCACCGCGCTTTCCTCATCAGTCCGGTGATAAGCTAACTTGGGAGGAGACAATGGTACTCTTGGGAGGGGATCTTGTCGTTTTCGGCGTCGGGTCTCCCTCGACGTAGCGGTGTTATTCTTCCGCTTTCTTCCCTTTGATTCAGTGGGCGGAGGCGGAGGCGCCGGAGATGGAGATGCAGTCGCGCTGCAATCCCTCTCAGGAAGGGGTGAACTATTATTTCTTGGTGGAGACGGTGGACTCGGAGGTGATGGTGGCCTTGGAGGTGATGGATTGCTTCTCGGAGGAGAAGATTTCCTTGGCGCCTAGCCTGGAAACATGATGTGTTGTTTTTTCCAAAGAATGATCCCACCCTCCACTTCTCCAAGTGTTTTCTCCCCTTCGCCTGCAGGGATGTCAAGCTCAAATGATCGACATGTCAGTTCAACTTCATCCACACCGACACGAGCATAGCCAGCTGGAATCTGACTTCCATGGTAGGTCGCTTCCGATGGACAAGGTAAAGCAAAACCGAGCGCCACCTTCATAGAAATGTTCTTCACTGTGACATGTAGCTCACAAGCTGTCCTTGCCTCGACTTCATCCACAGGGTTGCGAACCATTGTTGCACTGGCTGTATCATCTATCACCGGTGCATTATTGTCCATCAGCATTGGATTATTAGCTTGTACCTCCGTGGAAGCCACGCTGCTTCTCCGCTGAGATGGGCCCACCGGACTATCTAACGCAGGATCTTGCTGTCGGGCCAGTACTCTAAGTTCATTAATCTGCTCCTGCTGTAGCTTGGTCATGGCTTGAAATTCCTCGTTCCTTTTTTCAAACGCCTCCAACCGCGCTGCTTCCTCCGCCTTCTGCCGGTTCGTTTTTCTGGATCGGCTTCTATAAGTGTCGATGTCAGCGGGAAACCCTGTCTTCCATGGAACAGATGGGCAAAGCCTCGTGTTCGTCCGACTTTTTCAGGATTCCCGAGGGCATATGTCAGCTCATCGTTCTCTCTGTCGGGAATGAACTTTCCATCTTTTCTTAGTTGTATCACTTTAACAAGTTCATCTTTGGGTTTAGTAATGGCCTTCTTTGTAACAATAATCTCCCCGGTTTCAGTGTCATACGACCCCCCATGCCCAAGGAGCCAATTTTTTGACCGCACGGGCCACTTATTTGTAGCTGGCGTGACCCCTTTTTTACGCATTTCTTCCTTGGTTTTTTCCCACTTCGGCACGGCCGTCTTGTAGCCACCTGTCCCCATAGTATGGTGATATTTCTTTTTGACCGCATTTATCTTATTCTTTTCTGACTTGGCCGTAGCTGCTTCTGATTCCTTGTATTTCACAAATGGGTCCAGTTATCCTGCTGCTTCAACAGCGGGCCAGTGAATGGCGGAGTCAGCCCCTTCTTGGCATAGTTGTTGTACAATCTTTTCTTCCAGTCCTTGAACTGTCCGCCCATCTTCTTAAGGGCCCACTTTCTGACTTGCAACCTCAATGCCTCAGTGAGTTCAGGAGTGTCCAATTCAGGCAGAGAGAAGTGTGCCACGAGTGAATTCCAAAGACCGTCTTTGGCTCTGTCATCGACAAAAGTTTCTCCAACTCGATCAGTTTTTTTTCCTGGCTTATTCCACTTCTGAGTAGTGATCGGGATGGCGTCCCTGACTATCGCTCCGCATTTGTATACAAATACACTTGCGGCCTCTTTCGGCTCCAAAGGTTCGCCGAACTCAGACACTAGATCAATGGTGAAACGCATACCATCAGCCAACTTTTTGGTCGGGCCTCGTTTCCTTGCAGAAGATTCGCCTGATGCGGAGGTCTAAGAGAAGAAGCAGTCGTTAGTACATATATATATATATGAATCAACTAATGCATCTACTAGCTCGTGATCAGCAGAGGCTTTATATACCTTGCCGGTCTTTGCTATGGTGTCTCCACCGTCAGTTCCACCGTTGTCTCCACCAAAGAATTCGTCATAGTCGTCTCTTCCGTCGGCTTCATCCAAGTTGAGGTATTGGGAGCCATCATCATCTCCATCATCTTCTGCTCCATCATAATGGTAACCTCCTATACCCTCATCTATCATGTTGTACATGATGTGCTCTTCCTTGTCTCTACCATCCATAACTTAACTAATACAGAAGAAAGATAAAACCATTTTTCTTAATGCGATAAAATAAAGGAAGATAAAGTAATCCAGCTTAAACAATGCGATAAAGAAAGATAAAGTACCAATTAAACAACAATACATCTCGAATAATCTAGCTAGTACAACAATAAAGTACCAATTAAACAACAATACAACCCTATTACATATCTAGCTAGCTCAGCGAAGATGTCGAGCCCCGGCTACTGATCCGCGGAAGGTGTGCACCCAAAGTGTAGGAACCATCACCGGAGAATATCTCGGGTAAGGTGCCCGAAGAAGCTACTAGGTATTGGCGTCCCAGACTCCTAAAATGTGCATGTAGCGCCGGACGTGCTCGTCCTCCTCCCTGACACGACATTGTACCACCTCGTCGGGGGCCGGTTCCCTCTGCATCGCACCTGGACCACTCGGCCACCACCACAGAAGATCCGGGTCGACGACGACACTCGGATTCCTCACGAGACGACGTCCCCAGGCTGGTAGCACCTCCTAGTGCCAGCCCGGCGGAGCCCAGCCCCGTGGATGCCCGGCGACACTGTCTAGTAGCGCTCCGGGGGTCACGCCGAGTGAACGAGGATGAGGAATCGGCATATTCCTAAACACTAAATTAAACCTATATACTTTAAACATGATGAAAATAAATAGTATCAACTAAAATAAACTATATTAAACACTAACTAAATTCAGTAACTAAAATAAACTATATTAAACACTAACTAAAATCCTAAAATTCACTAACTAAGAAAAATTACACTAAAATTCACTAACTAAAATCCTAAAATTCACTAACTAAGAAAAATTACACTAAAATTCACTAACTAAATTCACTAACTAAAATCCTAAAATTCACTAACTAAGAAAAATTACACTAACTAAATTACACTATCAAAATAAAATATATTAAACACTAACTAAAATATCTAAAAAAATTACACTAAACTTACTAACTAATTAACCCTAAAATAACCCTAACTAATTAACCCTAAAATACACTAACAAAATTATATACACTAACTGTTACAATTGCGACAAGAAGATAAAGAAGAACGAAAACGAAAAACACAGCAAGGGGACACAGATTTAACGTGGAAAACCTCTCCAACAAAGAGAGGAAAAAACCACGGGCGCCAGCCAGCGAAACTTCACTATATCGAGGAGTGTTTACAAACGCCGGGGATTTCACAGATGCAACTCATCCCAACCGGCGGCTTACAAGGGGTTTATATATTGGTGGAAACCTAGGTCTTCGGCCCAAGCCTCCCGGCGACGGGCCTCGCTCCACTCGTCAGAAGTTGGCCTATACTTTGTAGAATTTGGATCAACATATAACACTAACTAATTAACACTAACAAAATTAACACTAACAAAATTAACACTACTAATTAACTAGAGATTGCCGCGGGGAGGGGCGGCTCCGGTGGTGGTGGACGGTGCGGGCGGCGCGGTGGGCTCCGGTGAGGGACGACGCGGGCAGTCAGCGACGTGCTAGGGAAGGGGCGGCGCCGGAGCGGGACGGCACGGAGCGCGGGCGACACGGGCAGCATGGGAGCGGGCGGCACGGGCTCGAGCGGCGCGGGGGAGGGGCGACGCGAGAAGGGGCGGCACGAGGAGGGGCGCGGGCGCGGTGTGGTGGTTGACGGCGTGGCGGCGCAGTGGCTCTGCGCGAGGAGGAAGACGGCGGCGCGAGGTCGATCTGTGTGCTCCGATTCGGTGCACGAACCGGGGGCGCACGGGTGGGTATTTATACTCACCCACCATTTAGCCCCAGTTGGTAGCACGAGGTCGATCTGTGTGCTAAAGGTCCTTTTTTTAAAGCTTTTTCAAAACCTTTTTTTAAATTAATTATTATATGCCTGTTTAAAACCTTTTTAAAAACAAAAAACCTTTTTCAAAACCTTTTTAAAAACCTTTTTCAAAACCTTTTTTAAAAACCTTTTTTAAAACCTTCTTCAAAACCTATTTTAAAAAGCTTTTTTAACCTTTTTTAAAAACCTTTTTCAAAACCTTTTTTGAAATTTTTATGCCCGTTTTGAATTTTTTTACCGTTTCGAACTTAGGTCAAAACGGCGTGCGTGAAGATAGGGGATGAGAATGTTAGAAATTGCATTGGATCTCTAAAAAAACTACATATTGTGAGTCTAAAAATGATTTTTTTCAAAAAATCACGGACGTTAGATCATATACCTGTAGTTCAAACCGGACCCACTTCGTGCCAATTCGGCAGACATTTATCTTTGTTACCCGGGAAGGACAGAAAGGTTTGAGATCCCTCGGTTGGGATACAGTTCACGTAAGGTGGTCTACTATTTTAGAAAAATGGGATGATAGCATTCTGTAACTGCATTTTGGTGGCTGCTTCACAAAACGACCCGTCTTTTTGCGCTCGTAAAATGGAAAATGGCTTTTCCGAGCAACGAAAAGGAAAACTTCCTCATAAAACATTGTTCTACATCCCAATATACACATGCATGCATAATATGGGCACCGTATCACAAACTATGTCGCAATTCAACACATAACATCCGTCTCTTGGACCGAAAGCCATGAAACCTCGAACATGATAGGTCATTTTGTGAAGGTTTTTTGGAGACATAATCAGTATACCAAGTTTGATATTTTTCCTTGCAACTATGTCACATAATATCACACCACGCGAAGGATTTACATTGTTCAGACCTTTTTTTGAAATTTTTATGTCCGTTTTGAATTTTTTTGTCGTTTCGAACTTAGGTCAAAACGGCGTGCGTCAAGATAGGGGATGAGAATGTTAGAACTTGCATTGGATCTCTGAAAAAACAACATATTGTGAGTCTAAAAATGATTTTTTCAAAAAATCACGGACGTTAGATCATGTACCTGTAGTTCAAACCGGACCCACTTCCTACCGATTCGGCAGATATTTGTATTTTTCACCCCAGGAAGGACAGAAAGGTTTGAGATCCCCCGGTTGGGATATACTTCACGTAAGGTGGTCTACTATTTTAGAGAAATGGGATGGTAGCATTCTGTAACTGCATTTTGGTGGCTGCTTCACAAAACGACCCATCTTTTTGCGCTCGGAAAATGGAAAATGGCTTTTCCGAGCGACGAAAAGGAAAACTTCCTCCTGCAACATTGTTCTACATCCCAATATACACATGCATGCACAATATGGGCACCGTATCATAAACTATGCCGCGATTCAACACATAACATCCGTCTCTTGGACCGAAAGTCATGAAACCTCGAACATGATAGGTCATTTTATGTAACTCGATATATGGAGCCACCAAGGTGGAACTTTGCAGAATTGTATAGTGTGCTTTAGTGAAAGAATTTCCGTCCATACATATCTTTGCTTTATTTCCTAGCGTGCCTTTTCCACTAAGTCTCCCTTCATGCCATGATTTAGGTACACCGATCGGCTTAAGGTCAGGAATAAAGTCAACACAAAACTCAATGACCTCCTATGTTCCATATCCCTTGGAGATGCTTTCTTCTGGCCTCGCACGGTTATGGACATATTTCTTTAAGAATCCCATGAATCTCTTAAAGGGGAACATATTGTGTAGAAATACAGGACCGAGAATGGTAATCTCTTCGACTAGGTGAACTAGAAGGTGCGTCATTATGTTGAAGAAGGATGGTGGGAACACCAACTCAAAACTGACAAGACACTGGACCACATCTTTTGTAACCCTGGTAGACTTTCTGGACCGATTACCTTCTGAGAAATTGTATTGAGGAACGAACATAGCTTCACAATGGGTACTCTAACATTTTCCGGCAGAAGCCCCCTCAAAGCAACCGGAAGCAACTACATCATAAGCACGTGGCAGTCATGAGACTATAGGTTCTGGAATTTTTTCTCTACCATATTTATTATTCCCTTTATATTGGACGAGAAGCCAGAAGGAACCTTGATACTACTCAGGCATTCACAAAAGATTTCCTTCTCTTCCTTGGTAAGAGCGTAGCTGGCAGTACCTTAAAACAACTCTGGATGCCTGTCTTCTCGGTCTTTCATACGTTGTTGGTCCTGTCGTGCTTCTGGTGTATCTTTATTCTTTCCATACACGCCCAAGAAGCCTAGCAGTATCACGCAAACATTCTTCGTCAGGTGCATCACGTCGATTGCAGAGCGGACCTCTAAGACTTTCCAATAGGGTAGCTCCCAAAATATAGATTTCTTCTTCCACATGGGTGCGTGTCCGCCAGCGTCCTTCGGAACGGACTGTCCGCCAGGACCCTTTCCAAAGATTACTTTTAAATCCTTCACCATATCAAATACAGCATCACCAGTACGACGAACAGGCTTACTCCGGTGATCTGATTCACCATTGAAATGCTTGCCTTTCCTTCTTAGGGAATGCGTGGGCGGAAGAAAACGACGATTCCCTAGGTACACATTCTTCTTGCACTTATCCAAATAAATACTTTCAGTATCATCTAAACAGTGTGTGCATGCATTGTATCCCTTGTTTGTCTGTCCTAAAATGTTACTAAGAGCAGGCCAATCATTGATGGTTACGAACAACAATGCCCGTAGGTTAAATTCCTCACGTTTGTGCTCATCCCACACACGTACACCTTGTCCGTGCCACAACTGTAAAAGTTCTTCAACTAATGGCCTTAGGTATACATCAATGTCGTTGCCGGGTTGCTTCGGGCCTTGGATGAGCACTGGCATCATAATGAACTTCTGCTTCATGCACAACCAAGGAGGAAGGTTATACATACACAAAGTCACAGGCCATGTGCTATGACTGCAGCTCTGCTCCCCAAAGGGATTCATGCCATCCGTACTTAGACCAAACCATAAGTTTCTCACGTCACCTGCAAAGTCCGGGTACTTTCTCTCAATTTTTATCCACTGCAACCCATCAGCGGGGTGTCTCAATATCTCGTCTTTCTTACGGTATTCTTTGTGCCATCGCAACAATTTGGCATGCTCTTCGTTTTTGAACAAACGTTTCAGCCGTGGTATTATAGGAGCATACCACATCACCTTGGCGGGAACCCTCTTCCTCGTGCGCTCCCCCTCAACATCACCAGGGTCATCTCGTCGGATCTTATACCGCAATGCAGTGCATACCGAACATGCATCCAAATTCTCGTACCGCTCACCACGATAGAGGATGCAGTCATTAATGCATACATGTTCTTCTGTACCTCTAATCCTAGAGGGCAGACAACCTTCTTTGCTTCGTAAGTACTGGCGGGCAGTTCGTTATCCTTTGGAAGCAGCTTCTTCATTATCTTCAACAACTTTTCAAATCCCTTGTCAGGCACACCGACTCTGCCTTCCATTGCAGCAATTCCAGTGTGCTGCCTAGCTTTTTGTGGCCATCTTCGCAATTGGGGTACAACAATTTGTTGTGATCATCTAACATCTGCTAAAATTTCAACCTCTCCCTTTCGCTATCACATTCTCCCTTTGCATCAGCAATGGCCCGACCAAGATCATCATCTGGCTCATATGATGCACGTTCTTCTGCTTCTTCTTCATCATTGTCTTCCATTGTAGTACCACCGTATTCAGGGGACATAGGATAGCTGTCATCATTCTCTTCATCTTCGTTGTCTTCCATCATAACCCCTCTTTCTCCGTGCTTGGTCCAACAATTATAGCCAGACATGAAACCGAACCTAAACAAATGGCCATGAAGGACTCTTTAGGAAGAGTATTTCTTCTGATTCCGACACTCACCACATGGACAACAGATAAAACCATTCCGCTTGTTTGCCTCTGCTACAACGAGAAAAGAACGCACGCCTTTAATGAACTCGTCAAAGATTCGGTCAGCGTACATCCATTGTCGTCTCATCTGCATTTTATAAGTTCATCAAACAAAATCACGATGCTAAGAGTAGTACTAGTCTAAAAATAAAAGAACACATCGTATACATCAAACAAGCACTGATTTAAAAAACTTTCTACTACATCTTTAGTCCCGGTTGGACACACCAATCGGGACTAAAGGGGTTGCGGCAGGCTGGGGCCGACATGAGCCCGTTTAGTCCCGAATGGTGTCTCCAATCGGGACTAAAAGTGGGTGACAACACTATATGTCGTGAGTGGACACTATGCCAGTGAGTGGCGACACTGTTTCAGTGGGTGGCGACACTATGACAGGGGTGAGTGTTGACATTATGTCATGAGTGTCGACACTATCTTGTGCTACTTAATCTATAAATAGGCTTCCTTGTGAACTATCAGCTGCAAGGAAGATCGTGTGCGAGACCAGGGACACCACTACGATGGAGCTTCTCGAAGATGTCTGAGGAGAGCTCGCCGTAGAGGTACTCCCTAATATGTGAAATTAGTTAGCTCCACCAGCTTACTAATTTAGCTAGAAAAAATATGAACTGAAAGATGGTGTGCGAGAGCAGGGACACCACTATGGCAGAGCTTCTCGAAGATGTCTTAGGATGCCTCGTCCTCAGACATCTTCGAGGAGCTCGCCATAGAGGCACTCCCTAAATTAATTTGGTAGCTCCTTGGCGTGTTCATGTTTTTGTTTTTTCTTGCTTAACCAGCCAATGATTAACTAAAATGCTAGGGCGCCACTATATATATGTGTGCCTTCATAGTTTTGGTACTTATTTTTGTTTCAATGGATTTTGTGATGACAGGTAGAAGAAAGAAGAATATTTTGTTGCTTGACGGTGACATGATGCACTGTGAACCGACCGGATTTCAAGACAACGTGTCAAACCAAGATATGTATATAGGATGAACTCATGTATCTATGTGCTTCGATGAATCAAATGAATTTTGAGAACTATATGTGCCAAATTAACAAGATATACAGAGATACAACCCACATAAAATCTATCCATTTCTAGAGCATGAAATGAGCTAAAACAAGCAATGAGAGCTGAAATGATGAATTGCTAATCTCTTAGGACCCTTGATAGATGTGGAGCCAAAAAATCTTCACAAATCTTGAGAAAAATGGGGAAGAACTCGATCTTGAGGGGAGAAATTTGAGAGGGATGATTGTGTGAGCTTGAAATGTGACGGGCTGGAAAGGGGAAGAAGATATAGTCGGGGACTTTAATCCCGGTTTGAGAAACAAACCGGAGCTAAAGGTCCACGCATATGCTCTTTTCCAGCGCCACATCCTTTAGCCCCGGTTTGAACCGGGGCTAAAGTTCCCATACGAACTGGGGCTAATGTCTTCTGGTCTCTGCGACCGTTTCTAGCCGTTGAAACCAGAACATTAGTCCCGGTTTATACCAGAACCGAGACTAATGCTCTGAACCAAAGGTCCGTTTTCTACTAGTGGTAAACGGAGATTCCTTATCCCTAATCCTCCTTGTGCTTTAAGCATTGTTACCATATCCCATGCTACAACAGTGACCACCTTTTACCTCTTCATCATTTTTCCGAACAAAAGCCCGTCTCAATTTGTCCACTGCATCAATGCTAGTAGCTTGATCCCACTCAATACAGACCATGAAATAGTTTGGCATAGCATCAATGCTAGTAGCTAAGAATAGCCGGAGACTTAAAAGAAAAAGGAAATAGTAAATGAGATCGATCCGTGCACCAAACCAAATTAAGTAGCGATCGATCCGTGCAAGTACAGCGTGTACTAGTCTCCGTTCCTTGCTATTATCAAAGCTCAGCAACCAAATCATCAAAGCATATATACGTGTCTAAAAAGTCTTTTTCAATGGGTATTTCTTAGCATGGTATTATAGGCAAATTGCTTATATGGCACTATAGTTAATGAAGAGAGAAGGTGAGGTTGTATCTTAACTTAGCTACAAGCCTTGTACGGTATCATAGCCAAAATACATGGTTAGCCCAATCACATGCATACGCGTATCTAAAATCATTAAATGTAGATACAACTCTTAAGATACAATTCATTGTACTATTTGTTTCTTAAAATACACTAGTGCCTAGAATAACAAGCTAAGAGACACCCCACTGTGAAAGGCCTAACCAACTGTGTCCTCCCATCAACCAAGCTTGTGCATACATAAATGCATCTACATCTACTTTTTCCTATCCAAATTAATGTTACCAGTTTTGTCTAGATAATGTATTTAGACTAGTTACAATGGAAAGTATCATATATTACTATCATGCATATGATACTAGTATATGATATCATCTTCACAATGCATAGTATCATATAGTAGTATCATAGTCTTGGTGTATTTATTGTTTTGTAGAATCTCAATATAAAATTGTGGACAAGATTTGTTTGGGATTAATTTTTCTAGTTTTATGTGCTATGATACCGTATCTACATATGATACCAACATAATCTCTTTCATCATTAATTGCTATGACACATAAACATTTTGCATGCACATGATGCATGATACCACCTATAATATCCCCATTGGGGCTAGTCTTAGAACTAAAACATAATTAAATACATTCTGAATCTATATAAATATGAGAACATTAATTTGATCGAAGGATAGTAAAGTAAACACGGTATTAGGAAACACCAACGTGCTGACGCGGCATATGCATGACACGGTATTAGGAAACGGTCACTAAGATTGTTCCTAGTGGAAGTATTATAGCTAGTATCATGCATGCCATATTGGCAAAAATCTGATGTGGCTCAATTATTAATGAAGAAAGAGATGGTTAGAGTATCATAGGTAGATACCGTATCATAGCACATAAAACTAGAAAATCCTCATATAAATAAATCTTGTACACAATTTTGTATTGAAATTCTATAAATTATTAAATAAAGTACTAGTATCATACTACCATATGATATCATGCACTATAATAATAGTATCATACACTAGTATCGTATGCATGATACTACCACTATGACCAGCCTAAAGCTGCGTTCCTAGGAACCTATTTCCGTCTGGATTTGGGCCATACCCAGGATCCCGGGTACACCCTGGGAACGCCGAACGAATCGAATTATCCGAGTGGACCAGCCTGTCAGCGACAGAAGCCGAGTCGTCGTCATCCTTCCCGCCTTTTCCCTTTTTCCGCCCTCGCCGCTACATCCCTCCCGCCCTCGCCGCTGACCTCAGCCTGTAAAAGGCGTACATCTCGCTGTCTCCCTTCACACACTCTCACACCGCTTCCAACTCCAGCGAACTCCAGACGCCCGCACCTTTCTGCCTCCACAACTCCGTCGAAAAGCCATGGCCGAGAGATTTCTCGGCGACATCGCGGCGACGAATGGACGACGACGCACACTGCAGACGTGGGAAGCACGGCTGCTCCACGACGCTGGCTATACGACGCCGCCGGACTTTCGTCTTCCTGTCGGCTGCCAACTCAGCGCCGGCGGGATCCCTATTATGTTTGTTCCCGCCGACGAGGACATCGCCGGAGAGATCCAGGTGGCTATTGTCGCCGTGCAAGACCCGTATCTCGCCAAGGATCCTGGCAACCTGGTCTTCTGGAGGCAGTTCTTCGCCGACAGACGCCTCCAGGATCTCGCCCGACACGAGGGACCGCCGGGCTCACCGTCGCCGCATCACAATGTGGCTTTTCGCCGTCGTTGGTGGAGCGTTCCAGGGCAAACTCTCGCCGTCGTCATGGAGCACATCGATCCAGACCGGCAACCACCCCCACCTCGGCCTGTGGAAGCGGCGTCCGTCATCGACCATGGCGGTGGCGGCCTTTTCCTAGTTAAATTCGATGTAATTGTGCGTCCTTGTCCTAATTAATGAAATCCACCTATATTCGTCTGAATTTCACCGTGTTTAACTGAATTTCGTCGAACGTGGGAACCCGGCCTGGGAAAGCGAGTGGGAAATTCGGTGTTCTTAGACCGAAAACGAGTTTCATCCGAATAAAAAAAGTCCAAATTTTGGCATATGGTTCGTCCAACGAGAGGGGATGCTTTTGGCTGACCGTGGGAGATGATTTGACTTGGCCATCCGATTTGATTGAGATCCAACGGAGGGATCCTACCGAGAAATGTCATTCTGGCGCGATTCGGAATGGCTGGTAGCTTTGTTTATTCGTACTGTCTTGTATTGCAAAGGTGGATGAGCACCTTATCACTGTATTGCAAAGGTGGATGAGCACCTCACGTGTCAGTTTTTCTTTAGGCAGCTGACATCTTTCCCCACGCTCAGTTGCTCTCTCTCTCTCTCTTCTCCTCACTAGTTCTGATCAAATTTCTTTTCAAAAGTACAACCCACTATGGTTCCTTGAGCACTTGAGTAGTAAAAGTTTTACTTTCGGTACAGAGGCAGTACACCATCCCCATGCTGGTCCAAAATAGACTGCAAAAAATATCATTTTCCTATCAAAGAGTTTGAAGCACATTAACAAGTGATGGAACAATATGATACACTATGCATCATGATGGACCACAATGAAATACAACTTTTGCTTGAAATCTAAAGAAAATTGATATACTCCCTCCGACCCATATTAATTGATTTGGATTTGTAGATTCATCTAAATCTAGACAAATTTGTATCAATTAATATGGATCGGAGGGAGTACTATGATGCCTCTATAGTTTTGAAATAAACTACCCAATAAGTATAGTCCTAAGAATTTATTAAAATTTATTTTAATATTCTTTTTTTTTTAAGCATTCTACGGCGGGCAAAAAAGCCGGTCTGAACCAATCCAATTAAAGAACAAAAGTTACAAAGTTTGGTTACAAAGCCATAAGAAAAGAGAAAGCCAAGAAAAACTAGGTATCGGCCTAGTAAATATATGACAACAGAAGGGAGATGTTTTAATATTCTTATCCAATAAATATAGTCCCCGTTATTTCACAATTACAAATCGGACGGTAGCCCGCTACCAAACCATATACTATCTCTCAATTAGGATTATATATATATATATATATATATATATATCCCTGCGCCGTCCTGTCGATCTTTTATTATCCTCACGTAGGTACACATCGCATTCGCAGCATGGGAGACCAGGAGGAGACGAGGCCGAGCAAGAAGGCACGCGCGTCGCTCGGCTCCGGCGGCCTGACGGCGTTCGCGCTCCGCCTGGGGAAGCAGCTCGCCGAGGGCGACGGCAACGTCGCCTTTTCCCCGCTGTCCGTCTACACCACGCTCGGCCTGGTGGCCGCCGGAGCCCGCGGCGAAACTCTCGACGAGATCCTCGCCGTCCTCGGCGCCTCGTCGCCCGACGATGTCGCCGACTTCGTTCGCAGCCTGGCGGCTGACCCGTCAGGCTCCGCCGGGCCGCTCATCACCTATGCGTATGGCGTGTTCCATCAAGAAGACATGGAGCTCACCCCCGCATACTGCAACACCGCCGCCGAGTCCTACAAGGCCGAGATTCGCGCCGTCGACTTCGCCAAGGTAACAGAGTATCCTCCATTGGCGATTATTATCGTATCTGCTTCTTCCGTGCTGCCATGTATATATGTTAGTGTGTATCGAGCTTGTTGCGTACGTACGTGCAGGGTGACCCGGAGAAGATCCGGGAGGAGATCAACAAGTGGGCGGAGGCAGAGACGAACAATCTCATCTCGGAGATCCTCCCTGAGGATTCCCTGAACCACCTTTCCAGGTTCGTGCTCACCAACGCCATCTACTTTAAGGGCGTGTGGGAGAACCACTTCCCGGAGACGCTCACCGAAAACCGCGAGTTCCACCGCCTCGGCGGCGCCGCCGTCGACGTTCCCTTCATGACCTTCGGGCCCGGAGATCGTAGCCTCTTCCTCTCCTACCACAAAGAGTTCAAGGTTCTCAAGCTCCCCTACAAGACCGGCGAGGCCTCTGCCGCCCCGCAGGCTCGGTACTCAATGTGCGTCTTCCTCCCTGGCAAGCGTGACGGGCTGCGCGCCATGGTCGACGCTCTGGCCGCCGGAGGATCCGTGCTGGACCACGTGCCCAAGTACCCAAGCAACGTGAGGAAGGTCCTGCTGCCCAAGTTCAAGCTCTCCTTCTTCTGCCGCCTCGCCGAAGTGCTCAAGAGCCTCGGGCTGGTGGATGCGTTCAGCGGGGGCGCCGACCTGTCCGGCCTGGTGAAGAAGAGCTCCTGCGACATGTGCCTGGACGAGGTGTATCACAAGGCGGTTGTCGAGGTGAACGAGGAAGGCACCAAGGCGGCGGCCTGCACCGCCGTGGTTGCCCGCATGATGTGCGCAATGGTGACCAGCTCCAAGGAGTTCGTCGCCGACCACCCGTTCGCGTTTTACATTGTGGAGGAGGTCTCCGGGGCCGTGGTCTTCGCCGGTCACGTCCTTGACCCTTCTACCTCGCAGTAATGGAATTCGAGTGCTGGTGTAGTGTTTTTTTTTTCGAGGGATATTAATGAAAGTGTGCTGGTCTAGTGTTATGTCTCACAATCGAAGTTTATTTTCTGCTACATTCGAAAAGAAATAAATTCTGAAAGGTAGAGCTTATTTTATTGCCGCAAACATTCGATGATTATAATTCTGCTTTTCCTTCATACCATTTCTGCAAACATCGAACTTTTCTTTACTGTATATGTATCTTCGGTTAGTTTAATTAATTTGCGTTGGTAAGGGAGAACAACATCCATGGTCTGCCAAAAGTCACTGAATGGTTCATGAGTTCACTCGTGATCAGAAATAAAACTGTCGAGTGGCCTGGCAGCGTAATTCAGGGATACAACCTCTGAGACCAAAAAACAACAAGCACGTTTTCCCTAAGTGTGGTCTGGGGTGGAACGGACCCATTATATGCAAACCAGAAAATAGGATATTCTTCTTTTACCGTTCACGTATGCGGTGTTTGCTCAGACATAAATCGTGCAAAACCATCAAAACTAAAACACAAATAACAGAAATTAAGCAACTCCGACCATTGTAAACATTCAAATGCGACAATATTTAAACAAGCTTAACACAGTCTCTCGCAACCATGTCGCACAAGAACATCCAAAATAGCACATATCACCATAAACAAGGATGATCATCAAGCATCACCACCACCACCACTAGCCGGAGCATCACCACCACCACTAGCCGGAGCATCACCACCACCACCACTTGTCGGAGCATCGACACTGCCACCACCACTTGCCTGAGCTTGGGCTCTTGCTCTCGCCGCTTCCCTCCGTCTCTCCATGATGTGCCTCCTTGCATCATCATGCCACTCCTTGGTGATGTCGTCCATGATGCTTCGATCAATGGACATGATATTGTTTTCCTCGGTAGCTACTTTACTCTCCTCCACGGCTACCTTGCGCAAGCCATCTTCCCGGAGTGCTTCTTCCCACCTTTCTTGCTTCTCAAGAGTTCTCTTCGCGGCCAAGGCCATTTTTTCTTCCAATGCCTTGGCCACCTTCAACTCATTCTAGTCCACCATATGATTGATCTTCTCTCTCAAACTTGAATTCTCAGGTTGCTTCTTTAGCTTCTCCTTTGCCATCTTGTTGCCATCGGTCTTTCCCTTGTTTGTCCCTCCCGGTGGAGCATCATCATCCAATTGTATGTGTGAGCCTCTTTTGCATGGATCTTCTTGCTCCCTCAACTTCCATTTGTCACATCTTTGGAGAAAAAACCAACAATGCTCAAGGTTGAATGGTGCCCTTCGAAGTCGCCATCTCTAAATACCGATCTCTTTCAATGCTTTCCTACAAAATACAAACATGTTTTGAAATACAACAAATGAATTGGATTATTTAAATATTAATTGGAAATAAGTAACACTCACATGGTCACCCTCAACTGAACCACTTGGTGGTGCTCCTCAAACTTGCTCCAAGCATCCACTCCAATGGCTACAAGTGTTTTTAATAAAATCACAACGACCTTGGAGTGATATATAGGTGCGTGGAAATGTCCTAGAAAAAGATGGCATGAATTGAAAGAATTTGTCTTCAGCCCGTTGATAATACTGCTTCCCGGTTTGGTCAATGTCGGTCAAGGCATCAAGACACACACTCTCCCAAGCTTTGATCAAAGTCACATCTTCCAATTGGGTGTAGTTCATCGTTCTCTTGCAGTGGGTAACTTGCGAACGATCCACCTCCAGCACCCAATCCTCGTCATTGTGATCCTCACCACCATACACCTCGTTGTAAACTTGGGATGGCTCCAACTCATCTTGCTCGATGCCCATCGCATTCTCATTCAACAAATTCAGAAACGATGTTGGAACATAGTGCAAATCAGAGCTATACAGTGGCATGTCGAAACAATTTTAATAATAACCATGGACGAGTTGAAAAACATTGGAATAGGGAAAATTGTTCATACCTCGTGGCGGCTATGCCGGGCATCTCCGAGGTGGCCTGCCTGCGCTTAAGCACTGCGTTCCTCACCTTCTTCACCATTGGCTTCTTCTTTGACGCGGTCATGGAGGTGGCGGCAGCCTTGGTAACAGTGGAGACAGCGGTAGCGGGCCTGCCAACTCCCTGATGACGATGGAGCCCTACCGATTTTGCTTCGATGCGCCGGAGCCTTTTGCTGGCGTGGGAATGGGTGGATGGAGGCCAACAGTTGTTAGATCTGGCGGAGGGGTCACCTGTGCGACCTCGCCAGGGCTTGGCGATGGCTGTTAGGGGTCCATCATGTCGATCGAGCGGCGCGGGGACGCCTGGCGGGACGGGGGAAGGGATATTGATGACGGAGGCAGAAGGAATGGCGCGGAGGAAATGTCCCTCCCGCCAAAGCAAAGTGGGATAAGGGTCAACATCGGGTCAGAGGAAAAATGCGTGTATCTACAGGCCGGAGGGGTGTTTTTCTCGGCCCACTTAAAAAATTTATAAGCCAGGGTGTTTTGTGGTGTATGTTCTGACCACTTTTTCCGACTGAAATCATAAAGTGACGGTTATTTTATGATTTTGGGATGGATAAGGGGTCTGGTAGTGATGCTCGAATACCATAAGATATTGTAGTGTATCTATAATAGTATGGAAGTAGTGAGGATATTCTACAACACTATATACTATTTTGCAGCTAAGTACTCAGTGTAGAATAAGAAAGATGCCACAGTTAAGCAAATCATAAGATTAAATCGACAGTATTTCCTTAGTCCGGAGTCAACAAGAAGCCGAACTTGGAGAAGATCTAGCATTGATATCTAAGACCAGAAACAGATATAAGAACCCATGTGATGGCGAACCACAAACAAACATGATCCGCCAAAAAACAAAGAAAGTTGGCTGCATCTAACAACCAGAAAAGAAAGAGCCACCACCTCCCTCCAGAAACCATATCCGCTGCAACTCCGACTCCTCCATTTATGGTACCCCCTCCTCCGGACGGTTTTGCCGGCATGGAGATGGGTGGGGAACCTAATATATGGGTGGAGTTTTTCTATAAAAGTAGTTTAGTTTTTCATGCGAGGAACAAACATATTGAAGTAGAATATCACTTTATCAATGAAATAGTTTTAAGAAATAATTGAATATTCGGTTTATACCTATGAGTCTGGAAGATGAGTTTACTGAACTCATCTTCTACTGGAAGCTCGAAGGGTTTAAGTACAATCTCAACTTGTGACAGTTGTGGTTCAGGGGAGGTGTGAAATCAACGTTCCTATGGTGCGTGTTTTCGTTCTAACAGTATTGATCATGGGCGTAGTTGCTTCACAAAAAGCATCCATTTTTACCATTCACTAAAAATTAAAAACATTTTTTGTAACAAAAAGCTGGAAAGTCCCCTTTGCAATATTATTTGCAAAGCCAAGACGTGCTTCTACGTGTGTTTGGTATTTTGCATCTTATTTAACTTCTCACACAAAGTACATAAAACATGTTATACTTGTCACACGAGGTACACAAATATGCCTTACTTCTCACACGAGTACATAAAACATGCCAGACTTCTCTCCCAAAGTACATAAAACATGTCAAAGTATGCCAAAGTGGCATCAATCGAATTTGTAAAACACAAAAATGGTTATCCTAAGACCATTTTCATTCCCCGAGTTTCTGTTGAGGAAAATAACTTTCTAACCGCACCTTATACGGAGGACGAAGTCAAGAAAGTTGTTTTCCAAATGGAACACAACAAAGCACCAAGGCCTGACGGCTTTCCAATGGAATTTTATCAGAAATTCTGGAAAGTTATTAAGGAAGACCTGATGCATTTATTTCAGAGTTTGCATGAAGGTTAGCTAGACCTGTTTAGGATGAACTTTGGAAACATAATTTTACTTCTTAAAATTAATAATGCAGAACTCATACAACAGTATCGCCCAATCTGCCTTCTTAAGTAAGTTTTAAATTTTTTACAAAGGCTGCTATGATTAGACTTAATTCAATAGAAGATCATGTTGTATGGCAATCTCAAACAAATTTCATGCAAGGAAGAAACATCCTAGATGGTATAGTAATTCTGCATGAAACTATCCATGAACTACACTCAAAAAACTAGATGTTGTACTGTTCAAGGTTGACTTTGAGAAGGCTTACGATAAAGTTAATTGGTCTTTCCTTCAACAAACACTCCGTATGAAAGGTTTTTCGGAAGAGTGGCATGCTCTCATACAGTTTTTTGTGTCTGGTGGTAGTGTGGCCATAAATGTCAATGATGACATCGACAAATACTTCCAGACAAAGAAAGGACCGAGACAAGGGGATCCACTATCGCTTATACTATTTAACATAGTGGCTGATATGTTGGCTATCCTTATTGATAGTGCCAAGGCTGATGGCCAAATTGAAGGATTAGTTCCCCATCTGGTAGATGGTGGCCTCTCCATTCTTCAAGACACTAATGATACAATCCTATTTATGGTGCATGATCTAGAGAAAGCTAAGAATCTAAAATTAATATTATCAGCATTTGAGCAACTCTCGAGATTGAAAATTAACTTCCATAAGAGTGACATGGGATGTGTCATGGGAAATTTCCAATCAACTATCAGGGAATATCCATATATTATCGACGCCTCAAGATAACTGAATGGAAACTTGTTGAGAAAAGGATCCAAAAATGTCTTAATAGTTGGAAAGGTAAATTATTATCCCTTGGAGAAAGAATTGTACTCATAAATTCAGTACTTACCAAGATGGTATATGATCTCGGTCTTTCAGCTACCGAAAGGGGTCTTGAAGAAAGTGGATTATTTACGCTCAAGATTCTTTTAGAAAGGGGATAATGAGAAAAATAAATATCAACTTGCCAGATGGAATGTGGTTTGCCGATCAAAGGAATACGGTGGAATTGGCATTCATGATTTGCAAGTCAAAAACACCACGCTCCTAGGTAAATGGTTGTTTAAACTTCTTACAGAAGAAGGTGTATGGCAAACCATTCTATGGAGGAAGTATGCTGGTTCCAAAGTTGTGTCTCAAGTGGTTTGGAAACCCAGGGATTCACACTTTTGGGATGGACTAATGGCATCCAAAAAATATTTCTTCCAATTTTGTGCTTTCAATATTAAGGATGGATCACATATTAGGTTCTGGGAAGATAAATGGCTTGGCCAAACTTCACTTCGAGAACAATATCCTGCTCTATATTCAATTGTTAGGCATAAAGGGGATATACTTTCCACGGTAATGGATTCCAATCCTCCTAATATCTCTTTCAAAAGAAGTCTCATAGGTCCTGAGACTATCCACGGCACAGCCGTTGGAGGGTGTGGACGAATTCAAATAGAAAATACTACATAGTGGTAAATTTTCCGTTGATTCTTTGTATAGAGCTTTGATACAACCGGATATTCAAGTTGATGATAATAGTAAAATTTGGGAAATGAAAATACCCCTTAAAATGAAGATATTCACTTGGTATCTCCGTAAAGGGGTTATTCTTACAAAAGATAATCTTGTTAAGAGGAATTGGCAGGAAAGTACACAATGTGTTTTTTGTCATCACGATGAGACAATTCAGCATTTATTCTTTCAATGTAAATTTGCTCGTGTTATATGGTCAATCATCCAAGTAGCCTCTGGTTTATCTCCTCCTTGCTTGGTAGACAATGTTTTTGGCAACTGGTTGCATGGGATTGAGGATAAATATGGGAATGTGTTTATGGTGGGAGCGCTTGCTATTATTTGGTCGCTTTGGCTATGTAGGAATGATAGGATTTTTAATAACATGGTGTCTTCTCCTCTGTAGGTTATCTATCAAGCTACGGCTATCCTCCGATCATAGACTACTCTCCAACGTATGGAGTTCCATGACTTGTTTGTGGAGGGGTGTATACAATAGGAGGACACGGAGAAGGATATTTTCTTCCGACATGGATGGCAGCGTGATCTGTGGATAGATCTGTCATAGCTAGAGGTCGTTATGCTATCAACATGTTTTTGTAATTCTCGTACTTTTGTTTTGGTCATAAGGTGTGTACTTGATCGGCTGTGTGCATCGTAGTTATGCCTAGGACGGGTGTAAACTTTACTGTAAGTAATAAAGTGCCCATTCCAAGCAAAGAATGTAAACACACCCATGCACTAGTAGAAAACGGGCCTTTCGTTCGCTCGCGCCCAGAGCATTTGTCCCGGTCGCACCACGAACCTGGACTAATGCTCGCATTCTTTCTAGTTCGAGCGACCGGAGCATCGCTCTAGAGCCGGGGGCATTGGTCCCAGTTCGTAAGGGACCATTCGTTCTAGTTTGTGACACAAACTTGGACTAAAGGTGTGCGGCAAGCCACATGTCCTACCGCACACCTTTAGTCCTAGTTTGTGTCACAAACCGGGACGAATAGTCTGCCTGCCTATAAATACGCATCCAGCCCTCTCCCTCCCTCCTTTGTTTTTTCTTAGTGGAAGGTGCTAGATGTGTGTATTATTTTTTTCCTATGCACGTGAGGTGTTCGCTGAAATTCCTGAGTGAATGATGCCACTTGATTTCACACAAAACAAAAATGATATGAGGTGCCTGAGCCACACTTGATCTTTGTCCTCTCTCTTTCCTCCTTGATCGAGGTTAGCAACCTTATCCTTTCATCTGTCATTGACACAATGCATGTGTCGATGTAAAGTGGTCATTTCACTATTCATGATGTTCTGTAATGGTTTTTGATAAACTTAATTATATGATGCAGATGAAAAGACGGGAATGGATGTACGGTGACCGACATGAATCCGAGTATATTAAGGGTGTGGATAAATTTATCGATGTGGCTAAGGCAAACAAATAGAATGGTTTTATGTGTTTTCCATGTGTTAAATGTCGGAACGATAAGGAGTAGTCTTCCTCAAAAATCATTTGCGGCCACCTGGTTCGAAAAGGTTTCATGCCCGGCCATAATTGTTGTACCAAGCACGGAGAAAGAGGGGTTATGATGGAAGACAATGAAGAAGAAGAGGATGATAATAACAACTATCCTATGTTTCCTGAATACGGTGATACTGCAATGGGAGACAATGAAGAGGAAGGAGGTGAAGAATGGGCATCAGATGAGCCTGCTGATGATCTTGGTTGGGTCATTTCTGATGCAAAGCGAGACTGTGAATCAGAAAAGGGGAAGTTGGAGTTGGAGGACATGTTAGAGGATCACAAAAAATCGTTGTACCCAAATTACAAAGATGGCAGCATAAAGCTTGGTACCACACTGAAATTGCTGAGATGGAAGGCAAAGATTGGTTTATCTGACAAGGTATTTGAGAAGTTACTGAAAATAATGAAGCCAAAGCTTCCAAAGGATAACAAATTTTCTGAGAGTACGTACAAAGCAAAGAAGACTCACTGCCCTCTAGGATTAGATGTGCAGAAGATGCATGCATGCATTAATGACTGCATCCTCTACCGCGGTGAGGAGTACGAGAATTTTGATAAATGTATGGTATGCGCTGCACTTTGAGATAAGATCAGACGATATGACCATGGTGATGTTGAGGGCGATGATGATTGATGGCTCAGTTGATATGGAGCCTGTTGGGAACCCCAAGAGCAAGGTGTGAAGCAGCACACCATCAAGTATTCCCTCAGTAAGAAACCGAGGTTATCGAACCAGTAGGAGGAAGGAAACATCACACAGGTGTCGCAAGCAACATGGAAACCTACACAACACAAACTCAAGACTTTGCCCCAACTAATAGTGAGGTTGTCAATCTCACCGGTTGCTGTAACAAAGGATTAACTGTATGGTGTGGAAGGTGATGATGGTTTGTAGCAAGTAAACAGTAACAGTGGAAGATGTATCAATGGTAAAGATTGGACCGGGGTCCATAGTTCACTAGAGGTGCTCTCCTTAGATAAACAACATGGCATGAAGGGTAAACAAATTACAGTAAGGAAATTGACAGGAACTGAGCAAGGCATAACAGTGCAATACTAGACAAAAAGATCCTATGAGATTCGATTGGGAAATACAACAAGATACATAGACCGCCATCCAACTGCATTTATGACTAGAAGTCCACCTTCAGGTTATCATCCGAACCACCTCTAGTATTAAGTTGCAAGCAACAAACAACTGCTTTAAGCAAAGTGTGTAAGGTAAACAATCCACTTGTTCCATGAACAAGAGACCGTTGTTTTCTCCCTAGTGGCAACAACACATCTACAACCGAAGAGATTTCTGTCACTTCCCTTGGAAACTAGAGGCATGAACCCACTATCGAGCATAAATACCCCCTCTTGGAGTCACTAGCAACTACTTGGCCAAGATAGCTACTAACAATGGAGAGCATGCAAGATCACAAACAACACAGACATGATAGAATCAAATAGATAAAACCATTAATCAATCTGACATAGTAATCTCAATATCCATCGGATCCCCGCAAACACAACATGCATGATTACAAATAGATTAGATCTTGTTCATGAACGGAGCTCACAAGATGTATACATGAAAGCACAAGGAGGAGATACAACCATCTAGCTACAACATGGACCCGTAGTACAAGGTGGAACTACTCACACTTCATACCGGATAAGAAGGACTCCGGGATGATCTCCCTTCCGGCAGGGTGCTGGGAAGAACTTCAGATCCCCCCGATCTAGGGACGATGGTGGCGGCGGCTAGGGTTTCATACCGGATAAGATGGGTCAAAACTCCCCCCTAGGCATCCGATCAAAACTCCACAAAACCATCTTATTCGGTATGAAGTGTGAGTAGTTCCACCTTGTACTACGGGTATGAAACCCTAGCCGCCGCCACCATCGTCCCTAGATCAGAGGGATCTGAAGTTCTTCCCGGCACCCTGCCAAAGGGGAGATCATCTTGGAGGCCTTCTTCTCCGGTATGATGCGTGAGTAGTTTCACCTTGGACTACGGGTCCATGTAGTATCTAGATGGTTGTATCTCATCCTTGTGCTTTCATGTACAGATCTTGTGAGCTCCGTTCATGATCAAGATCTAATCTGTTTGTAATCATGCATGTTGTGTTTGCGGGGATGCGATGGATATTGAGATTTCTATGTTAGATTGATTAATGGTTTTGTCTTATGATTCTATCATGTATGTGTTGTTTGTGATCTTGCATGCTCTCCGTTGTTAGTAGTTATCTTGGCCAAATAGTTGCTAGTGACTCCAAGAGGGGGTATTTATGCTCGATAGTGGGTTCATGCCTCTAGTTTCCAAGGGAAGTGACAGAAATATCTTCATTTGTATATGTGTTGTTGCCACTAGGGAGAAAACAATGGTCTCTTGTTCATGGAACAAGTGGATTGTTTACCTTACACACTTTGCTTAAAGTAGTTGTCTGTTGCTTGCAACTTAATACTGGAGGGGGTTCGGATGATAACCCAAAGGTGGATTTCTAGTCATAGATGCAGTTGGATGGAGGTCTAAGTATCTTGTTATATTGCCCAGTTGAATCTCATAGGATCTTTTTGTCTGGATTGCATTGTTATGCCTTGCTCAGTTTCTGTCAATTGCCCTGCTATAATTTGTTTACCCTTCATGCCATGTTGTTTATCTAAGGAGAGCACCTCTAGTGAACTATGGACCCCGGTCCAATCTTTACTATTTATACATCTTCCATTGTTACTTGTTTACTTGCTGCAAACCACCATTACCTTCCACACCATACGTTTAATCCTTTGTTACAGCAAACCGGTGAGCTTGACAACCTCACTTATTAGTTGGGGCAAAGTCTTGAGTTTGTGTTGTGCAGGTCTCCGCGTTTCTTGCAACACCTGTGTGACGTTTCCTTCCTCCTACTGGTTTGATAACCTCGGTTTCTTACTGAGGGAAAACTTGTTGTTGTGCTGCTTCACACCTTGCTCTTGGGGTTCCCAACGAAGTGCTCTCAAGCATCAACAAGCTTTTATAGCGCCGTTCCCGGGGAGGCTAAGGACGTCTTCACAAGGGGAGTCTTCCACTTCCTTTATCTTTACTTTGTTTTTAGTTTGGTTTGCTTTTTTTTCAAAAACACAAAAAAAATTAGTTCCTGCTCTAGCTGCTGCTGTTTTTGGCTTGCCCACCTTTGCCAAAATGAACTCTGCTGAGAACACCAAGTTGTGTGACTTCACTAGCACCAACAACAATGATTTCCTTAGCAAACCTATTGCTCCACCTGCTCCTGATGCTACCTTTTATGAAATTAAGCCTGCTTTGTTGAATCTTGTGATGAGAGAGCAATTTTCTGGTGCTAGTTCTGATGATGCTGCTGCCCATCTCAATAGTTTTGTTGAACTTTGTGAGATGTAGAAGTATAAAGATGTAGATGGAGATATTATTAAGCTCAAGCTTTTGCTTTCTCCTTGAGAGGAAAAGCTAAATAATGGTTGCAATCTTTGCCTAGAAATAGTATTGATTCTTGGACTAAGTGCAAAGATGCTTTTATTGGAAAGTACTACCCTCCTACTAAGATTATATCTATGAGAAGTGACATTATGAAATTTAAACAACTTGATAATGAACATGTTGCTCAAGCTTGGGAAAGAATGAAATCTTTGGTTGAGAATTGTCCCACTCATGGACTCTCTGCTTGGATGATTATCCAGACTTGTTATGCACATTTGAATTTCTCCCAAGAAATCTGTTGGATTCAGCTGCTGGAGGCACCTTTATGGGCCTCACTTTGGGTGCTGCAACGAAGCTCCTTGATAATATGATGGTTAACTACTCTGAATGGCACACTGAAAGAGCTCCAAATGGTAAGAAGGTAAATTATGTTGGAGAAACCTCCTCTTTGAGTGATAAGATTGATGTTATTATGGCTATGCTTGTTAATGGGAAAGCTCCTCTAGATCCTAATAGTGTTCCCTTAGCCTCTTTGGTTGCTCAAGAAGAGAAAGTTGATGTGAACTTCATTAGAAACAACAATTTTGGCAACAATACTTATGGTAATTATAGGCCTTATCCTCCTAGTGGAAGTGCTTATTATGGTAGATCCGGAATGCCTAGTGAAGAAAGGATTCTAGAAGTAGAGAGATCCACTAAGAATTTTATGCAGATGCAATATGAGCAAAATAATATTTTCACTAAAACTATGGAGGAACAATCTATTATCTTGAAAAACATTAGTCATCAGCTTGAGAATCTGAATAGAGAAATTCCAAGTTTATAGTCAAAAAATTTGAGTGATGAGAAAAATATATCCTCTTTGTCTGAAGCTTAGTCCTCCTTGATTAATAAAATGGCTGCTAAACCTGAAACCATGGAAAGTACCTTTGCTGCTACTCATGCCATACAAGTTACTATTGATGAAAATGTTAGGTTGTTAGCTCAACTTCATGCTAAGTGGGAAAGGGAAGCTGAAATTGATAGAAACAATAGTGTGTGCACCATCACCACTAAACCACAAGTAGTCCATGTTCCTCCTCCTACTATGCCTAAGCCTATTGAGCCTACTACTAGTGATGCTAAGTTTGATTTTGATGTAGATGGTTGCAATATTTCTAAAGTGATTATGTTCCTGCAAAAGCTTGCTAGAAGTCCTGATGCTAGTGATATGCATGTTGCTTTCACCAAACACATTACAGATGCTCTTTTTAAGATTAAGGAAGAGAAGTTAAAACACAAAGCTTCTATTCCTAGAAAAGTAGAAGATAGTTGGGAACCCATTATTAATGTGCAAGTGAATGACTTTGATCTCAAAGTTCATGTGATCTTGGTTCTAGTGTCTCTATTATGCCTAGAAAGATTTATGAAATGCTTGATTTGCCACCTTTGGAAGATTGTTATTTGGATATCCCACTTAATGAAAATGCTAAAAAGAAACTCATGGGGAGTGTTAATGATGTTCTCATTATGGTTAACAATGCTTATGTCCCTGTGGATTTCTATGTTTTGGATGTTGAATACAATGCTTCTTGTTCTATTACTTTGGGAAGACCTTTTCTTAGAACAGTTGGTACCATCATTGATATGAAAGAAGGCACCATTAAATATAATTTTCCATTCAATAAAGGTATTGAACACTTCCCTATGAGTAGAGAGAAGTTTCTTTTTGCTTCTCCTTTGAAAGCAAGGTTTGATGTTAATGCTTCCTCATTTGAAAATACTTGATTCTTCTTGCTGCTTGTGCCTAACTTAAAGGCGTTAAAGAAAAGTACTTGTTGGGAGATAACCCAAGAGTTTCCTTCAGTCTTGGAAGTTATTAATTCAGTAATGACCTATTCTTATCCTTTTTGTTTGCTTTTGTGCCAAGAATGACCTCTAATGAGAGGGAAGTAAGATTTGGGGAGTTGCTGTCGCGAAATAGATTTCTGTCCGACACCATAAAAATTCGTGAGGAGTATATGTAACTCGGATTAGGCTGATAATTTACGAATAAATCCCCCGGTATGTTAGCTAACTTTTGTTAGTTCAACACTTTTTGATTTGAGCAACAGAAGATTTTCTAAAAAATTGATTTCTACCTACTAGTCTGTTTTGACAGATTTCTGTCATTATTTGCATTTGCTTCTTATTGATTCCTTTTTGAGTTCTCTTTTGGGGAATTGAGCTTTTTGAAGGAGTTACTACAGTAGCTTGTGTTTTTAGTGAAAATTTTTGCTATTCCAAATCTTTGTCTAAGGTCTAATATCTTTTGAATAAACTAATGTTGCTAATGAAGATTGTGTGAAGTGTTGTATGAAGGAAAAAAATCAGGTGTAGAGAGAGAATGATGCAATGAGATGAAGAATGTAAAAAAGCTCAAGCTTGGGGATGCCACCATGGTATCACCCCAAGAAATATCCAAGAGGTACAAGCATCAAAGCTCGGGGATGCCCAAGGCATCCTCTTCTTCATCAATAAAAAGCTCAGGTCTGTCTAGACACTTCGTTTTTATTGTTTCATGCACAGTTGTGTTGTTCTTGGAGCGTCTTAGTTTTTCTTTTTATTTGTTTATATTGTTTAGTTTGCTTGAATAAATTAGTTTGGACCCCCATTCTCGCTGTGTTGTTTCAAATAAGTTGCTTGATGTTGGATAGGAGTAGGAAGTTCCTGCTTGAAAGTGCAAGAGGATCTTGCATTGGCTGTGACTTAGACTTTAGCATGACATGCTAGGTTTTGTTTTGACCTTATGCTTAGTGATTATTGCTGTAGCATGTCTTGTTCCAAACAATTGGGATTGCTTAGTGTGCCTTGAAGAAATTATGCGTTGTTTTAGCATGCAAAAGCATAGTATTGTGGTATTCTCCTTTGATGCTCTGTTTGGGTTAACTTGGCACATGCTCACACCATGTTATGACTATAACAAGTCACCATAGCCTCTATGATCATTTAGTCCTTGACTTGTAGTACCACTCTATGATTTGATTAGTAATGTTTTGTCGCTCTGCATGATTATGGCCACTATTGCTCTCTTAGTTGGTTGCTCCCAGTCTTTTGCTAGCCTCCACTTGTATAAGTAAGATCTATTCATGTTTCCAACTCCGAAGAAACCCAATTATTCCCAAGTGTCCACTATAAACTCCTATGCATGGTGTGTTACACCATTCCAAGTATATTCTTGTTTTCAGCTACCTTCCAATTAAAACTACTTTGTTATGTGAAAACTTGGTGATTAAAGCCCTCACGAACTTGATGGCACACTTTATATTCTTTTCCCCTAATAAAATTGAACCATTGTGTCATCTATGTTGTATATGCTTGCACTTATACGTTGGAATTAGCAGAACCATGCTGACATGGGGAACGTTTTCAACATTGCACTTACTTTGTACTCAGTTGATATCATGCTCTTTTGTCTATAGGTGTCACCGGTGTGAAATAAAGAGGGAACTTGTAAGTCCATGGAGTATGTATTTTGTGTTAGAAAAATGCCTGGGCCGCTAGCCTAATCCATGCCTAATCATGGTGGAAACTTGCAGCATCACCATAGTGAGCTATCTATGAAGCATCATCAATAAAATGCTATGCACATAGTAAATAAAAAGATCGCTGAGATACTCATTGTCTGCTTGCCTTGTCATTTTGGTTATGGGATAGCTCCTGTACCATGTGCAAGGGGTACCCCGTTGGCGGTTCTCTATGATACGCATGTACTTACAATGACAAGAACTTACAGGTGACTGAAGTTGAGTAGCATGAGGTGTGGCCCTCGTATTCAAGGGACTTGAGATGGCCAACTTATACTTTGTCAAGCATATACTCCATAGTTTGTTCACTTTAACCTTAATCACTTCAAGATGCTTATGATAGGGGAAATGAGGGCTGAAAGCTAACAAGTACCATAATTTTTGGAAGCTCTTTTTGAAACTTGAAATCCATGCTTCCCTTTATGAAGGGCCTTTATTCCACTATTATTGAGTCTCCACCTTCTACCTTTAGGCACCATTAAGAGAGCATAGTTACCATTTTGTGTGCAGTGTCCCAAAACTTATTGATTAATGCATATTGTGATATTACTTCTTCTTGTGCTATTTCTTTCTAGTCACCCTTGTGAACTTTGAAGGTGTCATATGCATCTATTTGCTACTCTATGAGGGACAAGCTGATTGCCACTATGCCATGTTTTCTGTATGTGAAACAAACAAACGTTTTTAAATGTATGTTATTCATGATCTTTTTTTGTAGCCTTTCATGTTGCATGCATAGTTACTTTGTCTTATTTTTAGAACTCCATCTTTCATGCACATGTTTAGAGTTCTTTGATCCTAGGTTTTAATGCTTGCAAATGGTTTGCTCTTGGTTTTGACGCTGCATGTCACCTCAAAAATTATTCTTTTATCACTTACCTACTCGAGGACGAGCGGGATTTAAGCTTGGGGATGCTTGATACGTCGGAAACATATCTATAATTTTTGATGTTCCATGCTTGTTAAGCTTCTAGTTTGCTTTGCTTTGTCTACACTTTGAGGTGTTTTTATATCTTTTTTGGAACTAACCTATTAACAAGTTGCCATAGTGTGAGTTGCCTGTTTTCTTCTGTTTTTGGTTCCAGAAAGGCAGAAAATCAATATTCTCGGAATTGGACGGGACAAAAGCCAAAGTCAATATTTTAACGTGGGGGACACGAAGACAGAAGATGAGACGAAGAAGCGAACCAGGGCGTCCAGACCCCCCTAGGCGCGGGTGGGCCCACCCCATGCCTGGGTAGGGTGTGCGGCCCCTGGCCGCCTCCCAGCCTCGCCTCTTCGCCTATAAGAAGCCCCTGATGCAGAAACCCTAGGATCCGATCAAAACTCCACGAAACCGTCTGTAGCCGCCGCCACCATCGTCCCTATATTGGGGGATCTGAAGTTCTTCGCGGCACCCTACCGGAGGGGAGATCATCCCGGAGGCCTTCTTCTCCGGTATGATGCGTGAGTAGTTCCACCTTGGACTACGGGTCCATGTAGTAGATAGATGGTTGTATCTCCTCCCTGTGCTTTCATGTATAGATCTTGTGAGCTCCGTTCATGATCAAGATCTAATCTATTTGTAATCATGCATGTTGTGTTTGTGGGGATCCGATGGATATTGAGATTACTATGTCAGATTGATTAATGGTTTTGTCTATTTGATTCTATCATGTCTGTGTTGTTTGTGATCTTGCATGCTCTCCATTGTTAGTAGCTATCTTGGCCAAGTAGTTGCTAGTGACTCCAAGAGGGGGTATTTATGCTCGATAGTGGGTTCATGCCTCTAGTTTCCAAGGGAAGTGAAAGAAATCTCTTCGGTTGTAGATGTGTTTTTGCCACTAGGGAGAAAACAACGGTCTCTTGTTCATGGAACAACTGGATTGTTTACCTTACACACTTTTCTTAAAGCAGTTGCATGTTGCTTGCAACTTAATACTGGAGGGGGTTCAGATGATAACCCAAAGGTGGACTTCTAGTCATAGATGCAGTTGGATGGTGGTCTATGTATCTTGTTGTATTGCCCAATCGAATCTCATAGGATCTTTTTGTCTGGTATTGCATTGTTATGCCTTGCTCAGTTCCTTTCAATTGCCCTGCTGTAATTTGTTTACCCTTCATGCCATGTTGTTTATCTAAGGAGAGCACCTCTAGCGAACTATGTACCCCGGTCCAATATTTACCATTGATACATCTTCCATTGTTACTTGTTTACTTGCTGCAAACCACCATTACCTTCCACGCCATACGTTTAATCCTTTGTTACAACAAATCGGTGAGCTTGACAACCTCACTAATTAGTTGGGGCAAAGTCTTGAGTTTGTGTTGTGCAGGTCTCCGCATTGCTTGCAACATCTGTGTGACGTTTCCTTCCTCCTACTGGTTCGATAACCTTGGTTTCTTACTGAGGGAAAACTTGCTACTTTGTTGCTTCACACCTTGATCTCGGGGTTCCCAATGAAGTGCTCTTAGGCATCAGGCCGCCCTGTGGCGCCCCTCTGTCTCTCCTCTGGACTTCGTGTTGCCCACGATAAATATTGACTTTGGCTTTTGTCCCGTCCAATTCCGAGAATATTGATTTTCTGCCTTTCTGGAACCAAAAACAGAAGAAAACAGGCAACTGGCACTGTGGCAACTTGTTAATAGGTTAGTTCCAGAAAACATATAAAAACACCTCAAAGTGTAGACAAAGCAAAACAAAGTAGATACTAAACAAGCATGGAACATACAAAACTATAGATACGTTTCCGACGTATCAATGAGCCCCCCAGGAAGAGGGTGCTCCTATAATACCACGATTGAAATGTATGTTTAGAAAAAAAGAGCATGCCAGGTTGTTGCGATGGCACAAAGAAGACCGTTAAATACGGGAAGTTGAGACACCCCGCTGATTGGTCGTAGTGGAGAAAAATTGAGAGAGACTTCCCGGACTTTACAGGTGATGCAAGGAACTTATGGTTTGGTATAAGTACGGATAGCATGAATCCTTTTGGGGAGAAGAGCTGCAGTCACATCACCTGGCATGTGACTCTATGCATCTACAACCTTCCTCCTTGGTTGTGCATGAAGTGTAAGTTCGTTATGATGCTAGTGCTCATCCAAGGCCCGAATCAACCCGACAATGACATTGATGTGTACCTAAGGCCATTAGTTGAAGAACTCTTACAGTTGTGGGGAAAAATAGTTTTACGTTTGTTGGATGAGCATAAACATGAGCCATTTGACCTATGAGCGTTGCTTTTCGTAACCATCAATGATTGGCCTGCTGTTAGTAACCTTTCATGACAGACAAACAAGGTATACAAGGCATGCACGCATTTTTAGATAAGACTAAAAGTACATATTTGCAAAAATGCAAGAAGGTTGTGTACCTTGGGAATCGTCGATGTCGTCCGACCAATCATCCTGTAAGAAATAAAGGCAAGCATTTCAAAGGTGAGGCAGATCACCGGAAGAAGTCTGACCTCCATACTGATGATGATGTATTTGGTATGGTCAAGGACATAGAAGTAATCTTTGGAAAGGGTCCTGGCGGTCAATCTATTCCGAACGACGTCGCTACCGGACACACGCCCATGTGGAAGAAGAAATCTATATTTGGGAGCTACCCTATTGGAAATTCCTACACGTCCGCTCTTTAATCAATGTGTTGCATGTGACGAAAAATCTTTGCGTGAACCTGCTAGGCTTGCTGGGCATGTATGGGAAGACAAAAGATACACGAGAAGCACGGGAGGACCGGCAACTTATGAAAGACCCATAGAACATGCATACATAGAACAAGATGGATAAAGGGGGTCACTTAAGTCGTGCCAGCTATGCTCTTGCCAAAGCTGAGAAGGAAATCTTTTTTGAAGTCCTTTACAGTATCAAGGTGCGTCTGGCTTCTCGTCTAATATAAAGTGGATAATAAATATGGCAGAGAAAAAATTCCAAAATCTGAAGTCTCATGACTGGCACGTGATTATGATGCAGTTGCTTCTGGTTGCATTGAGGGGGCTTCTACCGGAAAATGTTTAAGTACCCATTGTGAAGCTATGTGCATTCCTTAATGCAATATCTCAAAAGGTAATCAATCTAGATATTCTAACAAGGTTACAAAAGGATGTGGTCCAATGTCTTGTTAGTTTTCAGTTGGTGTTCCCACCATATTTCTTCAATATTATGACGCATCACTTGGTTCACCTAGTGGAAGAGATTGCCATTCTAGGTCCTGTATTTCTATACAATATGTTCTCCTTTGGGAGGTTCATGGGAGTCTTAAAGAAATATGTTCACAACCGTGCTAGGCCATAAGGAAGCATCTCCAAGGGATATGGAACAAAGGAGGTCATTGAGTTTTGTGTTGACTTTATTCCTAACCTTAAGCTGATTGGTGTTCCTGACTTGCGGCATGAGGGGAGACTGAGTGGAAAAGGCACGCTAAGAAAGAAAGCAATGATATGTAGGGACATGCAATCTTTCACTCAAGAACACTACACACTTCTACAGAATTCCACCTTGGCAGCTTCGTATATCGAGGAACACAAGAATATTGTACGCTCCAACAACTCGGGGAAGCTTGACTCCTGGATTAGATATAAACACATGAAGACTTTTGACAGTTGGTTGCAAACACATCTCATGAATAACACCACTTTTGGAGATCGGCTCTACTTGTTGGCCGGGTCACCATATTCTACTATATTGAATTTCCAAGGGTACAAGATAAATAGGAATACATTTTACACGATCGCCCAAGATAAAAAGAGCACCAACCAAAATAGTGGTGTTCGCTTTGATGCAACAGATGATAATGGGAAAAAGGACACATAGTATGGTTACATAGAGGAGATATGGGAACTTGACTATGGAGTTTCTTTTAAGGTCCCTTTATCTTGCTGCAAATGGGTCAACTTGAATCTAGACCAGTTGTACGGAATGACAATAGTGGATCTCAACAATCTTGGTTACAAAACGAACCATTCATCTTAGCCAATGATGTGGCTCAGGTTTTCTATGTGAGTTGCGGTGACCCAACATACCACTACATGATGTAGTACACTATAGTCGTTGACATAACACCAATGAAGCACCGTTCACTAGTATTACATCCCTCAGAGTGGTACAACAGAAACACAGCGGGTCCAATACATGACTACGGTTTACAACTTGTCTCTTTACAAAAGATCCAAAGAACACTCTAGGTTAAAGAAAGAGAAAACAACTTATTTGAAGAAGGACCAGAAATAATCAACTCATAACTATCTTGCTATTAAGACTAGCATCCAACTAACTGGCTTGCATTGCTGCTATTGCAATACTCTATAGAAGTAGGTTGTATGGCAAGAGATTATATTCCTATCTAACCAGTAATGTCATCTTCACTTCAGATGGTGCATAATTTGCCTTTATTGACTTCATTGAAGACTTTGATCTGTTTAATGATGATTTCCTTGAGTATAAGTTGATGTAAACATCGTTTGTTTTGGCTTCAGAATCTAGCAAGGGTAAAGAAGATACGTTGAGTACGAGCATACTCAGCAAGTTCACTAAAAAGGATTGTTTGATGCACTAGCTACAGCCACAGACCATAGGTCGTAGGCAATGCAGGTTTTCGTAAACATTTCTTCAAAAGTTGCTTTTATTCTGAAAAGTATGTTAGTCATCCTTCACAGGTTTACCAGAACTTTCGTGGAGTTCCTTTCCTGCAGCGTTCGCAGCTCCTTCCCGGAACAGGGAGTAAAAATTTATAGTTCTTACACTCTGCAGAGGTGCGTTACTTTACCCATGAGATATCAAATCTTTGTTGCACAACCAGGCAGCTTATTCCCATCCACAATTATGTGATGTGGGGCACAATAGATGATCCAAGCCAATCACTGCCCTCTCTGTGACCCCATATGTCTACGTGATCCTCCGGGGCTGACTACACCTCCGTTAAGCCCCTCCCGGGTAAGCGATAACCATGATGAGTTCCCAAAGACTTTATGAGCCGGTGATGCCTTGGCAAGCTCCATATAGGTCCGACTATACCACTGGCAGCCACTCATAGATAATCTAGACACCAAAATTGTGGGGACTAAGGGTTCCCACCCATATGCTGGATCCTCACAAGGAAACACAGTGTCATGTTAAGGTCGTCTTGCCTACATACGAAAGGAAAAGGATACAGCTGACTACTCCATCCGATTCCAAATCTCATGGTTAACGCGTGATATACGGAGCAAGAATCACTGGCGACATTGGTTGTTAAATACTAGATAATATGTTCCTATACCACTAGAACTTTTATAATAGGTTATTACCTTTTGGTAAATAACCTATAATCATATTATTATGAAAATAGTGTTTTCTGAATTTTTTAAAATGGAGTTGATGACAATACTGGATTAGCAAATACTTTACAGAAAATAATCAAAGGACATGAGAAAGTGTGAACTTGCCTTTTGTAATTGCAAGATTATGCTCTTATGGTCTTCGAGTCAATATAAGATCCAATATCTGAAATTAGCATCATTGGTCCGGTAAGGACTAATGTTTAAAGAAACAATATGTAGTTATACATAAGTAATGTCGTGCATTTTGTAACACTCCCCAAGAAAATTCCCATTAGTATAAGCAAGTTAAACTTAGGTGATTCTTTAAGAGTGGTTCCATCTTCAATTTGTTCTTCAAAAGTACATGCATTTATAAGAGATTTAAGTTTTTCACATATAGGATATAAAAGTAGAATATAAAGTAATTTAAGATTGAGGTTAATTGCCATTTGGTGCCTATGATGAGAGTCCTTGGGTTTAGTTATTAAGATTTGAAAGAACTATCATAGATTTTGTTGTTTGAAGTGGCAAAAAGAATAACATTTGAAGAAAAGGTTTCGTTACTAAGGTTTAAACAGTATTTATAGTTAATAGAATGTGGTTCATGTCTGTTTGTATTTGATTGATTAGTTTAGACTTGAGATGCTTTAGGTCTTAATTGAAACAGACCAAAGTTAACTATAAAACACAATTAGTTTATTAGATATGATGTTTACAATCTTTGAGACTAAAGATAACTTTAAAAAAACTTAAGGTGTAATATGTTTTAATTATTCCCAAGTTTTAGATTTATGATAAGTATGATTAAGGTGTGGAATTAATCACTTTATATTTAAGTGATTGATTAGATTAAATTTGTTTTGCTATTATAAAAATAATATACAACTATTTAATGGAAATATAATTTTGGATGATATTATTAATGTGCTAGCATTAAAGTCATGTTAAACATTATTTCAATATTAAAATCATTCCCGCTTAATATTAGTGATTGATGTATTAAGTTATCTTAAATATTATGGTTTTGAATGTTGATTTAAGGTTTCAAAAGAGTATAATAAAGTTGATAATTTACACTTAAGTTTTATTATACATCTAAAATATAGTTTAGAACTTTCAGTATTTCGATTTTAAGATTTTAAATTTCTCAAGGAATATAAGTAATTCCTACTTAAGAAATGTCTTTTAAGAGTTTTCAAAAATGGGTAATAGATAAGAATGTATTACTTTAAAATATTAAAAACTTTTCAAATAATATGTTTAATATTTTTATGGTGTAATATATTTATTCAAGATCTTAAACTTATTTTATTTATTTATTAAAGTATTATCCTTATTTTTATAAAATTCCATAAAGATTAAATGGTTTGAATTTTTTTTATTTTTTTTAATTAAGTTAGTATTTTTATAAAATAATACATTTGCTTTTATTCTCAAAAATTATTTTATTGATTTTTAGAACTTTTCCTTATTTTATGAAATTTCACTTAGTGCTTTATTGATGTTTATATTCATTAGTATTTTATTTATCTCAAACAAGTGTAATTATATTTTTCCTAGGTAGATATTATTTTTATGATTATTTTGATATTTCATATATATATTTAGGATTTTTATTTATTTTTCTAGAGCATAAATAGTACTAGGGTGTTTTGGTATTTTATTAAATAATTTTAGGGTTTTCTTTTCTTTAAGATTGGGCTTGGCCCATTGAGCTAACCCAGCCCGACCCGGACTAGTGGGTTGGGTTTAACCCACTCGCCTCACCACTAGACTGGTTCACCGGCCTAGTGCGCCTCCTGGTCACTTGCTCGCTTGACCTAATCATCTCATCTCTCTCTCTCAGTGACGACCGAGTGCCGCTTGTCGTCGCCGCGTTCGATTTCGGGCTCCTCTGACCTTCCCGTCCGCTGCCGTGATGTTGAACGATGCGGTTGATGATGCTGCACCTTCCTATCCAGTTTGATTCATTGTTCGCACCTCCTATCGACTAAGTTGTCGCCTTCCTAGCATTTAGGGTTTGAATCCCTACGCCGGGGTGGTTCCATGGCGGTGCGCTGGTGCTGGCGATGTCGTAGTGCTTCTATGGCGTCGCTGAGGTGTTGCCAGTGCCTCTCGTGCTTCTATGGCCACCGTGTCTACGGCTTGGCACGGGTTGCAGCGCCTTCAGGTGCTCCTCGTGCCACTGTATACACCATCGTCGGCCACCGTGCTTCCTATTCTAAAATTTGTGAGGACCACGGGTAAGTTACTTCTTTCCCCCTTCTCGCTCTCTGTCTCACCTTGCTACCCATCATGTGGTTGCTTGTTATGAACCCCAATTAGGGTTACCTCCTTCTCTAGAGTTCATCCTTATGTGCTAGGTTTCTACCCTTGGTACTATGATTATTCATGATGATGAAACCGCTTTAAGTGATTACCTGCTGAATCTAGGCTGTGTAAAATTCATGACTATATTGAGATTGTGAATGATGACAGTGTCTTATGACAGTGAACTGTTACCTGTAATTTATTCACTTTTAATTACTTGATTGGTGATACTATGGTTATAATTTTGGTTGAAATTGGTTCATTATTTTTGATTAAATGCCTTTATGTGAAAGCATCAGAGTTTGGAGAATTATTTTAATTGCTCTTTGATGAATTGTGATGATAGCATTATAGATGAATAGAAATGATTCATAACTACTGTATTAGGAAAATGATTGAATGGTTGTTGATAGTTGCTTTATTGTATTTGTAAGTTGATAAAAGATAGAACTGCTACAGAGGTGCTACCGTTCTTTGGAATGTGCCCTGTAGTAGCTCATTAGTAGATCTGCTATTATCTAGTTTGAAAGTAGAAAGCACCAGCTTGGTTGATGATGCATAGCCTGAGACTTTGTTGTAAATCTTGTAAGGATGATTCTTGATCCTTTTATCTCTTTAATGATGAATATACACCCCACTTGGGTGCATTTTGAGAATTGCTTTAAATAAGCAACTGCTACAATATAGATGGAATTATTAAGAGCATGTTTGTTAGTTGCTCACCAACTTGGTGATGCTTCTTTAAGAAAATGTGTCCAGTTGATGGCTTGTATGGATATAATTGAATGACAACCTATTCCGTCAATTATGACAGTAAGATTATAGCTAATTCCTAACTCTTTTAGGAAAATGATTTGATCATTTTATTTATTGAAGATTGTACTTGTGGTTTTATCATAGAGGGACAAATCTTATGTTGGTTGCTACTGAGGTGCTACCCTTAACTGGGATGTCCCCAGTAGCACCCATCGAGGGATTTACTTTCCACTAGGAGCAAACTGGTAGATAGCATATTGGTTAAAGATGCACATGCTATTACCTAGACTATGGATTGGAAAAGATATTTCTTGTGGCTTTTTAAAATATCAAATGATGAGTATACACCCCACTTGGGTGTATCTCTGAGGATTCAATTTAAACACTCAGTTCTTGCTTATTGAATAGATAAGAACAGATACAAAGCATGTTTGCTTTATGGATCACCAACCTGCTAGTAGTTGGTGAAGAGATGTGGTTACTGCCTTGCTTTAGCTTTGTTGATGAGCTTGCATATTTGCTTCTAGAACTGCTACTTCTCCTTGGCCTTGTTCTGCTCTTCCTGGAACAGGCCTTGCTCCTCCTAGCTCCTGTGTGGCCTTGGTGTCCTCCTAAACCACCCCCTCCATTAAGTCATCATCGTTTTATTGATGTGATAGGTTTTATGTGATGAATGGTTAGTGGATCTTATGAAGATCTAGCAAGAACTAATGTTGTGTTGGTTGTGTTCTTGATAGCTTGGTAGTGGTCTGAGATAGATTGAAACTGAGGTAATGACTAGAAGTTGGGCTGCGACTGTGCTACCTCTTTTGTGTGAATTGGTTGGTGCTGTTGTGTTGACAACACCTATCTTGCATGCAGTGACCAAGCTGCTTACATGTGGGACATGTGGTTCAAGTTTCTATGACTGCAAATCCTTTACTTGTGGATGAGATCAAGTGGAAACTTGACATTTTTTGTTGTTTTACCTTTTGCCTTTGTATCTACCTTGGTGAAACTTGCCCCCCTCTTAGGCCAGTGATGCACATAGTCTGGGGCCAAAAACTTGATAAGAATAGATGCTTATGTTTTGGTGAAACTTGCCCCTTTAAGATTTAGCTCAATGATGAGCCCAAACAGTGCATTTCACTATTAGACTGAGAGCAATATAAATACTAACACTTCCTGTTATATTTTATTTTTATTTGTTTGCTTGCAGATATTAAAGTGAAGAAGATGCCAGATGATGAAGGAGATAGAGGAATAGTAACTTAGGGTTTTCTTTTTATTACTTTTTTTAATTTCTTTTATGTTTGAATCTGGTAAGAACATTGTATTGTTGTATAATATTCAATAAAGTTTACTTGTTTTATTTTTCTTTTATAATTTATTTGCAAAGACAATGTAATAAATATATATCTTCTTGTAATAAAGAATTATTTTAATTATTTTATTTATGTAACTCTTTTTTTCATTTACTGTAATTTACTTTCATTCTTTTATTGTAAAAGAACAACAATACTATATGTATATATGTAAAGATTATTATTGTAATAATTTCATTTTATTGAATTGTTTCAATTTCTCAATTGTAATAATGATTATATGATCATATTATATTATAGAACATTTCAATCCTTTTTCAATATAAAGTATATATTGTTTATTCCTAATTGTATATCAACTATGGAATGCTGTAATTGGCCATAATACAATTTCATTTTGGTTTCAAAAACAAATAAATTATTAAATGTTTCACATGTCAATTTTGTGAATTTTATAAATTCATTTGAAGTTCAAATATATGTTTGAATTCCTTTCCCCTCAAACACAAAGGATACAATAGAGATCATGCTGAAATCTATCGTACATGGCCTGATATTTCCATCAGAACAAGAGAGATCCCGATCCTTCAACAATTTCTTTAGTGTTGCGGAAAATTCCCTGGATTTTCTTATGCATGAATGCAATGCACACACATGTGACCTCTCTATTTCTAGGTTCTAATCCTGGGATGTTACACATGTCCTCCAGACCGAAAAAAGAAAAAATAAGCAAACGAATACATCATACGATGAGCCAATGCGTCACATAGTTCTTTTAGGGAAAAGAACATCGTGGGAGTCGAGGACAAGACAGTCATGTCAGAATATTACAATAAGTTTGATGATATTCCACCCTTCACACGGAAAACTGACCCAAGCATCACATTAAATAAAGAAGATGCTTCATGGATACAGCCGAAGCGATCATAAGCAAGGGACATACACCAAGAAGTTCATGGCCTCATATTGTGTACCTCTAGTTCAAATCTAGCAGGCCGAATATTGTGAACCTAAATTCCATAAGACATGATAGCTCATTTTGTAAAGGATATTTTATGATGTTTGCAATTTTCCAAGTTTAATATTTTTCCTTGCAACTATAACACATAACATGACACCACGTGAAGGGTTCAGTATTTTTGATAAATGTGAAACTGTAATTCAGTTGTTGCTTCACAAACTATGCCGCTATTCTAGCCATAACACAGCAATATCACATCGTAAGCCATCCAATGATAATTCCCTATAACCAGGGATTTTTGTCCCGGTTGGAGCCACTAACTGGTACTAAAGATATTTCCCGCCATTTCCCAGCGCTTCCCGCTAAGTTTTCCCGCCCTTTCCCTCTGACCGGAGATTTTAGTCCCGGTTGTAGCCACTAACCTGGACTAAAGATATTTCCCGCCATTTCCTACCGCTTCCCGCCAAGTTTTACCGCCATTTCCCTCTGATCGGAGATTTTAGTCCCGGTTGTAGCCACTAACTGGGACTAAAGATATTTCCCGCCATTTCCCACCGCTTCCCACCATGTTTTCCCGCCCTTTCCCTCTATATCTAGGCCGACCGCCCCATGGCTATCCACACATCCACACCTTCCTCTCTCACAACAATGGACAATGCATAGTGTGCCATTCTGACTCTCAAGGAGACCGAGACGATGTGCTCCTCCAGCTACACATGCCCGCCGGTCTATCGGTTGCCCGCTGACTGGATGCTGAGCGCTGGAAGGGTTCCTGTCCCTCTTGTACCTCAAGGTTCCACCTGCCAGGCAGCCATCATGAACCACTTCTACCACGAGCTCACACCGGAGCAGCGGATGGATCCCCATTAGGATCCCGACAACTACGAAACATGGAATGCCTTCTTTGCTAACCGGCAGGAAAGGGAGCTCGCCAGGTACGAGGGTGATGGACCGCCCCCGGTGAACCACAATGAAGCCGGCCGCCGCCTGTGGTGGGCGAACTGGACTATCGTCGACGTGATGCGCTACATCGCGTAGGGAGATCATCCTCGCATGCGGTGCATGCACCAGCCATAGAGCCATATGAAGTGTGGCTATAATGAAGGCTGTGGGCGTAGCTGCATCGTCATCCAGGAGCCCCCTCCCCCACGTGTCGTGAATCCGAGGCCGGAGTGGCAGGTGCCCCCGGAATATGCTATGGCTAGGCTAAGGATCTAGTCGTGTGCGCCTAGCAACGATGATGGTTACAAAGACAAAGACAACCCTAAAGTTGTGTACTATAGGGCTAGATATGAGCATGAGTAAAGGGGGACCTTTAGTCCCGATTCCGTAGTCCCGATTTCATATTAATAAATGTCTTGAGTGTTAGTCCCGGATTGTGGCTGGACCAGGACTAAAGGGGGGCTTTAGTCCCGATTCTATAGTCCCAGTAAGGAAACTGGGACTAATGGACCGTTTCCTACTACGACTTTCCTAAACTATGAAAAAGTTGTTCTATTCTCGCACACTATATCTTAGGCAGATGCCTGAGGACTGGACTGGATCCTTAGGCATCTCCACCAGCAATGTGGAGATGCCTAAGGACTGGATCCTTAGGCATCTCCACAGAGGTGGCCGTAGTGTTATACCTGCTCTCGCACACTATATCTTGTTTGTAGTTGATAACTTCACAAGGATACCTATATATAGATTAAGCAGCATAACATAGTGTCGACACTCACGACATAATGTCGACACTCACCCTGTCATAGTGCCGCCACCCACCGAAATAGTGTCGCCACTCACTGGCATAGTGTCTCCACTAACCAAAATAGTGTCGCCACCCACCAGCTTAGTGTTGCCACTCACCAAAATAGTGTCGCCACCCACCAGCAGAGTGTCCCCACTCACCAAAATAGTGTCACCACTCACTGGCATATTGTCGCCACTCATGTTTTGTCCCGGTTGGTGTCTCCAACCAGTACTAAAGGTTCATCTTTAGTCTCGGTTGGAGACACCATACGGGACAAAACATGCTCGCGTCAGCCCTAGCCTGCTGCAACCCCTTAAGTCCTGGTTGGTTTCTCCAACCGGGACTAAGCCAGGACTAAACATGCTCGCTCCAGCCCCAGCCTGCCGCAACCCGTTAAGTCCAGATTGGTTTCTTCAACCGGGACTAAAGATATTTCCCGCCCTTTCCCTCTGTTTCTCGCCATGTTTTCTTGCCCTTTCCCTTCGCTTCCCGCCATGTTTTCCCTCCATTTCCCTCTATATATAGGACAACCGTCATGGTCACCCACATATCCACACATTCCTCGCCGCCTACTTTAGGATGCCCATTACGCATCCTCGTCGTCGACTCGGTGGCAACGACAAAGTATTGGGCTCCGCCGGGCATGTCCGAGACTAGGCTCCGTCGGGCTTCAAGGTGGCAACGAGGCCAGGTATAGTCTCGGTTGTAGGACGACGCGATGGGAAGGTCCTGACGATGAGCCCCTCCTTACCGACATGGTGGGAAGTTCCTAGCGACGAGCCCCTCCTGGCCGATGCGGACGAGCTCCTCCTATCGATGCACCGCTATTTGCCATAAGTGAGGCCCTTGCTACAAGGGCGGTCAAGTGTCTACCGACGACACCACAAGTGAACGGGCCACAATTTGGGGGCAGAGCGAGGCATGCGTTGACTTCTAGCGGATCGGGGATGGGAGCGAGGGAATAGGTCCAGTCAGTTTGTGGTTGAGGATGAAGATAGGGTAGGTGGGTGTACACTAGACTATTTGTTAAACTGACATTTGGGGTCCCGGGTCCCCATGGAGACTCCATGGGGGTATTTCCATACCCGTCCCCTCCCCGTTAAGCTCCCGGGTACCCGCCCCCCTATCCCCATGGGGGGAATTTGCACCCCATCTCCGGTTCTTAGCGGGTAATTACCCGCGGGTACCCATCTCCATGGGGAAAACTGCCATCTTGAGCCAGGATAGCACTGATAGGTGCTACCTTCCGGGACATGTCACTTTGTGATGAATCCGAGTCTCATCGTCGACCTAGAGCTTCTTTGGTAGTTGTTGCATGGTCCAGGCTCGGTGCAGAGGAAGCCGTCCCACGAGGAGGTGGTACAACATCGTGTAGGGAGGAGGAAGACAAGTAATATGAATCATAAGGAGTAGTAAAATATACGTGTCCACTGTCCTCGTGCTCCTAGCCAACCAGAGCAAATGGTTGCACTATCAGTAATTAATTAGCAGGCCCCACCTATCAAAATGGGTCCTACTGTTAGAAATTTTTCGGTCCACCCCGTGCACAACTCGTGGTTCTACCTGTAATCATTTTACGTTCCAATTCATGTCAGGTTGTGAGGCAAGTAACTTTCAAAGGCCTTGACTCGACGGATATGCTTTGTGTCGGTATTCGTGAGGCTGGGATAAACCGAGAAGGAAATGACAGAATACGATATTGTATTCTAACCTAGACTCTCGCAATTACCATTGTAATCCTCTATCATATCAATCAATATAAAAATGGACCGAGTCCCGCAGAATCGGTAAGGCTTGTCCTCCAATTCAATTTGTTTGGTTGTTTAGTTTACATGGTATCATCCCGAATCCGATCTAGGGTTCCGTCTTCTGCTGCTGCCGCTGCCATGTCGTATACCTCTTCGTCCTTGTCTGGAAAGTTGGCATCTTCCACCGTCCCCTCGGCTTCTGACCTCTCCACCCTTCTTCTTATGAGGCCATTGTTCACCGCCTCTGTTGATGCGTCCTCATCGGGCCTGGTGCACTTTGGCAAAGAGATCACCACGAATCTCGCCGCTGATACTCATCTTTTCTGGCGCGCTCAGGTTTACACGCAGCTTCGGAGTAACCTCCTTCATGGCTATGTCGAGGGCACCTATTAGTGCCCTGTTGTGACCATCTCCTCTAAAAAAGACAGTGCCAAGTTGACCGTCTCCAATCCTGCGTTTGCGGCGTGGGTTCAACAGGACCAGGCGATCCTGTCGGCGCTTCTCTCTACGTCGACTCCTTCGGTGGGTGCCATGATCATGTTCGCCACCACCTCTTCGGAAGCATGTACTATCATCTAGCGCACCTTTGGTGTGCAGACCGCGGCTCACTCTTCGCAGATTCGAGCTTAACTGGCCAAGATGGATAAGCTTCACACGTCGATCGCGGTCTACTACAAAAAGATCAAGACCCTCTCCGACACCCTCACGTCCATTGGTCAACCTCTCCATCCTGAAGAGTTCAACAACTTCGTCCTCGATGGCTTGGATGTGGATTACAATACGTTTGTTGAAGTCATTCGTAGTCGTGATGATCCCATGCTGGCTCACGATCTGTACTCCTGGATCTTGTCAGCAGAGCGGCGTGTGGATAGCCGCCACACGTCTGTCATGTCTCAACACTCGGCCAACGCGGCCAAGTTCAGCAGGAAGTCGTTCCGCCCTCCTTTCGGGGTGCCTTCATCGCCATTTCACCCTGGCCCTTCTGCTCCGCCCATTGGCTACTCGCTTAAGGGCCTTCCCGCTAGTGGGGGTGGTGCTCTTGGTGGGGGTGGCCGCTTCGGTGGCTCTCGGACGGCCACGACCTGTCAGCTCTGCATGCGACGGGGCTGGTCATGTGGCTGCACGCTGCTGCAAGCGTTTTCAGAAGGAATTTCTAGGGATGCACAATGATGGGTACTTTCTCGAGCGACAACTGTCGATGGCCAATCAGGTGTCTGGTCCAGCGGCTGCACCAACTGGAAATACTCCATCGTACCCTAATCCTACATGGTACGCTGACACGGGTGGCATGGATCATATGACGAACCAACTGGATAAGCTTCACACAAGGGAGGCCTATCATGGGCAGGACCGTGTTCATACAACCGACGGTACAGGTATGCGTATACTTCATGTTGGTCAAGCACTCCTTCCCACTCCCTCTTCTAAACCACTTGTTCTTCGCAATGTCCTTCGTATTCCAGCTCTCAAAAAAATCTCCTATCAATTCGTAGGTTACTTTATGATAATCATGTTCTTGTTGAGTTTCACCCTAACTCCGTTTTTGTTAAGGACCTTCTCACCCGAGCCATCATCCTTAGTGGTCACTAGAGTGGTGGCCTATATGATCTTGATGATCTCGCGGTCAAGCAAGTGTTCAGCGCTCTTAAAGCTTCATCTTCCGAGTGGCATGCTTGCCTAGGCCATCCGTCATCTCAGATTGTTCATCATATTCTTAGTCGTCATGAGCTTCCCTCAGTGTCCAATAAATAAAATTTAGTGTGTGATGCATGTCAACAAGGCAAGAGTCATCAATTACCGTCTCCTGTGTCTCAGCATGTACCAAATGCTCCTTTAGAGCTTATTTATTCAGATGTTTGGGGTCAATCTATTACTTCTATCAGTGGTAATAATTATTATGTCAGTTTTGTGGATGCTTATAGTCTCTTTACTTGGTTATATCTTAGTAAGCGCAAGAGTGATGTCTTTGATGTGTCCATTCAGTTTCAAAATCATGTTGAAAGACTCCTCAACCACAAAATTGTTTACTTCTAGTCTGACTGGGGTGGTGAGTATATTAAACTTGATGCTTTCTTTAACAAAATTGGTATCTCTCATCGTGTTTCATGTCCTCATACACATCAACAGAACGGTAGTGCTGAGCGCAAACACCGTCACATTGTTGAAACAGGTCTAACTTTACTTGCTCATGCATCTGTTCCCCTCCACTATTAGAGTGATTCATTTACCACTTCATGTTTTCTCATTAATCGCATGCCTACTTGTGTCATCAATATGCAAAATCCTCTTGAATGATTAGTTGGTCAAATTCCTGATTATACCTTTTTTAAGGTGTTTGGTTGTGCATGTTGGCCCAACCTTCAGCCCTACAACAACCATAAACTCTAGTTTAGTTCCAAAAAGTGTGTGTTCTTAGGGTATAGTCCCATTCATAAAGGTTATAAGTGTTCTCCATGTTCCCACTAATCATGTTTATATCTGTCGTGATGTCATCTTTGATGAAACAGTTTTTCCTTTTTTCAATTTACCATCCACCAATTCCCCTTTAGTCTCCTCTAATTCTCATGTCTCTCTTGACCAATTTGAAGATTATGCAAATGCCCCGTCATTGCTTCCTAATCATGGTGCAGGTATTGGGCAAGGTGCACGCCTCGAGCTTCTTGAAGAATCGCCCTAAACACTGACTATTTCCAATTCAAAAAACATCGATCATCGTGCCTCACCAGGTGACGTCGATCGCATGCAGCTGCATGCCTCTCCTTCACCGCTGCGTGCACCTGGTTCACCACTGGTGCATCAGTCTCCACCCGTCGACTCCTCCGTATTGACACCTTCACGTAGTGTTGAGCCGAGCTCTGCATCGTCTTGCATCCCTGCTTCGACTGGCTTGAGTTCCCCCTTGCGCCTCACTCTCCTCCTGCTAGAGCCTTCTCTGCCGTGGCAGGAGAATGGCTCACGAAATCTTGTCGCGTGCTCCCGGGAGATGGATTCTCTGTCGCGGCAGACGCCTGTGGCAGAATCGCTCAGCTTCGATTCTTTGGCCTCCTCTTCAACTCAGCATACATCGCCATCTCCTCTGCATGCTACTACTCCTATGGATTCTTTGTGGCCTGTTACTCGCAGTCAACGTCGTATGCATCAAAAAAAATAGCATATCAATGGCATTGTTGCTTGGTTGGCCACGTGCATGACTCAGGCTGCTGCTGATCCAACATCTGAGCCTCGTCATTTTCGTGCTGCCTTGGGGATTCCTCATTGGCGCAAAGCAACGGAGTTTGAATTTGATGCGCTACAACATAATGGTACTTGGAAACTCATCCCTTATCGCTCTGGGATTAATTTTATTGATTCTAAATAGGTATTCAAGGTTAAGTAACATGCCAATGGTTCAATTGAGAGGTATAAAGCTCGATTGGTTGATAAATGATTCAAACAGCGCTATGGACTGGACTATGAAGATACCTTTAGCCATGTGGTCAAGCCTACAATAATCAGTTTGCTTCTTTCACTTGATGTTTCTCATGGTTGGTTCTTGCATCAAATTGACATTCAGAATGCTTTTCTTAATGGTGTTCTTGAGGAGGAAGTATTTATGCACCAACCACCTAATTTTGAAGACCCTGCACGACCTCATTACTTGTGTAAACTGGTGAAAGCTATCTATGGTCTTAAACAGGCCCCTCTAGCATGGCATGCCCATCTTGCTTCAGTATTGCACCAACATGTGTTTCTTGAGTCTACTACTAACACCTCATTGTTCATTCTTCAACGGCCTGACCTGTCTATTTATCTGCTGGTTTATGTTGATGACATCATTATGCTTAGTTCATCCTCTCAGGCAAATGATCGCTTAGTCCTTGGACTTCGTCAGGAGTTTTCTATCAAAGATTTTGGTACACTCCATTATTGTCTTGGCATTGAGGTTGCTCAGAAGGCTAGTGGACTTACTCTGACTCAGCGCAAGTATGCGGTTTATCTTCTTTGGCGTCCTGGGTTGCTAAAGTGTAAGGTTGCCGATACACCCATGTCAGCTACTGTGAAGATGTTCTCTGCCGACATTCCTCTCTTGAGTGAGGAAAATGCTACTACATACAAGAGTGTTGTAGGAGGATTACAGTATGTCACTCTAACACGTCCTGATTTGTCCTTTGCTATAAATCGTGTTTGCCAGTTTCTCCATGCACCAACAGAGGAACATTGGGCTGCAGTTAAGAGAATTCTTTGCTACATTAATGGCACTCTTGATCATGGTCTACTTCTTTGGACATCTGTGTCTAGCTCTGTTTCTATGTTCTCTGATGCAATTGGGCAGGTGATGTTGGGGATCAGCAATCCACGGGGGGATATGCCCTCTTTCATGGAGATAATTTGATTGCATGGAGTGCTTGTAAACAGGCTAATGTGTATTGTTCTAGCACAGAGTCTGAATACAAAGTTATTGCCAATGCTACTCTGAATTGATTTGGGTTGAAGCTATGATCAAAGAACTTGGTGTTCGACTAGATTCTCCTCCTATTTTATGGTGTGACAACATTGGTGCCACTTACCTGTCTTCCAATCCAGTTTCCCATGCACGAACAAAGCACATTGAAGTTGATTTTTATTTTGTTCGAGAGAGAGTTTCTCAGAAGTTGCTGCAAGTTCGGTTTGTTTCTTCAAAGGATCAACTAGCAGATATCTTTACTAAACTGCTGCCACTCCCTTTGTTTCGAGAGTGTAAACGCAATCTCCACATATTTTCCATAGTTGAGATTGAGGGGGCTGACAGAATACATATTGTATTCTAACCTAAACTCTTATAATTACCATTGTAACCCTCTGTCATATCAATCAATATAAAAATGTACCGAGTCCCGCAGGCTCGGTACGGCTTATCCTCCGATTTAATCTGTTTGGTTGTTTAGTTTACAAGCAAGAGTGAGAAACCTAACACTATGGACAAAACTGAGCAGTAAAAGTATCAGTAGGGCACGATACAATTTTTTCTACATAAAAATGTCACCCATCTAGCAACAACCTAAGTAGAGACAGTAAAAATCTTAGCCAGGGTTGAAAAACCTCATGAAATAGCATATATAACAATTGCACCCAGATCATTCGTGAAAGTGGCATCTTTTTATCCTTCCGCAGGTTGACATCGACAAGAATCCATCCATTAAACAAGCCACCGTCAGTATTTGTTTATCCTTCCTCACATTCTACTCTAGTGATCATTTGTTTCCCAAAACGCCAGCCATGCGCCGCCTTGAAGGCATCATCTGTGACTTCTTCGTGTAGATTTTCGAACGGTGGAGAGCGTCTTCATGGGAAGGAATAGAAGGAGCCTAACCCTGGCGCCTGGGGGCCAGCCTCCGCCGGCGTCATCGCCGGGGATGCCCTATGATTCGAGGTTTCAGTGCCTCAGGCCAGACTCTGATTCTGATGGGGCTGCTGGGGTGGAGGCGTAGGAGGATCTCGATTCCCTCGAAGATGTCATTGGCGATTTGGGGTGGACGTCAGTGTCGCGATGGAGACGGAAGACTAGAGAGGATCTCAAGCAGGCATTCTGGGAGGAGGTTGGTTTCCCCACCGAAGCATCGAGGTTCTGGGAGAGGAAGTCAGCGTCTTCGTCGTGCGAGCTTGCCTCTCCGGTGTCGGGTGCCTTGAGTTGTTGATCATTGTCGCCTACGAGCCGAGGAGGTGTTGTGGAGGGCTATGGCGCGACTACCTCTCCGTCCGGGTTGCGAGTGGCCAGGGGACCTCGGGTCAAGCCATGGAAGGGGCCTTTGCCTCCGCGGCGAAGGTCGTCGCCGCCGATCATCGGTAAGCTCATCGAGGCGAAACTTCGGTTGCTTGATCCGGTTTGGCCACAGTCATCTCACATGGCGAGTTCAGAGGGGCCCACTTCGCTTTTTTCTTGGGAGGCGGTGTCTAGACAGTTTTGGAAAGCATGGCATACCGTATCGCATACGGCCTAGCCAGGTTTTCTCTCAATGCCGCCGCTCCCTTTGTAATCTATTGGTTCGCATGCATCATCGCCGCCTCCTCCTTCATCGGCCCATGGGCGTGCTTCTACGTCGTCCCCATCGGACCTTGGCACCGTCGGTCTTTCGCTCCAGTGTTCCTTTTTCCTAGGTCATCGCCACTTCCATGGCATAGAACCCTAGGGGTCCTCCTGTTCCTACCGCCGCTCATGTCCCCAGGGGACCCATTGCAGCTCCTGTCCCGAGAGGGTCGCCCATCGCTCATCCCGCGGGGGCACCCGGGCAGCCGATGCGCCCCCGAGGGCACCCGCTGATGTACCTCCCCGGAGGGGGGCGTATGGCGCGCCTCTACTTCAGGGCATACCGGGGGTGGTGTTGCTGCTCATGTCAGCTTACTGCGCAGGGGAACGACCCATCGCCTTTCTATGGGCCTCCAGGGATGCCTCCGCCTAGGATGGCGCAGATGCGGGGGCCATATCCTTATGCTCTTGCCGCAAGCTTCAACTACATGCCACCGGCTCAGCTGCATCCGCTCCATCCACCTTACCGTGGCCCGTTAGCTGCTGGTGTATGTGGGACGATGCAGTTTTAGCCAGTGGATGGAGGGCCGCCGCTGGAACAACATTTCGTGGTTGGAGTGGGTGCGTCCGCCGCATAGGCAGTCCCCAAGAGAAAGAAGAAGAAGAAGAAGAAGAAGAAGGAGCAGGCGTAGGTGCCGGATCAGGGGATGGTTCTTTCTCAGGTCCAGGTAGATGCACAGTTTTTTCAGTAGTCGTCTGTGCAGTATGCTCGGGCACAGTTGCAGGCTCCTGGGGCTTTTGGTGCGCCCTATTCGGCTCATGGTCAGCAGTTGTAATACCAGTTTTATGCGCATGGTTAGCAGATACATGTTCAGGGTGCTCTGACGCCTGTTGTCGTGCCACCTCAGCCACCTGTTGTCGCGCCACAGTTATGTCTGCTACTAGGGGGTAAGAAGATAGCAAGTCTGTTTGTTTCTGGAAGTGTGTGATCAATACACACGTTATAAAGGATTGTAAGGCGGTTCACTACTATTATATTTGTGATAGCGCCGCCCACCCTACTTTGAGATGTCCTGTGCTGAAGCAGCCATGCATGACTCCTTATGTGGCTGGTATCGGAAGCGAGCACACCATGTTTACTCAGATCCCGGATGTGGTGGCTCGTGATCACCTGGCGCACAGTCTGACTCCTATAGCTCTGGTGCGAGTTTATGGACAGATGCTATCTGTGGATGTCGTGTAGTGGCATATTGCTAGGAGGTGTCCGGTGCATGTTCAGTGGAAGTGGGAGGCATTGCCATATGGATACTCTACTTTCTTAGTGAGTTTCCCGTCTTTTAAGGACTTGGACAAGGTTGATGGGATCTAGATGTCAGTGCTGCTTTGTACCTCTTAGCTTACTTTCTCTGTTTACAGGATGGAGGAAGTGTCGCATAGGTTTGAGATGCAGCAGGTTTGGTTACATGTTGAAGGGGTTCCTCATATTTTGCGCTCTTTCTCGGGACTATGGACTGTTTGAGGTCTCATGGGAAACACTCTAGATGTGGATTTGTTCAGTCTGTGGAAGCGGGGGTAGTTCGTATTCTTGCGGATATGTTTGATACTAAGGTCTTCCTAAAGCTGCATGATTCTTTGGGTCACTATATTTTGTCCGATGTCGTGGTCAAGCATAAGGTCTATGAGTTCCGTTTAGGGTTAGAGCCTGAGGGCTATATATCGGAACCAGAGTTTGTTCCTTACTTGTGGAGGAAAGGGGATGATGACGCAGATGATGATGCCAATGGGAAGCCTATGGAGGATGATATGGATATTTTTGATACAGCTACAGACACTCAGTTGGCGGGTTCTGGTTCTTCCTCGGCCGCGCCTATGCGGGAGACCTCGGCGCCTTCATCTTCTATTCAGGGGGTGCAGAGGGTGTTTGCTATCACTCCTTTTAATGCTAATCCAGCTACTCCTCTTGGAAGAGAACTTATGGCCGCACTATGATTCCCCCTGCGTGGAAAGGGTTCTTTTTCAGTGACTCGTGTTTCTCCAGCTCATCTACAGGAGGCTCTTCACTCTTCTTCTGTGGTTGTTCAGCGGGCTCACTCTGCTTTGCCGGCGACGCATGTTATGGGTAGATCCATTCCTGGTGACCGGGCTTAGCAGGTTCTTGAGGAGGTCGTTCCGTTTGAGTGCTCGCGGAAGCTGAGCCAGGAGGGACCGGCTGACCACATCATTCGTAACTAGGTCGAGGTCGATGTTCTTGTGGGGCTGACCCAGGAGGGGTTGGCTGACCGCGACGATGTGAATGACCGCATGGCTCTGGTGAGGGAGTACCTGGAGCTGCATCAGGACGGGTGGCCTCCCTTGGAGGGCCATGTGACCTCGTTAGTCGACGGGGGTGGCCGGACCCAAGAGGGGTCAGGACTGCCTCTATCGCCAACACGGGCTTCTTCTCCTGGTGTTGCTACACCGGTTGCTGCGCAGGGGAGTGGTAATCCCTTCAGGTGGAGCTCTCTCCATGGAGTGGATGCCTCTGGGGCGTCAGCTACTGATGAGGATTCCATGGTCAAGGCCATGCGTCGTAAGGCCGAGAAAAACTTAGATTCTCCAGGTATAATGAGCTCTTCGAAATCCTTTTTGTCATTTTATACTCCTGATATTTCTTATAAACTATCCAATGTTGGCATTAGTTTGGGTAGTCCTGTACAGGAAGTTATTTTTTCTTCTAATGTTTTGCGACACATGGAGGTTGACTGTCTAACAGTTACTCCTACGATCGTTTTTGTTCCTGATGCTTCACCAATCGAGGAGGAGGAGTTGCATGCCGTAGTAGATGGTCAACTCGTTTCTCACTTAGTTGGTGAAGTGTCAGAGGTGGACTTTGATAAGACTGGTCTTGCCTCTGTGTATGGCTAAAAGCTTCTGGTCAAAAATCAAAGAGCCACAGGTCACACAAGAGATCCCTTGTATCCAAATATCCTATAGTTACTCAATTAATGGAATGTTTTCAAATAGCAGAGGTCTTCGGGACTTGGCTAAATATTTATTCTTTACTGATTGTGTGAAAGACTATAAATTGAATTTTCTAGGTATTTTTGAGACTGGTAGACGAGATTTTTTACAAGTCCTACTCAATCACCTTTTGGTGGAGTGGACTTTTACGTGGATATCACGTCCTCCACGTGGCTGATCTAGGGGGGTCATGTTAGGCGTTCGAGATGAGACTATGTAAGTTTTAACTAATTCGGTGGGATATTTTTTATAAAAAGCCATATGCATAACAAGGCTGATAATTTCACATGGTCTCTAGTCGCCGTTTATGGGGCTGCCCAGGATGTTTATAAAGCTGACTTTTTACGCAACCTTGTGAATCTGGGAAAGGACAATCCATACCCCATTTTTATAGGAGGAGATTTTAATTTGCTTAGATTCCCTCACGAGAAACGCCAGGGCCGGTTCGATGAACATTGACCTTTTTTGTGCAATACTGTTATAGACAGTCTAGACTTAAGATAGGTTATTACAATGTTAGGAAGACAAGTTACCTGGGCTAATAGTCTTCTGGAGCCAACATATGAAAAAATAGATAGAGTTCTTATGGATGCCGACTGGGAACAAAAATTTCCTATGGTAACTATTCGCGCTCTAGAGCGTATTCAGGCTTTATCGGATCATGCTCATTTACTTTTATCTTTTGGATCACCGCCACGGAAGTGTATGAATGAGTTTAAATTTGAACTCGGATGGATGATTCGTGATGGTTTTTACGAGATGATTAAGGCTATTTGGGAGAAACATGTTGGTGGACAAACGTCTATCCTACGATAGAATAAAAAATGCGTGATTTACGTAAGTTCCTTCGTGGTTGGGCTAGACACATGGATGTGATCCTAAAAACGAAAAAATACGCCTAACATCTATAGTTGATGACTTAGAGGCTTTCGTAAAAGTCGGGTTGTTAACTGCACAAGAAATTCAGCTTAAAGGGCAATCAAATACAGAGATAGCCCGACTACTATGCGAAGAGGAACTCAAATGGTATCAACGCTCTAAATAAAAATTAATCATGGGAGGAGATGCGAATAGAAGATAATTCCATGTTGTTTCCAATGGAAAGCATAAAAAGAAACTTATTCACTCTCTGATCCAAGAAGAATGTATGATTAGGGACAGGAGCATCTGAAGTCCTATATTACAGCTTATTATAAATCCTTGTTTGAGGCTCTAGAGGAAAATTCATCCTCTCTGGATGAGTCCCAAACAGCGGATATAGCCAGGTCTCTATTGAAGAAAACGGCTTTCTAACTGCCTCATATACCAAGAAAGAGGTTATGAAAATTGTTTTTAAATAGAACATAACAATGCGCCAGGGCCAGATGGTTTCCTAGCGGAATTCTGGGATGTCATCAAGAAGGACCTTGACGAATTTGTTTGGGTTTTTACATGTCGGTCAGTTAGATCTCTTTAGACTAAACTTTGGCAATATAATTTTACTGCTAAAGGTAACAATGCAGAACGTATACAACAGTATCGTCCAATCTTCTTGCTTAACATTAGGTTTAAGATTTTTACTAAAGTTGTCACGATTATACTAAACTCAGTTGCTGACCATATTGTTAGCCCGTCTCAAACTTTATTCATGCAAAAAAAATATCCTAGATGATGTTGTAATATTCTAGTCCAGACGGTCTATATTGTGAGCCTAGCATAGTGCCAATGTTACCCTCTAGACCATTTTTTTTAGCCAACAATACTGTCCTATACTACTATATATTAAGGTGGGATGTTTTAGCAACTACTTGTTGATCTCCTATATATTAAAGACATGAGCATTGGTTTAGACGGATGATATCTGTAATATAATTTATAGACAATATTATAGATAACTTGTACAACCGTCTATCGGTAACATATCTATTTTTAGCAATAGCTATGTGAGTATAAGTTACAGAAGCCACTCATACATCAATAAATTATCATCTATATGCTCTCTATAAGATTTCTATAGAGTCTACTTCTTTATAGACAGCCTCACTCTCTCTCATCTCTATATCATCAAAATCACTTATAACCTTTTCTTGCAGACATCTTAGTCAGCACTATTGTACCTACATATATTAAGGCGGAACATTTTCACGCACTGTCCTTCGCTTGTTTACTGTTCACGGCCTAATTTTGTCCAATGCATGACAACCGCGTGTCCTGTCCAGGCCGTGCAACGCACGCGCTCGATCCACTTATTTCGCTGGTTCAGTTTTACTTTCCTAATTTACCGTGATCTGTTCCTTTCGGGAGGGATTCTCGCCTTGCTAGCAATGGGGTCCGATGGACAATCCTTGCATGTAACTACTTTTAGCCCGTCAATTTAGTGACACGTCGTGGTTAAACGTGGCAGTTTCTAGCGGAGTCACCGCTAAAGAGATGTTCCTGGGCGTTCATGGATGTTTCTTATGCCGCTCCACCTCCTCCTCCTCTCTGACACGTACGCCCCCCTTTCTCTTTAGCTCCCCCAGTAGATCGAAATCCTAGGTCTCGCTGCTCTCTTCCAGCTTCTCCATTCCGGTCAACTGATTTGATCCCCTCGCCATGCCACACCGTGGCGACAGGTCGTCCAGGCCATGTCGTGGTAGTGGCCTGAGGCAGAGGCAGTTAACCTGCAAGGAGGAGCCTGAACCGGAGATTGACATTGAGGAGGAGGAGGTCGGAGGGATGGACAGTACGAGCATGAGGTGCACAGCGGCAGCGGGAAGTCTGTCCCGATGGATCCTCTCCGCATAGGGCGCCGTCTCCCTTCCCGATGTGCGGCTACAATCGTCCCTCCCTTCTCTGAGATTCCGTCGCCGCTTCCCTCCCAGCGGGCTTGCAACTAGCAGAAGCTCCCTTGTGACGCCATGTTTCTGACCTTCTGTGTCACTGCCATTTCCCTCACTGTATGACACCAGCGAGCCCAGCATCAGCAGTTCTGGTTAGTTTTCCCCTCACTCGCCGCTGAAGCCTGAACCGATTCAGGTATTGTTTTATTATGCTATGGTTTTCTGAATGCCTGTTATTATTAATGCAGCATTTGGAGCCATCCATAAACAGACATGGTTCTGTATGTTTGTGAGGGCCAAATTGGCTGATTCTTCGTTCTTGCAGTTGCATCTGAGGTGCCCAACGATATCACTGTAAGCCATCCATTTTGATGTTTGCATGGTTGTACATAATTTTCCGGGGCTTTTCAATCTGTTTGATGCTTGGACTACTGGCCTTCTTTAGGGCGTGCAACAGGGCGAGCGTTTCAAAATTAAGTTGGATGCTTATCGAATATTTAGTGATACCTGACCATTGGTTGTACCTAGCATTGAAGTAGTGGTGTAAAGGAACTTACCCCCCATGGGTGCTGCATACAAGTTCCCTAGGTATCAGTATACAGGGGCTGATCCAAGGTAACTTTCATCTATAAACTGTATCACTTGGTACTGCTAAGTGCGACCAGTTAATTTCAATTTGGTTTACTCAAATTGCTAAGTGTTAATCATTGATATTTCAAAAAGGTTGTTGTTTACAACACTGTTGATCCTAGAATTGGAGGCACTCTGCATGCTTTGGTTGATTCTGTCCCGCTAAATACACCATATATGAGCTCATATGTGTTGGAAAAAGAGATAGCTCTATGCGTAAATGAATGACTTCTGATAGTCATGTATCTTTATTCTCGTGTATTACAATAGAAAGCTTTTGGACCATAAACTTCATTTTGCATTCCCATGTTTTTACAGTTCCATGTGTTAGTTATTGCTCAAAAGAGGCTTCAAGCAGCAGTTCTGGTTAGCCTGAAGAGAAGACAGATACGCCTGAATGCTTTTATGTTAATGACTGCAACATTATATAACTGAATGTCCCTCCCATTCAATAGAATTACTGGGGTTCTCATCTGATTTATGAGGGAAATTACTCCTGAATTGGTCACCCCTATTTTTTAGAATTTGACTCCTGGTGTACCGTGGTGTTATGGATGACTAGGTGAGTGTCCCATTTTTCATTTAATTGAGTGTACTGCAATATTTGGTTAACTCATTTAAGTGCAAGTGTTTTTTTGTCTCCCAAACCTGCTCATTCTACCTTCTGGTGCAACAAATAGCTATATTGAAGATGCGTACATACTGACAGGGCTGCATGCTGCCATGTAAATGTGACGCATATATCAATTTATAGTCTCTCACCTAATACTCTAGATAGTAGCTTTCTTCGGCAGTGTTTCTATATTCTATTCTCTTCCAGATAGTCATTTAGCAGTGTCCTGGCACATCATCTTGCTTTGTTAGAAATTTTTGTACTGACATTTGCATTGCGACTTAGTTGTACTGACGATGCACTATGCAAAGTAGACATCAATTTTATCGACTCGTTTGGTGGTAAATGTTTTCTTTTCCCTAATAATTTTTTTGATTTAAGATAGGATAATGTTGGTTGTGCATTTCCAGTAATATGACAGTAGGCTATGGCAATTCTTAGGGAATTCTGCATAAAGACGACTTGACCATGATCTATAAATAAGGTTCATCTAGGGTGGAGTGTATGGCAGCAGAGTTTAATAGATACTATGTATTAAGGCTAAATAGAGGCATATCCGTGCTTGACGTTCCATGCTACTGTAGATGCTCCATTTTTGTCCAATCAACCTGCGACACATCATCATGTTGCTCCAGTACAAATGATGAACACTAATTTTCTTTAAAAAACCGAGCACTTCGACGGTAATTTTTGGACACAAACCTTCAGCCTTCAGAATAATTTTCCACTGGCAATTATCCAATGGTAGTTTTCAAACTTCGCATAATTCTTCGGCGGTAGCTTCTCAGCAGCCAAACCTCCAGTAATCCACCATTTGTATTTCTTTTGCCAGGGATTTTTAGATGCAAATCTTTAGCTGAAACTGCAATTACCCACTGCAATGCAATTACCCAACGGTAATTATCCAATACTAATTCTACAAAGGTGTTTAATTTTCGCAGGCGGTTCTCCTTCCCCGGAAAAGATTGATGAAGAACAAGCCGAAGAGGAGGCCGATCCAGAAGAACACGTCAACTCTCCTCTCAACGATGAGGCGATGCACAGTGACCTCATTGTTACCGAGCCGAAGCCGCTCTTACTCACCGCCACCCCCACCGTCTCCGACGGATCAGACCAGCTGCCAAACCCTGCCGACGACGGCATCGAATAGGATCTCAGAGCCGATGTCTCTTTAATCACGTGAGCCGTCCTCACCCTCCAACCGTCAAAGAAGTATGTCTTCCACTGAAGAAACGAGGAACTCCTTGATCTAGGTACTAACGGCCTGCCAAAGGAAACATCATATGTACGTACAATCAGGTGCATCCTGCCGTGTACATTATCAGTAAGTTAGATTGGCAGCATTATTTCTCTCTTTGTAAAACAATGTAATACGTATGCTCCTGCCGTTTGGATACAGCCAACAAAGAACTTTGCGTTGGCGGCATCAATGTAATCTACCGTACAACCCTCTGTTAATATATGAACCACTTCTCCTTTATTACGCTCAATGACAAGCTTCTACAAACCTGCCCGAAGTAGTGTCAACATCATAGTGTTCCATATATACGAATGATCCAATGGCATATTTACCTAGTACATGTCTAAGGCGGGATGTTTTAGCAACTACTTGTTGATCTGGTTACTGTTCATGTCGTATTTTCTTCCAATCGGCGTCCGACGCGTGTGTGGCTGGAGGGGTTACCGGTGCTCCCAGGTTAGTTTTACATTGTAGTAACCGCGCAACTCCATAATTACCGGCCCTTCCTGGTCAACGACGCAATCCCATCCCACCGCTTTCCCCTCTCGCATTAACTCCCACGCCACCCACCGCTTTTCGATTCCGGTGACAGAGCTTCGAGAGAGAGGGGCGGTGGGGTCTTGCATCTCCTCTTCTTTGCCGCCTTCCCTCCCTCCTCCCACCTCCTCGCCGTCAATCTAAGTCCATCTGAGCACCAGCAGACGCCATCAGGCGTTGGAGCAGCCACCGCATGTCTTCATGGAGGAAGCCACGCTACAGGAGGAGGATGGCGGCAAGTTCATTATGCGTTATCCATGGTTTCGCCGGATCTTGTGCTGCCATCGATGGCTATGCTCCCTGTTGCTGCTGGGGCTACTTCGCCCGTGGGAGGGGCTTCTCGCCGAGAGGGCCGTCCTGCTACTGCGTCCCCTTCTCTGGCGCCGCGTCGGCATCGTTGCTTGGAAGATGTGGCCGTTGTGCCTCATGCGCGCCTTGCCAGCGCTGCTCTGGTTTGTGCCTGCTTACTGCGCTGGTTCAACACGTCCTACCCGTGGCCGTCATGCCCGCGAGCGTGCTGCTGCTGGTTCTGTTCACCATCATGTCGGCTGCGGTTCATCCTCTCTTACTGTCACGTCTTGGTCCATCCATTGGGCCTGCTGCCAGCCTCTCTGCTGATCCGCCGGTTGGACATATTTTATTGGTTATCTATCAGCGGAGCAGGCTACTTAAAGATGAAAGATTAGGTTGGGTGAGCGGCCTGTGGACGAAGCTGCGGCTTCCACTGTTTCCCATCATGCCTTTATCGGCAATGCTACTGGTGATTGCATTGTTCCTATTCATGTTGTTGGTCAATTCTTGCTGTTGGTTTTCTCATTCTTTTTACATGTTGTGCAGTTTACGTTCAGTCAGATGCATGTTGTGCAGTCTACAATATGTTTTTCTTGCAGCGTTGGTAATTCAGATTTGAAGGTTACAGTGTGTGTGTGCGCGCGCTTGGCTGAGGCTTCATTTCATCTCTGATTACCTCTTTGGTGCTTTAGTTCACTGGCAAAAATTCAAATGGTTTCAAAAGCTTTCTGTGAGTTCAAGGTTACCACGTGAAAATAGCTATACACAACGCCTAAGGACAGTAAGAATTTGTGATAAAACAATAATGATTAACCCATCCTTCATACCTGTCTATAATTGCTCTACGCATCAGTTTACTCCTGATGTTCATTGTCTCATATGATCTATTGCAGTTTACTCAGTGTTAAATATTCTTTTTGTGAAAAATCAGTAGTAAATTTTAATCTTAAATGTTCTATTCACTGAATTGTCATCATACAGAGTCGGGCTTTACTAAACAATACCATGTGCTACCAGATCTGCAGAGCTATATTGCAGTGTGTTGCTTCTTCTACTGTATTTATTACAATTAGTTAAAATAGTAAGTGCCAGTTTTTCCAATAGAACAGCTGCATACAGCAAAAATAATTATTTTTGGTTTAGTGTAAGGCCTCTAATATAAATTCCAAGAATGGGGAATTATTTATGTAGAAAATGATCATTCCATCAAACCTTCCTTAAACTGCCTCTGAAAATAATATTTCTATGCTCAAAGAACGGTTTGTTTTCACATTTACTTCTGTAAACACATTTACTAAAGTAAACATCAGAATATGTTCTATTGTGACTCATCTTTACTACAAATACCAAGTTGGTCAGTTCATTCACTCTCAGAGATTGCCCATTAAGTTATCCAACAAATTAATTGCTTTTGATATACAATTGCTGCAGAATAATCCAAGAGGCGGACATATATTTGTAGGGATCTTACCATATGAACTACTTGTGGGCAAAAATTGGTTTGCCAGTTTCATTCATTATTTGAGGTACGTACTGTGCCAGCCAAATGCAACTACAGTGTTGCAGTTTTTCATATTCGACTTATGCAGTACGACTTCATGGCGGCCAAAGCACCTACCATCTGGGAAAAAGTTTTAATCCATGCACTCTATCTTTTTGTTCTGTTAGCTTAAACTAGATGCGTTTATAAGAATTTGTTACCTACTACTGCTGCTATTATATGTGCAGACACGGTGAATATGGAAGACAAGCCAACATATCTGCTTCTCATTTTGTCTGATCTCCATTAACCGTTGTATGAATGCTTTATATTGATTTCTTGCAGCTCAATCTTTGTAAATTCTTCTTTTTCCATCTATAAATATATACAGCTTTGTGACCTTCTAAAGTAGTTTTTAAGAACACGTTCTTGCGATGTTTGGGTTGCCTCCTTGCTTCAAATAGACGAAGTTAAAGACCAAAGGGGAAAAACGGTGCGTGTCAGGTCAGGTGTGCCACCGAGTTGGGTCAGCCAGAATTCGACCTTGAAACCACACAAGCCATCTATGCTATCTATCAGAAGGAAATCTTACGGGTTTTGACGAAGTATATCTCTATGCCTGCCGCCAGTTGCAGGTTTCAAACAACAAATTTCAGGAGCTATTAGGAGACATATGAGCCTGGTGTTCTGACATAGCCTGAGCTTTGCGAAAATATGATTTTGCTGAGGAGAACTGAGAGAGCTAACGACTGAAGTAGATGCATAGTTTAAGCAATACCAGCTTCTTGATAGATCTGCTTGACCAGCTTCTTTGAACTTGTGTTTTCTTAGGAAGTTTTTTGGTGTGACGAGCCTTACAATCTTGCAGATCGCCACAGGTCGTTTAAAAAATTCATTGATCTTGGTTTCTCTTAATGAGATGTGACTATTTGGGTGAACATTCAGGGATTATTCAAATGCTGATCAGTGAGGCTGAGCAGTAATAGAATATGTTGTCATACATAGACACGATGTGCTCATACATCTGCGCTCCGACTAAGTCGTCCATGCATATCAAAAGATAACGCCAGAGCAAAAAACTTAATTCCAAAATAATAGCGAAAATAGCTCATCTAGTTGTCTTCTCCAACTTTTGGGGCGCCAAATTTCCTATTAAACACTTAATGGCTCCTTGGTCTCAGCGTAGACAAAGGTCTGTTGGATACCAGAACCAAGAGAAAGCACTGCCTCAACCACGGCACCCTGACGATGGTCACTGCGTCTGATTTGCGCCACGCCACCCTGCCAGCATCTCGCCGCTTCGCTCGTCTTGCGCCTGTCAATGAACTTGTTCGATCCTGCGTGTGTGAGGACGTAGTCGCCTCGTGCGAAGTGCGGCATCGTCATGTTCCACCTTAGCTGCTCCTTCACCATGAACCAGCAGTTCCACCTCGTACCTTCAAGAACCCACACTGTCGCCGACTCGCCGCCGCCCACGACGGCGCCCAACCTCGCGTGCACCTTCGTCAGCCAGTAGTCAATCGGTTTCGGTTCGGTACCCGCGGGGAGAGGCTCGGTGAGGGTTACGCTCTCGTCTTCAAGGTCAAACGCTGCGACCCTCCCGGTGTTCCCTGTCATCCAGTACACCATGCCGTCGACCTCGGCAAGGTGGCAGGCGCCGAGGATGCACCTTGCGTTGGGACCGGCATGCACTTCCCGCCAGGACGCCTCCCCTAGCGTGAACACGTGCACCGAGCTGGCCTCCCAGATCCATGACTCGACGTGGGACGGGACGTGCACCACCTTGTACTGCCCTGTCATCGGGTGGTACGCGAAGCTATAGGTCTGGTGCGAGTTCCAGCCGTTGCCTCCGCTACATCGGTATCTTGCTCGTCTCACCTTGAGAGAAAGCGCGGACATCAATCAAGAGACTGGAACTGATGCAAAGCAAAAACAAGTGGAAGCTGGGTGCTTGTCCGGCTCCTACCTATCTCGCGCACGCCTGGCGTTCCTGTGTAGTAATCGACGAAATGCTAATGGAGGAACAACAGAACATTGAATAAATATGAGCATCAAAATTCTAAAGGAATAGGCAAAAATGAATTCAGGCACAAGGGAAGATATAGTCAGAAAAAGGTTTGCACAATGATGTTTCTAGTACCAGTAATGTTTTGGAAGTAATAGATTTTGATGTACTACGTGCCTGTACGAAAACCCCAATTGGTTTCTTTATTTCTTGACACTTAATCTATACCTAATAATAATGCACGAAGTATTTCTTCTGATCCAACACTTTTCTAGACCGATTTGTCCTCCCATTAAACCAATTATTACCCCCGAGCCACCCGTGAGTACGCAAAATCTCATGCCGCTGCAGTCTTGCGTATGCCATCGCTTATCCCTTTGAAAAACGGTTTGCTGGCCCAGCACGCCACGGTCCATGTGTGATCCTTCTTTAAGCCCAAATCGCTGTTCATCGCTTGCGTGTCTAACAGATACAGTTCTGGCTTTTAGTCCCACATTGAAAATTTAGTAAGAAATCTACCACCTTAAATAGAGTCTTCGTTTCACGGTATCAGCAAGTTGCATAGGGGGCGTAGAGCACAGATGATGGTGGAAAACGAGGATTAAATGAACGCAGTAGTGGCCAAAAAGATGGATCCCATGCCCGAACAGAATAGATGAAGGTTGCAAAAAATATTGGATCCCATGCCCCAACAAATGAAGGTTGTGATCATGCGGGAGGATGTTGCGACGGGGCCAGTCTTGGCGGCCAGCCGTTGCCTGAGGTGGCACCTAGGCGAGGTTGAGGGAGGAGCCTAGCCGGCACGGACGAATTCAGGGCCACGGGAGGCCACTCGGCCGGGGAAGAGGGGCGCGGTGATGTGCGCTCATGCAGAGGTGGCGGGGAACTCTGGGACAGAGGATGGAGAATCCGGGGGGCAGGGGAGGCTGCTCGACCAGGGAAGAGGGGTGGTGCTGCGCGCTCGTGCAGAGGCGGCGGGGATGGAAGGAACTCGGGGAGACAGAGGATGGAGAATCCGGGGGTCAGGGGAGGCCGCGCTCGACCGGGGAAGAGGGGTGGCGCTGCGTGCTCGTGTAGAGGCGGCGGGGATGGAGGCGCGAGGCAGGGTCGATGGGTTGAGGATGAGTTTGGTGGGGGTAGGTGGGGATCGACACTCAGGTTCGTGGCGTGGGACGTTGTTAACAGCAAGTGTGTGTGGGTGCAGACCGACCTCGCTCATGGCCCCTTTGGATTCCTATTTTTCTTTAAAAACCATTTTTTGTTATTTCCTATTTTCTTTTAAAATTATTTACAAACAGTTTTATTTTAACAGGAAAATGATTAGTTCCTCCCACCTTCATCCGTCACGGTGGAGATGGGACTGAGAGGAAGCTCATGGCGGAAACAAATACAACAAGGATTTATTTATTTTTTACCGATGTTTTATATATTGGTCACACTTCGGAACACTTTAGTGCCCGGTTGTCCAAGCTAACACGAGCTCCCATGGCTTCATCCACGTGCAAGATCATTGATTTCTATCACCGGAGGCTAGAGCAAAGCCTGCGCGCTCATGCACTACTGCTCTAGAGTAAAATTTGATGACACTACACTTCGGCGCCACTTGTGCTCTGTTCGAGAAAAAAATTCTAAAAAGGTAATCTGAGACTAAGGTTAGACACGTCGATTTATTTTGGGCAAAATGTGAGTCATGTTATAGCTCTTCATCCAAAAATTAAATCTTATATATATACAAAGTATTTCTTGTGGTTCAACACTTTTTTAAACCAATTTGCCCTTCTACCAAACTAACAACGCCATCGTTAAGTGAAAAAATAACCACCCATACATAGTCCACGTAGCCCATGTCCATTTAGCAGAGTTTGATGCAAACCAAACACATAGCAGCGGTAGTGTGTCCTGCTGGCTGTAGGCGACTATGATCTGGCCTTGGTTGATCGTATCCTTTTGAGATATATGAATTTAATGTTTGATTCATATGTCAAAAGTATTATCGTTATCAAGTTTTTCTTTCCGTTGCAACGCACGGGCATTTTGCTAGTTCTAAATATGCTTGAAGTGTTACTCCCAAAAGAAATCCTAATTCTGTCTGCGGCAAAGCTCAGACGAGACCTCAGAACAACCCAAATACAGGGATGGCCTGATGGAGCTTGCAGGTTGCAATATCGGTTCGACGATCAGGGTAATCCAAATTATTAAATTGCAGCATCAATATTGATTGATAAAACTACTGGATACTGGCAAAGTACACCAAGATTTAGGTGCAGGCATAAATATCATTCTGGATTCTGGAATGTACAAGTGCTTCATTGAAATGATTATATTAAAGGTCAAGGGACACAAAGGCTATTGATTGTAGTAAACAAGACAATCACAGCTTTAAGAAGCACAAGGCGATGCTCAACCTTATAGCCCAGTCGTGGCACCATGCTCTCCTGGAAGCAGAAGACCTACCCAAAACTGACAAAAGGATCTACTCTAGTCTATATTTCATAGATAAGAATCAAGTGCCTCCCTGACCACTACAAGTACAAAAAAGTTTACAAAGCCCAAGCCATGATTATTAACAAAGAATTTTTGCATCTACTATTATTGTACACACGTCTCAGTTCTCCACCAGAAGCCAGAACAAATGATGTTTGTCCAGCCATCCAATCTACACAACACAGATGACATGGCTTCCGCGAAGTTCAAGATCACAATCTCAAAAGGTGAAGGCCTCAGGATCAAGCAAAAAAAAGGCATCATGCTCGTCTCGCCTTGAGAAAAATCGCGGACATCAATCAAGAGATTGAAACTGATGCAAAACAAAAAAGAAGTGGCAACTGGGTGCTTGCGGGAGTACCAAACAAAACAATCCATCTAGTTCCTAGCTATCTCACGCATGCCTGCGTTTGCGTTCCTGTATAGTAGGATCAGAAAAATGTTAATAGAGAAACAACAGAAATAGATTTTGAAAATTCTGAAATGTTAGCATCAAAATTCTGAAAAATAAAACTAGGCACAACAAGGGAAGATATAGTTAGGAAACTAGGGTGTCAAGTGGGATCCCACCAAAATCCCACCTATAGTTCATTTGTCAAAATCTAGTTCAAATTTTTTGTTCGGGATTTTGGCGGGATCCCACTTGACACCCTACATGAATCGGTTTGCACAATACTGTTTCTAGTACCGGTACTGTTTGGAAAATAATAGAATTTGATGTCCTACGTGCCTGTAAGAAAACCCCAATAGATTTCCCTATTTGTTGACACTGAATTCAAAATTCTAAATATGCTTGAAGTGTTACTCTCCCAAAAGAAATCCTAATTCTGTCTGAGGCAAAGCTCAGACAAAATCTGAGACGAAACCATGGAGCTTGCAAGTTGCAATAGCGGTTCAACATATTGGGGTAATCTAAATTATTAAATCGCAGTGTCAATATTGATTGATAAAACTACTGGATACCGATAAAGTACACCAAGACAAAGGTGCAGGAACAAATATCATTCTGGATTCTGGAATGCGAAAGTGCTTCATTGGAACAATTATATTACTCCCTCCGATCCATATTAATTGACTTGAATTTATCTAGATTTAGATGAATCTAGACACTATTTAGTATATAGGTTCATCCAAATTTTGACAAATCAAAGTCAATTAATATGGGTCAGAGGGAGTATATTAAAACTTAAGGTACACAAAGGCATTGATTGTAGTAAATAAGACAAATTCACAGCTTTAAGAAGCACATGAAACATTAGATAACATCGAGAATCTACCAAAAACGTACTTGTCTGCATGGACCCTTTGGTTAATGCTCTGTCAGAATCAGCTTGTACCAAGTAAGGTGCAATGAGGACATCCAATTTGACAGCCCAGAGTGCAACAGCAGACGTTGTTTGTGGCATTGTTTGGAAGTATACAGTAATGTCATCCAGATATGAACTAAAGCTTACTGCTGAGGAACTTTGGTACAACCAATTCTCATCAATTGCCCCAACAAAATCAACAAGAACCTGGAGGGCAGAAACAGGGCAAAACAAAAGGTAGTAAACACGGAGTAAGTTACTTGAAACTTAATGATAGTTCTCATATCATGATGGAAACTGACAGAAAATAACTGACCTGTAAAAGCTCGGGTAGTGATGATGTTCGTCGCAGCCGCTTAACCCACAGTTTGTGTGAAGACTTCATCCACAAACCAGCAAAAGCTGCCGCAGGCATGTGTGCCTACATCATGACATATTATAAGGAAAGAGAAGATTAAGAAGCTGCTAAGAAATACATATGCTTTTTGTGAAAACTAGTACAAACAAGTGATTAGCAATCCAATAGGACCAATACATAACTCAAACTTTGAGCCACCATGTAGTTTCTCAACAAAGTAGATCCTAGACAATTAACTTCATAGGACAAGCATTTTTTAGTACTCACCTCAATAGCATGAATGGCTGCTTTAAGTGCCTGCAGCTGCGAAGGAAGCACTTTATGATTTGGCACATCGCACATGTCCTCAGACTCTCTGCAAGTTGCCACATGTATAGCATATCTTTCTTCAAGATCAAAACCAACCTCAAAAGTAGAGTGGCATATTCTACAATGTTTTTCATCTCTCCAGTACAAATCATGGCAACTTTCACAATGAACAAGTGATTCCTTAAGTGACCTCTTGCCACACTTAACAACAGTAAGAGAAGAATAGAAAGAAGTCCAGATCCATTTATCTAACGCTTGCGACCTTTCCCACTTAAGTACCTTCTCATCACTTCTCCTACCTTCAGTTACTATTGCAGATGATGCATTTAAAAGACTACCAGCTAGATATGTGGGGACAGAAGCACTGTCAATGTCTGATAGGGGTGAAGCTCCATCTCCACTAATTGGCTTGGGTGAATCTCTGTTTCCACTGCTTGTCTCGGAATGAGAAGAATCAGATGATGCTGCTAACGCAACTGCATTCCCATCTTCCAAGTGTTTTTTCATGCCTTCAAAAAGACACGCTTGCCTCTTTTTCATTGATGCAAGAAGATGAGCTTCCCTGGTGCCTCTGATGTCAAGGACAGACAGCAGCGAAAGCAATTCCTGCATTGCAAAAAAGAAGGATAGAACAGTTACTTTATTTGTGGAAGTTTAAACAGGAGCGATTAAATAAGAGGCAGAGACAAAGTTATATATCTAAGCAAAGTAGCAGGTGCACAACCTGTGGTGAATCAATCACCTCCCAATGGCCATCTTCTGAGGACTCAAAGTAGACCCTACGATGCCCTGGATCCTCTGCCATACATGGGCCAAGGAAGAGCCAATAGTTGTTATACCTGCGGTCTGACCCTAAGAGAACAATTTGTGGCTGATGGGCAAATCCTGTAGATGATTCACTAATTCCAGAGTCAGCAATGTAATCCTGACTTTTCGGGCTTCCTGACTGTCCTTGCATAGAAGAATCAAAACTGTGAGAGCTTCCTGATCTATTTAAGTGCTCGTCACTAGATTGATAAATGGTTCTTGTCAACTTCTTTATTTTCCCACCTGATGCATGTGACTGTGCTCTCTGTATGTTAGACAGGAAACTTTGTGGTTCCTACAAACGGTAGAAAATAATAATATAAGGTACTGCAGTTTTTTCCAACAGGGTATACAAAGAGAATGGAACATTTGTATGAAGGATGGACTTGAACTTGGCACGTGAACACAATAAGTTATGCAACACAACTGAGAAAAAAGACTATGATATGTATGTATGTTCACTTCGAAGACTTGGATTGGCAGTTATACAGTATCCTAAGGCAAGTATTCTCTACTTAAAATGTCCATTTCTTCTAAACATGCCTGTAGCCATGAGGAGACAGTCATAGTATAGCTAGAATACTCAATTTGAAGTGTAAAGTATTTGTATTAGTTTGTGGAGAAGTGAATAAAGCACGTCAATAGAAGAAAATTTGAATACCGGAGATAAATTTGCATTAATGGCTCATGGGTTTGGATAACTTAAAACAAAAAAGAACTACAGCAATAATGCCAGAAATCTTCTAAAAATGAGACCTTGCCCTCCTAATTCATCTGATCATCTAAGAACATCCAACTATCCACATAATTGCATTACCAAGCTAGAGCACTATGGTCAGGTAGCAAACTTCATGCATAGAGAAAAACGAACGATAACAGGATAGAATAATGATCCTTAAATTCCAGGTTTTAGTCACTTTGCAAGTTCAGTAAGGTTTAAACAATGTTGTCTTCAACAAAGATGAGAGATGCAATTGAAATATATCGAAAGAGAGTGAAAGTTACCTCAAGCCTTGGAATAGAACCAGCACCAGAAACAACATCTAGTAAAGCAACCAAACAATCCAACTTCTCATCGATGCTTAGGTCTGAGTATTCGCCTTCCATCAACCCCAGAAGCCATCGTTCTCCAGAATAACTTTCATCAATTTCACTGCATTTATTCGTATTTTTCTGCTTCCTCCTGACAATTCTACTTTCATGCTCAGGAAAACTCAAGTCTTGTGGACCAACAGATTCATCTCCACTGCTGCTAGCATCCCCATCATCGTCAACAGTTCCAGAATCCTCGGTGTCTGAACTAGGATCTTCTTTTCCTTTAATCCGAGGATCAACACGGAGACGGTATGCAGAAGGTGCAATCTTCTCAAATAATGTGATGTCGCTAGAGAGAGTTGAGAATATCAGCTGCTCCACTTCTGATGCGCCTGAGAGGTTAAGATCGACAATCTGAAGAGAGAACAATCAAGTAAATGCTAGGGAGATACTTGACCAAAAATATATGCAGAAGACCAGCTGTCATCAACATAAACAGTTTATTTCTGATATTGTAAATAAAAATACCTGTGGTGATTTGGCAAGTTCAGATACCTTTAACCCACCGGTTCCTTTCTTAGACAATAGTGCAAACAATTCACCTTTCAGTGTACGAGGATGTAACCCATATTTAATCATTTGATTTTTCTCCTGTAAGATGGGAGCAAAAGGATATATGTTACTTTGGAACATACTTGAACTACCTGCAGACTAGTAGGGGAAATCTATTGCTACAGCATATATACAAATGTTAGTAGCTGTAGCCTGAAAGGCATGCACACCCACATGTAAGTGCCAAAAGGATCAAGAATAATTAGGTGTCCCATTAAGTACCTTGTTAAAGAAATTCCGATTCAGCATATGGTGATCTGAACCAAAACCTGAAGCAACCAGAACTTGGCGTAGTATTTCAACCCAAGAAAGAGAATTCAAGGATTTTATCCAAAAATTCACATCGAATTCTTGCTCTCTAACCTGAAAGAGAAACGTCTTCAACAAAATTGCAACATAACTACAGTAACATCAACTGCATTCTATGAGAATTATAACAACTCGTGTGACTGACATGAACACCTCAACTGAAACAGAAGTTTGGTGCTGCAATTGAGACAAAACCACGGTCTAAATGAATGCAGATGGGAGAAGAATAGCACACTAAATTTCTTTACAAAGTTTTATGGTTTATTGGATCCTACAGAATGGTATGGTCATCATTATGCCACTGATTGCACGGTCTCTTTTACTCAATATAATGAATTAAGATGAACAATACAAGTTAGTAGACTTGTGCTACTAGAGAATGAATTTGATTCATCCTACACTGTCATTTATAAGACCATGTTGGTCCTTGTTGGCCTTCAAGGAATTGTAAACAATGTGCAACAAACTCACCAACAGTTTGCCAACATAAATAAATATATGACTAATAATTAACAATCAGAACAAAGAAAAATAATAAAATGAATCTACTACTATGTTTTCGGCTCATTCAAAATTCATCAGTGGACTGTATGACAATGCTGAAATGACACCACAACCTAATAGATATAGATTACTAAGCAAATGTATCTGGATGCTTGAAATAAACAAAGAATGCAGCCGCATTTTCAAAACTCACAAAGTTCACAAAGCTTAAAAATCTGGTGTCTTTAGAAGATCGTGGAACAAACACATTGCTGCTGCCCCTTTCTGTGTTTAACATGAGTAGCTTGAGAAGACTGACATGTACTTTCCCCAATAACAACGAGTCCTGGAGGTAACATTTGCACAGTAAGCAAATAATACAATGACTCATGCTAATTCCAGGAATTTTTTACCGAAAATTTGCACCTTGTCATGGAATGCCTGTACAAAATCATCAAATGTAAAGGGGTGGACATCCATACTACCAAAATGTGAGTAGACAAACCGGACAACCTGCAAGAACATTTCCTAATTAACAGATGTTGGACAAGTTTCAAAGTAAGAATTAGTAGAGGAAAGGTGGATACATAACGAACATGACAGTAACACACTCATTACGAGAAGGGAGAAAGAATCTGGCGGTTAACCGAGTTTGGTATGTATGGGCATACAGAAGGTACTAAGCTTTTCAACGACACGTTTAGATCATTAATGCTCAAAAATTAAAAAAAAAATAGCCAAATACAGATACAGAAGATTTGTGTGAAAGCATGTCTAAAATATTCGCACTCCCAGGATATTCAGGTAGCCAGATGGAAAGATTCATAAGGCTAATCATGTCCTAGGACCAGCAGTAAGAAAGATACTTTCATTAACGATGGAGAAAATTCAATAAGTTACTAGAAGTTGGACAGATATTAGACCGTGAACTGATTTTCATAATGTCAAGTAAGGTAAATTCCATCAATGATGATAATAGTACTCCTGTATGGTCAGAAAGTAAAGTACTGCCTATAACCTGGAAAAGCTTTTTCACCATTTCAGGTGAAGATTCCCAAGGTTTCGTGGGAAATGGTTGTTTCATCCGAACACTTGGTGGAGGAAACCTGGCAAGTAAATCTGCAAGAAAAGCTTCAGTAAATTGCCTATTTTACAAAACATGAGTGCAAAAAGGTGCAGGATGGTATCGCAAACCTTTACAAAGGGGGCAGCCGTGTCTCCCAGTTGAAGAAAGATGAGCTGAACATCTTAACGGGTTAGGACCTGCTTGTAACTCACTGAGCTCAAGCTCCTCATCATCAACTAAAGTTGCCTGTTCAATTTGTAGTTCTGAGGATTCTGATTCATCAACTGAAAGAAGGCACACCACTTGAGGATGCTCCTTAAGATCAGTAACTCTGCCACATGGAACCTAAAATAGGGAGAAATCACCATAAATGTTCTACACAGTAGGCACATTAGGTTCCATTTAACCATATTAAAAGGGTCAAATTTCATTTTACTTCTATTTTTCGTTTTCATACCAAATGCACCCATTTTAGTAGCTCTACTAGTCTAGATTTAAGAAGACTAGACTTCTCCATATTTTGACTTTGCCAGGTAAGAAAGATTACCTTTCTTTTACTCGTTGGAGGTTTACTCTTTTTGCTTATTTTCTTCCTTGGCAAAATTTGTTTCTGTGTATAATATTAAAAAGAGGAAATTCTGAGTTGCTAATTCAGAACACACAACTAAGACAATCTCAAATAACATAGGCTGTGTCAGGTCAATCAAATAAGTGACTTTACTTGGACAATCTTTCCACCACAATCGTCAAATGGTCTCAATGATCTCAAGCAACCAGTTTCATCAATGAAACTGGAGCCATCTTGAATTTCTGCATTTTGGGAATACATTGCATGCCACACTGTCATTAAACCTTTGCCAGCTCCATGCTTCCTCACAGGATCATTGTTCTCACATGGCAAAGTGGATCTCTGTGCAGTAGACACCATGACCTGCAGATGAACAATTAATAAGAAAGGTGGCACACATCATTAGAAGTATCAATATAGCAAGTGAAAAGAAATTAACATGGATTAAAAAAAGGAAAGAGCGCAAATAGTTAGTTTAGTTGACAGCATCTACAGCTCAGACACGAAAACAATCTGTCAATCAGTAACTGGAAAACACACAAAAATCTCAAGAGACAAACACAGCGGAGTTCTAACCTTACATCTATCCACAAAATAAAAAGGGTTGAGTGCCTTCAGAAAGACAGTTACAGCAAATGGCTGGACAAAAGCGATACCCAGTAAGGCAGGGGGTGTATCCCAGTTTAAATGTAGGTGTCATCTCTTGGCCAATAAAATACATGGGACTTCTTATTGTACTGCCTGGCTCAAAAGATTATTGTCCTCCATAAGCAAAGGCAATACTTGATTTTCCGAGTCCATGGTTCTAGTTATATAAAAAGACCCGGTAATGAAAGAAACATTGTGCTGGATCAGACTGACTACGAGCACAGGACATGACACTAACTCGTCATAATACAGACGTGATGGCACAAAATGGTATTGCACCAACCAGTAAACGATGCTTAAATAGGAAACAAAACCTGTGCTAGAAGTGACAATGAAAATGCTTACTTAGCCTAAAAAGTGATGAAGCTTTCACAAAATGACTATTTTATAACTAGGTGGCTGTGGTACTCGAAAACCAAAAATGATGCTTGGTCATATTAACTGTCAGCACCAGTACGTTACTAGGTACATACAAAGACACAAGAGGTATGGTACCAACTGTTCAACAATGTTTAGCACAAGAAACATGTGTTACAGAAATGAGAATGAACACAATTGGGCAGCCTAAATAATACCTTTCTTTTTTTCATAACGCCTTGGTCCTGGTAAGAATGATGCTCTGTGGTATCTGCAACTACAAAAAGCACATTGATCATTTGATATTATTAGAGTCTTAACCACATCTAAAGAATGCAAATCGCAAATAATGTATGCAACATATGTTGGCAGCATTAGTTGAAAACATTGACAATAGACCAGAAGCAAGCATTAGAAGAGCTTTGAAAGTGCCTGCAGATCCTTTCTACTTTCCTTGTTCACCCAAAATGTACGCCAAGAAACAAAAGCAGCCACAACTTTAGCACAAACGAATAGGAGAACAAAATCAAGCGCAAGCTTCTCAATATAATTTCTTTGTCCCAAATGAGCGAAGAAGCCAAAGAAAAAGTTGGAACTTCCATACCATGCAAACTCATAACAGTTACAGCATTATTTTGAGATGGGAATGAGTTCATGGCTGATGGCTCAAAGAAAAGGCTGGGCCTTACATAGCATGTTGATTACCACAAGAACAGTTACTAGCGATCTGTCGAGATGGAACATAAGAGCTGTTCACCGTTCAACACAAAAGATGAAACAGTGACCAGAGTTTGTTAGTAGAACTGTGTAGCTGATTAAGCTTCAATCTAGGCATTTTGGGTGATTTAACCAGCTGGTTGACACATGGATAGATATCTATGGCTATGACGGTAAATGACTTCTCAGTGACCTTAAATTGCTAGTGGAGACGTACCTCTGACATGGCCATGTGCGCGTTGGGGCAGGGGATCGAATTCACCGCCAAGAGATGGACCATCCTTGCGGAAGACTTTCCGGAGAATATAATCCTTTGGAAATAGAACTTGTGGTCGAAGTGTGTGTTTCTTTCCTACAAGGCTCGTACTCCTACCGACAGTAGTGTCATCCTCAGCACGCAAACCAACAATATAGTTCGTGCCAGATTCGCAAAAAAGAGGAATACCTGCTGCTGCTACAATTTGATCCTGCACTAACTTGTGTTCCCATATGAACCCCTGCGGCTTCCATGTGTTTCCTCTCTTTCCTCCTCCGCTCCTTGAACCATATTCTGACCTGACTGTAAGTCAAACCAACAGATGCCGCATACTCTGTCATGTCCTCTGGCTTCGGATATTGTACCTCTGAATGAAAACATATTCAGCCACATCCCAAAACGGAACATATGAAACACATATTCAGCAGGAACAGAGCTTGGAGTATTAGCATGTATACGTACCGGAGTAAAATCCCTCCAGCATCTGGATTTGCAGGGGAGATTTCTTTGCCCCCGCATTATTGCTCTTTGCCATGAGAACTTTAGCCATCATCTATAGAGAACCATATTCTAGGGTTTGCATTTGTTGATTGGTTTGGTGTTAAAATCAGTGGATAAAAACCATCTTCTATATCTCTAAAACATGAAATTGATGACAGACGATTGTTAAATCAACGAATCAGTTCAGTTACAGATCAATCCAATTTTGAACTGTTGAAGAAATTACCTAGCTGAGGGGGAGCCGCAGCCGAGGCGAAGAGCTCCGGAGCAGTCAGGAGCAGTTCTGCAGTTAGACTGAGGAGCAGAGGAAGTGAGGAGTGAGTAGGCAGTCAGGCAGAGCCGCAGCAATCAGGCGGGCGTCAGCAGAGGGTCGCGCGGAGGAGGACGGGAGGAGACCAAGCTGGTGGGGCGGGCCAGCAGTGGCAGCGCAGCAGCCGAGCCGAGCAGCGGGGGGCCGTCGCCGCAGCGGAGAAGAAGGGCGCGACGGGGTTCGTGCGTCCGGGAAGCTTTGCGGGCCGGACTGCCGACCGACGGAGAGAAGAAGAGAGCCGGAGGCGTGGCGGCGGGCGCCTCCTGAGCAAGCGAGGGGAGAGGAGTGAGATGGAAAGGGCTCGATTCTGGTCGGCGGTGATCCGGTGGCGCGGGGAATGGAGGCGGGGTGGAGGTGGGGAGGGAAGCCAAAAACCCTACCGACGGGTGGGCCGCCGTTTTCCAAAGTGGCCTTAAACCCTCGCGTTTGGGAATGGATTAGGCGAGAAATATCTGTGTGTCTTTCTTGCGTATTGGTCCCCAAAGCCTGTCCGATTCCAAAAGTAACCCCCCATTCGACACTTTTATCTATGTGCTTATAGGTTCCTCAAGGTTGTTTAATTTCAAAAATAACCCTCTATTCGACATTTTAAGGGCTTGTTTGGTTCCTAGCCAAAGTTTGGCAATTATGGCTGCCACAAAAGTATGGCCAAAAATTTAGACGTCACAAAGTGTGGCAAAAAAAACTCTATACCAGATGTACCCTATAAACAATAAAGTATGGCAACTCTAAAGTGTGGTAAGAAACAAACATATGTCAAATTGCCAAATTTTGGCTTGGCAAACTGTGGCTAAGAACCACACCCTAAGAATTTGCCGGCTTCTACATAAATTGACGCGAGCGGTCTCCATCTCAAAATAGTTGTCTTAGATTTGTCAAAATTTATGAATCTATATATGAAATAGTGTCTAAATTCGTTTAAATTTTAACAAATCTGAGACATCTATTTTTGGACGGAGGGAGTACAAAAAAAAGTGTCTTCCCACAAAGCGAGCAACCAAAGTTTGAGATCTGATTCATACATCATTGATTCTATTGTTAGCACGCAATCCGGATTGGTTGAATAATCCATGTGCTACTATCTCTACCTGCATACATCCTATATGCGTAGTATTTGTGTGTCTAGATTGCAAAGACCACCACTGTGTGTACTAATTTGTTATTGTTATGACAATGTCATGTAGCAAAACCTACATCCACACTCCCACAATAATTAGTGAATGAATTCACTCAAATAAATAAGTCAAAAATTCTAGACATAATGGAAATTGTAGTGTGTGGTAGAAGGTTGAAGGCAGCCGAGATTACTCACAGCACAAATCAAATAGACAGGAAATGTATGTGTATATGCTAACTTAATTCATTCGCAGTTACGTGAGGCCAAATGGTCCTTTAAGATAACCCCTTTATACAGAGATACCACACACACAAAATATTATTAACACAATGTTTACATGTTTTTCAATGTTTTAGAGAAATGGTATTCGACTTATATATAACTCTATATTTGAATATTTCATCTACACATGACTCTGCATTTTTTAGTATACCAATTAGATCATGTTGGTGGCTGAAACAAGACGTCATTTTTTAGCAAGCATCCCCTAATTAAAAGGAAACAAAACATTGTAAATAATCTTGTCTAATATAGATATGTTGCTTTTAAACATTTCGGAAGCTTTCTCTAAAATACATACTCTAAAAGAAATTCATACTGTTTGGCTAAGCTCTACCGTATGAAAGAAGATGTTTGAAAATTACTCCCTATGTTTCAAAATATAAGATTTCATGTGATTTTCGTCACAAAGTATGAATACAGTCTAGGGAATAAGGCCTAATTGGCTCAATGCATATCAATACGTTCCTTGCATTTATACATATACGGACATATTTGAAAATGCATTTAGTGGAGCTGGAGACGACCTCTTCAAAGTAATTAATAATAAATACATATTGTTTACTTAAAAAACATATGCCGAGAAAACATATATTTTCTTATGAATCTGTAATATGATGAATAAATGGTTCGCACGAGAATCGCATGGAAACGTAGAGTGATTTTAAGCCTCTGTGCTCGATAATGTAGTCCATATTAGTATCGGGCAACCAGCCGAAAGTAGAACACGCGTTTTCGGTCACTAACAGATGGGCCCATGACTAAAAGTATAGGTCAAGTCATCGGTGAGAGGAAGCTTACTCCCTTTGTTTCAAAATATAAAATGTTTTAACTTTATAAAAGAAGTATATCTAGATTATTTTTAGTGTATAAATTCGGAATAAACCTACAAACTAAAAGGGTCTAGATACATCCTTTTAAAAGCTATATTTACATAGCTGGTCAAAGAGGGGGTGACGCTGCCATTGTCTATGGCCCTGCAGCTGTGCCCACCCTCATGATGTTCTGTGACTCCTGCCGTAAGTTGTACACGGCCATGACTGACAGTGTCGGTGCTGATGTGAGCAGCAAGATCTTCGATATCATGTTGTCATTCGCCGTTCATCCTTCTGAGATGCTGGCTCTCCACCCTTCTGAACCGACTTAGGCTACATCATCAACGCCTGGGACTCTGAACTACAAGGTCAGAAAATGTCTGAAGGGTTCCCTAATGTTACCGGCCTTTCTGCTTACCTAGAGGACCTTGAATTCGACGACTATATCGTCCGACATATTATGCCTTGTAAGCTAGGGTCGCCGTATTGAAGCAGAGCAGACTCTGTTGCTTCATGTATATTTTTGTACGGGTTGTGTGCATCGTTTCGATGCAAAGGCCGGGGCTATATTTTTGTAACAATGCTCTTGTGTGTATGCAACTCCGTATATACTTGTAAGTGTAATCTGGTGCCTTTGGCATGAGAGAATGTTGGACCAGAGTATTCTAATCACTTACCAATTTGTGCTTGCAATCGACGTGTTACTACTCAGCTTCGGTTTCCTTTATTCTCTGCAGATTTATTCATCTAGCTTTGCTTTTTTTTTTCTAGGCATGAATCAGGTTGAACACCTGAACCTACGATCTGCTCACATGCTGCACAGACTGTTAATAAGCGGCATATTGAATATAGAACGATATCTGTGAGAGATGATATTCCATCTTTTTTATGTATTGTGTGTGTACATGATACAATGTACATTTCGATCCGTACTTGGCTCTGCATTTGGAGGAATAGACAAATCTGATGCCACTCGGGTCCAGATGAACAAGGCACCATTCTAATTGCAAGTGGGTACTTCCGTTCGGCACCTATTTATACACAGAACAGTACATACAGCTTATCGATGGCCCGAAATACAAATTATCAAATCGTACTTGTGCAAATTTACACTCTTTATTACATGAGTGCCCATTTTTTTCGAACAAAAACGTTAGGTTTCTATAAGAATTGTTGAAATAATGTGAGAGGAAAAAAGATTTAGGTTGTGCCCCAATTAAGAGGCCATGTTTTTAGTCATTAGAGCAAAAGGAAACCTGAGGCTTCGGTATGCTGGAATCCTTACGAAGGAAGAGAAATGGCCACTGCCAATCTGCCATAGCAGATACAATTATCAACAATGAGCACCAAGTGATAGGGCAAAGGTGTCCGATCTTTCGATAAGAAGGTGATAATCGATTTGGTGGAGTTCGGGCTTGACGATCCGACTACACGTGCGAGCACGAGCGCCAATGCAATCGCTAGGCCAATCTCCTGAAGGTTACCGATCCTGCGAGAACACGATCAGCCTGACCAGCGAGGATCTTAATTCCTACCTGAAATCGAGAACAAGTAAGAACTAATATTGCAATCAAGATATTGTGGATTAAGATGAAAGCTTTATTGAAAAGGTGGGATCCTGAATAGGTGCGAAGTACAAGAGGCCTCTGCGACGCTCGAGCCTTGGCGAAGTTGCTATGATGGCTAACTTAATGTCTAAACAAAATCCGAGTCTAGGGTGACGACTATGGGGAGTATTTAAGGAGGAAAATGTGGGGTTTCGGCCAGCCATAGAAGTGGTGGCCGAATCCAACCCTAGAAGTCCTTTTCCCCTCAAATACGGACTCTAAAAAGTGGCTATTTAAAATCCTGCGAAAATTACATGGGCCTGGCCCAAAATAAAGGTGTCGCAGCAACATATTAAGCTATGGACGAATTCGTGAAGTATTAATCTTGAATATTTCGTCCAAGCCTTCTTTCTTCAATATAGTGGCCTCAAAGTTCTGAAATCTCCATCCGTGGCCTTCTCTTGGATCATCACATGCTTGCTGCCATCTCCATGCATGGCCCTGCTGCAATGCTTGTCCCTCTCATTCATGCTTGGTCCATCATTCCTAAGAGTAAGAAATACATCTGATTTAGGCAGCATCATATTCTCATGTATGTGAGGAATAGTTCCAAGAAACGAAAGTACCTGATAGTTAAGTTGTTTGGCACGAGATCTTGTGATGGGTTTTTATATGTGTGTAGCTGTAGGTACAACGGTTGTATCAATAGAAAGATGTCCACATCATGCTCCCCTTCTTGAATTGAAGTCGCCCTCGACGCAATCTCATCTTCCTCACCAAAGTAAGGCTTCAAATCTGCAATGTTAAACGTAGGACTAACCATACCAAAGTCTGCAGGCAACTCAAGTTTATATGCATTATCATTTATTTTCTCTAACACCTTAAAGGGACCAGCAGCACGCGACATTAACTTAGACTTGCGTAAATCAGAAAAACGATCTTTACGCAAATGTAACCAAACAAGATCTCCAACATCAAACACAACATGCTTTCTCCCTTTATCCTCAGCAAGTTTATACTTAGCATTCATGTGTTCAATGTTATCTTTAGTAGTCTTATGCAAGTTTAATATCACTAGTAAGCTTGCACGTGCCATGCACGTCTCTCAACAAATATAATTTTATCAAACATATTAGCAACACTAATTACAAATGTTTCATGTCATGAACCATCATAGCTCGTTTGTCAATAACTAACTTCTAAACTCCAAATGGACATTTTTATTATACACCAAACGCTACACAGAACTGTATCACACACTTCAAAGTTGTCAAATGCCACTGTCAACTCCAAAACAGTTTTTTTTGCAAGGACAAAGCACATTCATTTGAATGCATGCACTACAGGAATAACACCCGACGTGTCCATTTCTGGCCAAACTACCATTACACTCACTTGTGAGTTCCTAATACATTGGCATAGCATTCCGCTACTTGAGAGATCTGACTGCAATCTTTCTAAAATTATGTAAAAATGTGTAACATATTCTACCAGCCATTCTAGAACCAGTGAGTAGCCACTTTATGTGCCTTCTTGCTCTACCAAGAACATGATCGTAGTAATATGGTATTCGGCTATATGCAACGCTTTGAGAACAAGCAAGCATCAGAATCAGCTATCCCAATTATTCTTGCATTCATATATTAGAAGTCCAGTAGTACAAAGACATCATGGATCCGATCTAATGTTTACGAACTGAAATTTTGGCAAACCTGTGATCAACACATATAAGCTAGAAACAGATGAAACACCTTTCTGTAGTAACGGTAGATAAATAGAAGAATAATGTGTGTTGTTCTAAACCATTATCGTGTGCAGACTATCAAGATGATATCTAGCACCATGAAAAATGGAAATGTGGAGATTCTACCTTGATGTTACCCTGATATAACTCTTTTAACCAATTCCCACTTCATTTAGCGAACTTGTAATACCACTGAACTACATCTAGAGCTTCTGGCCATTATTGAACAAACATAAAAGAGTCTAACCAATAGATTATTATCATACTATCGGTACACATCACTTTTGTATTGGACAATTTAAATGCCGACACAAACATTTGGAAGAATATGGAACAGATAAAAATATGGCTAGGGGATGCTTGTAAATCTGTTTCGGTCAAGAGAAAAAAAACTCTAGGTCCATTATTGCCACAAATAAAACCTTGCAGCTCCTAGCTATCTTATAAACACATGGATATTTCACAATTTGTTCCTAACATAATAAAAAGATCTTCCTCATGTTTCTGTAAAATACATATAACTCTTTATAATAAACCTAACATGAACCAGTTGATCATTCCTCTGTTTGGGTCAGTTAGCAACATACATAGATTACTCACTATGGCATGTGCAAAGATGTAGTGATGTATGTATTGGTCCATGTGATCATGTTGGTGCTTGGAAACAACAAATCTTTAATTCAAGAGAATACTGCACTATAAGGTAACCAGACCAGAGACAGGAAAAATGGTTGCATGAACCTCCTGCCACACCAAGTAAGATAAAAACATTGGTGAGTGAACATTAAATCTTTAAGACTTCTATAAAATATCACATAATATATGGTCAAAAATAAAGTGTGGTATTGTCTACTACTCCGTGCATGAGAATCCGAATGCATCCAAAAATAGAAATTCTACAAGCCTTATGGCACATGTTTCGATAGATTCAGCATAGGAAACCAAAGTGAACTGACCAATAACTTAGGTATGTACTAACCATCAGGTTTAATTCTTTTACCCAGCAAAATTGTGGAACAGAAAAGTATAAACTTTAGCGACAAGCACAAGGGCCACATTAGCGAATCAGTCGATTAACTATAAAATATACTGGATAACCAGCAAGCAGAATGTACATAGTGAATATTATATCTAGGGATTAATATAAAAAAGTAAAGTAGAAGTTCCAAGATCAAGGGTGGTTGCGGCATGACAGCTATCCTGCTCGTAGACGATAGGAAATACAAATTTTAGACTGAAGATGTGAACTCAGCCAGTACATATTCATAGAATAACTATGGCTACCACTCAATATAAGTTCAAGACGTGCTAGGATTAATTACCTGATGCTCATTGATGTACTCACTTGGTTCTAAAATTCAACCAAACAACTGGAAGAAATTCACAGAAACTACCGTCAGAATGGCCAAAAGATTTCTGCAGTAGTTTGCCTATGAAATCGCCCAAGCTATGGCAACGATGAATGGCCTGGCGACTCATAGGTGATCCATCAGCCTCCACTTCCACCCGCAGTAACCTGCCACTTCTGCATCTAGAGCAAAAAATAACCTACAAAATTAACTGAATCGGCGGTCAGTGACTTGAGGACAACATTGAATCGGCATTGTGGCTCGTCTGAGGGGAATGGATGCGGCGCGCGAGCAACGTCATGTTGGGCGCTGGTAATGCGGCGTAGCGTGGGGAGGCGGCAGCACGGGTCAGGCGGCAGCGCGTGGAGAGGACGCGGCGGTGCACGGCAACGTCGCATCGAAATATGGGGCGATCTGATCTGGGATTGAGGAGGCTACACGGAGAGCATGGGGGTGAATGCGAGGCAGTTTTTTCTTTCTCTTCGCGTGGTGCGGAAGGGGATTCGGGATGAGTTTCAGTCCGTCAAACCTATTCGCTAAGTGTACCAAATAAAAAAATTAGACCAATAGCAGTTGTTAGATTGTATACAGAGGGCCTTATCGTACGGTTGTGGTATGTTCAGGTATGTTCTATGGGGTGCGTGTAGAGAAGTTTTTGTTCGCTCCTTTATAAGTAGTAGAGATTTCAGCGCGTTGTGTAGCATTCAAATTATTTTGCACCGAAGAAGGTAAAGGCAATAAATCAATAGGTTCACGAGAAACAAAACCATACACAATCTCAAATGGGCACATCTTTGTGGTAGAATGTAGCGAACGATTATAAGCAAATTCTATATGAGGTAAACACTCTTTCCACAATTTTAAGTTCTTCTTTAAAACAACCCGCAATATAGTAGACAAAGTTCTATTTACTACTTCAGTTTGTCCATCAGTTTGGGGATGACATGTAGTACTAAACAGAAATTTAGTCCCCAACTTAGCCCATAAACATCTCCAAAAGTGGCTACACGATCAGAGATAATAGTATTTGGCACACCATGCAAACGAACAATTTCACGAAAGAACAAATCAGCAATATGCGCAGCATCATCTGTTTTATGACAAGGAATAAAGTGTGTCATCTTAGAAAACCGATCCACAACAACAAAAATACTATCCCTCCCCTTCTGTGTTCGTGGCAATCTCAAAACAAAGTCCATAGAAATATCCTCCCAAGGAACACTAGGAACAGGAAGAGGCATATATAAACCATGTGGATTAAAACGAGACTTAGCTTTTTGACAAGTAGTGCAGCGTGCCACAAATCTCTCAACATCTTGACGCATACGTGGCCAAAAGAAGTGTGCAGCAAGAACATCCTCCGTTTTCTTGACACCAAAGTGTCCCATCAATCCTCCTCCATGCGCCTCCTGTAACAACAAAAGACGAACAGAACTATCCGGAATGCATAGTTTGTTAGCACGGAACACAAATCCATCATTGAAGACGAACTTGTTCCATGTTCTACCATCTCTACAATTCCGCAACACATCTTTAAATTCAGCATCATGCACATATTGTTCCTTAATAGTTTCTAATCCAAATATTTTGAAGTCAAGTTGAGATAAAAAAGTATAACGGCGCGACAAAGCATCAGCAATAATATTATCTTTATCCTTTTTGTGTTTGATAACATAAGGAAAAGACTCAATAAATTCAACCCACTTTGCATGACGGCGATTCAACTTAGCTTGACTACAAATATGTTTCAAAGATTCATGATCAGAATGAATAACAAATTCTTTAGGCCATAGATAATGTTGCCAAGTTTCTAATGTCCGAACCAACGCATATAATTCTTTATCATAAGTAGAATAGTTCAGACTAGCCCCACTCAATTTCTCACTAAAATATGCATCAGGTTTTCCCTCTTGTAATAACACCCCTCCCAAACCAATTCCACTAGCATCACATTCAATCTCAAAAGTCTTAGTAAAATCAGGAAGTTAGAGTAAGAGAGCATTTGTTAGCTTATCTTTCAATATGACGAAGGCATGTTGTTGTGCATCGCCCCAAACAAAGGTCACATCCTCCTTGGTAAGCTCATTCAGCGGCGCGGCAATTGATCCAAAGTCTTTGACAAAGCGCCTATAAAAACCAGCGAGGCCAAGAAAACTCCTCACTTGTGTAACCGTCTTGGGCTGCGGCCAATTCTCAATAGCTTCAATCTTGGCTGGATCCACTTCAATACCCTGTGATGTAACAACATAGCCAAGAAACGCAACTCGATTGGTGTAAAAGGTGCACTTCTCAAGGTTACCAAACAAACGTGCATCACGTAAAGCATTGAAAACAACACGTAAATGGTCCAAATGATCCTCTAAAGATTTGCTATAAATCAGAATATCATCAAAGTAGACTACCACAAAACGTCCAATGAAATCACGTAAAACTTCGTTCATTAATCTCATAAAAGTGCTAGGTGCATTAGTTAAACCAAACGGCATTACTAACCACTCATATAAACCGAACTTAGTTTTAAATGTTGTTTTCCATTCCTCTCCTAATTTCATACGAATCTGGTGGTAACCACTACGCAAATCAACTTTAGAAAACATGGTAGAGCCACTCAATTCATCAAGCATGTCATCTAAACGTGGAATAGGATGACGATATCGAATAGTAATATTATTGATAGCTCTACAATCAGTACACATGCGCGAAGAACCATCTTTCTTAGGTACCAAAATAATAGGAACAACACAGGGGCTAAGGGACTCACGAATATGATCTCTGTCGAGTAGTTCCTGAATTTGGCGTTGTATCTCCTTTGTCTCCTCTGAATTGGTTCTATATGGCGCGCGGTTGGGCAACGTAGCACTAGGAATTAGATCAATTTGGTGCTCAATTCCTCTAATAGGAGGTAGTCCTGGTGGCAGCTCAGCGAGAAAGACATCCTCATATTCCTGCAAAAGGTTAGCAATAGCGGGTGGCAAAGAAGGAGGCATATCCTCAAATGAAAACAAAACCTCTTTGCAGACAATTGCATAACATTGAGTATTTTTTACATCTAGTTCAGCAATATCAATTTTATTTGCAAGCATACATGGACTCTTCAAACGAATTTCAGCAGCATGTGTAAAATCAGATTTAGTGTTCTTTGGTGGTACAAAATCTGCAGCAACAATCTGATTCTCACTTTTATTTTTCTCCTCAGTTTTAGCTCTACTAGCTTTAGCAAGATCTTTTAAAATCTTTTCGGGAGTCATAGGTTTTACACCAATTTTCTTTCCATCATGCATAAGAGAATAGTGATTAGTTTTGCTATTATGAACAGATTCTCTATCAAATTGCCATGGTCTACCAAGTAACAAAGAACAAGCTTGCATAGGTACAACATCACAATCAACAAAATCAGAATATGTACCAATAGTAAAATGCACGCGTACCGTTCTTATTACCTTGATCTTGCGAGAACTCTCAAACCATTGGATGTAATATGAATGTGTGCGTTGTCTTGTTGGAAGCGCAAGCTTCTCTACCATGTCAACACTAGCCAGATTATTACAACTCCCTCCATCAATGATGATCTGTATAGCTCTTTCCTTGACAACACCACGTGTTTGGAACAGGTTGTGGCGTTGATCTTGCTCAGATTTGCTCAATTGCACACTCAACACACGTTGTGTAATTAAGCTCTTGTATTGATCAGCAGCTTCAGCTCCCATTACCTCTGTCTCTTCATCAGCATCAGAATTGTCTCCATCTCGAGCAGAAATAAGGGCTAATATATCTTCATCAAAGTCACTCGCTGAATCGTATTGACCATCATCCCGCACCATCATCACACGTTGTGTTGTGCACTGTCTCTCAATATGACCAAAACCCCAGCACTTGCGGCATTGTATATCTTTTGTCTTACCCGTGGAAGCCATAGAAGATGCACTATGAGCAGGAGCATTGGATGACGGTGGAGGAGCAGCTGGAAATCTTGTGGTGGCCTTGGATGTGGTAGTAGCTGGTGGTGAATCACAAGGAGGGGCTGATTGTCGGGATGTCCAAGTGGATGTGCGACCTGCAGAATTATTAGTCCTCCTTCATGGTGTTTGGCGATCCTGCACTTCACGTTCAGCTTTGCAAGCAAGATGAAACAAACGAGTGATAGAATTATATTCCTTATAATCTAATATGTGCTCAATGTCCTTGTTTAATCCACCAAAGAAACGTGCAAGCATTTGTTCACTAGATTCAACAAGACCACACCGAACCATCCCCGTTTGCAATTCCTGATAATACTCTTCTACAGAATTTTTTCCTTGCTCTAAACGTGTCAGATTCTTTAGTAAATCACGTTGATAAGTGGGAGGTACAAAACAAACATGCATAACAGTTTTTTAAGTAGTCCAAGTACTAGGAATAGTAGTAGGATTTAAACGACAATACTCAGACCATCAAAGAGAAGCAAATTTAGTAAATTCACATGTAGCAGCACTAACACGCATATTCTCAGGATATTTTAAACATGCAAAACGTTGTTCTACTTCCATCTCTCATGTAAGATATGCATCAGGATTATATTTACCCTCAAAAGATGGAATATTTAATTTAAGCTTTGCAACATGATCATCATCACGTACCGGTGGTCGAGCGTTCGGTAGTAATGTCGGGGACGGCCAGCAGGTACCTGTGGAGGTTGTTCAACATCCTCATCAAACAGATCGTCGTCGGGGTCATAGTAGTACCCGTCGTCTGTCCCCAATGTCGCAGCAGCAGCCGCGGCGGAAGTCTGAGGTGCGTCAGCTGCAGCGGTAGCCGCCTGAGGTGCGGCGGCAGCCGAACCAGTAGTCCGACCCGTGACCGGAATACGCCGTGCGCCATGCCGAGGTGCCAATGGGGCGGGTGCGGGTGCGGGTGCCGGCAATCTGGCCAAAACCTCCTTGAACCGAGCGTTAAGCTTGTCGTTGAAGGATTTCTCGAGCCCATCGATCTTGTCCATGGCGTTGGTGAGCTTGGTATCAAACTCCCCTAGGCGTGCATCCACACCTTCAGCGCGACCAACCAAGAGCTCGAAAAAGTGGGCATGTAGTTCTTGGTTCATCATTGTGGCAGGGTTCCGCGAAGTATCTGTTATGGTTAGTCCTTTAAAAGCACAGGTATATACTACGGAAATATGGTGGAAGGCACGCATAATCCGTCAAGCAATATACGAAGCCCTTACAAGTTCTTATCAAACAGCAGGAAAATGCGATGTGCAACCGCGAGGATCAGTGGGTCCAGAGATTGAACCAAGCAATTACCAGGAGTCGAGACACCGTACGTGGAGAATATCTGTGGAGCTCTAGGAAGGCTTAGCAAAGAGGGTTAGCAATTATCAAAACAGCAATGCAAAAGTTGAAAGAATGCTCAACGATGGTACTGTGCTGGTCCTAGGCTAGACCGTACTAGAGACGCGAGCCTAGATCACCAACGATATCACGACGCGACACAACAAGCAATGTATGATGATATGGCACCCTGAAAAGCGAACCGAGATGCGGACAATCACTATGATGACGAGTGTCTAAAACTGATCTACGGGGTCTAAAAATAGGTTAGCCCCCCAAAAAAATAGGTGCGAAGTACAAGAGGCCTCTGCGACGCTCGAGCCTTGGCGAAGTTGCTATGATGGCTAACTTAATGTCTAAACAAAATTCGAGTCTAGGATGACGGCTATGGGGAGTATTTAAGGAGGAAAAGGTGGGGTTTCGGCCAGCCATGGACGTGGTGGCCGAATCCAACCCTAAAAGTCCTTTTCCTCTCAAATACAGACTCTAAAAAGTGGCTATTTAAAATTCTGCGAAAATTACATGGACCTGACCCAAAATAAAGGTGTCGCAGCACCATATTAAGCTATGGACGAATTCGTAAAGTATTAATCTTGAATATTTCGTCCAAGCCTTCTTTCTTCATTATGGTGGCCTCAAAGTTCTAAAATCTCCATCCGTGGCCTTCTCTTGGATCATCACATGCTTGCTGTCATCTCCATGCATGGCCATGCTCCAATGCTTGTCCCTCTCATCCATGCTTGGTCCATCATTCCTAAGAGTAAGAAATACATCTGATTTAGGCAACATCATATTCTCATGTATGTGAGAAATAGTTTTAAGAAACAAAAGTACCTTATAGTTAAGTTGTTTGGCACGAGATCTTGTGATGGGTCCTTGTATGTGTGTAGCTGTAGGTATAACGGTTGTATCAATAGAAAGGATGTCCACATCACCAAGGCATTGAACTGGTCATGTCCTGCTTGGACACAGGCTACAACACATGAGCAAATCAATTGGTTCAAGGCAAAGCGAGATTGATAAACCTACAGAGAGAAAAAACAAACCGTGGCTGAACAAACATGCATGGGATGTCCAATTGCAGGGAGAAAATAGAAATTTAGAGATCGGCATATCTTGTGCCAACAAGCAACAGGTTGCTTTACTACAGAGGTACCAAGGCACATAGTTACCAAATTCATGAAACGATGGAGTCATGCCCTGTTACAATACCGTCCTACAGGTGAGTAAAACTACAGAGCATAGTAGGCTCGATAATTCAGTCACCAAATTCAAGTTCCTCGAACAAAGAGGAAAGCCCATAATCCTCTATATCTGGATGACCTTTTCGTTCAGAGTCCCAGGCATTGGTGGTGAAGCTGGAGAGGAGCTGAATGATTGTGAAAGGAGGTTTAGCATCAGACATGAAATGACAGTTTATTGCGGTTATGGCACCAGAGACCCTCTCTTCTTTCCCATCCTTGAGGTCATACATGTAGATGTCATAGGGATCTAGGCTTTTCAGGTAGTAGATGCAGTTGGCGTCAATCGACGGGAACATATCAGCATTAACAGAGAGGCAGTTACGATGACCAAGGAAGATGGCCTGGTTGCCGATGCTCTTAATAGGCTCAAACAGACCACCTCTGTCAGTGTTCCACCTGAAAACCTCCACGCTATGCTGCAGCTTAATGATTATCAGTTTTATACCGGCAGATCCCACAATGGAACAACGAATTGCATGCCCCGTTTCAGAAGGATAGACAGACAACATCTCAAAAGGATGAACACCGAATGACCTCAACAGATCAAAGAATTTCTTCCTCATATCACCACTATCGAACCTACCTATGAAACCCAACCTGCTAATAGGATAAGTGACCTTGTCGTCCACAATCACATCGAAACATCGACTGTTAATATTCGCCCCGTACAGCTTACGGCAGGAGTCACAGAACAGCATGAGGGCGGGCGCATCCACAGGGCCATAGACAACAGCATAGTGGACCGCCTCATTAACCATGGGCGCCATGAAACGAAGCAGGTAACCAGTTAATGGGTTGAGGATGCACACGGCGTGCGGCGGCTCCCTGTCCGCCAGGACGAAGAAGCCATGGGGGCCACTGGTGATGACATAGTACCGGTTGAGCATAGGCAGGTCCTTGCGAAGGAAGCGGCCTGTGGTTTTGTTCATCAGGAGGCGTGTGCCGCGCTTGACATCGAGAGAGTGGCTGACCTCGTCGATCACGACCCATCGCATAGAGCGGAAGCAAGGGTCTGGGTTATTCATGGCGCCTGCTGTGGCACGGCGCCAGGAGCTGCAGACAGCACGGAGGTCCATGTAGTAGTCAATGTCGTCGGTGGCCAGGAGGCATTCAGCGACGCGGTTGATGAGGTCGTATGGGAGCGAGGACCAGTCCACAGATGCCGCCATGGTGGTCGGAAGGTTTCACACAGGATCTGTGTCCAGGAACTTGGGGTGCTGAACGGGACCAGCAATTGCTCTTGTCAGTTCATCCGAACTTTACCCTACCATTTGTGAAGGTATAATTGATATTCAGAGACAGGCCAATCGTGAAATGCAACACACTAGTTCTCGATTCCAAGGAAACAAAGCTCAGGGGTACTCACCGCGGCCATGGAGCGGGAACTTAGATTATATTCTTCCCCTTTTGGCAGGCGAGTGACCTAATGAGCTACAGGAGCGGCGAAGGGGATCAGAGATTGCTACCACCGCAAAAGTGAGTTCATCCAAAGTGTACGCTACAGATCGCGAAAAATAAAGGAAATTCAGAGGCCAATCGTAAGTTGCAGCATAGTTCTTGGTTCGAAGGGAACAAAGCTCGGGGTTACTCACTGAAGCCATGGCATGGCGTGGCGGACGAGGTAGCCGCTGGTCCGTCTGGTGGCGGCGAGCCGCGAATTGGGAGAGGGGTCCGCTGCTCCCGGTTGTATTAGCGCCGAATCGAGCCCATCTCGTGGGCGTGGCGGGGCAGCGGGAGGTGGGCGGAGGTTTAGGGTTCAACCACGATTAGCCGTCGCTGCCGAGGGGAGAGGAGAACGAATGAACCGATGGGAGTGGACTGATTTGGGACCATGGCCAGCAGCTGCGTACAGAGTTTTCGTAGCACGAGTGGCCCGTCTGCTGTGGGTCCACCTGCCAGTGACCGACACACGTGTTCTAATTTCGTTTAGTTAGGTTGCACGCATGTGTTGCTCGCTTTCGCGTAGTGCATTCTAACCATTTCTTTTTGTGAAAATTTCATCAATCTATTAATAATTATCATAATAAAGTTTTAAAATTATAAACAAATCATTAGACCATCTAACGATGACAATAAATACTGGACGAGCCAAAGATACGTCGCCGTTCTTGCCACTCCATCACCAAAGCGAAGCAAAGCTTGTCTTAATAGAGTTTGTTATAGTAGACCAACGAAAAGTCGTCTTAATAGAGTTTGTTATATCCTAAGAGTTGTGAAAGTTTATGGATTTTTAGAACATATCTATCATAACACATTTAGGCTGGTCCTAGTGCTAGTATCATAAGGTGTATCATGCATGCCAACTTGGCAAAAATCTGATGTGGCGCCATAATTAATGAAAAGAGAGATGATTAGTGTATCATAGGTAGATACCGTATCATAGCACGTAAAACTAGAAATCATAATGACAAGTAAATCTTATACACACATTTTACATAGAGATTCTACAAATCAATAAATATACCACTACTATGATACTACTATATGATACAATGCACTAGAGGCATAGTACCATACACTAGTATCATATGCATGATACTAGTAGTATGATACTACCACTAGGACCAGCCTTAGCATAGTAGAGGGGCATAAGTTATGGTATATTAATGGCAAGCAGCTTGACTGTCATCAAGTAAGAACGGCTAGATTAGGTATAACACCTGGCTGCTTTCAAGAGTTAATTAACATCATTTGCATCAAAAAAGAAAATGGTGTATGGCTAATCTGGAAGCCACTCCGGTACAAGAAAAGCAAACCTTATATCACGTTGATTATTAGAACATGATCACTACTACTACTAGAATATATAACATTGCCAAATATGTGTAAACGATCGATGAAATAATAATACTATAAAAATATTTCCCGAGGCAGAGAGCTATGCATATGATTTGCAACATTGGTGGTCAAAGTTTTCAAATTTTGACTGAAAACATGCCCAAAGCCATCAATTTGGTGTGTGTGTACCAGAGAGAGTACAAAGGAAGAAGAAATGTAATTACGGAACAAACTTCATTACATTCATATGTCCCCTTGTAGAACAGACATGTTTCTTGCACACAGCAGGGCATAATCCAAATAAATAGTGGAAGAGAGAAAAAGAAACTCTAGCTTATCAAACCATAGGTTTCAATAGATATCAGCATCCTCGGTGTAAGAGAAATCTCATATGTAGGTGTACAGAGTGCCACCGATCAAAGAATAACACAATCTTCTGGTTCACACTGTGCCCACTCTAGTTCAATCCCTGGCCAGTTGAAGGTGTAGATCCAAAGGAGCTCAATGATTGTGAGTCATCTACTCTAGTGATTCTTTCTTGTTTCTGGCTCTCGAGGTCATACATGTAGAAGTCATTAGACGAATGTGGGTCTCCTGTGTTGTAGATGTAGTTATAGCTTCAAGCGATACGAACTTATCAGCGTTAATACACAAGCACCTAGGATAGCCGAGGAAGATGGCACGATGGCCGATGCCCTTCACAGGCTCGAGCACAGCTCTCTCCATGTCTACCTTGAAAACCTCCATGCGTTGCTGTACCTTTACTAGGAGGAACAATTCCCCAGCAGAGCCTTCCACTAGAAAACAATGGCTTGATGTTGTGAACACCTTGGAAGGATCGATGTCAAACGTCTTCAGGATATTAGAGATCTTGTTGCCCATGGCTACCGCAGGCGCGGAGGGTGCCACAAGCTGCTACCCACTACCGGTGTACATGCCGCACATGGCGGATAGCTGGACCAGAGGATAACGACTGACACAACCTTCGTACAGAACGAAACTTTTGGTGGTTGGGTCAGCCTAGTACATGACACGAGACGAGTCGAGGAGCAGGACAAGGGTGGGCAAAGAACCAACGACAAGGGCGGCGCCGACCATGGATGGCGGCAGAGGTGCCACGAAGTGCGTCATGTCGCCCGTGAAGGGGTTGAGAATGTGCGGCAGATGAGGGGCTTCCTTGTCTGCCAGAACAAGGAGACCGTCGACGGCAGTGGCAACGTGGCGGTAATTGCGGAGGAGGCGGAGGTTCCTGTGGAGGAAGCGGCCGGTGGCGGTGTTCACCAGGAGGCGCTTGTAGCTCTCGCTCTCAAAGACCTCGTGGAGGAGGATCCACCGGCATGGGCGGAAACGGGGATTGGTGGTGTTTATAGGGTCATCGGTGGCGGAGCGCCAGGCGGAAGTCCATGTAGTAGTCGAGGTCGCCAGTGGCCAGGAAGCAGTCGGCGATGCGGCTGACCAGCTCAGGCAGGAGAGAGGTCCAGTCCGCCATGGCTGGAGAGGAAGGGCGATGTGAGAAGGTGTTACTGAAGAAGCCGGCGATGCGGTTGATGAGGTCGGACATGAGCAAGGACCAGTCTGTGGTTTGAGGTTTCAGAGAAGACCGGTGAAGAGGGTTAAATAGCTGCTTCAACTTCAACCTGCATGTTTGGAAGGCATATCGATCAGTATACTTTGGCTGGCGCCCCCTCGTCTACTGAAATTTCGGCCGTGTCATTGAACTGTCACTAGGATTGTCGGGCTCCACATTTAGTACTCACCAGCAGTGAACGAAGCGACGGAGGCATGCCCAACCCAAGGTCCATCCAAACGAAATTCAGATGGTCATCATTCCTCCTCGCCTGGTACTGTCTAATAGGAGCCACAATTTGTAGTGCCAAATTCAGATGCTGATCGAACTCGTGCTAACAACACGTTTATGTAAACGACAATTACAGCAATACTCACTGTTTATCCGCGCGCTCCGTAGACTTCAGTCAGTGACCACAGTTAAAGTAGTTTCAGTACCTCTTGCAAAATCCTCCATTCTGCAGTGAAACTAACAAGTAAATATATACATACACTAAAAGAAATACTGATTCTGTCAAGTGGGATGACAAATAAAAGGAAAAAAGGTCTTCATTTATTTATGAAGGAAGATCATACACATCACACTGCACAATTCGCATAAATATATTCAGCAAGGTTCGACTCGGGTGGTGATGTCTGGAGGCAGAAACAACGAAGAAACCCGTCAGTTGAAAATTAGGTTGTGCCTGAATTAGTATGCCATTTTAAAAGCAAAGGGGAAAACCTTGGCTTCAACCTTGCTTCCACTGGAATAAAAAATGAGACTGAACTGGAATCAACCTTGCTTCAACTCTGCCATTGCCATATACTACTAGTAGATACTAGTATTATCAGCAACGAGCACCAAGGCATTGAACTGATTGTGTCCTGCTTCTACAGAGGCTGCAGCAGGTGAGCAAATCAGTAGGTTCAAGGAAAAAGCGAGATTGATAAACCTACACTGAGAAACAAACCATGGCTGAAAAAACATGGGATGTCTAAATGCAGGGACAAATAGAAAATTTACAAATCTGCCAACAAGCACCATGTTGCATTGCTAAAGAGGTACCAAGGCAAGGTACATACTAGTAGACGCTACAGAGCATTGCAAATTCACGAGAGACGATGGAGTCATATCCTGTTACAATACTGTTCTACTGGTGAGTAAAACTACATAGCATAGTGCTTGCCATCGACTATCTTGATGTTTAACCCGTAAGATTGGCTATAGTTGAGCTCGCTGGCCCTGTGCTCGATAAAATTTCCTTTGAAACATCCAGATAACCTATACCCTGTACTGAATTCTTCTGTAATAGCAACAAACGCTCTGTAGGTTCAGCAATTTTTGGTTGATTTTGATATAAAATGGTGGCGGTGTGCTGTTGATTCACTGTCCCTTTTGCTGTTTCATTTATGGAACTATCACCTAGCCTACTGAACTTATGTTGTCTCATACTTCTACCCATGCAAACAGCCTGGACTCCTGGAAGAGAGTAGGAGAGTCATGGTGCCAACAAGTAAAGAAGAAGCAAAGCAGGACTAGGTTGACGAATCCTTCGACAATGAGCCTGAGCCCTCAATTACCTACGATGACAAAGCAGAGCAGCTCCAACCATTGACCTCTTCGCCAAGGACAAAGGATCATCCTGGTTTCTGACTTCTCCAAAGGGAAAGAAATTATCTTACTTTTCTCCAACGAGAGGGGCAGCCCAAATCACCTATGCTCCAAGAAGCAAAAGGCAGATTATGCAAATATCTTACCATCCTACTTTACCATTTTCGCTATGCTTTCATTACCCAGAAAATGTCATGCACTAGGCTTGGAAAAACCTATGATCTGTTGTATCAGGTTTATGTTAGTCAACTTGAAGAACTACGGAAATGAATCTAAAGATACTATTAGCACATGGTTCCCTCTCCTATCTACTAATGTGCCTTCCCAGCCTAACTACCTAACAGTAATGCCACTCATAACATCAGCGAACAGGTGTCGCCGCGCCAACTTACCTAGTTAGAAATTTAGAGACCGGCGATATCTTGTGCCAACAAGCACCAGGTTGCGTTACTAAAGAGGTACCAAAGTACATAGTAGACTGCTACAGAGCATTACAAATTCGTGAAACGATGGAGCTCATATCTGTAACACCCTCAGAATCGGCCCTATGCAAGTTTTAGCGAAATCCGCCAAACCCGCATAGAAACGATTCAAAGGTGCCCACCAGGCACTTTCGTGCGGGTGGAAAACGAAGTAATAACATTACACAACAGTCCTCGATGGGACCCACAGAACAGATATATACAGCAGCGACTCAATGAGTCAAGAATACAGATATACGGTACAAATATCCAAATCACCTTGAAAAGATGGAGCGTCCGACTACGGACAAGATGCAAATGGGGCTAAGAGCCCTGAAGAATAACCAATGGCGTCCATAACCCTGCCCAGGCCAAGCCGGAAGGGTAACCCTGCTAACGACGTCGATCTCAAAACCTGCTTAGACAAAAGGGGTGCCGACAAAGGGCAAAGGAAAAAGAGGAGCGTCAGTACTGAGGCCAGTACACGGCGAGGCTAGAATTCGGCGGTCCTCGCCTACATAGGTATGGTGGACTGAAGCGGCAGCGGCAGCATGCGCTAAACAACCTATAGAGACTCGGTACAACTGGCGGTTATCAGAGAGAGGTAAGAAAGACCTATTCGGAACCAACCTGATTCTAACGCCAAACAAACCCATCCTGGTATTTCCCCCTCGAGACCAGACGAGGAAGTCAACCGAGGAACTCACACAGTTGGCAGTTTTAGTTATTCAGTTATCGTTGCAACAATTACTAGTCAGGTTTAGCCAATCATTCTGATAAAGTAAGCAGTGGGCACTTTTAGTTAATCATTCCGTGATAGTTGCAACACTTACTAGACAGATACAATTAGCATGAGATAACCCAAAAACCCAGCAGTTGTTGGAACTTTTATTTAGCCAAACCGTTGTGGTAAAGCTGATTACTAGTCATATCGGATACAAGTCAATTAATAACAGTAACCTTTAGTTATAGTTGTCTATGATCAAGACCTGTGCTCCAAGTCGTCCATAACCGCGGAGACGGCTTCTCGAAAAGATTTAACCCTGCAGGGGTGCACCAAAGTATCCACAAGCACTTCGACCCTTTTTGCCAGATCAGTTAACATACACCCATCGGTATGTCGGCGGAGCCTAAGTCATGACGTTCCCAGACCCAAAGCAAGCACGGGGGGCCACCCCACTAAGTCTACCCGCAACGAAGTCGGCTGGTCTCCGAGACGGACTTAGGGTTTGGGTAGACGGCTGTGAACGACAGCAAATCCCAAAACTGGGACTGTCGACACCGCGAAAACGTGTCCCGATCCTAAACAGTACAGTGTGCTCCTCGCACAATTTAAATAAAGCAGTAGCATGGCATAAGTACAGGATAGTAATAAAACCTCAAACTAGTTTGTGGCCCCCAGTACAATACTTTGAAATCAGGTAATAATCAATGGGGGGCCCATATCTCCCCACCTGTGGTTAGCGCGCTCGATCTCGGAACAGGTGTCAAGAACTCGGGGTCCTACGGGACACAAGTGGGCGGTCGGAAACCAACATTGTCTATCACCCACCGATGCCTCTGCTTACTTACTTCAATTTTAGTTGTTAAACAGTAATTAAAGTGAACGGAAAGTAAAGCCATGATCAACTCCAACATTGAACATGCGGCACTTCTCCAACAACTGTGGTACTTGACGACACGCCAAAAACACTTGAGCAAGCGACTACGACGCGCAAGTCCATCTATCTACCAACATCAGGTAATAGGATGTGTCCAAGGCTATATATGGCTGCAAGGGATATCACGGGTACGAAAACTAGAGCATCGCAACACAGATAGCAAAGATCAACAGGAGGGAATAAATACTAGAAAAGTAAGATAGGAAGAAAGGGGGAGATGCTCGCCTGAAAAACATTGTCGAAGATTCAACCGAAGATCGGGTCGACACTCGCATCAACTCAACGGCCTTATCCGCGAAGAAGCAAAACGCTAGAATAAACACCGGATGCACTATTTAATACTACGGCAAAAGATCGGGCATGATGCATGTATGATGCATGACATGGCAAAGGTGCGATGCAATTAGGTCATATTAAGCGGAACCGGGGTCCTGACAATATTTAGGTGGTTCATGTTGTTTAGCTAACCCGCAATTTAAATGTTGTTTAACAAGGCAGAATATATCACCGGTTCGCTACACAAGTTTAAATGAGGCCGATATGAGACTGGATTTGCCCGCATATGGGCCCCATATTTAATTATTAGGTGAATCGGCATAAGGCCCCCAAACCAATGATATGCATGCGAGATGAATGATTAATATGCAACAGGTTGTGTTATATTATAAAATAGGGTTTCGGGAAGGGGTTCACACATTGAGGGTTCTCGACGGTCTTGGGGTTCCGGGGTTCGGGGTCGGTCTCAGGGTTCAGGGTTCGACGGATCGGTCTCGGATATCTGAGGTAGATCTTGTCGCATCCGGGAAGCCGGACTTGGTTTGGTGTCAGGGGCGCATTGGGTTCGCCCGGGTCGGTGTCGATCTTGTCGTCGCGAAGATCTTGTCGTGTCCTCGTGTCGGGTCGGTCTTGGCGTTCGGGGTGAAGCACTTGGCGTTCTGCGTCGGTGTTCTTACCGTCCGTGTTCTCGAGCATCGCATCCGGGAAGGAGTACTTGTCGCACGTGTGGTCTTCGGGTTCGGGGGTTCTCGGCGTCCGTGACGAAGATCATGGCATCCGTGTAGAAAGCGTCGGGGTTTCCGGGGCTCGGTCCCGTGAGGCAGATCTTGGGGTTCGGTCTTCAAACACCGGGGTCGGTCTTCGGGGTTTCGGAGTTGGGGCCTTCGGATCCTTGAGGGCGATCTTGGCGTTCCGGGCATCTCCGGTCCTCGGATCCGAGAGGGGGTACTTGGTGTTCCATGACGTCGAACTTGTGTTCGGTAAGGAGATATTCGATTCTTGATGGCGATCTTGTGGACGATGGAGAACTTGTCAAAGGGTTGGCCACGTCAAAGGAGACCTTGACGAATCTTGTCGGCTTTTCTCCTTATAGCTGTTCATCGACATGTTCTAAGCGAGATTGCATGGCAGCAGCAAACAACTTGACTGGATGAAGCGGGGCAGCAAAAACAACTGCTGGAGGACGGCGCATAGGCGAGTATGGCCGGCCCCTGGCAGTGGCGCACCAGAGAGAGAAGCACGGACAGAGGCCGAGGTGGGTGAGCGGGCCCGACGGGGGGGGCAGAGGGCGGCCTCGGCGGGAGAAGGAGGGAGAGCGGCGAGGAGGCGACGGGGAGGGCGCGGTCGGGGCGGCGGAGGTTGACGGGGAGGCGGTGAAGGGCTCCGCGGCCGGAGCGATGCGGGTCCGAGGCGGCGGGGAGAGGAGGAGCAGAGGGCGACGGCGGCCGAGCTGTTGCGGGGCGGAGCCGAGGGGGCGTCGGGGTGGTGACCGGAGAGGGCCGGCGAGGGAAGGCCGGCGGCGCGCGGGTGGGACCGACGAGGCGGAGGCGGCTCGGGGAGGGAGGGCCCGGCCCTGGCGGCGGTGGCTCGAGGAGGCGGCCAGGCCGAGGACGACGGAGGTGAGGCGGGACGGCGGGGACGGCGGCAGAGGGGAGCGGGCGGCGGAGCTCTGCTGGTGCGGGGCGGCGGACGGCCGACGACGCGGGAAGAGGAGGGACGGTGGGGGAGGCAAAGGGGAGCGGGCAGGAGGCGGCTCGGGGTGGCTGGAGCGAGGGAGGTGGGAGCCGGCGCCGGTGGGGGTGGGTTGGTGGCCAGGGAGGTTGGGGAAGGAGGCGTCGGTAGTGGTGGGCCAGGGGACGGGGCCCGCGGGCAGGGAGAGTGGGGGGGAGGGCGCGCGCGCGTGTGTGTTGCGTGTGTGCGTGTGTTGGGGGCAGGGTTGAGAGGAGAGAGAGGTGGCTGGGTGACGTGGCAGCGTGTGAGTGGTGGGGGGAGGGAGAGAGGTGAGGTGGCGAGAGGGGATTGGGTGGGGTGAGGTGGAGGGGTTGTGGGTAGAATAGGACTGGTAGCTTTAGGATTATGGGTGGGCCGTTTTAATTCCTGGGGGTGGTCGTTCGGGTCGAATCGGCCCGTTCGACTGCCCCCACTAAAATAATTTAATATTTTATTTGTTTTAAACGGACCGTTTGCAAACCGTGGTTAGTCAAAACAAAATATTCCGGAGACCCGGTTTTGGGTTTTGAATTAAAGACGGGGCGTTTAGAAAACAAAACCAGGCTTTTCAAAATAGTTTTATGCGAACAGATGCAAGATGATGACGATGCTCAAATGCAATGTGGCATGATGACATGAGCATGCGGTCATGATGATGCAATGCACAAAAATCGACGCGATTTTCTAGTAGTGGTTTTGCGGGATGCCACAATTCGACACCACTAACAATGGACCTCGCCCTCGAGATCCGCCTCATGGTACCGGAAGGAAGGTCGGCGATCTGCGTCTTCTCGCTTCGTGTAGATCCTCGCGACACCACTAACAAGAGGTCGTGGTCCGTCTTGAAATCGGCGACACCACCAGCAAGATGTCGTTGATCCTGTTCGTCAAGAGAACACTCCGGAAAACAACAGACGAAGTTAAAGGTAAGGCCACCTCTAACTTTCCGGGAAGGAGTAGAATTGCATCGATCCACCATTCGATATACAAAGCAAATGTTAAGAGTAGTGGTATGGTCGCGACTCCATCCCGCACTCAAAGCATTACTATGTACACGAATAGACAGATTATGCAACCAACCCTCAGGATTCAGACTGAAGATCTCGACAAGCGAGGTTCGGAAACAAAGGAGTGATGCAGACTCTGCATCGGATCTGGCGTAGAGGATGTCGTCGCGTCGGAAAACACCGGAAGGCACAAACAAGGAACAAAGAATGGTACCACAGTAGACGAACTCCTCAGGCAGCATGAACATCGGATGGCAGAGCACCGTTATCAGAGGAGGAAGCGAAACCCTAAAGGTACGACGGAAACCCAACCACGAGAATTCCTGGACTCGAAGAAAGAGACGGGAGCGGATTCAAAACACGTAGAGGTAAGAGGAGAACAGCAGAGGGGTAAGGAGTAAAATCAGACCTAATCAGAACTATCCAACCGATTTTGCAAAAATAGTTTTGACACTCTACTTCGGCCGTTAGCTAGGTTATCCTACAGGCTGGACTTGTGGGGTATCGCAACTGCTGGGCTCTGATACCACTCTGTAACACCCTCAGAATCGGCCCTATGCAAGTTTTAGCGAAATCCGCCAAACCCGCATAGAAACGATTCAAAGGTGCCCACCAGGCACTTTCGTGCGGGTGGAAAACGAAGTAATAACATTACACAACAGTCCTCGATGGGACCCACAGAACAGATATATACAGCAGCGACTCAATGAGTCAAGAATACAGATATACGGTACAAAGATCCAAATCACCTTGAAAAGATGGAGCGTCCGACTACGGACAAGATGCAAATGGGGCTAAGAGCCCTGAAGAATAACCAATGGCGTCCATAACCCTGCCCAGGCCAAGCCGGAAGGGTAACCCTGCTAACGACGTCGATCTCAAAACCTGCTTAGACAAAAGGGGTGCCGACAAAGGGCAAAGGAAAAAGAGGAGCGTCAGTACTGAGGCCAGTACACGGCGAGGCTAGAATTCGGCGGTCCTCGCCTACATAGGTATGGTGGACTGAAGCGGCAGCGGCAACATGCGCTAAACAACCTATAGAGACTCGGTACAACTGGCGGTTATCAGAGAGGGGTAAGAAAGACCTATTCGGAACCAACCTGATTCTAACGCCAAACAAACCCATCCTGGTATTTCCCCCTCGAGACCAGACGAGGAAGTCAACCGAGGAACTCACACAGTTGGCGGTTTTAGTTATTCAGTTATCGTTGCAACAATTACTAGTCAGGTTTAGCCAATCATTCTGATAAAGTAAGCAGTGGGCACTTTTAGTTAATCATTCCGTGATAGTTGCAACACTTACTAGACAGATACAATTAGCATGAGATAACCCAAAAACCCAGCAGTTGTTGGAACTTTTATTTAGCCAAACCGTTGTGGTAAAGCTGATTACTAGTCATATCGGATACAAGTCAATTAATAACAGTAACCTTTAGTTATAGTTGTCTATGATCAAGACCTGTGCTCCAAGTCGTCCATAACCGCGGACACGGCTTCTCGAAAAGATTTAACCCTGCAGGGGTGCACCAAAGTATCCACAAGCACTTCGACCCTTTTTGCCAGATCAGTTAACATACACCCATCGGTATGTCGGCGGAGCCTAAGTCATGACGTTCCCAGACCCAAAGCAAGCACGGGGGGCCACCCCACTAAGTCTACCCGCAACGAAGTCGGCCAGTCTCCGAGACGGACTTAGGGTTTGGGTAGACGGCTGTGAACGACAGCAAATCCCAAAACTGGGACTGTCGACACCGCGAAAACGTGTCCCGATCCTAAACAGTACAGTGTGTTCCTCGCACAATTTAAATAAAGCAGTAGCATGGCATAAGTACAGGATAGTAATAAAACCTCAAACTAGTTTGTGGCCCCAGTACAATACTTTGAAATCAGGTAATAATCAATGGGAGGCCCATATCTCCCCACCTGTGGTTAGCGCGCTCGATCTCGGAACAGGTGTCAAGAACTCGGGGTCCTACGGGACACAAGTGGGCGGTCGGAAACCAACATTGTCTATCACCCACCGATGCCTCTGCTTACTTACTTCAATTTTAGTTGTTAAACAGTAATTAAAGTGAACGGAAAGTAAAGCCATGATCAACTCCAACATTGAACATGCGGCACTTCTCCAACAACTGTGGTACTTGACGACACGCCAAAAACACTTGAGCAAGCGACTACGACGCGCAAGTCCATCTATCTACCAACATCAGGTAATAGGATGTGTCCAAGGCTATATATGGCTGCAAGGGATATCACGGGTACGAAAACTAGAGCATCGCAACACAGATAGCAAAGATCAACAGGAGGGAATAAATACTAGAAAAGTAAGATAGGAAGAAAGGGGGAGATGCTCGCCTGAAAAACATTGTCGAAGGTTCAACCGAAGATCGGGTCGACACTCGCATCAACTCAACGGTCTTATCCGCGAAGAAGCAAAACGCTAGAATAAACACCGGATGCACTATTTAATACTACGGCAAAAGATCGGGCATGATGCATGTATGATGCATGACATGGCAAAGGTGCGATGCAATTAGGTCATATTAAGCGGAACCGGGGTCCCGACAATATTTAGGTGGTTCATGTTGTTTAGCTAACCCGCAATTTAAATGTTGTTTAACAAGGCAGAATATATCACCGGTTCGCTACACAAGTTTAAATGAGGCCGATATGAGACTGGATTTGCCCGCATATGGGCCCCATATTTAATTATTAGGTGAATCGGCATAAGGCCCCCAAACCAATGATATGCATGCGAGATGAATGATTAATATGCAACAGGTTGTGTTATATTATAAAATAGGGTTTCGGGAAGGGGTTCACACATTGAGGGTTCTCGACGGTCTTGGGGTTCCGGGGTTCGGGGTCGGTCTCAGGGTTCAGGGTTCGACGGATCGGTCTCGGATATCTGAGGTAGATCTTGTCGCATCCGGGAAGCCGGACTTGGTTTGGTGTCGGGGGCGCATTGGGTTCGCCCGGGTCGGTGTCGATCTTGTCGTCGCGAAGATCTTGTCGTGTCCTCGTGTCGGGTCGGTCTTGGCGTTCGGGGTGAAGCACTTGGCGTTCTGCGTCGGTGTTCTTACCGTCCGTGTTCTCGAGCATCGCATCCGGGAAGGAGTACTTGTCGCACGTGTGGTCTTCGGGTCCGGGGGTTCTCGGCGTCCGTGACGAAGATCATGGCATCCGTGTAGAAAGCGTCGGGGTTTCCGGGGCTCGGTCCCGTGAGGCAGATCTTGGGGTTCGGTCTTCAAACACCGGGGTCGGTCTTCGGGGTTTCGGAGTTGGGGCCTTCGGATCCTTGAGGGCGATCTTGGCGTTCCGGGCATCTCCGGTCCTCGGATCCGAGAGGGGGTACTTGGTGTTCCATGACGTCGAACTTGTGTTCGGTAAGGAGATATTCGATTCCTGATGGCGATCTTGTGGACGATGGAGAACTTGTCAAAGGGTTGGCCACGTCAAAGGAGACCTTGACGAATCTTGTCGGCTTTTCTCCTTATAGCTGTTCATCGACATGTTCTAAGCGAGATTGCATGGCAGCAGCAAACAACTTGACTGGATGAAGCGGGGCAGCAAAAACAACTGCTGGAGGACGGCGCATAGGCGAGTATGGCCGGCCCCTGGCAGTGGCGCACCAGAGAGAGAAGCACGGACAGAGGCCGAGGTGGGTGAGCGGGCCCGACGGGGGGGGGCAGAGGGCGGCCTCGGCGGGAGAAGGAGGGAGAGCGGCGAGGAGGCGACGGGGAGGGCGCGGTCGGGGCGGCGGAGGTTGACGGGGAGGCGGTGAAGGGCTCCGCGGCCGGAGCGATGCGGGTCCGAGGCGGCGGGGAGAGGAGGAGCAGAGGGCGGCGGCGGCCGAGCTGTTGCGGGGCGGAGCCGAGGGGGCGTCGGGGTGGTGACCGGAGAGGGCCGGCGAGGGAAGGCCGGCGGCGCGCGGGTGGGACCGACGAGGCGGAGGCGGCTCGGGGAGGGAGGGCCCGGCCCTGGCGGCGGTGGCTCGAGGAGGCGGCCAGGCCGAGGACGACGGAGGTGAGGCGGGACGGCGGGGACGGCGGCAGAGGGGAGCGGGCGGCGGAGCTCTGCTGGTGCGGGGCGGCGGACGGCCGACGACGCGAGAAGAGGAGGGACGGTGGGGGAGGCAGAGGGGAGCGGGCAGGAGGCGGCTCGGGGTGGCTGGAGCGAGGGAGGTGGGAGCCGGCGCCGGTGGGGGTGGGTTGGTGGCCAGGGAGGTTGGGGAAGGAGGCGTCGGTAGTGGTGGGCCAGGGGACGGGGCCCGCGGGCAGGGAGAGTGGGGGAAGGGCGCGCGCGCGTGTGTGTTGCGTGTGTGCGTGTGTTGGGGGCAGGGTTGAGAGGAGAGAGAGGTGGCTGGGTGACGTGGCAGCGTGTGAGTGGTGGGGGGAGGGAGAGAGGTGAGGTGGCGAGAGGGGATTGGGTGGGGTGAGGTGGAGGGGTTGTGGGTAGAATAGGACTGGTAGCTTTAGGATTATGGGTGGGCCGTTTTAATTCCTGGGGGTGGTCGTTCGGGTCGAATCGGCCCGTTCGACTGCCCTCACTAAAATAATTTAATATTTTATTTGTTTTAAACGGACCGTTTGCAAACCGTGGTTAGTCAAAACAAAATATTCCGGAGACCCGGTTTTGGGTTTTGAATTAAAGACGGGGCGTTTAGAAAACAAAACCAGGCTTTTCAAAATAGTTTTATGCGAACAGATGCAAGATGATGGCGATGCTCAAATGCAATGTGGCATGATGACATGAGCATGCGGTCATGATGATGCAATGCACAAAAATCGACGCGATTTTCTAGTAGTGGTTTTGCGGGATGCCACAATTCGACACCACTAACAATGGACCTCGCCCTCGAGATCCGCCTCATGGTACCGGAAGGAAGGTCGGCGATCTGCGTCTTCTCGCTTCGTGTAGATCCTCGCGACACCACTAACAAGAGGTCGTGGTCCGTCTTGAAATCGGCGACACCACCAGCAAGATGTCGTTGATCCTGTTCGTCAAGAGAACACTCCGGAAAACAACAGACGAAGTTAAAGGTAAGGCCACCTCTAACTTTCCGGGAAGGAGTAGAATTGCATCGATCCACCATTCGATATACAAAGCAAATGTTAAGAGTAGTGGTATGGTCGCGACTCCATCCCGCACTCAAAGCATTACTATGTATACGAATAGACAGATTATGCAACCAACCCTCAGGATTCAGACTGAAGATCTCGACAAGCGAGGTTCGGAAACAAAGGAGTGATGCAGACTCTGCATCGGATCTGGCGTAGAGGATGTCGTCGCGTCGGAAAACACCGGAAGGCACAAACAAGGAACAAAGAATGGTACCACAGTAGACGAACTCCTCAGGCAGCATGAACATCGGATGGCAGAGCACCGTTATCAGAAGAGGAAGCGAAACCCTAAAGGTACGACGGAAACCCAACCACGAGAATTCCTGGACTCGAAGAAAGAGACGGGAGCGGATTCAAAACACGTAGAGGTAAGAGGAGAACAGCAGAGGGGTAAGGAGTAAAATCAGACCTAATCAGAACTATCCAACCGATTTTGCAAAAATAGTTTTGACACTCTACTTCGGCCGTTAGCTAGGTTATCCTACAGGCTGGACTTGTAGGGTATCGCAACTGCTGGGCTCTGATACCACTCTGTAACACCCTCAGAATCGGCCCTATGCAAGTTTTAGCGAAATTCGCCAAACCCGCATAGAAACGATTCAAAGGTGCCCACCAGGCACTTTCGTGCGGGTGGAAAACGAAGTAATAACATTACACAACAGTCCTCGATGGGACCCACAGAACAGATATATACAGCAGCGACTCAATGAGTCAAGAATACAGATATACGGTACAAAGATCCAAATCACCTTGAAAAGATGGAGCGTCCGACTACGGACAAGATGCAAATGGGGCTAAGAGCCCTGAAGAATAACCAATGGCGTCCATAACCCTGCCCAGGCCAAGCCGGAAGGGTAACCCTGCTAACGACGTCGATCTCAAAACCTGCTTAGACAAAAGGGGTGCCGACAAAGGGCAAAGGAAAAAGAGGAGCGTCAGTACTAAGGCCAGTACACGGCGAGGCTAGAATTCGGCGGTCCTCGCCTACATAGGTATGGTGGACTGAAGCGGCAGCGGCAGCATGCGCTAAACAACCTATAGAGACTCGGTACAACTGGCGGTTATCAGAGAGGGGTAAGAAAGACCTATTCGGAACCAACCTGATTCTAACGCCAAACAAACCCATCCTGGTATTTCCCCCTCGAGACCAGACGAGGAAGTCAACTGAGGAACTCACACAGTTGGCAGTTTTAGTTATTCAGTTATCGTTGCAACAATTACTAGTCAGGTTTAGCCAATCATTCTGATAAAGTAAGCAGTGGGCACTTTTAGTTAATCATTCCGTGATAGTTGCAACACTTACTAGACAGATACAATTAGCATGAGATAACCCAAAAACCCAGCAGTTGTTGAAACTTTTATTTAGCCAAACCGTTGTGGTAAAGCTGATTACTAGTCATATCGGATACAAGTCAATTAATAACAGTAACCTTTAGTTATAGTTGTCTATGATCAAGACCTGTGCTCCAAGTCGTCCATAACCGCGGACACGGCTTCTCGAAAAGATTTAACCCTGCAGGGGTGCACCAAAGTATCCACAAGCACTTCGACCCTTTTTGCCAGATCAGTTAACATACACCCATCGGTATGTCGGCGGAGCCTAAGTCATGACGTTTCCAGACCCAAAGCAAGCACGGGGGGCCACCCCACTAAGTCTACCCGCAACGAAGTCGGCTGGTCTCCGAGACGGACTTAGGGTTTGGGTAGACGGCTGTGAACGACAGCAAATACCAAAACTGGGACTGTCGACACCGCGAAAACGTGTCCCGATCCTAAACAGTACAGTGTGCTCCTCGCACAATTTAAATAAAGCAGTAGCATGGCATAAGTACAGGATAGTAATAAAACCTCAAACTAGTTTGTGGCCCCCAGTACAATACTTTGAAATCAGGTAATAATCAATGGGGGCCCATATCTCCCCACCTGTGGTTAGCGCGCTCGATCTCGGAACAGGTGTCAAGAACTCGGGGTCCTACGGGACACAAGTGGGCGGTCGGAAACCAACATTGTCTATCACCCACCGATGCCTCTGCTTACTTACTTCAATTTTAGTTGTTAAACAGTAATTAAAGTGAACGGAAAGTAAAGCCATGATCAACTCCAACATTGAACATGCGGCACTTCTCCAACAACTGTGGTACTTGACGACACGCCAAAAACACTTGAGCAAGCGACTACGACGCGCAAGTCCATCTATCTACCAACATCAGGTAATAGGATGTGTCCAAGGCTATATATGGCTGCAAGGGATATCACGGGTACGAAAACTAGAGCATCGCAACACAGATAGCAAAGATCAACAGGAGGGAATAAATACTAGAAAAGTAAGATAGAAAGAAAGGGGGAGATGCTCGCCTGAAAAACATTGTCGAAGGTTCAACCGAAGATCGGGTCGACACTCGCATCAACTCAACGGCCTTATCCGCGAAGAAGCAAAACGCTAGAATAAACACCGGATGCACTATTTAATACTACGGCAAAAGATCGGGCATGATGCATGTATGATGCATGACATGGCAAAGGTGCGATGCAATTAGGTCATATTAAGCGGAACCGGGGTCCCGACAATATTTAGGCGGTTCATGTTGTTTAGCTAACCCGCAATTTAAATGTTGTTTAACAAGGCAGAATATATCACCGGTTCGCTACACAAGTTTAAATGAGGCCGATATGAGACTGGATTTGCCCGCATATGGGCCCCATATTTAATTATTAGGTGAATCGGCATAAGGCCCCCAAACCAATGATATGCATGCGAGATGAATGATTAATATGCAACAGGTTGTGTTATATTATAAAATAGGGTTTCGGGAAGGGGTTCACACATTGAGGGTTCTCGACGGTCTTGGGGTTCCAGGGTTCGGGGTCGGTCTCAGGGTTCAGGGTTCGACGGATCGGTCTCGGATATCTGAGGTAGATCTTGTCGCATCCGGGAAGCCGGACTTGGTTTGGTGTCGGGGGCGCATTGGGTTCGCCCGGGTCGGTGTCGATCTTGTCGTCGCGAAGATCTTGTCGTGTCCTCGTGTCGGGTCGGTCTTGGCGTTCGGGGTGAAGCACTTGGCGTTCTGCGTCGGTGTTCTTACCGTCCGTGTTCTCGAGCATCGCATCCGGGAAGGAGTACTTGTCGCACGTGTGGTCTTCGGGTTCGGGGGTTCTCGGCGTCCGTGACGAAGATCATGGCATCCGTGTAGAAAGCGTCGGGGTTTCCGGGGCTCGGTCCCGTGAGGCAGATCTTGGGGTTCGGTCTTCAAACACCGGGGTCGGTCTTCGGGGTTTCGGAGTTGGGGCCTTCGGATCCTTGAGGGCGATCTTGGCGTTCCGGGCATCTCCGGTCCTCGGATCCGAGAGGGGGTACTTGGTGTTCCATGACGTCGAACTTGTGTTCGGTAAGGAGATATTCGATTCTTGATGGCGATCTTGTGGACGATGGAGAAGGAGGGAGAGCGGCGAGGAGGCGACGGGGAGGGCGCGGTCGGGGCGGCGGAGGTTGACGGGGAGGCGGTGAAGGGCTCCGCGGCCGGAGCGATGCGGGTCCGAGGCGGCGGGGAGAGGAGGAGCAGAGGGCGGCGGCGGCCGAGCTGTTGCGGGGCGGAGCCGAGGGGGCGTCGGGGTGGTGACCGGAGAGGGCCGGCGAGGGAAGGCCGGCGGCGCGCGGGTGGGACCGACGAGGCGGAGGCGGCTCGGGGAGGGAGGGCCCGGCCCTGGCGGCGGTGGCTCGAGGAGGCGGCCAGGCCGAGGACGACGGAGGTGAGGCGGGACGGCGGGGACGGCGACAGAGGGGAGCGGACGGCGGAGCTCTGCTGGTGCGGGGCGGCGGACGGCCGGCGACGCGGGAAGAGGAGGGACGGTGGGGGAGGCAGAGGGGAGCGGGCAGGAGGCGGCTCGGGGTGGCTGGAGCGAGGGAGGTGGGAGCCGGCGCCGGTGGGGGTGGGTTGGTGGCCAGGGAGGTTGGGGAAGGAGGCGTCGGTAGTGGTGGGCCAGGGGACGGGGCCCGCGGGCAGGGAGAGTGGGGGGGAGGGCGCGCTGGGGGGGAGGGCGCGCGCGCGTGTGTGTTGCGTGTGTGCGTGTGTTGGGGGCAGGGTTGAGAGGAGAGAGAGGTGGCTGGGTGACGTGGCAGCGTGTGAGTGGTGGGGGGAGGGAGAGAGGTGAGGTGGCGAGAGGGGATTGGGTGGGGTGAGGTGGAGGGGTTGTGGGTAGAATAGGACTGGTAGCTTTAGGATTATGGGTGGGCCGTTTTAATTCCTGGGGGTGGTCGTTCGGGTCGAATCGGCCCGTTCGACTGCCCCCACTAAAATAATTTAATATTTTATTTGTTTTAAACGGACCGTTTGCAAACCGTGGTTAGTCAAAACAAAATATTCCGGAGACCCGGTTTTAGGTTTTGAATAAAGACGGGACGTTTAGAAAACAAAACCAGGCTTTTTAAAATAGTTTTATGCGAACAGATGCAAGATGATGACGATGCTCAAATACAATGTGGCATGATGACATGAGCATGCGGTCATGATGATGCAATGCACAAAAATCGACGCGATTTTGTAGTAGTGGTTTTGCGGGATGCCACAATATCCTACTACAATACCGTTCTACAGGTGAGTAAAACTACAGAGCATAGTAGGCTCAATAATTCAGTCACCAAATTCAAGTTCCTCAAACAAAGAGGAAAGCCCATAATCCTCTGCAAATGGACGACCTTTTCGTTCAGAGTCCCAGGCATTGGTGGTGAAGCTGGAGAGGAGCTGAATGATTGTGAAAGGAGGTTCCGCATCAGACAGGAAATCACAATTTATTGCAGTTATGGCTCCAGAGACCCTCTCTTCTTTCCCATCCTTGAGGTCGTACATGTAGATGTCATAGGGATCTAGGCTTTTCAGGTAGTAGATGCAGTTGGCGTCAATCGACGGGAACAAATCAGCATTAACAGACAGGCACTTGCGATGGCCGAGGAAGATGGCTTGGTTGCCGATGCTCTTAATAGGCTCAAACACACCACCCTTGTCGGTGTTCCACCTGAAAATCTCCATGCTATGCTGCAGCTTCATAATTACCAGTATATTACCGGCAGATTCCACAATAAAACATCGACTAGCGTGCCCCATTTCAGAAGGATAGACAGACATCAACCCAGAAGGATGAAAACCGAATAACGCCAACAGATGAAAGATCTTGGTGGTCACATCACCATTATACATCATAACCATGAGACTCAGCCTGAAGACAGGATAAGCGACCTTGTCCTCCTCTAACAGAAAGAAGCATCCTCTATCAGTATTCGTGATGTACAGCTTACGGCAGGAATCACAGAACAGTATAAGGAGAAGCGGAGCCTCGCAGGCAGGGAAAGCTGCAGAATCCACCGCGAAGTCAACCATGGGCGCCATGAAACGAAGCAGGTAGCCGGTGAATGGGTTGAGGACGCACACGGCGTGTGGCGGCTCCCTGTCCGCGAGGACGAAGAAGCCATCAGGACCAGTGGTGATGACATAGTACCGGCGGAGCATAGGCAAGTCCTTGCGAAGGAAGCGGCCTGTGGTTTTGTTCATCAGGAGTCGTGCGCCACGCTTGACATCCAGAGAATGACTGACCTCGTCGATCACGATCCATTGCGTTGGGTGAAAGCAGGGGTCTGGGTTATTCATGGCGTCTGCAGTGGCACTGCGCCAGGAGCTGCAGACAGCGCGCAAGTCAGTGTAGTAGTCGACGTCATTGGTGGCCAGGAGGCAGTCAGCAATGCGGTTGACCAGGTCAGACGGGAGGGAGGACCAGTCCACTGATGCCGCCATGGTGGTCGGAAGGTTTCACACAGGATCTATGTCCAGGAACTTGGAGTGGTGAAATAACTGATATTCAGAGGGCAATCGCGAGTTCATCCTAATTTTACCCTACCATTTGTGAAATAGCTGACATTCAGAGGGCAATCGCGAGTTGCAGCAAGCTAGTTCTTGATTCCAAGGAAAACAAAGCTTAGGGGTACTCACCGTAGCCACGGAGGTCACAGAGGATCTACGAGCTGGATCTTGGCAGGCGGCCGAACAGGACTACAGTAGTGGTGAAAGGGGATCGGTGGTTGCTGTCACCGCTCCAGTCAGCTCATCCAAAAATGTACCCTACCCATTTGGGAAAAAAACGAAATTGAGAGGCCAATCGAGTGAGTCTCAGCATAGTTCTTGATCCAAGGAAACACAGCTTGAATGTTACTCACAGTAGCCATGGCATGGCAGACGAGGTGGGTGCAGGTCCGTCTGGTGGCGGCGAGCGCGGATCGGGAGAGAGGCCAGCTGCTCCGGGCCGGATTAACGCCGAATCGAGCCGATCTCGCGGCGGGGGGAGCGGGAGGTCGAGGGGGATTGGACTAGGGTTTAGGGTTCAAGGAACAGCTGTCGCTGCCGAGAGGGAGGGAGAACAACGGGAGTGACTGATTTGGGAACGATGGCCAGCAGCTGCGTACTGATGAGTTTTCACCGATGACATGACTTTGACCTTAGGTCTTGGACCCAGCTTGTCCAAGATGCGTTTGGTATGCCTAAAGTATTTTTTTTGTTTTTGGTATATATATATTTTTAGCCCCGCAACTTGTATCGTAGAAGCATTTTAGTCCTATATTTTGCAAAGTGAGCAAGATTAATTCCACAACTTGCAATCTAGCAGCATTTTAGTCTAATTCAATTGAATTTCTGCGATTTTAACCAAATTTGTCCACTACATGTAGGTCAAATGTAGCATCGAACTTTTGCAAAATAACCTCTATGTATTTTTTCTCTCTGTGCTTACGACTTTTGCACAGCCTGACAAGCAGCCCCATGTGTCAGTAGTTATACAAATAAGAAAATAAATATAAAAATATTTACCTACAATAGTGGGAATTGATCTCATGACCTACTACTAAAGAAAATCAAGTTTCACCACTACAGCATAGAAGGATTAAAAGAATTCAATCCAAAATAATTTTGCAAAAAAAGATTATGCTGACAGTTGACGTGAGCACACGTATATGTGGTTTTAAGTTGTATAAAGATAATTATCGTCCTCAAAAGTAACAAATAGCACGTTTGGCCTAGTGGCTTGTGTGGTTTATAGCTACTCAATGGTGTCGAGTTCAAATCTTGTATGTAACATTTAACTATTTTATTTGTACATCTATTTTACATGTGGACCTATTTGTGAATCCACAACAAGGACACAAATACTAGAGAAAAATACATAAGGATTATTTTAAAAAACTGTGACACCATAGTTGAAGAAATTTCCAAACTTGCTGAAGTTCGATCAAATTGGACCAAAATGCTCTTGGCATGAAAGTTGTGGGACTAGTGTTGTTCAGTTTCCAAGATGTGTGACTAAAACGCTCTTATGATGCAAGGGACAGATTAAGGAGACGCTTCGGTCTTCTCTTTCTCCCGTACGTGAGAAACCCTAGCAGCGCCGCCTCCACCTCCGCCTCCTCCATAGATCGGTTCCCCCTCTTCTGGCCAGCCTCGCCGGTGTCGGGAGGAGTGGGGAACCCGATCTATGCGTGGAGTTTTTAATAAAAGTAGTGCTTTCAGTATATTAGGTTAGGGCTTTGGTCGCCGTCTTCTTTTTGGTCTCCGCCTCAATGGAGATGACATCGTCTACAATAAGTGTTCTACTGTCCTTCGTTCGACACCGAGTTCTTATTTCCGACGTAAATGGTGGTGCTAGAAGATTACAAGATTTTAGGTATGGGCCTTCAGATCTTGCTTCGCCAGATCGATTTTGGATCTTTTCTCATGGTTGCCGCGAGGAGGTTTATCCTTGCAATATTTGTCCCGCTGCTATGTCCTCGACAATGATGATTCGTACCCTCGACTCTCCAGCGATGTTGACCAGGCTGTTCGGTTATTTTTCCCTGGCATACTGGTGTAGGTACTCTTGCCGATGGTGATTGACTATTTCAATGGTTGTGCGCGTGCACGTAGCCTTGGCATTGCGACTCAAATTATAATTACGGGAGAACCTTTGGTGGTATTTTCAGGTCTATGGTTTGGTTTTATTCGGCTACCTTCGGAAGACTATAAGATTGTGTCATGAAAGAAGAAAGAGTTTGAAGACCTCGAAGATTTGCTTGTTTCTTTTAGAGTTTATTCTGTAATCGTTGAAGTCAGTTTATGTATCTCTATCATGTACTATTTGTTTCTATGAATATATGTGGTATTGATTGTCAAAAAAAAACGCTCTTATGATGCAAGTTGTGGACTAAAAGTGTATATAGCTCTTTTTTTTACGTGTATGCCCAAAGTACTAAAGTCTCCTTTTCCTGACATCCAAAGGGGCACAGGTTATTGTCAATATTTTTTTGTTTTAGAAAAACTGTCCTCACTTTTATTCTCCCTTTGATTATGAGCCAAGCAAAAAAATCTTTTTTTTGGTGCAACGCATTTTCATATTGAATTGGCACCCCCATTTTCAGCTTCTCCCCAGTTACACAGCATACATAAACTTCTCACTGAAAAGTTGACAGAGGAATTTAACCACCAGCCTCTTTTGTCTTAAGCAAGTGGATCCAAAGTAAAATTGAGGAAGGAGATCAGAGTAGTTCGCTCTTGCTTAGCTTGGTTAGATGTAATGTGTTTCAGATGAAGAGACCATTCCCCATTCTTCCAACACTCGGCGACTGAAAATATTTGGTCTGTTGGTATGCGAAATAAAGTCGGGAATTGTGTACAAAAGGGTCCATTACTTGTCCATTTATCTTTCCACAAAGAAGTAGTCACTCCATCCCCAAGCCATACACAACTTATAATTCTGTATAAATCAATGAACTCACTAACCTGGCTCCAAGCTCTAGTTTGAAGAGAGGAAAGGTCCCCAAGATCTTTGCCTTGCAAGTGTGCGGCCAAAACCCATTTTCCCCATGGAGAGTTGGGCTCAGTATGCAACATGTGGATACATTTTGTTAGAAGACATGGGTTCTAAATCTTCATATTTCTAATTTCCAATCCCCCTTCCTCATAGCTCCTCGTGTGACGTGATCCCATGCAACTAAACAGTCGCTCCCATTAGCTGAATTTTTACCTTTCCAAAAGAAAGCTCTCAACAACCGTTCAATTTGCTCAATTATCCATTGTGGTAGTTTGATGCATGACATAAGGTGGTAGGAAGAGCATACATAACGGATTTTGTAAGTGTGAACCTTCCACCATGTGTGGTGAAGTTGATTGAAGAGCTGATTCTCATGTCAATCGCAACAATATATGGTAAAAAAACTTCTCTAGGGAGTTTTTTTATCCGATAACGGTAAGCCCAAGTAAGTCTGTGGAAAGGAGGCAACCCCACAATTTAAGACTGCAACGATATCTTCACTTTCATGCAAAGCAAGATTTATCGGCACAAAGGTAGACTTGGCGAAGTTGATTTTAAGCCCAGTGGTGCAAGCAAAAGTTATCAAGAATTTGTTTCAAAATTTTGGCCTGCTCCACATCTCCCTGAATTACGATTGGAGTGTCATAGGCATATTGCAAGAGGGAACAAGGTTGATCCTCCATAATTGGGTGGTGCAGCAAACCTTCAGCTGCAACGAGTTTTATTGCTTGTTGTAACACATCAACCACCACATCAAACAATAAAGGGGATAAAGGATCACCTTGCCGCAAACCCATTTTAACATTAATCCATCTGCCTGGGATTCCATTAAGAAGTATAGTTGTTTTAACCGAGTAGAGCAGTTCTCGAATCCACATAATCCATCTACCATTAAAGCCTCTCGCTCGCATGATGGAGAACAAAGCATCCCAGGATACGGTGTCAAAAGCTTTGACATTCTCAGCCATTGGATAAAGTTGTTGAACGGTCGAGATCATCTTAAGTCACCGAGAGGCCGCTGTAACAAGTTGTCCTCGGCAATTCGCGTCAACTGTCGATCGTTGCTGGGCTGCTGCTCCGGAGGTCTAATTGGAAATCATGTGGTTAATTGGACCAAAAACCACAAACAGGCTAACTTTTTATTTTCTGCACCAGCAGCCAAGGTGAAACGAACAGGCTTGCTGCTTCCTTTCCTCCTATTCTTACCCTGGCGCTGCCGCCGCTGATGGCCGATCCGCCTGTCCCTGCGTGAAGGCCGCCTTGCTCGTCACCACGCTTGCCGCTGGCCCATGCCCCCTTCACCCGCAGAATCGATCCGTTATTCTCCAGCGCACCGCCGCCTTGTGGATGGTGCGTACGAACCGCAGGCTACTCCATGTTCTCTAGAATGATTGCCTCTGGATTACCAATGTGTGTATCACGTACAAGGTTGTTTCCCCCCAGTTTTGATGTACGCTTCGCGCGCTAAATTTTGAATTCAGAGAAAGAATTTTACCTAAAGCAAAAGGACCGACAATTGTGCTTGTGATTTCTCTGTTTAGTGTTTACTACTGTGTGCAAAATTTGGAATAAAAAATGCATTATCTAGGGTGTGTTCGGTTGGTGTCAAGGAGTGGAATGGAATGGAATAATTCTACACTTGAGAGCCGTTTTAGTGTTCAGTTAAGAAATAGAATGGAACGAGGTGGTTCCTCAAAAGAGAATATTTCATCTAGATCCAGAATGCACTTATTTATCAAATTGGTGGAATCTCCCCGTTCTTCTATGCTAAAGCCACCCAAACGTTCTCACTCCCTCTTGTCATCCTTTTTGCTAAATGCACCCAAATATAGAACGGAACCATTCCATTCCACTTTTTTTTGGCCTAACCGAACATAGGATGAAACCATTCCACTTTTTTTTTGGCCTAACCGAACCTAGGATGAAACCATTCCATTACACATTTTTTGTCCTAACCAAACAAAAGAACGGAACCAACCCATTCCAGTGAAAGGGAACCATGACATTCCATTCCACTTCATTCCCGAACTGAACACACCCTAAATCTCCTTAGTATTGTGCGTTCCGCATGAAGGATTTAGATTGTGATTACTCTATTCTTATTTCAAGGTTGTAGCAATTTAGGTAAATCTTTGTCAGCAGATAAATCTATGTGAATATTCTGTGCTCTTCTTCCATGCGACTTTATAACCTGCAGTTTCTATCTTAATTGCAATGTGCAGGAGCCAAGGTGACACAGAGTTTTAGTTTTGTATGATGAAGGGTATGAGAGTTTTGGTGACATCACGCTGTTTGACACGAGAAAAACGTACGAAACGCCTCCGCGAGTATGTGCAGGAGCGGTAGTTTCTCTCATGCGCACCGGGGTACGGTAAGATAAAGGAAAAGTGTGGGCGTGCCAGTGTACAATAAATACACAAAGAAAAAACAAAATAGGTGGGAACAGTATTTCATTAATCATTTGAGATAACAAATACAATTCTCGAGGATTTGCGCTCCGTAGCCTACTAGGGCGGCCAGCCTGACAACGGCGATTGTGTGATCTCCTGGTTCCCGGGGCCTCGGAAGGCTCCCGGTTAATTACTCCCGTGGGTTACGCCGCGAGACACCTCCGATTAAGCCGTGTGGTCATCTTCGTCGTCTTCGCTTCACGTCCTGCATAAATAGTGATGGTGGTGGTGTGCGTGGACAGTGGCAGAGCCCGTGTTCTCGTCGGTACACGCGCCGCTAAAAGCGTGGCCTTTGCTCCGGCCTCGCCTGCCCTTGCCGTCGCGCCTCGTCGGTCTTGAACGGCGATGAAGAGTTTGTTGATGTAGATGGATGCAGTCCGATCGGCTAGGACTTCTTGACGACCTTGCGGCTTCGTCGGGGTGTGCAAGGGGTATGCCTCGCGGGAGTATTTTTATTAGGAGACCAGTGTCGCTCATATTGGCATGGCCGGCGTGGTCGGTCCCTTCGTCTCGGCGCAGCGCCGAGTTTACGGCAGCCGGCATAGTCGAAGGCGCCGTCTCACGTGATCACGGAGTGGTGGTGTTGAGGGAGTCTGGAGTTTGCTGATTGGCGTAATGAACTTGTTCATGTCCTGATGAGAGATCGTCGGCGTGTGCCCTGCAGACGTACGCGCTCATCTCTTTGCATGTGATATGCATGAGAGAACCTCACGTACGTGTATAGCTCAGTATGTGAGCTTGCTCCTATACTCTGGGCTGAGCCTGTACGTCGGATTGAGTAGCGCGTGACGCCGAGCAGGCAAGGCGAAGCTAACCTGTATGTCGTGCCTCTATAATCGGCCGTACGCGGGGTGGAGCTGAAACTCTTCATCGCACCTGTCTATCCAGCCAGTCCGACCTGCACACCGCCATGCTGAGCCGCGTTTGTCCGCCTACACCCGGCACGAGCTCTGAGAAGCGTCCACGTCGGGCAGCACGTCCGCTTGTCTCTTGGAACTTGTACACCGGTGAAGTGCACGCAAGTTCGCCGTGGAGTTGAACTTGTGCGCCAGGCTGCCGTGGAGCGGAACCTGTACACCGGGAACCGAGCAGCGTCGCGCCGGGCCGTACTCATGCGTCTTGTATGTATGTGTCGTCACGCGTTGGCGTTATCAACGGCTGGGCACGAAGTATGTGGACTGCGCAGCGGCGCCTCCAGCTCCCGGCGAATGGACGTGGGCTGGTCCTCCGGCAACCGTCGGCGATGGCGAGCTTCGTCGGCGTGGCGGACACACCGGCCGGCGGGCTACACGTGGGCGAGCTCCGATGGCTCCGGTGCTGCTCCATGTGCGGGACTTGGGCTAGATGATGGCGTAGCGCTTCCCGGCTCCGTCCCCGTCTTGAACCTATACGCCAAGTTGTGCCGCGCGCGGGCTGACCGAGCTGAAGCTTGAACTCGAGGTGCATCGGCACCGCCGCTTGTTCCTCTCATCTTCAAGAGCACCGAGTGAACGTGAACACCGGGAAGAATCTCCGCTCCTGCAGCGCCTTGGGGTCTTCCCCTTGGACCTGGGAAGAGTCATTGGGCAGCTCCTGTATTTGTACGCCGGCTCGACGCGTTGTACCTGCACACCTGACGCCGAGTAATGACTGAGCGTGATGTAGTCAGGACGCACGTCGGTGACTCCGGCTTCTGGTGAGCGGGTCGTGATCACATACCATGGTATCTCCTCATCGCCTCCGGCAGCGGTGAGCCAACGGCGTGGACGGCACACCGGCCAACGGGCTGCTCCTTGGCGCGTTCTGGCAGCGCCGGGGCTTTCACGCGCTCGTGCGCTCTGCGCTTCCAACTGCTACCACTACAGGAAAAAAGATCTTTGCCATGTGGTAAATCCACACGGCAAAATTGATAATCCACATGGCAAAGGCTTTGCCATGTGCCAACACACGGCAAACGTCGCACGGCAAAGAAATGCATGGCAAAGAATCTTTGCCGTGTGCTTTCCGGAAAACGCACGGCAAAGGTCTTTGTTGTGTGTTTTTTCAAATACACGGTAAAGTAAAGTGCTTGACGGCTACAACGGACGTAACGGCGCCGTCCTCGTCAGTTCGCCGTGTGGCATCGCTTTGCCGTGTGCTCTCCCTGTCCTCTTTGCCGTGTGCTGTAGTGAAACGCATGGCAAAATGTTCTTCTTCTGCTGTGTGTCCTGTCTTTGCCGTGCGCCTTTCCTGTCTCTTTGCCATGTGTTTTCTTTCAACGCACGGCAAAATAATGTCCTGACTTGGTCCGTGGGCTTTTCCGTGTGCATACCTGAAGTCCTTTGCCGTGCGTTTTTCTCAAAAACGCACGGCAAAGAACCTTTTGCCATGTGGGTTGCTGAGTAAACACACGGCAAAGGCCCAACATTTTCACATTTTATTTATTTTTGTTTTATCCACACAGTTTGAACACAAAAATATACATATATTATTACATAACAGCATATCTAGCACCAGATCAATATCCATGAAAACAAATACCATCATAAACAAGGATCTAGCACAAGATCCATAACAACATGAGTCCATGGTTCATACATAGCAATAGAGTCAATAGTTCCATACATACAAGTTCCAAAATATAATCCATACAACATAGAGTCAATAGTTCCATACATAAAGTTCCAAAACACAATCCATACAACATAGAAATATAGAGTTCACATTGAGTCGGCAAAAGGTGAAGATCTCCGTCCTTCATGCATATCCTACACATTTAAAAGTAAGGACATGAGAATCACAAGAAACATGGTATAAAATTGCATAACTAAAGGAAACTAGACAACATAAGCTATGTAGCAATATGGAAAACATGTACGATGTAGAATTCTATAAGTGAATCATATGAGAGTAAATTCTACAAGTTCAAAAACAAAGACATGAGATTCTTGAAAAGTAAAGAAGCTATGTATGGAGACCTATGTTCGGAGTGATTCTACAAGTCATATAGTAAATTTTGGCAAGTTCATGAAACATAGCAAGTAAATTTTGCCAAGTAAAGGAACATAGCAAACCACAATTCATAGTTTTTAAACTTTGAGTAGATTTCCACACATGTGCTAGCTATGTATGGAGACCTATGCTATATGGCTAGATTTCCAACATGTGCTAGCTATAAGGATCATAGAGCCCTAACCTAGAGTCCAAGCCGGCGGATGACATGTTGGTTGTTGACGGTACGCTGACTCGTCGCAGGAGTCGTCATCAGGGTGTCATCCTGACTTGCCGACCCACCGAGCTCCGCATTGTTGGATGCAGCTGATGGTTGTCCCTACAAGATGGTTTTGATTCTTAGTCAATAAGAAGTAAACGTAGATATGTAGAGATTGACACTTAATACGCAAGACAACTTACCCATGTGGGGAAGGTGAAAGGAGGAGCACCAAGATCTGGAAGAGTCACACCACTTGGCTGAGAGGCCTGGAAATCAAGCATGCACAAAGGTGAATGGAGTTCGGATTCTCTTAGGTTCTATGAGCAAGAACTCACCATAAAGGCTGACATGTTCTGTGCCATCCACTCCATCATCTTCTCATTCTTAGCCATCTGCTGCTACTGCTGAGTCAGCATCTCCTTTTGTTGTCTTATCTGCTCCTCCATCCGTCGAGAGTTGGCCTCGGCCTCCTCCCTTTGTCTCCTCTCAGCGGCCACCTCAGCCTACGTTTTGTCATCAGAATGTCATAAATGTTGCAATGGAAAGCATGTAATGAAGTGTGGATGACCGAGGAAGAAGAATATACCCGGATTTGGTCAATAGCTGTGGACGTAACCGTCGGGCGGGTCTCTACTTGAGGCATGTCGCTCGTCCTGCCACGACGGACCTGTCTCATAGACGGGACGATCAAAGGATCGACGGAGCCGTCTCCAATCCACAAGCGGCCGTGCTTCTTGCCTTGTCCCGCTAGCATGGCCACCTCGGGGTCAAAGGGAGCGGTGAGAGGGTCCACGTCCTTGCCATTTACCTCGGCATACTTGTCCCGGTACCCCTTATCCCGGATCTCGGCGCAAGAACTCACCCACTTCTTTGTCCCATCCTCTTTGTCCGTCACCATACGCTTATCGGTCCAAACATCGAACAAGCTGGGCTCCACGCCTGTCTCTCTTTTCTGCAAAAGAGAGCATGGAGATACATGCAGAGGAAGACGGAGTAAGGAACCACATGATGACCAAGTTTAGAGAATGCATTTTTTTTCACCTTCTTCTGGATGCAGCAGGCAAGGGTGACGTTGCCTTGCGTGTGTGTTCCACCTTTCAACGCGGCTCGCTTTAGCACTCCAAGATCGTGCTTCTTCTTGAACCCGGTGCTAGTCCAATATCTTACCATGGCCCGAAAGACTTCCGGGCTAGCCTGACCTACGTACTGAGGAGGGCACTGCGTAGACAAAATACACATATTAGTGAAAACACATCTGACGGTCAATAAGTCGATAGTACGAAAATAAAACTACCTGCAAGTACTGCCACGACTCCATAAATATCTCCCGAGCTTTGGCCTTTGTCATCCTAATCTTGCGTTTCTCGGCGTACCAATTGCGGACGCAAGCCACACGCGCCTCGTAGTGCATGTCTCGAATTTGCCTAGACGCACATCTGCTAGCCACGAGTACACAATCCCTTTGACGCACGTCCGGGTCCATGGTAAAGTATGTCTACAAGGACGCACATAGGTACTAAGACATTTGATCAAATATTGTCAACCTAGGAGTTACTGAATGATGAGAAGTCAAAAAATCTTACCCAAAAATCGGACATCAGCCTCGCCTGGAGATTCGGGAGGGAAAACTCACTCGTGCCTTCCGGATCATCGGCGTACCTGTAGTGTCTCCAACTCCAAGCTACCTCTTTGTGACCAGAAGGCATGGTCACAATCCCAGGGAAGTGTTTTCGAATGAGGCATCCAAGGATGCTTGAGTAGGCGCGTAGCTCCTTGGCCTCATCCTTATAAATGAAAGACCTGCACAATTAAAAGACAAAATTAGAATGATGATGAAAAGATCAACATTAAAATATCAAAAACTGATAAGTACACTCACTTATCCCCATAGGGTGTGAGCACTCTAACCCCACCCGACGAGATCCACACGTCGATATCCGGGAGGTGTGCGTACCCACGCTGGTACGGAGGAGCGACCCCAGGCTCAAGAGGCATCCCCGGCTGAGTCTCAACATACTCGTCCGGAGGATCCCAGATCCTCGTGTCACCCTCCGCTGAGTCTGACAAGTACAGCTCGTCTGAGTCCTCCTCCTCGTGCTCCTCCTCATCCTCCTCGTCCTCCTCCGCCTCCTCGTGGTCCTCCTCCACCTCTGCCTCCTCGTTCTCCTCCTCATCCTCTGCCTCGTCCACCTCGGGTGGGGAAGGACTAGTTGGTCTTCTACCCCTCCCACGCCTCGAACGGGGTGGGGGAGGAGTAGGTGTCTGTGGTCGTCTCGAAGTGGATCCTGAAGCTCCCGCGTCACTAGTACCCAATATGCTGTTCAAGCCCCTAACCTTCTTATAGACTTTCTTGAGTGCTCCTCCTACTCCTCCTCGTCCTCCGCCTCCTCCTCGACCTCCTCCACGTCCTCCTCGTCCGCCTCCTCCTCCTCCTCCTTCTTCTCCTCCTCCTCGTCCTCCTCCACGTCCTCCTCGTCCGCCTCCCCCTCCTCCTTCTTCTCCTCCTGCACGTCTCTTTCCTCCTGGCATGTTTAAATCGCCTGCATTCACAAAAAGAGTATCTCCATTAGTACTCGATGACATAAATGACATAGATAAAAGAAACAATAAGTAAAGCAAATATTTAGAATGCACCAAAATACATACACAAGTCGAGCATACAAACATAGCATAGCGTTCGCATAAATAAGCTAGTTTTACAAATCACTATTACATAGAGTTCTCACAAGTAGGCTAGTTACTATTACATAGAGTTCTCACAAGTAGGCTAGTTACTATTACATAGAGTTCTCACAAAATAGGCTAGTTTAACCAATCACTATTACATAGAGTTGCTACAAACTTCAGTAGCCCGTTTCGAGATCATTGCGAACAACCGACGGGCCACATGCTTCGTCATCGCTATCAGGCTCGCCCCACCAAGGATCCACGTAACCTGGAGGTGGTCCGGTTGGCTCATCGGTGTCAAGGCCTGCACGGAACCGCTCAAGCAAAGTCAAGTCTTGTTCATTCTGAACCTCCTCGACTTCATCTTGCGTATTGTCTTCTTCTGGCGTTTCGTCTTCTTCGCCCTCTATGACCATGTCATCATCAGTCGGCAAGTTGATAGTGAAATTCCCCAGGAGCCCTTCTTCCTGAAAAAACTCGCCATCATATGTTGAGGGGTCAAGGCGTCGGTAATCTTCAGTATCAGGCTTAGGTGGCCTATTGTGCGTCGGCACCGTGATCACAACATCCCAGCCCTGTAGTCGTTTTTTCGGGTTTTTCATGGGTACGGGAGATAGAATACTTGAAAGGCCTGGGTAGCCAAAATATATACATCATCACCCTCATAAACAGAGCTTCGTTCAACTTCGACCCACCCAATATCAGGTTTTCGTCTCACCCAGTGTGGGTCGAACCAATGGCACTTGAATACAACAGGATTTAACCTTTTGCCGAAACCATAATTCAGCTCGTATATACCCTCGACTCTACCATAGTAATTGAGCCCATCTGATCCTTCACACAAGACTCCGCTATTTGTTGTCTTTCGATTGGGCCGACGTTGTGTGTACTCGTGGGTATGAAAGCGATACCCATTCACATCATAAGCATCGAATGAGTCGACAGAACAGTTAAATCCCTTGGCGATTTTTCTCAACTCAATTTTCATATCTTTGTCCTTTTTTGCCTACAAGTTTAGTTGGAGAAGCTTAGTAGGAAAAGTGATAGAATAATATAGGCACTACAAGCAAAGTTATATAGAATGGTACCAAGGTCGAGAACCAGTTAATGAAACCAAAACCACCACCCTTTTCAAAAAGATCTGAATCTTCTTGGTCGGTACGACTCCTGCTTAGCTTCCAATGTTGTTGATAGAATTGTCTATGCCAATGAAAAGAGAAATTGTTAGCCACCAACTTACGAGTGAATGTGAATGTCTGCGAAAAACTAAGTAGTGATCACTTACTCGATGTACGGCTTCACTTCGTCCATGCTTTTCAAGACATACGAGTGTATCAAGCCCCACTCGGGATTATTTATCTTGTGCTTCTTCGTGCCACTTGATTTGCCACCTTGCCCAATGAAGATGCCAAGCTTGGGTACATCTTCAGGGTTGGCGGCATTGTAACGAAGGATTGGATTGTGTCGAGTGGGAATGTTTTCATCATAGTACTTTGTCGTGAAGTTTGACACCTCCTTGTTAAGAGTGGCCTCGGCTATGGATGCCTCGATCTTGCATTTATTGCCGCATTGTTCACGAAGCTTCTTTGTTTCTCTCTCAGCCCCATATTGCCAACGGGTCTGCACAGTACCCCCTAGTAATGCCTCGTGCGCGAGATGCAAGATCATGTGTTGCATCGGATTGAAGAACCCTGGAGGAAGGAGCATCTCTAACTTGCAAAGCAATTCCAGTGCCTGTTTATCTAGCTTCTCGACCACTTTACAGTCTAACTCCTTAGCACAAAGTTGGCGAAAGAAAAAGCTCAACTCCGCCAGCACTAGCCAAGTCTCCTCATCGACATAGCCTCGAATCATCACCGGCATTATCTGCTCAAGCCATATGTGATAGTCATGACTCTTGAGCCCCTGTACTCGCAAAGTTTGAAGATTTGCTCCCCTCATCCAGTTTGCTGCATAGCCATCAGGGAAGAATAAGAAGTCGACGATCCATTGGAATATTTCCCTCCTTTCAGGCCTTGTAGGGCAGAACCGGGCCTTTGGCTTAGACCACTTGGGGCCTTTGACTCCAGGAGGCTTCATGTCAAAGTCTGTCCTATCGCACCATTCTTGCTGATCGATTCTAGCCTTAATGTTATCCTTTGTCTTTTCGGTGTCCATGATTGTGCTCCAGAGGGCCTCACCGATATTCTTTTCAGTGTGCATTACATCAATGTTATGTGGAAGCTCGAGTTCATGGAAGTAAGGGAGCTTCCATAAGCATGGAATGTGTGTCCACTGGTGTGTCTCCCCGTATCCCACAAAACCTTTCCCATCGGGGTTAGGCTGAAGAGCTTCTAACTCAGCCTTAGTATCACTGCCGGTCGGCAGACGCGGTGGTGGAGTATGGACAACAATGCCTTTCTTGAAGTTTTTTTGTCAAACCTGAATCTATGCTTAATGGGAAGGAACTTTCGAGTTTCATCAAAGCAGGAATACTTGCCTCCCTTCTTTAGCCAGAAGAAAGTCACAGCCTGCCTACACACTGGGCAAGGCCACTTCCCATGTGTACACCAACCGCAGAACAATGCACGTGCTGGTAGGTCATGTAGAGATGTGTGGTACCAGACATACATATCGAAGTGCTCCTTCGTTGCGGCGTCGTATGTTCGCACCCCGCGATCGCTCCATCCAACAAGTAAGTCATCGATTAGCGGCTCCAGGTACACGCTCATGTTCTTCCCTGGGTATTTCGGCCCTGGGATTATCATCGATACAAACATGTTCTCAGATCTCATGACGATGCCAGGAGGGAGGTTCAGGGGAATAACAAACACAGGCCAACAACTGTATGTTGCAGCTGACATACCATATGGATTGAACCCATCGGTTGATATCGCAATTGCTACGCTCCTCGGGTTGCCCGCTTTCTCAGGATATTTCTTTATGAAGTTTTGCCATGCTTGACCATCTGATGGATGTATCATCTTCTCTTTTCGGTATCTCTTACCCTCAACGGCCCATCGCATCTGTTGGGCAGATTCCTTGGTCATGAAAAGTCGTTGGAGCCTCGGTAGAAACGGAAGATATCGGAGGATCTTTTGCGGAACCCCAGTCTGCCTCTTCTGCCCATCACCGACGTCGACCTCAATGTACCTAGAGGATTTGCAATGGATGCAATATTTTCCTCCTAGATGTTCTTTTCTAAATAGCATGCATCCCTTTGGACAAGCGTGTATCTGTACGTATGTCATCTTTAGTGCTCGGAGGATTTTAGTTGACTCGTAAAAGTTCTTCGCCAGGAGGTGCCCTTGCGGCAGAATGCTGCCAACCACAGCCAGAAGATCGTCAAAGCGATCTCTAGACAAGTTACTCTCGCTCTTGAAGGCCATTAGGCGAGCCGCGGCATCCAGCGCGGTAACCTCTGTATGTGGATGAAGGGGTTTCTGTGCAGCAAACAAAGCCTCGTAGAACTTCTTTGTGCTTTGTTCTGGCTCCTCACTTGTCTCCGCCTCCCCAGGTGTCTCCTCTACGTTAGGATTTTCAGAAGCATTTGCATCAAGGAAGGCATCTAAGCAGTCCTCAAACCCAGCATCAAATCCTCTCGATGAATGACTCTGCTGCGATTATGTTCTAGCACGTTTTGCTGATTGCTCACCATGGAAAACCCAACGACTGTACAACAGTGTGAACCCGAAGTTGATCAGGTGTTTACTCACATCGGCCTTCGATTGGCGTTTTCCGTTCTGGCATTTCTTGCAGGGGCACAACACTTTTGCGGGTTTTGTAGGAATGTCAAAAGCACTATCCACGAACTGCTCAGTCTTTTCTCTCCATTCATTGGTAAACTCCCACCGACTAGTTCTGCCCTCGTACATCCACTTACGAGCCGGATCAATCCTCTAATCAGTACAAAACAAACATACAATGCTTTCACTTTAACATGTTATTTCATCCGGTATTACTTTGATTAATTATAACAAATACAAGTTTTACGCCATGCATCCACCTATCTTTCTAATAGGTAAAGGATTTCCTAATCCCACCCGAGGATGTGTAGATTTGGTACGTTCTCCATGCTCTACCCCGCTCCGAGACAGAATTTCGGCAGCACCTCCTCGTTGTTCTCCTGATACACGTGTCGGCCAAAAGCCGAGAGGATGTGCATCCAAAGAACAACGAGGAAGCGCCACCGAAATTCTATCTCGGAACGGAGCAAAGCATGGAAAACGTACCCAATCTACACATCCTCCGGCTGTCCAAAATACGTGGACAATCCGAAAGAGTTGCGACCATAAATATGCAATTTAATGCATATTTATTCGTCGTAACCATTCCGAACGGGAGACACCTAGGTAACGCGACTGACTTAGTGATCTAGACCAAAATAAACCTAAGTCACATTACAAAAGATGCAAAGAATTTATACCCTCGAAGCGCTGATCGCAGAGTGATCGGCGGTCCCGGTGTCCACCTAGAAGAAGCCTTCCATCGACCGGTACCGCTATCAAACTCGATGCATATCCTACACGGTAATGAAAAATAAGAATTAATTGCTGAATCTATTGACATAGTATTGTACTGTAGGCATATACTGAGGTGGTGAATCTAATAAAAACAGAGAGCTGGTAGATTCCTGCGTGGTACATACAGAAGTTAAGCAAGAAGCCCCATAAGTACTATTGTTGAATCTATTGACATAGTATTGTACTGTAGGCATCAGAAATTCAGAATTCTGTACAAAACTAGTACATACAGAAGTTAAGCAAGAAACCCCATAAGTACTAGCTACGTACCTATGATGATCCCTGCGTGGTAGCTGCGGCAGCGGAAGAAGTGGCCGCGGTCCCTGATCTCGCGCAGGGCTAGCAGGACGGGCCGGAGGACGTGCCGTATGGCGTCCAGCTCCTCCCGGCCGTGCCCGGTGGTCGGCGCGTCAGTTTCCTGCATGGGGAGCTCCTTCGGGGTGAGCTCCGTCGCCCACCACTCGTTCGCCACGAGTCGTCGACCGGCGCCGGAGCGCTGGGGCGAACGCTGCACAGCCTGAGGGCGCTCGTTGGGCCGGTGGAGGTCGGAGCAGGGGGCGGCGCGGTTGGGAAACTCCTGGAGGGGGCGACGGCGGGCGGAGGCGGGGGAAACGCGGGTGGATGGAGGCGACGGCGGGCGGAGCAGCTAGGCGAGGTGGGGATAGCTCTGGGCGAGGCGGCGGCCGGAGAGGCTGGGCGAGGCGGCGGCCGGAGAGGCTGGGCGAGGCGGCGGCCGGAGAGGCTGGGCAGGCGGCGGCCGGAGATGCTGGGCGAGGCGGCGGCGTGCGTGGTTGGCGTGAAAAATATCGGCCACAGGCCTGGGTCACGCGTGGCTGGGATAGGGTTCGTGTTTGCCGTGCGTTTTTTGTCCGGCCAGTTTGCCGTGCGGCCCAGGGAGGCCGTGTCTTCTCGGATTTGCCGTGCGTTTTAATATATAACACATGGCAAATGACTTGGTTTTGTCTAAATTTGCATGTATCTAGTTGAATCTAGAAAACAACAAGTCAACTAATTTCGATGAATTATGTTTTTCTAAATTTCCTTTATATTTATTTATATTTTTCCCTAAATACTATGTCACATAAAATAACACAACTGACTATCGCGCTAGTATTTGGCGATGGTGAGGAGCAAAAGTCTGAGTTGATGCATCACGGAACAGAGATTCAATCGGTTAATATTAATCTTACTTCTATTAAACGGAGATTCAATAGATGAATTATCATACAATGTGTCAACATGATGGCCACTACTTCTAGAGATAGACTCGAATTCTGCATCGATAACACCCGTCTGTGGCCCCGGGAAGGTCTACCCCTAGCTTTTGTCGCACGAGGTTCCACCGATGTACTTTTTTGTTGGTTAAGTTTCCTTTAGGCCATATATACAAGGAAAACCAAGTTTGGGACCATGTGGCACATTCTAGCCCCCGGTATACCCGCAGCGGGACATTTCCCCCTATAGGTCAAGGAATCTGCTAAGTGTTATCGCCTGAACGTGAAGAAGCTCACGCCGGGGAGATATGTCTTGCATATATGGGACTTCTACAAAACTTTTACATGTATTCTAGGTCCACATGCAAGTATCCTAGCTCCACATGAAAGTGTGGGTGGGTTCCCGGGTCTCCGGGGGTCATTCTGCAGCGAAAACACCCGTGTCCACAGGCCCCGGGAAGGTCTACCCCCTAGCTTTCACCGCACGAGGTTCCACCAATGTACTTTTTTGTTGGTTAAGTTTTGTTTAGGCCATATATACAATGAAAACCAATTTTGGGACCACGTGGCACATTCTAGCCCCTAATATACGCGCAGCGGGACATTTCCCCCTGTAGTTCCAGGAATCTGCAAACTGTTATCCCATGAATGTGAAGGAGCTCACATCAGGAAGCTATGGCTTGCATCTATGTGACTTCTACAACACTTTTACATGTATCCTAGGTCCACATGCAAGTTTGGGTGGGTTCCCGGGTCTCCGGGGGTCATTCTGCATCGAAAACACCCGTCTGCGGGCCCCGGGAAGGTCTACCCCCTAGCTTTTTCCGCACGAGGTTCCACCAATGTACTTTTTTGTTGGTTAAGTTTTATTTATGCCATATATACAAGGAAAATCAAGTTTGGGACCATGTGGCACATTCTATCCCCCGGTATACCCGCAGCGGGACATTTCCCCCTATAAGTCAAGGAATCTGCTAAGTGTTATCGCCTAAACGTGAAGAAGATCACGCCGGGGAGATATGTCTTGCATATATGGGACTTCTACATGAAAGTTTTGGTGGGTTCCCTGGTCTCCGGGGGTCATTCTACATCGATAACACCCGTCTACGGGCCGCGGGAAGGTCTACCCCCTAGATTTCTCCGCACGAGGTTCCACCAATGAACTTTTTTGTTGGTTAAGTTTTGTTTAGGCCATAGATACAATGAAAACCAAGTTTGGGACCATGTGGCACATTCTATCCCCTAATATACCCACAGCGGGACATTTCCCCCTATAGTTCTAGGAATCTGCTAAGTGTTATCGCATGAATGTGAAGGAGCTCACATCTGGAAGGTATGTCTTGCATCTATGTGACTTCTACAACACTTTTACATGTATCCTAGGTCCACATGCAAGTTTGGGTGGGTTCCCGGGTCTCCGGGGGTCATTCTGCATCGAAAACACCCGTCCGCAGGCCCCGGGAAGGTCTACCCCCTAGCTTTTTCCGCACGAGGTTCCACCAATGTACTTTTTTGTTGGTTAAGTTTTCTTTAGGCCATATATACAAGGAAAACCAAGTTTGGGACCATGTGGCACATTCTAGCCCCCGGTATACCCGCAGCGGGACATTTCCCCCTATAGGTCAAGGAATATGCTAAATGTTATCGCCTGAACGTGAAGAAGCTCACGCCGGGGAGATATGTCTTGCATATATGGGACTTCTACAAAACTTTTACATGTATTCTAGGTCCACATGCAAGTATCCTAGCTCCACATGAAAGTGTGGGTGGGTTCGGGGTCTCCGGGGGTCATTCTGCATCGAAAAACACCCGTGTCCACAGGCCCCGGGAAGGTCTACCCCCTAGCTTTCACCGCACGAGGTTCCACCAATGTACTTTTTTGTTGGTTAAGTTTTGTTTAGGCCATATATACAATGAAAACCAAGTTTGGGACCACGTGGCACATTCTAGCCCCTAATATACCCGCAGCGGGACATTTCCCCCTGTAGTTCCAGGAATCTGCAAAGTGGTATCGCATGAATGTGAAGAAGCTCACATCAGGAAGCTATGTCTTGCATCTATGTGACTTCTACAACACTTTTACATGTATCCTAGGTCCACATGCAAGTATCCTAGCTCCACATGAAAGTTTGGGTGGGTTTCCAGGTCTCCGGGGTCATTCTGCATCGAAAACACCCGTCCGCGGGCCCCGGGAAGGTCTACCCCTAGCTTTTTCTGCACGAGGTTGCACCAATGTACTTTTTTGTTGGTTAAGTTTTGTTTAGGCCATATATACAAGGAAAACCAAGGTTGCGACCATGTGGCACATTCTAGCCCCTAATATACCCGCAACGTGATCTTTCCCCCTATAGTTCGAGGAATCTGCTAAGTGTTATCGCATGAATGTGAAGAAGCTCATACCGGGGAGCTATGTTTTGCATCTATGGGACTTGCACAACACTTTTGTAAGTGTAAAAATGTTTTTTGTAAAAAAATCATGAGCATCAGATAATGTACCTATAGTTTAAACTGGTCCCACTTTCTACCGATTCGACGGGAACTTGTCTTTTCACCAAGGGTGGACGAAAATCTTTGAGATCCTTTGGTTGGGAATTTTATATGTAAGGCGGTCAAGTATTTTTGAATAATGTGATGAAAGCATTTTCAATTAGCCCTTTGATGGTTGGTCCGGAAAATGGACAAAAATAAAAAATGGCCTTTGCCATGTGACTATCCAGAACACATGGCAAATCTTTTTTCTTTGCTGTGTGATGCATGGCAAAGGTCTTTGCCGTGTGGTCTTGGCACCAAACACATGGCAAAGCTATTTAAAATTTCGCGCGAAATAAATTCGCGCGTCCAAAGATCTATACGGTGCGAAAAACGCGCGGGTAAGCAAAATAAAAAATCGAAAATTTACCGTGCGCCTAACGGCTGTACACGGCAAAGGCCCGCCGTCAGGTCGGCAGCGTTAGCTGGGCGGAAATATGGGCTCTCCTTGTCTGTTTGCCGTGCGTATTTTCTTTGCCGTGCGTTTGTTTGCTGGTTTACCGTGCGCCGTTCTTTGCCGTGTACATTTCGCTATATTTGCCGTGTGTTTTTTATTTACCGTGCGCCCCGTGCAGTTTTGTCATGCATTTTGTCTTCGCCGGGTGTTTTCCATAAGGACGCATGGCAAACATTTCTTTGCCGTGCGCACACACACGGCAAAGATGTGACGCACGGCAACGTCTTATTTTCCCGTAGTGTACGGTGGCGGCGAGCTTCGTCCGCGCGTCCGACGCACCGGTCAACGGGCTTCTCGTGGGCGTGCTCCGGCGGTGGCGTCGTTCTGCGTGCTGGACCTTGGGCATGCTAGCTGCAAGAGGAAGAGAAGAAACAATTCAAACATATACCGAAGGTGCAGTCCTTGAGTCCAATGTCGAGTTCTTATTGTCGTGAGTCCTCTTCAGATGCGATCTTCGTTGCCTCTTCTTCTCTTGGACGCTGCAGGGCCTCCTTCTACAGGATGATGCCTATGAGAGCTGCGCCTCCAGGTGCACCAGCTCGGCTTCCCCCTCCTCTGATCGGGTCTCCGCCACAGTTCCAGGAGCGTATGTGTTTGGATAAGGACCGGCCGATCGCACGATCTACGGAAACAACAACTTTCTTTCGTTTGCCGCAAGCCTAATCTCCGGAACTGTTTAAAATTTAATCTCCACGTCTTCTAGAAGTCTTCCGTTAGACAGCTAGCTAGAGAGATATCAGCGATCAGCTAAACTTCTGAACGTATCCGAGACACGTCTTGGTTTGCTTTTCGGGCCGCCCGATCAGAAATATATGTGATTCGTATACATATACATGAAGTGATCCACCCAAGGTTGACGTGTATATGTACATATGGATACGTAGTACTGCTGTTTATTATACGAACACGCATCTCTGGCCTGCCGCGTATACTTGTACACGTACCGGCTCATGGTTGTCCCGGAGTCTGTGCATGTATGCGCTACGCGTGTTTGAGCTGAGACGGACTATCCGGGGCACAAAATTTTATCGAACACACGCTCAAAGTAAACCTTCTTAGATGCATCTACACTAGAGGTATAAAAACCATTCTCAAGGTATAAGCCGAGGCAAATACTATAATTAGATGTCGGTGTTCACTAGTATATAAAACGTCACTTAATTATTTGCACATATTACCATTGGATCCAATCACTAAACGCTCAGGATTGTTTCGTCCTCTCCCTGCGTGTTGCTGTGGTCGTTTTACCGCAGCGGAACACTTGTCCCGCGGCCAACCCATCGTCTTCGGGCTGCTACTCTAGGAACCGACCTGAACACCATGTGGTTAATTGGGCCAAATGTGTTAAACGTGCAGCCCAGAGTGGCCAGCCCTTGATTTAATCGCTCACTGTAACCCCAGATCGCTATTGGCCCTATCGGGAGTAGTTTGCTTGCGCTGCCAGTCGCTAGCACCCCCCGCTGCTTCGTCCTTCCCTGGTGACCCTCTTGCTACTGCGACTCATCTTCTCTCGACCTTGATGATATGTCGCCCTCGCTCCCTATCAAATCCTAGCCCAGGTCACTGTGTTCGAGGCTGTGTGAGATGGCGACTTGCTGACAGAGATGAGGAGAGGTGAGGACTCCGGCAACTTGCCCTGTTTTTTTGGGCTGCTGGATCAAATGGATTTCCGAGAGGCGAGATATGAGACGTTAGCTTCTGTCCTCACATGGCTTGACGCCTGATGGAATTTAGCATTTGCATACAATCTATAACACAACATAGAGACCAAATTCAACATGTCCTACCATATTTACTGTCCCTTTGTTACATGTTTGATGTAATTCTTAATAGGTCTTGCGATTTTCAATGCTTGTTAGGTTGTGTAAACTATGTTCCAGGCCCAGGAGGGTGGCGACGTAGTTAAGTTAGAAGGATTGCAACAACTTGCAGTGTTGCCTTCATCGCAACTTGAGTTTGGAGCGGTACATGCAATTGATTTTTATTTGGAACGTACGAATTGGTTTTTGATGGTCACAAATCCAGAAGAAGGTACATACATCCTTATCCAAGAGCAGATACATACATCCTTTATATTGACTGCAGCTAGCTAATTGGAAAAGAGATCAACTAAAGGTACACGAAAAGCCACTTTTCTTTAAAAATCTGACAAGTTCGCTTCATACAAAGTTATATATACTTTTTTTTACTTCTTACAGGTATAGCAAAGCCTTCATCCACTAACATCTGTTTTTGAGTAACGCCAGGTAAAGTGAAAAATTAATTTCTTAGGAGAATTGGTGACGTAGGCCAATTCATACTGTTTTTATATTCAGGTTCAAAGAGTAAAGTGTTTTCTTAGCATATTGTTCTAGGGATTTTCAGTATCTTCTAATTTTAATACTCTGAACATCCTGTTTTGCAAGTTGAGCTTATTCAGAAATTTAGAACACACTGCTATGTATATTGGAATATATTTCAATATCAAGCTGGGTTATATTTACTGCTAAACAAAATCCATTTAAATATCGAGCGAAAACTTTGTAGGCATTATTTGTGTTTATATATGTAGAAAATTATAATGTTTAATATGTCGGTGCATTATTATGTCATGTTTTCTCAACCAGCTTTTGTCTATTCTATTGTTGGTTTGGACATGCTTTTATATTCTTTTGTAGCTAATTGTAAAAAAAGGTTTATAAAATAATCTGAGAACAGCACAGCTCAGCAAACGGCAAACAGAGTTTAAGATAGCTATTTGCCTCACTGCAGCAATAAACTGAGACTGGCACATACCTTGTGGTGCCTTGTAGCCAAAAAAAAATTGTATGGAGATCAGATAGTTTGGACATCACCATTTTCGAGTCATTATAACTGAGGGAGTCACAAGTTTAATTTTTTACTTCTCTGCACGCTAACTTATGACCATCTTAAGATGTACTCCTTTTGTATGGAGTATGTGAAGTTTTGTATGGAGTATGAAATTTGTCCCATATTGCGTACAAAATAGTTTTGTGCTTGGTAGGTTCTATTATACTACATTACATGAAAGTTGATTTTTTTATTAGATTGCAATCAATTTCACATTGAATACATGCATCTGTAGTTATTTCTTCTATGTCAACCACATCAACCTCTACTACCAGTGCAACATCAACTCCACCATCTCAATCAAGGCACCCGGTATCTACTATCCCCCTTGATTAATTTTTTTGTTCTCTTGAATGCATAAATAAGAATTCATGTGCTTGTGTGGCTGCTCATAGCAATCCTTCGTGGCGGAGTCGGTTGGTTCCATTGTAGAGTTCCAACTTTCGAGTACAGATTTTTAAGTCAAGTATGTGTATTCCAATTAGAAATAAATGAATTCATGGTTCAGGGCCTTTGTTTAATGCATGTGCCACATATGAAAATATGTTATAATTAACACAATGGGCTTCATCAATCCAATTTCCTTCTAAATTAGGGGTAACAGGTGTTACTAGGTGGACTGGAATAACTAGAGCTATATAGCTTTAACAAACATGCCTTATTTACTTGCAGGAGTAGATTGACCTTTAGTTTTATTTCAGTAACCTGAAACTTGCAATCCATGATTTACCTGAAGGTCGTCGCTTCTAGAACCCTTTTAGTACATGTTTGATTCATGCATTCTTCCCATGAGCATTTTGTTTGAAGCTATTAGAATTCTTACTAAATATTTTATGTTAATGTTTCAAGGTCATCACTGCCACATTTTCCAAGCTTAGTGCTCCACCTGAAGTTTCTAATATCGTTACACTATGTAGAATTGACAGAATATCATTTGAGTAAAGAAAGCATATTATTTGCGGATATTTTTTGGTGCAAAGTTTACTAGAGCAGAGTATTCCAGTAGGCTGAAGTTAACCAAAGTTTAAGGGACTTAACCCTTAAATTTTGCAATTATGCTCGTCCAAAAATTGTATTATATACCTAGTGTATTTGTGATTAAATGTATGAGCTGGCCAAAGTTCAATATTAATCATCAACAACGTGCTTCCTATTACTAGAATATATTTTCTTTTGTAATTTTTTCATCTTGAGCTATTTAAATTTAATTACATCTTTATGTTGTCGGAATTTTATCATATAATTCTATTGGTTTTACCTTAAGATGGACGTGTGTGTTATTTATGGTCTATTCATATCATTAAGCTCTGCTTAATAGTATGGATTTCTTACGAAGTTGAAAAGCAACATATCTAGATCAGACAAGATTATTGTCGATCCTTGTTTCCTTAACATCTATGGAACTTACTTATGGTAAACTAAACTTTTGCATGCTATAGTCTTTAATATTAATTTCAAAAGCGTGGTGAATGTCTAGTGTCACACATGCAAAAAAATACAAAAACAATGTCACTCCACATCCCTCCTCCCCTTATATCTCTTTTATAACGTGCATATCTGGGTCACCTACAACAAACATCCGTGTTTGCCTCAACATCTAATAGAAACAAATTGAGAAGACGGCCACCTTCGTCTCCAAGAACAGCCCCGAGTTTGAGTGCACGTGAGGTTGACCTCGCACCGCCGGTCTAGACTCGCGTGCGTGCCCCTCCGATCCACCAGACTCCAGGAAAAATCCTTCATTAGGATGTACACGCAATGGCAGAAAATCCTTCATTCTGATGTACATGCAATGGCAGTTGCCAGTTTGCTACCCATAAATCTGAAGCAATCGCACGCACACCATTCAATTCATGGATCTGATTTGTTTATTGCTACCAGTGAATGGTTCTTTCATGTAGCTGATTGCTTGTGTACGAAAGTTGGCTTTGTATAGTACAGAATGAGGTCAGGTATTTTGAACTTACAATTTTGAACTTCAGTTTACAACAAACACAAATTCAGTACAGCTAAAAACACAGTCAGACACAAATTCAGTTTATAAAATCAATGGAGAGTAAGAGAAACACAACGCAAATGCACTCATAATTCAGTTTAGATGTCACACTGCACTAAAAATTCATTTGTACATGAAACAGTGGTCTGAATTTCAGTTAATATACATGTATACAAGACGTTGAAAATTTCAATTTTAGGCATGCACAGCAGACTAGAATTCAGGCAGGGAAGAGGACAGACGATATGGATATGTTAATTTATATGCATGAAAATTATCCTGATGATGTAGCAAAGGATTTGGTATGAACCTAATGTACTCAATAGGTAACTTTCATCTCACAATACTCTGTCTTGTTCTGAAGACGGCGTGCTCCACATCGAGCCGTGTATCGTTTAATTTGGATGTATTGTACTATGGATTGTGTTGTTCATTAGCACAAAAGTTAAGATAAATGTGAAATTGTATCAATGGACAAACACACATATGCTAAATATTGACAAATGTAAAGGAATAGTAATAACAACATTCACACTTGAGGTGTTCAAACGAGTGTCTATATTATCGTCCCTTCGGAAGTGAAATTCTTCATGACATAAAAATATTCGATAAAAATAACCGACATCAATGCACATTCATAAACAATTTTTCCGATGATCACAATTATTTCAACTTGTCATCTCTTCTTAACATCTAGCTTGCAATAGTAAGTGACGAGATTGCCTTACCGCCTTGATATAGGTATGCTAAAGTATAAAAATAATGCTAAGGATAAAAGAAGTTGGAGAGAGAATTGGTCTTTATCGATCTGTGAATAGAGACCACATGTCGTGTGACATTTTTTTGACTCCAAAATAATTGTTTTATTTTTTATCCCGTAGCAACGCACATGTATTTAGCTAGTATTGTTAAATTTGAAAGAGAATGAGTTTGGCGGAATATGATGGGTGTATTACTGAGCCTCATGGATGATATATATATATATATATATATAGGCATAGGGGATCATCTTCGGGTACAAGTTAAGTTAGGATTGTACGTAAACAGATTCTAATTCTATCTAAACTACCATAATAATCGTATATGCCTAATACTCTAACACTCTCCCGCGGGCGTAGCGGTAGCATAGTGAACAACAGGAACATCGTGGACGGTCAGACTGAAGAGAAACCAAAGTACAATCCAGTAGGCTGATATCCCCCCAGAGTAGCAGCGGGAGTGTCATAGACGGCGTGTCGCGGCGTGAATGCTTGGACTGTAGAGGAAGCTGATGATGTGCTCAAGCGATGTGGTAGCCCTTGTGCCGATGTCGAGGGAGCTGAGAGCTTGAGGTGGTGTCGAGGTTAGGGTAGACGTTGCAAGGGGACGCTGTGGTCGATGTCGGGGTCGGGAATGCCGGTGTCAAGGTAGCCGCGCATGAAGCCGCATGCACATAGTGCGCAAGGAGGATGACGGAGACGCGTCGAGGCAGTCTTCATAGGGCTTGCGGCAGCTTGCCGAGGGTATGCGTAGGCTTGCCGAGGGGCCGGGACAGCTTGCCGAGGGGTGTCGATGACGAAGTCGATGCAGTCCGAGCCGTCGAGGACGAAGTGCGGCCATAGTTTTGCCAGAACTAGGCGCACGTTGGGGAAGAACACACACTCCGGTTTTGCCAGAATCGAGATGCAAAGAAGAACTTGTTGGTGACATAGTCAAGGCAGTCGTAGAGGAAGTTGTCGATGACGAAGAAGACTTTGTTGAGGCCGACGAAGACGAGGCGCCGATCCAAGATTGCCAGGCTCGGGGACGCGTCGGGGGCTAAGGCACGTACCAGTGTTGCTAAAACCGGGCACGCAAGAGCAGGGACCATCATGAACCTGTGTGCCATTGTCGTAGGGGACAAGATGACGATGGCGATGAGGTTGTTGTGGACGAAGATGTAGAAGACAGCGAAACCAGCGGCGACCCAGAGTGGTCATGCTGGACACATAGAGAGGCGCGACGGCGATAAATTAGCCATCAATTTATTTGATTTGTTATTATGGCTCGCAACCCTCGAGAAGAACCGGAATAGGAGATTCAACGCGATGAAGAACACACGACCAGTTCAGTTACTTGCAACTTATTTTATCTTCGGACTACTATTTAGCATATTGCTAGACCTTCTACAGTTCCCACTTTTATACACAATCTCACTCTAAAATCTAATTATAAATTGCAGCTCTAATACTGAGTAGCTAAAATAATTTTGATAATATGGATAGATTATATTTAGTTAAATTCCGGCCAAGTCGTCTAAAACATAACCAAGTCTGGATGAAATTTTTAAATCTCGGTTTGTATTCATTTTTAAATAAAATATAGGACACACGACTGGAAATAGGCGTGCCCCAACCGCAGCAAAGCCACGGCGTTGTCCCCAAGCAACCGATCCATCTTTTTTGTCGAACATACATGTGACTGGAGACGTTGTTAGAGACAGTCAATCTCACTCTAAATTCTAATCGTAAATTGCAGCTCTAATACTAAGCAGCTAAAATAATTTTGATGATATGGATCAATATGGTGTCTCTAGAAGAGCCCTTACATTGGGAACAATGTTCAAAACATTAATCATGTTCGGAATTCTGAATGTTGCTTCAACATCCATCTACCTAGAAACTTGTCATTGAAAACTTTGCTGACACTAATGGATGCCGTAGTCGATGCTCAGCTCGCCCATCGGCTGGACGATTTCCATGGAGAACACCGTGAAGTGAGGGTACGAGTCGCTCTCGTCGCTACACAACACTAATTGGACGAAGGAATTTGGGACGGTGCTGTGACAGATGTATGAGGCCAAGTTCCTCCTCTTGGACACGTCGAGCACGTAGGTCGGCTCCGATCATGGTGGGAACAGGGGAGGTCCCTCATCGTTGTACCCTAGTGCGGCCGCGGAGAAATCACCCCACTCGTTCCATCTCGCCGGGAACTTCCTCAGATCGGCGTAGCTGTTCCAGTTCGTCGAAGTGTTGCCGACGTCTACGGCGGCCACCAAGTCTCCACTGAACTCGCAGATGAAGGTGCCCGGCTGGATCAGTTCCAGAGTCCGGACACCCCACTTCGTCTCCTTGGACCAGAAGACCTCCAGCCGACGCGTCACCCGGTTGGGGCAGCTCACCGGGCACCCGCACAGGAGGCCGCACTCATACACCACCAGCATCCCCCTGACGAGCGTGTCGTCAGAGTTGTGCGCTAGGCCACCTCCGCCATTCCTATTAACGCAGACGCAGTTGCACGACGACGACGCCCTGTCGCCGCACGCCATAATAAAAGTTGGCCCAGGGCAAATAGAAATATAAATATATTTATACTAAACTATTATACTTATTTGAAATTATGTTTCCTACTCTATCATTAATAATTAAGATTTTATTTAGGTAGATGCATAAATATTTGTGAAAATTAGTTATAACATTCTTTGTTATTAAGTTGTAATGTATCACTCAATAGTTTGTTTGTGCTAAATTTAATTCTGCGTTGTAATAAAAGTTCTCATTGAGTTAATTATCCACGGTGGAATACATTATGTAGTAGATGCATAAGAGTTTGTCTATGAATATATTTTATATCATTAAATATTAATATAGAGATCTGTAGAACATACATTCGAACAAATATCGTAATTAGAGGTGGTTCTAGTGTATTATTACAATATATCTTACAATTATCTTATCGAAAGTTTAAGCCATGCTTCGTTTTTTATATACATTTAGAAAACTCTCACAAACCTAAAGCTTCTGAAATTTTAAAATATCTTAGGTATTGGAGAAACAGTTTAAAAATTAGAACGCCATTATAGAATGAATTTGAAAAGAAAATAGAGAAACTTTCTCAAATTTAGACTTAAAAAAGCATCTGAGTACATATGAACGTACTTTAAAAATATATATATCATATGTCTAGATATTGGGCAAAAACATAGATTTGTGAAATTATAAGAGATATGACTATCAATGATCTATGCAAAAATTGTTGACCATGTGGAAGGATCTTGCTGATTTTTTAAATAATACATTATTTTTATTGATTTCAAAATATAATACGTGAATTTAGAAATTTGTAAATCTAGCATATTGTCAGTTTTGGCCAAACCGAATGGGCCAGTCGGTTAGGGCCACCGACTGGGCCATTAGGTGTCGGCCATATTAATGAACATGCCAGACACCTAATGGCCACGACGACCGGCAACTTCCTGCATGCGATGGTCCAGTTGGTTTGGCCCACTCAGATTCGGCCACACCGACTGATCCACTCGGGTTCGGCCGCACCGACTGGCCCACTCGGTTTCGGCCACACCGATAATTTGAAATAAATAAAACAACATATTAATTAAAAAAATTAGCGAAGGATCTGCTAGGGGTTTTGTTTGCACAAAGGTTGAAAAAAAGGCAAATGCTTAGTAAAATGGGAAAATTTCTACAAGCCAAAGACTGTTGGGGGTTTAGGTGTACTTAATCTTAGAAAGCAGAAAATTTCTCTATTAATGAAAAATCTATTAAAGTTCATGAATCAACAGAACATACCTTGGGTTACTCTGATATGGAATGCTTATTATAGACCTAATGAAACACCTAATGGAAGAATAACTAACTAATGATCTACTCAGACATGGAGGCAATTAACATCATGTCAAAAGTAATGGAATCTATCATAGATGAATAGTACTTGTATAAATCCACAACGAGTACGAAAATTACAGCAAGAACTAGACAAGAAGTAGATGGGATGGATGGAGATGGTGGTGATGCAGCGGTTGATGATGATGATCGATGCATTAGCCTCCTGGATCTATGCAGGGCGAAGATGGATCCCTGGTGGATGAGTTCCCCCTCCAGATGCCTTCCGAAGGTGAGGCTTCGGTGATTTCTGGGTGTTCTGTATGTCGTCTCTTCGATCTAGTTGCAGGTGTAGGAACTTCATGACTTTATGGGATAAATTCCGTGAGTTATCCTCATTCTCACCTGGCCAAGGCAGTACCATAAGGTTGTGGAAGGACAACTAGAAATGATATAAACTAATGGATAAGTTTCCACAACTATTCTCCTTTTCCAAGGACCGGATATCTCAATCGGAGATGCATGTATGATTGCAAATGAGGATTTTTATGAACATTTCCATCTCCCCCGCCAATTGTTACTACTCAACAACTAAATAGTTTAGTTGAATTTGTTCATCCCCTGATAATGGGCAAGGTAAAGATACATGGAAAATGTTTAATGGACAAAACACATACTCAAGCAGAAGAATATATGCTGAACTTGTTCCATCAGATAAAGCCCCACCACCTTTAAAATGGATCTAGAAATCATGTGTCCATCCCAAACACAAATTATGTTTTTGGTTACTACTGCAGGACATACTCAATAGTAGAGAATTATTAACCAGAAAAATGTCCTTGTGGATAATACTGATTGTGTCATGTGCCAGGATAGTGAATGTTTCATGCACCGATGATTCTTTAGATGTGATTTTAGCAAGTGCTTCTGGTGGAAACTAAATATATAATGGAACACATATATGGATATCCTGACTATGCTCATGGATGGCAGAAAAAGGTACAAAATCAATTGTTTTAAGGAGATCCTAATTATTGGTTGATGGGCTTTATGGAACCACAGAAATAGACATATAGTTGATGGAGATGATGTCAATTAGAATGTATGCTTTAGATTTTTTAAGAACGACTTCAAGCTCATTATGCATAGGGCTAAGCCTGGCTTGTAAGAGGGGATGCAAGAGTGGTTGGACACATTGTAAGTATTTTCATTCTTTACTCCCCCACACTTATATTCATCTGTAACAGATCTGTTTATATAAAATGAAAAATTACGCGGTAGGGAGTTTTCCCTACTCTTTTTCCGTAAAAAAAAATGACCGATGCAAAAAAACTTAGAGTGAGTTGCCATACAAAAGGCTAAATAATTATGAGTATTGTTTCATATTTAGATTTTTGTACAAACTCTTCTGTTCATTTGTGCCTTGAACCTTCTGATATTCACTTAGATAGTCAAAATTTACAGAAATACTTCCAAGCAAGAATAAACAAGAAATAGTGAAATCATTTTATATGTTGCATCTGTGCTATTAAGAAAAAAACACATGTTACGCTCAAATAAAGGCACGCTAAGTTGAATAATTAAACGTGAACAATTAGAAATTAACTGAATGTAGTGAGACACTAGCCTACTCCCTCCGTCAGTAAATAAGTGTATTTTGGCTTTGTTTTAAGTCAAATATTTTAAAGTTTGACCAATTGTTTTGAAAAATCATAGCCACATTTATGATACCAAAATAGTATGACTACATCCCTTTTGAAGTGAAGTTTCATAATATATCAAATTGGTACCATATATGTTGCTACTATATACAATAAAGTTGGTCAAATTTTAAAATATTTGACTTAAGACAATCTTAGAAGTACACTTGTTTGGTGGAGGAAGGGAGTACCATCCTAGCAATGCAGCAGATGGACCGGCATCCGCCCCTCCGCCACATGCTAGCTATGGACCTAGCAATGCAGCAGATGGATCGGGATCCGACCCCTCTGCCCCATGCTAGCTATGGACCGGCCCTGGTCTCCTTCCTAAAAAGGATACACATGCCGCCTAGAGGGGGGATGTGAATAGACGGTTTAAAACTTTTACGAGATGGGCTTAACAAAGGCGGAATAAAACTAGCGTTTACTTTGTCAAGCACAAAACCTATATAAACTACGGTTCACCTATGTGCAGCAACAACTTATGCTAAGCAAAACAAGCAACTCTGTGATAGCTAGATATAAGAATTCAAGCACGAAGGCTATCACAAAGTAAAGTGCATAAGTAAATAGCCCGGGTATAGAGATAACCGAGGCACGCGGAGACGATGGTTTATTACCGAGTTCCTCCCATAAAGAGAGTACGTCTCGTTGGAGGGGTGGGAGGTACTAAGACCACCACGCCACAAAAGGCCTCACCCTATTCTCCTGTGAACCTCGCGACAAGAGGCCTCGTTCACTTCTTCACTACCAGTGCACTTGTCGGTGGCAATCCGTAACCTCTCACAAAGGTTGGGGCACTTCTCCACAACTCAATTAGAGTCTCCCAACAAACAAGCTTGGGGAAAGCTACAAAACTTAATTGGAGGCCCCAAGTAATCCACAAAACTGCAAAACAACTAAACCGTCTAGGGTTCCAAGAACCCAAGAGTAAAAGGCTTCTCACCTTTCACCCAATCGAATCCTCAACGAGAACTCAAACCGATGCGCCAAATGCAATGGCAAGAACACAAGAACTGCTCAAGTCCTTATCTCCCAAATTCCACCAAAGCTACAAAAGCTAGTGGGAGAATAAGAGAGAAAGAACACAAGAGGAAATCCACAAAAGAAACCCCAAGATCTATATCCCAATATGTGTAGGGTTTCGTAGCATGGAAAACAAATTTTTTCTACCGCATACAAACAAACAAGCCAAGATCTATCTACTAGATTGTAGCAACGAGTCGATAGAATAACTCACCCTTGAAGATTCCAAAGTGTTTAACGAGAGCGGATTCTCGTGGGTGATGTAGTCATACTCTTCCCGATCTCAAGATCGCGTAGACGATCCTTCCGGCGCTGCGTTCCGGCAGCGCTTCCGCAGTCGGTCACACGTTCGGTACTCGATGAAGACCTTCCTCTCCCTTATTCTAGCAGGCAGCGGAGGTTGCAGCACTCTCCTCGCAATTCTGGCAGCACAACGGCGTGGTACCGGAAGTAGAGGGGAGATCTCGCAGGGCTTCGCCTTAAGCCGGAGCGAGTATGGTGGAGTACGAGAGAGTCCCTCGACGATCTAGGGTTTAGACACGCCGAGGAGGGGCAAGCCAGCGGCTAGGGTTTAGCTAGGCGGTGGCGGCGGTTTTCCCTAGGGCCGGCGACGGCTATGGAGGCGGCGGCGGCTTGGGGCTAGGGTTTGGAGGAGAGGATCTTGTGTGTCTCTAGGAGGGAGCCCTGCCCCTCCTTATATAGGTGGAGGGGCCGGCCGACCAAGGGGAGGGAGGGAAGTCCCTCCCCAACTCGGCTTGGTGGTGCGCCGGCGGTGGGGAGGAGGGACTCCTCCCCAACTCGGTTTCCTCCTCCTTTTCCACTTCCCAAAAATAGCCGTTTGACTTTCAAACTAGGCGTTTGACTTTTCACACAAGGATTTGAATTAATCCTCTATTTTGTTCAGCGATGACACTTAGTACATGATGCAATCATATCAACTTGATACAACACATTCATGTAACCTTCCCCTCCGGAGTGCCGGACATTCCGGAACCTTCTAGAACATTCCCGATGAAAACACCGGAATCATTCTCCAACTCCGAAACGGGACTTTCCTTATATGAATCTTATTCTCCGGACCATTCTGGATCTCCTCGTGATATCCTGAATCCCATTCGAGACTCCGAACAACATTCGGACTCTTTCTCATCATTCCATAACTACTCAAACAACATCGAATCCTTAAGTGTGTCTCCCTACGGTTCGTGAATTATGCGGACATGATCGAGACACTTCTCCGAACAATAACTAATAGAGGAATCTGGAAATTCATATGGCTCCCACATATTTCTACGATTACTTTGCGATCGAATGAACCACTTACATACGATATCAATTTCCCTTTGTCTCACGATAGTTTACTTATCCGAGGTTATGATCGTCGGTATCTCTGCATACCTAGTTCAACCTCGTTATCGATAAGTACTCTTTTCTCATTCCCGTGATATGTGATCCCTTGTGAGCCAGTCACATGCTTGCAAGCTAATTGGATGACATTTCACCGAGAGGGCCCAGAGTATATCTATCCGTCATATGGATGGACAAATCCCATCTTGATCCATGTGTTTCAACCAATACTTTCCGAACACTCAATGCCACCTTTATAGCCACCCAGTTACGGTGTGGTGTTTGATGTCATCAAAGCATCCATCCGGTAAAGGTGATATGCATGATCTCATGGTCGAAGGAATTAGATTACTATGTATCAGAAAGCATATAGCAATTGAACTATTAAAATGACTTGATCTTTATGCTACACTTATCTATAGGAGTATGTCCACCATATCATTCTCCTAACGATATGATCTTGTTGTTAATAACATCTCAATGTTCATGATAGGGAAACCACAATCATCTATTAACCAACAAGCTAGTATTATATAGAGGCTTTACTAGGGACTTCAAATTAAGTTTACAAATCACACAAGTATTAATGTTTCCTTGTTAATACTATTATAGCATGAATGTAAACATTTATCATAAACACAAAGATATAATAATAACTACATTTATTATTGCCTCTAGGGCATATCTCCAACAGTCTGCCACTTGCACTAGAGTCATCTAATCTAGATTACATGGTAATATACCGAACACCCATGGCAGTTTGGTGCTGGTCATGTTTTGCCCTCGGGAGAGGTTTAGTCAACGGATCCTCTAGATTCAGATATGTGTGTACTTTGCAAATCTTTATATCCCCATCTTGGATATGTTCCCGAATAGCGTGAAAACGTAGCTTGATGTGCTTCAGCTTCTTGTGCGACCTTGGTTCTTGCGCATTGGCTATGGCGCCCATGTTATCACAGTAGATAGACATTGGGTCCAGCGCACTAGGAACCACACCCAGCTCTGTAATGAACTCTTTCATCCATATCGCTTATTGTGAAGCCTCCAAAGCAGCCATGTATTCCGATTCAGTTGAAGATCTCGCCACAACGCTTTGCTTTGCACTCCTCCAGCTAACTGTTGCACCATTCAAAATAAATACGTATCCAGATTGTGATTTAGAATCATCCGGATCGGTGTTCCAACTAGCATCGGTGTAACCATTTACAACGAGCTGTTCATCACCTCCATAAGAAAGAACCATATCCTTAGTTCTTCTTAAGTACTTAAGGATGTTTTTGACCGCTGTCCAATGATCCACTCCTGGATCACTTTGATATCTGCTAGTTAAACTAACAACATATGCAATGTCGGGTCTAGTACATAGCATGGCATACATTAGAGATCCTATGGCTGAGGCATAGGGAGTCTTACTCATCCTTTCTCTATCTTCTGCCGATGTCGGACTTTGAGTTTTACTCAAGGTCGTATTGGGCAACATGGGCAAGAACCCTTTCTTGCTATCTTCCATTCCAAACCTCTTTAGAACTTTGTCCAAATATGTACTTTGTGACAATGATATTAGGCGTCTTGATCTATCTCTATAAATCTTTATGCCTAATATGTAAGCTGCTTCGCCAAGATCCTTCATTGAAAAACTATTATTCAAATATTCCTTGACACTATTAAGAAGGTCTACATCATTCCCAATCAACAATATGTCATCTACATATAATATTAAGAATGCTACAGAGCTCCCACTCACTTTCTTGTAAATACAAGCTTCTCCATAAGTTTGTATAAAACCAAAACTTTTGATCACCTTATCAAAACGTTGATTCCAACTTCGGGATGCTTGCTTCAATCCATAGATGGACCGTTGAAGTTTGCATACCTTGTTAGCATCTTTAGGATCGACAAAACCTTTGGGTTGCATCATATACAACTCTTCATCAATGTCTCCATTGAGGAATGCTGTTTTGACATCCATCTGCCATATCTCATAATCATAATATGTAGTGATTGCTAACATAATCCTCACAGACTTTAGTTTCGTTACTGGTGAGAAAGTCTCATCGTAGTCAACTCCTTGAATTTGTCGAAACCCCTTTGCGACAAGTCGAGCTTTATAGACAGTAACATTACCATCAGCATCTGTTTTCTTCTTGAAAATCCATTTGTTCTCGACAGCCTTCCGGCCATCTGGTAAGTCCACCAAAGTCCATACTTGGTTTTCGTACATGGATCCAATCTCGGATTTCATGGCTTCTTGCCATTTATTGGAATCTGGGCTCATCATCGCTTCCTTGTATGTCTCAGGGTCACCGGTGTTGTCCACCAACATGACACTCATAACGGGATCATACCAATCTGGAGTGGTACGAGTTCTCGTTGACCTGCGAGGCTCTGTAGCAACTTCAACCGAAGTTTCATGATCATCATCATTAGCTTCCTCTCTAACTGGTGCAGGCACCACAGGAACTTCTTCCGGTGCCGCGCTACTCGCAATTTCGAGAGAAGGTTCGACAACCTCGTCGAGTTCTACTTTCCTTCCAGTCACTTCTTTCGAGAGAAATTCCTTCTCTAGAAAAGATCCATTCTTGGCAACTAAGATATTTCCTTCGGATCTACGATAGAAGGTATACCCAATAGTTTCCTTTGGGTATCCAATGAAGAAGCATTTTTCCGCTTTGGGTTCAAGCTTGTCCGGCTGTAACTTCTTTACATAGGCTTCGCAACCCCAAAGTTTAAGGAACGACAATCTAGGTTTCTTCCCAAACCATAATTCATATGGTGTCGTTTCAACGGATTTAGATGGTGCCCTATTTAAAGTGAATGCGGTTGTTTCTAATGCATAACCCCAAAATGATAGCGGTAAATCTGTAAGTGACATCATAGAACGAACCATATCTAAGAGAGTTCGATTACGATGTTCGGACACACCATTACGCTGTGGTGTTCCCGGCGGTGTCAATTGTGAAAGCATTCCGCATTTCTTCAAATGCTCGCCAAACTCGTAACTTAGATATTCACCTCCACGATCAGAACGTAGAAATTTAATCTTCTTGTTACGTTGATTCTCTACCTCACTTTGAAATTCCTTAAACTTCTCGAAAGTTTCGGAATTATGTTTCATGAAATAGATATACCCATATCTACTCAAATCATCCGTGAAGGTAAGAACATAACGATAACCACCGCGCGATGCTACACTCATTGGACCACACACATCGGTATGTATGATTTCCAATAAGTCCGTAGCTCGCTCCATCATACCAGAAAATGGAGTCTTAGTCATTTTACCCATCAGACATGCTTCGCATCTTTCAAGTGATTCGAAATCAAGTGATTCAAGAAGTCCATCGGAATGGAGTTTCTTCATACGCTTCACTCCAATGTGACCAAGACGACAGTGCCACATATAGGTCGAGTTATCGCCCGATTTCAAACGTTTAGCCTCAATGTTATTAATATGTGTATTTCCACTATCGAGATTCAATAAGAATAGACCATCTATCAAAGGTGCATGTGCATAAAACATATTACTCATATAAATCGAACAACCATTATTCTAAGACTTAAACAAGTAACCGTCTCGCAATAAACAAGATCCCGATATAATGTTCATGCTTAACGCAGGCACCAAATAACAATTATTTAAGTATAAAACTAATCCCGATGGTAGATGAAGGGGTAGCGTGCCGACCGCGATCACATCAACCTTTGATCCGTTTCCCACGCGCATCGTCACCTCGTTCTTCGCCAGCTTCCGTTTATTCTGCAGCACCTGTTTCGAGTTACAAATATGAGCAACCGAACCAGTATCAAATACCCAGGCACTACTACGAGTACTAGTGAGATACACATCAATAACATGTATATCAGATATACCTTTCTTCTTGATGTTGCCGTTCTTCAAATCCGCCAAGTACTTTGGGCAATTCCGCTTCCAGTGACCTTCTCTCTTGCAGTAAAAGCACTCAGTATCAGGCTTAGGTCCAGCCTTGGTCTTCTTCGTTGGCGTGATAACTTTCTTACCACCCTTCTTGAAGTGTCTCTTCTGCTTAGACTTGCCTTTCTTGAATTTGGTGGTCTTATTGACCAACAACACTTGGTGCTCTTTCTTGATCTCCACTTCTGCAGATTTCAACATGGAAAAGAGTTCTGGCAACGTCTTGTTCATGTTTTGCATGTTGTAGTTCATCACAAAGATCTTGTAACTTGGTGGTAGTGATTGGAGGACGCGGTAAATCCCCAAAGCATTAGGAATCACTATACCCAAGCTTTGAAGTTTGTTTGCGTGCCCAGACATCTTAAGCACATGCTCACTGACGAAGCTGCCCTCTTCCATCTTGCAGTTAAAGAACTTTTCAGAAGCCTCATAGCTTTCAATTGCCGCATGAGTCTCAAAGATCAATTTGAGATCCTCGACAATATCATATGGGTCTGAATTCTCAAACCTTTTCTAAAGCTTCGATTCTAAACCATACAAGATAGCACACTGAACTGTGGAGTACTGAGTCTTCCGAGTGAGGTAAACATTCTTTACTTCATCGGAAGCATCAGCTGCAGGTGGGTCACCCAACGGTGCATCCAGCACATAGGTCAAATTACCAGCTGTGATGACAATGCTCAAATTGCGGAACCAATCCGCGAAGTTGCTTCCACTGTTTTTCAACTTTTCTTTCTCTAGGAACGCATTAAAATTAATGGTAGGGGCTGCCATTGATCTACAACATATTTGCAATAGTTTAGACTAAGTTTATGACAAATTGAGTTCAAATTAATAATAAAATTAATCTAGGTGAACTCCCACTCAAAACAATATCCCTCAGATTGTTTTAGTGATCACATGAACCAAATCCACCACATCAACACCGATCATCACGAGAGTTGACATAGTTTCAATGGCGAACAATCGACATGTTCATAATATCTACTATATGATTCATGCTTTACCTTTCGGTGATCCGTGTTCCGAGACCATGTATGTACATGCTAGGCTCGTCAAGATCAAACCTTAGTTTCCGCATGAGCAAATCTGGCTTGCTCACGTTGTATACACTTGTGGAATCTAACACACCCGATCATCACGTGGTGCTTCGAAACAACAAGCTTTAGCAACGGTGCTAACTAAGGGTGAACACTTTATGACTTGAAATTCATGTGCATGAGGGATCATCTTATAATGCTACCGTCGTCTACTAAGCAATACAAGATGCATAAAGGATTAACATCACATGCAATTCATAATATGTGATATGATATGGCCTTTCTTCTTTGTGCTTCCGATCTCCATCTTCTAGCACGAACACGTTCTCCATCATCACCGGCATTGCATCAAGGTCAATGACGCTTCTCCATGGTTGTCGTCCACCGGCTTCAACTATTACAACTACTTTGAATAGACATGCGGGTCGTAACATAAATTAAAAACAACCATATGGCTCCTGCCGGTTGCCAACTTACAATAAGGAACATTGCATACATCAAGTATAATCACAATCATGGCCATATCACATCACAGCACACCCCTGCAAAACAAAGTTAGACGCCTCTACTTTCTTTGCATGTTTTACGTGGTTTGGGGATTTCAATAAGTGTCGTTCTAACTTATGAACATGAACCACAACATTGATACTAGTATTGTTAATCACCCGTTGTAAATTGAATCTTAACTATGCTAGGAGAAACAGGCACCCGCAAAGCCACTTATGCAATACAAGTTGCATGTCAAGCGTGGAGCAAGTCTCATGAACGATGTCATGTAAGGTTAGCCCGGGACGCTTCATCCCAACATCCCGCAAGATGCAAAGTACACAAGAAGCAATCGATAATAAAAGCATCAACGCCCACAATGACCATTGTGTTCTACTCGTGCAACAGATCTACATATAGACACGGCTCTGATACCACTGTAGGGTTTCGTAGCATGGAAAACAAAAATTTTCTACCGCATACAAACAAACAAGCCAAGATCTATCTACTAGATTGTAGCAACGAGTCGATAGAATAACTCACCCTCGAAGATTCCAAAGTGTTTAACGAGAGCGGATTCTCGTGGGTGATGTAGTCGTACTCTTCCCGATCTCAAGATCGCGTAGACGATCCTTCCGGCGCTGCGTTCCGGCAGCGCTTCCGCAGTCGGTCACACGTTCGGTACTCGACGAAGACCTTCCTCTCCCTTGTTCCAGCAGGCAGCGGAGGTTGTAGCACTCTCCTCGCAATTTCGGCAGCACAACGGCGTGGTACCGGAAGTAGAGGGGAGATCTCGCAGGGCTTCGCCTTAAGCCGGAGCGAGTATGGTGGAGTATGAGAGAGTCCCTCGACGATCTAGGGTTTAGACACGCCGAGGAGGGGCAAGCCGGCGGCTAGGGTTTAGCTAGGCGGCGGCGGTTTTCCCTAGGGCCGGCGGCGGCTATGGAGGCGGCGGCGGCTTGGGGCTAGGGTTTGGAGGAGAGGATCTTGTGTGTCTCTAGGAGGGAGCCCTGCCCCTCCTTATATAGGTGGAGGGGCCGGCCGGCCAAGGGGGGGAGGGGAGTCCCTCCCCAACTCGGCTTGGTGGTGCTCCGGCGGTGGGGAGGAGGGACTCCTCCCCAACTCGGTTTCCTCCTCCTTTTCCACTTCCCAAAAATAGCCGTTTGACTTTCAAACTAGGCGTTTGACTTTTCAAACAGGGATTTGAATTAATCCTCTATTTTGTTCAGCGATGACACTTAGTACATGATGCAATCATATCAACTTGATACAACACATTCATTTACCCTTCCCCTCCGGAGTGCCGGACATTCCGGAACCTTCTAGAACATTCCCGATGGAAACACCGGAATCATTCTCCAACTCCGAAACGGGACTTTCCTTATATGAATCTTATTCGAATCCCATTCGAGACTCCGAACAACATTCGGACTCTTTCTCATCATTCCATAACTACTCAAACAACGTCGAATCCTTAAGTGTGTCTCCCTACGGTTCGTGAATTATGCGGACATGATCGAGACACTTCTCCGAACAATAACCAATAGAGGAATCTGGAAATTCATATGGCTCCCACATATTTCTACGATTACTTTGCGATCGAATGAACCACTTACATACGATATCAATTTCCCTTTGTCTCACGATAGTTTACTTATCCGAGGTTATGATCGTCGGTATCTCTGCATACCTAGTTCAACCTCGTTACCGATAAGTAATCTTTTCTCGTTCCCGTGATATGTGATCCCTTGTGAGCCAGTCACATGCTTGCAAGCTAATTGGATGACATTTCACCGAGAGGGCCCAGAGTATATCTATCCGTCATATGGATGGACAAATCCCACTCTTGATCCATGTGTTTCAACCAATACTTTCCGAACACTCAATGCCACCTTTATAGCCACCCAGTTACGGTGTGGTGTTTGATGTCATCAAAGCATCCATCCGGTAAAGGTGATATGCATGATCTCATGGTCGAAGGAATTAGATTACTATGTATCAGAAAGCATATAGCAATTGAACTATTAAAATGACTTGATCTTTATGCTACGCTTATCTATAGGAGTATGTCCACCATATCATTCTCCTAACGATATGATCTTGTTGTTAATAACATCTCAATGTTCATGATAGGGAAACCACAATCATCTATTAACCAACAAGCTAGTATTATATAGAGGCTTTACTAGGGACTTCAAATTAAGTTTACAAATCACACAAGTATTAATGTTTCCTTGTTAATACTATTATAGCATGAATGTAAACATTTATCATAAACACAAAGATATAATAATAACTACATTTATTATTGCCTCTAGGGCATATCTCCAACAATATGTTCTCCTCACATAGAGGAGAGATCGATTGGTGGAGCTGTAGATCTAGATCTCCCCTTTCAAATCCCGCAAAAAGATTCAAGAAATATGGGAGAGATTGAGAGAATTTGCAAGCTCTTGAAGGTCAAAAAAATGGAGGAGAGAGCGAATGCAAATAACCTGCCTAAGGAGGAAGAAGGGGTCTATTTATACCCCTCCCTAATGAAATATGACCTTTTGGGACCTCCCAGACCGGAAAATCCGCCCCTCCCCCGGATATTCCGGGTTCCTCGGGCCAAAAAATGGCTAAGGACTTCGTAGCGCGACCCTCTTTATAGGGTGCAGATATTTGGGGCGGATAATCCGCCCAATGGCCGGATAATCCGCCCCCCTAAAAACTGGCAGGAATAGCAAAACTGAAACCATCATAACTTTTTCATTCAGACCCCGATTTTGATGATCTTGGGCTCGTTTCGAAGATAGTAACAAGCTATACAAGATCATGCAGGGAACCATCATAGTCTAGAAAGGGAGTATAGAACCAAATGATGAAAGGTTTAACCTATCTATAAAACAGAAACCGGTAAAACCTCCAATATCAAAAACACAATAGAGAATGCATATGAAATCCGTTTTCGATGAACTTAAGCTTGTCATAGAGATTAACACAATATCTAAATCCTCTCATGGATAAGAACCAAATAAGAACCAAGAAAGAGGATGCCAAGTATGCAAAGGTTTGAACTCTCACCGAGGGATATGATCAAGTTACTCACTCGAGAGCCCCTCTTGATAGTACAGTTATCTATCCTATAAACTGGTCTCCCCAACTAACACCACGAGACCGTTAAGAAAGAAACCCTATCAAGATCAAACCTTTGCCTTGTATATTCCACACCTCAGGATGGAGCACCTTTCTTGATTGCACTAGCTTGGTGAAAATGCTCCCCCGTACTCCACTATGGAAGAGCCTCTCTTTTAGGCATATCTTCACATATCCATGATCACCATAAGGATGGCAAGATACAATTGGATCATCTTATGAAACCTTGATCAACACTTGATCTTCTTCACTTTATTCGTATTCCAACCTTGAAGCCACCATATGGTTCAAGCATTGTCTATGAACAAATCCTACAAGTAAAACTCAATGCAAACATAAGTCCATAAAACATTGTCATTAATTACCAAAACCACACATGGGGGCACACATGTTCTTTCAATCTCCCCCATTTTGGTAATTGATGACAATCCTTTTAGAGGGTTTATATAATAAACTTAACGAATAAAAATGGTTGCGCCAACATCAAATACTACACAAGTCTGTGATGTTGGTACACCCATAATATATAGAGCAAGCTCCCCAACAATATATGCGTGTGTGATGAACCATTACCATTGCTGAAGTTTCCTCTATATATTCAACATGCAAAGCAACAACAAAGATGCAAGAGCATGAGAGGCAAATGCTTAAGAAAAACTCAAGGCATAAAACGAACTTCCCTTAAACCCTCCAAAACTTCTTCCCCATTGGCATCGATTGCCAAAATGGGTGAATAGTTCTAGATGACCAACATAGTTAGAATTCCTCCAAAGGTGTGTATTTGAAACAAATTTATTATGATAAAACATTTGCACATATCCAATGATGAATACTTAGGAGTTCAAACTATATTGAGGATCAAAAGATTGCAAAAAAATAACAAGGTGAAGAAGCATCAACAAATGATGCAAGCAATCAAAGATCCAGAAAACCACTTGACAAAAGGAACATAGCAAATAAAAGATTGATATTATGATAAGGTCGAAAAGAGAGTGATCTACATAATACGAGGAGGCTCCCCAAGGTTTGTGCAAAAATTATAATTTGCATTTGAGTACAATATGGTCAAACATGGCATCCTCACTCCCTCGATATTATTTCAAACACAACTATGTACAAAAGAGCAAAAGATAGATAGAAATAAAAATGCTCAAGGATTTATCTCATTCTAAAATGCTCAAATCATGAAACAAGGAATGAGACAAAACCAACTCCCGAAAAGAGTAAGGTTCCAACAAGTAAACCAAACTCTCCAAACTTTTCATGATGGCACAAAATACCAAAACGAAAAGATCAAACTTCCAAGCACATAAAACCCGATATGGATCAAACAAGAAAGCATAAAAGGATTATTCTAAATAATATAGGAGAGCTCCCCCATGGATAGTGCATTATGTAGGATTTTCCTTTTGAATGTAAGATGCACACAAATGAGATCATCACTACTACCTACATTAAATAAAACACAAGAGGATACCAATAAAATAAGAAGATCCAAAAGAAGCAAGGAAGCCTTGGGAGACAACACAAAACATTTTCTTGGCCAAAGATAGGATAAAATTAAACAAAGGCCAAAGTGAATATGATCAATAAATTCTACCATAAATTGAGTACTCATTGTCCAAGGACAAGAAATATTGGGAATAATTTTCCCAAGGTAGCTTGCATGGATATACAAGATCAGAGTCACAACAAGAAGCATATAACAAAATATAAGAATTAAGCATGATACTTCGAACAAGATTCTTGATAGCTTCCAATAGTCACACAATCACTAGTGATTAGATTAACTTGAAGCAAATGGTTTCCATGATGATATGGAGATCTAAATATGAGGAAACACATACCAAGAAACACTCTCATATACAAGATCCAAAATATGATCAATAAATGCATTCAAGCAAATTGGAACTTGTATGAGCAAATGTGTCACATAGGCGCTAGATAATTATCCATATCAATTCTAAGTGACACAACCTCGAATATTCACATTTTTAGGATTGTAATATGCACTAAGCATATGACTCCGCCATAATGTGATACTACCATAAAACCAACACGAGGCAACGGATCCAAATAGATATAATTAATGGACATTATAGAACTTTAAATTCTCATGTACACACATTTTTAGGATTGTGGAATGCCTAAGCATAACACTCCCCCAAAATGGGATAGTCCATTAATCTCTCACAAGAGCCAAATAAGATACCAAATATAACCAAGAAAGGCTCAAACATAAAAAACACACATACATGGTGTACCACCTAATCATACACAAAAATATGCTTGATTCCTCAAGATAATTAACTGGAAATCACAACATGTACAAGAGCATGGAAGATGCAAAACCAACACATGCACAAGGGGTGATAATAACTTTCAATGTAATGAGTTAAGCATATGCTACCGCAAGGAGGAACATTGGATATATAGTAGAGGCAGTATAATCCACATGACTTGACTTGGCAATTATACTAGATGAAGATCCCTCAATTCTTCATAATGTAACCAAGTCTCCAATGCCCTCCAACCAACACCTATTGATCAAGTTTTAGCTAGATGGTCCCCAACCAAGTTGGGTTCTAAGAAGTTAGTAACAATAGGCTTGGCCACCCAAATGGTTCTTTTCTTGACACCACATTGGGCACCAACAAATTTGGCAAACACATTGCCAACCTCATCCTTACAAAGAGAATAATCATTATCAATAATGATAGGGTTGGATGAGGAGATACCAATAGTGCATGAGGAAGAAATGTGCCCCTTCTCACGACATATGTAGCAAGTTCTACTCTTGACATCTTTATTTTTGGATGAAGCAACAACTTGAGGAAGAGCTTGAGTCTTCTTGGGAGGAGGCCCATCTCTAACAAGATGTAGAGCTTGAGGTCGCTTCCCTTGTTGCTTCTTGCCAAGGGACTTCTTCTTTAATGGGAAATGTTTGACATGATGCCTTTCTTCCTTGCACTTGAAGTAAACAATGTTGGCCAGATTCTTTACTTGATCTTGGCCATTCTTCTTGTTATCCTTGTGCTTCAACTTGATAGTGGACTTGTTCTTGACATTGGAGTTGAATCCAATCCCACTCTTGTCATTGGGGGATTTTTGCACACTCAAGATTTTGTTGAGTGCGACCTTGCCTTGATGACCCTTTTTCAAGTCATTCTTCAAATAAGTGACTTGAGCCTTGAGCTCTTTGATTTCCTCTACATGGTTAGTTTCAACAAAAGTACTAGAGGAAGTAGATGCTACATTGTTAGAGCAACAAGGCACGGAATGTAATTCATCGCGAGATATAGCATGGTTATGAGAGGATGAATTACAAGGACTAGCACATGGCAATATAACATTTGGAGTAGATATAGTGCTAATGTCCACATGAGGCCCACTAGATGTTACCTTTGACACGATGGCCTCATGAGTTAACTTTAGCCTACCATGGGAGACTAGAAGATCCTCATGCGAGCTCGAGAGCTTTACATGACTTTATTCTAATTTCCCATAGTTGCTAGTTAGCAACGCAAGTTGAGCCTTTAGCTCAACATTCTCCTTAAAAATAGATACTTCACAAGAAATAGAGTTAGTAGCACAAGCATCATCATTATTAGCAAGAGGTGAGGACAACTTGGCAAGCTCTTTTGAATATGAAGCTTTAAGTTGCTCATGTGACTCGGTGAGTTTGATGAGCTCCCTCTTAATGACCCGAGAGCCACTTTCGAGGTGCTTAAAATCCTCAACAAGTTTAGCATAAGAAACTTCAAGTTCATTATTTTTAATCTTGAAGGAGTTTGCCACCGCAAGTTCTCTGTCATGGTATTCCTTTACTCTAGATAATTCTAGAGTAAAATCTCCTCAAGAGATTCTTTGGTGGTTTGTTCTTCTTCAAGGGAGTCCTTTAGTTGAGCAATTTCATTAGCATACTCACGCTCAAGCGCAAACTTTTCATCAATTATGTTTTCTTGCTCCTCAATAAGATCATTGCCTTCTATAGCATAATGCAATATTTCAATAAATTTGGAGGAAGCAATTTTATGTTTGAAGAGAGCGCTATAGACAACCTCTCTCATTTTATTAATAGAGGTAATATCATACTTACCTTCATAATCATCATTATCATTCTCAACCTCATCATCATCATCATCATGAGATACAATGGGATCCAAAGAGGTTACCTTTGTTCCCTTAGCCATAAGGCATATTTGAGAACCGGAGGAAGGTGATGATGAGATTGCACTTGTAGCTCTATTCAAGACCTTGTCTTGGCCCATAGAATCTTAATTTTCCTCTACATGGTTAGAAACACGAGCACTAGAGGAAATAGAGGCATTTTTATCATGGCAACAAGACAACACAAGCATATCACCATGAGATTTATTCAAGCCATTACTACATGATATGCAAGGACTATCAACACTAGCATGTAATGAGTTGTGAGTGCTAGAAGTGTTAAGGTCCGAAGATAGATCATTGCTACTAGATAGGGATGAAGGATTACAAATAGTAAGCACACTATCCACATTGCAATTTCTATCAACACTCACCGTATCATTACCTAGTGAAACATCACATGATGGTGAGGTGGTAGACGATCAGAACTCATCTCGACCGAAAGTGGAAGCAACACAATCATCCTCAATAATGTTGGACTTGCTATATTTATCTTGAAGCTTGGTACATATCTCATGAGCGCTTGAATAAGGCATGATAGAAGAAAGAACTACATTGCTCACAACATGCAAACGAATTTTAGTAGCTAGGGCATCTATATGAGAGTTCAACTTCTCCTCTAAAGATTCGTTTTGGGTATCCACGGGAGAAGAGAAACCCACATATAGATATCCCTCGATAATTGGGTGAATTTCCCGAAATAAATTAAGCATGCGAATTTTCCAAACATCATAATTTGTGCCATCGAATGTGAGCGTGTCCTTGTGCACTAATCCCCTAGCTGACATCTTTACTCTCAAGGCGGTGAAGCCTAAAATGAGAGATCGGGCTCTAATACCAATTGAAAAGGATACATATGCCGCCTAGAGGGGGGGTGAATAGGCGGTTTAAAACTTTTACGAGATGGGATTAACAAAGGCGGAATAAAACTAGCGTTTACTTTGTCAAGCACAAAACCTATATAAACTACGGTTCACCTATGTGCACCAACAACTTATGATAAGCAAACAAGCAACTATGTGATAACTAGATATAAGAATTCAAGCACGAAGGCTATCACAAAGTAAAGTGCATAAGTAAATAGCTCGGGTATAGAGATAACCGAGGCACGCGGAGACGATGATTTATTACCGAGTTCCTCCCATAAAGAGAGTATGTCTCGTTGGAGGGGTGGACGGTACTAAGACCACCACGCCACAAAAGGCCTCACCCTATTCTCCTGTGAACCTCGCCACAAGAGGCCTGGTTCACTTCTTCACTCTCGGTGCACTTGTCGGTGGCAATCCGTAACCTCTCACAAAGGTTGGGGCACTTCTCCACAACTCAATTGGAGGCTCCCAACAAACAAGCTTGGGGAAAGCTCCACAACTTAATTGGAGGCCCCAAGTAATCCACAAACCTACAAAACAACTAAACCGTCTAGGGTTCCAAGAACCCAAGAGTAAAAGGCTTCTCACCTTTCACCCAATCGAATCCTCAACGAGAACTCAAACCGATGCACCAAATGCAATTGCAAGAACACAATAAGTGCTCAAGTCCTTCTCTCCCAAATTCCACCAAAGCTATAAAAGCTAGTGGGAGAATAAGAGAGGAAGAAAACAAGAGGAAATCCACAAAAGAAACCCCAAGATCTAGATCCCAATATGTTCTCCTCACATAGAGGAGAGATCGATTGGTGGAGTTGTAGATCTAGATCTCCCCTTTTAAATCCCCCCAAAAGATTCAAGAAATATGGGAGGGATTGAGAGTATTTGCAAGCTCTTGAAGGTCAAAACAATGGAGGAGAGAGAGAATGCAAGCAACCTGCCTAAGGAGGAAGAAGGGGTCTATTTATACCCCTCCCTAATGAAATATGACCGTTTGGGACCTCCCAGGCCGGAAAATCCGTCCCTCCCCCGGATATTCCGGGTTCCTCGGGCCAAAAAATGGCTAAGGACTTCGCGGCGTGACCCTCTGTACAAGGGCGGATATTTGGGGCGGATTATCCGCCCCCGCCATTACTGGGAGCCACGCCTCAAAGTCCTTAGCCGTTTTCCAAAAATTGGGCCGGATAATCCGCCCCCTTAAAAACTGGCAGGAACAGCAAAACTGAATCCATCATAACTTTTTCATTCAGACTCCGATTTTGATGATCTTGGGCTCGTTTCGAAGATAGTAACGGGCTCTACAAGATCATGCAGGGAACCATCATAGTACATCAAGGGAGGATAGAACCAAATGATGAAAGGTTTAACCTATCTATAAAAGAGAAATCGGTAAAAACTGCAATATCGAAAACACAATAGAGAATGCATATGAAATCCGTTTTCGATGAACTTAAGCTTGTCATAGAGATTGAAACAATATCTAAATCCTCTCATGGATAAGAACAAAATAAGAACCAAGAAAGAGGATGCCAAGTATGCAAAGGTTTGAGCTCTCACCGAGGGATATGATCAAGTTACTCACTCGAGAGTCCCTCTTGATAGTACGGTTATCTATCCTATAAACTGGTCTCCCCAACTAACACCACGAGACCGGTAAGAAAGAAACCCTATCAAGATCAAACCTTTGCCTTGTATATTCCACACCTCAGGATGGAGCACCTTTCTTGATTGCACTAGCTTGGTGAAGATACTCCCCCATACTCCACTATGGAAGAGCCTCTCTTTTAGGCATATCTTCACATATCCATGATCACCATAAGGATGGCAAGATACACTTGAGATCATCTTATGAAACCTTGATCAACACTTGATCTTCTTCACTTTATTCTTATTCCAACCTTGAAGCCACCATATGGTTCAAGCATTGTCTATGGACAAATCCTACAAGTAAAACTCAATGCAAACATAAGTCCATAAAACATTGTCATTAATTACCAAAACCACACATGGGGGCACACATGTTCTTTCACTTCCACCACAAAGTCCGGCCCGACGCCGCGCGCGTCAGTGTCTGCCTCCGCCTCATTCCTAGCCCTCGTCTCAACCCTTGCCCACCCCTCCTCCTCCTCCAACAACAACAACAACAACAACAATAACAACAACAACGACGGCAACAACAACGACGACAACAACAACAACAACAACAATAACAACGACAACAACGACAACAACAACAACAACGGCAACAACCACGACGACAACAACGACGACGACAACAACGACGACAACAACAACCAACAACAACAACAACAACAACAACAACAACAACAACAACAACAACAACAACAACAACAACAACAACAACGGCAGCAACAGTAGCAACAATAGCAACAACAACAACAATAGCAACAACAACAACAACAACAACAACAATAACAACAACCTATTCCTTGCCAAGCTCGCCATGGAGTGCGGCGTCGGCATCATTGCAAAGGTCAGCCACTGGATGGATGGGTGGATACTTCCCATTTCTTCTTATCATGTCAATTTTGATTTTCAGAAATTAAATCACCTGATTTATGTTAGGTGTGGTTGGATTGGATTGTGTAGTGCTGCTGATCTGATTCTTTTTTTTGGTGTGCTACTCTGTTTTTTCAGACAGCGGCCGAGAATGAGAAGAGAGGGGAGAACTTTATCAAGGAGATTGGCATCGTCATCCCTCATGTGGTATGCTATTTCTTCTAGTTGCTACTGAATTCGTACAATATATACATTTGTGCATATAATGGCAGTACATTTTTTTGGATATCTTCAGTTTGTCTTTGGATGGTCATTCTTTTCTTTGGTTAGTGTTAACTTAATTGGAAATCCCATTTGTTGTTAAACGACAATGATTGTCAGCAAGTGCAACAATATTTCTAACACAGCAGATTTCGGTTTGCTCTCCTCCAAGTGTTCTGATGTCATCCTGTCAGGTCATTAGTTAGTGCTCTTCCTCTGTTAATTCCCAACCTCAGACATTACCTTATAAGCTGGAAAATCCTCAACTACGATCCTAGCAGCAACTACACAAAGTTGGACCTGAAATCATTCAACATGCGATACTATTTTGTTTTTGGAATTTTCCTAAAAATGTAGCTACTTTATCTAGTTGATGTTCTAGCTTCAACACAGGTTTTGTAATGTACTGTACTAGCCCTTCTAATCACCATTGGCATGTAGGGGGGAAATTTTGTAATAATGATGTTTTGGAACACAAAACAACAATTTACTCATGGAAGTTAGTCTTGCTATCTTGTTAAATGTAATAAATGAATAGTTCACAGAAGAAAAGGCTAAAAATATCCCAAATGTACCGAGGGCATTAGTATAATTAAAGAAAAGGTTGTTGATTTTTGCTTTTTTTTTTCAATTATGGAAGTAATTCCCTAGCTGATGTTATATGGTTTCTGTATAATTATTATACTCCTAATCACTTGTAACAAAATCTAATTCAGTTTTTTCTGTACTACCTAGGTTAATGGAATAGTTGCCGATTCCATGCTTGGCTATCTTTCTGCACCAATTGTATCTCTGCAGCCTCCTTTGTGGCATTTGTACATTCCTTGCCATTCAAATGGACAGTTCTTTCACTCCCAATGCATGCAATCTATGCTTCCAAGCATACCAGGAAATCCTCTACTTTTATTGACTGCGAGGATCCGAGCAGTGTCTTCAGCAGTGGGTGATCTCAAGTACTCTTCCCCGAACACTACAATCACTGCCCTGCAGAACCTGTACAAGCAATCAATGGCGGTGGACTCGGCGATGCGGAGATAGTCATCGGCACTGTCAGCCGACGCTCCATATGCAAGCAACCTCATCTCCATGGTGCACTTCTGAAGCGAGGAAAACCCAACCAAGCTGGTGCAGTCCTTCTTGCAAAGTAAATATGGGTCAAACTCCCGGATGGCATGCACGATCTTGAGGAAGAGCTTCCGGCTCATCCTGAAACGGCAGCGAAACACGTCCTCTCCATGGAGTGGCTGGTCGGCGAAGTAGACGGCGTACAACATGCAATAGCCCTCTATCCACTGTCTCGCCTTGCACTTCATGCGACCTGGCGCCGAACCACCGCGCTTCGGCTTTGCCATCTGCATGTACAGTTGGGCGAGCGATGCGAGGATCTGCAAGTTCTTTTCACCTTCGGCGACCTCGGCGCTCTCCTCCTCCAGGAGTACGGCGAGCAACTCCTCGTCGTCGGAATCCATGACGAGTATCTCGGCCTCGTCAGAGTCAGTGGATAGTATCTCGTCGACGTCGGAGTCCATGGCTGAATCAGGCCAAATGTCAAACACTTGGCGGGCGTGGTGGTGGGAGCACGGAGTGAAGCAGAGCTACATCAAGGCTAGGTCGGCGAAAGCGGCGGCGGAGAAGGCGTGGAGGTGGGCGGCAACGACGGCGAGCGTAGCTAGAGGCGTGGGCATGTCTCGGCGTGGGGGAGCTCCGCCGGCGAAGTCATGGCGACAGAGCTCTTCGCGGCATTCTGGACGAGTGGAGTGGGTGGGAATGGAGCTGTCTCGCCGACAGAGCTGACCCACGCCCTTTTTTGCGGCGTCCGGCGTCCCCAGGGCGTACCCGGGGACCTGAGTAGGCCGAACCAAAACACGCCGAAATCCGGACGAAAACAGGTCCCTGGGTACGCGACTGGGCCGATTTTCGGCGTCCGGACTGAATTTCGGCGTCCGGACCGGCGTCCTGGGTAGGCGAGTGGAGATGCTCTTAGACTGCAGCAGAGTATGACAAGAGAAATGAGAATTTTGTCAAAGAGATTGACACCGTTATCTCTGATGTGGTATGCTTCTCCTTGTAGTTTAATGGAACAGCTGCAGTTTATAAATTTGTACATACATACACTGACCTTTGAAATCAAAGTACCAATCCAGCTGGGAACACAGTATGCGTGTCAAACTGTCTTTACATGAAACATGATCATTCATTTGTCAATGTTAACTGTACTGGGCAATCATGGTTCCTGTTAAATCATAATGATTGCCAGTAACTGAAATTAACCTTTCTAACATAGTAAATAAAAAACATGGTAAATAAAAACAGTTCTGACCGCAGTACTGCATGCTCTCATGCCAAGTATTCTGATGTCATCCTGTCAGGAGTTCAGTTAGTGCTCTTGCTCTGTTGATTCTCACCTTCATACATTACCATAAAAGATGAAAATTCCTCAATTACGATCCTATGAGCAACTGCACAAAGTTTCAATTGAAATCATGCAAAGATTGAATCCTGTAATGAGATGGCATTCTGTTTTGGATATCTTAATGTACCTACTTTTGTAGTTGATTGTCTAGCTTCAGGACAGGGTTTTGTAATATTAACCTCATGCTAGTACCACCATACTTGTGGTTTTAATTACCATGAAGGAGACATTTTCACAATAATGTTATGTTTGGAATAGAAACAACAATTTTCTCTCACGTGAGTGAAGACAGCCATCTTGTTAAGTGTTAATAAATAATAAGCACGGAAGTAAAAGTTCTAACTATCCCAAATGTACCCGAAGTATCATATACACCGCCAAAATAAAGAGCGTTGAGTACTAGAAGAAAAGAGGACATTACTGATGGAGCCATTCTGTTCAAAAGCACAGAAAGAAACTGTTAATGATTTTTGTTTATTGTTTTTTTACTGACTGATTCATTAGCTGATACTGAATAATTTCTGTGTAATTGCTATACTCCCAAATCATCTGTAACAAAATCTAATCCAGATGCTTCTTGTACTACCCAGGTCGTGGCAGTAGCTGCAAATTTCATGCTTGCCTATCTTCCTGCACCAACTGTATCTCTGCATCCACCACTTGGGATAAATGCAAGACTTGCTGCCACTTTGTCACAACACTGCCCAGATATTACTTTCCAAGTAACCTAAACTTCACCACTTTTACCAATCTGAATACTCCTTTCACTCTTTTCGCTTTGTGTTAAACACTTCCATAAATTGTTTCCCAGATTGCTCTGGCTGCAAGGTTATACTTACTTGTGGACTGGCTAGGACAGATTCTGGTAAAGTACATTCATTTTTATGGGTTATTATGATACTAGTTTTACAACTAAATTATTTGTTTTACAATTAGACACTTTTTCAAAACTGAACTAGTTTTGAAACTTTAACCAAATATACACGTAGGCGTCACACACCAATAAAATGGCGCTGAGCCTTTACACTGCGTGAGATACTGAATACGCAATACTAGGTCAATGGCTGGCACCAAGATGTTGACCCTTGGCATTATCTTGCTTCGTGCTAATTGGCAGGGGTCAAATCAGTTTCCAAAAAAATCCTTTTGTAGATTTTATTTTTCCAAAAAAAAGGTCAAATTGTAAAAAATGAAATACCCAATCAAAGTTGTGTTGTGATCACCATAAAAAATAACCTACTACTCACTAGAGGAAAAAGGGCTATCCGTTCGCGACCCCTCGGAGCAATAGTCCCGGTTGCGCCACCAACCGGGACTAATGCTGGCACGCGTCCCGGTTGGAGCGGGCACGGGGCCAGGGGGCATGCGTCCCGGTTGGTAAGGGCAATACGTCCCGGTTGGAGCCAGAAACCGGGACTAAAGATTGCGTCCACAGCCACGTGGCGTGGCACGCACCTTTAGTCCCGGTTGCTGGCTCCAACCGGGACTAAAGACCCCTGCCCTCTATAAATGCAACGCCCCAGCCCCCTCTGCCTCCACTCTGTTTTTTCGAATGGTGGAAGGTGTGAGGGGGTGTGCTAGTTTTTTCTCATGCATGCATTGAAGGTGTTTGTTGAAATGTTTGAGTGAATAATCCCGTTGAATTTCTCATAGAACAAAAATATAGAAGGTGTCCGAGACGCACTTGAGCTTTCTCCTCTTTATTTCCCTCGATCGAGGTTAGCAATCTTATCTTTTCTAGGTCATTGATACAATTCATGTGTCGGTGTGAATTGGTTATTTCACTATTTATGATGTCCTGTTTTTTGATAAACTTACTTATATGATGCAGATGAACGGTCGGGAATGGATGTACGGTGACCGGCGGGTAGCCGGGTATATCAAAGGCGTGGATAAATTTATCGATGTGGATACGACAAACAAAGAGAATGGATTTATACGTTGTTCATGTGTTCAATGTCGGAACAACAAGGAGTACTCTTCCTCGAAAATCATTCGCGGCCACCTGATTATGAAAGGTTTCATGCCCAACTATAATTGCTGGACCAAACACGGGGAAAGAGGGGTTATGATGGAAGATGGTGAAGAAGAAGATGATGATAACAACTATCATCATATGTTTCATGAATACAGTGATACTGCAATGGAAGACAATGGAGAGGAAAGAGGTGAAGAACGGGCATCAGATGAGCCGGCTGATGAACTTGGTAGGGTCATTTCTGATGCAAAGCGAGACTGTAAAACAGAAAATGAGAAGTTGAAGTTAGAGGGCATGTTAGAAGATCACAAGAAATTGTTGTACCCAAATTGTGAAGATGGCAGCACAAAGCTCGGTACCACACTGGAATTGTTGCGATGGAAGGCAGAGTGTGGTCTAACTGACTCCTCATTTGAAAAGATGCTGAAAATAATGAAGCCGAAGTTTCCAAAACATAACGAACTTCCTGAGAGTACCTACGAAGCAAAGAAGACTCTCTGTCCTCTGGGATTAGATGTGCAAAAGATACATGCATGCATTAATGACTGCATCCTCTACAGCGGTAAGGAGTATGAGAATTTAGATAAATGCCTGGTATGCAACGCGTTGCGGTATAAGATCAGACGAGATAACCCTGGTGATGTTGAGGGAGAGCCCCTCCGGAAGAGGGTTCCTGCTAAGGTTATGTGGTATGCTCCTATAATACCAAGGTTGAAACGCATGTTCAGAAACAAAGAGCACGCCAGGTTGTTGCGATGGCACAAAGAAGACCGTAAGAAAGACGGGAAGTTGAGACACCCTGCTGATGGGTCACAGTGGAGAAAAATCGAGAGAGACTTCCCAGACTTTGCAGGTGACGCAAGGAACTTATGGTTTGGTCTAAGTACGGATGGCATGAATCCTTTTGGGGAGCAAAGCTGCAGTCACAGCACCTGGCCCGTGACTCTATGTATCTATAACCTGCCTCCTTGGTTGTGCATGAAGCGTAAGTTCATTATGATGCCAGTGCTCATCCAAGGCCCGAAGCAACCGGGCAACGACATTGATGTGTACCTTAGGCCATTAGTTGAAAAACTTTTACAGTTGTGGGGCAAACCAGGTGTACGTGCGTGGGATGAGAACAAACAGGAGCCATTTAATCTACAAGGGTTGTTATTCGTAACCATCAATGATTGGCCTGCTCTTAGTAACCTTTAAGGACAGACAAACAAAGGATATAAGGCATGCACCCACTGTTTAGATAAGACCGAAGGTACATATTTGCATAAATGCAAGAAGGTTGTGTACCTGGCGAATCGACGATTTCTTCCGACCAATCATCCCGTAAGAAAGAAAGGCAAGCATTTCAAAGGTGAGGCAGATCACCGGAAGAAGCCTGAACTCCCTGCTGGTGATGATGTATTTGGTATGGTCAAGGACATAGAAGTAATCTTTGGAAAGGGTCCCGGCGGTCAATCAGTTCCGAACGACGTCGCTACAGGACACGCACCCATGTGGAAGAAGAAATCTATATTTTGGGAGCTGCCATATTGGAAAGTCCTGCGTGTCCGCTCTTCAATCGACGTGATGCACGTGACGAAGAATCTCTGCGTGAACCTGCTAGGATTCCTAGGCGTGTATGGGAAGACAAAAGATACACCTGAAGCACGGGAGGACCAACAAATTATGAAAGACCCAAAGAACATGCATACAGATAACAAGACGGATAAAGGGCGTCACTTAAGTCGTGCCAGCTATGCTCTTACCAAAGCAGAGAAGGAAATCTTTTTTGAAGTCCTTTACAGTATCAAGGTGCCGTCGGGCTTCTCATCTAATATAAAGGGGATAATAAATATGGCAGAGAAAAAGTTCCAAAACCTGAAGTCTCATGACTGTCACGTGATTATGACGGAGTTGCTTCCGATTGCATTGAGGGGGCTTCTACCGGAAAATGTTCGAGTACCCATTGTGAAGCTGTGTGCATTCCTCAATGCAATATCTCAGAAGGTAATCAATCCAGATAATCTGCCAAGGTTACAGAAGGATGTGGTACAATGTCTTGTTAGTTTTGAATTAGTGTTCCCACCATCCTTCTTCAATATTATGACGCATCTCCTGGTTCATCTAGTGGAAGAGATTGCCATTCTCGGTCCAGTATTTCTGCACAATATGTTCCCCTTTGAGAGGTTCATGGGAGTCTTAAAGAAATATGTTCATAACCGTGCTAGACCAGAAGGAAGCATCTCCAAGGGATATGGAACAGAGGAGGTCATTGAGTTTTGTGTTGACTTTATTCCTGACCTTAAGCCGATTGGTGTTTCTGACTCGCGGCATGAGGGAAGACTAAGTGGAAAAGGCACGCTGGGAAATAAAGCAATGATATGTAGGGACGGGGATTCTTTCACTAAAGCACACTACACAGTTCTACATAATTCCACCTTGGCAGCTCTGTATATCGAGGAACACAAGAATATTGTACGCTCCAAAAACCCGGGGAAGCCTGAATCATGGATTACAGATGAACACATGAAGTCTTTCGGTGGTTGGATGCGGACACATCTCTTGAATGACACCACTGTTGGAGATCAGCTATACTTGTTGGCCACGTCACCATCTTCTACTGTATTGAATTTCCAAGGGTACGAAATAAATGGGAATACATTCTACACGATCGCCCAAGATAAAAAGAGCACCAACCAAAATAGTGGTGTCCGCTTTGATGCAATAGACGAGAATGGACAAAAGGACACATATTATAGTTACATAGAGGAGATATGGGAACTAGACTATGGAGTCTCTTTTAAGGTCCCTTTGTTTCGCTGCAAATGGGTCAACCTGAATGGGGAAGGGGTAAAGATAGATCAGTTGTACGGAATGACAACAGTGGATCTCAACAATCTTGGTTATAGAGATGAACCATTCGTCCTAGCCAATGATGTGTCTCAGATTTTCTATGTGAAGGACATGTCCTCCAGACCGAAAAAAAGAAAAAATATGCAAACGAATACATCATATGATGAGCCAAAGCGTCACATAGTTCTTTCAGGGAAAAGAAACATCGTGGGAATCGAGGACAAGACAGACATGTTAGAAGATTATAATAAGTTTGATGAAATTCCGCCCTTCACAGTGAAAACTGACCCAAGCATTCCGTTAAGTAAAGAAGATGCTCCATGGTTATGTCTGAAGCGGTCATAAGGAATGACATATGCCAAGAAGTTCATGCTCATATTATGTAACTCTAGTTCATGTCTTTCGCGGTTTGTGGCTTGACCGAAGGATATCTTTCGCGGTTTGTGGCCTTTAGTCCCGGTTTTGTAGTCTTAGTTTTTAATATTAATAAATGTCTTGAGTGTTAGTCCCGTTTTGTGGCTGGACCGGGAGTGCCTCTATGTCTAGTTTCTTGGAGATGCCGGAGGACTGGGCTCAGTCGGCATCTCCCTGAAACTGGTCGTAGTGGTGTCCCTGCTCTCGAAAACCATCTTGCAGCTTGTAACTTCACTAACTAGATCAATACGCCTCGGAGCTAACTAATTTCACATATTAGGGAGTGCCTCTATGACCAGTTTCTCGGAGATGCCGGAGGACTGGGCTCCGTCGGCATCTCCCTGAAACTGGCCGCAGTGGTGTCCCTGCTCTCGAAAACCATCTTGCAGCTTGTAACTTCACTAAGTAGATCAATACGCCTCGGAGCTAACTAATTTCACATATTAGGGAGTGCCTCTATGACCAGTTTCTCGGAGATGCCGGAGGACTGGGCTCCGTCGGCATCTCCCTGAAACTGGTCGTAGTGGTGTCCCTGCTCTCTAAAACCATCTTGGAGATGCCTCAAACTGGCTGGAGGACTGGACTCACAAGGATGCATATTTATAGTACAAGCAGCTCGGCATAATGTCGACACTCACGACATAATGTCGACACTCACCCCTATTATTAGTGCTGACTCATCTTTAGTCCCGGTTGGTGTCTCCAACCGGGACTAAAGGTTCATCTTTAGTCCCGGTTGGTGACACCATCCGGGACAAGGTACAAGCCGCACGACATAATGTCGACACTCACCCCTATTATTAGTGCTGCCTGGCCCACTCTGCCGCAATCCCTTCAGTCGCGGTTGGTTTCTCCAACCGGGACTAAATATGAACCCTCTCTTTATATAGGCATTTCCCTCTATTTATTAGGTAACACTTAAGACATTTATTAATATTAAAAACCGGGACAAACCGGGACTAGCTAACACTCAGGACTAAAGCCGCCCCCTTTAGTCATAATCATGCCTAGTCCTATAGTACGCAGCTTCAGGGTCTTCATCGTCGTCGTCATCATCATCGTCATCGTCACCTGCCACTCCGGGGATCCTTAGCCCATCCATGGCATATACCAGGGGCCATTCCAGCCTCGGATTCACGGCGGGTGGGAGAGGGGTCTCCTGGAAGACGATGCCACTACCGCCGGGACAGTGTGGGGCCTGTGGCGGGTGGACTCGTGGGCAGCGTAGGCGAGGATGGTCTCCCCCGGCGATGTAGCGCATCACTTCGATGATAGTACGGTTCGCCCACCACAGACGACGGCCGGCTTCGTTGTGGTTCACCGGTGGCGGGCCATCACCCTCGTACCTGGCGAGCTCCCTTTCCCGCCTATTAGCGAAGAAGGCATTCCAGGTGTCGTAGTTGTCGGGATCCCACTAGGGATCCATCCGCTGCTCCGGCATGAGCTCGTGGTAGAAGTGGTTTGTGATGGCCGCCTGGCGTGCGGAACCTTGAGGGACAGGAGGGACAGGAACCCCTCCAGCGGCTCAGCATCCAGCCGGCGGGCGGCCGGTAGCCCGGCGGACAAGGGTAGTTGGAGGCACACAGCGCCTCGGTCTCCTCGAGGGTCAAAATGGCCCAGTAGGCGTTGTCCATTGTTCTAAGAGAGGAAGGTGTGGATGTGTGGATAGCCATGACACGATCATCCTAAATATAGAGGGAAAGGGCGGGAAAACTTGGCGTGAAGCTTTGGGAAATGGCGGGAAATATCTTTAGTCCCGGTTAGTGACTACATCCGGGACTAAAAGCTCTAGTAGAAAGGAAAGGGCGGGAAAACTTGGCGGGAAGAGGTGGGAAATGGCGGAAAATATTTTTAGTCCCGGTTTGTGACTACATCCGGGACTAAATGTGTGCCGAACAATGATCATGTTTCGAAAAAACCTTCACAAAATGACCTATCATGTTCGAGGTTTCATGGCTTTTTCGGTCCAAATGACCGATGTTATGTGCTGAATCATGGCATAGTTTGTGATGTTGTGCCCATATTATGCATGTGTGTGGACATTGGTATGGAGAACAATGTTGCAGGAGGAAGTTTTCCTTTTTGTCGCACGGAAAAGCCCTTTTCCATTTTCCGAGCGCAAAAAACGGGTCGTTTTGTGAAGTAACCACCAAAATGCCATTTCACAATGCTACCATCCCATTTTCCTAAAATACTATACCACCTTACATGGACTATCTCCCAACCGGTACATCTCAAACCTTTTCGTCCATCCCGGGTAAAAATGACAAATGTCTGCCGAATCGGTAGGAAGTGGGTCCGGTTTGTACTACAGGTACATGATCTATCGCCCGTGATTTTTTGAAAAAATCATTTTTAGACTCACAATATGTGGTTTCTTCAGAGATCCAATGCAAGTTCTAACGATGCTCGTCCCCTATCTTCATTTTAAAAGGTTACATTAATTATTTTTTAAAAATAGAAAATGGTTTTGGATTATTTATTCAAATCCATACACTTCTTATGTTTAAAGTTTTTCTAAATTCCAAATTAATATTCAAAAATATAAGTTAATTCATTTTAAAAGGTTACATTAATTATTTTTTAGAAATAGAAAATGGTTTTGGATTATTTATTCAAATCCATACACTTCTTATGTTTAAAGTTTTTCTAAATTCCAAATTAATATTCAAAAATATAAGTTAATTCATTTTAAAAGGTTACATTAATTATTTTTTAGAAATAGAAAATGGTTTTGGATTATTTATTCAAATCCATACACTTCTTATGTTTAAAGTTTTTCTAAATTCCAAATTGATATTAAAAAAATATAAGTTAATTCATTTTTAATTGTAAATGGTTCATATTTTAAATGGTTACGTTAATTGTTTTTTAAAACAGAAAATGGTTTTGAATTATTTATTCAAATCCAAACACTTTTTATGTTTAAAGTTTTTCTAAATTCCAAATTAATATTCAAAAATATAAGTTAATTAATTTTAAATGGTTACATTAATTATTTTTTAAAAATATAAATTGGTTTTGGATTATTTATTCAAATGCATACACTTCTTATGTTTAAAGTTTTTCTAAATTCCAAATTAATATTAAAAAAATATAAGTTATTTCATTATTAATTTTAAATGGTTCGTAGTTTAAATGGTTACATTAATTATTTTTCAAAACAGAAAATGGTTTCGAATTAGTTATTCAAATCCAAACACTTTTTATGTTTAAAGTTTTTCTAAATTCCAAAGTAATTATCATTTAAAAAACATTACAAATTTAAACCCCAAAATAAAAAATAAGGCGAGAACAGAGAGAAAATAACTGAAAAAATTTGAAAACAGGGGAATACGTCCCGGTTGGAGCCACCAACCGGGACGAAAGAGCCCCCTGCGCGCGCGCCCCTTCAGCTGCTGAAAATTGGACTATAGGTCCCGGTTGGTGGTTCTAACCGGGACATATGCACCTTTAGTCCCGGTTGGAGCCACGAACCGGTACTAAAGGCCCTTTAGTTATAACAACGCGTGCCTCCTCTTCTTCTTCCCTTCCCCACTCACTTATCTGCCTCTGCCTCTGCCCGCGCCCTCGCCGACGACGACGACGCCAGGCTGCCCCCGCCACCGCCGCGCGCTCCCCATAGCGGCTCCGTCGTCAACGCCTCTGCCTCCGGCCGCCACCCGCGTCTCTTCCTGCGCGCCGACGACCGCGCCGCCCGCGCGTCTCCTTCCCCCGACGACCGTCGGCCGCCCGCGTCTCTGCTTCCCGTCGACGACCGCGCCCTTCCCCCACCATCGCGCGTCAGGTACGGTGCCGCCCCTCCCTGCCTCTCTGTCCTCCCCTCCCTCTGCTGCTAGTGGTGGGCGCGGCGGCTTCGATCGGGTGGTGCATCGTCGCCGACGGCGTTTCCTCTACCGCCGCGTCGTCCTTGTCCACGGCCACGGCGGCCGCGTCCTCCTTGACAGCGGTGGCGAGGTGGCTCCGGGCCCCACCTCTATTTCCCCTTTGCTTGCGTGGCGAGGTGGCTCCGCGTCCTCTGTTTCCCCTTTGCTTGCGTGGCTGCTGAGGTGGCTCCGGGCCCCACCTGTCAGCCACTATGGCTAGTTGTTACTATGGTGCAAAAGGTTTAAACATTTGATTTAATAATTTCAGAATTTGAATAAAACTTGTAAATTCAATAACTTTTAATCTGTAATACAGAAAAATACAAATAATATACCAAAATGTTCAGAAAAATGAGAACTATCTATCTATGCTATAATCATGCATTGTTCAACAACTTAAATGACAAGTTTAATTAGAACACCCTACTAACCCTAACAGGTGATTCCGGAGTTCCTTGAGTTAGGGTTTGCGCCCCTCGGAACCCCCATTAACTTGTCGAGCATGCTTTAGGGTTACATTCCAATGCACATTAACTTGTCGTATCATCATCATTGCTTGAGCATTGCATCGATTCCATGTGTTGATTGTTTCCCTTTCTTTCCGGTGATTTGGTTCTTCTCGGTAGAATACGATATCGAGATCGAGATCGAAGACCGAGATCAAGACCATAGATAGATCTAATTAAATGACAAGTTTAGTTAGAACACCCTAGTAACCCTAACAGGTGATTCCGGAGTTCCTTGAGTTAGGGTTTGCGCCCCTCGGAACCCCGATTAACTTGTCGAGCATGCTTTAGGGTTACATTCCAATGCACATTAACTTGTCGTATCATCATCATTGCTTGAGCATTGCATCGATGCCATGTGTTGATTGTTTCCCTTTTTTTCCGGTGATTTGGTTCTTCTCGGTAGAATACGATATCGAGATCGAGATCGAAGACCGATATCAAGACCATAGATAGATCGAAGACCTTTTGTAGCCTTATACTCATGTTCCCCTCTCATAGCCTTAGGGTTTAGGGTTTCTCTTCATTTTTATTATTGTGTATGTATATATTAGGGTTTCACCTTCGATCCGGAAAATATTCGTTAGCCGCTTTGACTTATTCGTAACTTTCTCCTTTAGCCGCTTTGACTTATTCGTTTTTCCACCTATGCAGAAAATATGGACCCACACGTCAGAGACGAAGAAAAGGAAGAGTTGATCCAAGGTGTGATCCGTGGGGAAGATAATTTAGACGTATCAACGTTTCTGAACAACTCCGGTGAGGGTGGTTCTCTTTTTACCGGAGTAGACAACTTGTTTGAGGTTGAAGGTGTTGCCTTCCGCGAGGGAGAAGGCGATGCCTTGTGTAATCGAGAAGACGACCGCTCCGGCGAGGTGCATGTAATATAAATCAATTCATTAATTAATCATCTGCTATCTATATAGAAATAGTAACGACGATCTTTCTTCTTTTAGCCCTCCAGATCGAAGGAATCTACTGAAAAGAGCAGACGAGGCCCAACCAAAAAGTTGCAAGACCATGAGAGGTTCAGGATCGAAGATGTCGCTGAAGACGGCAGACCGACAGCTCCCGAAGTTGTCGCAACCAAATTTGTGGCACAATGCGGAGTAATCGTTAGGGACTTAATCCCGATCACCATTAGAAATTGGAATAGGCCTTCTAATGCGGATGAAGAGGGAACATGTTTATTTGTCCCTAACCACGCCAAAGATTTACTGTGGAAGAGGCTCATGGTTAATTTCAAACTACCGAAGATAGAGTTGGATCCAAATGCGGAGGATCCAGTTGAGGACGCCTTACAACATGGGAGAGCCATGGAGGCTAAGGTCAGGGAGTGGGCTTTGAAGAAGATGGCCCAGTGTTTCACCAACTGGAAGAAAAGATTGCACCTTGACTATGTCGTGAAAAAGAAGACTCCCGATTTCAAGAATATTCAGTTTGAGAAGATTAAACCATTCTGGGCTGAGTTTGTGGAATACAAGAAATCAGAAAAGGCTAAGAAAATGTCTGAAACGAATAAGCTGAATGCTGCTAAGAAGAAGTATCACCATACTATGGGGCAAGGTGGCTATAGGGTTGGCATTCCTAAGTGGGAGAAACTTGAGCAGGAACTGCGTGATAAAAAGATCACCCCAGAGACAGACGATTGGGTAGAACGTGCAAGGAATTGGTTTTACGGGCATGGGGGCACGTTGGACTCGGAAGGGAGGTGTATATATAACATACGACATAAAGAAGACCCCTTGCCAATCGAGAGGATCAGAAAAGCAGTAAAGGCTGTTAAAGATGGGGACTTCATTCCCGATAGAGAGAATGATGAGCTCACACTCGCCCTTGGAAATAAGGAACATGATGGACGAACACGAGGCACAATAGGCTCCCAATCATGGAGGACTGGGTTTCCCGAAGAGAGGAAGAAATATCCTGATAGAAGCCGTCAGAGGAGTAAGGACAGGGCGGCAGTTGAAGCAGAAAGTCAGAAAGAGCGAATGCGTTTAATTGAAGAACGATTAAAGCAACAACAAGATGAAATTAACGCACTTAAAGAGCAAAGTACTACCGGCCCATCTCAGCAGCACACTGCATTCGATGCTACCGGCCTATCGAATAATCAAAAAAGCAGTGTGGCTTCCACCGAGGTCCCGGGTGATGACAATGGCGATGACGATGATGCACCGACGATGGCTCCTGTTGGCTACCCAGTGGATGATATCACAGAGATGACACACTGCGAGCTACATGTCAAAGTTGTGAACATATCAATGAAGGTGGCGGTCGGCTATGCCTTACCAATTGGACCCACACCAACTTACCACTGTCGTCCGGTTCCAGAGGGCTACGCTGTTGTCGGCGTGGATGAAATCATGCCCACCTTTGTGGTTTTGGATCTTCACTACCCTGCTGGTGAAGGGGATGTGACTGTGCTGGGTGACGCAAAAAACGTCACCATTCTATGGCCGAAGGATTGTATCGTGCTTCGAAATCACACTCCAAGGCCATCTTCACCGCCGCCTCACCCGTCTCCAGCGAGGTCGTCGCCGCCGCGGCAGCCGTCTTCGTCGCCTCACCCGGCTCCGTCGCCTCACCAATCTCCGGTGCAGCCATCGCCGCGGGAGCCATCGCCGGCGCCTCAGGATAAAAAGCGTAAGCGTACCGCTACTGTGCGTCATAAGCGATCGCCAAAACGTAAACAAGAGCCTCTTCCAAAAGTACCAACGGTTCCTCCCAAGAGAGCTTATGACTGTACTAAAGAGGAGACTGCGGCGATCATTGATGCGGAAACGACAGCGTTTTTCACTAAGCCGAGGCGGCCGAAAGAGCCAGAGTTCCCCAGCACCAAAGAAGAAAAAGCCAAAGTGTTGAAAATGCTAAAGAATCTTCATCAACCCGAGCCAAAGCTGTCATCAGACTATGAGCGTTCTATTCTCAAGTCACATGCGGCACAAAAAGCCTCGAAGAGCAGTACTGATGCAAGCGGGAAATCTGTTGCCCAGCTCGGAGAACAAGCAAAACAGACTTGCGCCCCTCTCAAGGTGATTTCTCAAACCAATGTGGGGTCGAGCAAATATGGGGCCGAAGAGCAGTATGATCCAGAGGTAGTTGCACAATACGGAGAAGCTGCCGCTGCTCAATGTATGAGTATTGCCCAGTACTTATCCCAGTTAGAGTTCTTCCCCGTGAGTGAAGTAGCATACAAATACCAGTACGGAAAACCTCTCGTCAAACCTGAGGAGGTAAACAATCTTCCAACAAAAATGCGAAGATTGCATAACTGGTACATGCATGCCACAAGGGCCGGGGCTAACTGGATAGTGCTGAGGGTTACAAAAAAGCATCATGGGAAAGATAAGGATGACATGATATCCATTGAATTTGATGAACTATTTCAATTATTCAATCAAGACGCCTTGGACAAATCGATCATCAGTGCCTATTGTCTGTAAGTACTAATTCTGTAATTAATTTAGTCTCCAGCTATATTTTTTTTTATTGCATGTATATAATCATACTGTAATATGTAGAATGAAGATTCTCGAATGCAGCAGAGGACAAATCTATGACATTGGCTTCATTGACTCATATTGGGTTCATGAAGCTAATCTCAAAATAAGCCCCCAGGATACGGAGGATAATATAGTACACGCGTTAAGGTTTCAAGAAACCAAAAGGGAAATACTATTTACAACTTCCAGTGAGTGTTATTGTCTTGTATACACTTTCTATTTCGCTTACTCGATGTTAAGTATATAATTGATTAGTTCTGCATTCGTAGGTACCACTATATTCTGTTAATCATTCAACTTGACAAAGGGCGTGTACTAGTCATGGACTCGAAACATAAACCCCTTGAGACGTGGAAGGACATGCATATACTTTTCCAGCGGTAATTCTAATCATTACGACACTATATCGGCAACGTTCGTGAATTTTATGATATTAAGTACTTAATAACTTATTTTATTCGTTTTCTACGCCGGGCAGCGCTTGGAAACGGTTCACCAAGAAGGCTAGGGGTGTTTGGAAAGAGGAGCTTACATTTCAACCACTAGATGTAAGCACCACTAGCTATATCCGCGCATCTCTTTGATTCTAGTTTTGATACAATTATTATCATGCTTGATTATTATTTTGATTGAACTCTGTTCTCGTAAAGTGCCTGACGCAGGGACCAGGTAACAATCTATGTGGATACTATGTATGCGAGTTCATCCGGCAGACGTGCGATGAGAAGGGCAGAAATTTAGAGCAACTCCACGTACGTAAACAATTTCTATAGTTTTTAATTACAATCAAATTGTGTTTAGTTTCATATTCATATAGGCTGACTCCTTTTTTAAATCAGATCGAACGTCCACGGGACGGTCTTCTGCCAAAGGATCGTGTACGAGCAATTCAGGAGGAATTGGCGGGATTCTTGGATGCAGAAGTCCTAAACACACAAGGGGAATACTACTCGGCTGTGTATAGACAATAGGAATTGTAAAAATAGCAACTTTCAAGAAATTGGCCGGTAGCATCGAATAGCAACTTTTGTATGTAGTGCATGAACTCGATCCGTGTATTGAATGTAATGTTGTCATGATGATCTTGTGTAATATAAGGTTCCTTCGTTGATAAGTGCAAAACACTAAATAAACAATAAAACAACCTAAATGAATTCTCTGCCGCGGCACAAAGGCGAAAATGCTACCGCGGCAACAAAATGTGCCAAAATGAATTCTCTGCCGCGGCAGAGAAATGGGCCAAATCTCTGCCGCGGCAGCAGGTTATTAGTCCCGGTTCGTGTTACGAACTGGGACTAATGCTCCACCCCCCCTCGCGCTCTGATGCCGCCACGTGTGCCCCATTTGTCTCGGTTGGTGGGGCAACCGGGACTAAAGGTTAGAGCTTTAGTCCCGATTGCCCCGTCCCGGTTGGGCAACCGGGACTAATGGCCCTTACCAACCGGGACGCATGGGCCCTTTTCTACCAGTGACTATTTGTGCTGTTGAAAACCAGATCTACACCCCAATGAAGTAATGTGTAATGTGTTATACGCCCGACAGAGAATTGAGAGCTAACTTGATTGAAGATCCGGATAATCCCAAACCGCTTGTCTAAATTTTGTTTCACAGCTAAACATGATTGGGTTTCTGTTTTTGCAGAATTTTATCAATATTCTAGAATACTGTATGCTAGATCGGTGGACCGTTTTACTTACAGCTAAACATGCATGGGTTTCTGTTTTTGCAGAATTTTATCAATATTCTAGAATACTGTATGCTAGATCGATGGACCGTTTTACTTGCAGCTAAACATGCATGGCTTTCTGTTTTTGCAAAATTTCTGTGTGCTAGATCGATTGACCATTTTACTTTGGAGTATGCAAACTCCAGAAAGCTTCTTCCATGCTGATACATCAGCTATGCGTTTCATGAAATTCTTTTGGCAACTTTTTCCCCTAGGGTAACAACTGGATTTATTTTCAGTGGCATCACTTCTCTCTCTTTATCTCTCTTGAAAATGATTGTCTTTCAATAAAAACAAATAGAGCTGTAATCACATACATGGTGTTGGCGTTGATAAGCTTGCCTTTGCACGCACACCCCCCAAAGATTTCTCGTGTTCCCTTAATTCCGGAATAGGTGGCGAAGGCTACTTGTTCCTTGGCGGAGGCCCGCCATTGGCAGTAGTAGCAGTAGGGTTTGTCAGTGTTTTTTTCTTTGTTTGCCCTGCTTGTTGCCTTAATTTAGCTTTGGGCTTGGCCAGCATATGTTTCAGATCTTTATCTTGTCGGCGTGACAACCTTTTGATTTTTTGCGCCATGTTGGTGTTTGGATTTTTTTTTACTGAATTCAGTTTTCGTGAACTTGACATCCTTCCCAGGTTGACACTGGTGTTACCGATGCACTGGTCACAGCGACGAAGGCTGTTGTCAAGGAACTTGATGACAAAGTTGAGATTCCAGCGGTATCAACTCCTGACAAAGTTGAGGAAAAGAATTGGTGGTCATATTTTGAAGCTGGAGGAGAGCTCTCAGCTGGCTTAATCGCCCCTAACTCCTCAATGCTTGGTGGACGGTTTCACCCAGCAGCAAGGGCAAGGGAAGTGCCTACGTCTCAGGCGCCTGAGAAATAGTTGTCAATTATAAGCAAGTTTCAGGCGTCTGAGAATTATTTCTCAGTCGCTGACATCTTTGTCAATTATAAGCAAGTTCCAGACGCCTGAGAAATAGCTATTTCTCAGTCGCCGACGTCGTTGTCAATTATAAGCAAGTTGCAACTGGGATCCGTCAGAGCTCAGTTACAAGTAAGTTGCAACTGCACCCCCTCCACGCCGATGGGTGCTCAGTTACAAGGAAGTTGCAACTGGGACCCAACAGAGCTCAGTTACAACCAAGTTGCAACTAGCTCTCCGGCGGGGCCCTACTTACAAGCAAGTTGCAACTGACCCGCCGATGGAAATCAAGTCCCCCCAAGTTACTAGGGTTTAGGGGTTAGTCACAACATACTTGCGACTAGCTCGGTACATTCCCGATTACAAAGCAAATTACAAAATGATTCAAATCCAAGTATATGTAGTCGCGACATAGTTGCAACTAGGGTTTCAGTCACACCATTCTTGTGACTGGCTCAATACATTCCCGGTTACAAAACAAGTTGCAAATGACTCAAATCCAAAAGTATATCCAGTTGCGACATGGATGCAACTAGGGTTTCAGTCACACCATGCTTCCGACTAGCTCAAAACATTCTCAGTTACAAAGCAAGTTGCAAAAATGACTCCCCGCGATGAGGTCTCGCCGATGAGACCCCCCTCACTCCCGGTTGCAATCAAGTTGCAACTGTCCCCCCTTGGCGGGGCCCTAGTTATAAGCAAGTTGCAACTGGGACCCGTCAGAGATCAATTACAAGTAAGTTGCAACTGCACCCCCTCCACACCGATGGGTGCTCAGTTACAAGGAAGTTGCAACTGGGACCCAGCAGAGCTCAGTTACAACCAAGTTGCAACTAGCTCTCCGGCGGGGCCCCAGTTACAAGCAAGTTGCAACTGGCCCGCCGATGGAAATCAAGTCCCCCCCTAAGTTACAAGGGTTTAGGGGTTAGTCACAACATACTTGCGACTAGCTCGGTACATTCCCGATTACAAAGCAAATTACAAAATGATTCAAATCCAAGTATATGTAGTCGCGACACAGTTGCAACTAGGGTTTCAGTCACGCCATTCTTGCAACTGGCTCAATACATTCCCGGTTACAAAACAAATTGCAAATGACTCAAATCCAAAAGTATATCCAGTCGCGACATGGATGCAACTAGGGTTTCAGTCACACCATGCTTCCGACTAGCTCAAAACATTCTCAATTACAAAGCAAGTTGCAAAAATGACTCCTCGCGATGAGGTCTCGCCGATGAGGTCCCCCCTCCCTCCCGGTTGCAATCAAGTTGCAACTGTCCCCCCTTGGCGGGGCCCTAGTTATAAGAAAGTTGCAACTGAGACCCGTCAGAGCTCAGTTACAAGTAAGTTGCAACTGCACCCCCTCCACACCGATGGGTGCTCAGTTACAAGGAAGTTACAACTGGGACCTAGCAGAGCTCAGTTACAACCAAGTTGCAACTGGCCCTCCGACGGGGGCCCAGTTACAAGCAAGTTGCAACTGGCCCGCCGATGGAAATCAAGTCCCCCCCCCCCAAGTTACAAGGGTTTAGGGGTTAGTCACAACATACTTGCGACTAGCTCGGTACATTCCCGATTACAAAGAAAATTACAAAATGATTCGAATCCAAGTATATTTATTCGCGACACAGTTGCAACTAGGGTTTCAGTCACACCATGCTTGCGACTGGCTCAATACATTCCCAGTTACAAAACAAGTTACAAATGACTCGAAATCTAAAAAACAGTATCAACATGATTGCAACTAGGGTTATGGTTCAGTTGCAAACATACGTGCGTGCTACCGGCTCGACGCGTCCTCGCTTACAAGCAAGATGCAAATGAATCAAATCCAAAAATCCTAGTCACAACATACTTGTGACTGGCTAGGGGCGTTCTGGTTACAAGCAAAATTGCAAAATGACTCAAATCCAAAAATCCTAGTCGCTACATAATTGCAACTGGCTCGGGGCGTTCTCGTTACAAGCAAAACATAAAATTTCAAAAACATAAAAATGGATTTTCGCAAAAAACAACAGACCAATAAAAAACCAAAAAAAAGAAAAGTAGAGAAAAACCGAACATGAGAAAAAATAGCAGAAAACTAATTACAAAAAAGTTCATTCATGACCAAAATAGAAGAGAAAAAATTTGAAGGGGGTTTGAAATAGTTCATTCACGACAAAAAACAAAAACATACAAAAAAAAGTGAACAAAAACCCTTAAAAAAGGAAAATTGAAAAATCATAAACATCAACAAAAAACATCCAGAAAAAGAAAATGCACTCCTAGTTACAACAGAAACAAAATAACAAAAATAAAACAGCAAAGTAAAAAAACAAACGGGCCGCCGGTTCATAGACAGACAACCCCATCCAGCACGAGCGGCACATAGTGGATTCTTGGGGTTTTCTGTGCACAGCTAACGACAGCGCATAGTAAATTCGTACAGGCCCACTTCAGCTTCCCATTAAAAAGGTAAAAGATACGGTTCACACACCACGTAGTACCATGAAAAACAGACCGAATCGCGACTTTATAGCCCCTGGGCCTCTGCATAGCCCGGTGTATCTGAATTTTGTGTGTTGTCTGCCCTGCAGAACACCCGTGTTATCTTGACTAGTTGAATGCCTGTGCGTTGCCACAGCCGATTAAAAGAAATTAGCCGCACATGTAAATTTGGTGTGTGTTGTAAAAACATTGAGTTTTTATATATTTCACTAAAAATATAGTTTGACGCAGTATGCACATCCAATCACTTATAGGTTTTGATATCTCAATATTCTCGTACAATGTTACTATTGTTACTTATGTAAATCTCTGTGAGAAATAATTTCCTGGAAGATGAACCGACAAAGGAGCATAATATACTTGAGTTAGAATCTACGCATTATGACTGGATGAGTACACATAAGTGCAAACTGTGAATTATGGGTGTGAATATGGACAGAGCAAAAGAATCATTTTTAGTTTTGAATCCAGAAGTTTCTGATTACATAAAGCAGTCAACCGCCCAATTATATATATGAAGTAGATGAAGCATGTTCCTCTTGCGGTTGTGGGAAAATTAAGTGGCACATGATTCCTAAATAGTGAGTTATTATACATAATAAACAACTACCAACATAATAAACAACTACCAGGAATCCTAAATGGCCCTATCTCAGCTTTTGTACCACCAAGTCAGCTGTATCAACTCACTATATACCATGGAATTCTAGGGCCTATATATCGATCAGAAAGAATGATAATATTCTGGTGATGTGCATCAGCTACAAGATAGGGGATGATCTTAGCATCAGGGAAAAAGAAAACATAAGAAAATAAAAGAAAAGGTACACCATATGGTAAGCAGCTAGATGCTGAGATCCTCTCATAAAAGCGTGCCTTGTTTCCCCTATTTCATTTACCTGAAGCTGTAGTGACTTGGGCTTGGTCACCTGCTTCGTCGACCTATGCGAAAAACATTAGTTGTAAGCTTCTGAGATGACAAAACTTTAGGAAGTTGAGCGATGTAGTTGACACAATTTGGTGGTTTTTGCTCACCTTTGTGGATGTAACAGTCTGCCAATCTTTTGAAGGGGTCGAGCTTGTGGCACCAAGGCCCTCCTCAACTACTTCAGCGTCTTCTCTTTCTAAATCTTCACATGTAGATTACACACACAATGGTTAACCGCTAGAGCAAAAGAAAAAGATGTGCTTGCACTTGAACCACTACAACATCTGAGGAACAAGGATATGCATATGTATATTTTGCGCAAATTCGTTCTCCTCTCGCGACCTCTTGTAAGTGATATGCATGTCCTTCACCTACTGGCAATGAAATGCTCCGTCGTACTCATAATCAATCTATGTTTTTAGTAGGTACTAAACGATATTTCCCAGCTCCACAATGAATAATAGAAAGAGCACACTGGCGAAATAACTTACTATAGTATTAAATTCTAATCTAAGAGTGAGTCAGAAACGACATGTCCTTAACATGTAGCAAGAGATAGCTAGCGCCCAGTAAACAACACTTCTATGAAAAAAGAATCAATGAATATGATGTTGCCACTGTTGGCCCAAAACTAACTCACCTAGATGTAATTTATGTATTGATAGTGTATATTTCACCAATTGCCTAGCTTCCTACTAATGCAAGCTACGTAGTTATTATAATCCCTTAATGATACTTAATATCACAAAAAGTGGTTCATTCTAACTTACTGAACATTGCAATTAATATAAAAAATAGCATCCATTATCAAAGGCATTTAATTGCAAAACTAAACATTGATTTGTCTCAACAAAACTCTAAAACAGTATGCATTGTAAGTACCAAATCAACAACAAATAGGTGAAGATGGTACACAAGAACTTGTCCTGAATATTGATGGAATGTATGATATGGTCTAGAAGAGTGCAACAGAAAAATAACGGTGGAGCTAATGTTCGTATCAGTATGCTTTATAGGCCTATTGCCAGTGTCCCATGATGGTTCAACACCTCTTGCCAGAGTTTATCCTAGAAAAAGAGTTGATCGATATCTGAATCACACAATAAAAACATCATGAGAAGGGACAAATGAGGATAACATAGTAAATAATGGAGAGAGGTGTGCCATGCTAGTACAATTTTGAGACCCATACAATTAACTTATATTCCGAAAATATGATAAAACTGCAAGTACAATATGACTTGTGCATATTCTCTACAATAAAAAATTGCCATTTATAGAATTAACTCGTGACGGCACCCTAGCTTAAATAGTTCTGCAAGAGCTATTTAATATATGCCACTAAGAATGGGTTGACCACTAAAATAGAACCAGTCACTCCTAGGGACATAATGGAAGTGTAAAATTGTTCAATGGTGTAGTGTATAGCCGGCAGGACCAAACGTACTGGCTGTTGTACAAAAAATACAAGTTTAGCAATGCAAGCACTACACGTAGACTTCCACATCCAGATTTTTCCCGACAACCATTAACCAACCATTACAAAGAGACTTTTCACATATTAGCCTTTAGAGTGGATGAAAAATCAGAATGAAGCGTGCTGCTGACAGCTTTCAAGCTCCTGTATTCTGCTCGATCATCGTCTGCTTGAACCTATTGATGCAGAAAGAGAGAGGTATCAATGCGTTGCGACAGCCCGCTAAAGGTTTCTATCCTCGCCGGATTCACTTCCTCCCTATTGCTCGATCACTTAAGTTTGTGCTGCGATGGTGGAATTTATCACTTTATATTAAGGTTGTTTTCATTTGTGAACAACACTCATAGACAGTCAAGGCAGCTCTCAAACAGAACTGACTTCTATGGCAGTAGTGTGGTCTATTGCACTGAAAATTGATAACCGCTTTCTCAAAACCTAAGATGCTTAAATTGCCTAAATGTGTCATACACAAGCTTACCATTCATCTAAACAGAATACTAAAAAGGCAGCCAGTCAGCTATCAAAACCATCAAAATCGACATTATGCTATAAATTATGTTTCTGTGATATCAACAACAATCCCTCCTATATCTTCAGTTACCGTCTCTTCTAATTATGTCATTTTGATACTAACTACCTGATGGGTTTGTATACGATGATGATACTATTTGACTATAACCGACGGTTGACCAGTACAAAACCACATGTTCTTCTTCCAATACTGTAACAATGCGTAACAACTATGCCAATTGGTAAGATAAATAACAAGTAAAGAACCAAAAAATTCACCAAACCAAGCATACTGCTGCTCCAGGAGCGTGGTCTAGAAGAGAGAGAGCTAAGAAAACCTTGCTCGTTCTTGCCGAGCCGCTTGCCCTTCCACCCCATCTTCTGCAGCAGCCTAAAGCCGACGTTGGAGAAGCTGGGTTGCGTGTCAACTGACGCCTGTTCTAGCCCCTCCATGTCTAGGTTATCCATCGGCCGGTGGATCCTCGGCAGCCAGAACACCTCCCCGTCATCCAGACCGTATGCTTCGTCTTCATCATCCTTCCTACTGCTGCCATGGTCGCTCTTCTCTTGAGCACTGTTCGTAGCACAAAGCACCACGTCAGGTGGATCTGAAGCACGAATTGGATATGCAAGCATCTAGGTAGGTCATACTTACCATGGAATTGCGAAGCGACGAGAGAGGAAGAGAAGCGCTAGGTTTTCGCCGGAGCCGACGGCGACCAGGCGAGGACTCGGAGATTCGATTGTGTTCTCTCTCTTCCTCTCTCCGGCTCCCCTCCTCGTCCTAGCAGGCAGATGCACTGTCTCGCGCCCTCTCCTTGGAGGTGCCCAGGCTCTTAGTGAAGGGAGGTCGACTGGGGCGGGAGGCGAGATGGGAGGGGCGGCGGCGGAGCCATGGGCTAGGTTCCATGGGAGGAGTTCACGGGATGATAAGTCTGGGCCGTTTTTTTTTTCTGTTTGGGCGTTCTGAACCGGTGGTTTTCACTTATCGGTGGCAAAGAAAGGTAATTAACCAAGTATTACGACGACTCGTTGTACCGTCGGATGCAGATCAGACCGTTCCGATTGATTCAATGTTTGACGTCAAAGTGACAAAGTACAACCTACCAACACCAACTTCTTTTTAATAGTAAAGATACTCCGTACATATGTAGCTAGAATTTCTATTTCTGAAAGCCTGTCATTCCACTTGTCCTGCTAGCTTTTATGTGTTGTTTATGGAAATGGAAAAGCAGACAATGCAATTTTGACCTCCCCATTTATGTGTATTGGTTGGTCTTGCCTGCTTGTGCTCAAATTAGCCTGCTATTAGTATAAGAAAAACCATTGTAGTACATTGTTGTAACTTGTAAGTTCCACAAAGGCACTAGCTTTTGGGTAAAGTATTTAAAACGAGCCGAATAAGTTCTATCCCTAATAAGCAAGGGAGTGATATTTCTAATTCAACTAAGGAAGTTCAATGATCCTGGGCATCGACTCTTTATCCAGCAGAGAGTGAGAAATTCTTATTTTTCTAATTAATTCAGTGGTCCTGAGCGTCAGTTTCGTGTGCGACTTTGATCAAGTTAGAAATTAATTATTTTTCTTAGGTGGAATGCAAAGAACAAAGAGTAGCAAATCGGCAAGAACATCACAGGAACTGATAGAACGTGCCAAAACTGATTGAAATCTGCCGCATAAACTCTGAAATCTATTAAAAAAAGGGAGATAGTGCGATTTGAATTACTCCAAAGATGATGTTCTGCAAACATTGAAAAATAAGTGAAAGATCCTTTGTTTCCCCCAGGATTTCAATACTAATGTTCTGAAGACCAACAGCCATCATCCTTGAAGCTCGAAACTCATAAGCCCTCTCAGATTCTGAGGTCCTGGAGCAATTCATCGAGCTCCACCTCGTCGGATGGATCCAGATCAATGCCTCCGATCCCCATAGCAATCTCATCAATGCCAACACAGCCGTCGTCACGCCTGCTGCCGTACGTCATCCTGCGCCCATTACCCCCGGCCTTCTCGTAGATCTTCTTGACGAGCACCACGTCCGGCAAGCAATGGCTCTGCCCGTAGTTCTCGACGCCTTGGCCGTTGGCATTCGCGCCGCGGAGGTCGTAGCCGAGCGCGGTGTCCCCGGGCCCAAGGATGCGCCCGAGGTGCGTCCGCACGGTGACGATGGCGTCGTTCTTGCCCAGCTCGGACGCGCGGGCCACCTGCGCGTACCGGGGTACGCGGTCCGATACCCGAGCCTTGCAGCGGTGGCGTCGCTTGCGGCCGATGGGTGGAGGCGTCGAGCAGGGCCAGCGAGTCGGCGACCTTGAGGCAGAGGACAAGCGACCCCAGCCAGCCGAGCGAGCGCGACGTCTTCCTCGGAAGGAGGGCGAGATCGTCGCGGCACACCGGGCAGAGCTCCACCGAGAAGGCGTGCCAGAGTTGCTCTTGGTGTCGTGCGACACCAGCTGCTTCGCCGTGCCAGCGCGAGGGAGGCGATGAGGGCCACGAGGAAGGCGGCGCTGGGCTGGGACGCGAAGAAGAAGTCGATCCCGCCGGCGGTGGGATCGACGCGGATTGCAGAGTTGGCGGTGTCGTTGCCAAACTCTCACTCGCGCGATACCTCGCTCTCTCTGTTTCCTCGATCAGACACGATAAGCAGAGAGGGAATTTGCGTAAAACTTGCATTTAGTAGGAAGAAAAGATCTACAGCCGTGCGCCATGAACAGACTCACGGACATGCTTCTTATTATGCTAAAAGTTTAACCGACGAAGATCACGCCTTTGTCGACAACAGCAGGATTTGCTACAGTCAACTGAAGATGTGTCGCAGTGCAACACTTCACCCCCTGAAACCAAATCAGCCCAAAGATCCGTATAGCTAAATTAACCTAACCAAAAAAAAAATTGTACTTCACCCCCTTAAACCTGCACCTCGACGACACCTAGCAATCGTCGCAGCTCAATAAACCGCACGAATCTGAGCGCCTTGGTCAGGATGTTGGCCAGCTGCTCCTCTGTGGAACGTGATTAACTTCAACTTGATCTGCTTCTATGCAATCTCTGATGAAGTAAAACTTTATGTCAATATGCTTGCTACGACAATGATGAATACAATTCTTGCATAGAGTGATGGCTGACTTGTTGTGTACCAACAATTTGAATTTGGCTGGAGTTCACCCAGTTAGAACACAAAGGAGGCAACTAAGCCAAACTCCCTGACATGTCGCTGTAGCTGCCGCAATATATCACGAAGAGAGAGCCACCACCCTCTGCTTGTGTGAGCTCCATGTGATGACATTGATCCTAAGGAAGAATGCCTCTCTAGTTGCACTTTTACAATCGTCTTGATCACCGGCAGAGCACCCCGAGAACCACGCCCACTAGGACCAATTCTTGCGTGAGCGCCGGGCGCAGCAGTTAGCCTTTCACGAGGGCGGAGGCTCGGCGCCGGCGCGCAACAACGCAGAAGGCCGCGTCGCTGGTGGAGTGTGCCCGGCTGCACGCTTGCCTATGTCCTCGGGTACATCACCGCGGGAAACACCCCGCGACTAGGCTACTTGACGCCGTGGGCCGGCCTCCTGGATGCCGAGGAGGATGGCTAGCGTGTCGTCCTCGTATTCGGTGTTGGCCTCACGCTAGTCCAGCTCGGTGCCAAGCAACTCACCGCGCTTTACGACGCTGCTTCGGCCAGTGAAGCGGGAGCCGGAGTCTCTGGTGCGTTCGCCACCGCGCACGCACTCGTGCTGCCTCATCATCAACGAGAGCCGTGCTCCATCGCCGTCGAGCGGCCACCTTCGCCTGGCAAGGTCAAAGAAAGAGCCGTCGGAATGGGCTGTGCCGGTGGCCAAGGAGGACTTCCTCCTCAAGATGGCGATGGAGGCGTTGCTCAATGATATTCCGCCGATGACGGCCCTTGTCTCGTGCACCTGGTCTAGGACGGACTAGGAGCGGGAGGAGACCGAGCGTGTCTAGGAGCAGGTGGAGCGCCAGGCCGCACGCCGCTCATCTACCTCGACGACGACGAAGACGAGGGAAGGCTAGGACCTTCTTTGCAGTAGTGGTGTTGCGGTGATGTCGGCCAAGGCCGACGACGCTGACGACACGGTGTTCTACCGTCGCCTCGGCATCTGCTCAGTGTTTATGTTATTTGCATGTTTTTTTATATTTTCTTTAGCCTATTGCAAGTCGGATATTATATCTGAATTTGATATGATATTGTATGAATGGCATATAATCTAATGCAATCGTATGAATTAACATCCAATTTGCTGAGTTTAATTGAATTTTAGACAAGGTTTCAAACTTTCGCGAATAAAATCTGAGAACATGAATTCGTATTAGACCATTTTAAAACTAAAAGTTCCATCTGGCCAACGAATTTTAGCTCCGGATTTCAGCCTCAAACGCCAAAGATCGCTCTAATAAGCTGTGCGCGCCATTTTGAAACGGTCAGTGGGTGTCTCCGCCCGCACGTACGCCACCACGACCACGACGAGCTCCCCCTCCATCGATCCGCCTGCGCCGTGCTGCCGTCAACAAACCGCAGTTTGACGACCGCCTGGCGGGCCCCCCGTGCCGCCGTCAGGCCCCGCTGTCTCCGGCTCTCCGCCATTTCCCGTGCGTGCGTGCCCCTCGCCATACCAAAAACCTCGTTGACCCTGCTAAATCACCCCCTTCCCTCCCCTACCTGTGGCGACGCCATCCATGGCCTCCCAGCGATGCCCTCAGCCCTCCGCCCTCTCCTCCACCAACCCTCGTTCCTCCGTCCCCTGCGTGCACCTCGGACCTCGGAGGAATCTCGTAGATTCCAAATCCAACCCGTCCAACCCAATATCTCGTTGACAGATCGGATGACCGCCCCGACACGCGGCCTGGCTCGTTCACTCCGCCCAGCGCCGCGCCACCAAAACCCACACCGCGCGCGGCTCGCTCAATACGCCTCACGCCCAACCCGCCGCCTCCCTCGCGACGCCCACCTTCCCTTTCCATCGCCGCCATGGCCTTCCACTCCCCAATGGCTTCCTCCTCCTCCGCCCTCTCCGCTCACCTTCACTCCTCACCCCACCAGCTAGGCCAACTCCACCTCCACCCCCGCCTCCAGCTCTCGCGCCGCTCCCTCCCGCTCCGCCTCCGCCTTTCCATTTTTTTTTGGAATCAAACAGGACAAAGGCATGGCCGATAGATGGATGGGCCTAGTTATGGTGGTTTGATTTTATTTTAAATTATTGAAGTAATTCACTAGCTGATGTTAAATGGTTTCTTTCTAATTATTATACTCACTACTTGTAAGAAAATGTAATTCTGTTTTTTCTTGTACTACCCAGGTTACGGCAATATTTGCAGATTTCACGGTTGTCTATCTTTCTGCACCATTCGTATCTCTGGAGCCATCATCACGTGGGACAATTGGTGCTATTTTTTCTGAAGTAACCTAAACTTGAACCTTCTTTTTACCAATCTAAGTACAGCTTTTAGCATTTATGATTTGTGGCTAAGCACTTCACATCTTTTCCAGATTACTAAAGGTGCAAGACCATTCTTAGTTCTGGACAGAATAGGAAAAATTGTGGTAAAGGACATTCATTTTTATGGGTAGTTGTGATAGTTGCAGTGACATCAACTTTTGGGTTATTGATCAACTAATAGTTGTATCCTCTTTGCAGATAATTTGTCCGAAGCTTTTTGCGATTGCAATTTGTTCTTGTCAGGCAAGTTTCTCATCCACCAATCCATTTATATTTTAAGATCTCCAAACTCCTTCCCAAATTTCATTTCACGAGCTAAATATATACGTGAGATTTTGTTGCAAAATTTCATCAACACTCCAGAAAACTATAAGCTAGACCTTGTTACTGTGGAGTATGCAAACTCCAGAAAGTTTCTGCTGTTCTCATAAAGCAACTTCTCTCTCTCTATCTCTATTTCTGAAGAAAAGAACTTTCAATTAGAAGAAATAGAGATGTAACCACATACATATACATGGATTTATTTCTGAATTTAATGCTTCTGCCTTCTCTAGAAGTCTAAGATATTTGTTAACCTTACAATATTGCGTGAACTTGTCATCCTTCCCAGGTTGACACTGTTGTTACCAATGCACTGATCAAAGCAAGGGAGTACGTTGTCAAGCTCCTTGACAACAAAGCTGAGGAGATTCCAGTGGTATCAACTGCTTGCAAAGTTGAAGAAAAGGAGTTGTCGGCACACCTTAAAGTTGGAGCAGAGCTTTCAGATGGGGTGCTGAACTTCATGAATGATGGACGGTTTCGGGAAATTCCCTATCCAGCAGCTAGTGGTGTGGCTGGTAGTGGAAACCTGTGTGACAAGCCAAGTCGTTTCTCTCTAACGATTCGTGATGGAGGGGCACACATATACAAGGGCATTTATGGTGGACACAATGGAGCTGAGCTTGTGCAATATAAATAATATGATTTGTCCTCATGGACATGATATGATGTTGAGCAGGTAACTATCTGTTAGTGGTAGCAGAATTAAATGTTTTCCCTTACCTTCCCTTGGTTGGTATTTTTTGTTTTTGTTTGCTGGTTGCTACATTGCATTTCATTTTGTCCTGTCGTTATGGATCTATCATATCTCAGGATGATTTGTTGTTCCCTCAAAGCAAATAATTGTTAACTAATAACACATGAGAATTCGACATCAGACTTTATTTATAAGGGCTTGTAGCAGTGCCATTTCACAACGCCTTTGGGATCCTTATAATACCTAGTTACCTACTAGGTTGTAGTTATGACACAATTGTGCTAGATTTGGGTGGTTTTCTTACATCTTTTGTCAGCATAATCTATGTTTGCATGCCATTCTAACTAGCATATGTAATTGTCCATTAGCCTCTTAACATAGTTTGTCTGCTCCAAACTACATGTTAGCTATTGCTATATTTTATATTTATAGTCTAATTTCTTTGATTTTGGTCATTGTAGGTGTTTAATTATCATGTCCGGTGTCCATGATTAGAAAGAAAAATTCAAAAGATTTGATAAGCTAGGAGTTAATTGAACTTGTACTCTTATAGCTTCTAGAATGCAGCCAAAAACTTGATAATGTGCAAACAGTTGGAATTGAACTTTGATGTTCTATCTTTATAATGCTGGTTTTGTCCAAGAATGCCGAGCTGCTTCAACATTGAGATTTTTCTACATTTCCACAATGTTGAAGCTAATGTGTAGTGATTGAATCATACAAAAATTGTGAGATATATTCAATGGCTTTTACATGCATGAATGTTACAAACCTGTTTGGCTAATCATGTTTGCTTGCTCTGCAGGTATCAAGAGCTGCATTCTGGTGACTTAGATTTGTTGTAGGTTCTTCCATTTTGTGTGTGTGCATGGGGCCTGTGATGTGCTCCACAAGGAAATTGAGCATGTACCTGTCATGCCCTGGTCAAATGTGATGTGAACTTTAAGGAATTAACATGTCATGGGCAGCTGTGAAGTGGGAATTACTCTTCTAAGTTGTAAAGCTTGCGTCTGTTATCTGGTTTCTGTGGACATTATTTAGAAATCAACTTGCCTCTGTTAGTGCCATAGTGTTGCCCCTGTTAGTTAATGTTGTCGCTCATTTCCTTTTATGCCTTCCAAGCAAGCACGCTGATCTCTGTGCAGTGCTCGTGTTCTTTCCAGCGTTGTCTGCCCATTTCCGTTAAATCTGTGCTTATGCCCTTATGATGTTTCATTCTGTATGTGTGTGTGTGTGGAACCTGTATCCCAAAAATATGACAATGCTGAGTGTTGGCCCCTGTTAGTTAATGTTGTCGCCCATTTCCTTTTATGCCTTCATGTGTTGTTTATGGAAATGGAAAAGCTGAGAGTGCAAATTTTGACCTCCTAATTTATGGTTGGTCTTGCCCCCTTCTGCTCAAATTAGTCTGCTATTAGTATAAGAAAAATGATTGTACATTGTAGCCCGATCGAAATAAATTCCAAGTCAAAGTCAACTGAGGAAGTTCAGTTATCCTGAACATCTATTGTTGATCCAACCGAGAGTCATAGTTTCTTATTTTTCCATTGAATTCAATTGTCCTGGATCTTGGGGAATGGATTCTACAATCTGTGAAGCTTTGATCGAGTTAGAAAATTCCAGTTTCTTCTCAGGTGACTCACTAATAGCAAATCCGTAAGAATAGAGCATCGGTCGAATGTGCCAAAATGCTGTACTTTAGTTTCTACTACTGAACTTTAGCTTCTGTGAGTGTGAATTATTCAGAATACCAGGTATGAACAGTCGATGGCTGGTAGTGGAAACCTGTGGTGCATGCCAAGTCGTCACTAGCTAAGCTAACAACTCGTTGGGGATGAGCAGGCACTCTGTTCACTTATACGGAGTAATAGTTAGTATGTATATGTGGCTCGAATTTCTATTTCTGAAAGCTGGAGGAAGTAGCGCTCCTGCCCATTGTTGGTCCTGCCTTGCTAGCTTTCATGTGTTGTTTATGGCGTGGGAAAAACTAGAGAATGCAAATATTGACGACCAAAGTTGGAGAAAATTTTGACGACCTAGGCTGGTAGTGGAAACCTGCGGGACATGCCAAGTCGCCACTCTGTCCAACGATTCGTTTGGGAAGGTCAAGAACATACAGAGCTGCCGACACAGGAGAAACTTCAGTGATCATGACCACCGATTCTTTACCCAACAGACAGTGAGGAATTCTAATCAGTTCAATGGTCCTGAGCATTGGATTCTAGAAACTGTGTGTTTCTTCTCAGGTCACTTCCAAATAGCAAATCCTTAAGAACAATGCATCAATTTGAATCTGAATGTGCCTAAACGTTGTACATTAGCTTCTACCGAACATTAGCTTATGTGACTGAAATATTCAAGACGCATGCCAGTTATGAACATTGAGTGGCTGGTACTGAAAACATGTTGGGTAATCACTCGGCAACTATTCTTTAGTGAGGGGCAGAAACATGGCGGAGCTACCGACAACGTAGATGCACTGAGGCCAGAGGGGCAGGATGCCAATAAAATCGTGTGTCAGAAAATTAGCAATTCAGTTTATAAAAGTTCAGATGCATCCAAATCTGCTGTAAAATAATACTACTTTGAAATTTGAAATCTATGAAACCACAAACAGATAGTGCAATAAGAATTGCTCCGAAGATGATGTTCTGCAAAGATTGAAAAATAAGTGAAAGATCCTTTGGTTTCTCCTACTCAATTAGATGTACAAACGCTTCCAAGACCAAAGAGTCATGATGCATCTTCCTGAATCCTGATCACGCAACTCAATAACCTTCTTATTAGATTTTGAGATCCTCGAGCAATTCATCAAGCTCCACCTCATCAGACGGATCCAGATCAATGCCTCCGATCCCCATGACAATCTCATCAATGTCGACGCCGACACTGACGCCGTCACTCATGAGGCCGTCCTGCTGCGGCTTATCGCTGCTGCCCTTCTCGTAGATCTTCTTGACGAGCACCGCGTCCGGCAAGCAATGGCTCTGCCCGTAGTTCTCGAAGTCCTGGCCGTTTGCATTGGCGCCGCGGAGGTCGTACCCGAGGGCGCGGTCGCCGGGGGTCAGGAGGTGGCCGAGGTGCGTCCTCACCGTCACAATGGCGTCGTTCCTGCCCAGCTCGGACGCCCGTGCCACCTGCACGTAGGCCGTCCGGTACCCGAGCCTGGTGGCCGTGGTCTCGCCGGCTGCCGGCGAGGGGTCGACGTCCAGCACGACGTACTCCACAAGCTGGCGGCTAGTGAGCACTGGCTCGAACCTCCACCGGTCGTACTCCTTCATGCCGAGGTGCACGACGCGGTGGGTGGTGGCGTCGAGCAGCGCCAGCGTGTCGGCGACCTTCACGCAGAGCACCAGCGGCCCCAGCCCGCCGAGCGAGCGCGACGCATCCCTGGGGAGGAAGACGAGGTCGTCGCGGCACACCGGGCAGAGCTCCACCGAGAAGGCGTGCCGGTAGTTGTACGAGTTGCTCTTGGTGTCGTGCGACACCAGCTGCTTCGCCGTGCCCGCGCGCGCCGGCGCGAGGGAGGCGATGAGGGCCACGAGGCATGCGGCGCTGGACCGGGACGCGAAGAAGAAGTCGAGCCCGCCGGCGGTGGCGTCGATGCGGAGCGCCGAGCTGGCGGCGCCGAGGCTGGCCAGCCGCTGCTCGAGGTGGAGCAGCGTGCGGCGGTGCGACGCGCGCTGACGCAGCTGCACGACGGCGCACCACTGGTCCGGGTCGGCCCTGGCACGCCCACAGGCGTCGCAGAGGCGGTCGTGGACGGTGAACTCGATGGCGTGATCCTGCTCTAGCGCGACGCCGCGGAGGACCTCGCGGCGGAGGCGGAGGCGCAGCTTCAGGCGCTTGGAGTGAGGCTCAGTGAAGACGAACTCGGCGGCGGTGAGGGAGAGGCCGAGGCGCGGGAGCGGGCGCTGCACGCGGCGGAGGAGCAGCTGCAGGAGCTCGGGCGACTCAGGCGCGGCGCGCGTCCAGCGCCGCGGGGGTTCGAGGTAGGAGGTGCACGACGGGCAGTACACCACGGCGGCGTGGCGAGGCGCCCCTTCCGTGACGTCGACGCGCGAACGGAGGCAGCGCGCGCACGTGTTGGCCGCGTTGGGCGGCATAGGGACGCCGCACGCGCAGCAGAGCGTCGTGCAAGCGCCGGCGGCGGTTTGCGACGGGGGAGGGAGGAACAGCGTGTCGCCGGCCGGCAGATGGGGCGACGCCATTGCGATCGAAGGTGTGACGGTGACCGGATCGATGGCGGCAAGTGTATCTGCCGACGATTAGGGTTAGGATTTGTGAAGTCGACGGTCTGGACCCGTTAGGCCAATACTTTGATGGTCCAATAGCTAAGTTTAGAAGACAGAAAAGGCTTCCGGGCCCATTTAAAACAACACCAGCATCAGCTTTAAAGCCATCTCAGGCCCGGATAATAAAGCACGAGCTTTAAAGTACAATATGGCACTAAGAAAGCCCATCAACAAAGCACACACACTCGTTTTTTTTAGAGACACACTCATTTTTTTGTGTGTATATGTAGCTCATCACCTATTTAAGGAAATAACCACATAAGACTATATCATTGGCCAGCTTGGACTTTAGACCAATCTTTCCCCATTTTCTTAGAAACACAGTATAGTACAGACGAATCACAACACACACACATACACGCACCTCTATAAATACATCATACCCTTATCAGAACTTCCGAGAGATTTGGTCGGTGGATCGTTGGGATTGACAAGGCCTTCACAAGCGACGTTGTCTCCACTAAAGAATACTCCACCTTTATGAGACACATAGGTGTTAAACCTGTGATTTAAACTCTGATGGTCTAGGTACAACCACCCTTCTAGCTATTCAACCACATGTAGTTCTCCAATCTCCCCCATCAGATGTGGTACATATGGCGCGAAAAAATGATACAAATGCAATACATGTATTGTTAGTGTTGTACTTTTCTCATGATTTTTAATGACGCAAGTATGTTCTCGGTCGTCTAGACATGTAATCGTCTGAGTGCTGGGTGAATAGGATGTTTTGCTAGCTAACTTGGGGCGTGTTTGGTAGGTTGCGCGGGATGTGTTGCCAGCTAATTTGGGGTGTGTTTGGTAGCTGCACGAGGTCCAGTCAGGTCCTAGGGAGATGAAAACTGTTGACTGGATACCTGGAAACCCTCGGTGTTACAGTCCGCACATGATTTAAAGCACCTTGTGTCTGATCTGCTAGGAACTGCCGATTCATTTGTTTTCGTGGAGACTGGTTCGTTCTCTCCTCCACTAATACAACTTTGCACTTGAGGTAATATATGGGTGCTTTCGCCCACTCTCCATAAGCCCTTCTTATTAGCACAACCATGATCCGATTTAAACAAGTCTACACGCAAAAGATACACATCCTTGTTATGATTCGGTTCTGTCAATCGGGTCCGAGTTTCACTAACTATAAATCTTCAATTTCATGTTCATGTTTAGAGATTTTTTGAGTGAATTTCATCAAATTAATCGGGTCCGAGTTTCACTAACTATAAATCTTCAATTTCATGTTCATGTTAGAGATTTTTTGAGTGAATTTCATCAAATTAATCGGGTCCGAGTAATTCATATATTGTTGTCAATACTATGATATCAATCTTATTAGCTCTTATATCATCATGTCACATATTTGTATTTTTTAAAATTACAAATAATTGTTTAAGTAAACATTAATGAATAAGTAAAAATATTATTGAATTTAAATAAGAATATAACAATTATACTTCTTTGTATTTTTCTATTTAATATAGAATAATTAATATCTTTAAACCCGTAAATCGGAATTCGACAAATAATATATCTAAAATGATCAGAAAAATGAGAGGAATCCAAATATTATATCCATATCAACTAAACACTAACCCTCCATTTTTGAATTAGCTATTTGGTGGTTGCTTCAGAAAATCCCCCTTTTTGCGCTTGGAAAATAAAAAATGCCTTTTTGGTGCGATGAAAAGGAAACCTTGTATTGGATATTTGATAAAATAGCATATTGTGAACCTAAAAATAATTTTATAAAAAACATGAGCATTGGATCATGTACCTGTAGTTCATATATGATCCACTTCCTGTCGATTCGGCAGGAATTTGTCTTTTTCACCAGAGGTGGACGGAAAGGTTTCAGATCCCCTGTTGGGACATTGTCCATATAAGGTGCTCTATTATTTTTTTAAAATATGGTGGTAACATTTTGAATTATTCATTTGGTGGTTGGTTCACAAAACCGTCCGTTTTTTTGTGCTCGAAAAATGGAAAATGGCTTTTTGGTGCGACGAAAAGAAAAACTTCCTATTACATATTGTTCGTCATCCCATGATGCACATGTATGCATAATATGGGCACATTATCACAAATTATGCTATAACATTGGTTATTTGACCCGAATGCCAAGAAACCTTAAATAAGATAGGTCATTTTCTGAAGGTTTTTTTAGACATAATCAATATGCCAGGTTTGAATTTTTTTCTTGTAACTATGTCACGTAATATGACACCATGCGAAGGTTTCGCATTTTTTGATCGTTTTTTAATTTTTATGCCCGTTTTAAACTATCGTCAAACTTTGTCGAACGACGGGCATGAAGATTCTTAGCTCAGAGCTAAGCCTCGCTAAACTTGCATTGCATCTTTGATAAAATAGAATATTGTGAACATAAAAATGATTTTTGTAAAAAAACATGAGCATCAGATCATGTACATGTAGTTCATATCTGACCCACTTCCTATCGATTCGGCAGGAATTTGTCTTTTTCACCATGGGTGGACGAAAAGGTTTAAAATACTCCTGTTGGGACATTGTCCATATAAGGTGGTCTAGTATTTTTGTAAAATGTGGTGGTAGCATTTTTAATTCGCCATTTGGTGGTTGCTTCACAAAACCGTCCCTTTTTTGTGCTCGGAAAATGGAAAATGGCTTTTTGGTGCGACAAAAAGGAAAACTCCCCCCTGCAATATTGTTCGCCACCCCATGATGCACATGTATGTATAATATGGGCATATTATCACAAAATATGCGTTGATTCTAGCCATAACATTGGTCATTTGACCCGAAAGCCAAAAAACCTCAAATGAGATAGGTCATTTTGTGAAGGTTTTTTTCCAGACATAATCAATATACCAAGTTTGATATTTTTTCTTGTAACTATGTCATATAATATGATACCACGTGAAGGTTTCGCATTGTTTCGATCGTTTTTGAATTTTTTTATGCCCGTTTTAAACTATCGTCAAACTTTGTCGAACGACGGGCATGAAGATTCTTAGCTCGGGGCCGAGCCTCACTAAACTTGCATTGGATCTTTAATAAAATAGAATATTGTGAACCTAAAAGTAATTTTTGTAAAAAAACACGAGCATCGGATCATGTACCTGTAGTTCATATCTGACTCACTCCCTGCCGATTTGGCAGGAATTTTTCTTTTTCATCAGGGGTGGACGGAAAGGTTTAAGATCCCCTTTTGGGATATTATCCATATAAGATAGTCTAGTATTTTTGTAAAATATGGTGGTAGCATTTTGAATTAGCCATTTGGTGGTTGCTTCAGAAAACCGTCCGTTTTTTATGCTCGGAAAATGAAAATGGCTTTTTAATATGACGAAAAGGAAAACTTCCTCCTACAACATTGTTTGCCATTCCATGATGCACATGTATGCACAATATGGGCACATTATCACAAAATATGCCTTGATTCTAGACATAACATTGGTCATTTGACCCGAAAGCCAAGAAATCTCGAATGAGATAGGTCATTTTGTGAAGGTTTTTTTCATATATAATCAATACACCAAGTTTGATATTTTTCCTTGTAACTATGTCATATAATATGGCACCACGCAAAGGTTTCGTATTGTTTCGATCGTTTTTGAATTTTTTATGCCCGTTTTAAACTATATATAATATTTTATGTTTAATTTTTATTTACAAATGTATACCATTTGAGTGTAGATAGATAGGTCTTATTTTTCTGCAAATTTTGATATATTATTTGTATTTTTCTGAATTAGAATGTTTTAATTATGATTTTTTAAAGTTTAATGAGGTAAAAGAAAAAATAGCAACGCTGAGGGCAGCCGTCGACGTCGTAGCATAGGATATGCCGAAGGCAATTATACGTCGATGGCTGCTTGGCGGGGCTGGTCTGGACGATGGCTACGCCGACGGCCCCGACGTTTGGCCGTCGGCGTAGCTTCCTATTCCTGTAGTGATTTGAATTTCCTTTCATTAGTAACTTCATCTTGCCGTTTTACACAACTCTGATGTATGTTTTCATTCAGTGTCACAGACGAGTAGATCAATAATACTACCGTTTAAGGTGTTTATGTGTGCGGTAAAGGTCACCATATCTAGATAGGAGGCGAAAGTAAACATCGGTTCATATGCAACTCCGACAACCAATCATCAGGTCGACTTTAGTTTCAGTGATGCAATGGATCCTGCCAAATGGAGTGCAGAATATGACCCACATTGCGTTTTAGACGGGACACTGCCTCTAAAGCCTATCCCCGGAGCGCAAAATTTGGTGCAGCCTACCAAACATGGCCTTATGGACCGATCAGGTCCACCAATCCAACCACTTTAGGGTGTGTTTGGTTCTAGAACCGGAGGGGATGGAATGGAATGATTCCACTCCAACGTCACGAGACGGTTTCGACCCCATGTTCGGTTCAGATAAAATCGAGGAATAAAATGATTCTCGTTTTTGTTTGGTTGGAAAAATCAAAGAGCAGAACGTATAACTAAAACACTGCTAAATATTCTATTGATTTGAGCCTAAACTTAATCCTCTATCAAAATCGGAAATTGCAGGTCAAAATCGGACAAAATCATCACTGTTGGGTGCTCCTCGGCCACCACGCTTGCTCCCTGCACCGCCGCCTTGCTCCGCCTACACCGCCGCCGCCGGCTGCGCTCCTGCCCGTCCCCTCTCTGCCCCTCCGCCCGGCTCCTCCGCCGCTCCCTGCCCCTCCTCTGCCGCTCCTCCCGGCTCCTCCCCCGCCACTCCCTGTCCTACGGCCTCCATGCCTGCCCTGCACAGTTTCCTCCTCCGCCGCTCCCTGTCCCGTGGCCACCATGCATGCCCTGCACCGCCGTCTCCGTCTGCACCGCCCCACGGCCGCCATGCCTCCCCGCCCGGCCCCTCCTCTGTCGCTCCCGCCCGGCTCGGGTCGAGGTTGATGATAGGAACATGATTAGGGGCTCGGGGTCAAGGTTGACGATTCGGTTTTGTTTTTTATCGATGGTTAGCGACACGTTTCCGCGATCTGGCCGAATCGATCGCACCAGTGCATCCCGCATAGTAGACGGATATTTCGTTCTGGAAAACTATTCGGTTCCGTTCCTCGGATCAAACCGAACCGAGAAATAGGTGCTAGATGCGGGACGGACTGGTTTCATTCCACCAAATTCTAGAACCGAACACACAGTTAAGTCAGCTTCCCGCAGTACTGCATGTGCATCTCGAGCAGATTGTATCGGCAAGAAGCGAGGCGGATCTACGCTGACCGTAGCTAGGCCCGGTCGTCACGGTTGCTCTGCGCCCTCGTTGCTGCTCCGCACCTCCTGAAGCAACCAACGCGTTTGATCAAGCTTCAGCTGCACTCGTATCGAGAGGACCAGAACAGAGAAGACTTGCGTCATTTTCTTCATGAGATCAACACTATGGCAACTTCGTCTTATATTCCCACGGTACAATGAGCTGCAAGCAGTACTAGCTACTCACAAATAAACCGTACAAGGGCCAAACTTGTCCACCACGTTCCGTGTTTCATCCGAGAAGAGGGAAATGCATGAGGGGAAGGACATCTACTAGTTTGGTCCCCTAAATAAATGGAGCAGGCAAAGGAGACATAAGACGTGCAAAGTCCAGATGCCAACAGGGAGTGTAGTACTAGCCAATTCAAGGTCAAGTCAAGATCTGTACTTTACTTTGAATGGAGAATAAACTTGCATGCTTAATCATCAGTCAAGCTCAAGTCAAGGAAACTTTTTTTTTACCTTTTTTGCATGATACTTTTATTTTTTATTAGGGCTTAGTTGCGTTTGCTTATAATTAGTTTTGCATGGTACTTTCATTTCCTAAGACTATGTTACATAAAATGACATTGTGTGCACGTTTTCCATTTTTTTTGAATTATGCATGAAGTTATTGAATTGTGCTCAAAACAGTGGGCATGATTGTCCTTAGCCAAATGTTGCATATTGTGGAACTGTTAGTGTATGTATATCTGTGATGAAATGACCTCCTGTTAGCTACTCCCTTCGTTCAGAAATATAAGACACTTTAGCTCTATGAAATGAATATATCTAGACGCCTCCTGAGTCCGAGATCACCTCCCCTTTACGATTCCAGCAAGCAGCGGTGTTGATCACTGCTTCCTCGACCTGTGGTCGCCCTGCCACCGCTCGCGTCTGCACCGACGAGGAACCCTGCATCCGCATCCCCAACTCGTCCTTTGTCCCGCATTGTTGTCCTTTATCCAGCGCCGTTGGCCGCTCTAGCACACCAGCAGCTCCAGCCAATGTCCACCAGCCGGCGACCATATGTCGTGCTCTCTTGCTGCAAGGTTTCCAATGCCTCAGCATGCTGGCCTTGCTCTTTTGTGATGTTGGTCGATCGACAGCCACAAGCTACAGCTACAGGTTGCTTGTCCTTTGTTTTGCCTTCTATAATAATCTTTTGTCTTATGTCCTAGTGTATGTGATGTAAAGATGGTGTGGAAGTCGTGTAGTGATGATGCTATGGTGACAAGTGAAGATGGCGTGGTGGTGTTGATATCTCGGCTACTTAGGCTTTGTGAGATGGTGATGTTGTTCAAGACCAATAACTCTTGATGGACAAGAATACCAAGTTATACGATGACCACCGCCAAGTTCTTTGATGCCGACCCATCGACAAGATCTCTGATCGCCCGCGTGTGCCATAAAACGCTAAGACCTTCTCGTCCACAAGACCATATCAACGCCGCATTTGAAGATCTTCACGGAACCGAAGATCCTGATGCCGGATTCAAAGAACGATCCCTCCTTGGCAGCAAAGATCTTCGACCCCAAGACCTTCGAACCGAAATGTGTGGCACCATCCCGATGCCCCATTTTGATAAATGCCATATAAAACTCGCATATTAAATCATTGATGCTTGCGTACATGTCTTGTGGTTTGGGTTAAATGGCGGTTCATCTATTAATTAAATATGGAGTTGATGCGAGACACGAGAAGTCTTTGGGTTGCTTGACATTGTTTCTCAGGAAAGAATTCTTCTCCTGCTACCTATTTTTGCATTTATATTCTTTACTTCCTTCTTTGTCTACCGCTATTTTTTATTGTCGATGCTTCAGATTGCGTACCATTATGATTCTGCGCAGCCTATATTGCCTTGGTTATCCTATTATGTGTTGTTTGAGTAGATATGGTGGACTTGCGAGTCATAGTGCATGTTTAGATCCGTTGCATGCTCTTATACAGGTGGATCTAATTGGTTTCTGATGCTACTAGTTAATTAAATTTACTGTGGTTGTGGGTTGTAACTAATGATAAGGCATCAATATCACCTTTGCAAACTGCTTGTGTCGTCCTAAGACCCATCGTTCTAAACATTTGTTCTGAAACTATCACGCTAACTAAACATGAGAATAATTCAGAATTCCCCTTCAACTACCGGTCCTATTCGTATATCTAGGGTGTCACAAAATTGGTTTTTCCATTTGGTGCATATGCATAATATGTTTTTGGACATGGTGATGAAATGATTGATATTTTGGTGGACTGCCTTGACATTGTATACATAAAATTGCGGTACGTTCGTTATCGAATGCTGAAGGTGGTGTTCACTCCCGCTGGGCTCTGTCTCCACCCAAAGCCGTGGTCGCAAACGCTATGCCACCTGGAGAATCAGATGTATCTCTTGTGTAGGTAAAACATACTAGGTTATGAGCGTAGTTATGAGACAGTTCTTGATGATATATCTGGATGGCACACAAAATCCTTTTATTTTTGAAGTGTTACTTGAACTGTTGAACATGCGTTTGGGTATAGTTGTGCATCCCTGCAGGGTAAATCTCTTCACAAAGTCGTGTCCGCATGTGGGACGTGGAGGTATTATTCGATGGCAAAGGGCACATGTACCTCCACCACTCCTGGGATGTTCTCCTACATGCATTCCCTAGAGGTCGGGCACATCCTCGTCTTTAACTTCGATGACCACGACATTCTCATCGTCAAGAGCTTCTATGGGACCATGTGACGCCGATACTACCACACCCACTGGCGGAGCTACGTTGAAGCCGACCTGGGCCACGGCCCGCTCAGGATTTAGTCAATCATTTGCTATTCTTACTGGGCCGGCCCAAAATGGCTTCTGTTTTTGGAAAAAATTGATGCTTTTGTGCAGTTTGGCCCGCCCAGAAATTACACTGTAGCTCCGCCACTGACCACACCGACGACGAGGGCAAGGACTAGGCGAAGATGAGTCGAAGACGCTAGGGTTTAGCCTAGATATAGGCCCTATGTCCGTTCCAATAAAGGTTTCCAGCCTGTGCGATATGTCCTTGTATACTAGTGTGGCACCTAAGTGAAAACGCTAGAATCCTCGTGTGTCTGTCCTTACGTTTTCTAGGCCTAGTACACACCTAAAACCTAAAACTTCTTCTCATTCTTTTCCCACTTTGGCACCCTTACGTCAAACATCAACTAGTCAGTCTCAAATCTTTATCGGCGGCTAGCTAACTACAAACGTACGTCCCAGCATTGACAGCAGTAGAGCAACTCGGTGTTGCATTGCTCCTTATAAACATCCCGTAGATCTTCCTAGTGTGATCATTCGATGGCCATGGTCATCTCCCCCTTCTCCTCCTCCTGCTTCTCTTCCCCTTAGTTGCTGCTCAATGGCCAGTGTGCGGCAATAGCGGCAACTACACATCGAACAGCACCTACCTAGCCAACCTCCAGCTCCTCTCGTCCACCCTCCCCAAGAAGGCCACATCCGATGCCACCCAGCTCTTCGCCACCGACGCCATAGGCCATGCGCCTGACAACATCTACGCACTCACGCTCTGCCATGGCGACACCACCGCCGACTTCTGCGAGGGCTGCGTGGCTACCGCCTTCCAGGACGGCCAGCAGCTCTGCGCGTACAATAAGGACGCCACCTTGTACTACGACGACTGCATGCTCAGGTACTCCAACCACAATTTCCTAGCCACCACCACTACCGGCGATCAGAATTGGGCCATCGTCAGCAACAGCCAGAACTTCCCAACCAGCACCCATTCCTTTAGACTCGTCTTGTTCACACTTGTCAACAGCACGGCCCAACCGGCGGCGAACAACTCGACGAGGTTCATGACGTCACGCTTAGACGTCGGCTCTTTCCCGACGCTCTACAGCCTTATGCAGTGCACGCCCGACCTGACCGCCGCCGACTGCGCCGCCTGTTTCCAGAGCGTGTCACAGCTGATGTTCCAGTACCTCGACGGACCGCGAGGTGGCCGAGTCCTCGGGACATGGTGTAGCATGAGGTACGAGATGTACCCATTCTTCCATGGGGAACCTATGCTGCGTATCATCAAGTTGGCCGATCAGGTTCCGGCCATCAACAACGCTTCTTCAGGGTCTACCCCAGTTACCGTGTATGGCCCGCAGTCGGTGCCACCAGCAGCTGGGGCGCCACCTCCGGACCCGCTGGTACAAACGACCGTCAAGAAGCATGGTATGTAAAGTCCTCATCCTTCAGACTTCAGAGTTCAGACGACACTTCACAGTATTCTTTTTCGTGGCTGAACCTAGTTCCTCCACATAGGTAATCTCCCTCTTACTAGGAAAACGAACACGTAGAGATATCTTTGGTACTCCCTCCTTTTCAAAATAGACATCGGAGATTTATCTAGCTAGATTCACATGTATATATACACTAAAAAATGTCAATCAAACTGAAAAATTCAAGTACTTCTTAATAAAAAAATAAAATAAATATCTTCTTCCTTCCAAATTTGTTTTCTCAAAAGACAACTTTTTTTCTCTCGATTTTGCCGGGTCATTACACCCCAGTTCCATAAATGATTATCATGGAGGGAGTAAAAACACGTCGATAACTTTTAATCAGTATTATAGTCAGCTTCTTAATTTGAACTCGTGGGAGTTTTATACTAGTAGACCCTAAGCTCGGGACTAGACGAATACAATAAAAAATTATAAGCATTAAATTAAGTCAATCAAAAAGAGATGAATGTTTCATAGATAATAGGAAATTTTCATAAGAAATGCTAACACGGCTCAAAGGTCAAGGAAATAGGTAAAGTAGGGCCAACTCATGCTAAATTGTGGTGTGGTAGAGTGAGATGGTCCACAACCAACAAGTTGTCGTGATTTTACCCTCCGGCTTGGCCTTGTATTTAGAATCGAGTACATGTACATCAACTGATATGTCATTGTTCCTCTAACTGAATAAATTCCTTTTTTATTTTCAGTATGAGAACTGAGAACCATATATGAATTTGTTTTTCTTACTAGGACGCAACTCAAGCAAGAGGACGGTGCGGATTATTGCTGTGGCCGCTCCATTACTGTTGATACTTATGTGTTTTATCTGTTCTGTCATATGGTTAAGAAGACGAAGAAAAGGTGTTGTTACCCGATTCATCCATGACAACGTTCCTCTACAGAAAAACTACAATTTATTTTTGAAGTCTGTCATTAGGTTCGAGCCCCAAATTAACGATGTATATTTGTGTGTCATCTCTCTCAATTTAGGAAAGGTAGAGTTGCATCATGAAGCTGCGGCGAATAGGCCAGAAGAAGACGCACTGGTTTGGAGATTGGAAGAGAAGAGGTCAGAGTTCACTCTCTATGACTTCTCAGAAATATTGCATGCTACAAGCAACTTCTCCCAGGAAAACCTACTTGGGAAAGGTGGTTTTGGGCCTGTCTACAAGGTGAATGCATTGTCTTGAAAAGATTCTGTCAAATGTTCATCACGGTTAGCTTAAATAAATCTGACGTTTAGCTGGCCACTGAATAAGAGGCCAGGGTATGGCCCCTTTTACAAAAATAAAGATGTGCACTGAACAATACATTCATGTGTGCCAGCCTGAAACACATTCTTATATATTTAAAATAGCATTACAGAAGCCTATTCTCTTTAAGGAATTGTCCTATGATGTGCCTAATTTTCTAAGCTAACCTGAAAATAATTTATATAGGTTCAAATATACTAAAATGGAAGTTATGGTGTCATTCATCTTGTGCTTGCAACCTACCGGCAAAAGATCGAAGTGACACATCGAAGTGACACTCCTTTTCTGCTCTATCATCGATGTTTCAGATTTACCAAAAGATACAAACATGAACTTGATAAACATATGCATAGATAAAAGTATAGTTATATAATTGTCTCAACCAAATAGGATTAACAAAATCAACCTCAAAATGTGCAGTAAATGAGAAAAAAATAGAAACTTTTCATAAACTTTTTTATTCCATCCCATTCGACAACAGAAAAGTATGAAGAAAATAGATGCAATGCAGAGGAAATATGAAAGCTATGTCTCGTACATGTGATGATGCATATAGCTAGTCTTTTTCCCATGGATGGCATGTAATATTTGTTCCGGTTTTTCAGTATTACTGAATAATGCCCCGAGTTGTGTTTTGTTCATACTCCCAGGGACAATTACTAGATGGAATGGAGATTGCAGTTAAAAGGCTTGCCTCACATTCAGGACAAGGCTTCACAGAATTCAAAAATGAAATTGAACTTATTGCAAAACTACAACACAATAATCTGGTCAAGCTAATGGGATGCTGCATTCAGGGAGAGGAAAAACTATTGGTGTACGAATATTTGCCGAATAAGAGCTTGGACTTCTTTATATTTGGTATGCATAATGTTGGTTAGCCATATTTATATTAATTTTCTTCAATACTATAGAATGCTCTCTGTAATTTGCAGATGGAAACAGAACAACTATGATTGATTGGAATAAAAGACGTGTGATAATCGAAGGGATAGCTCAAGGTCTTCTTTATCTCCACAAGCACTCTCGACTGCGCATTATACATAGAGACCTTAAGGCCAGCAACATTCTCTTGGACCAAGATATGAATCCTAAAATTTCTGATTTTGGCCTAGCAAAAATTTTCAGCTCTAATGATACTGAAGGAAGCACAAAGAGGGTCGTCGGAACATAGTAAGCATATCTTTCTAATTAGTAGATCACAACATAGTTAGTGCCTATAATACCATTAATTAGTTGATCAATCAAATTGTAAGTTTTGATATAATACATTCCATGTACTTGTCACTCATTTCAGTGGTTATATGTCTCCCGAGTATGCTTCTAAAGGCATTTACTCAATCAAATCTGACGTGTTCAGCTTCGGCGTGTTACTTCTTGAGATCCTTAGCGGGAAAAAGAATTCTGATTTTCATCAGTATGGAGACTTCCTTAACCTCCTTGGCTACGTGAGCATTTTCTGAGCTCTCGCATACAAGTGTTTTATTTTGTAGACTGAAGTGATTTTCGTCATGAACATGCATTAATTCCTACTTTTTGTAGACATGGCAGCTCTGGGGAGGAGGAAAATGGCTTGAGCTCCTAGAATCATCAATTTCCAAGGAGATCCATGCAGATGAGGCTAGGCGGTACATTAACATCGCACTAATGTGCGTCCAGGAGAGTGCAGATGATCGACCCACCATGTCAGACGTCGTTGCAATGTTAAACAGTGACAGCGTTATTCTACCAGAGCCTAATCATCCTGCATACTTCAACCTAAGGGTATCCAAGGAACACGAATCAACGAGTGTTGATGTCCCATGCAGCTATAATGATGTAACCATCACCGCGGAGCCAGATGGCCGATAGTTAATCCCTTCGATCGATCAGTTGTAACTGAAAGACCTAGCAATTGGCAGTGGCGGAGCTTGAAAAAGATTCATGGGCAGGCCAGGCTATAACAAAAACAAAAATAAGTGGGGATTTTTTTTCAAGGAGCCATTTTCATTCAGATTTAGCAAATAAGGTTCATCGAGTTACAGTACCGGCCACACACACAACTCCTAGTAACACAACTAACTACTCCTCTCCCTGACCGGCTAGCTGTGCTTTGCTACCATGCCTGAACCTTGCGTCCTTCCTGTCGAATGTTCTGGCATTAAGTTCTAGCCAAATTTTGGGCAGTCCAGCGATTGCAGTGGTTGACACGTCATTTCTCTTTGGATGACGATTACTGGGAGAGAACCAGTGAACCACCATTCTCTGACTGTCTCATACGGAAGAGGCACACTAACAGACACTCCTTTTCCTTGGCAGAAACTGAACCAGAGATCTCTTGAGAAAAGGCACTGAACTAGTATATGATCGATAGTTTCCGTGGCCTCATGGCAGAGAAAAATAAATAAATGGGGAAAACGAAGAACAAATTCAAAATTCTTTGAACAATAGATGCTATAAATTGCTAATTAAGAATTTGGGAAAGAAATAAGATTACCAGGGCAGGGTAATTGGAGAAGAGAAGGGGGTCGATTCGGACGCAACGTCTGCTGCTAGCACCGTGCCTGCGCAATACCCTCTGGCCGATCTCCGGCTGCCGACGGCGACGCGGCGCTGCTATGCCTCCTCTGCTCCACCGATTCCCCAAATTCCCACTCTTTTTAGTCCAAATTCTAAACCTAGTGAGGAGCCTCCATGTACATGCCTTTCTGTCGAGAAAGCAGAGAGGAACTGAGCGGAAAAGCATTTCTAAAGTTAACTTCATGTAAAATAGTCCTATCTATCCTTTCTTTTGCTTTGAGATTGGTGTATCTATTTACTAATTTCTCTAGAGGTAGGTTGGTTCGATACGTTTCCGTCAGTCAAGATTACGCTTTCCCACCGACGCCACCCCGAGTGAAGGATTCGAATCGAAAAAAGAAAAAAGAAAGGTCCGCCCGACCCGGTCTTGGTTCTCTTGGCCGGAGGGGACCTGGAGGGCCTATCTTCTACTTCCAGTCCCGATCCAAATCCCAGGAGAGCACCACCTCACCTACTCGATGTACTCCCCTGGTTCTCCTACACCACGCGGCCACGCGCCCCTGCATCCGACGGCGGCGCCAGGCGGGATCCTTACTTCTTCCATGGCGCCTTGGTGCTCCTCCACGCGCCCCACAGCTGCGCCAGGGAGGCCGTTGTGGCGACGCTGAGGATCGAGGAGAAGAGAACCAACCAGGGGTGCTCCTGGCGGTGGGGGAAGGGAATCGAGCTGTGCTCGGGGTCACGTTGCGTGGTGCTCGCGATGGGGAAGGACTTCGCCGCCATGGGCATCCAGGACTCCGTTAGGACTGTTTGTCGTCGACACATCGGGCGCCAAGGGATGGCTTGCCGTGGATGCGGTACTACGCTGAATTGCTGCCTCAAGAATTGACTTCTCGTGCTGCGCGCTCCATGTCTCTAGCGATCTAATTTTGTCTATGAAGATTGAGATCTTGAGATGGTGGTTTTTATTTTGACTGGTCAACGTGCAGATGATACCCTTACCTTGCTCACGAACAAGAGTAGTATGTTCAGAAAAAGGAATACGTTAAGGCCTACCTTGCTCACGAACGAGAGTATATACTATGGACAGTGTTACGCGTGCCCGGGATGTAAATTTTTCATCCCCGGGTCCCAGCTGAGTTTAGACGGTCAGATTCCTTCTCGTCGGTTTATCCCTTTTCAACAAAAAGTCCAGCTTTTGCTATAATAAATTCACCTTTTGTTATATACTGTAAAAAATGGTTTAGTTCAGAAAATAAAACAGACATACTAGACCTCGCCGGCGACCTTGTAGCAAAAATTTGTATTAATATAGCATATCCGACCTTGTCGAAGATTCGCCGGAGACTTCTACAGGTAGACCTCACCGAAGACCGTGTAGCAAAAACTTTATGCTATTGTAGCAAAATTTCAAAACGGTGGTAGTAAAAATAGTTAGCAACTGTAGCAAAAAACCCGACTTCGTCGGAGATATCGTAGGTGGTTTTGTAGAAAAAAATTTAGCTTATGTAGTAAAACCGACCTTGTCGCGGACTTTCGTCAAAAATTGATGTAGCACATACTCTGCACTATTATAGCAAAAATATAGAAGAAAAATAGCAAAAAAATGCTACTATTGTAGCATCGCCCTGTAGCACTATAGCAAAATCCGCCGACGAGGTTGTACCATCCGCATAGCATCATCAAACGCCTTAGGTAGCATCTTTATTCACTTCTCGTAGCCGTCCGGGACAACGCTCGTAGCATTGACAACAAGGGAGTTGGCCAACAACATCACCATGGCTGCAGCGAGCCAGAAGCGTCTGCCTCAGGTGAGCGCGCAAGGGGAGGTCCTCCATGGAGGACAGCAGCGCGGAACGCAGACATCCTGGTGCGCGCGAGCTGCAGGCGTGCCTCCGTCACCTTGTGTGCACGACCGTGCAGCATGGCGGCCCAGCGGCGCAGAGGCGCAACGAGCCGGCGGTCTGTGGTGGCGCGACAGCGGCCAGGCAGCAGCCGCAACACGATGATGTAGGCGGCGGTTGCGAGCGGCCCAGCGTGCGGAGGCGCAACAAGCCGGCGGCGTGCGGTGGCACGACGGTGCGTTGCGACAGCGTGGTGCTGCAGGCGCGCGGCAGCAGCCCGACATCGCGGAGGCGGCAATGCTGCAGACATCAGTTGCGACGGCGTACAGAGGTAGGAGACGAGGAGGAAGGAGATAAGGTTAGGGGTGGGCCCGCTACCCTTTTACCACGACGCGGTCCGCTGTTAGCTATGTGTGGAGGCCCAGATGTTGCGACGCGGAAGGAGCTGACCCGGGGGATCGAATCTTCGATCCCCGGGGGAACAGGATCATCTCCCATATACTAAGATGCGGCCTTGCTATTTCGGGCATTTGCCAACCGTCGCGCTGTACTAGGCATATATACCGTGTCGTTAGCTGAATTCGTCTATCTGGCACTTTTTGCAGTGTTTTCTGTTGTATCTGCCCGCTTTGTAGAAATGTTGTCTCGCACTATGTTGAGGGGAAACTTGCAAGTCGAGGTCCACGACGGCACACCATGAATAGTCGTGCCAATGCTATAGCCGCTAGATCTAGATCCGGCTGCGCGAGTGAAGCTCGACAAGATGTGCCATCAAAAATGCAACCAACTAATCGTCTCTATGTAGTTCACATGCAACTTTTTATCACACAAATAACGCGTTTGGTTCAGTTATGCAAACGTGAACGCTAACGGAATCGATTCACGGGTGGTAATGGTAATGAAATGAGAAATATACAAATCCGTTTGGTAACAAACTGGTAACGGAATGAGAAAAATAGGAAAAGAAGACAGCCGGAAAGAGGAGAAGAAGGGGGTTCAGAACAGAGCAATTCCTCAAGCTTGAGGGGAACCATGGCCGAGGGGATCCATGGCGCCAGCAGCTCCTCCCGTTCGGCCGCCTCTCCTTGTGTGCCCTCACGTGGTGCCGTTGGGGTGAAGTAGATGTAGGAGGGTGTGGCCCTGGCTCACACGGCTCGATAGTATGATCTGTTATCGAACGGGTGTGATCAGTAACAATTTCCTGAAGTGGTGGATTTGATTACAGAAAACTTGTTTACGCATAAACTAAACTAAACATATTTTAATGGTATCTAACACAGTAATCAGGCTAAAATATTTTGGTTAAGTTAAATTGTACAAATTCACATCATGCAGAATATCTTTATAAAATATTACCTAATTTATTCTTAATAAGAATTAGTAAGAAAATTGTAAAAGCATAGATATTAGCCAAAACACAACATTAATTCTTTTTCTAAATCTTTTTTCTCCATCTTTCCTACATTTTTTATAACTTCTGGATCTATTTGATGTGTATAACCTCCGTCTAATAGCTTGATGGAACTTTGACATGCATATGCACTAAACAAAATTATGAACCGTGGCAACGCACGGGTATTCAGCTAGTTTGTTTAGTTTTTTAGCCTGCAGATGGGTGACGTCATGCTGACATCACTAATTGAAACAGATTGAAAAATTATTGAAACATTGAAACATGTTGTGAAGACTACAAAAATATTTCATAAGTTTTAAAAATAAAAGATTAAAACATTCCATGAACAGTACAAAATATTTCATAAGTTATAAAAATATTTCAGTTTTTCTGGACAGCAAATGGATGACAACATGCTGACATCAGTACTGCTTCATATAAAGTTAACTTTAAAAAATCCTTGTTCGTATACTACAAGGCAGCATACACGAAGCAGCAGTGCGTGCTAGTGGGCCAGGCCAAAAATGAATAGGGATTAATTATTATTTTGCAGAAACCCTCGGCGGGCTATGGCCCAGTTTAGGGCCCACATAATTCCACCGATGGCAATTAGACTCCATGTGAGTTGTACACTAATCGCCTACTACTCCTTTTGTTCGCTAATGTAAGATATTATATTTTTTCTGAAACACATGTATATAGACATGTTTTAGTGTGTAGGTTTACTCATTTTAAAATATATCTAGTCTACTTTGAAATATATAAAATATCTTATATTAATAAAGTATATCATATATACTTTAAATAATTCTAAATTAGTTCAAAGCATAAATAATCCAAACAAAAGCATACATACCAAGTAAGCTAGTTGAGAGCCACTTAAGGCCTCCTTTGATACTAGTATATTTGTGGGGACTCAAGGGGATAATTCCCACCAAATACCTAATCCCCATCTATGTCTAAAAACATGTTTGATTTTAGAGTATTGAGTTAGTTTAATCCATGTTTATCCCTAATTTTTCTTATGTTCTAGTGTATTTTTCCAATATTTAATACACTATCCATATCTAGTTAGGGGCGGAGCCCAACAAGCCTACAATAATTGAAAAAAGACTCAGCATATTTTAACTACTATTCCCCTTTTGTTTTCACTAATAATGTACAAGAATATGGTATACACGTTTTTTTTGGGTGCTACTTACCATCTAAAAAGGCTCGGTGCATCAGGTTAGGCCAGGACAAGTCCGCTGCATTTGTCTCAAACTCTCGATTGTAGGCACGTCGTACACCCGACCGTCCGGGGACGCCTAACCCAAATCAAACTCCTTTGCCTGACTTGACGAGCAGCCTGAATCCGACGTGGGACTCCGATCACGGCGAGCAGCCCGAATCCGACGTGGGAATCAGATACTGACTCCGACGTGCTCTAACCACTGCCGTCTGTCCCTCGGACCACTGCCCACTGTCTTAGCCTTCTAAAAGCATGTCTAGTAGAACCCTTAAATCCTCATTTAACCGTTTTTTTTTACAGTTTTGGAGCGAAAAATCTCGTAGGCTTGAACCCCTTTAACCCTTAAACCGTCAAAAATATTTAAGGGTCCAACCCTCAAACCCCATCCTAACCTCTAAAAGTAAGGGTTGGAGAGGGTCCAACCCTCAAACCCCACCCCAGCCCTCAAACCCCACTGTAAACTTGGCGGGAGGGAATTTTCAGCCCGTCCCCAACCTCCCGCCCGCCCGCGCGACCTCCGTGCTGTCGCCGAGCTCCCGCCGCGCCGCCCTTGCCTCCGCGCTGCCGCACCGCCCCGCCTCCACGCGGAGCTCCCGTCGCACCGCCCTTGCCTCCGTGCCGCCGCGCCCGTGGAGGAGGCCGAGCACGCGCGCCTCCACGTCGCCCGTGCCCGTGGAGGAGGCCGAGCACGCGCGCCTCCGCGTCGCCCGCGCCCGTGGAGGTGGCCGAGCCCCCGCGCCTCCGCGTCGACCTCTGCTGCCCGTCCCCTGACCAAGCGCCCGGGCCCGCGTGTCGCCGCCCCGCCCTCGTACCCGCCGGCCCCCGCACTCGAGCCCGTCGCCCCAGCCCGCCACGCCACCTCCGTACCCGCCTCCCACGCCTGTCCGAGCTCGCGCTCGTGCCCGCACAGCCGCCCCTGCCAGCCTCGCCGCCTCCGCCCCCGCGCGCGCACAAGAGGTAAGATTTTCTTACCTTTTTCTTTATTTCTTAGGATTTAATTTCTTGGATTTATATGCAAAAATTTGAGGGTTGTGGCAAAGACTAGAACCCTCAAACCCTCAAAAGAATTTGAGGGTTCTAGTCTTTGCCCCCTGTTTATCACAGCTCACAAGTGCTAAAATTGTCAATTCTCAACCCTTAAACTTTTGAGGGTTTAAGGGTTCTACTAGTGATGATCTAACCAGGTCAGGCGCCCAAATTTAAGGCAATTTCTAACTGATGATGTAAGTAAATTACTCCCCAAAATTTTGATAGCTAATTTTTTTTTTGCGAATGCAAATTTTGATAGCTAATTGACCTCAAATTCTCAGTTCTACAATTCCAACTCTTACTGTATCTCGGTAATTTCTCCCTATTTTACTCTTGCAAAAGTTGTGACTAGTGGACGCATATTGAATTGTTATGAGAATAATGGCTATAGTTCGTGTAGAGAATACATATATGTAATTACTAATTAATCGTAGAAAAAATTTGAAGTCTCGTGTGAAACATGTGTTTACTATTCATACGTTCACCGCCTACTACCAACCCTGATGGCCGCCGATGTTCCCCGACTTGAGTACTTCCTCCGATCCAAATTAATTGATTTGAGTTTATCTAGATTCGGATGTATGGATCGGAGTGAGTACTAAGATCGGTCGACCTCACTTCTATTGTTGCAAGTAATTGCCATGACACTGACAGTTCACTTTTTTTAAAGAAAAGCCTCAATGACGAGAGATTGAGTGATGATATTATTTGTTATGTGGAGAAAAAGTAAATGTTCGGGTATATAAATTCACTTCTAGCTTTGATGAATCGAATGTACAAAAAGGTAATGTGTAAAATTTAGCTACTTAATTGCTATCATTTGGTCACTATTCTACTATGTTTGACTAAAAAAATTAAGTCTATCTTTCGATCTCACACATGGGGGGAAATTGAGCCCTTAGTTGTTTGAGGATGTATTTTGAAATTGGAAACATATGCCATATTTTGGTGTTAATTGTCCTTTAATTATTTTTTGCAGGTAATATTGTTTTTCTATTTTTAGTTATTTGTATTTATACATTGTCTACTATTACGTTCTATAATACTCCATTCGTTCCAAAATATAAGAAATTTTAGGTTTTGTGAAAGTAATGTATCTAGACGTATTTTAGTGTGTAGGTTCAGAGTGAACCTCACCGAACCTACACGCTGAAAGATGTCTAGATACATTCGTTTTATAAAAGATAAAATATCTTATATTTTGAAATGGAGGGAGTATATATTAAACGTTATGAAACACACTTTTATATAGTAGTTTGCCGCCTAAAAAATTTATACCATATTGAGGTGGTGCATCAGGGTGCCTCGAGCTCCAGCTCCGCCCGTGCTACCATGTACGCCTCCCGATGGCCTCAGCCTCGAGGTGCTTTGGAGCCGCACGGTCCTCTCGCGCCTCACGTGTAGCATGCCCGCGTCTAGCGACGCATCTCACTACAGTCGTTTCCATGGAGCCATACATTTTAAATGTCATAGGCCCACACCGTGTACCTCGCCAACTGGTAGGTGACTAGCCAGATCTCGGCCACCCACGTACACCACTGCCACTGCTGAACGTCGTGGTAGTTTTCGTGCGGTTACGGTGGAGAGGGAAGGTCTACGGCAGGTGGACCTCTATAGTGTTGCACAACTTCGAATCGTGATGCGGATGGGTGATACGTCGGAAACGTATCTATAATTTTTGATGTTCCATGCTTGTTTAGTATCTACTTTGCTTTGCTTTGTCTATACTTTGAGGTGATTTTATATGTTTTCTGGAACTAACCTATTAACAAGTTGCCACAGTGCCAGTTGCCCGTTTTCTTCTGTTTTTGGTTCCAGAAAGACAGAAAATCAATATTCTCGGAATTGGACGGGGGAAAAGCCAAAGTCAACATTTTACCGTGGGCGACACGAAGTCCAGAGGAGAGACGGAGAGGCGCCACAGGGCGGCCAGACCCCCCTGGGCATGGCCAAGCCTGGCCCGCGCCTAGGGAGGTTGTGGGCCCTCTGGCCGCGTCCCAGCCTCGCCTCTTCGCTTATAAGAAGCCTCCGATGCAGAAACCCTAGGCACCCGATTAAAACTCCATGAAACCGTCTGTAGCCGCCGCCACCATCATCCCTAGATCGGGGGGGGGGATCTGAAGTTCTTCCTGGCACCCTGCCAGAGGGGAGATCATCCCGGAGGCCTTCTTCTCTGGTATGATACGTGAGTAGTTCCACCTTGGACTACGGGTTCATGCAGTAGCTAGATGGTTGTATCTCCTCCTTATGCTTTCATGTATAGATCTTGTGAGCTCCATTCATGATCAATATTTAATCTATTTGTAATCATGCATGTTGTGTTTGTGGGGATCCGATGGATATTGAGATTACTATGTCAGATTGATTAATGGTTTGTCTATATGATTCTATCATGTCTGTGTTGTTTGTGATCTTGCATGCTCTCTGTTGTCAGTAGCTATCTTGGCCAAATAGTTGCTAGTGACTCCAAGAGGAGGTATTTATGCTTGATAATGGGTTCATGCCTCTAGTTTCCAAGGGAAGTGACATAAATCTCTTCGGTTGTAGATGTGCTATTGCCACTAGGGAGAAAACAATGGTCTCTTGTTCATGGAGCAAGTGGATTGTTCACCTTACACACTTTTCTTAAAGCAGTTGTCTGTTGCTTGCAACTTAATACTAGAGGGGGTACAAATGATATCTGAAGGTAGACTTTTAACCATAGATGCAGTTGGATGGCGGTCTATGTATATTGTTGTATTTCCCAATCAAATCTTATAGGATCTTTTTGTCTAGTATTGCATTGTTATGCCTTGCTCAGTTCCTGTCAATTGCCTTGCTGTAATTTGTTCACCTTTCATGCCATGTTGTTTATCTAAGGAGAACACCTCTAGTGAACTATGGACCCCGGTCCAGATTTACCATTGATACATCTTCCACTATTTACTTGCTGCAAACCACCATTATCTTCCACACCATACAGTTAATCCTTTGTTACATCAAACCGGTGATCTTGACAATCTCACTGATTCGTTGGGGCAAAGTCTTGAGTTTGTGTTGTGCAGGTTTCCACGTTGCCTGCAACACCTTTGAGATGTTTCCTTCCTCCTACTGGTTCGATAACCTCGGTTTCTTACTGAGGGAAAACTTGATGTTGTGCTCATCATACCTTGCTCTTGGGGTTTCCAACGAAGCGTCCCGTGACAAGTACTGGGCGCCATCAATCCTTTTTCTGGCGCCGTTGCCGGGGACATATATAGAACAACTTCAACCTTTTCCTCCCCGTCAAGCACCAACAAGTTTTCTGGCGCCGTTGCCGGGGAGGCTAAGGACGTATTCACAAGGGGAGTCCTCCATTTCCTTTCTTTTTACTTTGTTTTTAGTTTTCTTAGTTTCTTTTGCTTGGTTTTGTTTGCCTCTTGTTTTCAAAAACTCCAAAAAAATAGTCTAGTTTGGTTTGCTTTCTTTATTCAAAGACACAAAAAAATTAGTTCCCGTTCTAGTTACCACCTTTCTCTAGCTCACCATGTTGTTCCCCAAGTTCGCCCTGAACGATCTTGCAATAGATAGTGGCTCCATAATTGGGAAAGATAATATTGAAGAGTTCTTTAATCATGTTAGCAAGCATGAGGATATTGAGGATAGATCTATAGCAGAACTTGCTCCTAATTATGAGATTGCTGCAGCTTCTTTAATTCATATGTTGGAGGCTAGGTTTGTTAGCCTTAACCCCATGATACAAATTTTGTTCCTAAAACTAAAAGAAGAAAAGAATGCTGAAAAGAGAGAATTCATTCTTGAAACCTTACTAAAAGAGTTCCATGATGTTGCTAGGGAATCCAAAAAGGTCTTTAAGCGTTTCAATATGCTAGGCTCATGTGTAGATGTTGTGGGTACATCAGATAAAACCAAACCTAGAGAGGAATTCAAGATACCCATACCCTTTAAGCTTGTTGGAATGCATGAGGCCTTTGAAAAGAATTTTGATTGGATTGCTCCTGAAAATCTTTTTGATGAAAGTAGTAAACCAAAGAGAAATGAGAAGGGATCCTCCAAAACTAATTTGTTACAGCATTACCTTCCACACCATACAGTTAATCCTTTGTTACAGCAAACCGGTGAGCTTGACAACCTCACTAATTCGTTGGGGCAAAGTCTTGAGTTTGTGTTGTGCAGGTTTTCATGTTGCTTGCAACACCTTTGAGACGTTTCCTTCCTCCTACTGGTTCGATAACCTCGGTTTCTTACTCAGGGAAAACTTGCTGCTGTGCTCATCATACCTTGCTCTTGGGGTTTCCAACGAAGCGTCCCGTGACAAGTACTGGGCGCCATCAAGCCTTTTTCTGGCGCCGTTGCCGGGGACATATATAGAACAACTTCAACCTTTTCCTCTCCGTCAAGCACAACAAGTTTTCTGGCGCCGTTGCCGGGGAGGCTAAGGACGTCTTCACAAGGGGAGTCCTCCACTTCGTTTCTCTTTACTTTATTTTTAGTTTGCTTAGTTTCTTTTGCTTGGTTTTGTTTGCCTCTTGTTTTCAAAAACTCCAAAAATTTAGTCTAGTTTGTTTTGCTTTCTTTATTCAAAAACACAAAAAAATTAGTTCCCGCTCTAGTTACCACCTTGCTCTAGCTCACCATGTTGTTCCCCAAGTTCGCCCTGAAGGATCTTGCAATAGATAGTGGCTCCATAATTGGGAAAGACAATATTGAAGAATTCTTTAATCATGTTAGCAAGCATGAGGATATTGAGGATAGATCTATAGAAGAACTTTCTCCTAATTATGAGATTGCTGCACCTTCTTTAGTTCATATGTTGGAGGCTAGGTTTGTTAGCCTTAACCTCATCATATAAATTTTGTTCCTAAAACTAAAAGAAGAAAAGAATGCTGAAAAGAGAGAATTCATTCTTGAAACCTTACTAAAAGAGTTCCATGATATTGCTAGGGAAGCCAAAAAGGTATTTAAGCGTTTCAATATGCTAGGCTCATGTGTAGATGTTGTGGGTACTTAGAAAACCAAACCTAGAGAGGAATTCAAGATACCCATACCCTTTAAGCTTGTTGAAATGTATGAGGCCTTTGAAAAGAATTTTGATTGGATTGCTCCTGAAAATCTTTTTGATGAAAGTAGTAAACCAAAGAGAAATGAGAAGGGATCCTCCAAAAATCATTTGTTACAGCATTACCTTCCACACCATACAGTTAATCCTTTGTTACAGCAAACCGGTGAGCTTGACAACCTCACTGATTCGTTGGGGCAAAGTCTTGATTTTGTGTTGTCCAGGTTTCCACGTTGCTTGCAACACCTTTGAGACGTTTCCTTCCTCCTATTGGTTCGATAACCTAGGTTTCTTACTCAGGAAAAACTTGCAGCTGTGCTCATCATACCTTGCTCTTGGGGTTTCGAACGAAGCGTCCCATGACAAGTATTCGGTGCCTCAATGGGCTACAGGGATCAAAAGAAAGAAGATCCAGCCATCGAGGTGGGGGGAGGTCGAAATTGGCTGGCGCTGGAATGGAAGGTGGGTGGTGGGGACAGACGATTATTGCTTCTCGATGTGTGAGTAAAAATTGGAGCTGAGTTGGCTGACTCCCAAGAACTTTAGTTCTCTAAACCCAATAGGGGTTCGGGTAGGTATGGTTTACAGGAGAAAACAAAGATTTTTATCCTCTAACTATTTTTAGTACTTGGCTAGAGATGCTCTAAGATTCCAATGTTGGCGATCACATTTGATCATCACATCCACGGAACGCAATGCTGCCGGAAATAGAGCATCTCCAACAGGTGTGCTATTTTAGGCACCACTTTATCGTTTTTGGGAACCACCTTTTATGTTATTGGGCACCAAATTGTCGCTGTCATTTCACATGCCAAAAAAGACGGCACCCAGCCAGCAACATATTCTCATGTACATAAAATAGGGCACCACAAACATGTTTTCTCCACATACATGCAATAGAAAAGATCAAACACTTCACAAATAAATATTACACAAATAGTTCGTAATTATTATTACAACACAAACTATTGGTTTTGTTGAAAATATAAGAAATAATCCATATGATTTAATCCGAATAATAAACTAATAAATCATGATCATACAAACGGTACAAGAACCAATTATGTAGATTAGCAAAGTAGATGAACAGATTACATCTATAGGAGATAAACCTATCACATCTACACCAAACGCTAGAACAAAGAACTCTAGCATAATCCGAAAGAGAGAGATCGAGATCACATAGAATGTAGTTACGACAGTAGCAGCAGTAGAGCTGTCGCCCATGTTGAGGTTGCTGAAGAGGTCGCTGACGTCCGGAAAGAAGTCGTCGTTTGGGAACTCGTCATCAGACGACGTCGTGGTTGCCAGTAGTTGCGCTTGAGCGCTCTCCAAAAACCTGATCGCCCCTCACCCATACAGGTTCACGGGAGGCCAGGTTACGGAGGCCTACTATCCTGATTTGTGGTGCACGCCTCAAGCTGGGATGGGGAAGACGAAAGCGGCGGCGCAAGGTTCTGTAGGTAGGCGCATGTGTGGATTGATTTGTCACCGATTAGGTTTAGCGCATACGCTTATATAGTGCAGGTCAGGGAGATCGTGGGGCTCAGCCCACGTCCGAGTCGGTAACAATCCATGTCCATAATAACTGGAAACGACTGTAATTAACGCGTCCGTTAATGACTCATAATTAGTATTCCCAACCAGCAAAATAAAGCTCGAATTGGCGAGATTCCCGCAGCGCGCGCACGTCGTGACGAGACGAGGCGTGGCGAGACGAGGCAGGCGTCGTCAGAGGAGGAGTGCGCAAGGGCTTCTCTCCTTGTCACACGTTAGTGAGTGGTGCAACACTCTACTATATAAGGTGGTCCAACTCCCCTTCAACTAGCAATGTGGGACTAAACTTTGTTGGAAATATGCCCTAGAGGAAATCATGTATGATGAGATTTCCCATTGTATTTATAAAGATATTAAGTAGTCCTTGTATAAACATCTGATGTGTATTATTGAATATGTGATTCGGTTGTGGAACAATGCATTCATGTTGTTTGTACTAAATATCCTTGGTCATTGAGGTTGTGCTGGACACACAACTCAGACCAATGTGAAAGTTGGCTTGATGACTCGGTTCCACTTGTCATGAGCATGGAGATGCTATTCCAACTTACACAGATTCGGCTAAAGTGTTTAGCAAGTCGGATTGACCCATATTGAGGTACAACGAACAAGTTGTCATTTGCATATCTCAATCAATGTAATCCTTTGACCTGAGGTTATTGCATAGTCCGAGTTGAGGATCACCGACTTAGGTTCTGTCAAACGCTGATCCGTAACTTGGCAGTTATAAAGGCAGGGTTCGGGTCGACTGAGAATCAAGCTGCGTGATGTGAATAACCAAGATGGGATTTTGCCCCTCCTCTTGGACCTCTCGTGAGATATGATTCGGAAAGCATGGACATGCACGACTCGGTTAAGTGTTAACCGAGGCGGCCGACTAAGAGTTAGTCGGGTGAATCACTTATCTCGGATCGAGAAGAGAGTCGGACTATTTAAGGGATGACATATATTCACCTATAGTCTGACAAGGTATATCGTGAGGCAAAAGGGACTCGGACGTAAGTCGCGTTGGAAAGGCAAGTCGTCATGACTCTTTGGTACTTGTGAGTCGGCACGTTCTGCTAGGAGAAGCTACCGACTGATCGATTGAGAGTCGGACTCCAATCGTGTCCAAGTAGCCATGAGCCTGTGGGGTCACACACTTAAGAGCGGGAGCAAGTTCGAATTGGATCTGAACCTGTAATCTGGTTGGGTTGGACCTGAACCGGATTAGGACTGAGTTAGTGAGTTGGACTCACAGTGACTAGTGTTATATGGGATTTAGTGAATGGGTCGCGCGAACAGAGCCCACGTTCACTCCCTATATATAGTGGAGCACCGTAACCCAGAAGGTTTAATCATTGTTCGGTTAGGTCATTCCATGTGTTGGAAACCCTAGCTCCACAGCAGTCCTACCGTCGATACGAACCTAGCAGTTCGCCGCCGGTGCTCCTCCTTGTACGTGTGTATACCAGCAGAGGTGCTGTGCGATCAGCACCAGGACGATCGGATCGTGAGGACTGCACTGCACCAACTGACGCGCTTCATCAGTAATCCGCAACTGCGCGTCTAGTGGTAAACATCGTGGCCTTCTACTTCAGCTAGATCTTGGGATCACCACGTTAGAGGGGAAATTTTTTGTTTTATCTCCGCGTGGCCCAACAAACTTTAGCACCACTAGCATAGCCATATGCTGCCATACACAAGTGGGCCAAAGAGAACTTCAGAATTTGTCTTATGGGCCAACAGCCCAATATACACCAAATTCCAACAATCCCCCACAAAATCTCATTGGAACATCACATTACTTTTCCTTCCAAAACATTTTTTATATACCGGTATGTAGTGGAGACTGTTAAGTTGAACTTCCACGTTAAACTTCATGCTACACTAGCTAGCAACTTTAATAGTGGACTATGCCTTGAACTACAAGTTTTCTGCGCGCTAGTTTCACACAAAATCTAGACCGGTACATTGCTGCTGTCGGCTTCCCCGCGGTTTGGAGCTTATGCGTCATACTCCAGGGCCTTTCATGAGTTTATTAGAGAGAACCCAACTCTCACGGACTGTGACGTTTGACAGTCAGACTCATATATGTGTGTTCCTCAAGAGATGTTCTACAGGACAACATCTCCGCTTATAAAAGCCACTTGGAACACATTAAGATAAATATCAACCTGCCATGCAGATTAAGAGAGTATTGCATTTTTATGGAGATGTAAATATAATATGGGGATACTCTCCTCTCAGCTGACCAACAACTTGTCTCCCAACCCTAATTCACGGGATCTCCGATCACATAGAGTGGGTTGCCAATTGGATCAACTCATAACATGGGTCTTAAACCCATCTCCCTCGATGCATTATCTATCACATTGTGTGATAAACCCTTTGTGAAGGGATCTGCCAGGTTCTTAGATGTTTGGATAAATCCAACGCAATAACTCTGGAGTTTCTAATATTCCTGACATATTTCAATCTCCTCTTCACATGCCTTGATGACTTCATATTATCCTTAGAACTGTTTACTTTGATGATAACAGTTTGATTATCACAGTTCATCGGGATGGCGGGTATTGGTTTTTCAACCATAGGTAAGTACATCAAGAGCTCACGAAGCCACTCCGCTTCAACAGTGGCTGTGTCTAATGCGGTGAGTTCTGCTTCCATTGTTGACCTCGTTAAGATGGTCTGCTTGCAAGACTTCTAGGAAACAGCGCCACCACCAAGTGTAAACAAATAACCACTTGTGGCCTTAATCTCATCAGCATCAGATATCCAGTTTGAATCACTATAACCCTCAAGTACCCATGGATACCCAGTATAGTGAATACCATAACTCGTAGTGCCTTTCAAATAGCGCAAAACTCTTTCAAAAGCATGCAAATGATCATCTCCGGATTTGACACAAATCGACTCAGTTTGCTTACAGCAAAGGAGATGCCAGGTCTTGTAGCGCTGGCTAAATACATGAGCGAGCCAACAATTTGAGAATATCTCAATTGATCTTTAGTAGTCCTTAGATTCTTTCGAAGTAGCACACTCGGATCATAAGGAGTTGGAGAAAACTTGCAGTCTCTATACCCGAAGCGACTCAATATATTTTCCACATAGTTAGACCGAAGCAATGTAATCCCGCCATTTTCATCCTTTAGTATCTTGATGTTTAATATTACATCAGCCACTCCCAAGTCCTTCATCTCAAAGCAGCGAGATAGGAACTGTTTGACCTCCTCGGTAACAGCGAGGTTGGTCCCGAATATCAATATTTCATCGACATAGAGACACATAATAACTCCCTCGCCCCCACCATAGCGATAGTACACACATTTGTCAGCTTCGTTTACAACAAAGCTTTCAGTAGTTAAAGTTCTTTCAAACTTCTCGTGCCACTGCTTAGGAGATTGCTTAAGACCATATAAAGACTTCACTAACTTACTGATGACCCACAAATGTAGGGGATCGCAACAGTCTTCGCGGGTAGTATTACCCAATTTATTGATTCGACACAAGGGGAGCCAAAGAATACTTGCAAGCCTTAACAACTGAGTTGTTAGTTCAGCTGCACCTGGAAATAGTTCTTGCTCACATAAGTTTATCAGTAGCAACAGTTTGGTAGTATCAACAGCAAAGCAACAACAGTAACAGTGAACAGTGAACAGTGAACAAGAGCAATAGTAATAGTAACGGTAACAGTAGGATTCGAGTGCGGTAGGCATAGGGATGGATGAACGGGCGTTGCATGGACGAGTCTAAACATGTAACTTCAAGATCTAGGGCATTGTAGATAAATAATAACAAGCATCCAAGTACTAAATAATCCTAGGCATGTGCTCCAAATATAGTCATACGTGCTCGCAATGAGAACTTGCACAACATCTTCTGTCCAGCCAGCCCGTGGCAGCGGGGCCTCTAGGGAACTATTGGAAATTAAGGTGCTCCTTTTAATAGAGCACCGGAGCAAAGCATTAACACTCTATGAACACATGTGATCATCACACCACAGCCATCCCCTCCGGTTGTCCCAATTGTTGTCACTTTGGGGCCTTTGGATCCGGACAATGATATGTGTACACAACTTGCAGATAAAATCACAAACAATACTATCATAATGATTTAATAATAATTTCAGATCTGAGATCATGGCACTCGGGCCCTAGTAACAAGCATTAAGCACAACAAGTTGCAACAAAGTCAAATAGCACAAGAGATACTAGGCACTATGCCCTAATAATCTTATGCGATTACATGATAGAACTCACCAATCCCTACCATCCCCAAGCCTACAGCGGGGGATTACTCACTCATGGATGAGGGAAACATCGGTGGTTGATGGAGATGCGTTGGTGATGACGATGGCGATGATCCTCTCCAAATTCCCCGTTCCGGCAGGGTGCCAGAACGGAGTTTCTGGACCCGAATCTTGGTTTCTGGTGGCGGCAGCGGAGCAGAACTTTTTCTGGAAAACTATCGAACCCCCCCTGAGTTTTTAGGTCAGAAGGCAACTTATAGGCGTAGAGAGAGGCCGAGGGGCTGCCTGGGGCATCCAGACCTCCCCCAGGTGCGGCCAGAGGTGGCCCGCGCCTGGGGTGGGTCTGGGCCCCCCAGGCCCCCTCTCTGTCTCCCCTTCTGGCTCCGTGGATCTTCTGGTGAGAAATAGTGTTTGGCATATTTTCCGGGATTTTTCCTGATAGTTCATTTTCTGCACAAAAACAAGACACCAAAGTAATTCTGCTGAAAACAACATCAGTCCGTGTTAGTTGCATCCAAATCACACAAGTTTAGAGGAAAAACAATAAAGTGTTCGAGAAAGTAAATACGTTTTGGACGTATCAACTCCCCCCAAGCTTAGCTTATTGCTTGTCCTCAAGCAATTCAGTTGAAAACTGAGTGTGATAAAAGAACTTTCACGAACACATTGCTTCATATGATGTATATATATTCTCAACACAGGAGTAGATGCTTAGACAATTCATAGTAAGAGGCATGCAACTAAGTCTACTCAATAGTCATCGCAAGCTATGAAGAGAAACCAACTCAGGAATAATAAGTAGCATGAAACATAAAAATGAGCAACATTGCAATGCTCATAATAAGGTATGATAGAGTGGTATCTCGCTTGCCTTTGTTTGAAGAGCACAATATAAATGCCAAGGAACCTCTGAAGTTCACATGAAGACTAGAGATAAATATATCAGAGATACAAGCATCAAAGTCATGACATAATTAACCAAGTTTTGAGACAAACACAAGAATGACAATATGCTCTCAAGAAGGTGCTCATAGAATAAGTGGTGACTCAACAAGGTTGTGAAAATGGTTTTAAAAGGTTTGAAAGGCTTCCAAATGCTGAAAGGAAGGTACTCATTAGCTTTGCGCTCTCATTGCCCCTATCATAAGCATCTTTATGTGGTTAAGGTGAAAGTGAGGTACACTCTGAATTATATGCTTGACAGACCATATACTAGAAATCCCAAGTCCCTTGAGTGCGAGGGCCACTCCGCATACTACTCAACTTTGGGTCTAGGCAAGTTCTTGTCATTGTAAGTATTTGCGTATCATCGAGAACCGCCAACTGGGTACCCCTTGCACATGGTACAAGAGCTTTCCCATAACCAAAATGACAAGGTAAGCAAACAATGATCATCTTGGCAATCTTTTTATTTACTATATGCATAGTTTTTTATTGAGTATGCTTCATAGATTGCTCACTAAGATGATGCTACAAGTTTCCAACATGATTAGGCATGGCTTAGGCTAGCGGCCCAGGCGTTTCTCTAACACAGAATACAAACTCCATGGACTCACAAGTCCCCCTCTCATTTCGCATCATTAACATCCGCAAACAAAAGAGCAAGGTATCAACTAGATATAAACGTATCTAAAAGGTGTTGAAAGCATTCCCTGTGACAGCACGGTTTTGCTGACTCCCAACATATAATTTGCAAGCATATACCTTTCATGGACTAGTCACATTGGTTCAGGATTATTAAGTGCACAGAATAAAGTGTGCCATCAAGTTCGTGAGAGCTTTACTAATTAACTTTCTCAAAACAGACAAACATTTTATTTTGGAAGAAAACACGGCATATAGAATATGCACTGAAATATCAAATGATGCTAATAGGTTGGTATGGTGGACACAACTGGCAATATTGGTTTTGGGGAGTTGGAAGCACAGGTAGAGCACATACTTAGTGCAAGTGAAGGCTAGCAGTAGAGAGGGAGCGACAGACGAGAGAGCAATAGCTGTCATAATCATGCTTGCAATAAAACATGACTAATTATGGCATGAAAGTGATACAAGAACTCCGAGGCAAAATAAATCATCAAGGCTTATTGACTATTGATTAGTCATGTGCATGCGTGAGCATGTGCCAAGTTGATTCACATGAACATTCAGAGGAGGATACCACAATATCATATCAAAGTATGAATAAAACAATGCAAGCAAACATTCATATGACATGCTACAAACTATTAGCAAGCTGGAGCTAATCACAGACAAGCGAGAACTACTAAGCATCCATAATGACATACACCTTACACAAATAGGATTAGCATGCTCACAATGATGAGTATATGTACAAAAATGAAAACAAATAGAGTTCGTTACTAGCCTCTTACCACTCCTCGAGTTGTCTTAATCTTTATTATTGCTCTTCACTTGTGTGACTTGAATGATTAACATGAAAACCAATATCCACTGAGGACGGCTGAACCCTACAAAGAACTCACAAAAACAAAGAAGAACAACAAATATTTTTGGTGTTTTTGATTTTTTAGAAACAAGCAAACAAAGAAAAACCAAACCGAAGCAAACAAAGCAAAACAAACAAAGCAAAATATTTTTGGATTTTTCTTTTAAGGCAAACCAAAGCAAAGAAACAAACCAAGAGAAACAACGAAAATATTTTTGGTATTTTTGGGCTTTTGCGAAAGAAGCAACAAGAACCAAAAGAAAGCGAAAACAATGGATATACAAAGAACCGACCGAACATGATATATAAATGAGTGTGACGTCGGTATACCTCCCCCCAAGCTTAGGCTTTTGGCCTAAGTGGGGCTCAATCCCATGGTGCCCAAGTACATGCACCTCTGTAGTGTGTCGAGGAAACTCCCTCGTCCTGGTACGAGCTCGAGGCCTCCCCTGTGTAATATGCAGGGTCATATGAGGGCGCTTCCCCCTAATAGTGCCTGTGGAAGTTGAGAGAGCGCAGCTTGTCATCCATCTCCCCCTTCGTGCGTGACCAAGGTCCCTGAGAAATACTGAGCAAAGTGGTTTGGGGTAGAGGGATCTCTCTCTCTTCCCCGTCAGTAAATAGCATTCTATAAACCAAGTTCTCAAGAGTAGAGCTAGAGGTGACAAAGTGGTGCCTTCATGGCAACAAGATCAAGTCTTTGAGGAGCCAAAACTGTATCATGTGGATCAACAGCAATGCCCAAGGCAACAACAATACGAGTAGCAATAATTCCCCCATAAATGGGTCCCCTAGCAGCTAAACGACGAGCAATGAGGGAACCAAGATTATACTTCTCCTCACCGTAGAGCGCATCAGCTAAGAAGGCCAATTGATAGTTGGATATATTACTAGTGTTCTCCCTACCAAGAACACTGGTGGTAATATAGTAGGTGAAGTACCTGATGGCTGGAAGTTGAATGTTCTTTATCTTCCCTCGCTGAGCTCTGCGGTCATCATCATTGGTTATTCCTCGGTATAGTTCCAGCAAATCAGCGGGAAGAGCTATAATCTTCTTTGATGGCCCCTTAGTACCAATTCCCAAGGCTTTGCAAAATTGCTTCAAAGTCATAGAATGAGCCCTGTCATAAAGTCTGAAAGACACAGAAGAATTGAACAAACTATTGGTGAAGGAGAAATTCTCCACAAATGTTTTAGTAAGTGAAGCATATTGTGCACTCTCATCCTGCATGAAACTTGTTAGACCAACCCTCTCAATCAAATCCATGAAATCATTAAGGATCCCAGCAGCTCGCAAGAAAGTTTGACAAGGAAAGGTGGAGGGGTGAGCATCCCCTTCATCTCCCTCGTCACCAAACCGCGGAGTGATAAGATCCTCATTGTATGAGGGTCTGGAGCTGGTAGATGACCTTGGGAGCCTTGTTCTTCTTGGTGCATCACTCTCAAATATATCACCAAATGTGTGGTGGTCCATGACTTCCCTTTGCTGAAATTTTAAACAACCATCAAACCAAGTGATTTCTAAGTTGATAAATGATGAGCAACTATTATAGGAACTTGCTAGAGGACTACACATGCATCAAAATAAAGTTTCTAGGCATAGAACAAGCATGCAAGCTCAAACAACCTGACACCTATAGCAGCAAAATACTCAAGATACAATCTACCAATCACAAATCTAATTGGACAAGTGGAGGAGGCACATACCAAGGAACAAACCCTACAAAAATCAGCACTTGAGATGGGCTGAACAAGGAGATCGAAAATTGCGAGCAAGAACAGCAATAACTCGAGCTTGAGGAAGTTTTCCGGTGTTTTTCGGGAGAGAGAAAGAAGGTGGCTTTGAGGAGGCAGCCAGGAGGGGCCCAGGTGGGCCAGACCCCCCTAGGCGCCACCACTAGGTAGGTCACGCCTACCATGGGTGTGGGGCCTAGTGGTGGCCCCTAGGTCATCTCAGGTGCCACTCTGCCCCTTTTTTCGAGGAAAAATTTATTTTGAATTTTCTGGGATTTTTCAAGAAACTTTATTTTTGGCCAATTTTCAGGGTGTGAAAATTGATTTTCTCGCAGAAACAGTTTTTCAGAAGAAGAAAAAGCAAACCAAAAGCCAAACTACAAGAGCCCTAAGAAACTCAAACAAGCAAACAACTAGCAAAACTAAAGCTAAAGCAAAGACTAGGAAGGAGAAAAGGAAAAAGAAAGCAAGTATAACCACAGTGGAAACATTATTTTGTTCATAAAAATCCTTTTGTTAACAAGGTTGATCAAGTATTGTTACCAAAACAATCTTAAATGAGACAAAACTTTGTACTCCTCTAAGTGATTATGTTACCTCATACTTAATAGCAATGGTCCCAATCATAATAGTTTCAATATTTTCTTGTGGAATGGGACAATATATTTCTCCAACCTTGATGCCTTCAATATTTTCAATAGAATTCAGGCAATAGCTTTTGGCAACCTTCTTGGGGAAATAGACAGTGTTCTCTTTGTCATTAATATTTAATGTTACTTTTCCTTGATTACAATTGATGACAGCTCCTGCAGTATTAAGAAAAGGTCTCCCAAGAATAATGGACATATTATCATCTTCAAGCATTTCAAGCATAACAAAATTAGTTAAGACCATGCAATTATGATCTACTTGAACAGGAACATCCTCACATATACCAATAGGAATAGTAGTTCACTTATCAGCCATTTGCAAAGATACATCAGTTGGTATCAACTTCTCTAGCTGGAGCCTCTTGTAGAGAGAAAAAGGCATAACACTAACTCCAGCTCCCAAATCACATAAATCAGTTCTAACATAATTATTCTTAATGGAGCAAGGAATAGTTGGTATTCCTGGATCACCAAGTTTCTTTGGAACCTTACCATTGAAGGAGTAATTAGCAAGCAAAGTAGAAATCTCCTCATTAGGAATCTTCCTTTTATTAGAGACAATATCCTTCATATACTTTGAATAAGGAGGCAGTTTAATAGCATCAGTCAAAGGAATTTGCAAGAATAAAGGATTCATCCACTCACAAAACTTGTTGTAGTGTTCTTCCTCCTTTGACTTGTGTTTCTTACCTAGAAAAGGCATAGGTTTCTGCACCCAAGGTTCTCTCTCTTTACCATGTTTATTAGAAATAAAATCTTCCTTAGTGTACCTAGTGTTCTTAGTATGCTTCTCAGGTTCTTCATCAACTTCCTCCTTATCAGGAGCATCATTTTCATTATTATTACCACTCTCAGTTTCAGCATCAGAGACAGATATACTATTAGGATCTACAGCAGGTTCAAGTGGTTCCTCAACTTCCTTATGTTTCTTTTTCTTCCTCTTACGAGGACTACCACTATCCTCACCTTGTTGGGAATCCTTCTCTATTCTTTTAGGGTGTCCTTCAGTATATAAAGGATCTTGAGTGGCTGCACCACTCCTAGTTTTAATTCCATAAGCATGTTTATCTCCTGAAGCATTACCTAGCATATCCTTTTGCACCTTAGCAAGTTGATCAAGTTGGGTTTGAACCATTTGAAAGTGTTTACAAAGCATTTTAATATCATTAGAAGTTCTTTCCACAATATCTTTCAACTCATTGATAACTCTAGAGTTTTCCAATAAATGATTCTGAATCTGATTATTAAAATGACCTTGTTTAACAATAAAAATGTCAAGCTCATCTAAGCATTGATCAGGAGGCTTACCATAAGGAATATCACCTTCATCAAAGTGTTGGAGAGAGTTTACCTCAATAGTAGATGAGTGCGGAATTGGCTTACATAATTCTTCTATAGGAGGTAGATTCTTCACATCTTCAACTTTAATACCTTTCTCCTTTAGACACTTTTTAGCTTCCTTCATCACTTCATCATTTAATGCAATAACTCACCTCTTCTTTGTTGTTCGTGTTGGAGCTGGTTCAGGAAAAACTGGTTCAAAAGGAATAGGCTCAGGTGTATTCAGCTCAGCTGAAGTCCAGTCATCATAATTCTTGATTATCTTGTTCATTAATTATTCAGCATCTGTAGGAGTTGTTTTCCTGAAAACACAATCACCAAAGCTATCTAGGTAGGTCCTAGAATCATCAGTTAGTACATTATAATAAATATCAAGCAACTCATTCTTAGGTAATGGACATCCAAGATATGCATGAATCAAGGAACAGAATCTTTTCCATAACTCAGGCAATTTATCTTCTTCTTCCTGTTTAAAATCAAAAAGTCCCTGCAAAGAAGCATGTCTAGCACTGGGAGGAAAATATTTATGGAAGAAAGAAGCAATCAGGGCTATCAATGGAACCAGGAGGTAATCTATTAAAACAAGCCCTAGCTTCTCCTTTTAGTAAAAAAGGGAAGATCTTAGCAACAAAGTACTTGCACATCTTAACATCATCAGAGAACAAAGCACTCATAGTAGAAAGCTCATTCATATGAGCCACAACACTCTCATTTTCAGTACCACAAAAAGGTTCCTTCTTAACAATATCTAAATAAGCTAAATCAAGAGAGAAATCATAATCTTTATCTTTAATATCTATGGGAGAGGTGGTAAACTTAGGATCATAGGACTTCTTGGGTATAATAGTATTCTAGCAAGGAGACTCTTAATAGAACTAGCACCATGTGTGTTTCGGCACTCTTCAACAAATTCATCAGTGATCTCAATGTAACCATCATTAATATCAAAACTCTCACTAGACTCAGGTGAGCTAATAGGTGTAACAGTGTATTCACTAGGAGTTTCGGTATTTCCTAGACTAGCCATAGTAGCATCTAGAAAAGGACCTAATGAACCACTCGCATCAAGCACAGTAGAAGTAACATCATGAGTATCAAAAGCAGTTTCAGATTCAGCAGTAGTAGCAGTGTGTGTAGCAGGAGCATGTGGTGGTGGTGTAACAAGCTTACTTATGACAGATGGTGAATCAAGAGCAGCAGAGGTGTTTAGGACTGTACATCTTCTTGTAGTGGATGGTAAAATAGGAACTTTCCATCACGAGACTTCCCCATGATGAAAGGAGTAGCAGTGAACAATAATAGATCCAATTGAACTTACAAATAAAGCTATGCTCCTCGGCAACAGCGCCAGAAAATAGTCTTGATGACCCACAAGTGTAGGGGATCGCAACAGTCTTCGCGGGTAGTATTACCCAATTTATTGATTCGACACAAGGGGAGCTAGAGAATACTTGCAAGCCTTAACAACCGAGTTGTCAGTTCAGCTGCACCTGGAAATAGTTCTTGCTCACAGAAGTTTATCAGTAGCAACAATTTGGTAGTAGCAACAGCAAAGCAAGAGCAACAGTAACAGTGAACAGTGAATAAGAGAAATAGTAACAGTAACGGTAACAGTAGGATTCGAGTGCGGTAGGCATAGGGATGGATGAACGGGCGTTGCATGGATGAGTCTAAACATGTAACTTCAAGATCTAGGGCATTGCAGATAAATAATAACAAGCATCCAAGTACTAAACAATCCTAGGCATGTGCTCCAAATATAGTCACACGTGCTCGCAATGAGAACTTGCACAACATCTTCTGTCCAGCCAGCCCGTGGCAGCGGTGCCCCTAGGGAACTACTGGAAATTAAGGTGCTCCTTTTAATAGAGCACCGGAGCAAAGCATTAACACTCCGTGAACACATGTGATCCTCACACCATAGCCATCCCCTCCGGTTGTCCCAATTATTGTCACTTTGGGGCCTTTGGATCCGGACAATGATATGTGTACACAACTTGCAGATAAGATCACAAACAATACTATCATAATGATTCAATAATAAGTTCAGATCTGAGATCATGGCACTCGGGCCCTAGTGACAAGCATTAGGCACAACAAGTTGCAACAAAGTCAAATAGCACAAGAGATACTAGGCACTATGCCCTAACAATCTTATTCAATTGCATGATAGAACTCATCCAATCCCTACCATCCCCAAGCCTACAACGGGGGATTACTCACTCATGGATGAGGGAAACATCTGTGGTTGATGGAGATGCGTTGGTCATGACGATGGCGATGATCCTCTCCAAATTCCCCATCCCTGCAGGGTGCCAGAACGGAGTTTCCGGATCCGAATCTTGGTTTCTGATGGCGGCGGCGGAGCGGAACTCTTTCTGGAAAACTATCAACCCCCCCCCCCCCTCCCCAGAATTTTTAGGTCAGAAGACAACTTATAGGCGCAGAGAGAGGCCGAGGGGCTTCCTAGGGTGGCCAGACCTCCCTCAGGCACGACCATAGGTGGCCCGCGCCTGGGGGTGGGTCTGGGCCCCCCAGGCCCCCTCTCTGTCTCCCCTTCTGGCTCCGTGGATCTTCTGGTGAGAAATAGTTTTTGGCATATTTTCCGGTATTTTTCCTGATCGTTTATTTTTGCACAAAAACAAGACACCAAAGTAATTCTGCTGAAAACAGCGTCAGTCCATGTTAGTTGCATCCAAATCACACAAGTTTAGAGGAAAAACAATAGCAAAGTGTTCGAGAAAGTAGATACGTTTTGGATGTATCACTTACACACCTTTCCTTCTTGACCATCTACTACAAATCCATCAGGCTGCTCCATATAAATTTCCTCATCTAGCTCTCCATTTAGAAAAGCTGTCTTAACGTCCATTTGATGAACGAGAAGACCGTGTGAAGCATCCAAGGATAGTAGTACTCGAATAGTGGTCAATCTGGCTACAAGTGAGTTGGTATCGAAGAAGTCTTCACCTTCTCTTTGGATATAACCCTTGGCCACAAGACGTGCCTTGTACTTTTCATTAGCTAAGATGGAGTCCATCTCCCTTCGGACAGCTTCCTTCCAGTAGTCATCATCTTGAGATGCATAGGCTTCTAAGATAGAAGTGGGAGTATCATCCACAAGGTACACAATGAAATCGTCGCCAAATGACTTTGCAGTCCTTTGTCTCTTGATCCTTTTGGGAGCTTCATTGTCATCCTCCACAGGATCATCATGGTGTTCTATCGGCATAGTGGGTTCAGGAATTATAGCAAATTCCTGACTAGATGAACTAGTTATCTCCTGATTTGATGAGCTAGACATACCTTTCATAGGAAAGATGTCCTCAAAGAAAGTCACATCATTCGACTCCATAATTTTACCAACATGCATGTCGGATACCTCAGATTTTACTATCAAAAATCTATAGCCAATGCTATGAAAAGCATATCCCAAAAAAACACAATCAACGGTTTTTGGTCCAAGCTTTCGCTTCTTGGGTATTGGAATATTGACTTTCGCCAAACAACCCCAAGTTCGTAAGTAAGAGAGTTTAAGCCTTTTCTTTTCCCATTCCTCAAATGGAGTCATGGTTTTATCCTTTATAGGAACACGGTTTAGGACATGACACGCATTCATTAGCCTCCCCCCACCATTCCTTGGAAAGACCCGATGTATCTAACATGGCGTTAACCAAATCAGTTAGAGTGCGGTTCTTCCTTTCGGCCACCCCATTTGACTGAGGTGAGTAGGGAGGCGTCCTCTCATGTATAATACCATGTTCCATACAGAATAAATCAAATTCATTTGAAAAGTACTCTCCACCATGATCCATCTTAGCCGCTTGATTTTAAGATCAAGTTGGTTTTCTGCCTCAGCTTTATAGATTTTGAAGTAGTTCAAAGATTCATCTTTAGATTTCAGAAGATAAACATAGGAGTATCTAGTGGAGTCATCAATCAACGTCATAAAGTATCTTTTTCCACCTTTTGTCAACACACCATTCATCTCACAAAGATCTGAATGTATAAGTTCTAGCAGTGCTAAGTTTCTCGGTTCCGCAGTCGTATGAGACTTGCGGGGGTTGCTTTGCTTGCACACAAACTTGGCACCTAGAACCTTTGATAGTGGTAAATTTCGAAATTAAACTCATATTGGCTAGCCGTGTCATGCAACCAAAGTTAATATGACAGACTCGTGAATGCCAAACATTGGACTCATTATCATTGCACACATGATTAATAACTTTAGTACATGAGTCTGACAAAGACAAGCGGAACAGACCTCCGCACTCATAACCCTTTCCAACAAATTGTACATACTTAGAAATTACAACTTTATTAGACTCAAATACCAACTTAAAGCCATCTCGACATAAAAGCGATCCGCTGACAAGATTCTTATTGATGGAGGGAACGTGCTGCATATTCTTCAGCTGTATGGTCTTCCCCGAAGTAAACTTCAGATCTACCGTATCAACACCATTAACAGAAGCACGTGAGCCGTTTTCCATCAGCACGGAAGAAGTCCTTGAGACCTGATAAGAGGAAAACATGGAAATATCAGAACATACATGTGTATTAGCACCAGTGTCTATCCACCAATCAGGAGAATGACATACTGAAAGGATAGTAGATAAAATACTGTACCCAGCATCCTTCATCTCAGTATCACTAATAACAACATTATCGGCATTGCCGCTGTTCCCATGTTGACGCATGTCAAAGCGATTAGGGCAGCTATGAGCCCAATGATTAGGATCACCACAGACGTGGCAAGAGCCTTTCCTCTTATTATTTTTCTTCTTGAAGTTGGTTGAGTGCGTGGCCTTGTTCTTGCCATCGAACTTCCCTTTTCCTTTAGATTTGTTCTTGTTTTTGAACTTGTGGGATTGGAAGTTTTTCTTCTGTACCAAATTGTCACTAGAACCTCCCTCAAATCCTCGAGCAATTTTGTACTTTGCTCTCGCCTTCTCTTCCACATGAAGAGACCCAATGAGATCCGTAACGGAAAACTCTTGTCTCTTATGTTTTAGAGAGGTAGAAAAGTTCCTCGACGAGGGAGGAAGCTTGGAAAAAATTCCATCGGCTACAAACTTGTCCGGTAAGGTACACTTGAACTGCTCAAGTTCTTTGGCAAGTGATTGTATCTCATGAGCTTGCTCAACGACAGAGCGCTCATCAACCATCTTGTAGTCATAAAATTGCTCCATGACATACAACTCAGTGCCAGCATCCGAGACCCCAAACTTGGCCTCGAGCGCTTGCCACGCGTCCTTGCCATTATCAAATGACATATACGGGTCAACAATGTTGTCCCCAAGAACACTGAACAAAGCCGCCATAAACATGGTATCGACTTTCTTAAATGCACTTCCTGCTCAGCAGAAAGATCTTCTTCAGGCTTGCCAAGAGTGGCGCTATAGCAGTTTAGGTTTTCAAACCAGAGAACTGCTCTCTTGCGCCATCTCTTATAGTGCATGCCATCAAAAGGAGGCGGCCTAGTAGCTGCGGCTACACCAGTGGAATTCAGTTGCCTATAATCAGGTTTTTTGATTGTTGAAAATATAAGCAATAATCCATATGATTTAATCCGAATAATAAACTGATAATTCATGATCATACAAACGGTACTAGAACCAATTATACAGATCAGCAAAGTAGATGAACATATTATATCTATAGGATATAAACCTATCACATCTACACCAAACACTAGAACAAAGAACTCTAGCATATTTCAAAAGAGAGAGATCGAGATCACATACGATGTAGTTGCGGCAGTAGCCGTGGCGGTAGCAACAGTAGAGCTTTCACCCATGTTGAGGTTGCTGAAGAGGTCGCTGTGTTGTAGATATGCCCAAGAGGCAATAATAAAGTGGTTATTATCATATCTTCACACTTATGATAAATGTTTACATACCATGCTATAATTGTATTAACCGGAAACATTAATACTTGTGTGATTTGTAAACTAAAATAAGAGTCCCTAGTAAAGCCTCTTGTTAAACTAGCTTGTTGGTTAATATATGATCATGGTTTCCTGATCATGAACATAGAGATGTTATTAACAACAGGATCATATCATTAGGAGAATGATGTGATGGACATACTCCTATAGATAAGCGTAGCATAAAGATCAAGTCATTTCAATAGTTCAATTGCTATATGCTTTCTGATACATAGTAACCTAATTCCTTCGACCATGAGATCATGCATATCACCTTTTCCGGATGGATGCTTTGATGTCATCAAACACCACACCGTAACAGGGTGGCTATAAAGGTGGCATTGAGTGTTTAGAAAGTATTGGTTGAAACACATGGATCAAGAGTGGGATTTGTCCATCCATATGACGGATAGATATACTCTGGGCCCTCTCGGTGAAATTTCATCCAATTAGCTTGCAAGCATGTGACTGGCTCACAAGGGATCACATATCATGGGAACGATAAAAGAGTACTTATCGGTAACGAGGTTGAACTAGGTATGCAGAGATACCGACGATCATAACCTCGGATAAGTAAACTATCGTGAGACAAAGGGAAATTGGTATCGTATGTAAGTGGTTCATTCGATCGCAAAGTAATCGTAGAAATATGTGGGAGCCATATGAATTTCCAGATTCCTCTATTGGTTATTGTTCGGAGAAGTGTCTCGATCATGTCCGCATAATTCACGAACCGTAGGGAGACACACTTAAGGATTCGACGTTGTTTGAGTAGTTATGGTATTATGAGAAAGAGAACGAATGTTGTTCGGAGTCTCGGATGGGATCCGGGATATCACGAGGTGATCCGGAATGGTCCGGAGAATAAGATTCATATAAGGAAAGTCCCGTTTCGGAGTTCGGGAATGATTCCGGTGTTTTCATCGGGAATGTTCTAGAAGGTTCCGGAATGTCCGGCACTCCGGGGGGGAAGGGGTACATGAATGTGTCATTACATATTGGAATGATTGCATCATGTACTAAGTGTTCTTGCTGTTCCAAATAAAGGATTAAATTGAATCCTAAAACAGAAAAGTCAAATGGCCAGTTTGAAAGTCAAACGGCTAAAACAGGAAACTGTGGGAAACAAGCAAGAGGAGGCAAAACCGACTTGGGGGAGGAGTCCCTCCTCTCCAAGCCGGTGCGCCACCCAAGGCCGACTTGGGGAGGGACTCCCTCCCCTTGGCCGCCCCTCCCACCTATAAAAGGAGGGGCAGGGCCTCCTCCTCTAGACACACAAGTTCCTATCCTCTAATCTCCGGTTTAGAGCCGTTTTGGTTTAGAGCTTCTAATTGCACTAGCCTTCGGTTTAGAGCCTTATAATTGGTGTGTCTAATCCCTAGACCACTAATAGCTTTCTCATACTCCACCATACTCGCTTCGGCTTAAGGCGAAGCCCTGCGGGATCTCCCCTCTACTTCCGGTACCACGCCGTTGTGCTGCCGGAATCGCGAGGAGAGTGCTACAACCTCCGCTGCCTGCTGGAACAAGGGAGAGGAAGGTCTTCGTCGAGTACCGAACGTGTGACCGACTACGGAAGCGCTGCCGGAACGCAGCGCCGGAAGGATCGTCTACGCGATCTTGAGATCGGCAAGTGTACGACTACATCACCCACGAGAATCTGCTCTCGTTAACCGCTTTGGAATCTTCGAGGGTGAGTTCCTCTATCGACTCGTTGCTACAATCTAGTAGATAGATCTTGGCTTGTTTGTATGCATGCGGTAGAAATTTTTTGTTTTCCATGCTACGAACCCCTACAGTGGTATCAGAGCCGTGTCTATATGTAGATCTGTTGCACGAGTAGAACACAATGGTCATTGTGGGCATTGATGCTTTTATTGTCGATTGCTTCTTGTGTACTTTGCATCTTGCGGTATGTTGGGATGAAGCGGCCCGGGCTAACCTTACATGAATCGTTCATGAGACTTGCTCCACGCTTGACATGCAACTTGTATTGCATAAGTGGCTTTGCGGGTGCCTGTTTCTCCTAGCATAGTTAAGATCCAATTTACAACGGGTCATTGACAATACTAGTATCAATGTTGTGGTTCTTGTTCGTAAGTTAGAACGACACTTATTGAAAGCCCCAAACCACGTAAAACATGCAAAGAAAATTAGAAGCGTCTAACTTTGTTTTGCAGGGGTGTGCTGTGATGTGATATGGCCATGATTGTGATTATATATGATGTATGCAATGTTCCTTATTGTAAGTCGGCAACCGGCAGGAGCCATATGGTTGTCTTTAATTTCTGTTAAGACCCGCGTGTCTATTCAAAGTAGTTGTAATAGTTGAAGCCGGTGGACGACAACCATGGAGAAGCATCATTGACCTTGATGCAATGTCGGTGATGATGGAGATCATGTTCGTGCTAGAAGATGGAGATCGAAAGCACAAAGAAGAAAGGCCATATCATATCACATATTATGAATTGCATGTGATGTTAATCCTTTATGCATCTTGTATTGCTTAATAGACGACGGTAGCATTATAAGATGATCCCTCATGCACATGAATTTCAAGTCATAAAGTGTTCACCCTTAGTTAGCACCGTTGCTAAAGCTTGTTGTTTCGAAGCACCACGTGATGATCGGGTGTGTTAGATTCTACAAGTATATACAACGTGAGCAAGCCAGATTTGCTCATGCGGAAACTAAGGTTTGATCTTGACGAGCCTAGCATGTACAGACATGGCCTCAGGAACACGGATTACCGAAAGGTAGAGCATGAGTCATATAGTTGATATGATGAACATGTTGATTGTTCGCCATTGAAGCTATATCAACTCTCGTGATGATCGGTTTTGATGTGGTGGATTTGGTTCGTGTGATCACTAAAACAATGTGAGGGATATTGTTTTGAGTGGGAGTTCACCTAGATTAATTTAATTATTAATTAGAACTCAATTTATCATAAACTAAATCAAAGTGAATTTGCATAGTTGTTGTAGTCATTGGCATCCGTTTACCACCTTGCGCTTAGTTATAATTGAGATGATAGAACTATAGAATTCTGGTTAGTTACTTTACGAACTGGTATCATATTGTTTTGAAGTGTTAATCTAAAGTTTAAAAAAATCCTATTGCAAACTTTTAGTAAGTTCCGGTTACTCCATGAAGTTTAATAATTAGTATTAAATCAAGAGTAACAATTCCAAGTGTTAGTATATAAGTATCATGTTTGTCTCCATGATTCTTGATATTCAAAGGATTCTCTTAATATCAAGGTTATCTAGGATCTGAAAGAGTTGTTTCATAAACCATGATGTGTGGAAGATATTGTGATATCTGAAACGAAGTTTTGGTTACAACATGATAGAGTATAATATGGCAAAGTTCATGTTCTCATATTTTGATGAGAATTTGCAAAAGGTTGGAGACACTTGTTGTCCTAATCCACCAAAAGGTTTTGGATAGCAACATTATACTCATAATTCATCGTTATAAGCTAAAAGTAGCTTGATCATGGACGATTCCATGATAAGGGTGAATATCTGATGTAGGTAAAATGTTTACTACACCAAGAGATTACTAAAGAAAGGAATTTGAAAGAACACCAAACATTTGATGATGGTGATCTACTTCAAAGTGCAAGTCCAAAGACATTGGTATTTAACTATACACGCTTTGGACTATATGTCATATGTATGACTCCACTATTGATGTTGATAGATTCTTACAAACAGAAAAGGAAATATTGAAAGAAAATCTCATAAGTATATGGCAGAAAGGAAAAGACTAGAATTGTTCAGCTTAAGTATATAGATGATATACATGTTATGGCTATATTCTTTGCTTGTTAAACAATGTGGTTCTCAAGTATTTGATACTGAATTTGTTGGTGTGAATCGTCATACGAAACAACACAATTCATGAACTACAATGGCCTAAGTAACTAGCAAAAGAATATGTGATGATGTTCATCGAGAACAAATAAAGGGTTATTGTGTTGCTCGTTAAACATCAAAGCTTGCCTTCAAAGATTTGTTTTATCAGGTATTATGAGAACAAAAGGGTTGTTCAAATAATTGCCGTAATCCATAAAAGATGGATTCGCAAATCTCGTTGGAGATATCACATCCATAAAACTAGTGCTAAAGATGTCGAAAGACAAATTGATTGAAAGATCACTTAGGAAGTGACATCGCCGTTTAAATTATACTGGAAAGAAAACATGAAGAAACTCCATGTGGATGAAATTTTGGAGTCTTTTGATTTTTTGATCAAATGACACTTGTGAAACTTTCCTAGAGATAATTGAAACTTCGTTCATAGGCCAAAAGGGAACGAAAGACTAGCTTATTGGAAATTGTACATATTGTTGTACGAAGTCCATTATGTGTAGTCAAGAGCGATGGATTTCAACTTCATATGCTTTCTCCGAAATTTTGAGTGAATATATGAATATTTACTTAATAAGGATGAAGTATGAAACATTTTAAAAGTTCAAAGACTTTCAAGATGAAGTGCAAAATCATAGTAACAAGAATACAAATAGTTTATGATAAAGATCATAAAGGAAGATATTTGAGTTACAGAGTTTAGCATAATACCTAAAGATTTAAGGAATTGTTCCGTGGATTTGCATTTCCCGAAACACCATAAGGGTATGGAGCGTTCGAGGTATGTAATTAAACCTTGTTTGACATGGTAAGATCAAAGGTATAATTCATAAAACTGCCATTATATTTTAAAGATTAAAAGCTTTAGAGATTACCGTTTTTCCACTGAAAAGAGCTTCATCATAATCCGTTGAAATGACACCATATAAGGTTATGGTTTGGGATAAAACCCAAATAGTCCTTTCTTAAAACATTGGTATGCTATGCATAAGAAAGATGTGTGCAACCAAAGTCGGATGAACCTGTCTTTGTATAAATGTTAAGTATTCCTCCATAAAACACCGGAGACAAAAGTGTTTGTCGCTTAGAACGTCAAGTTTCTTTGGGAAGGAATTTTTCGTGAAAAAGAAAAGTGGGAGGACAATAAAACTTTGATAAGGTTAAAAGAACCATAGCTATATGTGCAAAGTTGCGCAGCGCCGAAAAGTGTTCCGGAGGTAGCAACAATGCTCATGGCTCACGTACCTCAAAGGTTGTGGTCACGGAGATCCAAGTTCCTATTGAAACAAGTAGGTCGGATGAACAATCGAATACCAAGATTTGAGAGTTAAATCATTATTTGACAATAATGATCCGACTACATGCAAAGAAGCGATGATGAGCCCTGACTCCGTCAAATGGCTTGAAGCCATAAAATCCGTGATAGTTCCATACACGAGAAATCAAGTTTTGAACTTGAAGGACCCTCAAGAAAGGTGTAATACCTTACAGTTGTGTTTGGATCTATAAAAGAAATAGACATGGATGTTACACATCTATGAAATAGTCGACATGTTCGGAAAGAGTTCACAACAATGTTCAAAGATTGACTATGATAAGATTTGATCTTTCATAGCGATATTTAGTCTAGACGGATTAATGTAGCAACCACTACATATAATTTTGTTATATGGTAGTTGAATAAACAAAACAAGTTCTTCTAATAGAATTGTTACCTAGGACGTGTGCATGACACGGTCCATAGGGTTTTGTTAATTCAAAGGATGCTAAATGCATATGCAAACTTCAATGGTTGAAGTAAGCATCGCGGAGTTGGAATCTTCACAATGATGAAATTGTTAAAAGAGTTTAAATTCATCAAAGACAATGAAGATGCTTGCGTTTGCAAGAAATTAAGTGGGAGCGCTAAGACATATTTCTAATACGTTATGTGGAAGACATATTGTTGATTGGAAATGATGTATATTTTATTAACACATATTAAGAATTTCATCTCGATGAAAGGCTTAGGCAAAACCCAAATATTTGGCATCAATAGACGCTAATATGGTTGTGCCAGAAGTACATAGACGAGATATTGAATGAGTTCAATATAGAAACTACAAGAAAGGTTCTTGTCGCACAGAAAGGATTGAATGAGTTCAATATTGATGATATATTCAAGTGTATTAACACAGGGTAAGTGAAACAAAGATTCAAGTATAGATTGATACTTGATGTTTGAAATCACAAAGAATATTTATATCAATCATACTGTGATATGTACAAATCCAGATATGTCCTGTGCTATGAGCATATACCAGAATGATTCATAAGAAGATCATTGGACAATAGTAAGGATATTCTTATGATCTTTTGGAAGAACTAAGAGTATATTATTTGTAGAAGTGACAAATAGATGGTTAGTTCATTGTAAAAGTACTACATTGATACTAGTTTTGTCACAAAATACAAATTAAGTTTATCTCAATCTAAACTAAGGGTGGCACAATATAATGGAAAGTGAGTTCCATAATGGATTTGGATGAGTTCCAAAGTTAAGACATTGTGACAGATACTACAACAAAAGGCTAAGTATATGACTGCTATTTTAGCAGCAAAAGAGGGCATTTGTGTCAAGTAGTTTGTTGTCAAACTAGGTGTAGTTCACAGTGGGATAATACTATGAAGATATATTGTGCGACAATATTATCAACATGTTTTAACCCCAAAGAGCTAAAGGTCACACCGAAAGACCAAATTTGTATAAAGCCATCTCATTAGAGAATGAGTGATGCGTAGAGACGCAAAGACATGCAATTACACACGAACCTGGAAGTGTCAGATCCGGAGATCAGTTGACCACTAGCAATCGTGTACATACAACACCGGAAAGCCATAGGTGTTGAATACACAAAGGTTTGAAACTAGATTATTGACTCTAGTGCAAGTGGGAGACTGTTGGAGATATGCCCAAGAGGCAATAATAAAGTGGTTATTATCATATCTTCACACTTATGATAAATGTTTACATACCATGCTATAATTGTATTAACCGGAAACATTAATACTTGTGTGATTTGTAAACTAAAATAAGAGTCCCTAGTAAAGCCTCTTGTTAAACTAGCTTGTTGGTTAATATATGATCATGGTTTCCTGATCATGAACATAGAGATGTTATTAACAACAGGATCATATCATTAGGAGAATGATGTGATGGACATACTCCTATAGATAAGCGTAGCATAAAGATCAAGTCATTTCAATAGTTCAATTGCTATATGCTTTCTGATACATAGTAACCTAATTCCTTCGACCATGAGATCATGCATATCACCTTTTCCGGATGGATGCTTTGATGTCATCAAACACCACACCGTAACAGGGTGGCTATAAAGGTGGCATTGAGTGTTCAGAAAGTATTGGTTGAAACACATGGATCAAGAGTGGGATTTGTCCATCCATATGACGGATAGATATACTCTGGGCCCTCTCGGTGAAATGTCATCCAATTAGCTTGCAAGCATGTGACTGGCTCACAAGGGATCACATATCACGGGAACGATAAAAGAGTACTTATCGGCAACGAGGTTGAACTAGGTATGCAGAGATACCGACGATCATAACCTCGGATAAGTAAACTATCATGAGACAAAGTATCGTATGTAAGTGGTTCATTCGATCGCAAAGTAATCGTAGAAATATGTGGGAGCCATATGAATTTCCAGATTCCTCTATTGGTTATTGTTCGGAGAAGTGTCTCGATCATGTCCGCATAATTCACGAACCGTAGGGAGACACACTTAAGGATTTGACGTTGTTTGAGTAGTTATGGTATTATGAGAAAGAGACCGAATGTTGTTCGGAGTCTCGGATGGGATCCGGGATATCACGAGGTGATCCGGAATGGTCCGGAGAATAAGATTCATATAAGGAAAGTCCCGTTTCGGAGTTCGGGAATGATTCCGGTGTTTTCATCGAGAATGTTCTAGAAGGTTCCGGAATGTCCGGCACTCCGGGGGGGAAGGGGTACATGAATGTGTCATTACATATTGGAATGATTGCATCATGTACTAAGTGTTCTTGCTGTTCCAAATAAAGGATTAAATTGAATCCTAAAACAGAAAAGTCAAATGGCCAGTTTGAAAGTCAAACGGCTAAAACAGGAAACTGTGGGAAACAAGCAAGAGGACGCAAAACCGACTTGGGGGAGGAGTCCCTCCTCTCCAAGCCGGCGCGCCACCCAAGGCCGACTTGGGGAGGGACTCCCTCCCCTTGGCCGCCCCTCCCACCTATAAAAGGAGGGGCATGGCCTCCTCCTCTAGACACACAAGTTCCTATCCTCTAATCTCCGGTTTAGAGCCGTTTTGGTTTAGAGCTTCTAATTGCACTAGCCTTCGGTTTAGAGCCTTCTAATTGGTGTGTCTAATCCCTAGACCACTAATAGCTTTCTCATACTCCACCATACTCGCTCCGGCTTAAGGCGAAGCCCTGCGGGACTCCCCTCTACTTCCGGTACCACGCCGTTGTGCTGCCGGAATCGCGAGGAGAGTGCTACAACCTCCGCTGCCTGCTGGAACAAGGGAGAGGAAGGTCTTCATCAAGTACCGAACGTGTGACCTACTACGGAAGCGCTGCCGGAACGCAGCGCCGGAAGGATCGTCTACGCGATCTTGAGATCGGCAAGTGTACGACTACATCACCCACGAGAATCTGCTCTCGTTAACCGCTTTGGAATCTTCGAGGGTGAGTTCCTCTATCGACTCGTTGCTACAATCTAGTAGATAGATCTTGGCTTGTTTGTATGCATGCGGTAGAAAATTTTTGTTTTCCATGCTACGAATCCCTACACGCTGATGTCCGGGAAGAAGTTGTCGTTCGAGAACTCATCGTCGGACGACGTCGTGGTTGCCAGTAGTCGCACTTGAGCGCTCTGATACGTTGAAAACGTATCTATAATTTTTGATGCTCCATGCTTGTTTTATATCATTTGTCTTATGTTTTGTCTACACTTTGAGGTGTTTTTATATCTTTTCTTGAACTAACCTATTGACAAGATGCCATAGTGCCAGTTGCCTGTTTTCTTCTCTTTTTGGTTCCAGAAAGGAAGAAAAATCAATATTCTCGGAATTGGACGGGACAATAGCCAAAGTTATCATTTCCCCGGAGCAACACGAAACCACGAAGCAGAGTCGGAGGGGGGCCACAGGGTGGCCGCACCCCCTAGGTGCGGGCAAGCCCTGGGGGCGCCCACAGGGGGTGTGGGCCCCCTGGACCCCCACCGACCTTGATTCTTGCGCCTATAAGATCCCCCCGATGAGAAAACCCTAAATCATCTAGAAGAAATCCAGGAAAACCTCTGTAGAGCCACCGCCACCGAAGGGGAGACTCGGGAGACAGAAAGTCTCTGTTCCGGTACCCAGCCGGGACGGGGAAGTGCCCCAGGAGCCATCTCCATCGATCTCCACCACCATGTCGATCACCGTTGCTGATTCCCATGATGAGGAGGGAGTAGTTCTTCCTCAGGGCTAAGGGCTCTACCGGTAGCTATGTGTTCATCTCTCTCTATACGTGATCTTGTGGTCATGAGCTTTGTAATCAAGTAGATCTACCTTGCTACTCAAGTGCTTTATTAGATCTCTGCTCTCCCCATGTCTGTGAAAGTGACAGCATGCACACCATTGTGGAACTTAGGCTTGAGTCTACATAAATACTCTTTGTGCTTTAATAGATCTATGCTTTTCCCGACGTGTGTGAAAGTGACAGCGGGTATACCGTGTGTGGCACTTTGGCTAGATTGAATATTTGTTATGAGTTATATTTGGATTTGGATCTCTATGAAATTGTGGTGTTTGTTGGAACCATCTAGCGCTCAAGGTGACAGTGTGGGGTTATCTAGATTGGGGAAGACGGACTTTGAGGTGTGCTGTTATAGCCCTACCGATGATTAGAGTGTTCAACCGGAGAGTAGTTAAGAGTATCATGAAGAGAGGATATTTATATGAGAGAGTGTTCACTAGTAAAAGTATGATCCCTAGGCCTTGTTTCTAAACATTGAAACACCGTTTGCTACTAGATCTGTTGCATGTTTGCTTGCTTCCATCTGTTTGCTTGCTTTAGTCTTTACCTCCACGTCAAGCTCCATCAAAGTCTTTTCTGGCACCATTACCCCACGTCAACAACAAGTCATAAGCTATTTTCTGGCACTGTTACCACTTGTATTTCACTACCTCTTCGCCGAACTAGTGCACCTATACACCTGACAAGTGTATTGGGTGTGTTGGGGACACAAGAGACTTCTTGTATCTTGATTGCAGGGTTGCTTGAGAGGGAATACCTTTGACCACTTCCTTCCTGAGTTCGATAAACCTTGGGTAATCCACTTAAGGGAAACTTGCTGCTGTTCTACAAACCTCTGCACTTGGAGGCCCAAAAACTGTCTACAAGAATAGAAGTGCGTAGACATCACGCTCTCCAAAAACCTGATCGCCCCTCACCCGTACAGGTTCACGAGAGGCGGGGTTACGGAGGCCTATTGTCCCGATCTACGGTGCACGCCGCAAGCCGGGATAGGGAAGACGAAAGCGGCGGCACAAGGTTCTGGAGGTAGGCGCATGTGTGGATTGATTTGTCACCGATTAGGTTTAGCGCAGACGCTTATATAGTGCAGGTCAGGGAGATCGTGGGGCTCAGCCCACATCCGAGTCGGTAACAGCCCATGCCCATAAAAACTAGAAACAGATGTAATTAACGCGTCTGTTAATGACTCATAATTAGTTTTACCAACCAGCAAAAGAAAGCTCGGCTCGGCGAGATTCCCGCGACGCACGTGCTTCGTGACGAGGCGAGGCGAGGCGAGGCGGGCGGCGTCGGAGGAGGAGTGCGCGAGGGCTTCTCTCCTTGTCACACCTTAGTGAGTGGTGCAACACTCTACTATATAAGGTGGTCCAACTCCCCTTCAACTAGCAATGTGAGACTAAACTTTAGCACCACTAGCACAGCCATATGCTGTCATACACAAGTGGGCCAAAAAGAATTTCAGAATTTTTCTAATAGGCCAACATCCCAATATACACCAAATTCCAACATGTTTAACAACTGTTACACAAATTGTTCAAAGTAGCTATCAGATCAACACACAAACAACAAATAGTTCATCAAATACAACAACAACAATCACATACAACATGGAGAATAATAGTGAAATCCTTCGTGTGACCTCTGAATTGTCCATGCCATGTTGAAGGATAGTTCTTCTAGCTCTAATGCATGCAATCAATTAAGCCAAGCATACCTGAAAACCATCTAGCCTTGCTGTACTCCAACAAACTAGCACTGTCTTCAGCATTGTGTGCTCTCAAGTACTCTTTACCAAACACTTGCACCATCGCTATTGCAAAGCGTTTGACACACTCAATGGCTTGACTCTCGCCCATTACCAAGTGATTTTCAACTAAATCCGCTGTAATAATGTATGCCATTATACACAAGGCGGTGGTCGCCTTTTGATAAGTGCTTCCCAAGATCGTCGACGGCTTTCCTCCTTTGTTTGAAGAAATGATAATGCAATATGTTTCAACAAATTGATTCTCATCTGAAACCGGCATGGAAAATAGTTAATAGGATGCTCCACAAAGTAGCTCTGCGTTCAATTTTCTCTTTCCACAGCTTGCTTCGACCGAGACGGAACCATCGTGCTTGGGCCTATTATTCTTGTGCATTGCTACAAGCATAGCAATATCTTCCTCCTCAGCAATGTCACATTCATCATCGGAAGAGGATGAATCATACTCATCACATGCACTCATGTGCAAACAATATTCTATGTTGGAAATCACTAATAGCAAAATTAAATGGAACCTAAAAAAATTCTAGTATTCCTCTATATCTTCATTTAGGCGCCTACTGTGCAACAGCGGCTCGCCGTCCGTCTGCGCTAGACGGCTAGGTCGCGACAGACAACCTGCAAAGAGTGGGTGTAGGAGGGCCTGTAGAGGGCGTCGGCAGCCACTCATCTCAGACCTGAACATATGGTGAGAAATCGGCGAACTTAGGCGGCTGAGGGCGCTCGGACCATCTCAACGGGAGGTGCGGCACTTCCTAGCCACTGGATCGACGGATAGGAGACGCCGTGGAGGAGGATTCGACCAGCCCACGGTAGTGGGGGAAGCCAGAATAAGGCGGAATCGACACGACGGGGACGCTAAATTCAATGCGACGACAATGCTCGTCCGGCCATGGGAACCTACGACAAGTTCAACGCACTGGCGCGGGGAGGGGGGAGGGGGGGGGGGAGGGACGAGCGATTTCATGGCTGGTGGAAGTCCGGCAACAATGGGATAGTTGGTGTGCGTGTAGCTGGAAATTTTGCGGTGTGCTTGACACTGTGCCGCAAATATCGAGCGCCAGGCCAGCTTTTTTCCAGCGTGCCTAAAAAATTACTATCTCCGTCCAAGGTTTAAGGCCTATATTTTTTTTAAAAAAGTCGAACTACCTCAACTTTAACCAAGTTTGTAGACAAAAATACTAATATTTATAACACGTAATCCATACCCTTTCGTATATCACCATGAAACATATTTTTATATAATATCTATATAATATAATAGTTTTTAATAGTTTTTTCTAAAAATTTGGTCAAACTTTCTGTAGCTTGACTTTTTGAAAAATGTATAGCCATTATGTGGGAGTATTAGACACCGGCGTCTGCTGGAGCTGAGTTTTCTCGTGACCGTAAACCCAGCTTTTTGGACACGAGGCGTTTTACGAGATGCTCTTACAAATTAGCATGGGTCTGGGACGTGAGGAGCGCACGCGATAGGACGGCCGGACGCAGCAAAAGCAGGAGCAGCAGCAGCAGCGTCAATCGGCACGTTGGCGTAATCATGGTGTATGGGTATGGATTTGGACATGGATCACAGTTATCCAACAGCAGATTTAGTTACACTGCACCGCGACCGTGGATGCACTTTTTGAACAGGAAGGTTGCCATCTTACGAACATTTGTGTATGAATGCTTCTTTTTGTAAATTTCAAAACCAGTGCCACTTGTTAGCCATGCTCAAGGGCGATAAGACATGTTTGCCATGTTATTTGGCAGTAAATATATGTGTCTTTGATGAGCGAGGATGCTATTTTTAACTAATTTGCATCTCTTATTCAGCGATGGCGCCAGCACCCGCCTGCGCGGATAATGAGTCGCGTGGTTGGATGCGGCTGGCCGAAACCCTCGTCAAATCGACCACATCCCGATCCAAACAAACAGAAACGAATCGTTTAAAACGACCGAATGGGTCGACCGGTGGAGATATCTTAATGGGGTGTGGGTATGGATTTGGATATGGATCACAGTTATGCAACAGCGCGCAGATTTAGTTACACTACACTGCACCACCGGCGAGCGGCGACGTCGACTGCTCGGCAGGTCAGAGCTACACACGCAGTGGTAGCACCACCGCGTGGCCACTTGTGCGCTTCTGTGAGCCCCTCTCTGGCAACAGAAAGAGACGGACAATATAGCTACTTGCTGCCCCTTCATGGTCCTCCTCGGCATGATTCGATCGATGCACTTCCGGATATCAACAGTGACAGACTGACAGCACAGTGGGTGACACTATGTCAAACACTTGCTAGATGCGATTCATGGATTCATTGGCGATGTTTGGCTAGCTTCCATGTTCAGTATGTTTTCTTAGAGGCGTCTGATCCAATATAATCCCTTTCTCTCAAACACGTATAATCTTAAACACAATAACGGTCCAGATCATTTGATACCTCTTTGTTATTAGTATAAACAGGTACTACCTCCGTTTCAAGGAATAAGGCACACGCGTATTCCAAAGCAAAGTTTGACCGAATAAATAGAGCAACTAAAGTTTGATTATATTGTGTAAAATTAGTATTGTTGGATTCGTATTAAAATGCACTTTCCCGTGATATTAATTTTATATCAATATTATATATATATTTAGAGTAAATCTTGGTCAAAGAAAAACAAGCAAAACGAGGACGCCTTATTCCTTGAAACGAAGGTAGTATATACATAGCCCTGTATAAATTCCGTATAGCTCAATCTAAATATACGTCTTTATAGCAGTGTATATATACTAATACGGCTGCACGCTGGATTATCGCCGGTGACGGCTATGGCCGACAAGCTGGTAGTGATGGCGGTTGGTTCCGCCGAGGTGGTGATGGTGACTCAGCCTGGCCTTGTGGAGGCGACGCGGTGGCACCGCCAGCGTTGCGGCGGCGGCATACAGACTTGGCACATGTCCGGCGTCACGACAGACTGTCTAGTGTATTTTCCGGCGAGTAGTTCTGAACAAAGAAATTTTGACAGGAGCAACTGGGTGTCGTCGGACATGTTGCAGATTGTGCAAGACTATCCGGTAGATTGTGCAAGACTGTTCGGCGGAGAAGAATCCCGGCCGTGGCGGGCGGTTGTGACGATGTTCCGACGATGGCGATTGCGATGATGGCCAGGGTGATGGTGATCGGCGTGAGGGGTGTAGGCATGTCAGTTTCCTGTGCGGAAGTGGTGCGCGGGCCGAATGCCTATCCATATGTGTATACATGATATACTCTGTTTAGATACGAGTTTGGCCATGGGGCAGCCCATGGGGCAGTTCGAGCATTCACAGTCGCAAGTTCCGGGGACCTTTGATGCTCCATTCATGGTTCAGGGTCAGCAGTCACTATCAGTATGGTTTGCAGGGACAACATCTGCAGGCTCAGGGTACTCCTATGCCTGTTGTCATTCCAGCTCAGCCACCTGTTATCGCGCCGGAGGTGACGTCTGCCGTTGGGGGTAAGAAGAGTAATAAGTTTGTTCGTTGCTGGAAGTGTGCGGTCAATACACACGCGACAAAGGACTGTAAAGTGGTTCACTACTGTTATATATGTGACAGCTCTGCCCACCCCACTTTGCGATGTCCTGTGCTGAAGCAGCTGCGTCTGACTCCCTATATGGCTGGTATCGGCAACGATACCACTATGTTTACTCGGATTCCTGATGCAGTGGCTCGTGATTTCTCGGCATCTAGCCAGACCCCTATAGCTCTGGTGCGAGTCTCTGGACAGATTGCCAGGAGGTGCATAGTGCGTGATCAGTGGAAGTGGGAGGCTTTGCCATATGGAGATGATGCATTCTTAGTGTGCTTTCCATCCTTTGAGGACCTGGACAAGGTTGATGGGATTTAGATGTCAGTGCTACTTTGTACCTCTCAGCTTTGTTTCTCTACTTACAGGACGCAAGAGGTGCCTCATAAGTTCGAGCTACAGCAGGTTTGGTTGCATGTTGAAGGGGTTCCTCATATTTTACGCTCTTTCTCACGTATGTGGGCTGTTGGTGGTCTCATGGGGAATACCCTAGATGTTGATATGTTCAGTCTGCGGAAGCATGGGGTAGTTCGTATCCCGGTGGATATGTTTGATACTAAGGTCTTCCTGAAGCTGCATGATTCTTTGGGTCACTATATTAAGTCGGATGCTGTGATTAAGCATAGAGCCTATGAGTTTCGTTTCCGGTTAGATCCTGAGGGCTATATTCCGGATCCGGAATTTGTTCCTTTCTTGTGGAGGAAAGGGGGGAGTGACGCGGATGATGATACTTACGAGAATCCTATGGAGGATGCTATGGATACTTCTGATTCTGCTACTGCCACTAAGGTGGCGGGTTCTGGTTCTTCCTCGGTCGCGCTTGTGTAGGATACCTAGGAGCCTTCATCTAGTTAGGGGGTGCAGAGGGTGTTTGCTGTCACTCCTTTTAATGCTAATCCGGTTACTCCTCGGGGACGAGAACTTTTGGCTGCACTACCTGTGGATTCCCCCCTTCGTGGAAGGGGTTCTTCTTCAGCAACTCATGTTTCTCCAGCTCAGCTACAGGAGGCTCTTCACTCTACTTCTTTGGTTGTTCAGCAGGCACACTCAGCTTCACCGGCGAGGTCCAGGACGCATGTTATGGGTAGATCCATTCCCGTTGATTGTACTCGGCCGGTCCTTGAGGAGGTTGTTCCATTCGGGTGCTCGCGGAAGCTGACCTAGGAGGGGTCGGCTGACCGCGTCGTTCGTGATCAGGTCGAGGTTGATGTTCTTGTGGGGCATTCCTAGGAGGGGTTGGCCGACCGTGACGATGTGGATGACCGCGTGGCTTTGGTCAGGGAGGACCACGTGGCTCTGGTCAGGGAGGATTTGGAGCTGCATCGGGTTGGATGGCCTCCCTTGGAGGGCCATGAGAGCTCGTTGGATGACGGGGGTGGCACGACCCAGGAGGGGTCAGTGCTACCTTTGTCTCCAACGCGGGTTCCTACTCATGGTGTTGCTTCACCGGTTGTTGCGCAGGGGAGTGGTACTCCCTTCAGGAGAAGCTCGCACCATGGAGTGGATGCCTCTGGGGCGTCGGCTACTGATGAGGATTCTATGGTCAAGGCCATGCGTCGTAAGGCTAAGAAGAACTTAGATTTGTTAGTTATAATGAGCTCTTCGAAATCCTTTCTGTCTTTTTCTACTCCTGTTATTTCTTCTAAACTAGCCAATGTCGGCATTAGTTTGGGTAGCTCTATACATGATGTTCTTTTTTTCTTCTAATGTTTTGCGACACATGGAGGTTGACCGTCTAACGGTTACTCCTAAGGTTGCCATTGTTCCTGATGCTTCACTAGCTGAGGAGGAGGAGTTGCATGCCACATTAGATGGTCAACTCCTTTCTCACTTAGTTGGTGAAGTGTCGGAGGTGGACTTTGATGAGACTGGGTTAGCCTCTATGTATGAGCTAAAAGCTTCTGGTCGAAAATCAAAGAGCCAGCGGTCGCGCAAGAGACCCCGTGTATCCCTATCTCCTATAGTTTCTCAATGAATGGAATGTTTTCAAATAGTAGAGGTCTTCGGGACTTGGCTAAACATTTATTCTTTGCTGATTGTGTGAGAGACCATAAGTTGGATTTTCTGGGTATTTCTGAAACTGGTAGACGAGATTTTTCACAAGCCCTACTCAATCGCCTTTCTGGTGGAGTGGACTTTACGTGGATTTCACGTCCGCCGCATGGTCGATCTGGGGGGATTCTGTTAGGCGTTCGAGATGAGACTATGGAAGTTTTAGCTAGTTTGGTGGGAGATTTTTTATAAAACTCCATATCCGTAACAAGGCTGACAATTTCACATGGTCTCTAGTCACCGTTTACGGGCCGCCCATGATGTTTATAAAGCTGACTTTTTACGCGAGCTAGTGAATCTGGCAAAGGATAATCCATACCCTATTCTTATAGGAGGGGATTTTAATTTGCTTAGATTCCCTCACGAGAAAAGTCGGGGTCGGTTCGATGAACATTGGCCTTTTTTGTTCAATGCTGTTATAGACAGTCTGGACTTAAGAGAGGTTACAATGTTAGGAAGACAATTTACCTGAGCTAATAGTCTTCCGGAGCCAACATACGAAAAACTAGATAGAGTGCTTATGGATACCGACTGGGAACAAAGTTCCCTATGGTAACTGTTCGCGCTCTAGAGCGTATTAAGGTTTTATTGGATCATGCTCCTTTACTTTTATCTTTTGGATCATCGCCACGGAAGTCTATGATTGAGTTTAAGTTTGAACTCGGATGGATGATTCGTGATGGTTTTTACGAGATAGTTAAGGCTATTTGGGAGAAATCGGTGGGTGGCCAAACGCCTATCCTACGATGGAATAAAAAATGCGCGCTTTACGCAAGTTCCTTCGTGGTTGGGATAGGCACACAGCTGGGATCCTTAAAAATGAAAAAATACGCCTAACATCTATAATTAATGACTTAGAGGCATTCGCCGAGGTTAGGCCATTAACTGCACAACAAATTGATCTTAAAAGCCAATCGAATGCAGAGATAGCCCGACTCCTGCGCGAAGAGGAACTCAAATGGTACCAACGCTCTAAAGCAAAATTCATTCTAGTAGGAGATGTGAATACAAGGTACTTTCATGCTGTTGCTAATGGCAAGCATAAGAAGAAACTTATTCACTCTCCTGATCCAGGATGAAGGTATGATTGAGGGACAGGAGAAACTGAAGTCATATATTACAGCTTATTATAAATCCTTGTTTGGGGCCCCAGCGGAAAATTCATTTTCTCTGGACGAGTCCCAGAATGGCCGATATCCACAGGTTTCTGATGAAGACAATAACTTTCTAACTGCCTCATATACCGAGGAAGAGGCTAAGAAAGCTGTTTTTCAAATGGAACATAACAAAGCGCCAGGGCCTGATGGCTTCCCAGCGGAATTTTACCAAAAATTCTAGGATGTTATCAAGGAGGACCTGATGCATTTGTTTGGGTTTTTACAAGTTGGCCAGTTAGATCTCTTTAGACTAAACTTTGGCAATATAATTTTACTGCCTAAGGTTAACAATGCAGAACGTATACAACAATATCTCCCAATCTGCTTGCTTAACATTAGCTTTAAGATTTTTACTAAAGTTGCCACGGTTAGACTAAACTCAGTTGCTGACCATGTTGTTAGCCCATCTCAAACTGTGTTCATGCAAGGAAGAAATATCATAAATGGTGTTGTAATTATGTATGAAACAATCCATGAACTACACTCAAAAAAATTAAATGGTGTATTGTTCAAGATTGACTTTGAGAAGGAATATGACAAAGTTAATTGGTCTTTCCTCCAGCAAACACTCCGCATGAAAGGTTTTTCTGAGGAGTGGCGCGCTCTCATTCAGTCGTTTGTGTCTGGGGGTAGTATTGCCATTAAAGTAAATGAAGATACTGGCAAATACTTCCAAACTAAGAAAGGACCGAGACAAGGGGATCCATTGTCGCCTTTACTATTTAATATAGTGACTGATATGTTGGCTATTCTTATTGAGAGACCAAAAACCTAAAATTAATATTATCAGCTTTCGAGCAGTTATCTGTGTAGGGGTTCGTAGCATGGAAAACAAAAAATTTCTATCGCATACAAACAAACAAGCCAAGATCTATCTACTAGATTGTAGCAACGAGTCGATGGAATAACTTACCCTCGAAGATTCCAAAGTGTTTAACGAGAGCGGATTCTCGTGGGTGATGTAGTCGTACTCTTTCCGATCTCAAGATTGTGTAGACGATCCTTCCGGCGCTGCGTTCCGGCAGCGCTTCCGCAGTCGGTCACACGTTCGGTACTCGACGAAGACCTTCCTCTCCCTTGTTCCAGCAGGCAGCGGAGGTTGTAGCACTCTCCTCGCGATTCCGGCAGCACAACGGCGTGGTACCGGAAGTAGAGGGAAGATCCCGCAGGGCTTCGCCTTAAGCCGGAGCGAGTATGGTGGAGTATGAGAGAGAGCTATTAGTGGTCTAGGGATTAGACACACCAATTAGAAGGCTCTAAACCGCAGGCTAGAGAAATTAGAAGCTCTAAACCAAAACGGCTCTAAACCGGAGATTAGAGGATAGGAACTTGTGTGTCTAGAGGAGGAGGCCCTGCCCCTCCTTTTATAGGTGGGAGGGGCGGCCAAGGGGAGGGGAGTCCCTCCCCAAGTCGGCCTTGGTTGGCACGCCGGCTTGGAGGGACTCCTCCCCCAAGTCGGTTCCAAACACCTCTTGCTTGTTTCCCACAGTTTCCTGTTTCCCACAGTTTCATGTTTTCCACAGTTTCCTGTTTTAGCCGTTTGACTTTCAAACTGGCAGTTTGACTTTTCAGTTTTGGAACAGCAAGAACACTTAGTACATGATGCAATCATTCAATATGTAATGACACATTCATGTACCCTCCCCCCCGGAGTGCCGGACAATCCGGAACCTTCTAGAACATTCCCGATGAAAACACCGGAATCATTCCCGAACTCCGAAACGGGACTTTCCTTATATGAATCTTATTCTCCGGACCATTCCGGATCACCTCGTGATATCCCGGATCCCATCCGAGACTCCGAACAACATTCGGTCTCTTTCTCATAATACCATAACTACTCAAACAACGTCGAATCCTTAAGTGTGTCTCCCTACGGTTCGTGAATTATGCGGACATGAACGAGACACTTCTCCGAACAATAACCAATAGAGGAATCTGGAAATTCATATGGCTCCCACATATTTCTACGATTACTTTGCGATCGAATGAACCACTTACATACGATACCAATTTCCCTTTGTCTCACGATAGTTTACTTATCCGAGGTTATGATCGTCGGTATCTCTGCATACCTAGTTCAACCTCGTTACCGATAAGTACTCTTTTCTCGTTCCCGTGATATGTGATCCCTTGTGAGCCAGTCACATGCTTGAAAGCTAATTGGATGACATTCCACCGAGAGGGCCCAGAGTATATCTATCCGTCATATGGATGGACAAATCCCACTCTTGATCCATGTGCCTCAACACATACTTTCCGAACACTCAATGCCACCTTTATAGCCACCCAGTTACGGTGTGGTGTTTGATGTCATCAAAGCATCCTTCCGGTGATGGTGATTAGCATGATCTCATGGTCGAAGGAATTAGGTTACTATGTATCAGAAAGCATATAGCAATTGAACTATTGAAATGACTTGATCTTTATGCTACGCTTATCTATAGGAGTATGTCCATCACATCATTCTTCTAATGATATGATCCTGTTGTTAATAACATCTCTATGTTCATGATCAGGAAACCATGATCATATATTAACCAACAAGCTAGTTTAACAAGAGGCTTTACTAGGGACTCTTATTTTAGTTTACAAATCACACAAGTATTAATGTTTCCGGTTAATACAATTATAGCATGGTATGTAAACATTTATCATAAGTGTGAAGATATGATAATAACAACTTTATTATTGCCTCTTGGGCATATCTCCAACAGTCTCCCACTTGCACTAGAGTCAATAATCTAGTTTCAAACCTTTGTGTATTCAACACCTATGGCTTTCCGGTGTTGTATGTACACGATTGCTAGTGGTCAACTGATCTCCAGATCTGACACTTCCAGGTCCGTGTGTAATTGCATGTCTTTGCGTCTCTACGCATCACTCATTCTCTAATGAGATGGCTTCGTACAAATTTGGTCCTTTGGTGTGACCTTTAGTTCTTTGGGGTTAAAACATGTTGATAATATTGTCGTACAATATATCTTCATAGTATTATCTCGCTGTGAACTACACCTAGTTTGATAACAAACTACTTGACACAAATGCCCTCTTTAGCTGCTATTATAGCAGTCATATACTTAGCCTTTTGTTGTAGTATCTGTCACAATGTCTTCACTTTGGAACTCATCCAAATCCATTATGGAACTTACTTTCCATTATATTGTGCCACCCTTAGTTTAGATTGAGATAAACTTAATTTGTATTCTGTGACAAAACTAGTATCAATGTAGTACTTTTACAATGAACTAACCATCTATTTGTCACTTCTACAAATAATATACTCTTAGTTCTTCCAAAAGATCATAAGAATATCCTTACTATTGTCCAACGATCATCTTATGAATTATTCTGGTATATGCTCATAACATTTAGAGCATTGGACATATCTGGATTTGTACATATCACAGTATGATTGATATAAATATTCTTTGTGATTTCATACATCAAGTATCAATCTATACTTGAATCTTTGTATCACTTACCAAATGTCAATACACTTGAATATATCATCAATATTGAACTCATTCAATCCTTTCTGTGCGACAAGAACCTTTCTTGTAGTTTCTATATTGAACTCATTCAATATCTCGTCCATGTACTTCTGGCACAACCATATTAGCATCTATTGATGCCAAATATTTGGGTTTTGCCTAAGTCTTTCATCGAGATGAAATTCTTAATATGTGTTAATAAAATATACATCATTTCCAATCAACAATATGTCTTCCACATAATGTATTAGAAACATGTCTTAGCGCTCCCACTTAATTTCTTGCAAACGCAAGCATCTTCATTGTCTCTGATGAATTAAATCTCTTTTAACAATTTCATCATAGTGAAGATTCCAACTCCGCCATGCTCACTTCAACCATTGAAGTTTGCATATGCTTTTAGCATCCTCTGAATTTACAAAACCCTCTGGACCGTGTTATGCACATGTCCGAGGTAACAATTCTATTAGAAGAACTTGTTTTGTTTATTCAACTACCATATAACAAAATTATATGTAGTGGTTGCTACATTAATCCGTCTAGACTAAATATCACTATGAAAGATCAAATCTTGTCATAGTCAACCTTTGAACATTTTGCGAACTCCTTCCCAACATGTCGACTATTTCATAGATGTGAAACATCTATGTCTATTTCTTTATAGATCCAAACACAACTGTAAGGTCTTACACCTTTATCGAGGGTCCTTCAAGTTCAAAACTTGATTTCTCATGTATGGAACTATCACGGATTTTTATGGCTTCAAGCCATTTGACGGAGTCAGGGCTCATCATCGCTTCTTTGCATGTAGTCGGTTCATTATTCTCAAATAATGATTCAACCCTCAAATCTTGGTATTTGATTGTTCATCTGACCTACTTGTTTCAATAGGAACTTGGATCTCCGTGACCACAACCTTTGAGATACGTGAGCCATGAGCATTGTTGTTGCCTCCGGAACATTTTTCGGCGCTGCGCAACTCTGCACATATAGCTAAGGTTCTTTTAACCTTATCAAAGTTCTATTGTCCTCCCACTTAACTTTTCACGGAAAATTCCTTCTCAAAGAAACTTGACGTTTTAAGTGACAAACACTTTTGTCTCTGATGTTATGGAGGATTACTTAACAGTTATTCGAAATAACATACAAAGACAGGTTCATCCGACTTTGGTTGCAAACATCTTTCTTATGCACAGCATACCAATGTTTAAGAAAAGACAACTTGGGATTTATCCCAAACCATAACTTTATATGGTGTCATTTCAACGGATTATAATGGAGCTCTTTTTAGTGGAAAAACGGTAATCTCTAAAGCTTTTAATCTTTAAAATACAATGGCAGTTTTATGAATTATACCTTTGATCTTACCATGTCAAACAAGGTTTAATTACATATCTCGAACGCTCCATACTCTTATGGTGTTTCGGGAAAATGCAAATCCACGTAACGATTCCTTAAATCTTAGGTATTATGCTAAACTTTGTAACTCAAATATCTTCCTTTATGATCTTTATCATAAACTATTTGTATTCTTGTTACTAAGATTTTGCACTTCATTTTGAAAGTCTTTGAACTTTTCAAATGTTTCATACTTCATCCTTATTAAGTAAATATTCATATATTCACTCAAATTTTTGGAGAAAGCATATGAAGTTGAAATCCATCGCTCTTGACTACACATAATGGATTTCGTACAACAATATGTACAAGTTCCAATAAGCTAGTCATTCGTTCCCTTTTGGCCTATGAACGAAGTTTCAGTTATCTCTAGGAAAGTTTCACAAGCGTCATGTGATCAAAAATCAAAAGACTCCAAAATTCCATCCACATGGAGTTTCTTCATGTTTTCTTTCTAATATAATTTAAACGACAATGTCACTTCCTAAGTGATCTTTCAATCAATTTGTCTTTCGACATTTTTAGCACTAGTTTTATGGATGTGATTTTTCCAACGAGATTTGTGAATCATCCATCTTTTATGGATTACGGCAATTATTTGAACAACCCTTTTGTTCTCATAATACCTGATAAAACAAATCTTGAAGGCAAGCTTTGATGTTTAACGAGCAACACAATAACCCTTTATTCGTTTTCGATGAACATCATCACATATTCTGTTGCTAATTACTTAGGCCACTGTAGTTCATGAATTGTGTTGTTTCGTATGACGATTCATACCAACAAATTCAGTATTAAATACTTAAGAACCACATTGTTTAATAAGCAAAGAATATAGCCATAACATGTATATCATCTATATACTTAAACTGAACAATTCTAGTCTTTTCCTTTCTGCCATATATTTATGAGATTTTCTTTCAATATTTCCTTTTCTGTTTGAAAGAATCTATCAACATCAATAGTGGAGTCATACATATGACATATAGTCCAAAGCGTGTATAGTTAAATACCAATGTCTTTGGACTTGCACTTTGAAGTAGATCACCATCATCAAATGTTTGGTGTTCTTTCAAATTCCTTTCTTTAGTAATCTCTTGGTGTAGTAAACATTTTACCTACATCAAATATTCACCCTTATCATGGAATCGTCCATGATCAAGCTACTTTTAGCTTATAACGATGAATTATGAGTATAATGTTGCTATCCAAAACCTTTTGGAGGATTAGGACAACAAGTGTCTCCAACCTTTTGCAAATTCTCATCAAAATATGAGAACATGAACTTTGCCATATTATACTCTATCATGTTGCAACCAAAACTTCGTTTCCGATATCACAATATCTTCCACACACGATGGTTTCTGAAACAACTCTTTCAGATCCTAGATAACCTTGATATTAAGAGAATCCTTTGAATATCAAGAATCATGGAGACAAACATGATACTTATATACTAACACTTGGAATTGTTACTCTTGATTTAATACTAATTATTAAACTTCATGGAGTAACCGGAACTTACTGAAAGTTTGCAATAGGACTTTTAAACTTTAGATTAACACTTCAAAACAATACGATACCAGTTCGTAAAGTAACTAACCAGAATTCTATAGTTCTATCATCTCAATTATAACTAAGCGCAAGGTGGTAAACGGATGCCGATGACTACATCAACTATGCAAATTCACTTTGATTTAGTTTATGATAAATTGAGTTCTAATTAATAATTAAATTAATCTAGGTGAACTCCCACTCAAAACAATATCCCTCACATTGTTTTAGTGATCACACGAACCAAATCCATCACATCAAAACCGATCATCACGAGAGTTGATATAGCTTCAATGGCGAACAATCAACATGTTCATCATATCTACTATATGACTCATGCTCTACGTTTCGGTAATCCGTGTTCCTGAGGCCATGTCTGTACATGCTAGGCTCGTCAAGATCAAACCTTAGTTTCCGCATGAGAAAATCTGGCTTGCTCACGTTGTATACACTTGTAGAATCTAACACACCCGATCATCACGTGGTGCTTCGAAACAACAAGCTTTAGCAATGGTGCTAACTAAGGGTGAACACTTTATGACTTGAAATTCATGTGCATGAGGGATCATCTTATAATGCTACCGTCGTCTACTAAGCAATACAAGATGCATAAAGGATTAACATCACATGCAATTCATAATATGTGATATGATATGGCCTTTCTTCTTTGTGCTTCCGATCTCCATCTTCTAGCACGAACATGATCTCCATCATCACCGACATTGCATCAAGGTCAATGATGCTTCTCCATGGTTGTCGTCCACCGTCTTCAACTATTACAACTACTTTGAATAGACACGCGGGTCTTAACAGAATTTAAAGACAACCATATGGCTCCTGCCGGTTGCCAACTTACAATAAGGAACATTGCATACATCATATATAATCACAATCATGGCCATATCACATCACAGCACACCCCTGCAAAACAAAGTTAGACGCCTCTAATTTTCTTTGCATGTTTTACGTGGTTTGGGGCTTTCAATAAGTGTCGTTCTAACTTACGAACAAGAACCACAACATTGATACTAGTATTGTCAATCACCCGTTGTAAATTGAATCTTAACTATGCTAGGAGAAACAGGCACCCGCAAAGCCACTTATGCAATACAAGTTGCATGTCAAGCATGGAGCAAGTCTCATGAACGATGTCATGTAAGGTTAGCCCGGGCCGCTTCATCCCAACATACCGCAAGATGCAAAGTACACAAGAAGCAATCGACAATAAAAGCATCAACGCCCACAATGACCATTGTGTTCTACTCGTGCAACAGATCTACATATAGACACGGCTCTGATACCACTGTAGGGGTTCGTAGCATGGAAAACAAAAATTTTCTATCGCATACAAACAAACAAGCCAAGATCTATCTACTAGATTGTAGCAACGAGTCGATGGATTAACTTACCCTCGAAGATTCCAAAGTGTTTAACGAGAGCGGATTCTCGTGGGTGATGTAGTCGTACTCTTTCCGATCTCAAGATTGTGTAGATGATCCTTCCGGCGCTGCGTTCCGGCAGCGCTTCCGCAGTCGGTCACACGTTCGGTACTCGACGAAGACCTTCCTCTCCCTTGTTCCAGCAGGCAGCGGAGGTTGTAGCACTCTCCTCGCGATTCCGGCAGCACAACGGCGTGGTACCGGAAGTAGAGGGAAAATCCCGCAGGGCTTCGCCTTAAGCCGGAGCGAGTATGGTGGAGTATGAGAGAGAGCTATTAGTGGTCTAGGGATTAGACACACCAATTAGAAGGCTCTAAACCGCAGGATAGAGCAATTAGAAGCTCTAAACCAAAACGGCTCTAAACCGGAGATTAGAGGATAGGAACTTGTGTGTCTAGAGGAGGAGGCCCTGCCCCTCCTTTTATAGGTGGGAGGGGCGGCCAAGGGGAGGGGAGTCCCTCCCCAAGTCGGCCTTGGTTGGCGCGCCGGCTTGGAGGGACTCCTCCCCCAAGTCGGTTCCAAACACCTCTTGCTTGTTTCCCACAGTTTCCTGTTTCCCACAGTTTCCTGTTTTCCACAGTTTCCTGTTTTAGCCGTTTAACTTTCAAACTGGCAGTTTGACTTTTCAGTTTTGGAACAGCAAGAACACTTAGTACATGATGCAATCATTCAATATGTAATGAAACATTCATGTTGTTGGGAATATGCCCTAGAGGCAATCATGTATGATGATATTTCCCATTGTATTCATAAAGTTATTAAGTAGTCCTTGTATGAACATCTGATGTGTATCATTGAATATGTGATTCGGTTGTGGAACTATGCATTCATGTTGTTTATACTAAATATCCTTGGTCATTGAGGTTGTGCTGGACACACAACTTAGACCAATGTGAAAGTTGGCTTGATGACTCGGTTCCACTTGTCATGGGCATGGAGATGCTATTCCAACTTACACAGATTCGGCTAAAGAGTTTAGCGAGTTGGATTGACCCATATTGAGGTACAACGAACTAGTTGTCATTTGTATATCTCAATCAATGTAATCCTTAGACCTGAGGTTGTTGCATAGTCCGAGTTGAGGATCACCGACTTAGGTTCTGTCAAACGCTGATCCGTGACTGGGCAGTCATAAAGGCAGGGTTCGGGTCGACTGAGAATCAAGCTGCGTGATGTGAATAACCAAGATGGGATTTTGCCCCTCCACTCGGAGAGATATTCTCTGGGCCCTCTCGTGAGATATGATTCAGAAAGCATGGCCAATGCACGACTCGGTTAAGTGTTAACCGAGGCGATCGGCTAAGAGTTAGTCGGGTGAATCACTTATCTCGGATCGAGAAGAGAGTCGGACTATTTAAGGGATGACATATATTCTCCTATAGTCTGACAAGGTATATCGTGAGGCAAAAGGGACTCAGACGTAAGTCGCATTGGAAAGGCAAGTCGTCATGACTCTTTGGTACTTGGGAATCGGCACGTTCTGCTAGGAGCCGATGCCGATTGATCGATTGTGAGTCGGACTCTAATCGTGTCCAAGTAACCATGAGCCTGCGGGGTCACACACTTAAGAGCGGGAGCAAGTTCGGATTGGATCCGAATCTGTAATCTGGTTGGGTTGGACCTAAACCAGATTAGGACTGAGTTAGTGAGTTGGACTCACGGTGACTAGTGTTATATGGGTTTTAGTGAATGGGTCGCGTGAGCAGAGCCCACGTTCACTCCCTATATATAGTGGAGCACCGTAACCCAAAAAGGTTAATCGTTGTTCGGTTAGGTCATTCCATGTGTTGGAAACCCTAGCTCCACAGCAGTCCAGCCGCTGTAACGAACCTAGCAGTTCGCCGCCGGCGCTCCTCCTTGTACGTGTGGATACCAGCAGAGGTGCTGTGCGATCAGCACCAGGACGATCGGATCGTGAGGACTGCACTGCATCAACTGACGCGCTTCATCAGTAATCCGCAACTGCGCGTCTAGTGGTAAACCTCGTGGCTTTCTACCTCAGCTAGATCTTGGGATCACCACGTTAGAGGAAAAAGTTTTATTTTATCTCTGCGTGGCCCAACAGTGGTATCAGAGCGATAGCTTCTGGTTTTAGGCTCGAGATCACGCATATGTGATATGCGGTAGGATGTAGATGAGATCTATGTGCTGTTTGGTGGTCGATCTATGAGATAGATCGGTTTTGTACGAGGTTGATTGGATCAACTGTACTCGGGGAATGGTAGATCTGATTTCCGTGATCATACTGCTGAGGTCGTGGACCGCCGGCTTCGCCCTGTCGTAGCGCCTTAGATGTCGTTGCGAGTTTCACAACGCCGGTAGATATTGTATCTATGCATAACTTGATTTTGCAGGAAGTTGTGAATGGTATGGTTCATGTGCATGTGATGTATGTGTGTAATCCATACGTGATCTGCGAATCACGGTTTTTGTCAGCCGGCTGGAGCCTAGGTGCTGTCTTTTTATTGTATAACGACCTGCGTGTCGGATTCTCTATGTAATTTACTTTACTAAGCTAGTGTAGCTGTTTGGAGAACCCGGAAGGCACGCAAGGCGTTGTACATGTCGGCGACATGGAGTAAGACGGCAAGTGACAAGAGTTGGCACGAGTCGAATTACAGGCTTTGTGGATATGGAGATCGCCATGAAGAGAGCCATACCATTTCACATTATAATTAATTTATTTTGTGTTATTGTTATGTCTCAGTTTTACCTCTATTAGATAGTCGGTAAATTTTAATCCCTCAAAGAAGGTCTAGTCGGTTTTCCCGCCGGTGTTTGCACCATCACAAGTCGGACATTTTTGGTAGTGGGCTCATAAAATTGAGGTGCTGCCAATTCTTTCCGACTAGGTGTGTTCGAGTCGGACTCTTACTGCAGAAACACTCGGTAAGCTAGACGGGTCTATCACAACGGTTGTGGGACTCGGGGAAAAGTCGGATGGGAGCCGGGGCATGTGATGCCACCCGTCCAACAGGAGTCGCATAAGATGCGATTGACAAGGAGTTGTCTACCTAGATCACTTGGCGGCTAGCGGTGATGCTAAAGCTCACTAGCCGACTTGCTTATTTAGGATCCTGAATCACTAAGTAACCATCGGAGGGGTGTTGGTTCTAGTGGGAGCATAAAATATTAAAATGTTTAATATACTTGCTCTTTTATGAATACATGTCTTAAGTGTTTTGCATATTTTCTGTTGTAGATCATGGCACCAAGTAGCAGTCACTCTCAGATATCCGGTTTTGCGTTGAGAACCATTCTTGAGAAAGATAAACTGAACGACACTAATTTTACCAACTGGTATCAAAATCTGAGAATTGTTCTCAAACAAGAAAAGAAGGACCATGTCCTAGAAAACCCACTTCCAGATGAGCCGAATGAGAATGCGACTGTCGCAACCACCAATGCCTACCATCGGGCTAAGGATGAGTCCACGGATATTAGCTGTCTTATGCTTGCTCACATGGAACCGGACTTGCAAAAGCAGTTCGAGCATGTTGAGGCCTACGATATGATCGAAAGCCTCAAAAGTATGTTCCAGGCTCAGGCGAAGACTGAGAGGTATCAAGTCTCTCAGGCTTTGTTGACTTGCAAGCTTAAGGATGGTGATCCACTGAGTCCGCATGTGATCAAAATGGTTGGTTACGTGCAGTCTCTGGAGAGGCTTGGCTACCCCATTAGCGAAGAGTTCGCTACGGATATAATTCTGAACTCTCTTCCTAGTGCATATGGGCAGTTCATTTCGAACTACCACATGCATGGTATGGATAAGAAGCTCACTGAATTGCATGGGATGCTCAAGCAGGCAGAGGCGGATCTCAAGAAGGGCACCAGTCAAGTGTTGATGGTGCAGAATAAGGCTAAGTTCAAGAAGAGTTCTTGGACTAAGAAGAAGGCTAAGTCAGGAGGAAAGCAGGCTCAGGACCCGGTCCCAAGCGCTTCCTCAGGGACTAAACCATCTCCTTCAGCCGGATCCACTTGCTTCTACTGCAAGGCGGATGGCCACTGGAAGAGGAACTGCAGCAAGTACTTGGCCGACAAAGCCAAGAGTGGAGGTATGACTTCCGACTCAGGTACACTTGTTTGCAATGTTATAGACATATATCTTGCTGATGCACCTAATAGTTCTTGGGTATATGATACCGGATCAGTTATTCACATCTGCAACTCGTTGCAGGGACTGGTAAGAACTAGGAGCGTAGCAAGAGGCGAGGTTGATATTCGAGTCGGCAACAAAGAAAGAGTTGCTGCGTTGGAAGTCGGCACGATGCAACTTCATTTACCTTCCAGATTCATTATGGAACTAAATAATTGTTATTATGTTCCAGTGCTCAGTCGAAACATTATTTCTGCTTCATGTTTGATGAGGCAAGGTTATGAGTCGAATATCAAGAATAATGGTTGTTCTTTGTATTTGAATGATATGTTTCACGGCTTTGCACCCGTCCAGGACGGGTTATTTATTTTGAATCTTGATGGTGAGTCGGTTTATAACATAAATGTTAAAAGGTTGAAACCAAATGATCTGAATATGACTTACTTTTGGCACTGTCGGCTTGGTCATATAAGTTGGAAACGCATGAAGAAGCTCCATGATGATGGACTCCTAACTTCGTTCGACTTGGAGTCGTTCGAGACATGCGAATCTTGCCTACTCGGCAAAATGACCAAGACACCTTTTGCAAAGAGTTGCGAAAGGGCGTCCGACTTGTTGGGACTAGTACATAGTGATGTATGTGGACCAATGAGCACGACAGCCAGGGGTGGTTATGAGTACTTCATTACCTTCACTGATGATTTGAGTAGGTATGGATATATCTACTTGATGAAACATAAGTCGGAAGCCTTTGAAAAGTTCAAAGAATTCCAGAATGAAGCACAGAATCAACTCGGCAAGAAAATTAAGTTTCTTCGGTCGGACCGAGGAGGCGAGTACATGAGCCATGAGTTTGATGACCATCAGAAAAGTTGTGGAATAGTTCCTCAACTTACTCCGCCAGGAACGCCACAAAGGAATGGTGTTTCGGAAAGGCGGAATCGGACCTTGTTGGACATGGTACGATCAATGATGAGTCGGACAGATCTGCCTTTATCATTTTGGGGTTATTGTCTAGAAACAGCGGCGTTCACACTAAACAGAGTACCATCAAAATCGGTAGAGAAGACACCGCATGAGATGTGGACAGGCAAAAAGCCAAGTTTGTCTTTTCTTAAGATTTGGGGTTGTGAAGCTTTTGTCAAGCGACTTCAGTCGGACAAGCTTACGGCCAAGTCGGATAAATGTATTTTCGTGGGGTATCCGAGGGAAACATTGGGTTACTACTTCTACAACCGAGAAGAGGGCAAAGTGTTTGTCGCTCGGAACGGTGTCTTCCTTGAGAAAGAGTTTCTCAGTCGGAGAGTAAGTGGGAGCACGATGCAACTCGAAGAAATTCGAGAGGAATCGGCAAGTAGCGAGTCGGCAAAAACCTTGGAGGATGAGCCGATCGTGGCAGCTGAGCCGACAGCCGCACCTGTACTACGAAGATCGGCAAGATTACGAAGTGTTCATGATGTGTTGCTGTTAGACAGTGATGAGCCGGCAAATTATTCGGAAGCGATGGTGGGATCTGATTCCGAGTCATGGCTTGGAGCCATGAGATCCGAGATAAAGTCCATGGATGAAAATCAAGTTTGGAACTTGGTTGATCTGCCAGACGGTGCAAGACCCGTCGAGTGCAAATGGGTCTTTAAGAAGAAAACTGATATGGATGGAAATGTTTCAATCTATAAAGCACGCCTTGTCGCGAAGGGGTTCCGACAAGTTCAAGGAGTTGATTACGACGAGACTTTCTCGCCCGTAGCGATGCTTAAATCAGTTCGGATCATGTTAGCTATAGCGGCCTATTTCGACTATGAGATATGGCAGATGGATGTCAAAACGGCTTTCCTTAACGGAAATTTAACCGAGGACGTGTATATGATACAGCCCGAGGGTTTTGTCGATCTGGCTAATGCTGACAAGGTATGCAAACTTCAGAAATCCATTTATGGGTTGAAGCAAGCATCTCGGAGTTGGAATATTCGCTTTGATGAGGTAGTCAAATCGTTTGGCTTCATCAAGAGTGATCATGATTCTTGTTTGTACAAGAAGTTTAGTGGGAACAAAGTAAATTTTCTAATCTTATATGTGGATGACATATTACTGATTGGAAATGATGTCCAGATGTTGCAAGAAACCAAGGAATCATTAGAAAGGAGTTTTTCAATGAAAGACTTGGGTGAGGCAACATACATCCTCGGAATCCGGATCTATAGAGATAGATCAAGGAGGCTCATTGGATTGAGTCAGAGTACTTATTTGGGCAAAGTGTTGAAGAAGTTCAACATGGAATCGTCTAAGAAGGGGTTCTTACCGATGTCCCATGGTGTAAAACTTAGCAAGACTCAGTGTCCCTCGACAACTGATGAGCGAAGTCGGATGAGTGCGATTCCATATGCTTCTGCAGTTGGATCCATCATGTACGCCATGATTTGTACTAGACCGGATGTTTCCTATGCTCTAAGTGTTGTGAGCACATACCAGGCTGATCCTGGAGAGATCCACTGGACAGCGGCTAAAAATATCCTAAAGTACTTGAGAAGGACTAAGGATATGTTCTTGGTTTATGGTGGTGAAGATGAACTCAGTGTAAAGGGTTACACGGATGCGAGTTATCTCACCGACTCTGATGATTCTCGCTCGCAATCCGGATACGTGTTTATTATAAACGGAGGTGCTGTGAGCTGGAAAAGTTCCAAGCAAGAGACTGTGTCTGCGTCTACAACAGAGGCTGAGTATATTGCCGCCTCGGAGGCAGCAAAGGAAGCTGTTTGGATGAGGAATTTCCTCATGGATCTTGGTGTGGTTCAGGGCTCGTCCAATCCGTTGGACGTGTATTGTGACAACAATGGTGCTATTGCACAAGCCAAAGAACCTAGACAACACCAGAAGAACAAGCACATACTCATGCGGTACCACCTAATTCGCCAGTTCGTGGATCAGGGTGATATCAAGTTATGCAAGGTACACACGGATGCAAATATTGCGGATCCGTTGACAAAGCCGTTACCCCAGCCGAAGCATGAGGCGCACCTGAGAGCCATGGGCATTAGATGCCTAGACATGTGATGTCGGAAGATTGACTCTAGTGCAAGTGGGAGACTGTTGGGAATATGCCCTAGAGGCAATCATGTATGATGATATTTCCCATTGTATTCATAAAGTTATTAAGTAGTCCTTGTATGAACATCTGATGTGTATCATTGAATATGTGATTCGGTTGTGGAACTATGCATTCATGTTGTTTATACTAAATATCCTTGGTCATTGAGGTTGTGCTGGACACACAACTTAGACCAATGTGAAAGTTGGCTTGATGACTCGGTTCCACTTGTCATGGGCATGGAGATGCTATTCCAACTTACACAGATTCGGCTAAAGAGTTTAGCGAGTTGGATTGACCCATATTGAGGTACAACAAACTAGTTGTCATTTGTATATCTCAATCAATGTAATCCTTAGACCTGAGGTTGTTGCATAGTCCGAGTTGAGGATCACCGACTTAGGTTCTGTCAAACGCTGATCCGTGACTGGGCAGTCATAAAGGCAGGGTTCGGGTCGACTGAGAATCAAGCTGCGTGATGTGAATAACCAAGATGGGATTTTGCCCCTCCACTCGGAGAGATATTCTCTGGGCCCTCTCGTGAGATATGATTCGGAAAGCATGGCCATGCACGACTCGGTTAAGTGTTAACCGAGGCGATCGGCTAAGAGTTAGTCGGGTGAATCACTTATCTCGGATCGAGAAGAGAGTCGGACTATTTAAGGGATGACATATATTCGCCTATAGTCTGACAAGGTATATCGTGAGGCAAAAGGGACTCAGACGTAAGTCGCATTGGAAAGGCAAGTCGTCATGACTCTTTGGTACTTGGGAATCGGCACGTTCTGCTAGGAGCCGATGCCGATTGATCAATTGTGAGTCGGACTCTAATCGTGTCCAAGTAACCATGAGCCTGCGGGGTCACACACTTAAGAGCGGGAGCAAGTTCGGATTGGATCCGAATCTGTAATCTGGTTGGGTTGGACCTAAACCAGATTAGGACTGAGTTAGTGAGTTGGACTCACGGTGACTAGTGTTATATGGGCTTTAGTGAATGGGTCGTGTGAGCAAAGCCCACGTTCACTCCCTATATATAGTGGAGCACCGTAACCCAAAAAGGTTAATCGTTGTTCGGTTAGTCATTCCATGTGTTGGAAACCCTAGCTCCACAGCAGTCCAGCCGCCGTAACGAACCTAGCAGTTCGCCGCCGGCGCTCCTCCTTGTACGTGTGGATACCAGCAGAGGTGTTGTGCGATCAGCACCAGGACGATCGGATCGTGAGGACTGCACTGCATCAACTGACGCGCTTCATCAGTAATCCGCAACTGCGCGTCTAGTGGTAAACCTCGTGGCTTTCTACCTCAGCTAGATCTTGGGATCACCACGTTAGAGGAAAAAGTTTTATTTTATCTCTGCGTGGCCCAACACATGTACCCTCCCCCCCCGGAGTGCCGGACAATCCGGAACCTTCTAGAACATTCCCGATGAAAACACCGGAATCATTCCCGAACTCCGAAACGGGACTTTCCTTATATGAATCTTATTCTCCGGACCATTCCGGATCACCTCGTGATATCCCGGATCCCATCCGAGACTCCGAACAACATTCGGTCTCTTTCTCATAATACCATAACTACTCAAACAACGCCGAATCCTTAAGTGTGTCTCCCTACGGTTCGTGAATTATGCGGACATGAACGAGACACTTCTCCGAACAATAACCAATAGAGGAATCTGGAAATTCATATGGCTCCCACATATTTCTAAGATTACTTTGCGATCGAATGAACCACTTACATACGATACCAATTTCCCTTTGTCTCACGATAGTTTACTTATCCGAGGTTATGATCGTCGGTATCTCTGCATACCTAGTTCAACCTCGTTACCGATAAGTACTCTTTTCTCGTTCCCGTGATATGTGATCCCTTGTGAGCCAGTCACATGCTTGCAAGCTAATTGGATGACATTCCACCGAGAGGGCCCAGAGTATATCTATCCGTCATATGGATGGACAAATCCCACTCTTGATCCATGTGCCTCAACACATACTTTCCGAACACTCAATGCCACCTTTATAGCCACCCAGTTACGGTGTGGTGTTTGATGTCATCAAAGCATCCTTCCGGTGATGGTGATTAGCATGATCTCATGGTCGAAGGAATTAGGTTACTATGTATCAGAAAGCATATAGCAATTGAACTATTGAAATGACTTGATCTTTATGCTACGCTTATCTATAGGAGTATGTCCATCACATCATTCTCCTAATGATATGATCCTGTTGTTAATAACATCTCTATGTTCATGATCAGGAAACCATGATCATATATTAACCAACAAGCTAGTTTAACAAGAGGCTTTACTAGGGACTCTTATTTTAGTTTACAAATCACACAAGTATTAATGTTTCTGGTTAATACAATTATAGCATGGTATGTAAACATTTATCATAAGTGTGAAGATATGATAATAACAACTTTATTATTGCCTCTTGGGCATATCTCCAAAAATCTGGACTTAAAATTAACTTCCATAAGAGTGGTTTGTATTGTTTTGGCGAGGTCCAAAATGATGCCCACCTATATGCTGAACTTTTTGGCTGTGGTCAGGGGCAATTTCCAATCAACTATTTGGGAATACCGATTCATTATCGGCGTCTCACAATTGCTCAATGGAAACATGTTGAGGAAAGACTACAAAAACGTCTTAATAGTTGGAAAGACAAATTGTTATCCCTTGGTGGAAGACTAGTACTCATAAATTCAGTACTTACTAATATGGTATTGTATATGATCTCGTTTTCCAATTACCAAAAGGTGTCTTAAACAAAGTGGATTATTTCCATTCAAGATTCTTTTGGCAAGGGGATAGTGAGAAAAAGAAGTATCAATTGGCCAGATGGAATGTAGTTTGCCGCCCGAAGGAGTATGGTGGACTGGGCATACATGATTTGCAAGTCAAAAACACCGCGCTTCTGGGCAAATGTCTTTTTAAACTACTTACGGAAGATGGTGTTTGGCAAACCATGTTATGGAGGAAATATGTGGGGTCCAAAGCTATGGCTCAAGTGGTTTGGAAACCCGGTGATTCACATTTTTGGGCGGGTCTTATGGCCACCAAAAAACATTTCTTTCGTTTTGGTGCTTTCGAAATTAAGGATGGATCACATATTAGGTTTTGGGAAGATAAGTGGCTTGGCCAAACTACTCTTCACGAACAATATACAACTCTATATTCGATTGTGAGACACAAAAGGGATACAATTTCCACAGTGCTGGAAGAAAATCCTCCCAATGTGTCTTTCATAAAAAGTCTCATTGGTCGTCGACTGGTATCCTGGAACAATCTACTATTACGATTATCCACGATACAATTGTCGTACGGTGTTGACGTGTTCAAATGGAAATTACTAGAAAGTGGTAAATTTTCTGTTTGCTCACTATATAAAGCATTGGTTCAACCTGATATCCCGGTTGATGATAATAGTAAAATTTGGAAAATGAAAATACCCCTTAAGACAAAGATATTTGCATGGTATCTACGTAAGGGCGTAATTCTAACAAAAGATAATCTTGCAAAGAGAAATTGGCATGGAAGTACACAATGCGTTTTTTGTCATCATGATGAGACAATTCGTCATTTATTCTTCCATTGCAAATTTGCTCGCTCTATATGTCATTATCCAAATAGCTTCTGGTTTATCTCCTCCACGTTCAGTAACCAATGTTTTTGGTAATTGGCTGCATGGAATTGTTGATAAGTACAGAACTTTATTTAGGGTGGGAGCGCTTGCCATTATATGGTCGTTATGGCTTTGTAGAAATAACAAGATTTTTAATAATATTGTGTCTTCTCCTCTGCAGGTTATTTATCGAGCCACGGCTATCCTTCGATCATGGACTATTCTCCAACGCATGGAGTTTCGCGACTTATTTATGGAGGGATGTACATTGGAGGACACGGCGAGGGATATTTTTTCCCGACATGGATGGCCGTGTGATTTAAGGATTGATCTATCTTAGATTGAAGACAATTATTTTGATACTGTTTTTTAATGTTGTCTTCCTTTTATTCCCATGTTCTATTGTTCGTGCGGCTGCGTGCATCTTAGTTATGCAGAGGCAGAGTGTAAACATTAAATATTTTTATATTAATAAATACACCCATTTCTATAAAAAAATACGAGTTTGGATATATACATAGACGGGCTTCTACGAGTTTAGGAGGGAAGAAGTTGTACTGGAGCAACCCCTTATTCAGATTACAAGGGGCTCAAACATGCGCCTTAGCCCATGCCTACGACTGACGAAGCAAGGGGATCGAATCATGCAATAAATTATACAGTGTACTAATTTTCTATTAAAACATGCCTACAAACTCCGGAGTTCCAAACGACCAAACATGCCTAGAAATTATAGTAGACCTTTTCTTTTACATGCATGACCAAAATCAGGGAAAGAGCAAACTCAAAATAAGCTATCTAAGCATCTCTTAAAATAGTCTTTCGTCGTCCTGCTTTATACATAAATTACATAGATGGGACCGCTATCTAAGCTATCTAAGCATAGTATGACAGTTTTGTTGATCGTCTGTAGTGTGGTAAATGTGGCATTACCTGCCATCTAAGTTGTCTTATGTTTTTTTTCAGGAATGCGCATGCAAGAATGCACGCCTTTTTTGTAGATAGAAGCAAGAACGAATACAAGGATCCACATCAAAGTCCTAGGGCTTAGGAATACAAGCTCAACATCTCACAAAACCCCCGCTAGCTAGCTTCCAACACAATGTCATCAAGGATTTTAGCCATCGGTTTAGACTTGTCTTGAATACCCTTGCGTTCCTCTCACTCGATCTAAGGACGAGGAGGGCGATCCGTCTCACTTTAGGAGCAAGCTCGGCGGGCCATCTGTTGGTAAAAAATTGAACTATGCCAGCCATCAAAATAGTACGTTTACTGCAATATACAGACAGTCATTCAAAGATATTGACACGATCTTGACCACCAAGGTGACAAGACCAATATCTAAATGGACACGTTTTTTAGCGCCACTTGACGTGTATTCGTGCACACAGCACACAGCACACAGCACACAGCACACAGCACACAGGAGGACCAATGGACCATGCATGCATTATGAAGAGCAGGATCAACTGGCAACAAACAAAAGTGGGATTTCTTTCTTGAAACTCTAGTGGGACGAGAGGCCGGCCGAAAGAAATATGACAATGATTGAGGGACGCTAAAGTGGGATTTCTTTCATTCTCGCTCTGAATCATCCGAACGCCGCACCGATTCTAAACATGAAACAGGATTACAGCAGCCATCCATTTTGGATACATGCTGCACCCGAAAACATCGGTACATTATTTTAGAACCGAGGGATAGTTTTTTTTCCTCTCGAAACAGGCTTTACGCCCGCTATATTAATATAGCAAACATCCGATACAACATGCCGAACAATGCTGGGACAGAACAGCACAGGCCAAGCCCAAAAGAAAATACAAGAAGAAAGAAAAGAATATAAAGCCGACATCGGCGATGCGACAAGAAAGAAGGTAACTCGCCACCGTGCGCCTACCGGAGAAGTACCACCGCACGTCCGGCATTCCAAAGCGTCGCGTACCAAGCAGCACATCCAAGAAGGGAAGTGACGACAACGACACTGCTGCCCGGATAGGTCCTAGGGTTTCTCCCGATACGCCCCTGGAGGTGTGAGAGAGATACACCCGGCGCCCTTCATGAAGGAAGGTGATACCCGCGGGCGTCACCGCGTCGGAGTCAAATAGACAAGGATTTCTCCCGACCTCTCAACAGTCACGCTCCCGGACCCCTTGTAATGCTCCACCAAACTCGCTGCCCACATGCACGCGCCAGCACGGTCTTGAGGTCACCACCGTCGTCACACCGTGAGCCATGGGGCGAGGCCAGTAAGACCGAGAGAGAGGAAACTTCGGCGAGGGTCGGCATGACATCAGCACGCGGGAGGGAACTACATCCACCGCCAGTAGGCGGTAGCCGACCGGATGTAGCAGCAAGACAAACTAGGCCCTCTAGACCCGGCCGAGCCCAAGTAGGCTCGTAAAGTCTCGCCGCCGCACTGCAGCAAGGGTGCCACCGTACACGCCAACCCCAGCACCAGGTCCAACTCCATCGTCCACCCAGGGAACCGCCATCTCGGCAAGTCCCACCAGTCAAGCAACGGCTCCATTGCCCCTGAGCTTAGCCAAGCTTGTCGAACATCCGCCGGTCTGAGGACCATCATCGCAAGTCGCCTCCCGGAGCCGCGTCCGCCGAAGGGACGTCTTGTAGACCACCTTCCGGAGACGCCGCCCCGACATCCATGGACACGCATCCACTAGGCCAGGTTCATTGCATGACCAGCAAGGCAGTGAGGGGGCTGGTTGGCACAGGATAGTGGCAGCGGCACAATCGCACAGAGGAGACCGACCTCCACCACCGCCGATGGCGGTTGCTAACCGGGGCGGGACAGCAGGAGCACACCAGGTCTCGGGTCCGGCCGAGCCCAAAAAAGGGCCCGTAAAGTTCCTGCCACCACGCTGCTGCAGCGCAGCCGCCACCGCCGCCCTCCTACACGTCCCACACCGCCGCCCTACCTCCAGAGGGTGTCAGCACCACACAGGGCCCGCCTCAGACCGAGATCGGGCCCAAGTGGGCCTAGATCTAAGCCAACCGAAGCTACCCAAGGATACCCGCCGGTCCTCACCCTGCCGGCCACAGCCAGCATCACCGCGCCGCCATCATGGTGCCCGTGGTGCCGCCCACCACCGCCACCGCATGAGGCAGCCAGCCCGCCGCCGCGGCATGACGCAACCGCGCAGCAGCACCACCACCTGTCGGAAGAAGCTGGCCCTCGCCGCTGCGCAGCACCACCACCTCCCGAAGCCACGCCTCCACCGGATCCGCTCGCCCCCGCCGCCGAAGGCCTCCCGGAGCCTAGCTCGATCCCCGCCATGGAGGGCCGCCCCGTGCCGCCCGAAGCTCCACGTAGAGGGGAGGAAGGAGACGTCCCGCCGCCGCCAGCGCAGCACGGGCTTTGCCCGGCCGCGCCCTCTGGCGGCGGCGAGGGGAGGAGGCGGGGAGGTGAGGCCTGGAGACAGCGGCCGAGGATTTCCCCCCCGACGCTCGCCATAGTTTTTTTTAGTTGAGTTGATCACAATCGGCTAGCTCTTTCATTTGGCAAAGTATATGGTGACACAGTACTCTAGTTGAGTTGATCACAATCGGCTCTTCAATTGCTCCGTGCATCCAGTCTCACGATTCAAGACCATTGTAATTGCTACGAGCTCGTACAGACAAAAGAAACTAGTGGTTTCGGCTGAAATAGGAAAAAATAATGTGTCCAAAACTAGTCATGCATCCGGGCCGTGCTAGCTGGAGGTATCAATAATGTACTATACCATACAGCCAATAACTCCTACATCCTTATCAATACTGTACCATACCATACTGCCAATAACTTCTATATCCGCTACCAATAATGTACCATACCATACCGCCAAAACCACACGTGATGTACTCACACATGTCTACGCGAACACCTATATAAACCCCCCACGAATCATCATTCCCAGCAAGCCACAAACACATCACCAACCATGGCAAAGCTTGTCTTTCTCCCCATCCTCCTCTCCTTCTTCCTCCTGCCCTTCTCGTCCCTCGCCCTAACACAGGACTTTTGCGTTGCCAATCTCCTCTTGAGTGACACGCCATCTGGCTACCAATGCAAGCCCGCCGCCATAGTTACTTCCAATGACTTCTACTTCTCTGGAGCCACTCCGCCAGTCACAATAGACCCCTTCAACATCTCCTTTGTGCCTGCCTATGGCTCCTATTTCCCAGGAATCAACGGGATGAGCCTCAGCGGCGTGCGTGTCTTCCTCGGCACTGACGGCGTCGTGCCACTCCACAGCGTTCCAAGGGCGAACGAGATCATTTTCGTCGTCAAAGGCACGATTATGGCAGGTTTCATTACCTCCAACTCCAACGTCGTGTACACCAAGACGTTGTCTCAGGGGGACATATTCCTGTTCCCGCAGGGCCTGGTCCGTTTCTTTTACAATGTCGGCAACATGCCCGCTGAGGTGTTCGGTGTGTTCAGCAACCAGAACCCAGGCATACAGATCACTGACTACGCGCTTTTCGGCAACATCTTGCCGGCAGAGGTGGTGGCAAAGGTCACCTACATAAGTGTTGCAGAGGTGCTGAGGCTGAAGCTCTTCTTCGGCCCTCGTACCCTTGGAGCATAATTGAAGATCAAGCTCGAATGTTATGTTTCGTCCTTGTCCAATGTCGAAATAATTTGCTTTCGTGCACTCCAGCAGTCATGTAATTCGAGTATGATGCAATGGTAAAAAAATGTGGAAAGGTCCAAAATATAATAATATATTCATATTTGCCCACAATTTCCTAGATGAATCCCCATCTTTTCTTCCACGGAATTCTCATCTTATGATGTCTAGTGCTTGATGTGGTGCCACGGAATTCTAGGAAGGATAATCAAAGAAAAACTAATTGATGAATTTGAGAGCGTAAACAAGCAAATTATTACATAAAGCCCATATACATATCATGGTTTTGCTTCAGGTAAAGTATAAATTCTTTTTTCTTATGTTCTCTCAATTTAAAATACAAGACTAGAAAAATTGCGTTCCATTAGTTGCTTTGTCTATAAATATAATTTTGTAGAAATTTATTTACGAAAACAAGTAACATAGTAGACGCCATGCAAGTTTGAACTGAAAATAATGTAGTGATTGTATTCATGTGGGTGGTCTTAACCCAAAAGTGTTCACTACTATTTTCTTGAACTCTCTAGTCATATTGCCGACATTGCTACCTAATAATGCATCTGAGTAACGGAATTCAGATATGTAGGTACGAAATATGAACTTCAATGGTACAATTTATCAAATGTGGCCAAATAGATACTAAAATGTGGTATCTGCATATCCAAAATACCTAATGGAACCTGGGACAAGGTATACCTGCAAAACCTCCAATCCGAGAGTGCCACATGTCTAACACCATGTGTATTCCGTTGGGGGTATATACGGTATGTATTTTCTACTTCCTCCCTTCGCTAATGGAAGACCTTCTAGATATTTTAAAATATACTAGATTCGAACTAAAATGGGTGAATCAAAACAATATAACATATCTAGATATATGCATTTTCAAGAAAAGTACTAGATGATAATGAACGGAGAGAGTACTATTGTTCAGTGTACTAGTACCAGCTATTATTGGAAGGAATCGTCAATGTAAATAGTGTATAGGCAGTGATAGTTATGCATGCGCGGCAAAGTTTGTTGGCAAAACGACCACCCCATTAAGTGAGCACAGTAGTTAACAAGAACCTGTTAACTCTACTAGTAGCATCTTAATAGTTAGTTTTGCCTCGTGTGTACTAAAGAACGAAGTGGTTTTCAGAGCTGAATAATTTCTACAATAGAGAGATCTAGGGGGGCAACTGACAGGAGTCGATGCGTTAGATAAGAAATCCCTACCGTGTTACCGTGTTGCTAATCATGTTGCTGATGCGCACCCTAATTTGTTTTTTAAGTTATATAAACTTCTCGAAACAGGCATACGTCCAGTTTTATAAATAAATCAACATCCATACAAGTTTCAGTACAAGCTAACAGAATTCACGACAACACATCATACAAACTGCAAGAAGCAAAGAAACTCAAGACCCACGCCAAACAAGCGGCAAGACACACACACATATACAATAGCCGCTTTCTCCAGGTAAAGCGTCCAGCGGCCAGACGGTGTAGCTAAGCGGCGGGCCACCACTATCATGTGCTCCATCATCTCGTCGGAGACACGACAGTGGGTACCACTGCTGCAAAAAAGCCAGAAATTTAAAGATCGAGTCAGAGACACGACACAGAAAGACACGCTCTATGCCCATCTTATTACGGATATTCCATAGGTTCTAGGTCATCGCCACAAACAATAACCAGAAGAGACGCCTCCTCTTGCTAGTACGGTTCGCAGTGGCCTCCAGGAACTCTCCCAGGTAGGCGTCCTGCCACTTAGGCCCCAAAGCCTCATGGGTGAAGTTCCATAGGAAGCGAACCGCAGGACAGCTAAACAGAATATGCGTGCCCGATTCCGGGACAACACAAAGCGGGCATAAGCCATTCCCAGGGCCGTGCCGCTTGGTCACCTCCATGCCCGAGGGTAACCGATCATGTAGTAGCTGCCAGATGAAGATTGTAATCTTCACAGGCAGGGGGCCTTCCAAAGAGGGGAGGTCCAAGAGAGAGAGACCACTAAACAGGGCCTTGTACGCCGATCCCTCAGTAAAGGTCCCCGATGGGGTCAGCCGCCAGGGCACACTATCCGGGGACTGAGATAGGGACAGCGAGGGGCTGTCCCGCACCTCATCCTAGGTAGCCCGTTCTACTGCCCCAAGGTTCCTATGGAATGCGACCTACCATGAGCCCCACCCTGGCAAGCATCAGCTACTAGCAGCATAGGCTCCGCGCATATCGCAAATAGCTCGGGATCCTCGTGATGTAGAGATCAGGCGCCACACCAAGGATCCAGCCAGAACAAGGAGTCCCTTCCATCGCCTATGGAAATGGACAACCCTTTCCGTATTTCTGTCTTGATATCCTGGATGGATCTCCAAAACTAAGATCCCTCCCAGTGTTCACAAGCCAGTATCGGCCGTCCCTAGAGGTACTTTTCTTTTATAAGTTGCAACCAAAGGCCGCTGATGGCTGTAAAATATAGCCATCCACGTCCACATTTAAACTAGATATTATTCATATATTGATGAAATATCTCTCTAAATCCCGCCACCAATACCTAATGATCAAAGGGGTATGCAATCCTTTCTTGTTATTTTTTCTTGCGCAGATAATGACGTTTGATGATGGGAATCACTACATAAAAGTAAAAGATACGAGATTTCCAACACGTCAAAGAAACCAGGAGCCGTGAAGTGGATCCAGAAGCTTTAACGACCAACTATACGGCGGGAAATTTATTTATATTTCCGGTCGTATAGTCTCCATCGACTCCATTAGGTTAAACAGAACAACTTTCATGAAGGGACCCTTATATAAAGAGGCTTCAGGCGACGATAAAACTGTGTTTCTTTTCGACCCCAACTCTCGCTGCCACCAGAAGCCACCACGCCGGAGGAATAGATCTAGATCTAAATCTTCAAACCCTTCTCCACCACCATAGCCACATTCCACCACTTGTAATAGTAGATCTCTTCTCCAATTAGCGACATTGTAAGACTATTTTCTATCAATCTTACGATCTCTATTACAATGTTTATGATTGTTGATTTCATCTCTATGTGTGAGTTATTCTCCTTAGGCTACGGCTTTAACCTAGCCATATAGCCTTTTGTGCATGTTGTTTATCATAGATGGGATCATGTATTAGTTTGTATGACATGATGATTATTGTACCCTCTCTTGACTCAATCTAAGGACTTGTTAGGTACCCAAGACCCCAAGGATTGATCCAGGTATAGGGAGTGTGAGTGATGATTGATCTGCAGGTTGGGAACCCCAGTAACATAAGTGGTAGTATGGCTGTATGTGAGGGATTTGCTTGGGATTAACGGTGACATCACTATGCATATCATTAGTTCTCTTTCTTCTATGGATGAGACTGGTAGGTTATTGCTATAAGCGGTTGCGGAGGCAATAGCAATTATGGATGCACTGTCCACATATAATTATCTTTCTCTAACAATTACATGCATACTTTATTATTATCTTTTATTCCCATCAGATGTTTTGCACAACTACTGGTGAAACCGAAAACCCTCGGCCCTCTCTCTCTCCATCGTCAACAAAAAAAGATCGCAAACTCTTGGTCCGATGAAAACACAAAAGGAATTCTAAAACTCTTGAAGGTATGTTTAAGTAATCTCACTTTGTTTTCTGCTTCCCGAGGATTCGATAAACCTAGGTCTACTAGGGAAGAAAAACTATACTACATCTTTAATCCAGATCGAAGGTATCAACCCTTTTTCTGGCGCCATTGCTGGAGAAGCAATAGCTATCCTGGTGAGGTTAGGAGGAACCTTTTTAGTTTGCATTCTTGTTTTTAATTTTGCCAGTTTTCCTTCAGTCTTTATTTGAAAAACCAAAAAATAGATAGTCTTTTAATTCTTGTTTTTACCATCATTAGTATTTGTTTAAGAAAATCCAAAAACATAGGAAATATGGCTGAAAAAAAGCTTGGGGAGTTTATAACTCTCAACAATTATTATTTGTGTACTCCTATTACTCAGCCATCAATTACCGCTAAAGATTATAAAATTAAGCCCCACTATTTAAGTTTGATTCAATAGAATCAATTTGAAAGCTCTACTGTTGAAGATGCAGGTATGCACTTAAATACTTTTACTAAAATATTTGATATGATGCGCATTAAAGATGTTGACCCCGACGCGGTCAAGTTGCGCTTATTTCCTTTCTCTCTTAGAAGAAAAGAAAAAGAATTGTTATTATCTTTGCCTAAAAATATTATTCACTAGTAGAAAACATGGCTTTCGTCCAGAGCCCTCCGGAGCATTAGTCTCTGCTAGGACGTGGACAACCTTTAGTTCCGATTCGAATAAGACCTTTAGTCTCAGTTTATATTACGAACCGGGACTAAAGGGATGGAGGCGGATGTGGACGTGGGCAACACCCTTTAGTCCCGGTTGGAGACACAAACCGGGACTCAAGATGGATCTTTTGTCCCGTTTTAAGACATCAACCAGGACTAAAAAAATTTGGCAAAAAAACTTTGGCGGGTTCTTCCATGGCAGGAAAAGAGGCAAAAATCCTGCCGCGGCAGGATTTTTCTGCCCACCGTACCCCCCCCCCCCCCGAAGATCGCCTTTTCTAGTTTCGAAAACATGCCACAAAATTATAGAAAATTCTAAAAATAAAATTCTTCATACTGTAGTTATATTAAGTGATTTAGTTGTTACAAAAATTAACAAACATGATTTTCGATATATTTTACCAAAAAACTGTCATGAAAATTTCAAACGGCTATAACTTTTGTGTACGATGTCGGAAAAAAACGTACGACCTATCAAAATGTGCGGAAAGGATTGCATACCCCTTTGATCATTAGGCATTAGTGGCAGGTTTTAGAGAGATATTTTATTAAATATATGAATAATATCTAGTTTAAATGCGGACGTGGATGACTATATTTCACAGTCATCATCGAGAATGCCAAGCACGAGGAGCCTGTTTCAACCCATAGAGGGCCTTGTCAAGTCGACATAAGTAATCAGGATGGCGAGAGTCCTCAAAACCAGGAGGCTGGCGCATATAAACCTCTCCCTCAAGAACTCCATGTAAAAAAGCATTCTGCATGTCAAGTTGGCGAAGATACCAGCCCTGACTAACAACCATGGACAAGAGTATCCGAATAGTAGTAGGTTTGACAACGGGGCTAAACGTATCCTCATAATCAAGACCGTACCGTTGTTTGAACCCCTTGGTAACCAGACGTGCTTTGTATCTTTCAATAGATCTATCGATTTTTGATTGATCTTGAAAACCCATTTACAGTCAATAATATTCACCCCAAGTAGCGTAGGAACTAGACGCCTTGTTTTGTTGGAATGAAGTGCAGCGAATTCAGCCTCCTTTGCATCCCGCCATTAAGGACAGGTCATGGCGTCACCATGATTACGCGGTTCGGACCGAATTAAATCAACTGACATGCAAGTACTCCCTCTGTTCAGGATTTTAAGTCCGGAGAGCAAACTTGGCAATACCAAGACGTGGCTGCAAAATCGGAGCTAACCTTGAAAACGTTAATATCTCTCCACTTAAATAGCCAGCTGATCATTAAGTGAGTCATGCATTGGCCAGTTTTGTTTGCCACGGATCGCTCAGCAGTTAACTCAGCATTTAATCTAGACAGTTACTTCCTTCGTCATGGTTTGGAGGGCGTTTTAGATAGATTGTTGGAACCTAGGTGTACGCTGATTGGCCTAGATTTATGCTAAAAACATGCGCCCATTAATTATTTGGCGCCCTATTAAATCGTAATTACTTAATGAAAATGAGAAGTTTATTCGCATGCATTGGTGGAGTTGCATGCAAGAATTAATTCCTTGACTGTATGGAGTAGAAAATAAGGAGAAAAAAGTGGGCATTAATTTTGTAATTAAATCTAACGCGTCTTGAAGGAGAGGAGTTTTGAAAACGCAAGGCTTTTGTAAGACGCCCTCCAAACCGTGACGAAGGGAGTAGCAAGAAGAGAGGGAGACGACGGGTGGAGAGGAAGAGCCTTTTTAGCTCAGCAGTTAACTCATGCACGAGAATTAAGGGGAGTAAATACTCCAGACTTATATTTCTAAAATATCTGGAAAAGCTCTCTGGACTAGAAATCCCGAACAGAGTGAGTAGTACTCCAGTCTACTGTTCCATCAGTAGGCCTCTTGGGATTTTTTATGCCTCGCTGCAGCCTTATGGTAACACAACCAAGCAAACTGCTAATCGTGCGTAGCAGATTCCCGTTCAGTCCCACTGGACTGGACCGGTGATGTGGTGGATGATGCAGAACCGAGAGTAGAGAGCACAACCGGGAGAGTGGAGACTGAGCGAGTTGGAGTAGAGATGCCACGTTCGGGCTCGTCTGCATGTACACAAGACCCGAGACCATGCTCATAATCAACGTGAGCTTCATTTCCATGTTGATCGCTAGATGGAGAAACATCTGTTTCATTATCAAGTAATTCCAAACGAGCACCTCGCCGCACACCTGCACCATGGTTAGTAAGAAGGATTGGAGTATATGCGGCATCAACAAATTGGTCAGACTGTAAACAATGAGTAGTGGAAGGTTGTGGTGTGGAGTTCGACGAAGTGTGAGAGAATAGAAAAACAGTCTCATCAAATACGATCAAATACGATATCTTGAGAAATAAAAACTCGATTACGTGTAGACATTTGTAACCTTTGTGAAGATAAATATAACCAAAAAACACACACTGTTTGGAACGAAATTCAAGTTTTCTTTTATTGTAGGGACGAAGGTGAGGCCAACATGCACACCCAAAAACTTTGAAAAACGTATAAGAACTTCATCTAATAGAGTTCAAGTGGAGTTTGCATGGAGATAACGCGACTAGGAAGTCGATTAATAAGAAAACATGCCGTGGAAAAAGCATCACTCCAAAACTGGAAAGGAACAGAGGCATGTGCTAAAAGAGTTAACCTAGTTTCAACTATATGACGATGTTTACGTTCAGCGGTACCATTTTGTTGGTGTGTGCGCGGACAAGACACACGATAAGAAACACCAATATCAGAAAAGAATTTATTTAGTCTATGGTACTCGCCTCCCCAATCGGTTTGAACATGTATGATCTTTCTACCCAAAAGACGTTCAACATGTTATTGAAACTGAAGAAAAATTTGGAACACGTCAGATTTATGTTTAAGAAGGTAAAGTCATGTAAACCAACTATAAGCATCAATAAAACTCACATAAAACTGATGTCCACTAACAGAGGTTTGGACAGGACCCCATACATCAGAATAAATAATCTCAAGTGGTGTTGTAGTAACACGAGTAGAAATAAAATATGGTAATTGATGGCTCTTGCCTTGCTGACAGGCATCACAAACTACAACTTTATTAACTGACACTGACGGAAGTTTATGACGATGCAAAACATGTTGGACAATTTGGGTAGCCGGATGACCTAGACGCGAGTGCCATTGCTCACGTGACACCTTGACACTGCTGAAGACTTGCTTGACCGAAGACACATCAAGATTATAGAGGCCTCCATAACATCCCCCTCTAAGAAGAACCGCCCTCGAATCGCGATCCTTAACAAGAAAATACCATGGGTGAAATTTAAAAAACACGTTATTGTCATGAGTAAATTTTTTAACCGAAAGGAGATTGCGTGTGACAGAAGAAACATGAAGGACATTTTTTAGGTGAATGGATGTGAAGATGTAGAAAATATAGATTGTCCAATATGTGTAATGCGCATACCTGCTCCATTGGCTTCTTAAACATGGTCCTTCCCACGGTATTGCTCCTCCATGGTCAACTTGTTGAGATCACTGGTGAAGTGATCGGTTGCCGCCGTATCAGCATACCAACTGGGGTCAACAGGATAGGAGTAAGTAGAACCTCCACGTGCTCCATGTGTTGCTGAAAATGCTGCAATCTGACGGTCCATGTAACGGCCGTCATTGCCGGTACCAGGAAAATTTCGCTGGAATCGTTTAGAACAACACGAAGCAATGTGTCCCAGTTTACCACAGATCTAGCAAGTGGGCCGATTTCCTCCTATAGACTGTCCACGGGAGTCACCAGGGCGCGTGCCACTGCTGGGCTGGCCACCACGTTGAGGAGCAGAGTAGTTTTGCTGCTGGTAGGTGGGCTTTCCCTGGAGGTGGCCCATTGCTGCGATACGGCTGGGGCTGCTGGTAGTTTTGCTGTTGGTAATTCTGTTGCTGCTGCTGGTAGTTCTGTCGACCTCAGTTTCTGGCACTCCAATTTGCCAAGCGCGGCGAGCCTCAACTCTCTGTTCCGTTGCTAGCAGCTGGGCATAAACATCTTGAACAGGCATCTAGGGCTGGAATTATAACTCGAAACTCACGAACTAAATGAGTAACTTGTGATATAGCTAGACTCGGCTCGAACTCGGTGTCTAACGAGTCGAGCCAAGTTTTTGATTTGAGCTTGTTTGTTCACCAAGCTAAATGAGCTACTCGCGAGCTACTCATTTAGCTCATTAAACTCGTTCAAATATAGAGTTTAAAATTTTCATAGATAAGTGTCATACTATGAATGTTCCTTGAAGCTGTAATGGCGTAGAGTTATTATATTTTTTATTGATCTTCCTTTGTGCTATTATGGAAGTACTATTATTGTTCTAGTTTCAAATTAGTAGAATAATTACTAGTTTTTCTTATATGTGCTCATATTCATAACTTATAACAATCTAAACGAGTTGCTCGCGAGTTACTCGTGAGTTTACCGAGTCGAGCCGAGTTTTAAATATGAGCTCGTTCTATAAATGAGCCGAGTCGAGCTAACTCGTTAGTTGCACGAGTTTTAGCGAGTCGAGCCGAGTTGGCTCAGCTCGGCTCGAATTCCAGCCCTACAGGCATCGGATTGGTGAGGGCTCGAGCAGAGACAATCTGGGCGAGTGCATCGTACTCGCGGTCAAGTCCTTGGAGAAGAAAAGCGGTGAATTCCTCAGGCCGTAAGGGTTGTCCGATGGACGTTAGTGTGTCAGACAACGATTTCACCTTGTTGAAAAACATGGTCGCGGATGAGTCAAGTTTCTTCGCCTCCAAGGTTTGCATTGCGCGAGCTGTAGTCTGAGATGCAAAACTCGCCTCCAAGGTTTCCCACGCCGTGCGCGACGTAGTCAGCAACATCACCATCCCGATGACGCTCTGGGAAAGAGAGCAGACAATGGCAGAGAGTATGGACTGGTCTTGTTGATGCCAGGCCAGAAACACAGGGTTAGGGATGGTCGGGGAAGCGCAACCCTCCGAACTTGCTGCAGGATTCGAAATCATCTCCGGTGGACACGGTAGGGTGCCATCAACAAAACGAAACATGCGATTACTCCGGAGAATTGGGATCACCTGTGTACGCCAGAAAAGGTAGTTGTCGCTTGTGAGTTCAATCTTGATCTGATTCGCCAAATTAATCGGTGTTGATGGTATGGCGGAAGTCATCATGCCTAGACTTGCGGGGGCGCTGGAGGAGTTCAGCGACCCAGTAGAGGCAGAGCTGATACCATAAAAGACGTAGGGGTAGGAATAGTTTGGTAGGGAACACAGACCTAATAGGCGGGTCTCATGTATTTATAGTAGGGGATTACAAGAGTATACAATCGGTACAATACATATATACGAGGACTGATTATGTAATTTATCATAAGGAAAATGGTACTATTCCCCCGGGGGATCGAATCCTCCGGGTCGTTGCTAGCAGCTGTATGTGGGAGGGCCCACCACGTTCGTATCTCCTTTCTTCTTCCTAGTTTTCTCCCTCACGGAACCTGCAGCCGCCGTCGTGTCCATCCGCCCGCGTGGAGCTCCGGCCGCCGCACCACCCTGCAGATCTGGCCGCCGCGCCACCACCCTCCCCTGTAGCTTCGGCCGCCGCGCCGCCGCCGCCCACTCCATGGCATCTGGACGCGGGGAGCTCGCTTCGCCGCACCTCTTCCCGCCCGATGTTGTCGCTGTCGGCCCTCTCCCTGCCTCTCCCTCCTCATGCGCACCTCTGCTCCATGGCCGCTCTGCTCGCAAGTGCGAGATAGATCTCAACGTGATAGAGCCCAACGGCCTGTCACGCCCCTATTCGCGCCCTGATCGGGGGCGCCCAACCCTATCTGGTTGGTGGGCCCCTGTCGCCGCGCTATATAAAGTGGTGGGGGCTGGCATCATGCGTCACGAGGTTCGCCGTTGTGCCAATCACCCCACCTACACCCCTACCGATCTAGGGTTAGCGCGAGCCGACGGGAAGCGCCGCCACCACTGCACACCCACGCCGTCGACCCTTTCCTATGGCTAATGACGGCGGCTCTAGCTCCGGGGCTAGCTCCGGCATCCCCTCTGGCTCGTGTTTGTCGAGCCAGGGCACAGGTAGTTCTCTCCTCTCTCTCTCTGTCCCAGATGCAATAGATATAACCTAATAGTATCTACCGAGAATAGTCTAGACCTAACAATGGTATCAGAGCAATTAGATCTAGTTTTCCCGGTAGAAAAGCAAAAGAAAACAAAGAAAACCTAGATCTAAAGTGCGCCTGCCCTACGGCCGCGCCGTTCCTCTCGATCTAGATGAGCATCAATATGAGGCATCTAGACGAAGAACAACCCCCCTTCGAGGGCAAAGCAAAACCCTAGATCTAAGCCCCAAAAGAAATCCCAAAGAGAAAACATCCCCAGATCCCAAACCCCGAATCAAAGATTCCCAGATCCCGAACCAAAACAAAGAACAAACCCCCGTACCCCCCAGATCCCGAAGGATTAAAACTCAAAGCCTCGGTTTTCCCACATAGAAAGAACACCGAATCAAAAAAAAAGGGGGGGAGAGCCGGCCATCGCCGGCAAAGGGCACTTCCTCTTGGCCACTTGACAGCGGCGCACCCACCCGCCGGTGGATGCGCTCGTCGGCAAGGAGCCAAGGGAGCACCGCCGCTGCCCAACCTCTCTGCCTCGCCATGTTCTCGGACCTCGCCTCGCCCGCTCGCAAGCGCCGCCAGAGGGCAAAGGGGCAGCTAGGGGGCACGCGGGGTGGACGCGGGGGGGGGGGGGGGGGGGGGGGCAAATGGGGCTAGGGGTTTGCGGGGGGAGGGTGCAGTGGGGGTTTTTATTCGGCCGATCCATGCGCGGAGTCGTCCGATCCAAACCCTAGCATCCAACGGTCGGGATCTGTGCGGGGCGGGCGGCCGCCGACGGTGGCGGGCCAAGTGGGCCAAGCAGGCTGCGAGCTGGGCTGGCGGGCGCTGAGCGGGCCGCGGCGACGCAGACAGCAGGCAGCGCGTGGGTGGCGGCTAGCTACGTGCGGCTGCTACACGCGTTAGCAGGCCTTTGGGCCGCTGTGGCGCCGCTGCGCTGCGCGGCGCGTGGCTGGCAGGCCGAGCAGGCCGTGCTGGCGGCGGCAGATAGCGGCAAAGCGCAAGCAGGCCACTGGGCCGCTGCTAGCCGCCCAGGGAAAGGCCCAGTAGGGCATAATAGTACAGTTTTGTGTATTTATTTTTTAGAATCTGTTTTTTGCTGTTTTTTAATTTTTTTGCTTAGCTTTTTAAGCAAATTTTAACACAGATTTCTCTAGTCATATTAATTCAATGAATATTTGTCTGGAGAATGCAATAGAGGTAGATTTTTTCTGTAAAGTTCAAAGTTTTATGAAAGTTGTGATAATGTTTCCGCTGCAAATAGTTTTTTTTAAATTGCTAGAATGCAATAAAAGTGTATTAAATTTTGTTTTAAAAGATATGATAAAGTAATTAAAGTTGATTATGCTCCATGTTATTAATTGACCAACTTTATTAATAAACATGATCATGATCTCTTTCATAATGTATTAAAGGTGCATTTAATTTTATCTTTACCCAACGGTGATGTAATTTTAAATGGCACAAACAATTGCATGCTTAATTTATACCAATATTGAATTAATGCATACAGTTGTTTTTGGTTATCTCACATCTTATGTGGTTTTCAGGAGGTCTCAACCTCATGAGCTGTCTGAAGGATATCCCACTGCTTAGAGGGGATAACTATTCAGAATAGAGGAAAAAGGTTGACCTGGCTTTGTCTGCGCCAAGGTGGACTGGGTTGTTGATACTAAACAGCCAGTCAAGCCTGTGGACCCAGTGAGGGGTGTTACTGAGGAAAGTGCTGCATTCGAAAAGAGAAAGAGAGACCATGCTCCTTTGGAGCTGTCCTACTCAATAGATAACCAAAAGTGGGTCAATGCAAACAAGAAGTGCTTGGTTTTTGTCAAGAACACAATTGAGAACACAATAGTGAGCTCAATTGAAGAGTGTGCCTCTGTTGGTGAGTACCTTGCAAAGATAAAGAGTCAGTTTACTGGCTCTTCAAATATGTATGCAACCCAGCTGCTAAAATAGCTGGTGACAGAAAGTATACGGGAGGGCCACATGGCATTAGAGAGCACATCTTGAGGATGTCCAACATGGCGGCTAAGTTAAAGCCCTTGGATGCGGACCTCGAGCTCAAGCCTACTCTTCTGGTGCATCTTGTCATGGCCTCTCTTCCCCAACAGTTCGAGAACTTCGTCATCAACTATAACATGTCCCCTGAAAAGTGGGACATTGAAAAGACCATAGGGATTTGTTATCAAGAGGAAGAAAGGCTTAAGTCCATTCACGGTGGTTTCTTGAACTACGTGAAGGACAATAGGAAGAGGAACTTCACCAGCAGCAACCATGGTGGCTCACCTTCCAAGCCACATGGCAAGGGCCCCCTACAGCACCAGCATCAGTATCAGCAGTCTACCCCTGGGGACAAAGACCAGTGCCACCATTGCAAAAAGGTTGGCCACTACAAAAAGGATTGCCCATTATGGCTAAAGTCCATAATGGTGAAAAACGGTAAAGATACAGTCTCTTTTGTAAATGAATCTCTGTATGAAAAGTTTTCTAAATCTACTTGGTGGATTGACTCTGGTGCAACTATTCATGTTGCCAACTCTTTATAGGGGTTCCATTCGACAAGGATTTTGCCAAAAAGAGAAAGACTCATTGAAGTGGCGAATGGGATTCAAGCAGAAGTGGAGGCTGTTGGCGACATTCCTCTGGAGCTGGCTGATGGCTTTACTCTTTTGCTTAAGGATGTTTTATTTGCTCCGTCCATCCATAGAAATTTAATAAGTGTGTCATGCTTGGACAAAGACATATATGAGTATTATTTTGGACATGGAAAATGTGCCATTTGGTTGAAAGATACTTGTGTGGGTGTTGCTTCACTACATGACAAGCTTTATTTATTATCTTTGCATGAGAAAGTATTTTCTGTGTGTGATGTGAATGAACAAGTTCCCTTGTCGAATAAAGAACAAAAGAAAAGAAAGCGAACTCTTGACTCATCGAAGTTATGGCACTGCAGATTAGGCCATATTTCGAGGGGAAGAATATAAATCCTCGTTAAAAATGACATTCTTCCTCCGTTAGAGTTCTCAGACATCGAGCAATGCATAGATTGCATCAAAGGAAAGTATGTAAAACAAATTAAAAAGGGTGCAAACCGAAGTATAGCTACACTAGAAATAATCCACACTGATATTTGTGGACCGTTTCCTGTGAAAAGTATGGATGGTTAAGATTCATTCATAACATTTACGGATGATCACTCCCGGTATGATTATATTTATCCAATTAAAGAAAGATCTGAAGCATTGGATAAAAAATTTTCAAAGGTGAAGTAGAAAATCAGCATGATAAAATAATTAAGATAGTCCGGTCTGACCGTGGGGGGGGGGGGGGGGGCGAGTACTATGGTCGGCATACTCTATATGGTCAAGTACCAGGACCTTTTGCAAGGTTCCTACAAGAAAATGGAATAGTCGCCTAGTATTCTATGCCGGACGAACCTCAGCAAACGGAGTAGCTGAAAGGCGTAACCGTACCCTTATGGATATGGTGCGCAGCATGATGAGTTATTCCACCCTCCCATTGGGATTGTGGATGGAGGCGCTTAAAACCGCCATTCACATTCTCAACAGAGTACCAAGTAAGTCGGTGCCCAAAACGCCATATGAATTGTGGACAGGCAGAGTCCCCTCTCTGCACCACTTGAGGGTGTGGGGGAGCCCAGCTGAGGCAAAAGTTTTCAATCCAAACATTGCAAAGTTAGACCCCAAAACAATATCTTGCCACTTCATTGGTTATCCAGATAAATCAAAAGGCTATCGTTTCTACTATCCTGGTAGATACACAAAGTTTGTAGAAACGAGACATGCAGTCTTCTTGGAGGACGAATTGATGAGGAGGAGCACGGTAGCTCGGGAAATTGATCTTGAGGAGAAGAGGGTGCATGCACCTAATCCGATGACTCAGGAGCCATTTTTCTCGCTACCTGTTGTGCCAACATCTACAACCCTGAGGTTGTGGTGCCGACACCTGTTGTGACTCCACACGTGACAACAATGGGCGAAAGTTCGGAACCTGTCCATCAGGAGCCACCTGAACCCACTGTTGAGCACGAAAGGGAGTCAGAACAACCACATACTATAAATGTGCCAGAACCTGAGGCACGAAATGAGCAAGAGTCTGATGAACTCAGAAGGTCTAAAAGAGAACGAAGACCAGCCATTTTCAAAGAAATTTACAAAGTCTACAACACAGAAACAGTTCATATGGAGGGCAATCCTACCTCATATGAAGAAGCCATGAGAATCCCTCACCCAGCCAAGTGGGTGGAGGCAATGGAAGATGAGTGCCAATAATGTTTGGGACTTAGAGGAAATTCCTAAAGGAGCCAAAATAGTAGGATGCAAATGGTTCTACAAAACAAAGTATGACTCCAATGGGAATGTAGAAAAGTACAAAGCTAGACTTGTGGCAAAAGGCTTTACGCAAAGAGAAGGGGTAGATTACAATGAGACCTTTTCTCCGGTCTCATGTAAAGACTCCTTCAGAATCATCATGACACTAGTTGCACATTTTGATTTAGAGTTACATCAAATGGATGTTAAGACGGCATTTCTAAATGTATATTTAGAAGAAAATGTTTACATGAAACAATCCAAGGGTTTTTTCATGGAGGGGAAGGAACATATGGGATGCCGCCTAAAGAAATCCATTTATGGGTTAAAGCAAGCCTCTAGTCAGTGGTATTTAAAGTTCAATGATACAATTAAAAGATTTGGATTCAAAGAGAATGTTGAGGACAACTGCATTTATGCAAAGTTCAAAAGTGGGAAATATATTTTCCTAATTCTGTATGTTGATGACATCTTGCTTGCTAGCAGTGATGTCAGTCTACTACTAGAGACAAAGAAGTTCTTGTCATAAAATTTTGACATGAAAGACCTTGGTGAAGCTTCTTGTGTTTTGGGCATAGAAATTCACCAAGATAGAAAGAATGGAGTGTTAGGACTGTCGCAGAAAGCGTATTGTGAAAAGATTATAAAGAAATACAATATGCATGAGAGTTATGCAACACCTGCTCCCATAGTCAAGGGAGATAGTTTTGGGAAATCCCAATGTCCAAAGAACCAATATGAGATCGATCAAATGAAGTCAGTACCATATGCTTTGGCTGTTGGAAGCTTACAGTATGCACATGTGTGCACTTGCCCTGACTTAGCCTTTATCACCGGGGTACTCGGTAGATATCAAGAGAATCCAGGCATAGAGCACTGGAAGATGGTAAAAAAAGCTTTGCGTTATGTGCAAGGCACAAAAGGCCTCATGCTAACATATAAAATATCTGATTCCCTAGAGATAAAAGGGTATTCAGATGCGGATTTTGCGGGAGATAAAGACGACAGAAAGTCCACGACAGGATATGTCTTTACTCTCACAGAAGGTGCTATTTCGTGGAGAAGCGCCAAATAGTCGATAGTTGCATCATCTACGATGTATGCAGAATTTATAGCATGTTATGAGGCCATGGGACAGGCGTTATGGTTAAAAAAAATTTACCCGACTTGAAAGTGGTAGACTGCATCAGCAGGCCACTAAAGATGTACTGTGACAACGAGCCCGCAGTATTCTATGCTCACAACAACAAGTCAAGTAATGCTACAAAGTCTATAGATATAAAGTACTATGTTGTGAAGAAAAAAGTCCAGGATCAAACTATAAGACTCGAGCATATAAGGTCAAAGGATATGCTTGCGGATCCGCTAACGAAAGGCTTACCACCCAATGTGTTTAAGGAACACATAGCCGGCATGTGTTTAATGGAAAGCATCCCCTCTGGCTCGTGTTTGTCGAGCCAGGGCACAGGTAGTTCTCTCATCTCTCTCTGTCCCAGATGCAATAGATCTAACCTAATAGTATCTACAGAGAATAGTCTAGACCTAACACGCACACCATCTGTTTGCTGCAAGTCGTGGCCTGCCGTGGACAAGTGCAGACAGCCGGCTGTGATGCTACACACGGCGACCGAACCTGCTACATACGGCTTCTCATGTTGCTACCTACGGCTATAGTAGTTGCTACCTCCGGCATCTGGACTTGCTACCTGCGGTGAGCGGTGCTGATACCTGCAGCGAGCAGTCCTGCTACACACGGTGACCGGACCTGCTACATATGACTTGTGGCGTTGCTACATGCGCGAGCGACGCAACGCTATGGCATATTTCTTTGCTACAATTTTTGTTGTGACGATGTCTCCAGCGAAGTTAGACTTTTGCTACATCAGTATAATCATCTTGTTTTTTGATTTTGCTACAAAAGCATAATTTTTTTGCTACGCAGTCTCCAGCGAAAGGCTCCGGCGAGTCTTCGGCAAAGTCGATTTTTCTACATTAGTACTTTTTTTTGCTACACGGTCGCCGGCGGAGTCTCCGGCGAACTCTCCGGCGAGATCTAGTATGTTTTTTTTATTTTTTGTGTTGAACCGTTTTTTGCTACAGTGTAGCAAAAACGGGACATATGTAGCAAAAACGGGTCTGAGTATAGCAAAAACAAAATTTGGGTGGACACGTGTCAGCACGAAGACCCGGGATCAGAAGTTTTTATCCCCGGGGGACGCATAGCACTGTCCTTATCATTTTTTTTTAGAACAGTGCTATGCGTCCTCCGGGGACGCCGAACCCATATCAAACTCCTTTGCCTAACTTGGCGAGCATCCTGAATCCGACGTGGGACTCAGATCACGGCGAGGAGCCTGACTCCGACGTGCGGGACTGTCCATGCGGGAGCTACTCTCTGCCCCTCCGGCCACTGCCCACTGTCCTAGCCTTCTAATTAACCAGGTCAGGCGCCCAAATTTAAGGTAATTTCTAACTGTTGTCAGTAAATTACTCCCCAAAATTTTAATAGCTAATTGACCTCAAATTCTCAGTTCTACAATTCCAACTCTTACTGTATGTCGGTAATTTCTCCCTATTCTACTCTTGCAAAAGTTGTGACTAGTAGACGCATATTGAATTGTTATGGCTATAGTTCGTGTAGAGAATACACATATGTAATTACTAATTAATCATAGAAAAAATTTGAAGTCTCATGGGAAACATTTGTTTACTGTCCGTCCGCTCACCGCCTACTACATATCCTGATGGCCGCCGATGTCCCCCGACTTGAGTCCTAAGATCGAGCGACCTACTTCTACTGTTGCAAGTAATTGCCATGACACTGACAGTTCACTTTTTTTTAAGAAAAGCCTCAATGATGAGAGATTGAGTGATGATCTTATTTATTATGTGGAGAAAAAGTAAATGTTCGGGTATATAGAGTCACTTCTAGCTTTGAGGAATCGAATGTACAAAAAGGTAATGTGTAAAATTTAGCTACTTAATTACTATCATTTGGTCACTGTTGTTCTATGTTTGACTAAAAAAAATTAAGTCTATCTTTCGATCTCACACATGGGGGAAAATTGAGTCCTTAGTTGTTTGATGATGTATTTTGAAATTGGAAACATATGCCATATTTTGGTGTTAATTGTCCTTTAATTAATTTTTGCAGGTAATATTGTTTTTTTGTATTTTTAGCTGTTTGTATTTATACATTGTCTACTATTACGTTCTATAATACTCCCTCCGTTCGAAAATATAAGACGTTTTAGGTTTTGTGAAACTAATGTATCTAGACGTGTTTTAGTGTGTAGGTTCGGAGTGGACCTCACTGAACCTACACGCTAAAAGATGTCTAAATACATTCATTTTACAACAGATAAAATGTCTTATATTTTTAAACATAGGGAGTATATATTAAAAGTTATGAAACACACAATTTGATGGGTGTATTTTGAAATTGGAAACATATGCCATATTTTGGTGTTAACTGTTCTTTAATTATTTTTTGCAGGTAATATTGTTTTTCTATTTTTAGCTATTTGTATTTATACATTATCTACTATTACATTCTATAATACTCCCTCCGTTTAAAAATATAAGATGTTTTAGGTTTTATAAAACTAATGTATCTAGACGTGTTTTAGTATGTAGGTTCGGAGTGAACCTTACTGAACCTACACACTAAAAGATGTCTAAATACATTCGTTTTACAGAAGATAAAATGTCTTATATTTTGAAACATAGGGAGTATATATTAAACATTGTGAAACACACATTTACATATTAGTTTGCCGCATAAAAATTGTATACCATGTTGAGGTGGTGTATGAGGGTGCCTCAAGCTCCAGCTCCACCCCTGTTGCCATGTAAGCCCTCCCGGTGGCCTCGACCTCGAGGCGCTTCGGAGCCGCACGGTCCTCTCGCGCCTCACGTGCAGCATGCCCGCGGCTGGGGACGGAGCCCAAGTCCGGCACCTTGTTGTCGAACTTGGGGAAGTTCATCTCACTACAGTCGTTTCCATGGAGCCGGACATTTTAAATGTCATAGTCCCACGCCGTGTACCTCGTCGACTGGTAGGTGCCTAGCCAGAACTTGGCCACCCACTACCCTACTGCCACTATTGAACGCCGCGGTAGTTTTCGTGCGGTGAGGATGGATGGGGAAGGTCTGTGGTGGGTGGACCTCTGTAGTGTTGCACGACTTAGAATCGTGATGCAGATGGGCTATGGGGATCGAAAGAGAGAAGATCTCCCCATCTAGGGGGGGGGGTCGAAATTGGGTGGTGCTGGAATGGAAGGTGGCAGTGGGGAGGGGCGATTATTTCTCCTTGGCCTCTGAGTAAAAATTTGGAGCTGAGGTGGCTAACTCCCCAAAACTTTAGTTCTCTAAACCCAATAGGGGTTCGGGTAGGTAAGGTTTAGAGAAGAAAACCAAGATTTTTCTCATGTAACTATTTTTAGTACTTGGCTAGAGATGCTCTAAGATTCCAACGTTTGGCGATCAAATTTGATCATCACTTCCACATGATCATCACATCTACAGGACGCAATGCCGCTGGCAATTAGAGCATCTCCAACAGGTGTCCTATTTTAGGCACCACTTTATCCTTTTTGGCAAGGACAAAATAAATTTGAGGTCGGGTGAACTCTAGAGCGGAGCAAGCTTATTCCAACCAATTAAATTTCTATACCATCCTGGCCAAAACTTCTATCATCTCTATGTTTGGGGAGAGTTGGTTGGTTGAGTTGGATCCTTCTCAAAATAAGCTAATATAACATTATCTCTAATATTGGGGTGAAATCGATCAGTCGGATGTGAAATCTTGATCAAATTTGATGTCATATATACCAAAAGGAATTATACCTTCATCTTCTTGAACATGAACATGAACATTCTCTTCGATAACGGCTTCGACCGAGTATCCAATATATTCTTCCACTTGTTCGGCGGCCTTAGAATTTCCGTTTCTTTTTTCACTTCTTGCTATCGCTCTTGACTTAACATAAGGTTCATAACATCACCACTATCATCCATGCTTGGTTTAGAGTTGCTACCACTAGAAAGTGATACAAAATACTTTGTCAAATTTGCGATTCACAGTTGACAAATTCATCAATTAAGACACTAGTGCTCTATCTAAATACAAATAAAAATAGAAAAATTATACCTTTCGCCCCTTTGTTGGACACTTCCTATTTTTCGTCATTCTGGCAAAAATAAAACCAAACTATGGCCAGGAGTCCGAGACTATGAGACTTCCCGCCAGAGAAGTGCGCCGGTGGGCGGCGGCCGGCGAGGGGCGAGACACAACGAGACCCCAATTCCCTTCCCCGCCTCGCTTTGGCTCCCTTCGATCTGGAGCCTAGAGATCATGTTCATGCCTTCGCCTGCAGTTGCTTCTCTTGCTCGATGATGTTGGAGTATGTGCTTAGAATGGGAGGCAGCAGATCACCAGTAGAGGCCCAAGTGCCCAACACCACACGGCCAGGCAGGATACGACCCAATAAGAGTACAAAAGATGGCCCAATTGTCCAACACGGATAAGGCTGATCGATTTGTTCCGCTAAAACAAAGAGCCAGACGTGATCATATGTATGCGGTATGCTTCCTCAAAAAAAAAAAATATGCGGTATGCTGGTCGCCTGCGTGCTGGGTTACACGTAGGTATACAAATTATTTGTCGCTAACTAAGGTAGGACGGGCGCACGACCTCGCCCTACCGGAAGCCTCGCCTCTGGTTTTTGGGCACCACCTTTTATGTTATTAGGCACCAAAATTGTCGCTGTCATTTCAGATGCCAAAAATAAGGGCACCGAGCCAGTAACATTTTCTCATGTACATAAAATAGGGCACCGCAAACATGTTTTCTCCACATACATGCACCAGAAAAGATCAAACACTTCACAAATAAATATTACACAAAAACAAACCATTGGTTTAACAATTGTTACACAAATTGTTCAAAGTAGCTATCAGATCAACACACAAACAACAAATAGTTCAACAAATACAACAACAATCACATACAACATGAAGAATAATAGTGAAATCCTTTGTGTGACCTCTGAATTGTCCATGCCATGTTGAAGGATAGTTCTTCTAGCTCTAATGCATGCAATCAATTAAGCCAAGCATACCTGAAAACCATCGAGCCTTGTTGTACTCCAACAGCCTAGCACTGTCTTCATCATTGTGTGCTCTCAAGTACTCTTCACCGAACACTTGCATCATCGCATTGCAAAGCGTTTGATACACTTAATGGCTTGACTCTCACCCATTACCAAGTGGGTTTCAACTAGATCCGCCGTAATAATGTATGCCATTATACACAAGGCGGTGGTTGCCTTTTGGTAAGTGCTGCCCAAGATCGCCGACGGCTTTCCTCCTTTGTTTGAAGAAACGATAATGCTTCATCATGCACTTGGCAATATGTTTTAACAAATTGATTCTCATCCGAAACCGGCACGGAAAATAGTTAATAGGATGCTCCACAAAGTAGCTCCGCATTCAATTTTCTCTTTCCACAGCTTGCGTCGACCGAGACGGAACCACCATGCTTGGGCCTATTGTTCTTGTGCATTGCTACAAGCATAACAATATCTTCCTCCTCGGAAATGTCACATTCGTCATCGGAAGAGGATGAATCATAATCATCACATGCACTCATGTGCAAACAATATGCTATGTTGGAAATCATTGATAGCAAAATTAAATTGAATCTAAATTTTTTTGATTAAACTTTCTGTGGCTTGACTTTTTAAAAAATATAGACCTCAAGCCTTAAGATGGAGGGAGTATGGGAGTATTATTAGATACCGGCATCTGCTGGAGCTGAGTTTTCTCGCGACCGTAAACCCTGCTTTTTGGACACGAGGCGTTTTACGAGATGCTCTTACAAATTAGCATGGTGGTTCTGAGACGTGAGGAGCGCGCACGATAGGACGGCCGGACGCAGCAAAAGTTGCAGCAGCAGCGGTGGCGTAATCATGGTGTATGGGTATGGGTATGGATACGATCAGGGTATAATGGCGTGCTATGGGTATGGATTTGGATATGGATCACAGTTATCCAACAGCAGATTTAGTTACACTACACTGCACCACCGGCGAGCGGCGACGTCAACTGCTCGGCAGGTCAGAGCTACACACGCAGTGACAGCACCACCGCAGCCACTTGTGCGCTTCTGTGAGCCTCTCTGGCAACAGAAAGAGACGCACACTATAGCTACTTGCTCTGCCGCTACATGGTCCTCCTCGCCATGATTCGATCGATGCACTTCCGGATATCAACAGTGACAGACTGACAGCACAGTGGGTGACACTATGTCCAACACTAGCTAGATGCGATTCATGGATTTTTTTTTTCTGAGAGCACGCCAGACGTGTCTTATCTTTGAAACTTAAATTATAAGAAAACCAAGAGCCAACTGCGAACAGTTAGATTAGCAAAACACACACATTCCACTTCACTCCGAGACTAAGCCTACTCTCTTGCTCTAACATGCCTTCCTCCAACTCTCGCCATTGCTGTGAGCTGTGCGACACTGCATTGCTCTCTCGTGTTTCCGAAAACCCTAAAGTTTCTTTGTTTCCATAACATCCATGAAACAAGGATGACTAGAGTATCAAATTTCCTCTTGCCGGCAGCCACCACTCCTTCCACGCTTGGAGCCACCAGCTCTCCAAAGTACTCCCCATTTGAGGATCCTCCAACTGCAGCGACGCTGCTTGCAAGCAATTGTACCACACCTGCCTTGCAAAAATACATTGCATGAGGATATGCTCAACATTATCCTCCTCTTGAAGACATGTGAAACACGCGCTTGGCTGATCTTGCAGGCCATGTTTGTGTCGCCTGTCAGAAGTCCAGAGTCTTTTCTTCAGCGCTAGCCAACTGAAGATTTTGCATTTGGTAGGTGCGAATGATCTTCATATAGGTTTGTGCATGATGAACCTATATGTCACGTGGAATAGCAGTTTGTATGTATCTTTGGCAGTGTATTGACCAGATCAGGAGCCAATCCAATTAAAAGTATCTGGTGCTTGTGGGTCTCTTCTAAAACTGCTTAGCTCTACCCAAATGCGCACACATTGGGCACACCCTCCGCGTCCAGACTTCCTGCAATGTTGTCACCCATGCATTTTGCGGCAGCGCCTCTGCGACCAAACGACTGTTTTTTCTCCGTGTCGGGACCAATTGACCGATCCGTGGCGCTATGTCCTCTATGTTGCGCCCATTAATCCACCTATCCCTCCAGAAGTACACCATATCACTAGTACAAAACAGACATCTAGTCCCGGTTTGTAAGGGGCTTTAGTCCCGGATTTCAATCCGGGATTAAGGAATCAGGACTAAAGGTTAAGCCTTTAGACCCGGTTCTGTTATAAACCGGGACTAGATGGTCTCCATGTGGCCCCGCTAGGCGCGCTGGACTGGAGGATCTTTAGTCCCGGTTCGTAACACGAAACATGACTATAGTTGTTCTGCCGCGGCAGCCGGCTGCCGTGACAGGCGAAGAGGTTTTAGGATTTTAGGGTTTTCTTTTTTTGTGTTCAATTATTTTTCATTTTGTGTTTTCATTTCAAACAAGTTTATACGTTGATGCATATATAATATAATTTCTCTCACGATTACATACACACACACACACACACACACATATATATATATATATATATATATATATATATATATATATATATATATATATATATATATATATATATATAGAAACCCTATTCAGTACCCTGGATGCAGAATAGTTATTTTGCACCCAACATATTTTTACGTTGTTAGATTGAAAAAATTATATTTTATATACGAATAATTATGTTCATCTATTCACCACAACCAAAAAATTTGACAAAAAAATAATGTTTATGAGTCATTATAGTGTAAACAACACCAAAAATATGTATTTTATGTCCAATTTTTTTACGGCATGTAAACAAAAATAATTATGTCATTTCTTAATTTTATTATGTTCTTCTGAACTTACGAAGTAATATAAAATCTACGTGACGTAAAAATAATATACGGTTCTAAAGATAGAGGGTGGGTGTAGAATAACTATTCTACACCCTGGGAATCAAATAGCGCGACTATATATATATATATATCGACGCGTATTTGCTAAACACAGGCGTAGCTACGCATAGGCTTAGGACCGTTGGATAAAGAGATCACATGCAATGCTAGTTTTAGATGGTAGTGTCTGGCTCTTGGTAGGAGTAACGGTTCTTAACGGCGTTTGTACCACACCGTGTGTGTACATGCATGCAATCCCTAGGGGCTCTAGCAAACTCTAATTTTTTAGCTTGCTGTTTGGCAAAGAAACTTTTAGCATCTAAAATGAAAAGGTAAAGTGAACAAGGCTTAAAATGAGTTATGCATGCAAATGTTTCCTGCTATGCATCACGTGAATCTTAGTGTAGCCAAGGATTACGAGGGTACCAGAAAATTATTTCGCAATTATTTATTGGACAACTTTATTTTCTTTTAAAGGATTCTAGTAGAATATCAGTTCCTCGGGTACAAGAATGCAGCTTGCGTGCCATTTGCATCGGAAACAGCTATGCCTGGAGCACCGCACGCCTGCATGAAGAGTTGTGTTCATAGCCTTAAACAAAACAAGGGTTATTTCGTGTTGGGTTGGAGTGGTTAAGCTGGTCGAGGCATTTCTGTGTATGAATGCCTACATTTAATGTACACCTGAGACGAGATGGCTAGTATATTAGGGTTTGCCTCACCTAAATGAAATTTGATAAGCTTTGTTTTGCTACGGCTTCATGCATGTAGTATATTAGGGTTTACCATGTAGTATATTAGGGTTAGGGTTTACCGCATGTAGTATATTAGGGTTTGCCTCACCTAAATGAAATTTGATAAGCTTTGTTTTGCTATGGCTTCATGCATGTAGTATATTAGGGTTAGGGTTTACCGCATGTAGTATATTAGGGTTAGGGTTTACCGCATGTAGTATATTAGGGTTTGCCTCACCTAAATAAAATTTGATAAGCTTTGTTCTGCTAGGGCTTCATGCATGCATCAAAGGAACACTAACGGTGTTACTATTGAGCCAACATCCTGGGCCTAGATACATGTGCTCCCTATATCAAAAGGGGAGAGAATCAACGGTGGATAGGCTATGCGCAGCTATGTCTGTGTTTAGATGGCTATTTCCCATATATATACACACAATTTGGTAGACGAGTGCCAATCGAGACTAGAGCTCGTCTATTTGATTTACATGAAGATCATTACATTACATGGATACTTTAAGGTATATCCACGTTGTACTGTCCTTTTGTGTTTATGACGTCCCTGAGTAAAAATCCCGACAACTCCTCTTGAATTGCTAGTAGGCGATGATGTGGTAGGAGCTTATCCCGCATCGCATCCAACTATATATAAAGAAGTAGATCATTATGAATGGAACTCAACAAAAATCATGGTATAAAATAAATTGTGAATATATTGTTTACGTACTCGAAGAAAGTGTGTGCCCTGCTCCTTACACCCACGAATGAACTCGCATACGTAATATCCACATAAATTAGTCCCCTGTGGCTGCGTCCCACACTTTTTGAGAATATAATTCAATTAAATAATAATAAAACATGATAATTGTATGGAGACTAGAATTAAAAAGATGCGATGGCCTAGCTCTCGTACTACTTACCGGGATCGGACGAAAAGTCAGCTCCTTACGCCATTCACCCTAAACCTCCTTCGTGAATCTTTTCCAAACCCTGTCCAATAAAAAGAAATAAATGAGTTATTAATTACTTGACATCTGAAAAAATGAACGAAAGAAACAGATATAGTGAGATAATGATTGAAATTACTTTTGGAGCATATCAAGTATGCTGCGGTAGTCTTCCATCGGCTTCTTTAACGAGTCCAAAATTTTAACTTTTGCACGGTCAACGTCAATGTTTAGAAAATCTAGTGGAACCTGCGCACGTTTATATACACTTAACATCGATTAAACAAAAAGTGAATGTGTACAATACAGTAAGACTCTCCCCATAGTCGTAAGAAAATAGTATTTGCGTCTTGTAATGTTGCACCATTAAAAACATTAGCAAGTTATCCTCCGTTTGCTCGGGGTTATTTATTAGGTATGTCCATTAACTCTGTTTGTGTCAACAGACTCAATGTAGTAGATTGACTTTATCCTACATTCCTGAATCTTCATTCTTGATACGTTGGTAACGTATCTATAATTTTTTATGCTCCATGCTTGTTTTGTATCTACTTTTCTTTGCTTGTCTACACTTTGAGGTGTTTTTTACATGTTTTCTGATACTAACCTATTAACAAATTGCAACAGTGCCATATGCCTGTTTTCTGCTGTTTTTGGTTTTAGAAAAGTTAATAAAGAAATATTCTCGAAATTGGACGGGACAAATATCAAAGTCAATTACTTTCTATTGGGAACAAGAAGTCTAGAGGAGAGACGAGGAGGCGTGCCAGGGCGGCTAACCCCCCCCTAGGCGCGGCTGGGCCCTACCCCGTGCCTGGGTAGGGTTTGCCCCCTCTGGCCGCCGCCTCGGTCTTCGCCTTTGCCTATAAGAAGCCCCCGATGCACAAACCCTAAGCACTAGATCAAATATCCACGAAACCATCTGTAGCCGCCGCCACCATCGTCCCTAGATCGGGGGGATCTGAAGTTCTTCCCGGCACCCTGCCGGAGGGGAGATCATCCTAGAGGCCTTCTCTCCGGTATGATGCGTGAGTAGTTCCACCTTGGACTACGAGTCCATGTAGTAGCTAGATGGTTGTATCTCCTCCTTTGTTCTTTCATGTATAGATCTTATGAGCTCCGTTCATGATCAAGATCTAATCTATTTGTAATCATACATGTTGTGTTTGCGGGGATCCGATGGATATTGAGATTATTATGTTGGTTTGATTAATGGTTTTGTCTTTATGATTCTATCATGTCTGTGTTGTTTGTGATCTTGCATGCTCTCCGTTGTTAGTAGCTATCTTGGCCAAGTAGTTGCTAGTGACTCCAAGAGGGGGTATTTATGCTCGATAGTGGGTTCAGGCCTCTAGTTTCCAAGGAAAGTGACAGAAATCTCTTCGGTTGTAGATGTGATGTTGCTACTAGGGAGAAAACAGCGGTCTCTTGTTCATGGAACATCTGGACTGTTTACCTTACACACTTTGCTTAAAGCAGTTGTCTGTTTCTTGCAACTTAATACTGGAGGGGGTTCGGATGATAACCTGAAGGTGGACTTCTTGTCATAGATGCAGTTGGATGGCGGTCTATGTATCTTGTTGTATTTCCCAATCGAATCTCATAAGATCTTTTGGACTAGTAATCGCATTTTTATTCCTTGCTCAGTTCCTATCAATTGCCCCGCTGTAATTTGTTTACCCTTCATGCCATGTTGTGTATCTAAGAAGAGAACCTCTAGTGAACTATGGACCCCGGTCCAATCTTTACCATTGATAGATCTTCCACTGTTACTTGTTTTACTTGCTGCAAACCATTACCTTCCACACCATACGTTTAATCCTTTGTTACAGAAAACCGGTGAGCTTGACAACCTCACTGTTCGTTGGGGCAAAGTCTTGAGTTTGTGTTGTGCAGGTCACCGCTTTGCTTGCAACACCTGTATGACGTTTCCTTCCTACTTCTTGTTTGATAACCTCGGTCTCAACTGAGATAAAACTTGTTGCTTGCTGCTTCACACCTTGCTCTTGGGGTTCTCAATAGGTTGTGCGTAGACAGTCGTCAAGCTTTTCTAGCACCGTTGCCGGGGAGGCTAAGGACGTCTTCACAAGGGGATTCCTTCACTTCCTTTCTCTTTACATTGTTTTTAGTTTGCTTTGTTTCTTTTGCTTGGTTTTGTTTGCCTCTTTCCAAAAAAACCCAAAAAATTTAGTCTAGTTTGGTTTGCTTTCTTTATTGAAAAACACAAAAAAATTAGTTCCTGCTCTAGTTGCTGCCATGTCGGTTTTTGGACCAACCTTTATTTGCCCTATGGTAGAAATCTCCACTTTTAAGGAAGCTTGGTCTAGAATCTCTGCTTTTCAGAGGGAAACTGAGCCTGAGGTAAGCCTCAGCTTGGTTATTGATAGTTTCTACCGCGGTATTTCTCTTTGTTATAGATATGCTTTGGATGCTGTGGCTGAAAAAGATTTTTTTGCTTTGTGCTAAGGATGAAGCTTTTGATGTCATAAGGAAATTAATCATGATCTATGGTACACCTGGCAAGTCTGATTCCTCTTTCACAAATATTTTTGCTAGGTTGAACACTCTTGAGACCGGTATTGCTACTATGAATAGTTGCTATCACACTCTTAGGGCTTACCATGATTATGTTCATATAAATTATGAGCCTTCAAAGTGGTTTCCCACAATCAAAGTCTCAATAAATACTACACTTTTTGATGCTCGTTGTGATATCATGTCTGAATTTTGTCTCATGCCTAAAGATATTTTTGATTCCTTGAGTCTTTGGGGGCTTATTGAAGGAGGAGAGGAAATCTCTCTTACCAACAATGCCACTATATTTCCCATTGGAATAGTTGGAGGTGTGTTTACAAAAATTTTAGGGAAAATGGTGACTACTGATTATCTTGTTATTGTATGTGTAGGAAACGGATAGATCACACTTGGAAGATCCCTACTGAAGCACCTTGGAGCTGTAATAGATGTGGGAAAAGGCATTATGCAATTTGCTCCTCCGATGAGCAACCATATCTTCCCTAAAGAGAAAAAGAAAGGTAAGAAAAAAGGGAACAAGAGGGGTAATTCTTCATTTGAAAATACTTGATTCTTCTTGCTTCTTGTGCCTAACTTAAAGGTGTTAAAGAAAAGTACTTGTTGAGAGATAACCCAAGAGTTTCCTTGAGTCTTGGAAGTTATTACTTATTTAATGACCTCTCCTTATCCTTTTTGTTTGCTTTTTGTACCAAGAATGACCTCTAATGAGAGGGAAGTAAGATTTGGGGAGTTGCTGTCCCGAAACAGATTTCTGTCCTCCACGAAAAAACTTCGTGAGGAGGCTCTGTAACTCGGATTGAGCTAAAAATTTCGGAATAAATCCCCCAGTATGTTATCTAACTTTCGTTAGTTCAACACTTTTTTATTTGAGCAACAGAAGATGTTCTAAAAAATCGGTTTCTACCATTATTTGATAAATTTCTGCCATTATTTGCATTTGCATCTTATTGATTCCTTTTGAGTTCTCTTTAGGTGAATTGAGCTTTTTGAAGGAGTTACTACAGTAGATTGTGTTTTTAGTTAAAAGCCTTGCTGTTCCAAAGCTTTTCCAGGGGTCTAATATCTTTTGAATAAGCTAATGTTGCTAATGAAGATTGTGTGAAGGAAAAATTTCAGGTGTAAAGAGAGAATGATGCAATGAGATGAAGAATGAACAAAAGCTCAAGATTGGGGAAGCCACCATGGTGCCACCCCAAGAAATATCCAAGAGGTACAAGTATCAAAGCTTTGGGATGACCAAGGCATCCCCTTCTTTATCAATAAAAAGCTCAGATCTGTCTAGACACTTCGTTTTTATTGGTTTATGCACAGTTGTGTTGTTCTTGGATCGTTTTAGTTTTCGTTTACTTTGATTAGATTGATTAGTTTTCTTGAGTAGTTTGGACCCCCGTTCTCGCTGTGTTGTTTTGCAAATAAGTTTTCTTGGTGTTTGAAAAGGAGTAGTAAGTTCTTGCTAGAAGTGCAAGAGGAGTTTGCATTGACTATGACTTAGACTTTAGCATGACATGCTAGGTTTGTTTTGACTTTATGCTTAGTGATTATTGTTGTAGCATGTCTTGTTCCAAACAATTGGGATTGGTTAGTGTGCCTTGAAGAAATTATGCATTGTTTTAGCATGCAAAAGCATAGTATTGTGGTATTCTCCTTTGATGCTTTGCTTGGGTTGACTTGGCACATGCTCACACCATGTTATGACTATGACAAGTCACCATTAGCCTCTATGATTATTTAGTCCTTGACTTGTAGTACCACTCTTTGCTTTGATTAGTATGCTTTGTTGCACTGCATGATTATGGTCATTATTGCTCTCTTAGTTGGTTGCTCCCAGTCTTTTGCTAGCCTCCACTTGTATGAGTAAGTTCTACCCATGCTTCCAACTCCCGAGAAACCAAGTTTTTCCAAAGTGTCCACTATAAACTCCTATGTATGGTGTGTTACACCATTCCAAGTATATTCTTGTTTTCAACTATCTTCCAATTAAAAACTATTTTGTTATGTGAAAACTTAGTGATTAAAGCCCTCACGAACTTGATGGCACATTTTATTATTTGCCCCTAATAAACTTGAACCATTGTGACAACTTTGTTGTATATGCTTGCACTTATAAGTTGGAATTAGCAGAACCGTGCTGTCACGGGAAATGTTTTCAACATTGCACTTGTACTTTGTACTCAGTTGATATCATGTTCTTTTGTCTATGGATGTCACCGGTGTGAAATAAAGAGGGAACTTGTAAGTCCATGGAGTTTGTATCCTGTGTTAGAGAAACGCCTGGGCCGCTAGCCTAAGCCATGCCTAATCATGGTGGAAACTTGCAACATCACCATAGTGACATCTATGAATAATTCTTCTCATAAAAAAACAGACACATTGAGAAAAGAGGAAAGAGAGAAAAAAGCACCATATTCCCATGGTATATAAGAAGATTTGCTGAGATGATCATTGTCTGCTTGCCTTGTCATTTTGGTTATGGGAAAGCTCCTGTACCATATGCAAGGGATACCCCGTTGGCGGTTCTCAATGATATGCAAATACTTACAGTGATAAGAACTTACCTGGACCCAAAGTTGAGTATGCATGAGGTGTGGCCCTCGTACTCAAGGGACATGAGATTGCCAACTTATACTTCGTCAAGCATATACTCCAGCTTTGCCACTTTAACCTTAACCATTTCAAGATGCTTATGATAGGGGCAATGAGGGCTGAAATCTAACAAGTACCATAATTTTTGGAAGCTCTTTTTGAAACTTGTAATCACTGCTTCCTTTACAAAAAAGGCCTTTCTTCCACCATTATTGAGTCTCCACCTTCTACCTTTAGGCACCATTAAGAGAGCATAGTTGTCATTCTGTGTACAGTGTTCCAAAGCTTATTAATTGATGCATATTGTGATATTACTTGTTCTTGTGCTACTTGTTTCTAGTCACCCTTCTGAACTTTGCAGGTGTCCTATGCATCTATTTGCTACTCTATGAGGGACAAGCTGATTGTCACTATGCCATGTTTTTGTATGTGAAACAAACGTTTTTCAATGCAAGTTATTCATGATCTGTGTTTGTAGCTTATCATGTTGCATGCATAGTTACTATATATTATTGTTAGAACTCTATCTTTCATGCACATGTTTAGAGTTATTTGATCCCAGCTTTCAATGCTTGCAAATGGTTGGATCTTTATTGTGAGGGTGCATGTCACCTAAAAAATTATTCTCTTATCACTTACCTACTCGAGGACGAGCAGGAGTTAAGCTTGGAGATGTTGATACATTGGAAACGTATCTATAATTTTTGATGCTTCATGCTTGTTTTGTATCTACTTTGCTTTGCTTGTCTACACTTTGAGGTGCTTTTTACATGTTTTCTGGTACTAACCTATTAACAAGTTGCAACAGTGCCAGATGCCTGTTTTCCGCTGTTTTTGGTTTTAGAAAATTTAGTAAAGAAATATTCTCGGAATTGGACGGGACAAACGTCAAAGTCAATTACTTTCCGTGGGGAACAAGAAGTCCAGAGGAGAGACGAGGAGGCGTGCCAGGGCGGCTAAACCCCCCTAGGCGCGGGTGGGCCCTACCCCGCACCTGGGTTGGGTTTGCCCCCTCTACTGCCGCCTCGGTCTCTCCCTTCGCCTATAAGAAGCTCCCAATGCAGAAACCCTAAGCACCCGATCAAATATCCACGAAACCGTCTGTAGCCGCCGCCACCATCGTCCCTAGATCAGGGGGATCTGAAGTTCTTCCCAGCACCCTGCCGGAGGGGAGATCATCCTATGGAAAATATTGAATCCCTATAATATTGTGTCGTATTGCTTGACCCTTGTGAGGGTTTATATAGAGTTACACAGGGTAGGTAGAGACTTGGAGTACTAGTTGTAGAGTCCTAGTATATCTCTATCCATACATGTATACGTACTCTAACATCCCCCCTCGGTCGGAGCGGGAGTGAAGCGGACGCTTTCGACTGGATTTGAAGTCTTGTGTTTCCGTCGTCTTCACCTCCTTGTCATCATCACGTGCACAGACATGATCATGGCTGGCACATAGGGGCGGTGACTACGTCCCCTTCTAGTGCCTCTCTTCCCTCCCGCAGTCACAGCGAGAGTGGCATGGACGCAAGTGACGACGCGAACGCTGTTGACTGGAGTTTTTGAGTTGTTGTATACATTGTTCTTAATGTCGATGTCGATGTCGAGATAGCCGATCATGATGTAGCCGTGGTCGAGGTTGTCGTGATCATTGTAGCCGTGCCGAAGGTGCAAAAAATTTTGCGCGTTTGTGTCGTAGTGTTTTAGGTTTTTGTGCGGCGGCGTTAGGGATCTGCGGCGGCGACGGGTTTTGAGCAGCGTCGGCAGGGATCTGCGGCGGCAGCGGGTTTTTTTGGGCGGCGGCGGTAGGAATCTGCAGAGGCGGCGGCGGGATTTTGGTTGTAGGTTTTTGTAGACGGCGCCCGGGGCACAAGGCAAGCGACAACGACAAGTTTTTTTTATGGCGGCGGCGGATCGCATAGGATCGGCGGCGGCGGCAGGTTTTTGACCAGGCGGGCGAGGCGATTGTGTAATCGCCCTAGCAGAGCGCCGGGCTGCGGCGACGGCGTACGACCACGTGATGTAGACCTTGGCGATGATTTTTGTTGGCGATATAGAAATCGATGAAGATCTTGGTGTAGTTATACAGCTTAATGTAGATGTTCAGGTCGATGTAGTCCGGCTTGATGCAGTGTAGATCTTGACGGCTCGATGTAGACAAAATTTTCCGGAGCATGGTGTAGTTCATGTACTCAGCTTGATGGAGATCGTGTCCGAGTATGCCGGAGTTGATGAAGACACACGTACCCTCCCGGTGTCCCGCGCTGCGAGCAGGTGGCACCATGATCGTCAATTTGGTGTCCTCACGCTCGGAGTTGATGCAGATTTGCTTTCGGACGAACCGGTTCCATGTCACAGCTGGAAGTACACGAGATCAGCTAGTGCATCGCATACCTTACTTTTCTTCTTGTGCTTTGGAGTCTAGCGTTCGTGCATGCCTGGGATGATGTCGTTGGCTAGATGGAGTTTGACAAAGCAGCTGACGGCACGTCACTGATGGATCTGTTCCACGCGCCCGTGAGCCCTAGATTTGGCGGTGGCGCGTCGGACGGACACGGCCGCGCTGAAGAAAGGCATGTCGTCAGTTGGGAGATCGATGTAGATGCGTGCGGCGTCGTTTCACCAGATCGGATTGCCGTGAAGCGCTTTGCTATGGATCTTCACTTGATTTCCACCAGGAACTGAGGGATCGTATATGGATTATTTGTGGCTAAGAAAGAATCGATCTAATCTAAAAATACGGGAGATTGGAATTTCGAAATTGATCTAATCTAACCTAAAGAACCGATCTAATCTTTGATCAAGATCGGGTGCTGCGCCCCCGAGGAGTAATCTCTCCGGAGGCGGCGTGTTGCAGAAGTGGTGGAAGAACCTAGGATCGGCGCCGTGAGGCTAACCGCTCTGATACCATATGGAAAATATTGAATCCCTAGAATATTGTGTTGTATTGCTTGACCCTTTTGGGGGTTTATATAGAGTTACACATGGTAGGTAGAGACTTAGAGTACTAGTTGTAGAGTCCTAGTCTATCTCTAGCCATACATGTATACGTACTCTAACTCATCACGGAGGCCTTCTCTCCGGTATGATGCGTGACTAGTTCCACCTTGGACTATGAGTACATGTAGTAGCTAGATGGTTGTATCTTCTCAGCTCTTTTATGCTTTCATGTATAGATCTTGTGAGCTCCGTTCATGATCAAGATCTAATCTATTTGTAATCATGCATGTTGTGTTTGCGGGGATCCGATGAATATTGAGATTATTATGTTGGTTTGATTAATGGTTTTCTCTTTATGATTCTATCATGTCTATGTTGTTTGTTATCTTGCATAGTCTCCGTTGTTATTAGCTATCTTGGCCAAGTAGTTGCTAATAACTCCAAGAGGAGGTATTTATGTTTGATAGTGGGTTCATGCCTCTAGTTTTCAAGGGAAGTTACAGAAATCTCTTCGGTTGTAGATGTGTTGTTGCTACTAGGGTCAAAAAACGGTGTCTTGTTCATGGAACATGTGGACTATTTACCTTACACACTTTGCTTAAAGCAGTTGTCTGTTGCTTGCAACTTAATACTGGAGGGGGTTCAGATGATAACCCGAATATGGACTTCTAGTCATAGATGCAGTTAGATGGTGGTCTATGTATCTTGTATTTCCCAATCGAATCACATAAGATATTTCTGACTAGTAATTGCATTGTTATGCCTTGCTCAGTTCCTGTCAATTGCCCCGCTATAATTTGTTTATCCTTCATGCCATGTTGTTTATCTAAGGAGAGCGCCTATAGTGAACTATAGACCCCGGTCCAATCTTTACCATTGATACATCTTTCACTGTTACTTTTTTTTATTGCTGCAAACCATTACCTTCCACACCATACGTTTAATCATTTGTTACAGCAAACCGGTGAGCTTAAGAACCTCACTGTTCGTTGGGGCAAAGTCTTGAGTTTGTGTTGTGAAGGTCTCTGCGTTGCTTGCAACACCTCTGTGACGTTCCCTTCCTCCTTCTGGTTCGATAACCTCAGTCTCAACTGATGGAAAACTTGCTGCTTGCTGCTTCACACATTGCTGTTGGGGTTCCCAACAGCCTGTGCGTAGACAGCCGTCAATTCTGCATATATAATAGCATACATAAGGAGATATAGTGAGGATAACTATAGGCAATAAATTGGATGAGCTGAGTTAGAGACTTAATTACTTACAGACAATAGTAGCTGAGGAGGGACTTGTCGAGGGTGTCTAGGTTGAATAACTGAAATAGTTTACCAAATTCAATAGAGATCATGTCTAGACGGAAGTACTCCTCTCGAACTTTACATTGGATAAATTGTCGCTCTTCCTTTGTGACTTTCAAGTACCAGGCATGCAAAAGTCGCATATGTGTTGGCAGATCATCGAATACCTCATCGATGACCAGAGGCTCCCCCATAGACAAATTTCCGTGCTATTGGTGCTGTGGCGACATCTCTGGTGCCACCTAGAATTTGTTCGACAGGCACGTTACACTCCTTGACTAATTTAATAGCTTCTTCCGTATCTATTGCAACTTGAGTGGGCTGGGGTAACACCTTGAGCGGGACGATCGATTGGTTTTCCTGTTTGGCGAGCTGGGGAACTTCTGTTGATCTTCTCCCGCTTGCAGTACTTCTTGATGACTTCTTTTTCAGTGTTTTCGTAAGAGAGCGTGTATAGTCATCTTTCCTATGTAACACATGTTGGGGTGGTTGTGCAAGGAATTTATTGAAGTGCTTCTTGACTTTTGGATCAACTTGCACCTATGGCTCGAGTTGTTTTGGTGCAAAATGGGCCTTCACCTCGGATTGGGATATCATCATGCTTTCCTCATCAGTCCGGTGATAAGATAACTTGGGAGGAGACAGCGGTACTCTTGGGATGGGCTCTGGTCTCTTTCGGCGTCGGTTATCCCTCGACGTAGCGGTGCTATTCTTCTGCTTTCTTCCCTTTGATTTAGTGGGCGGAGGCGCCGGAGATGGAGATGCACTCGCATTGCGGTCCCTCCTAGGGAGGGGTGGGATATTGTTTCTTGGTGGAGACAGTGGACTCAGAGGTGATGGTGGTCTCGGAGGTGATGGATTGCCTCTCGGAAGAGAAGATTGCCTTGGCTCCCAGCCTGGAAACACGATGTGCTGCTTTTTCTAAAGAATGATCCCATCCTCCACTTCTCTCAGTGTTTTCTCCCCTTCACGTGCACGGATGTCAAGCTCCAGTGAGCGACATGCCGGTTCAACTCCATCCACACCGACACGAGCATAGCCAGCTTGAATCTGACTTCCATGGTAGGTCGCTTCCGGTGGACAAGGTAAAGCAAAGCCAAGCGCCACCTTCCTAGAAATGTCCTTCACTGTCACATGTAGCTCACAAGCTGTCCTTGCCTCGACATCATCCACGGGGTAGCGAACCATCGTTGCACTGGCCGTATAATCTACCACCGGTGCATTATTCTCCATCAGCATTAGATTATTATCTTGTACCTCCGTGGAATCCACGTCGCTTCTCCACTGAGATGGGCCCACCGGACTGTCGAATGCAGGATCTTGCTGTCGGGCCAGTACTCTAAGTTCATTAATCTGCTCCTACCGCAGCTTGAACATGGCTTGAAATTTCTCGTTCCTTTTTTCAACCGCCTCCAACCATGTTGCCTCCTCCGCCTTCTACCGGTTCTTTTTTCTCGATCGTCTTCTATAAGTGTCAATGTCCTGGGGAAACCCAGTCTTCCATGGAACAGATTGGCCAAAGCCTCGTGTTCGTCCGACTTTTTTAGGATCCCTGAGGGAATATGTCAGCTCATCATTCTCTCTGTCGAGAACGAACTTTTCCTCTTGAGCCTCTTTTATCACTTTAATAAGTGCATCTTTGGGTTCAACAATGGCCTTCTTTGCAACAATAGTATCCCCGTCTAGATACATATCTCTTTTGTGAAACATATGTATCTAGACGGTTTTATTGTGTAGGTTTGGAGTAAAATGCGTGAAATTAAAAATTAAGATGTGTTTAGATATATGTATACTAAAAAAAGCTAAAACATTTTATATTTTGAAACGGAGGAAACAGTAGTACCGGGTAAAAACTTGAACTATGCCAGCCATCAAAATAGTATGTTTACTGCAACATACATAAAGGTATCTAAGCATAATATGACAGTTTGGTTCATCGTCCGTAGTATGGTAAATGTGGCATTACCTGCCTTTTTTTTAAAATGAGCATATATTAATATCGCAGGATACCAATTACACCCAGCCTCTGCAACAACGCATTACCCTAATGGCACTACGGATGCACACATCCAAAAAATAAAAGAAGAATTACAAGAAAAAAAGTCCTACTTTAGTGATCTATGCCCTACAACAACGACCAAACACCACCAAGGCGGCACCAGAAATCCATCCCCTCCAAAAGCGACGCCTCCAAGAAGGGAACAGTGTACCGGCACCGTCATCGCCCTGATCATCGATCATAGGTTTTCACCCTGGAGAAATTCCACGCTGACAAAACAATGCCTTCAACAAGGTCATTGCCAGGCACAACCAATTAAGGCCAGACCTTGGATTTTCATCCTGCATCTTGAACCCTTGAAATCTCTTGTACTGTCGCCCCCACTTTCCAATGTCGCTGCTCCAAGCATGGAACACCAAGCCAAAACCTCATCGCAAACAGGATTCACACCACCATTACTATTCTTCAGACCTTGGCTTTCATGTTATTCTCCACGACTGACTTCACCATGGGACTAATGGCATGTCCTTGATGGAAACAGTCTGTAAAGCTTCACAACACTCCCTCTGAAACCAAACGGTCAGATAAAACATGGTTGCGCGCGATCGAGATCCATCCAATCTGGCAAACTCCGGCATGTCGTCCATTGGAGTTCACCAGCGGAATCTTACGGAACACAACACTCAGACCAGATCGATGAAGTCATGGAGTAGGTAGATCTTCGTCCTGGTGCGAGAGGGATCCTAGGACCAACCCCCTTTATTCATAGCCAAACCGGAAGCCCCCACACCGCCGGTCTTCACCGGTCACCAAGACCCACCGGAAAACGGCAGATCCATGGTGACCCAGGCCGCCATAACCGCTAGCTCGATGAAGAGACAACACCGCAGGTGGAGACTAGATGAACGAGCACCGACCCGCAGCCCACCGACCCAGGTCGGATTAGATGGTCCGCTAGTCTGCCGCGCCGCCAACCGGATCTGAGACCGCCGCATCGCCGCTCCACCCTAACCGCCGCCCCTCCACCTCGCCAAGAGCGGTCATGCACCAGCTCCATACGCAGGCCCCGTCCAACGCCAAAGAATCCCTCCCTTCCACCACGCTGGGTCCGCGAGGCCAGATCCCCGCCGCCCCCAGCACCGGCGCCACGCTCTTAGGCCGGCGGGCCTCCGGGGGCGACGAGGAGGGAGGGGCAAGGAGGGGGAGGTGGCGGCGGCGCAAGGGAAAGTCCCCCTCGGTCTCCAGGAGGAGGGCGACGCGAGGGCAAACATAAAGATATAATAAGCTTCATCTTTAAAATGGAGGGAGGATTTCACTTCCCCGGCCTCTGCACCAACTAGGGATGCACACAGCCATTAAGCATGAGCACCAGGATTTTTAAACTTCGTTAAACATCAAGCCTGGTCCTCAAGATAAATTGCATGAGTACCAGGAGAGTGTGGTCCACAAGTATAAATGGAACCTTAATTCTCTTCCATGAGGATTTTAACTCAGGTGTCGGGTTTGTACATCCACTCCCCCAACCAGTAAACATCTTATAATTTGGAACGAAGAAAGTATCTTTGGTCCTAAATCTTATATTATGGAACAGGGTAATATACCACAAGTTAGAAGGCAGGTAATGCCTAGTCCATGCAAACATCTACTTTCTTCGTCCAAGCCTTAAGGCATATAATTTTTTTAAAAAATAAACTAACTAAAGTTTGACCAAGTTTTAAGAAAAAATATTAATATTTACAATACATAATCCATATTCTTTCATGCATTATGAAACATATTTTCACATGGTATCTATTTAATATAATAGTTCTTCATAGTTTTTCTAAAAGTTTGACTTTACATGGCTTGACTTTTTAAAAAAGTTACATGTCTTAAGCCTTGTGATAGAGGGAGTACTCTTTTAATCAAACTAAGCTAATGCCACTAGTAGAAAACAGGCATTTCGCCCAGGCCATTAGTCTCGGCTGTGGCTGGGGGCATTACACCCCATTAGTCCCGGTCTGAGACACAAACCACCCATAACCATAGGTCCCGGCCCATAACCACCCATAACCATAGGTCCCGGCCCATTACACCCCATTAGTCCCGGTCTGAGACACAAACCGGGATTAAAGGGCCCTGGCCCTACCGCTCGCTGGGGGCACCCCTTTAGTCCAGGTTTGTATCTCCAATCGGGACTAGTGGTCTGGCCCTATATATATGCACAGCCCCCTCCTCCTCTCAACTGTTTTTTTTCATGGTGGGAGAGAGTGTTGTTATGCTATTTTTTTCTTGTTCATACATATGCACTAGAGGTGTTCGGTGAAATGTCCATTAGAGCGATGCGAGTTTAGGTCACACAAGACAGACATGATATGAGGTGCCCGAGCCACACTTAAGTTTTCTCATCTTTGTTTCTAAGTGTAATAAAAGGTTAGCAACTATTTTCTCGTTTAGACCGTGCGGTACTAATTTTAGCATAGTGATTGTGTTTGACATATATTTGTATGATACAGATGAGCCATCCATGGATGTACGATGACCGATGCTCTGTCGCTTTCAGAGAAGGCGTGCGTTCTTTTCGAGTTGTTACCGAGAAGAACAAGCGGCGGGATGGTTTTATGTGTTGTCCATGTGTTGACTGTAGGAATGAGAAGGCTCACACTTCCGCAAAAGTCATTCAGAGCCACCTGCTTCGGCCTGGTTTTATGTCCGGATATAATGTTTGGACCAAACACGGAGAAAGAGGGGTTGTGATGGAAGAAGGCGATGAAGAAGAGAACGGTGAAGACAACTACCGATCTATGTTTCCTGAATACGCTGATACCGCAATGGAAGACAATGAAGAAGAAGGAGGTGAAGAACGAGAACCAGGCCGGCCCGCTGATGATCTTGGTCGGGTCATTTCTGATGCAAAGCGAGACTACGACATAGAAAAGCAGAGGTTGTAGTTTGAGCAGATGTTACAGGACCACAACAAATTGTTGTACCCAACTTGTGAAGATGGCCAGAAGAAGCTGGGTAGAACACTAGAATTGCTGAAGTGGAAGGCAGAGACCGGTGTGACTGACTCGGGATTTGAGAAGTTGCTGGTACTCATGAAGAGGTTGCTTCCAAGAAATAACAAATTGCCCACCAGTACATACGAAGCAAAGAAGCTCGTCTGCCCTCTAGGATTAGATGTGCAGAAGATACATGCGTTCCCTAATGACTGCATTCTCTACCGTGGTGAGAAGTACGAGAATTTGGATAAATGCCCGGTATGCACTGCATTGCGGTATAAGATCAGAAAAGATGACCCTGGTGATGTTGATGGCGAGCCACCCAGGAAGAGGGTTCATGCCAAGGTGATGTGGTATGCTCCTATAATACCACAATTGAAACATTTGTTCAGAAACAAAGAGCATGCCAAGTTGTTGCGATGGCACATGGAAGAATGTAAGAAAGATGGGGTGTTGAGGCACCCCGCTGATGATCGATAGTGGAGAAAAATTGAGAGAGACTTCCCAGACTTTGCTGGTGACGCAAGAAACTTATGGTTTGGTCTAAGTACAGATGGCATGAATCCTTTTGGGGAGCAGAGCTACAGTCAGAGCACCTGGCCCGCCACTCTATGTATCTACAACCTTCCTCCTTGGTTGTGCATGAAGCGGAAGTTCATTATGATGCCAGTGCTCATCCAAGGTTCGAAGCAACCCGGCAATGACATTGATGTGTACCTAAGGCCATTAGTTGATGAACTTTTACAGTTGTGCGCCGAACCAGGTTTACGTGTGTGTGGGATGAGCACAAACAGGAGCCATTCGACCTACGAGCGTTGCTGTTTGTAACCATCAATGATTGGCCTGCTCTTAGTAACATCTCAGGACAGACGAACAAGGGATATAATGCATGCACACACTATTTAGATGAGACTGAAAGTATATATCTGGATAAATCTAGGAAGAATGTCTACCCATACAATCGTCGTTTTCTTCCGCCTAGACATCCCTTAAGCAAAAAAGGCAAGCATTTCGATGGCGAGGCAGACCACCGGAAGAAGCCTACCCCCCGTACTGGTGCTGATGTATTTGGTATGGTCAAGGATTTAAATGTAATATTTGGAAAGTGTCCCGGAGGACAACCTGTTCCGAAAGACGCCGATGGATGCGCACCCATGTGGAAGAAGTAATCTATATTTTGGGAGATACCCTATTGGGTAGTGCATGAGGTCCGCTCTACAATCGACGTGATGCACCTAACGAAGAATCTTTGCATCAATATTCTAGGCTTCTAGGTAGTTACGGGAAGTCAAAACATACACCGGAAGCACAGGAGGACCAGCAACGTCATAAAGGACGAGACGACAAGCATCGAGGGAAGTTTCAAGGGCCTGCCAGCTACGCTCTTACCAAGGAAGAGACGGAAATCTTTTTTGAAGTCCTTTTTAGTATCAAGGTCTCGTCTGGCTTCTCGTCTAACATAAATGGGAATAGTAAATATGAAAGAGAAAAAATTCCAAAACCTAAAGTCCCATGACTGCCACGTGCTTATGACGCAATTGCTTCCGATTGCATTGAGAGGGATTCTACCGGAAAATGTCCGGCTGGCCATTGTGAAGGTATGTGCATTCCTCAATGCAATTTCTCAAAAGTTAATCGATCCAGAAAGTCTATCAGGGTTATAGATTGATGTGGTCTAGTGTCTGGTCAGCTTTGAGTTGTTGTACCCTCCATCTTTCTTAAATATTATGACGCACCTCCTAGTTCACCTTGTCGAAGAGATTAGAATTCTCGGTCCTGTGTTTATACACAATATGTTCCCCTTCGAAAGGTTCATGGGAGTCTTAAAGAAATATATTCATAACCGTGCTAGGCCAGAAGGAAGCATCTCCAAGGTCTATGGAACAGAGGAGGTCATTGATTTTTGTGTTGACTTTATTCCTGACCTTAAGCCGATTGGTGTTCCTGAATCTCGGTATGAGGGGAGGGTGACTGGAAAAGGCACACTATGAAGGAAAAAATGGTATGTATGGACAGGGATTCTTTCAATAAAGCACACTACACAGTTCTACACAATTCCACCTTGGTGGCTTCGTATATCGAGAAACACAAGATTACTGTACGCTTCTAAAACCCAGGGAAGCCTGACTCCTCGATTAAAGTGGAACACGAGAACACTTTCGGCAGTTGGTTGCAGAAACATCTCATGAATAACAACACTGTTGAAGATCAGCTGTATTTGTTGGCACGGTTACCATCTTCGACTATATGTACTTTCCAAGGGTAGGAGATACATGGTAATACATTTTACATGATCGCCCAAGATAAAAAGAGCACCAACCAAAACAGTGGTGTCCGCTTTGATGCAACAGATGACAATTGGCAGAAGGACACATATTATGGGTACATAGAGGAGATATGGGAACTTGAGTATGGACCTACTTTTAAGGTCCCTTTGTTTTGGTGCAAATGGGTCAAGATGATAGGAGGAGGGGTACATGTAGACAAAAAGTATGGCATGACAACAGTGGATCTCAACAATATTGCGTACATGGACGAACCATTCGTCCTAGGCAACGATGTGGCTCAGGTTTTCTATGTGATGGACATGTCTATGAAACCGAGAAAAAGAAATCAGCAAAAGAATACATCGTCCAATGAGCCAAAGCGCCACATAGTTCTTTTAGGGAAAGGAAACATCGTGGGAGTGGATGACAAGACAAATATGTCAGAAGATTATAATAAGTTTCATGAAATCCCGACCTTCAAAGTGAAAACTGACCCAAGCCTCCTGTTAAATAATGAAGATTCTCCATGGCTACGATGCAGAAGAAAACAACAACACTAGATAGGGATGTTGGTGTAATATATTAAATCTTTTATGTAATTATATTGTGAATCATATTGCCGCCGAGTCGACTACGAGGATGCGGGATGGGCATCCTAAAGTAGGAGGCGTGGAATGTGTGTATGTGTGGGTGTCCATGACAGCCGCACTATAAATAGAGGGAAAGGGCGGGCCAGGCTGGGCCAGGCAGCACTAATAATAGGGGTTGAACCTTTAGTCCCGGTTGGAGAAACCAACCGCGACTGAAGGGATTGCGGCAGGCTGGGCCAGGCAACACTAAGAATAGGGGTGGAACCTTTAGTCCCGGTTGGATGAACCTTTAGTCCCAGTTGGAGACACCAACCGGGACAAAACACGAGTGATCACTAATAATAGGGGTGAGTGTCGACATTATGTCATGAGTGTCGACACTATGCCGAGCTGCTTGTACTATAAATAGGCCAGTCCTCCAGCCAGTTTGAGGCATATCCAAGATCGATGGTTTGCGAAAGCAGGGACACCACTATGGCCAGTTTCAGGAAGATGCCACCGGAGCCCATTCCTCTGGCATCTCCAAGAAACTGGTCATAGAGGCACTCCCTAATATTTGAAATTAGGTTACCTCCTAGGCATATTGATCTAGTTAGAGAAGTTACAAGTTGCAAGATGGTCTTCGAGAGCAGGGACACCACTACGGCCAGTTTCAGGGAGATGCCGTCGGAGCCCAGTCCTCCGGCATCTCCAAGAAAATGGTCACTAAAGGCTCCCCTTTAGTCCCGGTCCAACCATAAAACAGGACTAACACTCAAGACATTTATTAATATTTAAAAACTGAGACTACGGAATCGGGACTAAAGGCCCCCTTTAGTGCAGGTCCAGCCACAAACCGGGACTAACACTCAATACATTTATTAATATTAAAAACCGGGACAAATCGGGACTAGCTAACACTCAGGACTAAATTCGCCCCCTTTAGTCATAATCATGCCTAGTCCTATAGTACACAGCTTCAGGGTCTTCTTCGTCATCGTCATCATCATCGTCACCTGCCACTCCGGGGATCCTCAGCCCAGCCATGGCATATATCGAGGGCACCTGCCACTCCAGCCTCGGATTCACGACGGGCGGGTGGACTTGTGGGCACCTCAAGCGAGGATGGTCTCCCCCAGCGATGTAGTGCATCACGCTAATGATAGTACGGTTCGCCCACCACAGACGGCGACCGGCTTCGTTGTGGTTCACCGAGGGCAGGCCATCACCGTTGTACCTAGCGAGCTCCCTTTCCTGCCGGTTAGCGAAGAAGGCATTCCAGGTGTCGTAGTTGTCGGGATCCCACTGGGATCCATCCGCTGCTCCGGCGTGAGCTCGTGGTAGAAGTGGTTTGTGATGGCCGCCTATCCGGCGGTGCCTTGAGGAGCAGGAGGGACAGGAACACCTCCAGCGCTCAGCATCCAGCCGGCGGGCGGCCGGTAGCCTGGTGGGCAAGGGTAGCTTGAGGCGCACATCGCCTCGGTCTCCTCGAGGGTCAGAATGGCCCAGTAGGCGCTGTCTATTTCTGTGAGAGAGGAAGATGTGGATGTGTGCATAACCATGGCGCGGTTGGCCTATATATAGATGGAAAGGGCGGGAAAACATGGCGGGAAGCGGTGGGAAATGGCGGGAAATATCTTTAGTCCCTGTCAGTGGCTACAACCGGGACTAAAATCTCGGTTCAGAGGAAAGGGCAGAAAAACTTGGCGGGAAGCGGTGAGAAATGGCGGGAAATATCTTTAGTCCTGTTAGTGGATACAACCGGGACTAAAGCTTATTCCGAAAATAGATTTGGATTAATTATTCAAATTCAAGAAATTTTCATGTTGAAAGTTTAGTGAGATTCAAAAATATGCAAAAAAAAAATAGTTAATGCATTTTTAAATTGATAATGGCAAAATGGTTAATAATTTGACTATTTAAAATAATTATTTGATAAAACAGAAAATGGATTTGGATTAATTATTCAAATTCAAGAACTTTTCAAGTTGAAAGTTTTGTTAAATTAAAAAATATGCAAAAAATAATAGTTAATGCATTTTTAAACTGATAATGGCAAAATGGTTAATAATTTGACTATTTAAAATAATTATTTGATAAAACATAAAATGGTTTGGATTAATTATTCAAATTTAGGAAATTTTCATGTTGAAACTTTTGTCAAATTCAAAAGTATGCAAAAAAGTATAATTTAAATGTTTTAAATGGTATAGTGGAACATTTGAAAAAAAAAGCACAACGTGTTGGGGGTTTTGGCCCAGCGCGCGCAAATTTGGACCTTTAGTCCTGGCCCAGGTTACCAGCCGGGACTACAGGTCTGGCCCCAGCGCGCAAAAATGAAACGCCCCCCCCCTCTAGTCCTCGTGCGTGGCCCATGCCGGGACTAGAGACCCCACTTTAGTCCCACGCACCGGGAGAAATGGAGGCCAAATCGCGCAATAACGCCGCCAGGCTGCCGAAATTTTTCGCCGGTGACGTCGACGAACTGTGCCTCTGCTGGCCGCCTGAATCGCGCCTCCGCCCTCCACGCCGGCCGCCCGAGACGGCCGCGCCTCCCCGCACCTGTCTTGCCCCCGTGCGCGCCCGCGCCCCACCTCCGGCCACCTGCGCCATCGTCGGCCACCTCTCCGGCCACCTGCTCCACCGCCCGCCGCCAGCCCCCTCTCGGCCTCCTCATACTATATAGGTATAGTGTATATTAGTTAATTAGGATTATGATTATATTTTATATAGGTTTATGATTATATGATTAATTAGTGTATATTATTATTATGGTTATGGTTATAGTTTAGTGTATATTATGATTATGGTTATAGTTTAGTGTATATTATGATTATGGTTATAGTATAGTGATTACATTTATTATAAATTTTTTAGTGTATATAGTTTAGTGTATGTAGAATTTTTTGAATTCTTTGATCTTTAGTGTATATAGGATTTTTTTAGTCAAGTGTAAGTTTATCGGTGAAGGGCATGGGCACGGCTAGGTGTCGAGGCCAAGGGTTAGGGTAATTATTTTAAGACCCTCTTTGTAACCAGATATAGGGTTATGGTTAGGGTGTTGGTGCTCGGTGGTGACCGGAGTTAGGGTTAGGGTGGTGGTTCTAGCGGGAATCCGCTTAGTCTCCCGGCTCTCCCGCGGCCACCATCACCGGCCACCGCCACCGCACCTCCGGTTTTAGGGTTTAGGTTTTATTTGTTAAGTTCAAATAAATATTGTGTGCATTTTGCAGGAACTATGGATCCACCTAGTCCAATCCGCAGAGACCTAGATTCGGAACACTTCCTCGAGGATATGATTCACGATGCCGATGAGGGATCTCCCTCGAGGTATCTAAACTCATCCGATGAGGGAGAGGAGACCAACAGACAAGAGGAAGAAGCCCATGGACGCATAACACAGATTGACGAGGTATATATATATATGATGTCCGATGATCGTCACTAGATGTACCTAGTTGTATATATATTATGTTGACGAATGTTTCTTCTCTTAGGCCTCTACATCAAGCAAGAAAACCAAGCGCGTCCCAGCCAAAAAGTTGCCCCAGGGTACTGTTTATGAAATTACAGAGGTTTTAGGAGACGGCGAACCATTGGAACCAAAGAAAACAAAACAAATATTTGTACAACAATGCGGAGTTGTTGCGAGAGATCGCACACCGATTACTGTTCGAGAGTGGAATAAGCCCATAGAGGCGGAATGGAGTGATGTTATATCGACGATAGGTTGAAAGAGGAACTTTTTAATGACCTCATGGCACATTTCAAGCTACCAGAATGTGACACTGAGGACGAGACGGCTGAAATGAGAAAGAAAGTCAATCAGTTTGCACTAAAGAAGATGGCCGGACTATTCAAGAACTGGAAGAAGTCATTATGGCAACAGTATTAGAAGGACAAGAATACCCCATTATTAGAAGGCTATCTAGTGAACCAGCAACCTTACTGGGATGCATTTGTGCAGTATAGGGGTTCAGGAGTTGCAGAGGAAAAGTCTGAAAAAACAAGATAAATGCTGCGAAGAAGAAATACAACCATAACATGGGGCCAGGGGGCTACGCGGCTGCCATGCCTAAGTGGGATGCAAAATAGAAAGAGCTTCATAATAAAGGGATCATTTTAGAACCAATTCGCGGAGAATGGGATTTGAGGGCAAGAAATTGGTTCCTTGGGCATGGGAGTACATATGACAAACTTACAGGGGACCTTGTTTGCAGTGATGGGATAAAGGTACCCAGGAGTACATGGATAAAAGTGGTGAAAGATATTAAAGATGGAATAAAACAGTTTCATCCCGATAGAGAGAAAGACTTGCTCACCTTGGTCCTCGGGAATCGCGAACATACAGGACGAGTCCGAGGCCTTGACGGGAGTTTCACGTGGGAGACTGGGTTTCCTAAGGACCAAGGTACCTATAGAAGCCAAGCAAGAGAAAAGCAGCGACGGGAGGAGGAGCAGGCAGACAAGTTCCTCCAGCTGCTAGCATTACTTGACAAGCAGCAGGAGTAGATCGACAAACTTAGAGGAATAGCGCCCTTGCAAGATCCTCCACTCGATATTACCTCCAACCCATCTTAGCGGAGAAGCAGCGTCGTTGAATCGGAGGTCCCGTCTAACGATGCATCCTATACAGGTGGCGGTCCCGGCTACCCCGTGGATGGAATTAAGGAGCAGATACCTTGTGAGCTCCATAATAAATTGAAGAACATATCTGTGAAGGTGGCGGTCGGATCGGCTTTGCCTTGTCCGCCTGACGCACGTTGGCATGGCCATGAGATTCCACCTGGCTATGCTAAAGTCGGGGTGGATCAAATCATAAAGGAATGGGAGTCAATGGAGCCTGACATCCCTGGACCTAAAGGTGAGATCACACTCGGAGAAGTACTTGGTGGGATCATTCTCCGGGACAAGAACAACATACGGTTTCCAGGCTCGGCCCCAAGGATAACACTATCGCCTCTGAGTCGTCGCAGGTCTCCTTCACCTCCACTCCACCTCCATCACCTCCAAGAAGCCCACCCCATGATGACTACGACCACCACATCCCGAGTCCATCTCGATCTCCGTCGCAGACTCAACAGTCTTCGCCGCCCGCTAAGGACAATAAGCGAAAGCGTGCTCTGTTAGTGAGTACTAAAGGACGCAGCAGCCCAAAACAAAAAAAAATTCCCCTCCCAATAGTGCATCATCAGAATCTTCCCATCAGACCTTACAATCATACTAAGGCGGAAACTTCAGCGATAGCAAAGGCCGAAGTGGCGGCGCATTTTGAGAAGAAGAAACATGTGTAGGGGTTCGTAGCATGGAAAACAAAAAATTTCTACCGCATACAACCAAACAAGCCAAGATCTATCTATTAGATTGTAGCAACGAGTCGATGGAATAACTCACCCTCGAAGATTCCAAAGTGTTTAACGAGAGCGGATTCTCGTGGGTTATGTAGTCTTATTCTTCCCGATCTCAAGATCGCGTAGACGATCCTTCCGGCGCTGCGTTGCGGCAGCGCTCCCGTAGTCGGTCACACGTTCGGTACTCGACGAAGATCTTCCTCTCCCTTGTTCCAGCAGGCAGCGGAGGTTGTAGCACTCTGCTCGTGATTCCGGCAGCACGACGGCGTGGTACCAGAAGTAGAGGGGAGATCTCGCAGGGCTTCGCCTTAAGCCGGAGCGAGTATGGTGGACTATGAGAGAGCCCTCGGTGATCTAGGGTTTAGACACACCAAGTAGAGAGGGCAAGGCCGGCGGCTAGGGCAAGTAGAAGCCCCAACTCGGCGGCTTGGGAGAAACCCTAGGGCGGCGGCGGCGATTTGGTGGCCGACGGCTAGGGTTAGGGTTTGGTGGGGCAAGGTGTGTGTTTGGAGGGGCAGCCCTGCCCCTCCTTATATAGGTGGAGGGGGCCGGCCAAGGGGAGTCCCTCCCCAACTCGGCTTCCAAGGCCGGCGGTGGAGGGAGAGGGACTTCCTCCCCAAGTAGGTTTCCTACTCTCCCTCCACCAAGCAAAATAGCCGTTTGACTTTTCAAATTGGCGTTTGACTTTTCAAACTAGGATTTGATTTATCCCTTTATTTTGCTCAGCGATGACACCTAGTACATGATGCAACCATTCCAACTTGTTATGACACATCCGTGTACCCTTCCCCTCCGGAGTGCCGGACCTTCCGGAACCTTCTAGAACATTCCCGATGAAAACACCGGAACCATTCTCCAACCCCGAAACAGGACTTTCCTTATATGAATCTTATTCTCCGGACCATTCCGGATCTCCTCGTGATATCCCGGATCCCATCCGAGACTCCGAACAACATTCGTTCTCTTATCATCATTCCATAACTACTCAACAACGTCGAATCCTTAAGTGTGTCTCCCTACGGTTCGTGAATTATGCGGACATGATCGAGACACTTCTCCGAACAATAACCAATAGAGGAATCTGGAAATTCATATGGCTCCCACATATTTCTACGATTACTTTGCGATCGAATGAACCACTTACATATAATTTCCCTTTGTCTCACGATAGTTTACTTATCCGAGGTTTTGATCGTCGGTATCTCTGCATACCTAGTTCAACCTCGTTACTGATAAGTTCTCTTTTCTCGTTCCCGTGATATGTGATCCCTTGTGAGCCAGTCACATGCTTGCAAGCTAATTGGATGACATTCCACTGAGAGGGCCCAGAGTATATCTATATGTCATATGGATGGACAAATCCCACTCTTGATCCATGTGTCTCAACCAATACTTTCCGAACACTCAATGCCACCTTTATAGCCACCCAGTTACAGTGTGGTGTTTGATGTCATCAAAGCATCCTTCCGATGATGGTGATAAGCATGATCTCATGGTCGAAGGAATTAGGTTACTATGTATCATAAATCATATAGCAATTGAACTATTAAAATGACTTGATCTTTATGCTACGCTTATCTATAGGAGTATGTCCATCATATCATTATCCTAACGATATGATCTTGTTGTTAATAACATCTCAATGTTCATGATAGGGAAACCACAATCATTTATTAACCAACAAGCTAGTATTATGAAGAGGCTTTACTAGGGACTTCAATTTAGTTTACAAATCACACAAGTATTAATGTTTCCTTGTTAATACTATTATAGCATGAATGTAAACACTTATCATAAACACAATGATATAATAATAACTACATTTATTATTGCCTCTAGGGCATATCTCCAACAGTCTCCCACTTGCACTAGAGTCAACTAATCTAGATTACATGGTAATATACCGAACACCCATGGAAGTTTGGTTTTGGTCATGTTTTGCCCTCGGGAGAGGTTTAGTCAACGGATCCACCACATTCAGATCTGTGTGTACTTTGCAAATCTTTATGTCCCCATCTTGGACATGTTCTTGAATAGCGTGAAAACGTAGCTTGATGTGCTTCAGCTTCTTGTGTGACCTTGGTTCTTGCGCATTGGCTATGGCGCCCATGTTATCACAGTAGATAGACATTGGGTCCAGCGCACTTGGAACCACACCGAGCTCTGTAATGAACTCTTTCATCCATATCGCTTCTTGTGAAGCCTCCGAAGCAGCCATGTATTCCGATTCAGTTGAAGATCTCGCCACAACACTTTGCTTTGCACTCCTCCAGCTAACTGCTGCACCATTCAAAGTAAATACGTATCCAGATTGTAATTTAGAATCATCCGGATCGGTGTTCCAACTAGCATCGGTGTAACCATTAACAAAGAGTTGTTCATCACCTCCATAAGAAAGAACCATATCCTTAGTTCTTCTCAAGTACTTAAGGATGTTTTTGACCGCTGTGCAATGATCCACTCCTGGATCACTTTGATATCTGCTAGTCAAACCAACAGCATATGCAATGTCGGGTCTAGTACATAGCATGGCATACATTAGAGATCCTATGGTTGAGGCATAGGGAGTTTTACTCATCCTTTCTCTATCTTCTGTCGTTGTTGGACTTTGAGTTTTACTCAAGTTCGTATTGGGCAACATGGGCAAGAACCCTTTCTTGCTATCTTCCATGCCAAACCTCTTTAGAACTTTGTCCAAATATGTACTTTGTGACAATGATATTAGACGTCTCGATCTATCTCTATAAATCTTTATGCCCAATATGTAAGCTGCTTCGCCAAGATCTTTCATTGAAAAACTATTATTCAAATATTCCTTGACACTATTAAGAAGGTCTACATCATTCCCAATCAACAATATATCATCTACATATAGTATTAAGAATGCTACAGAGCTCCCACTCACTTTCTTGTAAATACAAGCTTCTCCATAAGTTTGTATAAAACCAAAACTTTTGATCACCTTATCAAAATGTTGATTCCAACTTCGGGATGCTTGCTTCAATCCATAAATGGACCGTTGAAGTTTGCATACCTTGTTAGCATCCTTAGGATCGACAAAACCTTTGGGTTGCATCATATACAACTCTTCATCAATGTCTCCATTGAGGAACGCTGTTTTGACATCCATCTGCCATATCTCATAATCATAATTTGCAGCGATTGCTAACATAATCCTCACAGACTTTAGCTTCGCTACAGGTGAGAAAGTCTCATTGTAGTCAACTCCTTGAATTTGTCGAAACCCTTTTGCGACAAGTCGAGCTTTATAGACAGTAACATTACCATCAGCATATGTTTTCTTCTTGAAAATCCATTTATTCTCGATAGCCTTCCGGCCATCCGGTAAGTCCACCAAAGTCCATACTTGGTTTTCGTACATGGATCCAATCTCGGATTTCATGGCTTCTTGCCATTTATTGGAATCTGGGCTCATCATCGCTTCCTTATATGTCGCAGGGTCATCGGTGTTGTCCACCAACATGGCACTCATAACGGGATCATACCAATCAGGAGTAGTACGAGTTCTCGTTGACCTGTGAGACTCTGTAGCAACTACAACCGAAGTTTCATGATCATCATCATTAGCTTCCTCTCTTATTGGTGCAGGCACCACAGGAACTTCTTCCGGTGCTGCGCTACTCGCAAGTTCGAGAGAAGGTTCGACAACCTCGTCGAGTTCTACTTTCCTTCCAGTCACTTCTTTCGAGAGAAATTCTTTCTCTAGAAAGGATCCATTCTTGGCAACGAAGATTTTGCCTTTGGATCTATGATAGAAAGTATACCCAATAGTTTCCTTTGGGTATCCTATGAAGACGCATTTTTCTGCTTTGGGTTCAAGCTTGTCCGGCTGTAACTTCTTTACATAGGCTTCGCAACCCCAAACTTTAAGGAACGACAATTTAGGTTTCTTCCCAAACCATAATTTATACGGTGTCGTTTCAACGGATTTAGATGCTGCCCTATTTAAAGTGAATGCGGCTGTTTCTAATGCATAACCCCAAAATGATAGTGGTAAATCTATAAGTGACATCATAGAATGAACCATATCTAAGAGAGTTCGATTACGACGTTCGGACACACCATTACGCTGTGGTGTTCCCGGCGGTGTCAATTGTGAAAGTATTCCGCATTTCTTCAAATGCTCGCCAAACTCGTAACTTAGATATTCACCTCCATGATCAGAACGCAGAAATTTAATCTTCTTGTTACGTTGATTCTCAACCTCACTTTGAAATTCCTTAAACTTCCCGAAAGTTTCGGACTTATGTTTCATGAAATAGATATACCCATATCTACTCAAGTCATCCATGAAGGTAAGAACATAACGATAACCACCGCGCGATGCTACACTCATTGGGCCACACACATCGGTATGTATGATTTCCAATAAGTCTGTAGCTCGCTCCATCATACAAGAAAATGGAGTCTTAGTCATTTTTCCCATCAGACATGCTTCGCATCTTTCAAGTGATTCAAAATCAAGTGATTCAAGAAGTCCATGTTGGAATTATGCCCTAGAGGCAATAATAAAGATGTTATTATTATAATTCTTGTTCATGATAAAGTTTATATTCCATGCTAGAATTGTATTAAGCGGAAACATTAATACTTGTGTGGTTTGTGAACAACACCGTGTCCCTGGTACGCCTCTAAGGACTAGCTCATTGATCAATGATGGTTAAGGTTTCCTAACCATAGACATGAGTTGTCAATTGATAATGAGATCATATCATTGGGAGAATGATATGATGGACAAACCCAAACTAAGCGAAGCAATTAGATCGTTTCATCGTGTTCATCTTTGCGAAGCTTTTCCTATGTCAAATATTGTATTCCTTAGACCATGAGATAATGCAACTCCCTGGTACCGGAAGAAAGCTTTGAGGTCATCAAACGTCATCCTATGAGAGGGTGATCATAAAGGTGTCTCTCAGGTGATCGGAAAGTATCTGTTGGGTTGTATGTATCGAGATGGAATTTGTCCCTCCCAAGTCGGAGAGATATACTTCGGGCCCACTCGGTAATCGATATCAACACCGCTTGCAAGCATGTGGTTAAGGAGTTAATCACAAAGTGATATCGGATTACGGAACGAGTAAAGTACTTGCTGTGAACGAGATTGAACTAGGTATGATGGTACCGACGATCGAATCTCGGGCAAGTAAAATATCGCGAGACGAAGGGAATATATATATGGGATTGATTGAATCCTGGCATCGTGGTTCATCCGATATGATCATCGATGAATGTGTGGGAGTCAATATGGGTGCCCAGACCCCGCTGTTGATTATTGATAGAAGATCATGTCTGCATATTCTCGAACCCGCAGGGTCACACACTTAACGTATCTCGACGCTAGGATAGATTGGATAATTGGTTTATGAATTTTTGTTCGGAGTCTTGGATGGGATCCGGGACATCACGATAGGTTCCGGAATGGTCCGGAGAATAAGATTCATATAAGGCAGTGCAGTTTTTGGAGTTCGGAATTGTTCCGGGTTAATCGGTATTGTACCGGAAGCTTCTAGAACCTTCCGGAAGGGGACCAACGTGGCCCCACCTTCCGGGAGGGGGCATGGGCCTATGAGGGAGTGTCCTGGCCACATTGGGCCAGGGGCACAAGGCCCCATAGGGCCCAGCCGATCCTAGAGAGTTTAAATCGTTTAAACTAGAGATAGGGTTTCTAGAAGAGGGGAGAGTCCATGCCCCCCACTCCTTATCCTTTGGGCTTGGGGGAGGGGCTAGGGCTGCGCCCCCCCTCTATATAAAGAGGGGTGGGGGCGCACCAACCCCCCACACCTCTCCTCCAAACCCTAGCCGCCTTGCTAGCTTTCCTCTCTCCCTCCCGACTGTTTGTAGGAGAAGCCCTGCTGCAGAAATTCTCCACCATATACACCACGCCGTCGTGTTGTAGATCCAATCACTAGTAGAAAAGGAGCCATACGTCCACCCTAGCTTGGAGCATTAATCCCGGTTATGGTTGGACCTGGGACTAATGTGAACATTAGTCCCGGTTCCAACGGCTAGAACGCCATACGTCTTTAGTCCCGGGTCGTATCACCAACCGGAACTAAAAGGTGTGACCTTTAGTCCCGGTTCGTATTACCAACCCGGACTAAAGGGATTGGCACCGGGGCACCCCTTTTAGTTCTGGTTGGTGATACGAACCGGGACTAAAGGTTATAAAAAAATCTAAAAGTAAAATCCCTGTGCTGATTGTGGGTGCCCTTTTCTCTAAAAGTAAAAAATTCTAAAAGTAAAATCTCTTAGAAAATCATCGCAACAGCATGATCAATCTTGGAGGAATTAAAGAAACTAGGATTTTGATACAAATATCCACGTGTTTGTGATTTTAGGAACTCTGTAGTTAGGCCATGTACACTGCCAGACGTTTAGATAGACGTTTAACTGATTAAAAACAATACGTACAAAAAAGAAAATTAGGCAAGCGCCCTTGTCCCTCATCGCGTGGCGTTAAACCCGGGCGCTAAATAGAGTTTGTTTTTCGTGTCCGTACAGTCCGCCGCAGGAAAAATTAGACGAAGCGCTCAACCTATCAAAACGTGCAGAAAAAATTAGCTCTTTGATTTCAACATAGTTAGGCCGTTTTGGATTCTTAAAATTCGAAAAGAAAAAAAATTATTTCAGAAAAAAATTATTTTAGTATTTTTTATGTCATATTTGAATTCCTCGTAATTTTCTGATAATAATGGATATATTATTTGTTAAATTTCGATTTACAGATTTGAAGATATTGTTTATGTCATATTAAATGAATAAATGGAAAAAATGAATAAAATATTAATTTAATTAGTTTTTACTTTCATTAGAATAAAATGTTATTATTAATTATTTATTGTTGTTTACTAAAAATAGTTGTTCTTAATTTCAAAAAATAAAAACGTGTCACATATCGATATGAGTTAATAAGATTGATATACTGGTCTTGACAACAAGATATATTGGTCCTTCGCGCAGGTGGTAGAGATGGAATGAAGAAGTTAAGCGTGCTGGGGGTGGAGTAGTGCTAGGATGGGTGACCGGATGGGAAGTTTGACTATAAGTACAATTTGAACTAAGATTAAGTATAATTAGTGTTAAAAATGAGAGATGTGGGAGATTAACGAGCCAAATAATTCAAAAAATCAAAAAAAAACTTTTTTCAAAAAATCAAAAAATTGAAAAAAATTCAATTTTAAAAAAAAATTAGAAAAAACTTTTAGTCCCGGTTCGTATTACAAACCGGGACTAAAGGTCCTTCCCCCCTGGCAGGTCACGTGTGCACCCTTTTGTCCCAACCGGGACAAAAGGTTAGGGCTTTAGTCCCGATTGCCCCGTCCCGGTTGGGCAACCGGGACTAAAGGCCCATACGAACCGGGATGCATGGAGCTCTTTGTACTAGTGAATCTATCTCTCCACCATACTTGCTGGTCCGAGGAAGGAGGAGACGTCGAGGTGCTGCACGTGTGCATCTCACGGAGGCACCGCCACTTGTGGTGCTAGATCGGATCGGATCGCGAGGAGGAGAAACGAGTACGACTACATCACCCACGTTCCGACGAATGTTTCGCTGTGCGAATCTTCAAGGGTATGAAGATATAATCCAATCTATCTCGTTGATTGCATCTCCTAGATTAGATCTTGGCTTTCCCTCTGTTCGCATCCGTAGAACATTTTGATTTACTATGCCGCGAAACCCTTCAGTGGTATCAGAGCTAGATCTATGCGTAGATGTGTTTCACGAGTAGAACGCAACATGGTTGTTGCGGGCGTTGATGTTTTCTGTTGCAAGCCTCTTGTTTGTGTTCTTCTTATGACGCGGGATAGTGAGATTGAAGCGGTCTAGGCCAACCTTACGCGACGTCGTTCCCGAGACCGGCTCCGCACTTGACGTGTGGCTTGTACCACACATGCGGCTGGTGGATGTCAGTTTCGCTCACTATAGTTGTCATGGGATTAACACCGGAGTTTGGCAACCATAATATAACCGTTGTGGCTTTCCGTAGGTAAGAATCGTTCTTAGCATCTATGTGGCATCCCGCAAAACCACTACTAGAAAATCGCGTTGTTTTTGTGCATTGCATCGTCATGACCGCATGCTCATGTCATCATGCCACATTGCATTTGAGCATCGTCGTCATCTTGCATTTGCTTGCATAAAATTATTTGCGGAAAAACCTGTTCTTGTTTTCTAAACGCCCCGTCTTTGTTCAAATGCAAAACCCGGGTCGCCGGAATATTTTGTTTTGTCTGCTATCAGTTTGCAAAAGCCCGGTTTGAAATAAATAAAATAGTTAATTATTTTTAGTGGGGCAGTCGAACGGGCCGATTTGACCCGAACGACCACCCCCAGAATAAAATCGGTCCAGACTACCTACAAACGGTCCACCCAAAAATCTATTCCTACCAGTCCTAATCTACCCACCCCTCCAGCCACCTCACCCCACCCAATCCGCTCTCGCCACCTCACCTCTCTCAGTCCCTCCACCACTCCCTAGCTGCCACGTCACTACTTCCACCCCATAGCCCCACTCCCTCCCCACCTGCCTCCCCTGGTCAAACCCTCCCCCAGCCTACCCACTCTCTCTCTCCCTCACCGCCCCTGGGTCCCACCGCAGGCCCGCAGAAGCCCCCACCCGCCTGGCCTCTCCCCCTGTCCACCGCCCCACCGTCCTCCCCCGACCTCGCCCTTCTTCCCCCTCCTCTCTGCAGCCGGACGCGGCCTCCCCTCTGTCGGCTCGCTCCGCCGTTCGCCACCCAGCGCCGTCGTCCGCCGCCTCCCCTCTGGCGCCCAGGCCGCCGCCCCCGCTCGGCCTCACCCCGCCGGAGGCCGCCTCCCCGTCGCCTTCTCCCCCACATCGTCCTCCCGCGCGCCCGCCCTCGTCGGCCTCGCCTCCGTCGAGCCGCGCTCGCCGCCTTCTCCGCCTCGAGCCTCGCCGCGCAGGTCCCGTCCGCCGCCAGCGCACTTCGCCGTCTCCAGCGTTCTGCGCGCGCCCTCCGGCCGAGCGGCCGTCCGCGCTCGTCGCCCCGCCCCAACCCGCGACGCCCCTGCTCGCCTCCGTCCCCGCAGAAGCTTCCCCGAGCGGCCGTCCGCGACCACCTCGGCCCGCCTCCTTGCCGCGGCGTGTCGACGCCGGCCGACCTCGCCGTCAGCGCCTCTGGCCCGTCTGTCCGTCTCGCGCCCAAGCCCCCGTCGTCTGCAGCTAGGCTGACGCCAGCAACCACCCTCGCCGCCCTGGAGCCCGTTGGCCCCTCCCCGCAGCGGAGCTCGGCGTCCTCGCGTGGATGCCAGGCACCGCCTCCGTTCTCCTCGGTGGCGCTCTATACCAGGACAAACAATCGAACATGGAGGGCAAGGATAAGGCGTCAAGTTCCCCTTGTCGACAAGATCGGCTCGATGTTGTTGGATTAGAAGAATGTACTAGGTGGAAAGCGAAGGCCCTGACGCAGATCCCAAGCTCGCCACCGGTGAGCAAGATGGTACCCAAGGTCGTCGACATAGAAAACCCCAAGATCTCTTTCATGGACTCGAAGCCGAACCCGGAGACCTCCGTCATGGATCATCGAGCACTTCTACACGGACCCACGGGATGACATGTTCTTCACCCAAGGGCGACAAGGCTCTCTTCACGGTTTTCGAGACCCCGACATCAAAACGACAAGGTCATCGTCATAGAACCCGAAGACCACATGTGCGACAAGTACTTCCTCGAGGACGCCGAGTGCTTCACCCCAGACGCCAAGACCGACCCGATACGGGGACACGACAAGATCTTCGCGACGACAAGATCGACACCGACCGGGGCGAGTCCGATGCGCCCCCGACACCGAACCAAGTCCTCCTCCCGGATGTGACAAGACCTACCTCAGTTATCCGAGAACGATCCCGTCGAACCCTGAACCCCGAGATCAGACCCCGGACCCTGAGACCGGACCCCGAACCCCGGAACCTCAAGTTCGTCGAGGCCCTCTAATGTGTGAACCCCTTCCCGAAACCTTATTTTATAATATAATACAACTTGTCGCATATTAATTGTTCATGCATGCATCCTTGTCATGTGGTTTGGGGGCCTTACGCCGATTTACCTTATAATTAAATATGGGGCCCATATGCGGGCAAATCTAGTCTTATCTTGGCCTCATTTAAATTTGTGCATCGAACCGTTGTCATATCTTGCCTGGTTAAAACAACATTTAAAAATGCAGGGTAGCTAAACAACTGGAACCACTTGAATATTTGTCGGGACCCCGGTTCCGCTTAACCTTGCCTAATCGCAGTGCACCTTTGCCATGCCATACATCATACATGCATCATGCCCGATCTTCTGCCGTTGTATTAAATATTGCATCCGGTGTTTATTCTAGTTTTTTGCTTCTTCGTGGATAAGGCCGTTGAGTTGATGTGAGCTTCGCCCCAATCTTCGGTTGAACCTTCGACAATGTTTTCAGGCGAGCATCTCCCCCTTTCTTCCTATCTTACTTTTCTAGTATTTATTCCCTCCTGTTGATCTTTGCTATCTGTGTTGCGATGCTCTAGTTTTCGTACCCATGATATCCCTTGCAGCCATATATAGCCTTGGACACATCCTATTACCTGTTCTTTGGTAGATAGTTGGACCCGCGCGTCGTAGTCGCTTGCTCAAGTGTTTTTGCGTGTCGTCAAGTACCACAGTTGTTGGAGAAGTGCCGCATGTTCAATGTTGGAGATGATCATGGCTTTACTTTTCGTTCACTTTAATTACTGTTTAACAACTAAAATTGAAGTAAGTAAGCAGAGGCATCGGTGGGTGATAGATAATGTTGGTTTCCGACCGCCCACTTGTGTCCCGTAGTACCCCGAGTTCTTGACACCTGTTCCGAGATCGAGCGCGCTAACCACAGGTGGGGAGATATGGGCCCCCCATTGATTATTACCTGATTTCAAAGTATTGTACTGGGGGCCACAAACTACTTTGAGGTTTTATTTACTATCCTGTACTTATGCCATGCTTTACTGCTTTATTTACGATTGTGCGAGGAGCACACTGTACTGTTTAGGAAGCGGAGTGTTTTCGCGGTATCGACAGTCCCAGTTTTGGGATTTGCTGTCGTTTACAGCCACTGACGCAAACCCTGAGTCCGTCTCGGAGACCGGCCGACTTCGTTGCGGGTAGACTTAGTGTGGTGGCCCCCCGTGCTTGCTTTGGGTCTGGGAACGTCATGACTTAGGCCCCGCCGACATACCGATGGGTGTATGTTAATTGATCTGGCAAAAAGGGTAGAAGTGCTTGTGGATACTTTGGTGCACCCCTGCAGGGTTAAATCTTTTCGAGAAGCCGTGTCCGCGGTTAAGGACGACTTGGAGCACAGTGCTTGATCATAGACAACTATAACTAAAGTTTACTGTTATAAATTGACTTGTATCCGATATGACTAGTAATCAGCTTCACTATAACGGAATGGCTACATAAAAGTACCAACAACTGCTGGGTTTTGGGATTATCTCATGCTAATTGTATCTGACTAGTAAGTGTTGCAACTATCACGGAATGGTCAACTAAAAGTGCCCACTGCTTATTTTATCAGGATGACTATCTAAACCTGACTAGTAATTGCTGCAACGATAACTGAATAGATAAAACTGCCAACTGTGTGAGTTCCTCGGTTGACTCCTCGTTTGGTCTCGAGGGGGAATACCAGGATGGGATTGTTTGGTGTTAGTATCAGTCTGGTTCCGGATAGGTCTTTCTTACCCCTCTCAGATAGCCGTCAGTTGCATCGAGTCTCTATCGGTTGTTTAGCGCATGCTGCCGCTGCCGCTTCAGTCCACCATACCTATGTAGGCGAGGACCGCCGAATTCTAGCCTCGCCGTGTACTGGCCTCAGTACTGACGCTCCTCTTTTTCCTTTGCCCTTTGTCGGCACCCCTTTTGTTTAAGCAGGTTTTGAGATCGACGTCGTTAGCAGGGTTACCCTTCCGGCTTGGCCTGGGCAGGGTTATGGACGCCATTGGTTATTCTTCAGGGCTCTTAGCCCCATTTGCATCTTGTCCGTAGTCGGACGCTCTATCATTTTCAAGGTGATTTGGATCTTTGTACCGTATATTTGTATTCTTGACTCATGGAGTCGTGTTGTATATATATCTGTTCTGTGGGTCCCATCGAGGACTGTTGTGTAATGTTATTACTTCGTTTTCCACCCGCACGAAAGTGCCTGGTGGGCACCTTTGAATCGTTTCTATGCGGGTTTGGCGGGTTTTCGCTAAAACTTGCATAGGGTCGATTCTAAGGGTGTTACAATCTACTCCCATGAGCCACGTAAAACATGCAACAACAAAGTAGAGGCGTCTAACTTGTTTTTGCAGGGAGTGTTTTCTGTGATATGGTATGGCCCAAGATGTGATGTGTATATTGTATGCGATGATCATGTTTTGTAATGTTTCACGACTTGCATGTCGATGAGTACATAACCGGCAGGAGCCATATGGTTGTCTTTATAATTTTGTATGACCTGCGAGTCAACTTCTTATACGCCATGTAATAGCTTTACTTTATCGCTAAGTAGTTAGCAATAGTTGTAGTTGCTGTTCATGGTGGAGGCAATCATGGTGGAGTGATGGAGATCATGCCGGAACGCACAAGATGGAGATCATTGCGCGAAGATTGGCTATACCATGTCACATAAAGTTATATGCATGTGATGTTTATCCTTATATGTATCTTATTATGCTTAGATCGCGACGGTAGCATTATAAGATGATTACTCACTTAAAGATCAAGATAAAAACTGTGTTCTCCCCGATTATGCACCGTTGCGAAAGTTCGTCGTGTCCAAGCATCACGTGATGATCGAGTGCTATAGACTCTATGCTCACATACAACGGGTGCAAGCCAGTTTTGCACACGCGGAAATACTTGGGTCTAGCTTGACGATCCTAGCATGTACAGACATGGCCTCGGAACACAAGAACCGAAAGGTTAAGCATGAGTCATATGAATGATATGATCGACACTTTGTTGTCCTCCATTGAAACCACATCTCTTCTCGTGATGATCGGATTAGGTGTGGTGAATTTGGATCGTGTTCACTAAACAACTTGAGGGATGTTGAATTTAGTGGGAGTTCATCTAGTAATTTGATTAAGTTGAACTATTTATCATGAACATAGTCTAAATTGTACTTGCAAATACTGTAGATCACATGGCCAAGTCCAACTTCAACTTCAACGTTTTTGCTGAGAAGGAAAAGCTTAGAAACAATGGGTCTAACTTCACTAATTGGTTCCGCAATCTAAGAATCATTCTGTCTGGCGGACAAAAGGACTATGTCCTTGGGAAAGCGTTAGGTGACTCCCCTGCTACAACTGCGTCGGCTGATGAGAAAGCTGTCTATCAGTCGCGCAAAGATGATTATGGTGTGATTAAGAGCACCATGTTGTTTGCTATGGAACCGGAGCTTCAAAATCGTTTTGAAGAGTATCCCGGGCCCTTCGAGATGTTAGCATAAGCCATGACGCGTGTGTGCATGCGCGTCTGGGCGCGTAGGCATGCTTGTGTGCGTGAGTTCAGTTAGCTGTTAGCGAGTCAGTTAGCTGCAGCCGTTCTTCGCGTTAGCCCGTTTCATGCGGATCGTGAGCTGAGTGGGGTGTGCGTGCGTGGGCAAGGTGGGCAACGTGCGTGCGTGCGCATGTGTCTTTGCCCCGTATAAGAACCCCTGTGTACTGCTCGACGGCAAGTTCAAAGGAAAAAGCATTTGGGCGTTTGAGCACCCGCGGCGGCGCTCCGTGCGCCGGCCGGCAAAACTTCCCGTGTCTACTTCAGTCGTCGTCTTCCTCCTTCGTTCCTTGTTTGTGCGAGAGCAGAGGTCCAAGAGAGAGAGAGAGGGTGCAGCCTCGGGCTGCACCAACATGTGGTATCAGAGCCTTCATGGTTCGGAGCCGTGGTACGCGGTGAGTCCGCGGCGAGCGCGGCGGAGGCGGAGGCGGAGCGCTGTGACGCCGTACGTGCGGCGAGCGAGGAAGCCCCGGAGGTGCTGCGTGGTGACGTGGTGAGGAGGCCGTGGAGCATGGTCACGTCGTCCGTGCCGGGAGCGCGGCAGCCGCGGCGGACCTGCGTGGTGGCGCAGAGGCTGCGGTGGCGCGGCGTGGCTCGGCAGCGTGGAGGAGAAGCCGTATGTGCGGCAGATCAGGCAGCTCGAGCGGCCACGTTGCTTGCGTCAGGGCGCGGCATGTGCGTGAGCCGAGGGCGTGCGTATCACCGGAGGAGAACGAGTCCAGCGGAGCGCAGGACGGCCGCGTCGATCACGTCAGTGTGTGATCGTGTGCGCGAGCCGAGGCGTGCAGGGCGTGCCGTCATGGAGGAGCTCGGCGTGTGTTGCCGAGGAGCTCGGTGGCGGAGTCGGCGTGTGTCACCGGTGGAGAAGAAGCTCGGCATGCGATCGTCGAGGAAGAACATGGTCATGGCGCGCAGTGAGTCTGCGGCGGCGTAGCGGCCACGGAAGCGCGGCGAGAAGGCCACGGACAGGAGCCGCATGGCGTGGCATGGCGCTGTACGGCTACATGGAGGCATCGTCGAGCGAAGGTGGAGGCCGTTGCAGCGGCAAAGCTGACGACATCGATGAGCACTGGGTCATGGCTTAGGGCGTGATTGATAGCATAAGCCATGACGCGTGTGTGCATGCGCGTCTGGGCGCGTAGGCATGCTTGTGTGCGTGAGTTCAGTTAGCTGTTAGCGAGTCAGTTAGCTGCAGCCGTTCTTCGCGTTAGACCGCTTCATGCGGATCGTGAGCTGAGTGGGGTGTGCGTGCGTGGGCAAGGTGGGCAACGTGCGTGCGTGCGCATGTGTCTTTGCCCCGTATAAGAACCCCTGTGTACTGCTCGACGGCAAGTTCAAAGGAAAAAGCATTTGGGCGTTTGAGCACCCGCGGCGGCGCTCCGTGCGCCGGCCGGCAAAATTTCCCGTGTCTACTTCAGTCGTCGTCTTCCTCCTCCGTTCCTTGTTTGTGCGAGAGCAGAGGTCCAAGAGAGAGAGAGGGTGCAGCCTCGGGCTGCACCAACACGAGATTCTCGAGGAGCTGAAAACCATGTTTCAGACTCAGGCCCGTTCTGAGAGATATGAGATCTCCGAGAAGTTCTTTAACTGCAAGATGGAGGAAGGGAGTTCCGTTAGTGAGCACGCCATAAAGATGTCGGGCTACACTCAACGTATTGAGCAACTGGAATGCACGATTCCAGAGGAGCTCAAGATTGACAGGGTTCTGCAATCACTCCCTCCCAGCTACAAAAGTTTTGTAGTGACTCATAATCAGATTGGCTCCACTGATACGATCACCGAGCTCTTCACAAAGCTGAAGGCTGCGGAGGTGGACATCAAGAAGGATAATCATGTGTTGATGGTCAACAAGCCCTCCTTTAAGAAAGGTAAGGGAGCAAAGAAGCCCTTCAAGAAGGGCGGCGGCAAGCGCAATGCTCCTGCTGAGAAGAAGCTCAAGTCTGGTCCTAAGCCGGACACTGAGTGCTTCTATTGCAAGGACAAGGGTCACTGGAAGCGCAACTGTCCGAAGTACTTAGCGGACAAAAAGGCTGGCACCATCAAAGGTATATTTGATATACATGTTATTGATGTTTTCCTTACTAGCCCTCGTTGTAGTGCCTGGGTATTTGATACCGGTTCAGTTGCTAATATTTGTAACTCGAAACAGGAGCTACGGAATAGACGGCGGCTTGCGAGGGATGAGGTGACGATGCGCGTTGGCAACGGATCAAGAGTTGATGTGATGGCCGTCGGGACGCTCTCCTTAGTTTTACCTTCGGGATTAGTTTTAAACCTTAATAAATGTTATTATGTGCCTGCGTTGAGCATGAACATTATTTCTGGATCGTGTTTATTGCAAGACGGTTATTCATTTAAATCGGAGAATAATGGTTGTTCTATTTATATGAGTAACATCTTTTATGGTCATGCACCTCTTGTGAATGGTTTATTTCTTCTAAATCTCGAAAGGGATGAAACACACATCCATAACATTGAGGCTAAGAGATGCAAAGTAGATAGTGATAATACTACTTATTTGTGGCACTGTCGTCTAGGTCATATCAGCGTCAAGCGCATGAAGAAACTCCATTCTGATGGACTTTTGGAGTCTCTTGATTTTGAATCATTTGACACATGCGAACCATGCCTCATGGGCAAGATGATCAAAACCCCGTTCTCCGGTATGATGGAGCGAGCAACGGACTTGTTGGAAATCATACATACCGATGTATGCGGACCGATGAGTGTTTCGACGCACGGTGGATATCGCTATTTCCTCACTTTTACCGATGACTTAAGTAGATATGGGTATATCTATTTAATGAAACATAAATCTGAAACATTTGAAAAGTTCAAGGAATTTCAGAATGAAGTGGAGAACCATCGTAACAGAAAGATTAAGTTTCTACGATCCGATCGTGGAGGTGAATATTTGAGTTATGATTTTCTCACGCATCTTAAAGCAAGTGGAATCGTTTCACAACTCACGCCACCCGGAACACCACAGCGCAATGGTGTGTCTGAACGCCGGAATCGAACCCTATTAGATATGGTCCGATCAATGATGTCTCTTACTGATTTGCCGTTATCATTTTGGGGTTATGCATTAGAAACCGCTGCATTCACTTTAAATAGGGCTCCATCTAAATCCGTTGAGATGACACCGTATGAACTGTGGTTTGGTGCTAAACCTAAGTTGTCGTTTCTTAAAGTTTGGGGATGCGAAGCTTACGTCAAGAAGTTGATGCCGGACAAGCTCGAACCCAAAGTGGAGAAATGCGTCTTCATAGGATACCCTAAGGAAACTATTGGGTATACCTTCTATCACAGAACCGAAGGCAAAGTGTTTGTCGCAAAGAACGGTTCCTTTCTTGAGAAGGAGTTTCTCTCGAAAGAAGTGAGTGGGAGGAAAGTAGAGCTTGACGAGGTTATTGAACCTTCTCTTGAATTGGAGAGTAGCACAGCACCTGAAATTGTTCCAGTGCCGCCTGCACCAACGATAGAGGAAGCTAATGACAAGGATCATGAAGCTTCGGACGATGCTGCTACTGAACGTCGCAGGTCGACAAGGTCGCGTGCCCCTCCTGAGTGGTACGGCAACCCTGTCTTGACTGTTTTGTTGGTAGAAGACAGTGAACCTACGAACTATGAGGAAGCGATGATGAGCCCAGACTCTGAGAAATGGCTGGAAGCCATGAAATCCGAATTGGGATCCACGAGCGAAAACCAAGTATGGACTTTGGTGGATCCTCCTAGCGACCGAAAGGCCGTTGAGTGCAAATGGATATTCAAGAAGAAAACGGACGCGGATGGTAATGTTACCGTCTATAAAGCACGTCTTGTCGCAAAAGGTTTTCGACAAGTTCAAGGTGTTGACTACGATGAGACTTTCCCTCCCGTAGCGATGTTTAAGTCCATTCGGATTTTATTAGCAATTGCTGCGTTTCATGATTATGAAATATGGCAGATGGATGTCAAGACTGCTTTCCTCAATGGGAACATTGATGAAGAGTTCTATATGATGCAACCCGACGGTTTTGTCGATCCTAAGGATGCTAGTAAAGTATGAAAACTTCAGCGTTCCATTTATGGACTGAAGCAAGCATCTCGGAGTTGGAACCTTCATTTTGATCAAGTGATCACGAGTTTTGGATTTGTTCCAAATTGCTACGAAGCTTGTATCTACAAGAAAGTGAGTGGGAGCTCAGTGACGTTTCTGGTACTGTATGTGGATGACATATTGATTATCGGAAATGACATCAACATGCTTAACGATGTGAAGAGTTATTTGAACAAGTGTTTTTCAATGAAAGACCTAGGTGAAGCTGCTTATATATTGGGCATCAAAATCTATAGAGATAGACAAAGACGCCTGATAGCTTTAAGCCAGAGTACATAGCTAGACAAAGTTCTGAAAAGGTTCAGAATGGATAAGGCAAAGAAAGGTTCAGTGCCTATGTTGTCAGGTAAGATATTGAGCAAGCCTCAGTGTCCAGCTACGGTAAATGATAGGGAAGCTATGAGCAAAGTGCCTTATGCCTCGGCCATAGGTTCCATCATGTATGCCATGCTGTGTACTAGACCGGATGTGTCCAATGCTCTTAGTTTGACGAGCAGATATCAAAGTGATCCAGGAGTGGAACACTGGACAGCCGTGAAGAACATCCTAAAGTACCTAAATGGAACTAAAGAAATGTTCTTAGTCTATGGGGGTGATGAACAGCTTGTCGTAAAAGGTTACGTCGACGCTAGTTTTGACACCGACAAGGATGATTCCAAATCTCAGACAGGATACGTTTATATTTTGAATGGAGGAGCTGTGAGCTGGAGAAGCTGCAAGCAAAGCGTGATCGCGGGATCTACAGTGGAAGCGGAATACATGGCTGCTGCAGAAGCGTCAAGTGAAGGAGTTTGGATCAGAAACTTCATCACTGAGCTTGGCGTGGTTCCAAGTGCATTGGACCCACTGGAGATATTGTGTGACAACACAGGCGCCATAGCACTCGCTAAGGAACCAAGATATCATCCAAAGACCAAGCATATCAACCGCAAGTTTCATATAATCCGAGATTATATAGCAGATGGAGATATGAAGATTAGCAAAGTACATACGGATCTGAATGTCGCAGATCCATTGACTAAACCTCTTCCACGTGTAAAACATGATCAACACCTCAGTGCCATGGGTGTGAGATTGTTGCCAGATGTAAACTAGATTATTGACTCTAGTGCAAGTGGGAGACTGTTGGAATTATGCCCTAGAGGCAATAATAAAGATGTTATTATTATAATTCTTGTTCATGATAAAGTTTATATTCCATGCTAGAATTGTATTAAGCGGAAACATTAATACTTGTGTGGTTTGTGAACAACACCGTGTCCCTGGTACGCCTCTAAGGACTAGCTCATTGATCAATGATGGTTAAGGTTTCCTAACCATAGACATGAGTTGTCAATTGATAATGAGATCATATCATTGGGAGAATGATATGATGGACAGACCCAAACTAAGTGAAGCAATTAGATCGTTTCATCGTGTTCATCTTTGCGAAGCTTTTCCTATGCCAAATATTGTATTCCTTAGACCATGAGATAATGCAACTCCCTAGTACCGGAAGAAAGCTTTTAGGTCATCAAACGTCATCCTATGAGAGGGTGATCATAAAGGTGTCTCTCAGGTGATCGGAAAGTATCTGTTGGGTTGTATGTATCGAGATGGAATTTGTCCCTCCCAAGTCGGAGAGATATACTTCGGGCCCACTCGGTAATCGATATCAACACCGCTTGCAAGCATGTGGTTAAGGAGTTAATCACAAAGTGATATCGGATTACGGAACGAGTAAAGTACTTGCTGTGAACGAGATTGAACTAGGTATGACGGTACCGACGATCGAATCTCGGGCAAGTAAAATATCGCGAGATGAAGGGAATATATATATGGGATTGATTGAATCCTGGCATCGTGGTTCATCCGATATGATCATCGATGAATTGTGGGAGTCAATATGGGTGCCCAGACCCCGCTGTTGATTATTGATAGAAGATCATGTCTGCATATTCTCGAACCCGCAGGGTCACACACTTAACGTATCTCGACGCTAGGATAGATTGGATAATTGGTTTATGAATTTTTGTTCGGAGTCTTAGATGGGATCCGGGACATCACGAGAGGTTCCGGAATGGTCCGGAGAATAAGATTCATATAAGGCAGTGCAGTTTTTGGAGTTCGGAATTGTTCCGGGTTAATCGGTATTGTACCGGAAGCTTCTAGAACCTTCCGGAAGGGGACCAACGTGGCCCCACCTTCCGGGAGGGGGAATGGGCCTATGAGGGAGTGTCCTGTCCGCATTGGGCCAGGGGCACAAGGCCCCATAGGGCCCAGCCGATCCTAGAGAGTTTAAATCGTTTAAACTAGAGATAGGGTTTCTAGAAGAGGGGAGAGTCCATGCCCCCCACTCCTTATCCTTTGGGCTTGGGGGAGGGGCTAGGGCTGCGCCCCCCCCTCTATATAAAGAGGGGTGGGGGCGCACCAACCCCCCACACCTCTCCTCCAAACCCTAGACGCCTTGCTAGCTTTCCTCTCTCCCTCCCGACTGTTTGTAGGCGAAGCCCTGCTGCAGAAATTCTCCACCATATACACCACGCCGTCGTGTTGTAGATCCAATCTATCTCTCCACCATACTTGCTGGTCCGAGGAAGGAGGAGACGTCGAGGTGCTGCACGTGTGCATCTCACGGAGGCACCGCCACTTGTGGTGCTAGATCGGATCGGATCGCGAGGAGGAGAAGCGAGTACGACTACATCACCCACGTTCCGACGAACGTTCCGCTGTGCGAATCTTCAAGGGTATGAAGATCTAATCCAATCTCTCTCGTTGATTGCATCTCCTAGATTAGATCTTGGCTTTCCCTCTGTTCGCATCCGTAGAAAATTTTGATTTACTATGCCGCGAAACCCTTCAGTCCATCGGAATGGAGTTTCTTCATACGCTTCACTCCAATGTGACCAAGACGACAGTGCCACATATAGGTCGTGTTATCGCTCGATTTCAAACGTTTAGCTTCAATGTTATTAATATGTGTATTTCCACTATCGAGATTCAATAAGAATAGACCATCTATCAAAGGTGCATGTGCATAAAACATATTACTCATATAAATCGAACAACCATTATTTCCGGACTTAAACAAGTAACCGTCTCGCAATAAACAAGATCCTGATATAATGTTCATGCTTAACGCAGGCACCAAATAACAATTATTTAAGTATAAAACTAATCCCGATGGTAGATGAAGAGGTAGCGTGCCGACCGCGATCACATCAACCTTTGATCCATTTCCCACGCCCATAGTCACCTCGTTCTTCGCTAGCTTCTGTTGATTCTGCAGCACCTGTTTCGAGTTACAAATATGAGCAACCGAACCAGTATCAAATACCCAGGAACTACTACGAGTACTAGTGAGATACACATCAATAACATGTATATCGGATATACCTTTCTTCTTGATGTTGCCGTTCTTCAAATCCGCCAAGTACTTTGGGCAATTCCGCTTCCAGTGACCTTCTCCCTTGCAGTAAAAGCACTCAGTATCAGGATTAGGTCCAGCCTTGGTCTTCTTCGTCGGTGCGGTAACTTTCTTACCACCCTTCTTGAAGTGTCCCTTTTGCTTAGACTTGCCTTTCATGAATTTGGTGGTCTTATTGACCATCAACACTTGGTGCTCTTTCTTGATCTCCACTTCTGTAGATTTTAACATGGAGAAGAGTTCTGGCAACTGCTTGTTCATGCTTTGCATATTGTAGTTCATCACAAAGTTCTTGTAACTTGGTGGTAGTGATTGGAGGACACGGTAAATCCCCAAAGCATTAGGAATCACTATACCCAAGCTTTGAAGTTTGTTTGCGTGCCAGACATCTTAAGAACACGCTCACTGACAGAGCTGCCCTCTTCCATCTTGCAGTTAAAGAACTTTTCAGAAGCCTCATAGCTCTCAACTGCCGGGCGAGTCTCGAAAATCGATTTGAGTTCACTGACAATATCATGTGGGTCTGAATTCTCAAACCTTTTCTGAAGCTCCGATTCTAAACCATACAAGATAGCACACTGAACTGTGGAGTACTGAGTCTTCCGAGCGAGGTAAACATTCTTTACTTCATCGGTAGCAGTAGCTGCAGGCGGGTCACCTAGCGGTGCATCCAGCACATAGGTCAAATTACCATCATTGAGGACAATCCTCAAATTGCGGAACCAATCCGCGAAGTTGCTTCCATTGTTTTTCAACTTTTCTTTCTCTAGGAACGCATTAAATTGATGGTAGGGGCCGCCATTGATATACAACATATTTGCAATAGTTTAGACTAAGTTTATGACAAATTGAGTTCTAATTAATAGTTAAATTAATCTAGGTGAACTCCCACTCAAAACAATATCCCTCACATTGTTTTAGTGATCACACGAACCAAATCCACCACATTAAAACTGATCGTCACGAGAGTTGATGTAGCTTCAATGGCGAACAATCGACATGTTCATCATATCTACTATATGATTCATGCTTTACCTTTCGGTGATCCGTGTTCCGAGACCATGTCTGTACATGCTAGGCTCGTCAAGATCAAACCTTAGCTTCCGCATGAGCAAATCTGACTTGCTCACGTTGTATACACTTGTAGAATCTAACACACCCGATCATCACGTAGTGCTTCGAAACAACAAGCTTTAGCAACGGTACTTACTAAGGATGAACACTATAGAACTTGAAATTCATGTGCATGAGGGATCATCTTATAATGCTACCATCGTTAACTAAGCAATACAAGATGCATAAAGGATTAACATCACATGCAATTCATAATATGTGATATGATATGGCCTTTCTTCTTTGTTCTTCCGATCTCCATCTTCAAGCACGAACATGATCTCCATCATCACCGGCATTGCATCAACGTCAATGACGCTGCTCCTTGGTTGTCGTCCACCAGCTTCAACTATTACAACTACTTTGAATACACACGCGGGTCTTAACTGAAATTAAAGACAACCATATGGCTCCTGCCGGTTGCCAACTTACAATAAGGAACATTGCATACATCAAATATAATCACAATCATGGCCATATCACATCACAGCACACCCCTGCAAAACAAAGTTAGACGCCTCTAATTTCTTTGCATGTTTTATGTGGTTTGGGGCTTTCAATAAGTGTCGATCTAACTTATGAACAAGAACCACAACGTTGATGTTTGAACTATCAAGTGCCTGTTGTAAATTGGATCTATACTATAATGGGAGAGACAGACACCCGCAAAGCCACTTATGCAATACAAGTTGCATGTTGAGCATGGAGCAAGTCTCATGAACGATGTCATGTAAGGTTAGCCTGGGCCGCTTCATCCCATCATACCGCAAGATGCAAAGTGCACAAGAAGCAATTGATAATGAAATCACCACCGCCCACAATGACCATTGTGTTCTACTCGTGCAACAGATCTACATATAGACACGACTCTGATACCACTGTAGGGGTTCGTAGCATGGAAAACAAAAAATTTCTAACACATACAACCAAACAAGCCAAGATCTATCTATTAGATTGTAGCAACGAGTCTATGGAAGAACTCACCCTCGAAGATTCCAAAGTGTTTAACGACAGCGGATTCTCGTGGGTGATGTAGTCGTACTCTTCCCGATCTCAAGATCACGTAGATGATCCTTCCGGCGCGGCGTTGCGGCAGCGCTCCCGCAGTCGGTCACACGTTCGGTACTCGACGAAGACCTTCCTCTCCCTTGTTCCAGTAGGCAGCGGAGGTTGTAGCACTCTCCTCGCGATTCTGGCAGCACGACGACGTGGTACCAGAAGTAGAGGGGAGATCTCGCAGGGCTTCGCCTTAAGCCGGGGCGAGTATGGTGGACTATGAGAGAGCCCTCGGTGATCTAGGGTTTAGACACACCAAGTAGAGAGGGAAAGGCCGACGGCTAGGGCAAGTAGAAGCCCCAACTAGGCGGCTTGGGAGAAACCCTAGGGCGGCGGCGGCGATTTGGTGGCCGGCGGCTAGGGTTAGGGTTTAGTGGGGCAAGGTGTGTGTTTGGAGGGACAGCCCTGCCCCTCCTTATATAGGTGGAGGGGGCCGGCCAAGGGGAGGGGAATCCCTCCCCAACTCGGCTTCCAAGGCCGACGGTGGAGGGAGAGGGACTTCCTCCCCAAGTAGGTTTCCTACTCTCCCTCCACCAAGCAAAATAGCCGTTTGACTTTTGAAATTGGCGTTTGACTTTTCAAACTAGGATTTGATTTATCCCATTATTTTGCTCAGCGATGACACCTAGTACATGATGCAACCATTCCAAAATTGTTATGACACATTCATGTACCCTTCCCCTCCGGAATGCCGGACCTTCCGGAACCTTCTAGAACATTCCTGATGAAAACAACGGAACCATTCTCCAACCCCGAAACAGGACTTTCCTTATATGAATCTTATTCTCCGGACCATTTCGGATCTCCTCGTGATATCCCGAATCCCATCCGAGACTCCGAACAACATTCGGTATCTTACTCATCATTCCATAACTACTCAACAACGTCGAATCCTTAAGTGTGTCTCCCTACGGTTCGTGAATTATGCGAACATGATCGAGACACTTCTCCGAACAATAACCAATAGAGGAATCTGGAAATTCATATGGCTCCCACATATTTCTATGATTACTTTGCGATCGAATGAACCACTTACATACGGTACCAATTTCCCTTTGTCTCACGATAGTTTACTTATCCGAGGTCTTGATCGTCGGTATCTCTGCATACCTAGTTCAACCTCGTTACTGATAAGTACTCTTTTCTTGTTCCCGTGATATGTGATCTCTTGTGAGCCAGTCACATGCTTGCAAGCTAATTGGATGACATTCCACCGAGAGGGCCCAGAGTATATCTATCTGTCATATGGATGGACAAATCCCACTCTTGATCCATGTGTCTCAACCAATACTTTCCGAACACTCAATGCCACCTTTATAGCCACCCAGTTACGGTGTGGTGTTTGATGTCATCACAGCATCCTTCCGGTGATGGTGATAAGCATGATCTCATGGTCGAAGGAATTAGGTTACTATGTATCATAAAGCATATAGCAATTGAACTATTAAAATGACTTGATCTTTATGCTACACTTATCTATAGGAGTATGTCCATCATATCATTCTCCTAACGATATGATCTTGTTGTTAATAACATCTCAATGTTCATGATAGGGAAACCACAATCATTTATTAACCAACAAGCTAGTATTATGAAGAGGCTTTACTAGGGACTTCAATTTAGTTTACAAATCACAGAAGTATTAATGTTTCCTTGTTAATACTATTATAGCATGAATGTAAACATTTATCATAAACACAAAGATATAATAATAACTACATTTTTTATTGCCTCTAGGGCATATCTCCAATAACCTGAGCCCGCTCCAGTATACACCGAGAAGCAAAAGGCATATGCAATTGATTTTTTGAACAAAAAATCACAATATGAGTTGCACCATAAGCCAAATGACTATCTACGCATACTTCAGAAAGAAGTGGCGAAGAGCAAATCAAGCAAATCAAGTGCAAGCGGTAAAAAATCAGCAAGCACAAGTGCAAGCGGGACCAAAACTGCAATCAGTAAAAAATCAGATGTTCCCCTTCTCGGACAGCAGGCCAAACAAACAATCGCACCCCTCAAGGTGTTTTCAGATAACGTTCCCCTTCTTGCACAACAGCCACTAGATATGTCAGTAGCTGCGGAGTTGGTGTCCACCATGGAAATTAGTCTTGATGAACTGTTAGGCCCCCAACTCGACAATCTACCCAAGATGCCAATAGCCCGTAGATATGTCGCAGGTGAGAATTTGGTCAGCAAAGAAAAGGTGAAAGAACTGCCAACACAACTGCAGAATATCCATGAGTGGTACTTCACAGCTGCAAAGGAAGGGAGAATATTTATCACAGCGAAAGTCCCACGTGAGTACTACTTCAGAAAAGGCGAAGAGGTCCATGTTGAGTTTCCAGAACTGTTCCAGTTATACAATCTCGGCGGCCTCGACAAATCTATCCTCAGCTGCTATTGTCTGTAAGTTGTTGAATTCATTGTCTACATGTTCAGTTCATTGCATGTAATTATCCTCATTATATCCTTTTGTACTCTATTATTATGCAGAATGAAGATCCAGGAATGTAAAATAAGAAGAATCTATAGTGTTGGGTTCATTGACCCATATAAAGTACACATAAACATGCTAACAACAAACCCCGAGGAGACAGAGGAAAACATTTTGAGGTTTTTAAAGGAGCAAAATTTCTGTGACCACATACTATTTCCTTACAATTTTGAGTAAGCGTCTTACTCTGTTGTACACACATTCACTTTTGATTACTCGACGCTAAGTGTAACTAATGAGTTACTGATGTATATATATAAACGTTTGCAACTTCCATTGGATTCTGCTAGACATTCAACTTGATAAGGGAAGAGTTGAAGTCATGGACCCATCAAAGAGAAACCTGGAAGCATTCCGCAACATGCAGGACATGCTCCAGAAGTAATTTTCTCGCTATGTCGGTCTCTTTCATTGATTTCCTGATATATCAGGTAAAGAATAACTTATTCATTCATTTTCTTCGCCGGGCAGGGTTTGGATCCGGTTCAAGTGCGAGGTTAAGGGTTCCTTTAGTTAGTAGCTGACGTTTAAGGCGGTCTCGGTAAGTAGCACGTGATATGCTCGCGCATCTCTTTACTTCTAGTTTTAATACAATAATGATGCTAGATTATTATTTTGATTAAATTCTATTCTCGTAAAGTGCGTGAGGCAGCCACAGGGGTCGAATTTATGTGGATTCTATGTTTGCGAGTTCATTCGCACGTTTACCACCGAGCACAAAGATAATAGAGTCGACGTAAGCAATATATTCACACCATCATTTTATTACCGTCACTTTTTGTTATCATGATTGATATTCATATTGATCTTCTTTTCTTATATAGTTCGAGAGAATGCGGGATCAACTCCTACCACATCAACGTGTACTAGCAATTGCGGAGGAGCTGACGGGTTTTATTTTCAAAGAGATGGTACACGATGGCGGAGAATTTAGTGTGAATAGGCGCTAATGATTCTCCATGTAATTGACTAGACGGGCTCTAGTCCCGATAATTGTGATCTCCATGTAACTATGTAAGTTGTATATATTTGTATGCTCGATTTCGTAATATATGTTATCTTATATATATGCACGAACGTGTACGATATGTGGTGGTGTACAAATATTCAAAAACCATTTTGAAATGAAAAATAAATAAATAAAACAATACAAAATGAATTCTCTGTCGCGGCAGAGAAAGGGCATTGCTACCACGGCATAGAAATCACTAGTTCAAGGTAATGCTCTGTCGTGGCAGAGAAAAGGCGAAAAATGCTGCCGCGGCAAAGACCCACTAGTCCCGGTCCATAACACCAACCGGGACTAGTGGGGGTGCACCCTGAGCGCGCAGGGGCAGCCACGTGGACACCCACTAGTCCCAGCTGGTAACTGGGCCGGGACTAGTGTTGGGCCTTTAGTCCCGCTTGATTAGTCCTGGTTCAAAAACCGGGACTAAAGACCCTTACGACCTGGGACTAGAGGCCCTGTTTCCACTAGTGTGCATGCAAGGCGCGCGGCCATGCCTCACTCTTGTTCAGATTAACCAAGAGAATCCATGCATGTCCGGCTATGCATGCCTCAGTACATGGGTTGCTTACTACTCTCTTGATACCGGTTTATTGGTCTAATAGGGAGCCTCAAAAATATATTTGACTATAAATTTGACCAATAAAATATGAATCATATGTCACAAAGATTATATCATTAAAAAAGTTTTAAAATATCAATTCAATTATATAATTTTTATGACATATAACTCATGTTTTATTGATAAATTTTATGGTTAAACTTTTTTCACTAGTGGAAACAGGGCCTCTAGTCCCGGGCCATAAGGGCCTTTAGTCCCGGTTTTTGAACCAGGACTAATCAAGCGGGACTAGAGGCCCACCACTAGTCCCGGTCTAGTTACCAGCCGGGACTAGTGGATGTCTACATGGCTGCCCCTGCGCGTTCGTGGTGCACCCTCACTAGTCCCTGTTGGTTTTACGGACCGGGACTAGTGGGTCTCTGCCGCGACAGCATTTTGCCCCTTTTCTCTGCCGCGACAGAGCATTACCTTGGACTAGTGGTTCTCTGTCGCGGCAGAGATTTTATTTTTTATTGTTTTATTTACTTATTTTTCATTTCAACATAGTTTTTGAATATTTCTATGCCACCACATATTGTACACATTCGTGCATATATAAGATAACTTGTATTACGATATTGAGCATACAAATATATACAATTTACATCGTTACATGGAGATCACAAAATCTTGGGACTAGAGAACATCTGTTCGATTACATGGAGATCAGTAGCGCCTATTCACACTAAATTCTCCGGCATCATCTATGATCTCTTTGAAAATAAATCCCGCTAGCTCCTCCGCAAATGCTAGTACGTGTTGTGCTGGTAATAGTTGATCCCGCATTCTCTCGAACTATATATATAAGAAAAAGGAGATCAATATGAATATCAATCATGATAATAAAATGTGACGGCAATAAAATGATGGTGTGAATGCATTGCTTACATCGACTCTATAATCATTGTGTTCGGTGCTAAACGTGCGAATGAACTCACATACGTAGAATAAACATAGATTCGACCCCTGTGGCTGCCTCGCGCACTTTACAAGAATAGAATTCAATCAAAATAATAATCTAGCATCATTATTGTAATGAAACTAGAAGTAAAGAGATGCGCGGACATATCACGTGCTACTTACCGAGACCGTCCTAAACGTCAGATTCTCACTAAATACACTGGTAACCTCGCGCTTGAACTGGATCCAAACCCTGCCCGACGAAGAAAATGAATGAATGAGTTATTCATTACCTGATATCTCAGGAAATCAACGAAAGAGACCGATATAGCGCGAAACTTACTTCTGGAGCATGTCCTGCATGCTGCGGAAATCTTTCAGGTTTCTCTTTGATGGGTCCATGACATCAACTCTTCCCTTATCAAGTTGAATATCTAGCAGAACCCAGTGGAAGCTGCAAACATTTATATATACATCAGTAACTCATCAGTCACACTTATTAGCATCGACTAATCAAAAGTGAATGTGTACAACAGAGTAAGACCCTCACCTGAAATTGTAAGGAAATAGTATGTGGTCAGAGAAATTTTGCTCCATTAGAAACCTTAGAATGTTTTCCTCCGTCTCCTCGGGGTTATCCGTTAGCGTGGTTATATGCAATTTATCTGGGTCAATGAACCCAATATTGTAGATTATTTTTCTTTTACATTTCAGGATCTTTATTCTGCATAATAAGGATAATCACATGTTCTGAACTAAACAACTGAAAAACTGAACATGTAGACAATGAATTCAACAACTTACAGACAATAGCAGCTGAGGATGGATTTGTCCAGGGCGTCGAGATGGTATAACTGGAACAGTTTTGAAAACTCAATATGTACCTCTTCGGGTCTGAAGTAGTACTCAGGTGGGAATTTAGCTACGATCATTATTCTCCCCTGCTTCATGACCGCCGAGTACCATTGATGGAGATTCCGCGTTTGTGTTGGCAGTTCTCTCAGCCTCTCTTTGCTGACCAAATCCTCACCTACGACATATTTAGGGGCTATTGGCATCTTGGGTTGAAGGTCGAGTTGGGGGCCTAACCGTTCATCAAGACTAATTTCCATGCTAGCGGTGGAACGTTTTGTGAAACCACCTTGAGGGGTGCGATCGTTTGTTTTGCCTGTTGTCCGAGAAGGGGAACGTCTGATTTTTTACTAATTGCAGTTTTGGTCCCGCTTGCACATGTGCTTGCTGATTTTTTTACCGCTTGCACTTGATTTGCTTGATTTGCTCTTCGCCACTTCTTTCTGAAGTGTGCGTAGATAGTCATCTGGCTTATGGTGCAACTCATATTGCGATTTTGTGTTCAGAAAATCAAGTGCATATGCCTTTTGCTTCCCGGTGTATACCAGAGCGTGCTCGGGTTTCTTCTTCTCAAAATGTGCCGCCACTTCGGCTTTGCTATCGCTGCAGATTCCGCATCAGTATGATCGTAAGGTATGATGGGAAGATTCTTATGAGGCATTGTTGGGAGGGGCGACATTTTCCATTTTGGGCTGCCGCGTCCTTTAGTACTCACTGACAGAGCACGCTTCCGCTTATTGTCCTTAGAGGGCGGCGAAGACTGCTGAGCCTGCGGCTGAGATCGAGATTGACTCGGGATGTGGTGGTCGTAGTCATCATGGGGTGGGCTTCTTGGAGGTTATGGAGGTGCAGTGGACGTGAAGGAGACTTGCGACGACTCAGAGGCGGTAGTGTTATCCTTGGGGCCGAGCCTGGAAACCGTATGTTGTTCTTGTCCTAGAGAATGATCCCACCAAGTACTTCTCCGAGTGTGATCTCACCTTCAGGTCCAGGGATGTCAAGCTACATTGGATCCCACTCCTTTACGATTTGATCCACCCCGACTTTAGCATAGCCAGGTGGAATCTCACGGCCATGCCAACGTGCATCAGGAGGACAAGGCAAAGCCGATCCGACCGCCACCTTCACAGATACGTTCTTCAATTTATTATGGAGCTCACAAGTTATCTGCTCCTTAATTCCATCCACGGGGTAGACGGGACTGCCATCTGTATAGGATGCATCGTTAGACGGGACCTCCGATTTAGCGACGCTGCTTCTCCACTGAGATGGGTTGGCAGTAATATCGAGTGGAGGATCTTGCCACAAGAGCGCAATTCCTCTAAGATCGTCGATCTGATGCTGCTACTTGTCAAGTCTTGCTAGCAGCTGGTTGAACTTGTCTGCCTGATCCTCCTCCCGCGCTGCTTTGCTCTTGCTCGGCTTATATATGTACCTTGGTCCTTAGGAAACCCAATCTCCCACGTGAAACTCCCGTCAAGGCCTCTGACTCGTCCTGTATGTTCGCGATTCCCGAGGACCAAGGTCAGCAAGTCTTTCTCTCTATCGGGATGAAACTGTTTTATTCCATCTTTAATATCTTTCACCACTTTTATCCATGTACTCCTGGGTACATTTATCCCGTCACTACAAACAAGGTCCCCTGTAAGTTCGTCATATGTATTCTCATGCCCAAGGAACCAATTTCTTGCCCTCAAATCCCATTCTTCGCGAATTGGTTCTGGAATGATCCATTTATCATGAAGCTCTTTCTCTTTTGCGTCCCACTTAGGCATGGCAGCCGGGTAGCCCTGGCCCCATGTTATGGTGATATTTCTTCTTCACAGCATTTATCTTGTTTTTTCTGAATTTTTCCGTAGCAACTCCTGTTTTCCTATACTCCACAAATGCATCCCAGTAAGGCTACTGCTTCGCAAGATAGCCTTCGAATAATGGGGTTTTCTTATCCTTCTAATACTGTTGCCATAATGACTTCTTCCAGTTCTTGAATAGTTCGTCCATCTTCTTCAGTGCAAACTTCTTGACTTTCTTTCTCATTTTAGCAGTCTCGTCCTCAGTGTCACATTCCGGCAGCTTGAAATGTGCCATTAGGTCAGTGAATAGTTGCTCTTTGAACCTATCGTCGATATACACATCACTCCATTCCGCCTCTTTGGGCTTATTCCACTCCCGAACAGTGATCGGGGTGCGATCTCTAGCAACAACTCCACATTGTTGTACAAATAGTTGTTCTGTTTTCTTTGGTTCCAATGGTTCGCCGTCTCCTGAAACCTCTGTAATTTCATAAACAGTACCCTAGGGCAACTTTTTGGCTGGGCCACGGTTGGTTTTCTTGCTCGATGTACAGGCCTAAGAGAAGAAACATTCGTCAACATAATATATATACAACTAGGTACATCTAGTGACGATCATCGGACATCATATATATATACCTCGTCGGTCTACGTTATGCATCCATGGGCTTCTTCCTCTTGTCTGTTGGTCTCCTCTCCCTCACCGAATGAGTTCAGATACCTCGAGGGAGATCCCTCATCGGCATCGTGAATCATATCCTCGAGCAAGTGTTCCGAATCTAGGTCTCTGCGGAGTGGACTAGGTGGATCCATAGTTCGTGCAAAATGTACACAATATTTATTTGAACTTAACAAATAAAACCTAAACCATAAACCCGAAGGTGCGGTGGTGGTGGCCGGTGATGGTGGCCGCAGGAGAGGCGGGCGACTAAGCGGCTTCCCGCGAGAACCACCACTCTAACCCTAACTCCGGTCACAACCCCTAAACCCTAAACCCGAAGGTGCGGTGGCGGTAGCCGGTGATGGTGGCCACAGGAGAGGCGGGCGACTAAGCGGCTTCCCGCGAGAACCACCACCCTAACCCTAACCCGCGAAAACAAAAAATTAACAAAATCCTAAACTAATTAACAAATAATAAAATCCTAAACTAATTAACAAAATCCTAAACTAATTAAAAAAATCATAAACTAATTAACAAAATCCTCACCTGAGTTTGCGGCGGCGGTGGCGCGGGCTTGGTCGGCAGGGGCGCTGGCGGCAGGGGTGCGGCGGTGGCGGCTGCCGGCGCTAGAGAGGGAGGCGTAGCGGGACGGGAGAGGGAGGCGCGGGCTTCATCGGAGAAATCGGGGGGCAGCCTGGCGGCGCTGTCGTTGTTCTGGCCTCCAACTTCTCCCGGTGCGTGGAACACACCGGGGGAGAAGCCCCCATTAACACCCCCCCCCCTCTAGTCCCGGTCCGTGGAAACAATGGGGACTAAAGGGGGGTCTCTAGTCCCGGCTGGTGCCACGCACCGGGACTAAAGGGGGGGAGGGCGTTTCGTTTTCGCGCGCTGGGGCCAGACCTTTAGTCCCGGCTGGTAAACTAGGCCGGGACTAAAGGCCCAAATTTGCACGCGCTGGGCCAAAAACCCCAGCGTGCACTGTGTTTTTTTTTCAAATTTTCCAATATATCATTTAAAACATTTAAATTATACTTTTTGCGTACTTTTGAATTTGACAAAACTTTCAACATGAAAAGTTCTTGAATTTGAATAATTAATCCAAATACATTTTCTATTTTACAAATAATTATTTTAAATAGCCAAATTATTAACCATTTTGCCATTATCAATTTAAAAAAGCATTAACTATTAGTTTTTGCATACTTTTGAATTTGACAAAATTTTCAACATGAAAAGTTCTTGAATTTGAATAATTAATACAAATCCATTTTATGTTTTATCAAAAAATCATTAAAATAGTCAAATTATTAACCATTTTTCCGCTATCAATTTAAAAATGCATTAACTATTATTTTTGCATATTTTTGAATTTGACAAAACTTTCAACATGAAAAGTTCTTGAATTTGAATAACTAATCCTAATCCATTTTCTGTTTTGTCAAATAATTATTTTAAATAGTCAAATTATTAACCATTTTGCCATTATCAATTTAAAAATGCATTAACTATTATTATTTGCATATTTTTGAATCTCACTAAACTTTGAACATGAAAAGTTCTTGAATTTGAATAATTAATCCAAATCCATTTTATAAATAAGCTTTAGTCTCGATTGTATCTACTAACAAGGACTAAAGATATTTCCCACCATTTCTCACCGTTTCCCGCCAAGATTTTCCGCCCTTTCCTCTGAACCGAGCTTTTAGTCCCGGTTGTAGCCACTGATAGGGACTAAAGATATTTCCCGCCATTTCCAACCGCTTCCCGCCATCTATATATAGGCCGACCGCGCCATGGTTATGCACACATCCACACCTTCCTCTCTCACAGAAATGGACAGCGCCTACTAGGCCATTCTGACCCTCGAGTAGACCGAGGCGCACAACCCTTGCCCACCAGGCTATCGGCCGCCCGCCGGCTGGATGCTGAGCGCTGGAGGTGTTCCTGTCCCTCCTGTGCCTCAAGGCTCTGTCCAACAGGCGGCCATCACAAACCACTTCTACCACGAGCTCACGCCGGAGCAGCGGATGGATCCCTAGTGGGATCCCGACAACTACGACACCTGGAATGCCTTCTTCGCTAACCGGCGGGAAAGGGAGCTCGCCAGGTACGATTGTGATGGCCTGTCCCCGGTGAACCACAATGAAGACGGCCGCCGTCTGTGGTGGGCGAACCGTACTATCATCAGTGTGATGAGCTACATCGCCGTGGGAGACCATCCTCGCCTGTGGTGCCCACAAGTCCACCCGCCCTCCATGAATCCGAGGCCAGAGTGGCAGGTCCCCCCGGTATATGCCATGGCTGGGCTCAGGATCCCCGGAGTGGCAGGTGACGATGACGATGATGATGATGATGACGATGATGATGATGATGATGATGATGATGATGATGATGATGATGACGAAGAAGACCCTGAAGCTATGTACTATAGGACTACGCATGATTATGACTAAAGGGGCGGCTTTACTCCTGAGTGTTATCTAGTCCCAGTTTGTCCCGGTTTTTAATATTAATAAATGTATTGAGTGTTAGTCCCGGTTTGTGGCTGGACCGGGACTAAAGGGGGCCTTTAGTCCCGATTCCGTAGTCTCAGTTTTTAAATATTAATAAATGTCTTGAGTGTTAGTCCCGTTTTATGGTTGAACCGGGACTAAAGGGGGGTCTTTAGTTCTGATTCGTACTACGACTTTCCCAAACTATGTAGATGTTGTCACGATTCATACTTACCATGAAGATATGATCTCCAAACACGCGCGGTGACATATTAGGGAGTGCCTCTATGACCAGTTTCTTGGAGGTGCTGGAGGACTGGGCTCCGGCGGCATCTCCCTAAAACTGGCCATAGTGGTGTCCCTGCTCTCGAAAACCATCTTGCAGCTTGTAACTTCTCTAACTAGATCAATATGCCTGGGAGCTAACCTAATTTCACATATTAGGGAGTGCCTCTATGACCAGTTTCTTGGAGATGCCGGAGGACTGGGCTCCGGCGGCATCTCCCTGAAACTGGCCGTAATGGTGTCCCTTCTCTCGAAGACCATCTTGCATCTTGTAACTTCTCTAACTAGATCAATATGCCTGAGAGCTAACCTAATTTCACATATTAGGGAGTGCCTCTATGACTAGTTTCTTGGAGATGCTGGAGACTGGGCTCAGGCGGCATCTCCCTCAAACTGGTTCTAGTGGTGTCCCTGCTTTCGCAAACCATCGATCTTGGAGATGCCTCAAACTGGCTGGAGGACTGGCCTATTTATAGTACAAGCAGCTCGGCATAGTGTCGACACTCACGACATAATGTTGACACTCACCCCTATTATTAGTGCTCACTCATGTTTTGTCCCGGTTGGTGTCTCCAACCCGGACTAAAGGTTCATCCAACCAGGACTAAAGGTTCAACCCCTATTATTAGTGCTGCCTGACCCAACCTGCCACAATCCCTTTAGTCGCGGTTGGTTTCTCCAACCGGGACTAAAGGTTAAACCCCTATTATTGGTGCTGCCTGGCCTAGCCTGCCGCAATCCCTTCAGTCGCGGTTGGTTTCTCCAACCGGGACTAAAGGTTCAACCCCTATTATTAGTGCTTCCTGGCCCAGCCTGCCGCAATCCCTTCAGTCGCGTTTGGTTTCTCCAACCGGGACTAAAGGTTCAACCCCTATTATTAGTGTTGCCTGGCTCAGCCTGCCCCGCCCTTTCCCTCTATTTATAGTGCGGCCGTCATGGCCATGGAGAATCTTCATCATTTAACAATATGATTATATAAAAGGTTTAATATATTACACCAACATCCCTATCTAGTGTTGTTGTTTTATTCTGCGCCATAGCCATGGAGAATCTTCATCATTTGACAGGAGGCTTGGGTCAGTTTTCACTTTGAAGGGCGGGATTTCATGAAACTTATTATAATCTTCTGACATATCTGTCTTGTGATCCACTCCCACAATGTTTCTTTTCCCTGAAAGAACTATGTGGCGCTTTGGCTCATCGGACGATGTATTCTTTTGCTGATTTCTTTTTCTCGGTTTCGTAGACATGTCCTTCACATAGAAAACCTGAGCCATATTGTTGGCTAGGACGAATGGTTCGTCCATGTACGCAAGATTGTTGAGATCCACTGTTGTCATGCCATACTTTTCGTCTACATGTACCCCTCCTCCTTTCATCTTGACCCATTTGCACCGAAACAAAGGGACCTTAAAAGTAGGTCCATACTCAAGTTCCCATATCTCCTCTATGTACCCATAATATGTGTCCTTCTGCCCATTGTCATATGTTGCATCAAAACGGACACCACTGTTTTGGTTGGTGCTCTTTTTATCTTGGGCGATCGTGTATTGTGCTTTATTGAAAGAATCCCTGTCCATGCATATACCATTGTTTTCCTTCCTAGTGTGCCTTTTCTAGTCAGCCTCCCCTCATACCGAGATTCAGGAACACCAATCGGCTTAAGGTCAGGAAGAAAGTCAACACAAAACTCAATGACTTCCTCTGTTCCATAGCCCTTTGAGATGCTTCCTTCTGGCCTAGCACGGTTATGAACATATTTCTTTAAGACTCCCATGAACCTTTCGAAGGGGAACATATTGTGTAGAAACACAGGACCAAGAATTCTAATCTCTTCAACAAGGTGAACTAGGAGGTGCGTCATAATATTTAAGGAAGATGGAGGGTACAACAACTCAAAGCTGACCAGACACTAGACCACATCAATCTATAACCCTGATAGAATTTCTAGATCGATTAACTTCTGAGAAATTGCATTGAGGAATGCACATACCTTCACAATGGCCAGCCGGACATTTTCCGATAGAATCCCTCTCAATGCAATCGGAAGCAATTGCGTCATAAGCATGTGGCAGTCATGGGACTTTAGGTTTTGGAATTTTGTCTCTTTCATATTTACTATTCCCTTTATGTTAGACGAGAAGCCAGACGGGACTTTGATACTAAAAAGGACTTCAAAAAAGATTTCCTACTCTTCCTTGGTAAGAGCGTAGCTGGCAGGCCCTTAAAACTTCCCTGGATGCTTGTCGTCTCGTCCTTTATGACGTTGCTGGTCCTCCCGTGCTTCCGGTGTATGTTTTGACTTCCCGTACAAGCCCAGAAGTCTAGAATATTGACGCAAAGATTCTTCGTCAGGTGCATCACGTGGATTGCAGAGCGGACCTCATGCACTACCCAATAGGGTATCTCCCAAAATATAGATTTCTTCTTCCACATGGGGGCGCGTCCGTCGGCGTCTTTCGGAACAGGTTGTCCTCTGGGACACTTTCTAAATATTACATTTAAACCCTTGACCATACAAAATACATCAGCACCAGTACGGGGGCAGGCTTCTTCCGGTGGTCTGCCTCGCCATCGCAATGCTTGCCTTTTTTCCTTAAGGGGTGTCTATGTGGAAGAAAACGACGATTGTATGGGTACACATTCTTCCTAGATTTATCCAGATATATACTTTCAGTCTCATCTAAACAGTGTGTGCATGTATTATATCCCTTGTTCGTCTGTCCTGAGATGGTACTAAGAGCAGGCCAATCATTGATGGTTACGAACAACAACGCTCGTAGGATCCTGTATGTGCTCATCCCACACACGTAATCCTGGTTCGGCCCACAACTGTAAAAGTTCATCAACTAATGGCCTTAGGTACACATCAATATCGTTGCCGGGTTGCTTCGGGCCTTGGATGAGCACTTGCATCATAATGAACTTCCTCTTCATGCACAACCAAGGAGGAAGGTTGTAGATACATAGAGTGACGGGCCAGGTGCTCTCTGCTCCCCAAAAGGATTCATGCCATCTGTACTTAGACCAAACCATAAGTTTCTTGCATCACCAGCAAAATCCGGGAAGTCTCTCTCGATTTTTCTCCACTGTCGACCATCAGCGGGGTGTCTCAACATCCCGTCTTTCTTACGTTCTTCCATGTGCCATCGCAAAAACTTGGCATGCTCTTTGTTTCTGAAGAAACGTTTCAGTCGTGGTATTATAGGAGCATACCACATCACCTTGGCAGGAACCCTCTTCCTGGGTGGCTCGCCGTCAACATCACCAGGGTCATCTTTTCTGATCTTATACCGCAATGCAGTGCATACCGGGCATTTATCCAAATTCTCGTACTTCTCACCGCGGTAGAGGATGCAGTCATTAGGGCACGCATGTATCTTCTGCACATATAATCCTAGAGGGCTGACGAGCTTCTTTGCTTCGTATGTATTGGCCGGCAATTCATTATTTCTTGGAAGCAACCTCTTCATGAGTACCAGCAACTTCGCAAATCCCGAGTCAGTCACACTGGTCTCTGCCTTCCACTTCAGCAATTCCAGTGTGCTACCTAGTTTCTTCTGGCCATCTTCACAAGTTGGGTACAACAATTTTTTGTGGTCCTATAACATCTGCTCAAACTGTAACCTATCCTTTTCTGTGTCGCGGTCTCGCTTTCCATCAGAAATGACCCGAACAAGATCATCAGTGGGCCGGTCTGGTTCCCGTTCTTCACCTCCTTCTTCATTATCTTCCATTGCGGTATCAGCGTATTCAGGGAACATAGATCGGTAGTTGTCATCATCGTTCTCTTCTTCATCGCCGTCTTTCATCATAACCCCTCTTTCTTCATGTTTGGTCCAAACATTATAGCCGGACATAAAACCAGACCGAAGCAGATGGCTCTAAATGACTCTTACGGAAGTGTGAGCCTTCTCATTCCTACAGTCAACACATGGACAACACATAAAACCATCCCGCCGCTTGTTCTCCTCGGCCACAACTCGAAAAGAACGCACGCCTTCTCTGAAAGCGGCAGAGTGTCGGTCACTATGCTAAAATTAGTACCGCACGACGGTCTAAACGAGAAAATAGTTTCTAACCTTTTATTACACTTGGAAACAAAGATGAAATAACTTAAGTGTGGCTCGGGCTCCTCATATCATGTCTGTCTTGTGTGACCTAAACTCGCATCGCTCTAATGGACATTTCACCGAACACCTCTAGTGCATATGTATGAACAAGAAAAGAAGCACAACAACACTCTCTCCCACCAGAAAAAAAACAGTTAAGAGGAGGAGGGGGTTGTGCGTATATATAGGGCCAGACCTCTAGTCCCGGTTGGAGATACAAACCGGGACTAAAGCGGGTGCCCCCAGCGAGCGGCAGGGACAGGGCCCTTTAATCCTAGTATGTGTCTCTAACCGGGACTAACACTGGTAGAAAAGGGCCCATGCGTCCCGGTTGGTAAGGGCCATTAGTCCCGGTTGCCCAACCGGGACGGGGCAATCGGGACTAAAGCTCTAACCATTAGTCCCGGTTGCCCCACCAACCGGGACAAATGTGGCACACGTGGCGGCATCAGAGCGCGAGGGGGGGTGGAGCATTAGTCCCGGTTCGTAACACGAACCGGGACTAATAACCTGCTGCCGCGGCAGAGATTTGGCCCATTTCTCTGCCGCGGCAGAGAATTCATTTTGGCACATTTTGTTGCCGCGGCAGCATTTTCGCCACTTTTTGTGCCGCGGCAGAGAATTCATTTAGGTTGTTTTATTGTTTATTTAGTGTTTTGCACTTATCAATGAAGGAACCTTATATTACACAAGATCATCATGACAACATTTTACATTCAATACACGGATCGAATTCATGCACTACATACAAAAGTTGCTATTCGATGCTACCGGCCAATTTCTTGAAAGTTGCTATTTTTACAATTCCTATTGTCTATACACAGCCGAGTAGTATTCCCCTTGTGTGTTTAGGACTTCTGCATCCAAGAATCCCGCCAATTCCTCCTGTATTGCTCGTATGCGATCCTTTGGCAGAAGACCGTCCCGTAGACGTTCGATCTGATTTAAAAAAGGAGTCAGCCTATATGAATATGAAACTAAACACAATTTGATTGTAATTAAAAACTATAGAAATTGTTTACGTACGTGGAGTTGCTCTAAATTTCTGCCCTTCTCATCGCACGTCTGCCGGATGAACTCGCATACATAGTATCCACATAGATTGTTACCTGGTCCCTGCGTCAGGCACTTTACGACAACAGAGTTCAATCAAAATAATAATCAAGCATGATAATAACTGTATCAAAACTAGAATCAAAGAGATGCGCGGATATAGCTAGTGGTGCTTACATCTAGTGGTTGAAATGTAAGCTCCTCTTTCCAAACACCCCTAGCCTTCTTGGTGAACCGTTTTCAAGCGCTGCCCGGCGTAGAAAACGAATAAAATAAGTTATTAAGTACTTGATATCATAAAATTCACGAACGTTGCCGATATAGTGTCGTAATGATTAGAATTACCGCTGGAGAAGTATCTGCATGTCCTTCCACGTCTCAAGGGGTTTATGTTTCGAGTCCATGACTAGTACACGCCCTTTGTCAAGTTGAATGATTAACAGAATATAGTGGTACCTGCGAATGCAGAACTAATCAATTATATACTTAACATCGAGTAAGCGAAATAGAAAGTGTATACAAGACAATAACACTCACTGGAAGTTGTAAGAAAATAGTATTTCCCTTTTGGTTTCTTGAAACCTTAACGCGTGTACTATATTATCCTCCGTATCCTGGGGGCTTATTTTGAGATTAGCTTCATGAACCCAATATGGGTCAATGAAGCCAATGTCATAGATTTGTCCTCTGCTGCATTCGAGAATCTTCATTCTGCATATTAAAGTATGATTATATACATGCAATAAACAAAATAATATAGATGGAGACTAAATTAATTACAAAATTAGTACTTACAGACAATAGGCACTCATGATCGATTTGTCCAAGGCGTCTTGATTGAATAATTGAAATAGTTCATCAAATTCAATGGATATCATGTCATCCTTATCTTTCCCATGATGCTTTTTTGTAACCCTCAGCACTATCCAGTTAGCCCCGGCCCTTGTGGCATGCATGTACCAGTTATGCAATCTTTGCATTTTTGTTGGAAGATTGTTTACCTCCTTAGGTTTGACGAGAGGTTTTCCGTACTGGTATTGGTATGCTACTTCACTCACGGGGAAGAACTCTAACTGGGATAAGTACTGGGCAATACTCATACCTTGAGCAGCGGCGGCTTCTCTGTATTGTGCAACTACCTCTGGATCATACTGCTCTTTGGCCCCATATTTGCTCGACCCCACATTGGTTTGAGAAATCACCTTGAGAGGGGCGCAAGTCTGTTTTGCTTGTTCTTCGAGCTGGGCAACAGATTTCCCGCTTGCATCAGTACTGCTCTTCGAGGCTTTTTGTGCTGCATGTGACTTGAGAATAGAACGCTCATAGTCTGATGACAGCTTTGGCTCGGGTTGATGAAGAGTCTTTAGCATTTTCAACACTTTGGCTTTTTCTTCTTTGGTGCTGGGGAACTCTGGCTCTTTCGGCCGCCTCAGCTTAGCGAAAAACGCTGTCGTTTCCGCATCAACGATCGCCGCAGTCTCCTCTTCAGTACAGTCATAAGCTCTCTTGGGAGGAACCGTTGGTACTTTTGGAAGAGGCTCTTGTTTACGTTTCGGCGATCGCTTACGACGCACAGTAGCGGTACGCTTACGCTTTTTATCCTGAGGCGCCGGCGATGGCTCCCGCGGCGATGGCTGCACCGGAGATTGGTGAGGCGACGGAGCCGGGTGAGGCGACGAAGACGGCTGCCGCGGCGGCGACGACCTCGCTGGAGACGGGTGAGGCGGCGGCGAAGATGGCCTTGGCGTGTGATTTCGAAGCACGATACAATCCTTCGGCCATAGAATGGTGACGTTTTTTGCGTCACCCAGCACAGTCACATCCCCTTCACCAGCAGGGTAGTGAAGATCCAAAACCTCAAAGGTGGGCATGATTTCATCCACGCCGACAACAGCGTAGCCCTCTGGAACCGGATGACTGTGGTAAGTTGGTGTGGGTCCAATTGGTAAGGCATAGCCGACCGCCACCTTCATTGATATGTTCACAATTTTGACATGTAGCTCGCAGTGTGTCATCTCTGTGATATCATCCACTGGGTAGCCAACAGGAGCCATCGTCGGTGCATCATCGGCATCGCCATTGTCATCACCCGGGACCTCGGTGGAAGCCACACTGCTTTTTCGATTATTCGATAGGCCGGTAGCATCGAATGCAGTGTGCTGCTGAGATGGGCCGGTAGTACTTTGCTCTTTAAGTGAGTTAATTTCATCTTGTTGTTGCTTTAATCGTTCTTCAATTAAACGCATTCGCTCTTTCTGACTTTCTGCTTCAACTGCCGCCCTGTCCTTACTCCTCTGACGGCTTCTATCAGGATATTTCTTCCTCTCTTCGGGAAACCCAGTCCTCCATGATTGGGAGCCTATTGTGCCTCGTGTTCGTCCATCATGTTCCTTATTTCCAAGGGCGAGTGTGAGCTCATCATTCTCTCTATCGGGAATGAAGTCCCCATCTTTAACAGCCTTTACTGCTTTTCTCATCCTCTCGATTGGCAAGGGGTCTTCTTTATGTCGTATGTTATATATACACCTCCCTTCCGAGTCCAACGTGCCCCCATGCCCGTAAAACCAATTCCTTGCATGTTCTACCCAATCGTCTGTCTCTGAGGTGATATTTTTATCACGCAGTTCCTGCTCAAGTTTCTCCCACTTAGGAATGCCAACCTTGTAGCCACCTTGCCCCATAGTATGGTGATACTTCTTCTTAGCAGCATTCAGCTTATTCGTTTCAGACATTTTCTTAGCTTTTTCTGATTTCTTGTATTCCACAAACTCATCCCAGAATGGTTTTATCTTCTCAAACTGAATATTCTTGAAATCGGGAGTCTTCTTTTTCACGACATAGTCAAGGTGCAATCTTTTCTTCCAGTTGGTGAAACACTGGGCCATCTTCTTCAAAGCCCACTCCCTGACCTTAGCCTCCATGGCTCTCCCATGTTGTAAGGCGTCCTCAACTGGATCCTCCGCATTTGGATCCAGCTCTATCTTCGGTAGTTTGAAATTAACCATGAGCCTCTTCCACAGTAAATCTTTGGCGTGGTTAGGGACAAATAAACATGTTCCCTCTTCATCCGCTTTAGCAGGCCTATTCCAATTTCTAATGGTGATCGGGATTAAGTCCCTAACGATTACTCCGCATTGTGCCACAAATTTGGTTGCGACAACTTCGGGAGCTGTCGGTCTGTCGTCTTCAGCGACATCTTCGATCCTAAACCTCTCATGGTCTTGCAACTTTTCGGTTGGGCCTCGTCTGCTCTTTTCAGTAGATTCCTTCGATCCGGAGGGCTAAAAGAAGAAAGATCGTCATTACTATTTCTATATAGATAGCAGATGATTAATTAATGAATTGATTTATATTACATGCACCTCGCCGGAGCGGTCGTCTTCTCGATTACACAAGGCATCGCCTTCTCCCTCGCGGAAGGCAACACCTTCAACCTCAAACAAGTTGTCTACTCCGGTAAAAAGAGGATCACCCTCACCGGAGTTGTTCAGAAACGTTGATACGTCTAAATTATCTTCCCCACGGATCACACCTTGGATCAACTCTTCCTTTTCTTCGTCTCTGACGTGTGGGTCCATATTTTCTGCATAGGTGGAAAAACGAATAAGTCAAAGCGGCTAAAGGAGAAAGTTAAGTACGGTGTTGAGAGATATAAACCTTAATTCAGAGAAACCCTAATATATACATACACAATAATAAAAATGAAGAGAAAGGGAAACCGTGTAGTAGATAGGCACATCGTCGAACCCACATGCACCTAAGTTGCTTGAAAATGTGAATCGGGTCTTCGGCTACCCACAGTGACTGACCAGTGGGGCCGAAGACCAATAATACCAAACTAATTAATAAACCTAATAATACCTAACTAATAATAAACCTAATAATCCAAACACCAAAAAGAAAGGGAAACAATCAACACATGGCATCGATGCAATGCTCAAGCAAGTATGATGATATGACAAGTTAATTTGCATTGGAATATAACCCTAAGAAATGCTCGACGATTTAATCGGGGTTCTGAGGGGTGAAAACCCTAACTCGGAGAAACTCCGAAACACATGAGAGGGGTGTATTTGTTCTTCTAATTAAACTTGTAATTTAAGTTGTTGAACAATGCACGATTATAGCTTAGATAGCTAGGTTTCATTTTTCTGAACATTTTGATATATTATTCATATTTTTATGACTTATAGATTAAAAGTTATTGAATTTATAAGATTATAATTATTTCTGAAATTATTAAAAGCTGGTTAAACTTTTTACACCGCAGGCAAACCTACCCACAGTGACTGACAGAGGGGCCCGGAGCCACCTCAGCAGCCACACAAGCAAAAGTGGTTCAGGGGGGCATTTTTCACTCGGGCTGGGGCTAGCCAGAGACGCTGACATGTGGGCCAGAGGCCACATAGGAAAGCCATGCAGGTAAAGTGGCTCCCTGGCTGGGTCGCGCTGATGCATGGGTGACGTCACGCCGGCGGTGGCTTGCAGGACGGTGATCGGGAACGGCATTAGGGGGCGATCTAGGGCGCGTGCGTGCGCGCGTTAGAGAGAGGAGGTTGAGGCGAGCCAAAGAGTAGCGGCGCCGCCTCCAAAAGGTCACCGTAGAGAGAGCACGACGATGGTGAGCGGCGGTGGTGGCAGGTGGTCGACGGGGAGGATGAACCAGAGCGAGAGGGGGCGAGAGAGAGGGTCCACGAGGACCAGCAGCATACCAGGTGTGCGGTGGTGGTGTCGGGGAGGCGAGGCGAGGTCGGGAGCCGACGAATCGACGGCGGCGATCGTCGGGATCGAGGGTCGTTGGCGACGATTGGGAGCGAGCGGGGCCGATTCCTTCAGGGAGAAGCCTCGGGGCGACGAGGCGAAGCTTCCTGCACGCTTGGCTGGGCGAGGGGCGGCCGGTAGGGCGTGCACGGCGGCGGGGCAGCCTGACGGCGTCGTGCGCGAGAAGAGAAGAGGAGGGGAGATGGGGAAGAAGAAGAGGAGGGGCACCCAGTTATAACCAAAGGACCTTTAGTCCCGGTTGGTGGCTTCAACCGGGACTAAAGGGTTATACGTCCCGGTTGGAGCCAGCAACCGGGACCTATACTCCAATATTTTCAGCAGACCAAGGGTTGGCGCGCAGGGGCTCTTTAGTCCCGGTTGGTGGCTCCAACCGGGACATATTCCCCTGTTTTCAAAAAATTTCAGGTGTTTTTTCTCTGTTCCCGCCTTATTTTTTATTTTGGGGTTTAAATTTGTATTGTTTTTTAAATGATAATTAATTTGGAATTTAGAAAAACTTTAAACATAAAAAGTGTTTGGATTTGAATAAATAATTCAAAACCATTTTATGTTTTAAAAAATAATTAATGTAACCATTTAAAATATGAACCATTTACAATTAAAAATGAATTAACTTATATTTTTTAATATCAATTTGGAATTTAGAAAAACTTTAAACATAAGAAGTGTATGGATTTGAATAAATAATTCAAAAACATTTTCTATTTTTAAAAATAATTAATGTAACCTTTTAAAATGAATTAACTTATATTTTTGAATATTAATTTGGAATTTAGAAAAATTTTAAACATAAAAAGTGTTTGGATTTAAATAAATAATTCAAAAACATTTTCTGTTTTAAAAAATAATTAATGTAACCATTTAAAATATGAACCATTTACAATTAAAAATTAATTAACTTATATTTTTTAATATCAATTTGGAATTTAGAAAAACTTTAAACATAAGAAGTGTATGGATTTGAATAAATAATTCAAAAACATTTTCTATTTTTAAAAAATAATTAATGTAACCTTTTAAAATGAATTAACTTATATTTTTGAATATTAATTTGGAATTTAGAAAAACTTTAAACATAAAAAGTGTTTGGATTTAAATAAATAATTCAAAAACATTTTCTGTTTTAAAAAATAATTAATGTAACCATTTAAAATATGAACCATTTACAATTAAAAATGAATTAACTTATATTTTTTTAATATCAATTTGGAATTTAGAAAAACTATGCATAATATGGGCACAACATCACAAACTATGCATAATATGGGCACAACATCACATAACATCGGTCATTTGGACCGAAAGCCATGAAACCTCGAACATGATAGGTCATTTTGTGAAGGTTTTTCCGAAACATGATCAATATACCAAGTCTGGTATTTTTCCTTTCAACTATGTAACATAATATGACACCACGCGAAGGATTTTCATTTTTCGGATTTTTTTTGAATTTATTATGCCCGTTTTGAATTATCTGAATTTCTAACTATGGTCGAACCGGTGTGCATGAAGATAGGGGACGGGCATCGTTAGAACTTGCATTGGATCTCTGAAGAAACCACATATTGCGAGTCTAAAAATGATTTTTTCAAAAAATCACGGGCGATAGATCATGTACCTGTAGTACAAACCGGACCCACTTCCTGCCGATTCGGCAGACATTTGTCCTTTTTACCCGGGATGGACGAAAAGGTTTGAGATGTACCGGTTGGGATATAGTCCATGTAAGGTGGTCTAGTATTTTAGGAAAATAGGACGGTAGCATTCTGAAACGGCATTTTGGTGGTTACTTCACAAAACGACCCGTTTTTTGCGCTCGGAAAATGGAAAAGGGATTTTCCGTGCGACAAAAAGGAAAACTTCCTCCTGCAACATTGTTCTCCATACCAATGTCCACACACATGCATAATATGGGCACAACATCACAAACTATGCCGTGATTCAGCACATAACATCGGTCATTTGGACCGAAAGCCATGAAACCTCGAACATGATAGGTCATTTTGTGAAGGTTTTTTCGAAACATGATCAATATACCAAGTCTGGTATTTTTCCTTTCAACTATGTAACATAATATGACACCACGCGAAGGATTTTCATTTTTCGGATTTTTTTTGAATTTATTATGCCCGTTTTGAATTATCTGAATTTCTAACTATGGTCGAACCGGTGTGCATGAAGATAGGGGACGGGCATCGTTAGAACTTGCATTGGATCTCTGAAGAAACCACATATTGCGAGTCTAAAAATGATTTTTTCAAAAAATCACGGGCGATAGATCATGTACCTGTCGTACAAACCGGACCCACTTCCTGCCGATTCGGCAGACATTTGTCCTTTTTACCCGGGATGGACGAAAAGGTTTGAGATGTACCGGTTGGGATATAGTCCATGTAAGGTGGTCTAGTATTTTAGGAAAATAGGACGGTAGCATTCTGAAACGGCATTTTGGTGGTTACTTCACAAAACGACCCGTTTTTTGCGCTCGGAAAATGGAAAAGGGATTTTCCGTGCGACAAAAAGGAAAACTTCCTCCTGCAACATTGTTCTCCATACCAATGTCCACACACATGCATAATATGGGCACAACATCACAAACTATGCCGTGATTCAGCACATAACATCGGTCATTTGGACCGAAAGCCATGAAACCTCGAACATGATAGGTCATTTTGTGAAGGTTTTTTCGAAACATGATCAATATACCAAGTCTGGTATTTTTCCTTTCAACTATGTAACATAATATGACACCACGCGAAGGATTTTCATTGTTCGGATTTTTTTTGAATTTATTATGCCCGTTTTGAATTATCTGAATTTCTAACTATGGTCGAACCGGTGTGCATGAAGATAGGGGACGGGCATCGTTAGAACTTGCATTGGATCTCTGAAGAAACCACATATTGCGAGTCTAAAAATGATTTTTTCAAAAAATCACGGGCGATAGATCATGTACCTGTAGTACAAACCGGACCCACTTCCTGCCGATTCGGCAGACATTTGTCCTTTTTACCCGGGATGGACGAAAAGGTTTGAGATGTACCGGTTGGGATATAGTCCATGTAAGGTGGTCTAGTATTTTAGGAAAATAGGACGGTAGCATTCTGAAACGGCATTTTGGTGGTTACTTCACAAAACGACCCGTTTTTTGCGCTCGGAAAATGGAAAAGGGATTTTCCGTGCGACAAAAAGGAAAACTTCCTCCTGCAACATTGTTCTCCATACCAATGTCCACACACATGCATAATATGGGCACAACATCACAAACTATGCCGTGATTCAGCACATAACATCGGTCATTTGGACCGAAAGCCATGAAACCTCGAACATGATAGGTCATTTTGTGAAGGTTTTTTCGAAACATGATCAATATACCAAGTCTGGTATTTTTCCTTTCAACTATGTAACATAATATGACACCACGCGAAGGATTTTCATTGTTCGGATTTTTTTTGAATTTATTATGCCCGTTTTGAATTATCTGAATTTCTAACTATGGTCGAACCGGTGTGCATGAAGATAGGGGACGGGCATCGTTAGAACTTGCATTGGATCTCTGAAGAAACCACATATTGCGAGTCTAAAAATGATTTTTTCAAAAAATCACGGGCGATAGATCATGTACCTGTAGTACAAACCGGACCCACTTCCTACCGATTCGGCAGACATTTGTCCTTTTTACCCGGGATGGACGAAAAGGTTTGAGATGTACCGGTTGGGATATAGTCCATGTAAGGTGGTCTAGTATTTTAGGAAAATAGGACGGTAGCATTCTGAAACGGCATTTTGGTGGTTACTTCACAAAACGACCCGTTTTTTGCGCTCGGAAAATGGAAAAGGGATTTTCCGTGCGACAAAAAGGAAAACTTCCTCCTGCAACATTGTTCTCCATACCAATGTCCACACACATGCATAATATGGGCACAACATCACAAACTATGCCGTGATTCAGCACATAACATCGGTCATTTGGACCGAAAGCCATGAAACCTCTAACATGATAGGTCATTTTGTGAAGGTTTTTTCGAAACATGATCATTGTTCGGCACACATTTAGTCCCGGATGTAGTCACAAACCGAGACTAAAGGGATTGCGGCAGAGTGGGCCAGACAACACTAATAATAGGGGTGAGTGTCGACATTATGTCGTGCGGCTTGTACCTTGTCCCGGATGGTGTCACCAACCGGGACTAAAGATGAACCTTTAGTCCCGGTTAGAGACACCAACCGGGACTAAAGATGAGTCAGCACTAATAATAGGGGTGAGTGTCGACATTATGTCGTGAGTGTCGACATTATGCCGAGCTGCTTGTACTATAAATATGCATCCTTGTGAGTCCAGTCCTCCAGCCAGTTTGAGGCATCTCCAAGATGGTTTTAGAGAGCAGGGACACCACTACAGCCAGTTTCAGGGAGATGCCGACGGAGCCCAGTCCTCCGGCATCTCCGAGAAACTGGTCATAGAGGCACTCCCTAATATGTGAAATTAGTTAGCTCCGAGGCGTATTGATCTAGTTAGTGAAGTTACAAGCTGCAAGATGGTTTTCGAGAGCAGGGACACCACTGCGGCCAGTTTCAGGGAGATGCCGACGGAGCCCAGTCCTCCGGCATCTCCGAGAAACTGGTCATAGAGGCACTCCCTAATATGTGAAATTAGTTAGCTCCGAGGCGTATTGATCTAGTTAGTGAAGTTACAAGCTGCAAGATGGTTTTCGAGAGCAGGGACACCACTGCGGCCAGTTTCAGGGAGATGCCGATGGAGCCCAGTCCTCCGGCATCTCCGAGAAACTGGTCATAGAGGCACTCCCTAATATGTGAAATTAGTTATCTCCGAGGCGTATTGATCTAGTTAGTGAAGTTACAAGCTACAAGATGGTTTTCGAGAGCAGGGCCACCACTACGACCAGTTTCAGGGAGATGCCGACGGAGCCCAGTCCTCCGGCATCTCCAAGAATCTGGTCATAGAGGCACTCCCGGTCCAGCCACAAAATGGGACTAACACTCAAGACATTTATTAATATTAAAAACTGAGACTACAAAACCGGGACTAAAGGCCACAAACCGCGAAAGATATCCTTCGGTCAAGCCACAAACCGCGAAAGACATGAACTAGAGTTACATAATATGAGCATGAACTTCTTGGCATATGTCATTCCTTATGACCGCTTCAGACGTAACCATGGAGCATCTTCTTTACTTAACGGAATGCTTGGGTCAGTTTTCACTGTGAAGGGCGGAATTTCATCAAACTTATTATAATCTTCTGACATGTCTGTCTTGTCCTCGATTCCCACGATGTTTCTTTTCCCTGAAAGAACTATGTGACGCTTTGGCTCATCATATGATGTATTCGTTTGCATATTTTTTCTTTTTTTCGGTCTGGAGGACATGTCCTTCACATAGAAAACCTGAGACACATCATTGGCTAGGACGAATGGTTCATCTCTATAACCAAGATTGTTGAGATCCATTGTTGTCATTCCGTACAACTGGTCTATCTTTACCCCTTCCCCATTCAGGTTGACCCATTTGCAGCGAAACAAAGGGACCTTAAAAGAGACTCCATAGTCTAGTTCCCATATCTCCTCTATGTAACCATAATATGTGTCCTTTTGTCCATTCTCGTCTATTGCATCAAAGCGGACACCACTATTTTGGTTGGTGCTCTTTTTATCTTGGGCGATCGTGTAGAATGTATTCCCATTTATTTCGTACCCTTGGAAATTCAATACAGTAGAAGATGGTGACGCGGCCAACAAGTATAGCTGATCTCCAACAGTGGTGTCATTCAAGAGATGTGTCCGCATCCAACCACCGAAAGACTTCATGTGTTCATCTGTAATCCATGATTCAGGCTTCCCCGGGTTTTTGGAGCGTACAATATTCTTGTGTTCCTCGATATACGGAGCTGCCAAGGTGGAATTATGTAGAACTGTGTAGTGTGCTTTAGTGAAAGAATCCCCGTCCCTACATATCATTGCTTTCTTTCCCAGCGTGCCTTTTCCACTTAGTCTTCCCTCATGCCGCGAGTCAGAAACACCAATCGGCTTAAGGTCAGGAATAAAGTCAACACAAAACTCAATGACCTCCTCTGTTCCATATCCCTTGGAGATGCTTCCTTCTGGTCTAGCACGGTTATGAACATATTTCTTTAAGACTCCCATGAACCTCTCAAAGGGGAACATATTGTGCAGAAATACCGGACCGAGAATGGCAATCTCTTCCACTAGATGAACCAGGAGATGCGTCATAATATTGAAGAAGGATGGTGGGAACACCAATTCAAAACTAACAAGACATTGTACCACATCCTTCTGTAACCTTGGTAGAATATCTGGATTGATTACCTTCTGAGATATTGCATTGAGGAATGCACACAGCTTCACAATGGGTACTCGAACATTTTCCGGTAGAAGCCCCCTCAATGCAATCGGAAGCAACTGCGTCATAATCACGTGACAGTCATGAGACTTCAGGTTTTGGAACTTTTTCTCTGCCATATTTATTATCCCCTTTATATTAGATGAGAAGCCCGACGGCACCTTGATACTGTAAAGGACTTCAAAAAAGATTTCCTTCTCTGCTTTGGTAAGAGCATAGCTGGCACGACTTAAGTGACGCCCTTTATCCGTCTTGTTATCTGTATGCATGTTCTTTGGGTCTTTCATAATTTGTTGGTCCTCCCGTGCTTCAGGTGTATCTTTTGTCTTACCATACACGCCTAGGAATCCTAGCAGGTTCACGCAGAGATTCTTCGTCACGTGCATCACGTCGATTGAAGAGCGGACACGCAGGACTTTCCAATATGGCAGCTCCCAAAATATAGATTTCTTCTTCCACATGGGTGCGTGTCCTGTAGCGACGTCGTTCGGAACTGATTGACCTCCGGGACCCTTTCCAAAGATTACTTCTATGTCCTTGACCATACCAAATACATCATCACCAGCAGGGAGTTCAGGCTTCTTCCGGTGATCTGCCTCACCTTTAAAATGCTTGCCTTTCTTTCTTACGGGATGATTGGTCGGAAGAAATCGTCGATTCGCTAGGTACACAACCTTCTTGCATTTATGCAAATATGTACCTTCGGTCTTATCTAAACAGTGGGTGCATGCCTTATATCATTTGTTTGTCTGTCCTGAAAGGTTACTAAGAGCAGGCCAATCATTGATGGTTACGAATAACAACCCTCGTAGATTAAATGGCTCCTGTTTGTTCTCATCCCACGCACGTACACCTGGTTTGCCCCACAACTGTAAGAGTTCTTCAACTAATGGCCTAAGGTACACATCAATGTCGTTGCCCGGTTGCTTCGGGCCTTGGATGAGCACTGGCATCATAATGAACTTACGCTTCATGCACAACCAAGGAGGCAGGTTGTAGATACATAGAGTCACGGGCCAGGTGCTGTGACTGCAGCTCTGCTCCCCAAAAGGATTCATGCCATCCGTACTTAGACCAAACCATAAGTTCCTTGCGTCACCTGCAAAGTCTGGGAAGTCTCTCTCGATTTTTCTCCACTGTGACCCATCAGCAGGGTGTCTCAACTCCCCGTCTTTCTTACGGTCTTCTTTGTGCCATCGCAACAACCTGGCATGCTCTTTGTTTCTGAACATGCGTTTCAACCTTGGTATTATAGGAGCATACCACATAACCTTAGCAGGAACCCTCTTCCGGAGGGGCTCTCCCTCAACATCACCAGGGTCATCTCGTCTGATCTTATACCGCAACACGTTGCATACCGGGCATTTATCTAAATTCTCATACTCCTTACCACGGTAGAGGATGCAGTCATTAATGCATGCATGTATCTTTTGCACATCTAATCCCAGAGGACAGAGAGTCTTCTTTGCTTCGTAGGTACTCTCGGGAAGTTCGTTATGTTTTGGAAACTTCGGCTTCATTATTTTCAGCATATTTTCAAATGAGGAGTCAGTTAGACCACACTCTGCCTTCCATCGCAACAATTCCAGTGTGGTACCGAGCTTTGTGCTGCCATCTTCACAATTTGGGTACAACAATTTCTTGTGATCTTCTAACATGCCCTCTAACTTCAACTTCTCATTTTCTGTTTCACAGTCTCGCTTTGCATCAGAAATGACCCTACCAAGTTCATCAGCCGGCTCATCTGATGCCCGTTCTTCACCTTTTTCCTCTCCATTGTCTTCCATTGCAGTATCACTGTATTCAGGAAACATATGATGATAGTTGTTATCATCATCTTCTTCTTCACCATCTTCCATCATAACCCCTCTTTCCCGTGCTTGGTCCAGCAATTATAGTTGGGCATGAAACCTTTCATAATCAGGTGGCCGCGAATGATTTTCGAGGAAGAGTACTCCTTGTTGTTCCGACATTGAACACATGGACAACGTATAAATCCATTCTCTTTGTTTGCCGTAGCCACATCGATAAATTTATCCACGCCTTTGATATACCCGGCTACCCGCCGGTCACCGTACATCCATTCCCGACCGTTCATCTGCATCATATAAGTAAGTTTATCAAAAAACAGGACATCATAAATAGTGAAATAACCAATTCACACCGACACATGAATTGTATCAATGACCTAGAAAAGATAAGATTGCTAACCTCGATCGAGGGAAATAAAGAGGAGAAAGCTCAAGTGCGTCTTGGACACCTTCTATATTTTTGTTCTATGAGAAATTCAACTGGATTTTTCACTCAAACATTTCAACAAACACCTTCAATGCATGCATAAGAAAAAACTAGCACACACCCTCACACCTTACACCATTCGAAAAAACAGAGTGGAGGCAGAGGGGGCTGGGGCGTTGCATTTATAGAGGGCAAGGGGTCTTTAGTCCCGGTTGGAGCCAGCAACCGGGACTAAAGGTGCGTGCCACGCCACGTGGCTGTGGCCAAACCTTTAGTCCCGGTTGGTGGCTCCAACCGGGACGCATGCCCCCTTACCAACCGGGACCCATGCCCCCTGGCCCCGTGCCCGCTCCAATCGGGACGCGTGCCAGCATTAGTCCCAGTTGGTGGCGCAATCGGGACTAATGCTCCGAGGGGTCGCGAACGGATGGCCCTTTTTCCTCTAGTGTAATGTGGTCTAACGGGCCGGGACCTATGGTTCTGGGTGGCTCGGGCGATCCGGCGAGGACCATTAGTCCCGGCCCTAGCCATAGCCTAGTGTTTCTTGAACTCCATGTTAGTCCAATAAACTAATATGGATGCAGTAGTATTAGCTTTGGTACTAGATACTTATCACCCGATTGATTACTCCACTGTTTTGGCCAATAATCTCCTTGTATGTTATGAAAGCAAAAGAAATATCTAGCTAGTGTACCTGCATGTGAGCGACTCTACACTATTTTTTTGTATTATACAAGTATTATAGGTTAGTTCCGTAGCATCAGTTGATAATTTGATAATTACTCTTCGGTAGTCAACTATATGATTAATTTATACATATTCGGTTGTAGCTTTTTTAACATCTTTTTCACGTATTTTATTATTTATTTTAAATAGTACAATATGACTGTATTTTATAGTGTCATCGGAATAATTATATAGGTGTAGAATACTTTGGCTATTTAGGGTCGCATGCAAAAGTTCAATATTGGAACGCTTCGTCCGGCGGTGCTTGTGTCCTACAATTTACCTTTTTAATTATAATGCAAAATCTTGTTTTAATCTAAATGTCATATCATATTTTGTAATTGTCATTTTTATTATATTCTAAAAAAATCTTTGTCAATAGACAAATAAAAATTATGACGCGACATACCCTTTCCTAAAATCCTAGATCCGCCACTGATTCGTGCACACATCACATAGGAGGACCAATGGACCATGCATGCATTATAAAGAGCAGGATCAAGTGGTTGATCGGCTATGTGCATCCTAACTATGCAGAGATCAAGTGTAAATTTACTTTTAAATAATAAAGCGCCTATTTCTATAAAAAAAATTGACAACAAACAAAAGTGGGATTTCCTTCTCGAAACTCTAGTGGGAGGAGAGGCCAAAAGAAATATGGTTGAGCGAGGCTAAAGTGGGATTTCTGTCATTCTAAATCTGAATCATCCGAACGCTGCACCGATTTTAAACATGAAACAGAGTACACGGTCATCCATTTGGATACGTGCCGCACATGAAAACATCTAACCTAATTAAATTCCTCAGGTCTCGCAGCTTGTGTGGCATCAGCTCATCCAATTTTGGTTTTTCGTTTTTGTAGTTGCAATAAGGTTACAACTACTACCTCCGTTTTAAAATATAAGATGTATTAGCTTTGTAAAACTAATGTGTCTAGATCTCTTTTAGTATGCAGGTTTTAAGAGATTTGGAGTGAACTTAATTACACACTAAAAGAAGACTAGATTCATTAGTTTCATAGTGTTAAAACATCTTATATTTTAGAACGAGAGGAGTAGTTTTTTTCTTAGTTGAGTTGATCACAATCGGCTAGCTCTTTCATTTGGCAAAGTATATGACGATACAGTACTCTAGTTGAGTTTTTTTTTGAGAAACACGGTACAAACATAGACGCTCACAATGTGTACATACACTTATCCCTATGAATACACGCACACACACCTATCCCTATGAGCACCTCCGAGAGACTAAACCGGCGGGTCTTAAGATTGACAAATAAAGTCACCGCAGTCGTCTCGCTATCGACGAAAACGTCGCCTCTTACTGAAAGAATATTCCGTTTTATGATACACGAAAGCGTCAAACCTAGGTTTAAACTCTGAGGGGTTGAGGGTACCACTGCCCTCCTAATCATCCAACCACAAATTGGTTCTCTACTCTAGTTGAGTTGATCACAATCGGCTCTTCAATTGCTCCGTGCATCCAGTTTCACGATTCAAGACCATTGTAATTGCTACGAGCTCGTACAGACAAAAGGAACTAGTGGTTTCGGCTGAAATGGGAAAAATAATGTGTCCAAAACTAGTCATGCATCCGGGCCATGCTAGCTGGAGGTACCAATAATGTACCATACTATACAGCCAATAACTCCTACTCCCTCCGTTTGGAAATATAAGATGTTTTAGGTTTGTGAGTGAGATGTATCTAGACATCTTTTAGTGTCTAGATTCATTTAAACCTATACACTAAAAGGTGTCTATATACATCTCCTTCATAAACCTAAAACATTTTATATTTTTAAACGGAGAGAGTATATCCTTATCAATACTGTACCATACTATACCGCTAATAACTTCTATATCCGCTACCAATAATGTACTATACCATACTACCAAAACCACACGTGATGTACTCACACATGTCTACACAAACACCTATATAAACCCCCCACGAATCATCATTCCCAGCAAGCCACAAACACATCACCAACCATGGCAAAGCTTGTCTTCCTCCCCATCCTCCTATCCTTCTTCCTCCTGCCCTTCTTATCCCTCGCCCTAACGCAGGACTTTTGCGTTGCCAATCTCCTCTTGAGTGACACACCAGCCGGCTACCAATGCAAGCCTGCCGCCATAGTTACTTCCAATGACTTCTACTTCTCCGGAGCCACTCTGCCGGTCACAATAGACCCCTTCAACATCTCCTTTGTGCCTGCCTATGGCTCCTATTTTCCAGGAATCAACGGGTTGAGCCTCAGTGCCGTGCGTGTCTTCCTTGGCACTAATGGCATCGTGCCACTCCACAACGTTCCAAGGGCGAGCCAGATCATCTTCGTCGTCAAAGGCACGATTATGGCAGGTTTCATTACCTCCAACTCCAACGTCGTGTACACCAAGACGCTGTCTCAGGGGGACATGTTCCTGTTCCCGTAGGGCCTGGTCCGTTTCTTTTACAATGTCGGCAACACAACCGCTGAGGTGTTCGGTGTGTTGAGCAACCAGAACCCAGGCATACAGGTCACTGACTACGCGCTTTTCGGCAACATCTTGACGGCAGAGGTGGTGGCAAAGGTCACCTACATAAGTGTTGCAGAGGTGCAGAGGCTGAAGCTCTTCTTTGGCCCTCGTAACCTTGGAGAATAATTGAAGATCAAGCTCAAATGTTATGTTCCTTCCTTGTCCAGTGTCAAAATAATTTGCTTTCATGCACTCCAGCAGTCATGTAATTCGAGTATGATGTAATGGTAAAAAATGTGGAATGGTCCAAAATATAATAATATATTCATATTTGCCCACAATTTCCTAGATGAACCCCAATCTTTTCTTCCACGGAATTCTTATCTTATGTTGTCTAGTGCTCGATGTGGTGCCACAATCGTAGAAGGTGATGTTAGTATCAGGAAGGATAATCAAAGAAAAACTAATTGATGAATTCGAGAGCGTAAACAAGCAAATTATTACATTAAGCCCATATACATATCATGGTTTTTCTTCAGGTAAAGTATAAATTCTTTTTTTCTTATGTTCCCTCAATTTAAAATATAAGGCTAAAAATATTGTGTTCCATTAGTTGCTACATAGTAGCCGCCATGCAAGTTTGAACTGAAAATGATGTAGTGATTGTATATTCATGTGGCCATGTGGGTGGTCTTAACCCAAAAGTGTTCACTGCTATTTGCTTGAACTCTCTAAGTCATATTGCCGACATTGCTACCTAATAATGCATCTGAGTAACGCAATTCAGATATATAGATTCAAAAATATGAACTTCAATGGTATAATTTATCAGATGACCAATTAGATACTGAAATATGGTATCTGTGTATCAGAAATACCTAATGGAACCTAGGACTATACATGCAAAACCTCCAATCCGAGAGTGCCATATTTCTAACACCATGTGTATTTCATCGGACATGTGTATTTCCTACTCCTTCGTTCACTAACATAAGATCTTCTAGATATTTCGGACGAAAATGGGTGAAACTAAACAATAAAATGTGTATAGATACATGTATTATCAAGAAAAATAGAAGGTCTTACATAAAAAACGGAGAGGGTGTTTATTACATTTAAAGAAATAAAGACATGTCAAGTGGAGCACACTACTATTGTTCAGTGTACTACCAGCTATTATTGGAAGGAATCATCAATGTAAATAGTGTATAGTCAGTGATACTCCATGCGCAGCAAAGTTTGTTGACAAAACGAGCACCCCATTTAAGCGAGCACAATACGTAGTCAACAAGAACCTGTTAACTCTACTACTCCCTCCTATCCATATTACTTGTGTTATTGAAATATGGATGTATCTATATCTTTATCTGCTACTTAAAAAGAACGAAACGTTCCGTTTCCTGGAACTCCGCTTCGTCCGACGGATGGCTTCGTCCAACTCCCGTCCGCTCTAATCCCCGTCCCTACTTATCACGCCTATTCTATCTCCCCTAATCACGCCTGCACTAATCAATTTGATAAAATACCTGGTCCCCTAGCGCCCGAAACAAAGAGGCCATTGACGCCGCCGTCGTGCACCATCCCCAGTACCCTCTCTACCTCGCCCCGACCCACCATCCCCGCCTCCGTCTGGCATCAAGACGGTGTTTGGAGGGCAGTGGTACCGCTTCTCGCTAGACGAGCTTCCGCCCTCCCCACTAAATCAGCCTCCTCCCCTTCTTCGAGGATCCCCCCGCGACAGACTATCTGATGCGCTGCCGGTCTGCGTCGTTTGCCTCGAGGTGTCGTGCACAGGCGAGCAGTGGCGAACATGGCTGCCCCTGTGGCCATGCGTTTCACGACGCCTGCATCGACCACGGGCTCCCCATGTCGCCCCCGTGTGCCTGGGTGTTTGTGGACACTTGCATCTGTTGCGCGTCGTGGAGGAAGCATGGAAGGTGTTCGCTTCTATGCCGCTGAGAGATTTCATGTTGTGGAATGTTCTCTGGACTGCGTATGAGGCCCGGTGAAGCAGGATCATGTATGCAGAAGTTTCTTAGGATGATCAGCAGTGAGGTTCCGCCTGACGATACCACCTTACCTTAGCTACTGTCCTATGTGGTTTGGCTGAGCGGTTTGCTGCTCTCGGGCAATGCAGGTACACTCCATTGTTTTGAAATCTAGGAGTCTCAAGGATCCCTTTCTATTCAATTTTTTTATGAATGTGTATGGGAATTTGGAGAAGTGGTCACACTGACTTGGGTAAGAATCTGTTCGATGCTATGGCTGAGAAGGATGCTGCAGCGTGGACCTCTGAGATTTCTGTGTTTATCCGTCACCTGAACTAATGAGGTACCTGTCACAAAAAAAATCTAATGAAGTACCACTTCATCTATGCAAATTGTGTTGTTTGTGCAGACCCAAACATCGCAACGAGTTTCTTTCCTTTTCTTTTTCTTTTTCTTTTTCTTTTTTCTTTCACATTGTTCTGTATGTGAGCTGAATCATAAATGGAATAAAGCTTGTGGGCATAGACTAAAGTGTTTTAACTCTCTTCTGTTTTCCTTCCTCTAGAAATCTAGGTACCTAATCAACTTGAGGAGAAGGATCACACATCAACACCAAGTACAACCTAAGTATCTGGCAAAAGATCACCCAAATGGTATTTTTATACTCTTATTCTGTAAGATTCTCTAAACATGTTACCTGTAGATCTTGCGTTCTAAGGTGTTTTTATTTGCGTCACTAAGGTTGCCGGAATCCGGAGACGAGGATCCACCGCCACCTCAAGTGGCCAATAAGCCGGCTGTCAAGAGTATCAAGGGGTGTACACCGAGTCAGTAGTATGTGCACTTTAACGAATATTTACACGGTCGATCGGTCTCTTTACGCCACAAGGGTTACTTCTGTGTGCCTGCTTACGTCGGATTTGTTGCAGCAATGCGAGGATTTTCTGTGTGATTTGTTCACTCTGATGTGGGGTATTGTGGATGCGGTGATCGGGGAGAAGTAACTAGATGTAACAAATCAACAGAAGTAACTAGAAGCAGTGTTGTTTCTTGTTCTGATGCTCTCTACTCTGGTTTGAACTAACAGTGGCTCCACTGTTTCAGGTTGGTATCAAGCTTGTAGATAAAATGGTGAATAGATAAGATGTAATTTTTTTCATGTGACCAAAAATAACAAGAAATGCTGCAGCACTTTTAGGTCAAAGCGTATTAGATGATATATGTAATGGAGGAAATATGTATTCATGCAACAACTGAGATTTTCCTCGAGTGTCTTATTTTAGTTGTTTCTTATTATGTTTTCGGATTCTTGCTGGTTCTTGATACCTGTATTTAAAATCGTGACCTGAGAAACATGCATCATAATTCTAATGGTAATATGGTTTTGAAGCCTCCAATAAGGTTTCACTGTGTATATGCTTTAGGATGGTAATCATGCGAAATGCATAGCTGATTAAATCTATGCTCAAGACATATATATTTCTACGTAGCGAATATCATAAGCACCCCAGGTTACTATTGTCCTTGCTGTCATATCTGCGAAGAACAGATTGTTATGATTGTTGTGATGACTAAAGTAATCTTCTGAAAACAAATTTTGTGATGTTAGCTATTGCTGTTCTAAAAATGCAAAAAATTTGTTGGAGTTCCAATGTTACTTCTGAAGAGAATGATTTAGCTTTTAAAAGGATTAAATTACATATGCATTTTCCTGCACTTGAAGATAGGTCATGTTTTTTTCCTTCACGCTATTTATAGGTTTGTTGCCTTGAGGGAATTGTTAGTGTTTTCCTGCCACAGATTTATAGTTTAAATCAAAGAGAATGATATAAGTCATACTTCTTTGGTTTGAATCAGCTATGATGTTCCCCTATTTGCAGTGATTCCTTCACAAGGCTGCCTCTATTTTTCTTGTGCTTTGGATGATAATTACACTTGCTTTGTTAAACTATAGAAGGATAATACATTGCCTTCCTCATGCTCGAGACTATGCGCAGAGCGTCACTCACGATTCGAAGGGGAGCCTACCACCTCGCGCTGTCGCTGCGCGTGGAGGCAGCCTGCCACCATTGAGGACAACCGTTGTGGCCATGTCCGCAGGTAGAGCCGTCGTGGAGCCCTGTTGCGGCCACCATAGAGCCAGAGCCATCGCCGATGCCATGGAGCGGAGCTGCCGCTGCGGAGGCCATCTCCAAATCTGAGCCTGGAGTTTTATCACCTCCCTAGAAGATTTTCTTCTGAAGGTTAGTCCAGAAGATGTGTGTCGCCTAAAGCTTACGTTCATAGCTCATCTCCGTTGACATGCCACTAGATCCTTTCTATGTGGACGAACAACAAATAAATAAATTCTTGTTTACTTCCTGAAAGTACCGACTTGATACGACTAGAGGGGGGGTGAATAGGCGTCTACCCAATTTTAATTTGTTTATCACTTTTAGGCTCAATGAGAAGGAAAGTTATCTAGAGATGCAACTAAGTGAACAACCTAAAGCAAGAAAACAAACACCAACCTCAAAAACGGTAAATAGGAAGAAGTAAAGGAAGGGAACGAAGTAACCGGAGCGGGGACACGGAGATGTAATTCTCGTAGTTCACTCCCAAGGAGCTACGTCTACGTTGGAGAGGTGTCGGGGCCACACAAGGTCACCCGAGCGCCACAAAGGCCTCACCTTCTTCTCCGGTGAGCTCCCCCACAAAGGAGGCCTCACAATCCACTAACCGGTGACCTTGAAGGCGCCAACCGAAACCTTTACACCAAGGTTGAGGGGGAGGCTCCACAACTCAATTGGAGGCCCTCAACGACACCTCGAGGCTTTACAACACAAGCCTTAGCTCCGAGGATGCCCTACACCGTCTAGGGTTTCAAGAAACCCAAGAGCAACAAGATCCACAAAGGATGGGTGGGGGAAATCAAATCTTCTTTGGTGGAAGTGTAGATCTAGGTCACCTCCCTCACCTCTCAAAATATCAAGTCACTTGAGTAGCTAGAGAGAGAGATCTAGTGAGGTGAAGCTCAAGCATTAATGGAGGAGAGAGAAAAAATTCGAGAGAGGGTGGGAGGAAGAAGAGGGGTGCCTTAAATAGGCCCCCTCGCGCTGAACCGTTACAGCCCCCGCGACCTCACCGGAAGTTCCGGTGAGAGGCCGGAAGTTCCTCCCAGCCTGGCTCCAACGGTCATCAGACCATTGACGCCCGCTCCAGAAGCGCAACCGGAAGTTCCGGTCAAAACAGACCGGAAGTTCTGGTGAACTTCCGACGCAAGTTCTGACCAAGTTCCGGCAAATAGAACACTTCAAAATAGAAGGTTACTGAGCCAACACCGGAACTTGGAGCGGAACTAGGGCGGAATTTCTGGGTCGCGAACCGAATCTGGCCGGAAGTTCCGGCGTTTGGGCGGAAGTTCCGCTCAGGACCTTTTGGCAGGACAAGTTCCAATGCAAGTTCCGTCCCAAGTTCCGGCCCAAGTTCCGGCAAATAGAACGCTTCATACAGAAGGTTACTAATTAACCACTGGAACTTGGGGAGGAACTAGCGTTGGAACAAAGCTTAGAATAGCCCGCAAAAAAAGCCTGAGCGGAACTTCCGGCGCCAGGCTGGAAGTTCCGGTGAGACACAGAAGGCTCCAACAGAACAGGAACACGCTCTCTCACGGAATAGTGGGATGGCTGTGGCGGTGCATATAGGTTTGTGCAAGAACAAGTGATTTCCCACAGCCTTCCAGGATGGACCCCCTCTTAATAGTACGGTGACCTAAAAACAACAACCGGAGAGAAACTAGGAGAAAACTAAAAGGCCACCGTCTTCAAGAGATCCCAAGAGATCATCCACCACAATAGAAGGAGACATCAATAACGTTTCCCCTAAAACTCAAGCGCACAATTAAAAACACAATTGGGATTATCATTAACACCAAAAACTGTTGGAGATATGCCCAAGAGGCAATAATAAAGTGGTTATTATCATATCTTCATACTTATGATAAATGTTTACATTGAAGGGAATATGCCCTGAGAGGCAATAATAAAGTGTTTATTATGTGTATTCCAAGTATATGATAGATGTTTATTTTGCATGCTATAATTGTATTAATACGGAAACGTTAATACATGTGTGTTTAATAAACAAACAGAAAGTTCCTAGTTATGCCTCTCTCATAAACTAGCTCGTTGATTAACAAGATGATCAAGGTTTCCTGATCATGGACATTGGATGTTGTTAATAACGGGATCACAACATTAGTGTAATGGTGTGATGAACATTCATCCGAAGTATAGCATTACGATCAAAGTCATTGAGTTTATATTGCTATAACAACTTACGAAGTGATCCTAATCCTTAGACCATGAGATCATGTCAATCACTAACACCGGAAGAGTTTCTTGATAACATCAAACGTCACACCGTAACAGGGTGATTATAAAGATGGATTCAGAACTAATAAAGTGTTATGTTGAGGCTCATGGATCGAGAGTGGAATTTGTTCATCCCGATGACGGATAGATATACTCTGGGCCCTCTCGGTGATATCACATTGATTAGCTTGCAAGCAAGTGATTTGATCACTAGAATGTTATATCACAGGAACGAGAAAAGAGTGCATGTCGGTAACGAGATCAAACTAGGTATGGAGATACCGATGATCGAATCTCGGACATGTAATATATCGTGAAACAAAGGGATTAAGATACTAGCGTAAAAGGTTCCGACGATCACAAGAAAGTCATCGTTGAATGTGTGGGAGTCAGTATGGGTCTCCAGATCCCGCTTCTGATTATTGATCCGAGAGGGGTCTCGATCATGTCCGCATTATTCACAAACCGTAGGGTGACACACTTAAGAGACACCGACATCCAATTGGAGCAAATGTTTCATACCGAAAGAATGAACAAGCGCAGGAATTTATTTCACTAGATACCGAAACAGGTTTTCGGGTGAAATTGCATAAAGTGGTTATGCATGTGAAATAGAATTCTAGCAAGGGGTTATTTGTGAATGTTTGTCATTAAAGTAATTGACAAAATTCTGAATAAAATAAATGAGTTTTAATTAATGAGAGTTTGCATTAAATTTGGTGGAAATTTAATGGGAATTTGAGTGGACTTTTGAGTGGAGGGATTTTAAAGGGCATTTTGTGAGTGGAGTGTCCACCCACATGAATGAAGGAGGGGAGGGGGCAGCCCCCATGGCCGGCGGCCACCCCCTTGGGTGCCCCCCCTCCTCCTATAAAAGGAGCCCCCCTCCTCACTTGTCTCTCACACCTCCTCGTGAAGGATCTCTCTCCCCCTCTAGAATTTATCCCCCATGGTCTCGGACTAGCGAGATACATGTTCCCGGTGGCTATTCGGCAAGAAAGAGTTGTGCTTCCGCTGCATCGCTGGAGCGAGGAGGCGGAGGTTGCTCGGTGCCTCGAACGTGTGTGCGAGCACGGATGCGCTGCTGATTTGCGGAGCTAGGACTTCCTCTCGATCTTGAGATCGGCAAGAGATCGTCTACATCAACCACGAGTTGAACTCGTTAAGCTTTGTAGGTCTTCAAGGGTATGTTCTCTACGGATATACATCCGCCCGTTGTTTGTATCTAGTAGATAGATCTTGGTATATAGTTCACATCGTAGGAAATTTTTTGTTTTCTATGCTGCGAACCCTACAGTGGCATCAGAGCCGGATCTATGTGTTGATACTTTACACGGGTAGTACACATATGAGTATGTGGGCGATGATGATCATGTTGTTGCTCCTTTGTTGTAATTTTGGATATTGGTGGCATAGTGGGATGAAGCGGCCCGGACAAACTTTACATGTCCTCGCACATGAGACCTGTTCCACGCTTGACATGCAACTAGTTTGCATAAGTGGCTAGCGGGTGTCTGTCTCTCCTACTATAGTCAATATCTATTTTGCAAGCGAGTTGTCAACAATTTGATTATCCTCGTTGTGGTTCATGTTCATAGGTAAGAACGGTTCTATCTCGAAAGCCCTAAGCCACGTAAAACTTGCAATGGATAAATTAGAGGCGTCTAGTTTAGATTGTTGCTGGGCTAGTGTTATGATATGGTAGTGTTGTAAGTAGAAGTATGATATGATACTCTTACAACACACATAGCGTGTAAGATCCATAGACCTTGGATTTACACATATAGGTATGATAGTGATCATACCACGATGCACATGATAGAGATCATCTGCGGGAACCATATAATTTCACTAATAAACATATGATGTTTGATAGCATCTTATATTGCTTGTTTAGCGCTTTGTTAGCATAATAAGATGATCCCTCATTTAAATATCAAGATAAGAATGTGTTCTTCCTTTAGTATGCACCGATTATGTTTTCGTCGCTCCAAGACATCACGTGATGATCGGGTGTTCTTGGATCCACGACCATATTTCGGGTGTAAAACAGTTACACACGCGAATACTAAGGTTCTAACTTGGCGAGCCTAGCATGTACAGACATGGCCTCGGAACACGGACCGAAAGGTTAAGCATGAGTCATATAGTTGATATGATGCCCATTTGATGCTCGCCTTTGAAGCTATACCGACTCACGTGATGATCGGACTTGGTGTAATGGATTTGGTTCATGTAATCACCAAAAAGGCACGAGGGATGTCGTTTTTGAGTGGGAGTTCATTCGTAATATAGATTAGTTGAACTCAATCTATCATACACTTACTCTAAACTTTACAAATTCTGTTGTAGATGGCACCACCTGCTTTTATTTTCAATGTGTTCATGGAGAAAGAGAAACTAGCAACGAACGGTAGCAACTTTACCGAATGGGCCATGAATTTGAGGATTCTCCTATCTGCTGCACAAAAGCAATATGTGCTAGAAGCGCCGTTAGGCCCCCCACCTTTAGATGATGCCCCTGACGAGGAGAAGAATGTCTATCAGACTCGTCAGGAGGACCACAACTTAGTTCATTGCGGCATATTGTATGGGCTAGAGCCGGAACTTCGAAAGCGTTTCGAAAACGGCAATGCATTTGATACAATGGGTGAGTTGAAAATGATTTTCGACACATATGCTGCTGTAGAGAGCTACAACGCACACCGGAAGGATGCTTTGATGACATCAAACACCACACCGTAATTGGGTGGCTATAAAGGTGGCATTGAGTGTTTGGAAAGTATGGGTTGAGGCACATGGATCAAGAGTGGGATTTGTCCATCCATATGACTGATAGATATACTCTAGGCCCTCTCGGTGGAATGTCATCCAATTAGCTTGCAAGCATGTGACTGACTCACAAGGTATCACATATCACGGGAACGAGAAAAGAGTACTTATCGGTAACGAGGTTGAACTAGGTATGCAGAGATACCGACGATCAAAACCTCGGATAAGTAAACTATCGTGAGACAAAGGGAAATTGGTATCGTATGTAAGTGGTTCATTCGATCGCAAAGTAATCGTAGAAATATGTGGGAGCCATATGAATTCCAGATTCCTCTATTGGTTATTGATCGGAGAAGTGTCTCGGTCATGTCCGCATAATTCACGAACCGTAGGGTGACACACTTAAGGATTCGATGTTGTTGAGTAGTTATGGAATGATGAGTAAGAGACCAAATGTTGTTCGGAGTCTCGGATGGGATCCGGGATATCACGAGGAGATCCGAAATGGTCCGGAGAATAAGATTCATATAAGGAAAGTCCTGTTTCGGGGTTGGAGAATGGTTCCGGTGATTTCATCGGGAATGTTCTAGAATGTTCCGGAATGTCCGGCACTCCGGAGGGGAAGGGTACATGAATGTGTCATAACAAGTTGGAATGGTTGCATCATGTACTAGGTGTCATCGCTGAGCGAAATAAAGGGATAAATCAAATCGTAGTTTGAAAAGTTAAACGCCAATTTGAAAAGTCAAACGGCTATTTTGCTTGGTGGAGGGAGAGTAGGAAACCTACTTTGGGAGGAGTTCCTCTCCCTCCACCCGCCGGCCTTGGAAGCCGAGTTGGGGAGGGACTCCCCTCCCCTTGGCCGCCGCCCTCCACCTATATAAGGAGGGGCAGGGCTGCCCCTCCAAGCACACAACTTGCACCCCGCAAACCCTAGCTCCAAGCCGCCGGCGCCGCCACCTCCTGCTGCCGCCTAGGGCTAAACCCTAGCCGCCGACTTGGGGCATCCCCTTGCCCTAGACGCCGGCCTAGCTCCCACTACTTGGTGCGTCTAAACCCTAGATCACCGAGGCTCTCTCATAGTCCACCATACTCGCTCCGGCTTAAGGCGAAGCCCTGCGAGATCTCCCCTCTACTTCCGGTACCACGCCGTCGTGCTGCCAGAATCGCGAGGAGAGTGCTACAACCTCCGCTGTCTGCTGGAACAAGGGAGAGGAAGGTCTTCATCAAGTACCGAACGTGTGACCGACTGCGGAAGCGCTGCTGGAACGCAGCGCCGTAAGGATCGTCTACGCAATCTTAAGATCGGAAGTGTACGACTACATCATCCACGAGAATCTGCTCTCGTTAACCGCTTTGGATCTTCGAGGGTTAGTACTCTATTGACTCGTTTCTACAATCTAGTAGATAGATCTTGGCTTGATCATAGATTAGATCTTGATTGTGTGTTCATGCGGTAGAATTTTTTTTCCATGCTACGAACCCCTACAAAAACATCATGGGAAGATATAGTCCTTTCAATCTCCCCCTTTTTGGTGTTAGATGACAATCCCAAAGATTTGCATAGAATCAAAGCAATCTTTGCAATGGACGGGACAAGCTCCCCCTGTTTGTGTGCAAGGTAGAAAAAAACTCTAAGGACAAGACTGGCTCACATACAAGGAGGCTCCCCCTACCAATTGCAAAGATAGCACAAGTGCAAGGTACAAGAAAGGATAGAGATCATACCAGAACCAACCAAATGTGGTGGAGACAAAAGGAGTAATAATAACAATAAGAGCTATGAGGCTCCACCACCATATGCATGTGCTCATAAGATGACAACAAGATACCACACGCACGGCATTGCATAAGATACCACATAGTCTCAAACATAACATGGTCCACAAGCACACATAAGTTCACAGACATAAAACCACAAGCACACAAACAAACTAGAGAGTTCGCAAGCAAGAAAAGATCAAAGGCAAGAACAGGCTCGCGGCTCAACCCATGCAAATCCCGTAGACAACCTAATAGACATCTTTCTCCCCCTTTGGCATCGAGACACCAAAAAGGAAGAAAAGATCAATCTAATCGTCCCAGCCATGAAAGGGAGGAGGAGGAGCAGACTCAGGGACCCAAGGACCCCACTCAGGCGGCGGACCAGTAACCTCCTCCTCAGACTCATCCTCGGACCAGTGGCAGTTGTCGCGAATCCAATCATCCTTGGGAACAGTGACAGAGCTAGTGACCGGAGAGCTAGGAATGTTGAGAGCAGTCATGATGGCCTTCTGGCGCTGAACATTGTGACGCTAATCTACATAGGCCTGATACTCGCGGTCCTGCAGAAAGCAGAAAGTTTTCTTCACCTTCCCAAGCAGCTTCTTTGCCCAAGACGGTTGCCTCTGGAGAGACGGACCACCAGCACGAGAGCCCCCAGGAGCATAGGATGGACCACCAGCTTCATCTCGGGCCTTCTTGAGTTCAGCTTCCTTTTATTCTTGAGAACGAGGCTTTTGGTGCTTACTCACACGTAGCTTCTTATCCTCATGAATGGTGATGTTTTCTTCAGGAAATTGAGTACCAGTCGTCTCAAGCCACTTGTGATTGATGAGAGTCTGAATGAAGGGAGCATAGATGCAGGAGCGCTTGTCGTGGTATTGCCGACGAGTACGCCATGGAGGGGTCCTTACAGTGCGTGTTTAGAGACGTGGGGTAAGGCGGACGGTTGATGGGTACGAGGTAACACAACTTACCCAGGTTCAGATCCCACAACGGTGGCGGAATCCTACTCCTGCTATAAATCACTATAAGGGCAATATGCCGAGTTAAAAAGATAGGTTCGCTGTGCGAGGTTGTCTGAATCGATACTAGGTTGTGCCCTAAAGGCTCCCATAGGCCTGACTTATATAGTCGCCAGGTCCTAGGGTTACAGGGAAAAGTCCTAGCCGGACAGGTTACAGAGTCCTACACCGTCTATTACTAGTCTTGTGTATCTTGTACTCCAAGGCTCCGGGTACGCTGGTGACTCCACCGTAGCCTTCCTTTATCCGGCATGGGCCTCCCTTCTGTATCCACCTAACTGGGACGCCCAGCAAGCCCTAGGCCACGCTACCGACTATGGGCCACCCGGGTTAGTCGGATAAGAGACATGCTATTAGGATACCCATATAGCATATCCCCAACAGTAGCCCCCGGAGAACTCCGAGATCTTGCGCCGTCTTGCCTCTTTACGTGGAATGCTCCGTCTAGATGGATGTCGGCAAATCGTCAAGCAATATCTTGTAGTCCTCCCAAAGAACCCTTCAATGTTTTCTCCATCCTTGATTTGTAAGCCGGAGAAATGCTGAATCTTCCATCGTACTCTTCCGTAGTCGGATTAAATCCGTCCATGCTGGAATCTTCGATGCGACGGCTCATCTACCCTTGTCAACTATGACGTCGTAGGCTTAGGTCAGCGACGCCTCGTAACTCACACATGCAAAGAGCGCAATCATATCCGATTTTCCCGCGTGAGAGATACGAACCGTTGGCGGCGGCGGTTGGAGACGTGGCAAAATTACCGCGCACGTTCACGAAGACGTCGTCTACGCGGCAACCGTCCGATTAGCTGCACGAATCTTGACGCAGAGTATGATAAATAGTAACCGTGGGGCATTTTCCACTTTTTACCTCATTCCGCTTGCGTCATCGTCTTCTTCCTCCAGCCGCACGCCTCCTCGAGCTCTCCATGAGAAACCTCGAAAACCCTAGCCTCCACCTGTGTCGGTCGCATCCTTCCAACACTCCATGGCCAGCAGCAGCTCCTCCCCATCGATGGCGGCGTCGAGCGAAGACGCGGCGAAGCCGGCGAGCTCCATCGTCGTGCCCCCAGAGGGCCTGGTCATCCCCGCATCGGCGGTGATCGAAACCACCGGCGGCGACCATAATCTGGCGGTGCTAGAGCCACTGGAAGAAGAGCCAGACTCGCATAAGGGCGATTGGCGAGGCTCGGACATCACCGACCGTGACATCCAGGAGATGGTCGCTGAAGGCTACCTCCCCAAGCCAGAGAAAAGGTGTACCTCAAGGCTCAGCTGGTACGCGGCGTTTCCTTACCCATCTCCCACTTCTTTCTCTCCGTCTTGAACCACTACAAGGTCCAACCCCATAACCTCTCCCCCAATAGCATCTTAGTGCTTAGCAACTTCGCGGCACTTTGTGAGGGTTACCTAGGGATTAGGCCTAGGTTAGACTTGTTCGTGTACTTCTTCACCGTCAAACGTGAAGCTGGACATAGTAAGGAGGAGCTTAGGAACTGCGGCACCATAAGCTTCAAGATTCGACCTGGCCGGCGGTTCCCCGACATCGTCGGCCATGAGTCCTGCAAAAACTGGCAGCGGACGTACTTCTATGGCCCCGACATTCCTTTGGCGGGCCGAGAAGTAACGTACCCGGACTTCGCGGATGGAGCCGCCACTGAAGTTTCCACATGGAGATCCCATGCCTCCCTGCCCTCCGACCTCGACGCTTCTCGCGTAATAAGGCGGATCGAATGGTTCGTAGAGACGGGTTTGACCGGCTTGGACCTAGCCATGTGCTGGTTCATCAGGCGAATCCAACCTCTGCAGCACTGCGCGAAGTTCATGCACGAGTATACCAGTGATCGAAGGGATACCCTCCGGATCTCCGTGGATAACTTCTCGAGCGACTCCGTCAAGCTCCGCCTAAAGGACATCGTAAGGTGAAGGATAAGAAGCATGGCTTCACCATCAACTACGACATGTTCGTAGACGGCAAGTGCCCAAAGGTAGATATTTATTTTCCGTGTACGACATATGCTCCAGTTTCTCCGTCATGCCAACTCCATCTTATCTAACACGGTGATTTCTTACTTAACATCTCAGCGATCTAGATGAGGACAACCTGGCTGCCCAAATCTACGATCCAAAGATGAAGGAAGTCACGGTCGTGTCCGACGACGATGTCCCATTGGCGCGAAAGCGGAAGAGCTCCACCTCTGACACTGCCGACGGAGGCAAGAAGAAGACAGAGGGTGGAGCCTCCAAAAAGACTATCGCCACCCTGGAGGCGGAAAAGAGAAAGGACACCGGGATTTTTGCCAAAGCACCCCCCCTAGTGTAAGCTTCTCATTCTCCGACATTGTCTATCTGTCTGTTTTGTTTCTGTACTTATGCACTTTGCACGTTTCAGGAAGAAAGCCACGACCAGCCTCAAGAAGACCTCCAAAACTTTGGGGGCTTCTAGAAATATCAAGGATATGCTGCATCGCGACACCTCCCCCGCCATCGCCCCTGCTACTCCTTCCGTCGAGCCTTCGTCTGCCCCGACAAGCTCTCAAGCCCAGGAGGCACCAGGCCCTTCTGCCATGGAAGTGGATTCTGGCGCCTCTACCGAACTCGCTATTGTCGGCGAGCAGGCGACGCAGGAGAGCACTGCTCTACAAATGACTGAAGCTCCGGCTAAGGATGCCATCGGTAGCGGCAAGGCGGTAGTGGGAGCTGGTACCTCTATCGAAGGCGGCGCCCCCGCTCCCCAAAAACCCTTCGAGTTTCCGAAGATAGTTTACCCGACGCTCACGCCGAGTAACACGACTCTGGTTCCTGGAGGAGTGTCGTCGTCTCCGACGTGCAGTATTGAGGAGCTTCTCCGACAAGCGGATATCTTGCAAGGAAATAGCATCTCCTTTGGCAAGCTGCTAGCCGAGAGTGCTACAAACCTCAAGATTATTGCACTTGTAAGTTTTACTTTGCCTTTTGCATTTCATATGAGTATCCCACTGTAGCCCCCGAGGATGTAGATGGAAAACCATAGGTTTTGCATCTATATGCTCTAAGAGTGACTAAGCTAGAAAGAACTCTCACTGTAGCCCCCAATCATTTAGATGGAAGAAACTATTCCGACTAGATGCTTTAAGAGTAGCATACGCAGTGTTTATAATTTTCAATACTGTAGCCCCCAAGCTTCTAGTTGTAACCGAATGAGTTCCGACTAGATGCTTAAAGAAAAGCTAAGCATTTTCCGAGTTAAAACTTTATACTGTAGCCCCCAAGCTTCTGATCGAGAACTGAAGTAACTCCGACTAGATGCTTAAAGAAAAGCTAAGCATATTGCTAAGTTAAAAACTCTCGCTGTAGCCCCTGAGCGTCTACTTGGAAAGATTCTGACTAGATGCTCCAAGTAGACTAAACAACGGTTTAACTTTTTTCCTTTGTTCACCAGAACGAGAATGCTCGCAGGGGCATGGCCAACGAAAAGTACCAGAAGATGCGCGCAGATCTTGAAGCCGAAAAGGGTAAAACTGCCATCTTGAAGGAACAGATCATCAAAAACAAGAGTCTGTTTTCTTTTTTGCGCATTCCGTCTTGGTTTTATGCCTTCATTATCTGAGTACTCACTATGTACTTTGTTTTCTCTGACTTTTCAGAACATGTCGCCAAGGCCAAGGATATTGTCGAGCAGTCCAAGCACATCCAACAGCTGGACAGCGAGAACAAAATCCTTAAGAAGGAGAGGGAAGAGATGCTAAAGATGCACGAGGATTCCATGAAATCCCTGCAAGATTCTGCCTCCGCGGAAATCAATCGCTTGAAGGAGGAGCTTGCGATCTTAAAAGATCAGAAGCAAGCTGCTGATGAGCAAAACCAACGCCACAGCAAGACGTTTAAGCTCCTCCAACAAGAGAAGGAATCCTTGGCAGACACCCTCTGGCAGTCCAAGGCCAGCATCTTCAGTAAGTTTCCTCCGCCTTGTATTTCTGTAGCCTGGATACTTAGAGTTTATTGAACTCATGCGCTCATTGTCGGAATTTTCAGTTCCTATGGGTTTAACCCGCTCGCCTCCTTCGGACAAGGAATGCATGGTTCTTGCCGGCAATTTCATCAACACCGCCATCACCCAAGCCAAGGAGATTGCCAAACCCCTCCAGATATACATCAAGGCGTCGGACTCCGTGACGAAGTACTCGGAGATTCTGCGCCGAGCCCCCGAGCGTGTTACGAGCAGGAAAGCTTCATGTCCACGGTCTGGCGCAAGGATGGCGCTCTCAGTGGTGAAGGCACACTACGAAGGTGCCGAAATCGACACGGTGACCTATGGTATCCCCGACGTTGACGATGATGGCAAAGAGATTGATCATGAAGCCATCTTGTCATCACTCGCGGTTTATGACACCAGAGTTGCCGAGTTGGTGGATATCGATGTCTTCGTGCCCATGAACACCATCGACAGCGTCAACCAAGATTCCTCCGAGTCTCATCATAGCGCCGATGTTGAGGGTGATTCTCCGGCTGGGGACGATGCTGCTTCCAAGTCTCCTGCGTCCAAAGAGTGAAAAACACTATGTAATATTTGTTTCGCCTTTGGTGTATGCGTGGAAAAAACTTGATGATGTAACTTAAGGCGGAAAACAATGGTTGTTATCTCCTGCTACTTAAGAACTTAGTTCCCAGCATGTATATATATTTTTTAAGCAAGTGCTGGGTTATCCATTACTTTGGTTCTTATGCTGGAATTTTCGTGAGTCGGAAGACTCGTTGTCGGAACCATGCGCTTAGGTGATGATGCCCAATGGAACCGTCAATAACCTGAGCACAAAATCGCCGACAATAACTGCCGAAAGTCACTACTCCATAATCCACATAAAAACGACAAAGAACGTGTAGACCAGAAAACTTAAGATAACGCCCGTAGGCGGAATTTTCACAAGTGCAAACGTAAAGCTTGTGCATAAAGGTTTTACATGATCCAAAAATGAACACTAAAGGAGGTAAAATACTCAGGAATATGAGTGAACAAAAGAGCTTTATTTCATTGATCATATAAGAGATACACAATTAGATAAAAAATTCTAAGTGTGAAAAGGACGTAGCTATGCTATGTTCCATGGCTGATCAAGCTCCGGGTAGTCATCATCCGGGTCACGTCGCTTATGCTTACGATCCTCGTTGGGTCTATCCTTTAGTTCACGATTGTCAACAAGGTAGTAAGACCCATTGAGCAGCGCCTTGCTTATGATTTACGGTCCTTCCCATGGCAGGGATAATTTGTGTGACTTCTTCTGCTTAAGTCGGAGCACCAAGTCCCCCTCTTTAAACGAGCGATGCCGAACGCGGCGACTATGGTAGCTGCGTAGCTTCTGCTGGTAGATGGTGGATCTTTGGCATGCCAAAACGTGCTCCTCCTCGAGAAGGTCCACATCTAGGCGTCTGGATTCTTCAGCGTTATCCTCGTCGTAGGCGGCAACTCTTGGTGCATCATGGAGGATGTCGGAGGGCAGGATGGCTTCTGCTCCATATACCATGAAGTAAGGGATAGCCGGTAGATCTGTTGGGTGTAGTTCGTAAACTCCACAGCATAGATGGCAATTCTTCCGCCCAGGCTCCAGCTGCTCTATGTAGCGGTGCCTCAAGACGCGGCTTGATTCTCTGCAGAATTAATCCATTGGTCCGCTCAACCTGACCATTGGACTGTGGGTGTGCCACGGATGCAAGATCAAGTCGGATGCCTTTCTCCCAGCAATATGCCTCCACTTCTCCGAGTGATAAATTCCTGCCGTTGTCGGTGATAATGCTATGTGGGAGACCAAATCTTACCACTAGATCCCGGACAAACCTGAGGGCAGTTGCCCCATCAATCTTTCTAATGGGTTTAGCTTCTATCCATTTGGTGAATTTATCAACTGCTACAAGCAGATGCGTAAACCCACAAGGTGTCGTCTGTAACGGTCCCACCATGTCTAGCCCCCAGACTGCAAACGGCCAAGTTATTGGTATTGTTCGCAGTTCTTCAGCAGGAACATGTGGTTGTCGTGCATAATACTGGCATCCCACGCATGTCTCAACCAGCTTGTCGGCGTCCGCCTTCGCGGTCAGCCAGTAGAATCCTTGCCGGAAGGATTTCGCGACCAACGATCGAGGGGCGGCGTGGTGCCCGCAATCTCCGAGCTGGATTTCGCGTAGGATTTCCATACCTTCTAGCTGGGAAAAACACTTTAGGTATACACCAGTAGTGCTCCTTTTGTAGAGTTGCCCATTGATTATGGTATAACCCTTTGCTCGTCGTACTATTTGCCGTCTTTTGACTTCGTCGTCGGGCAAAATTCTGTGTTCGAGATATTCCATGAACGGTTTCGTCCAAGCCCGAGGGACTTTAGTCACCATATGGATGAAAGAGTCAGCTCTATCCGGATTGTCGATGTCGGCTCCCTTCACGGATGGCGTGCACAGGTGCTCTAGGAAAACTCCTAGAAGAATTCGCTTGCGCCCTGATCCTAGCTTAGATAGCAGATCAGCCGCCTCGTTTTGCTCCCTAGGCACATACTTAACTTCGTAGCCCAAGAAGCTCTTGGCTATCTCGTCCACTTCGTCTCGATATGCCGCCATCATAGTGTTCCGTGCATTCCATGTGCCAGCCACCTGCTGGGCAACCAAGTCGGAATCTCCACAGCAAACTATGCGCTTGATGCCAATATACTTGGCTACACGTAGTCCGTGAATGAGTGCTTCATACTCCGCCATGTTGTTTGTAGCCACGAAGTGGATCTGCAGAACGTAGTGTAGCTTGTCTCCTGTTGGTGACTGTAGCAATACACCAGCCCCCGAGCCGTTGAGAAGCTTTGACCCGTCAAAGTGCATCACCCAGTACTCTAGTTCTGGCAACGGAGTAGCATCTGGCATCTCCGTCCAATCTGCAATAAAATCCGCCAAGGCTTGTGACTTGATAGAGTCGCGTCACTTGTAGGTGATCTCGAAGGCGGCAAGTTCAATGCCCCACTTCGCGACCCTTCCTGTAGCGTCGATGTTATTGATGATGTCGGATAGTGGGGTCTTGCTCACCACTGTGATTGGGTGCTCCTGAAAGTAATGCCTCAGGTTCCGAGAAGCAAGGAATACTCCATAAGCTATTTTTTGGTAGTGCGGGTAATGTTGCTTGGACTCCGTCAAGACCTCGCTTACATAGTAAACTGGTCGTTGAACTCCGTGCTCATAGCCTGGTTCCTTCCGCTCTACCACGACGATGATGCTGATAACCCGGTTGGTTGTCGCCATCTAGATTAATAGGGGCTCTCCAGGCTCGGGTGCTGCAAGGATGGGCGCTGAGGAAAGAATCTCCTTGAGCTGCTTCAATGCTGCATCTGCTAAGTCCGTCCACGTGAATTTGTCCGCCTTCTTCAGCAACTTGTACAGCGGCAGAGCCTTCTCTCAAAGTCGACTGACGAACCGACTAACTGCTGCGACGCAATCTGTTAGTCGTTGAATGTCCTTTAGGCATGTCGGACGGTTTATGTTCAAGATGGCCTTGATTTTCTCCGGGTTGACCTCGATTCCACGCTGGGAAACGATGAAGCCCAACAATTTGCCGGCTGGAACCCCGAAGACGCACTTCTTAGGGTTAAGCATCATGTTGTATTTTCGGAGATTATCAAAGGTTTCTTTTAAGTCGGATATTAAGTCGTTTGACTTTTTGGACATCACCGCGATATCGTCCACGTAGGCGTGAACGTTCCGACCAATTTGGTTGTGAAGGCAACGTTGCATTGTCCGCTGGTAGGTAGCACCTGCGTTTTTCATCCCAAAGGGCATTGTGACATAGCAAAACATGTCGTATGGGGTAGTGAACGAAGTGGCCAATTGGTCCGACTTCCTCATCTTGATCTGGTGGTATCCTGATTATGCATCAAGAAAACACAAAAGTTCCGAGCCAGCCGTCGAGTCAATGACTTGTTTAATGCGAGGCAAAGCAAACGAATCTTTGGGACATGCTTTGTTCAAGACGGTGTAATCAACGCACATTCTTAATTCATTGGTTCCCTTTTTGGGGACAAGTACAGGATTGGCCACCCATTAGGTGTGAAGGACTTCTCGGATAAATCTAGCCTTAAGTAACCTAGCTATCTCTTTGCCAATGGCGCGTCTCTTCTCATCTCCAAAGCGTCGTAAAGGTTGTTTCACTGGTTTGCATTTTGGGTCAATGTTTAAGCTGTGCTCGGCAAGTTCCCTAGGTACACCTTTCATGTCGGCAGGTTGCCAGGCAAAGATCTCCCTGTTCTCACGGAGGAACTTGACGAGCGCGCTTTCCTATTTGGGATCCAGGTTCATCCCAATGGCGGTGACCTTGGAGGCATTGCCTACCACAAGTTCCACCGGCTTGGTCTCGATGGCGGCCTTGAACGCAGGAGCGGAGTCGGAGATCTGCTTCTTCGACGCGGGCATCTCTGAGTCATCAACCTTGCTCTGGATCTCTTTGAATTCTTCGCTATAGAGGACAGCTTCTGCAACGGCTGCTTCGTTGATCTCGCAGTCCCTTGCCTTGGTAAAGCTTCCGGATACGATGATGATGCCGTTTGGTCCGGGTATCTTGAGCTTGTTGTAGACGAAGCATGGCTTGGCCATGAACGTGTGGAATATGTCGCGGCCGAATATGACGTGGTACACGCTCTTGAAGGGGACCACCTCGAAGGTCATGCGCTCTTAACGGTAATTATTAACATCGCCAAAGGCAACCTGAAGTGTAATGCAGCCAAGGGACCAAGCCTCCCGACCAGGAACTACTCCGTGGAAGATGGTGTTGGTCCGCCTTAGGTTTTCCTTCGTCAAGTTCATCCTTTGCAGTGTATCCAGGTACATGATGTTGATGTTGCTTCCACTATCCATCATACACTTGGTGAACTCCACGCCGTCGATCAAGGGGTTGATGACCATGGCGTACTGGTTCTCAGTGGGTATAAGGTCTGGGTGGTCCGTCCTGTCCCAAGTTATTGGAACCTCCGACCAGCGCAGGTACTAGGGGACTGGGGGGGAGAGTAGCCATCAGGATCCTCAGAGAGGTCTTCTGTTGTCGGACGGTGGGGGTGCCAAGGAAAGTGTGGTAGACTGGGGCCTTCTTTGCGAAGGGGTTCTTGCCCTTGTCGTTGCTCTTGGCGGCGTGTTTGGGGTCAACGTCCTCGTCCATGTCACTTGAATCCTTGGACTCCTCCTCCTTCTTCTTCCCCTTGCCCTTGCCTCGCAGTATGTTCTTCCGACTTCGCTTGTAGCCGGACTCCGGGTCTTCCTTGAGGTCGTTGACGAACTTGCAGTGTCGATTGGTATGGGTGGCCTTGCTGTTGACGTCGAGGTGTACGAGGCATGGCATATCGCGGTACTCCTCGTATGTTTGGGGAACGCGGAGCGGCGTCGAGGTGGTTTCACTTCCTCGTTGCTGCCCACGACCAGCTCCCCTTCCTCAGCCACGTTGTTCGCCCTCTCCTCGTCCTGCAGAAGTCATAGCGACCATGTCGGTAGATTGCTTTTCTTCTGGAGCGGTCTTCCGCTTTGTACTGCTGTTCCTCTGAGCTTGAGTTGGAACGGCCGTTGCCGGCAAGGAGCCATGAGCATCGTCGTCGAAAGCTGCGAACTCACTAGCCAACTGAATCATCTGGTTCAAGTCAAGCTGGTGATTGTCCTGCAAGCGCTTCAGCTTATGTCGGAGCAACGTGCCCCTTTCCAACCCATCGATGAAGGCGGCCATGGCGGTCTGAGCATGCACTCCTGCGCAGGAATTCTTCATGTCCAGCCAGCGGGAGAGGTAGGCGCGAGATGTCTCGTCTTCCTCTTGCACGCACCGTTGTAGATCGCCCACAGTGTAAGGACGCTTGTATGTACCCTCAAAGTTCTTGGTGAACGCTTCTGGCATGTCCAGCCAGTTGTAGATAGATTTTTTCGGCAAGTCGTCGATCCATTGACGGGCCGTGCCCGCCAACATTAATAGGAGGTACTTGACGGCGACGTTGGGGTTGCCTCCGGCAATCTCCACCGCGTTGTCGTAGTCCTGCAACCATGTGGCTGGCTTTGCGGTGCCGTCATAGGGCTTGATGGTCTTGTCAATCCGGAAACCTTTGGGGTAAGTTGCGGACCGTATTGCAGGTCCAAAGCAACGTGGTCCCAGGTATGGTCCTTCCCGGGCCTCGTGGATCTTATCGATCCGCGAACGCGCATCATATGGCTCCGGGTTCTTTTTCTTCTTGTCAACAGGGGATGGGCTGCGTGAACGACGTGGGCCTCCTCCGCCATGGTGACTGCTTGGTGGTGATGGAGGCGGAGGTGGCGGTGGGTTAGCCTTCTTGTTGTTACCCTCCTGCGTCGCCTCACGCCTGTCATGGTTGCTTGTCGGACGCGGAGGGTCATGGCGCGACCTGCTCTTATGTCCTTGGTTGCGCTCTCCGTCATGGCGGGTCTGCTCCGCGTTGTCGTGGATGACGATGCCACACTGCTTTGGTGGGGCATATCCGTACGATGGTGAGATTTGTAATCTTCGCGATGTCGAGGAGATCGGGGCGGTGGCGATGAGCGACGAGGTCGGGCCTTTTTTCCGTGGTTGTAGGATATGGGGATAGCATCCTTCCTATTGCGTGCATCCCTCCGTCTTTGTTCTGATGAACCCGTCTGGGACCCGACATCAAGAGGAGTTCTGTCCCTTGGCGGCTTGTAACTGGCTAGACTGGCAGAGCGCTGGGTCGGACTCAAGCCTCTGAGAGGTGGCCTTTTCCTGCTGCTTCACCGCCTTGGCCACTAGGTCATAGACCTGTTCCACTGCCTCAGGCGATCTATCCTGCTCCAGAATGGTCTTGGCGATGGCAAGGTTAAGGAGTGGGGTGGGCATCACCTGCTTGCCTTCACTGTCAATGTATGGCTTGGCCTGTGCCGAGGGAGCCCATCCTAGGTTACGCCGTACACCGGGATCGTTGATGACGCGGGCCAGAGCTTTCTTAGCCTTCTGCTGCTGTAGCAGAGTCTTGTACTCGGCCTCCATTGCTCTAGCTTTTTCTATGAACTTCTGCGCGTTGACCAGATCTCGATCTAGATTAGCGCCTTGCTCCGCGATGGCTTGCGCCTCCTGCAGCAGCTGCTGGCGCTTTTCATCAAGCTGGGTCACGTTCCGGATATGAGCAACGGTCAGTGGCTCGACGAGGAGATTGCCTTACATCACTCTATCAGCTAGAATAACTTGGGCTGCTGTAGACGTAGATGCTGGAGGCGGCAAGTTTGCGGTGTTTTTGTTGCTCGTGCCGGTGCCGAGTTCATGCGGCTGCTGCACTGGGTTAGGCGGAGGAGGCATGACTTTTGTGCGATCAGCGTCAGCAGCAATAAGTGGCCCCTTCCCCTTTTCCAGCACCGTAGGCGGAGCTTGTCCGGTTTGATCTTCATCCATCGCCGTCCCAATGGTGGCGAACACCCCTTGGGACGTGACGGTGTTGTTGGCTTGCTCGTCACGCGAGTACTCCTCCTCCATCTCCTGCATAGCGGAGTCTAGCTCTTCTGGACTGAAGTCTATCTCCTCTGAATCTGCACTGAAGTCAGCATAAAGCGTGTCAATGACAGAGTTGGACGGTGCTAGGACTTGCTCGATGACAGGCGGTGGAGGTGCAACGGGCTCGACGATGACTGGAGGTGGTGGTGCTGCTGCGACGATGGCGGCAGGAGGCGGTGGTGGCGGCTTTTGAACCGGAGGTTCTCCGTCTCTAAGCGCGAGCTCCATCTGGGCTGCCGCGTAGCTGTTGACGGTGCTCACCATCTCTTCGAGGGTAAGGCGTCATGTTGCCTGCTGCCGTCTTAAAGAATGTCGGAGAAGCGTGCCGCGGTCCAGTCCTTCCACGAAGTGATATAGAGCGTTATCATCGGGGTAGTTGGCTAGGTCGGCTCGTATACGGAGCCACTTGGCCAGGTAATCGCGGGGGTTTTCGCCCTCTCTCTGAACGCAGCGCGCCAGATCGAAGATGCTAACCACGCCGACGAACTTGGATCTCTGCTGTCCAGACGCACGGACGAAGTCGGCAGATTTGCAGTGATCTTCCACCTTTATATCCTGCACAGGGGCGGTTTGGGTGGGCCTTGAATTTTTCCAATCTTTGTCGGAAGACTCCGAAGAGAGATCCGACATTGATCCTTCCGCGAACGTATACTGCCCATAGGCGGTCCGTGCGGGTCTTGATGCTTCTCCGACTCCCAGGGAACTAGTGCCCGAGTCGGTTTCGCCGATGAAGAGGTGGATGTCTCCGATAGGAACGATCGAACACCGCGTAGGGTTCGTCTTCGCCGGGATCCAAAACTCGTCGGGAGGAACGATCGGAACGTTGCCGGAGAAGAGAACGCGACCGATGGCTACGGTTTCGCCGATTCCCGCGAAGATCTTGGTCCTCGCCCGCTGAAGAGCCTGAAGCGCCTCTTGCCCCACGGTGGGCGCCAACTGTCGTGGTATTGCCGACGAGTACGCCATGGAGGGGTCCTCACAGTGCGTTTTTAGAGACGTGGGGTAAGGCGGACGGTTGATGGGTACGAGGTAACACAACTTACCCAGGTTTAGATCCCACAATGGTGGCAGAATCCTACTCCTGCTATAAATCACTATAAGGGCAATACGCCGAGTTACAGAGATAGGTTCGCTGTGCGAGGTTGTCTGAATCGATACTAGGTTGTGCCCTAAAGGCTCACATAGGCCCGACTTATATAGTCACCAGGTCCTAGGGTTACAGGGAAAAGTCCTAGCCGGACAGGTTACAGAGTCCTACACCGTCTATTACTAGTCTTGTGTATCTTTTACTCCAAGGCTCCGGGTACGCTGGTGACTCCACCGTAGCCTTCCTTTATCCGGCATGGGCCTCCCTTCTGTATCCACCTAACTGGGCCGCCCAGCAGGCCCTAGGCCACGCTACCGACTATGGGCCACCCGGATTAGTCGGATAAGAGACATGCTATTAGGATACCCATATAGCATATCCCCAACAGCGCTTTTCAATAATAGCTTGCCATAGCTCGGAGTAGATGAAGTGCATAACATCCATGGGACTATCAGTGTCACGGCGGAGATAAGTCTGATGCATGAGGTCAACCTGATAGCCATGGAGCTGATCAAAGTTACCAACCTTGGGAGAGATGGTGTTCAAGTACACCCTGCGCATGATGTCAAAAACTGGCAGCAGATGATCCACAAACCCAACAGTTCCCCACCCTTCAATGTAGAGAGGCTCCAGGACCTCAGGATCAGCAGCTTAGGGACTATGAACACGCCAACCATTTGCCCCATGGCCAGGCTAAAGGGGATAGCCAAGAAGCTCAGCAAACTCAGACCAAGTGGCGGTAAGAAACACTCCCCTAGTCATCCACTTCAACACATCTTCAGTAGAGGACTGCATGTGAATAAACAGAGTTGAGTAAAACTGAGCAATAGCATTCACATCATAGTTCTGACGGTGCTCCATGAGAGGAATCAGCCCAAACTTTTGGCAAATATCAAGAGCCTCGCCAAAGTATGCATGCTTCTCTTCCATGTGAGTCACATTGATGTACTTTTGAGGAGCAACCACGAACTTCTTCTTTGTTGCATAGATTTCAGCAAATATCTATTCCTAATGACAGTTGTGGAAGTGAGGATCCAAGCAAAGACGGTCACGAGCCACGAGGTAGGGATCTGTACGCCTGAATGCAGAGTAAGCTTTCTGAGACCATTTGGAAATCTTGGCTTTGGTCATGTCTGGCCCAGTAGCAGTGGCCTTCTGAGCAAGAGCAGGCCTCTTCCCTTCAGCAGCAGCAACAGCCTTCTGACGACTAGTCTGAGTGGTTGGACGCACAACTTCAACATCTTCTTCATAAATCTTAGGAGGAATGTCAGAAGATGGTCGACGGGTACGCTTACCTTGGCGAGTACCTCCTTGCCCTGAGAGGAAAGCACAAGAATAGGGAGGGAAGGTGGGGTAAGTGCACAAGTTCGGAAGAGAAAACAAAATAAATAGATTGGAAAAATACAATCAGGAAAAAGTTGCATTGTTGCCGAAACTTCCGCTGAATAGCCGAAACTTCCGGTGAAAATGGTCCACCGGAAGTTCCGGTCGTGGCTCACCGGAAGTTCCAGTGAGGCCACGAACTGACGGTTCCAAACAGCAGTTCACTAGATCTAGATCTAAGAGCCACAAGTGCAAAGATTTTCAAGAGTGTATTGGACCAATCTACTCTAGCATGATACCCTAGTCCTACTAAGATCTCCCAAGAAGTTCTAGCCAAAGAACTAGCCTAGACATGGTGTGCCCTAACTCAAGCCATGGTGAGAGAGCAAGATCTCCATTAATGGAGGGAGTTGAGGGCAAATACCGGAGTCCATCGCGGGAGATCAAGGTGGGGAAGGTTCCCACAGAGCAGATCTGCGGAGGAGTGGCCGGAGACGAAGGGGCCGGAGCACCTTTGCGGAGAGGTCTTCACCGGCGGCTGCTCCAAATAGAGGATGGGTCTTGGGGGAAAAGGGAATAAGATCCCGTTTTCCCCTAGGGCCCACCTTATATAGGACAGGGAGCACCACCGAAAGTTCCGGTCAGGGACCGGAAGTTCTGGGTCAAGCTGAACACGTTCCAGGTCAGCAGGTGGTTCAGACGAACAACCAGCTGACCGGAAGTTCCGGCATCTGACCGGAAGTTCCGGTGACGCTAGGAAGACCCAGGTTCGGAAGATAACAAGGAAGAACTTGTGTAGGGAATAGAGAGGGCTTGAGGAAAGGAAAGGCTTAGGATAGAGAGCTCAAACTGTGAAGAACCAAAGCCAAGAAAAACACAAAAAGGTCAAAAACACAAATAAAAATGGGTCGGTGGCCGAGGCCACCTTATATAAGAGTAAATGGCCTGACACCGCGAATATATATCTTGGGTTCATTACCAACACTCATCATGAAGCTCAGATGGTCTCCTTTAGAGACTATAGAGTATGAAAACTTTAATGTGCGCATAGTAGGGATAGCGTTTGTTCATAAGAAGAACTACACTCCCCCTAAATCCATGCCTACATCCAAACAAGATACACACTGAGACGCGGGTAGGTGTGCAAGGTACTCAAGCAACATTGATCGAATCGATGATATTTAGCTCATGCCTTAACTCCCGGAACCTTGCTTCATCAAGAGGCTTCGTGAAAAGATCCGCAAGATTTGCCTTGGTGGGAACATACTCCAAAGAAATGTCTCCTCTAGCAACATGGTCCTGAATGAAATGATGACGAATCTCAATGTGCTTGGTCCGGTTGTGTTGCACGGGATTGTGAGCAATAGCAATGGCACTCTCATTGTCACAAAGAAGAGGCACCTTGTCAAAAGATAGTCCAAGATCCTTCAAAGTTTGCTTCATCCATAGCAATTGAGCACAACATCTTGCGGCAGAGATGTACTCAGCTTCGGCAGTGGACATCGACACACAGTTCTGCTTCTTTGAGGACCAACAAACCAAAGATCTTCCGAGAAACTAACAAGCTCTGGAGGTTGACTTTCTTCCCACTTTGTCACCAGCCTAGTCCGAGTCCGTGTAACCAATAAGATCAAAGCTGGCTCCCTTGGGGTACCACAACCCAAAGTTTGGGGTATGAACTAAATATCGAAAGATTCTCTTGACTGCCACCATGTGACTTTCCTTTGGCGCGGCTTGAAATCTTGCACACATACCCACACTCAACATAATATCCGGTCGGGATGCACAAAGATAGAGCAAAGAACCAATCATAGACCGATAGAGTTTTTGATCCACTTCCTTACCCTTGGGATCGAGATCAAGATTAACCTTAGTTGGCATGGGAGTCTTGGCACCTTTTACTTGGTCAAACTTGAACTTCTTGAGCATGTCTTGGATGTACTTGGATTGGTTGATGAAAGTCCATTTCCTCAATTGCTTGACTTCAAACCCAAGGAAAAACTTCAACTCCCCCATCATGGACATCTCGAAGAGATCGGTCATGAGCTTGGCAAAATCCTCATCAAAAGTTTTGTTAATAGACCCAAAGATAATGTCATCAACATAGATTTGGCATACGAACAAGTGGCCTCCAACTTTCTTAGTAAAAAGAGTGGGATCAATGAGGCCCACTTCGAAGCCACGGTCTAACAAGAGCTCCCTAAGGAAATCATACCACGCACGTGGGGCTTGCTTGAGGCCATAGAGTGCCTTATTGAGATTGTAGACATGGTTCGGAAAAAGTGGATCCTCAAAACCCGGAGGTTGCTTGACGTATACCAACTCTTTCAAACGACCATTAAGAAAAGCACTCTTAACATCCATTTGATGCAACTTAAAGTTATGATGGGTAGCAAAGGCAAGAAGCATACGAATGGATTCAAGGCAAGCAACGGGGGCATACGTCTCACCGCAGTCAATGCCCTCAACTTGTGCGTATCCTTGGGCAACTAACCTTGCCTTGTTGCGCACGACAATTCCATTCGCATCACACTTGTTCTTGAAGACCCACTTGGTTCCAATGACGTTTTCACAATCTTTGGGCCGCTCAACCAATGTCCAAACATTGTTCCTCTTGAAGTTGTGAAGTTCCTCGTTCATAGCATCAAGCCAATCATCATCTTCAAGAGCTTCGAAGACTTTCTGTGGTTCCACAAGAGAGATAAACGCATGGTGAGAGCTAAAGGAAGCTAGTTGCCTCCTAGTAGTGGAACCTTTATTGAAATCTCCATAGACATTATCAAGGATATGGCCATCTCGAACAAGCTTGGCGAGATGATAGGCTTGACGGCGGGCTTGTGCTTCAACTCGAGATTCTTGAGCTACCACTTGGTCATTGCCAACAATTGAGCCGCCTCCTTGACTATAAGCACGAACACGAGGGTCATCTTCATCAATTTCCACTTCGGGGGAGTCATCATTTGGAGTGGATCCTTGAGGATCATTGACTTGCTCTTGATCTTGACGAGCTTGACCTTGGGGAGAGCCGTGACCTTGAGGAGGAGCCCCATCTTGGGGAGGTTGATGAGGTTGATGAAGAGCTTGTCCGTGGGAGGTTCCTTGAGGAGGAGCCCCATTGTGGGGAGGTTGATGTTGTTGATGAAGAGCTTGATCTTTGGAGCTTGGAGAGTCATGAGAATGGGAAGCTTCAGAAGAGCTTGAGGGAGCTTGTGCCAAAAAGTAGGTCCTTGAGGGGAAAGATGATCTTGTGAAAGAGAGGGCTCCACTTGAGTAGAGCTTGGTCCTTCTCCTTCGTCCATAAGGGGATCCTCAATGGGGAGGTGGAAACCCACACCCATTCTTCTTATGGCCTTAGGAGGAATTTCATCACTTGGATCACAAACACCATCTTGCCTAACAAGAGACTCATGATTTTCATCAAACTTCACGTTGCTCGTTTCTTCAACTCTTCCATTGGCTTTGTTGTAGACACAATAAGCATGGGACTGATTTGAGTAGCCAACGAAAATTCCTTCTTGAGCCTTGGATTCAAACTTGGACAAACGAACTCCTTTCTTGAGAATGTAGCACTTGCAACCAAACACCCGAAAGTAGCTAACATTAGGCTTTTTCCCGGTGAGAAGTTCATAGGGGGTCTTGTTCTTTCCGGCAAAGTTGTCACTTTGCAAGAGGGTTAGGCCATTTGGTACCCCTTGGGCCATGCCCTTGTTCTTTTTCTTCTTCTTGTTCTTCTTCTTCTTAGTCTTGGCAAGTTGATCCTTCAACACCTTGACTTCCTCTCTATGAGATGCTCATGCTTGCAACAAGGGTTAGGACTGCTAGACAAGTCTATAATTTGCACAGCGTAAGACTTAGCGAGATCACAAGTTAATTGAGTTTGAAGTTGTTCATGGGCTTCAAAAAGATTTGAGAAATTACTCTCCAAGGCTTTGTGTTTCTCTTTGAGTTTCTCAAGATCCTTTTGAGTCCTATCATGACCACCCACAAACTCAACATTTTCTTTCTTGAGAACCTTAATCAAAGCAAGAGCATGATCACGTTCTTTAATTATAGAGCACAAGGTGTTGTTATGATCATCTACAAGCTTAGACACATTTTCTTCAAGATTAATTCTCATATTTTATTCATCCTCAAGACTTTGAGTGAGAGAAGCAATTTCATCGGCGGCATCCCTTTCATTTTTACTTAGCAAGTCAAGAAGTTCTTCCTTTTCATCTAAGGCATCCCTAGCATTGTCAAGTTGTGCAAGCAAGGACTCAAAACAAGTTTTAGTTTCTTCATCTAAGGTAGCAACAAATTCACACATGTCAATCAACTCTTTCTTCACCTCTAGACCAACAAGATCAAGAGAGGAAGGCTCACTAGAGATAGGTTGAGGAGTGGATTTCGGTGTTACCTCGGTGGCCTTGGCCATGAAGCACTTTTGGTTGGAGGAGATGACATTTTCATTTGGCGAGTCGAAGAGGGATAGACGTGGAGTTGAGGTAGTAGCAATAGCAGCAAATCCCACAATCTCTCCACCATGAACTTCATCATCATCTTCATCCGTGCCCGAAAGGTATTCTTCATGGACCACAATTGTTCGTTCCTTGTTAGTGACGTTCTTGATGGCGTAGTTCTTGTTCAAGGGATGAGGACGCCTTGACTTGATCTTGCGAATGAGACGACCACCATTGTCTTCAAGGTTCTCAAAGGGATACTTGGCCACGAAGTAACTCTTGTCGTTGCAATTGTAGCACGACCTTGCCTTGGGAGACTTGTTGGGTGAGTTGAATCTTGATTTGTCCCTTGATCTTGACTTGAATCTGGACTTTTTCCAAAAGGCCCTTGAAGCGAGAGCAAGATGTTCGTTGAAGGCACATTTGAGATCCTCTTGAGACCACTCACTTGATGTATCATCATCATCAACTTCAGTAGCCATGGCCTTCAAAGCAAGATTCACTTTGGTTGACCCAATGGCCCTAGCTCGAGCGGACTCCGCATTCTTCTTGGCAATAGTCATGGCAATTACTTCACTCAAGACTTCTTGGGAGGTCATTAGGTGAAAGTTGGTTCTTCCCTTGATAGAGTTGAGCTTTTGTTATTCAAACGGAAGGAGATCTTGGATGAACTTCCTCTTCATAAACTTGTCATCAACATAGTGGGCCCCAAGGTCCCTCATAGTGGAACAAAGGACCTTAAGGCGCCTATACATGTCTTCGGGGGTCTCATCATCTTGCATTGTGAAACCATCGCACTCGTTGTTGATTTCATCAAACTTGGAGCTTTGGATGCTTGCATTCCCAACAAAGAGCTCGGTGAGTTGATCCCAAGCTCCCTTGGCGGTGTCGAATTGGCGAATGTGAGCAAAACCCTTTGGAGTCAAGGCCTTTTGAATCATTCCCAAAGTTGTGGCATTGAGTTGCTTGTCCACCACTTCACCTCATGTCAACTTCTTTGGGTCATATGGAGAGAATCCATCCTCCACAATCCTCATTAACTCAATAGAAGAGCTGGAAATATGTGAGCGCATTAGATATTGCCAATTGGCGAAATTAGAAGTATCTAGCATGGGTGGTGCTCCTTGAGGTATAATGTGTGGCATGGGAATGGGTGGATCCGGAGTGTACTTCGGCGGTGGGGGTACAGCCGAGTAGTCCTTTCCTCCATTTTCCTCTTTGGAAGTTGGGTTCTCGGGCTCCTCGATGTTCTCACTTGGAACCTTGGTAGAGGTTTGAGCAACAAAACCAAGTCCCAAGTGAGTGGTGGCGGCCGCGGGAGTTACCCTGGGGGCGGACATCGTAACGGTGGGAGGAACCTCGGTGGGTTAGGGTGTGTCAAAAGCAACCATGGGGTTTGGCTTGAGAGACTGCAAGATAGTCATCATTTCCTCGAACTTGGACATCATGGACGACTCCAATTGCTTGAGGTCATCCATAGTGGACAAGTTCTTGGATTTTTCGGTTTCACTACCCCCTTCGTCAGCCATAGTCTCTTAGGCGGTAAAGCCCGAAATAAGAGCCTTAGCTCTGATACCAATTGAAAGTACCGACTTGATACGACTAGCGGGGGGGTGAATAGGCGTCTACCCAATTTTAATTTGTTTCTCACTTTTAGGCTCAACGAGAAGGAAAGTTATCTAGAGATGCAACTAAGTGAACAACCTAAAGCAAGAAAACAAACACCAACGACAAAAACGGTAAATAGCAAGAAGTAAAGGAAGGGAACGAAGTAACCGAAGCAGGGACACGGAGATGTAATTCCCGTAGTTCACTCCCAAGGAGATACGTCTACGTTGGAGAGGTGTCGGGGCCACACAAGGTCACCCGAGCGCCACAAAGGCCTCACCTTCTTCTCCGGTGAGCTCCCCCACAAAGGAGGCCTCACAATCCACTAACCGGTGACCTTGAAGGCGCCAACCGAAACCTTTACACCAAGGTTGAGGGGGAGGCTCCACAACTCAATTGGAGGCCCTCAATGACACCTCGAGGCTTTACAACACAAGCCTTAGCTCCGAGGATTCCCTACACCATCTAGGGTTTCAAGAAACCCAAGAGCAACAAGATCCACAAAGGATGGGTGGGGGAAATCAAATCTTCTTTGGTGGAAGTGTAGATCTAGGTCACCTTCCTCACCTCTCAAAAGATCAAGTCATTTGAGTGGCTAGAGAGAGAGATCTAGTGAGGTGAAGCTCAAGCATTAATGGAGGAGAGAAAAAAATTCGAGAGAGGGTGGGAGGAAGAAGAGGGGTGCCTTAAATAGGCCCCCTCGCGCTGAACCGTTACAGCCCCCGCGACCTCACCGGAAGTTCCGGTGAGAGGTCGGAAGTTCCGCCCAGCCTGGCTCCAACGGTCATCAGACCGTTGACGCCCGCTCTAGAAGTGCGACCGGAAGTTCCGGTCAAAACAGACCGAAAGTTCCGGTGAACTTCCGACGCAAGTTCCGACCAAGTTCCGGCAAATAGAACACTTCAAAACAGAAGGTTACTGAGACACCACCGGAACTTGGAGCGTAACTAGGGACGGAATTTCTGGGTCGCGAACCGAATCTGGCCGGAAGTTCCGGCGTATGGGCTGAAGTTCCGCTCAGGACCTTTTGGCAGGACAAGTTCCGATGCAAGTTCTGGCCCAAGTTCCGGGAAATAGAACGCTTCATACAGAAGGTTACTGATTCACCACCGGAACTTGGGGCGGAACTAGCGTCGGAACAAAGCTTAGAACAGCCCGCAGAAAAAGCCTGAGCGGAACTTCCGGCGCCAGGCCGGAAGTTCCGGTGAGACACAGAAGGCTCCAACAGAACAGGAACACGCTCTCTCACGGAATAGTGGGATGGCTGTGGCGGTGCATATAGTTTTGTGCAAGAACAATTGATTTCCCACAGCCTTCCAGGATGGACCCCCTCTTAATAGTACGGTGACCTAAAAACAACAACCGGAGAGAAACTAGGAGAAAACTAAAAGTCCACCGTCTTCAAGAGATCCCAAGAGAGCATCCACCACAATAGAAGGAGACATCAACAACGTTTCCCCTGAAACTCAAGCGCACAATTAAAAACACAATTGGGATTATCATTAACACCAAAAACATCATGTGAAGATATAGTCCTTTCACTTCCTCTCATATACAATTGCAGGTTTATGATTCTACTATTTCAACTATGCACTTCTTTCCGCATCCTGAATGTTTTTGTAGGTAGTGGGCCCGTAGCTACCTTTTAATCTGTGATTACTCACTACTCCCTCTGTTTCGTAATATAAGATGTTTTAGCTTTGTGAAGGAAATGTATCTAGACTACTTTTAGTGTGTAGGTTCGATAAAACATCTTATATTTTGGAACAGAGGGAGTAGAATACAATGATAATATATGTGTTCGAATCATGTTTCCTTCTAATATTGTTCCTTCTGCATTACTCCAAGGCCATGGAGATCTTCTACATATAGCCGTTTCTGTTCAATAGGTAGATGCAAACCAGTACTGATCATGCAAGAAAATATGGTGGGACATGGCTTGGCCTTTGCGATTTGCAAGCAATTGGTGTGTTTTCTTTCACTTCCAGTTACTGATTCATCTAGAAGACATAGTTAAGATAGTATTAGTTAACTAAAGCAGGTCCAGGTAATTTATGAAATTGGGTAACTCTTTTAATGAATTTCTGCAAAGATTTAGGAAAAGTTAATGGATGGTACTCTAACTGTGGTTAGCAACTAGAATGAAGGTTCAACATTTATATTATCATAATGATTTCACTATCAGTGATATAGAAGGTTCTTGTGTTTTCAAGCCAAAAGTAGTACCTTGTGGTATGTCCCTGTTGCTACCAAGTACCAACCTAATGGTCTTAAGTGTTATGAGCATAGATGATGAACAAGATGATGGTTAAATGTATCTGCTAACACGCAAATCTGAGTTGGTTTTAACAACAAGATTCATTGTCAGAGATGCAGCGGGCAAGCCTCTTGGGGGCTACGTCGGAGGCGGACTTGGCCAAATCGGTGGAGAAAGTCAGTGGTAGGGTGGCGTATGAGACACAACGAAACAACAGCGGCTTGACGATCTCATGTATCCCGGCGGATGACGGTGACGACTGGGCAGGCCCGTATCTGACCCATGGCAAGGTTGTGCCATGGCCAGGGGCCCAGGGCCTAAAGGGCCCCATGATTAAATCATGTCCTATATGCATGCTCAACAAGTCAGCCCTTTATTTTATTTTTTACTTCTTTTCACCTATATTAATTAATTTGAATTTGTCAAAATTTAGATTAATCTATATAAATAGTGTCTAGATTCATCTAAATCTAGACAAATTGAGTCAACTAATATGGGTCGTATTTGATAAGCTGAAGAAAAGATCACGAGGCCCGACAATTGGGAGACGGAGAAAAACAGGAAAATGCACACGCACACAATGATAGGTCTTTTTCCTAAAAAGGATAGAAACAATCGGTCTGTCGGCAATTTAATAGTCTAACACGATTGACTTTGTGTCTGTTCGTCTGCCGTGATTTAGGCCTCGTCCGTTTGCCCTCGTCCTCGCGACTCCCGTCATGCCGATCAGCTGCAACGGCCGCTCGCCTCGCCTGTGCTGGGACAAGATGATGTCAACAACCGTAGTGTTGATGTCAATAAGTATTTTCCAATAACAGTAGTGTTGATGTCAACAATAATAACCAATGGAAGAATATGATCCGGGACAAGATGATGAGCGTAATTTAAATACAGAACTTGAGGCCAATAAACAATCTTCGGATAAGTAATGAACTAACTATTGTTGATGTTAACGCTTATTTTTTTGCAAGTGAAAATAAGCAAGTATATACATATATATCTAGTTATTGGCATTACGGGCCCTATTCTTGAGTTCGCCCTAGGGCCCTCGAAAGAATAGAGCCGGCCCTGCGACTGGGTGATCCAGGTCAGAGTAGATCTTGGCAAAGTCGTTGTGTAGGATCACGGGGACGGCGGCAGACAGACACAGCTCGAGGCGGCGTACGAAGAAGTTCGATCTACGGTAGTTGGGCCGCCGGGGGTGGCAGTGCAGTTCGCGGAGGGGTGCGGTGATAGATTGTTTGCAATTTTTCCAAAGTCTTGAGGGTAAACTTGTCTACTGCAACTCGTCAAGCTCAGGAAGCACCTCCGCCCCGCTTTCGGCCGGCCCGAGCACGTAGTTGATTTTCCTGCCCTGGTTCTCGCAAGCGCTGTTGAAATATTGGTTGGTTGTTGCAGCTACCCTAAAAGCTGCAGCTGAAACGCAAACATACAGGGCCTAAGTCAGTTATTTATGAACTAAGGGAGTATTTCTATGTATTTTGATGCCTGGTTAATTTTTAAGAGTCGTATATCGTGTCTAATTTGATGGGAGTTTCTCGACTTGTATATCATGTCTTTAATTTGATGGAAATTTCTCATGGTCACGTTTATTTGCCTTCTTTTGCTTTTTCTACACCTTGATCTTAAGGGAGATGAAGGCTTTCACGAAATAGGGTCTGTTGGCGTAGGCGCAGGTGCACCTAGGGGTGGACCCAAGTATAGCTGAGTGGGGGGATTTGCCCCGACTTAATTTTTAAAATTTTAGTGTAATTTGTTCATATTTGAAGGAAAATAAAAAAAGAAGATTTGTACTATAAGTGCTCCCAGTCAACTGAGTTGCCATCACTGGATTTTTTGTCTGGATCTGCCCCTGGATACACATGTATCAGGAAGCATGTATTAGTGTTCAGGGTGTACTACCATGACATAGTGTTTTATCTCCCGTTGCAACGCACGGGCATGTTTTCTAGTCTAGCACTAAAATATGTCTAGATACATCCATTTTAGTGACAAGTAATATGGATCGGAGGGAGTAACATCTTAATAGTTTTTTTTTTTTGCCTGGTGTGTACTAAAAAACGAAGTGGTTATGAGAGCTGAATAATTTCTACAATAGAGATCTGGGGGAGCAACTGACAGGAGTCGGTGCATTAGATAAGAAATCCCTACTGTGTTACCGTGTTGCTAATCATGCTGTTAGTTAATTTGTTGTTGATGCGCATACCCTCGTTTGTTTTTTAAGTTATATATAAACTGAACCATCAATTTTGTGACTCTCGAGACAGTAAGGTATTTCACAATGGATTGGCTCTTAGGGCGTTATCCTTGACAATGCGCCAATGTCCCTAGGGCCTTGTTTGGATAAGTAGTTTTGAGAGAACTAGTTTCCCTTATCCTCGGCTAACCGTGTAACTACCTAAAACTCTGTTTGGCTTCCGCTCCTAAAACGAGAATAATAAGTAAAAATCGGTTTTCACAAAGCCAAGAAATCGAGTTTTGACCAAAAACGACTAATAGTAGTTTCTGTGAAAACTCGATTACACATCTCGATCTCTATAGAATTTGAGCAGCCCATGGGCGCGCGGCGACTCGCTAAGGGGATTAATTCCATTGGCGGTGGTCTGCCTCGTCATACAGCCGTATCGAGATCTTCCTCGCCGAGCTCGGCCGACTCCTGGATGACTCCAGTGCATGCGCGCGCGCAAACATACCCATGGTCCGGTTCAGGTCCTTCACGTGGTGTGGGCTCGTCTGGCAGGATATTGGCCAGGATTCTCCTCATCCGAATAAGGCCTTGTTTGGTACTAGTGTTTTAGTAGGGATTAGTGGGGATAATCCCCAAGGGGATTGGGTGAAACCCCCACCTACACTCAAACCTCTCTAATCCCCACAAAATCCCAATCCCCACCAATCCACTAGGTAGAAGTAGTGTATTGGATTTGAAGAAAAACACACTAGAACTTGGGGATTAGTGGGGATTAGTGGGGATTGAACCAGTCAAATACTCTAGAACCAAACATACTATTTGAAATAAGCGGGGATTTGGGGTTTAGTGGGGATTATTCCCTCTAATCCCCACAAATATTCTAGTACCAAACAAGGCCTAAGGAAATGTACTCAGATTTTACCCGGCAGTAGCGTCCCCTAGTGGTTCGGGTCCTTCCAAATCTGAGTAGTAATAATGTTTAAATGTTTACTTTGTCGTTCGTGTTAAGGATCTAGGTCTATCGAGAATCCAGTCTGACTCTATTTTTTTTTTTTGACCACGGTAGTGAATCTGTTCCTTGTCTTCACAAGGTGTTTTGAACCTACATACATATCAGATACTATGTTTCGATTAGTAGAGATAGATCCTAGCTATTTTTTCTAAATAATACATTTTTTAAATCAATTTCACAAAAAATGCACGAAGTTAATCTTGAAAACTAGTGTGGCCTTAGGGTTTGAACTCCCGACAAGGACCTTTCGGGAGTTTAACTCACGAGCAGTTGGTCAGAGGCAGACGCAGGGTGGTGCATGGCAAGTACTTGTCGAGTGTTTGTCGGTGGTTCATACACCGACGAGTTCTTGTTGGTGGTTCAACTACCAAATGGGTTCTGGTCGGTGTTTGAGACCCCGAGGCCACGCTACTTTTCAAAATTCCTAATTTTAAGTATTATTCGTGATATTGATTAAGTAATTCGTATTATTTAAAAAAATCAGCTAGATCCTCACCTCTGACGGTCGTCACCACTCGCCTAGAAAATCGAAGTGATCTGATCGGGGTAACTAATCGATATAAGCATAACGCAAACCATCTAAACAGATAAAAAGATTGCACAAAAGGTAAGACGCTTCTGACGATCTCCACTGCCAACGATCTGTAAGTACAAGTGGCTAAACTGATCTTGCCATAACTATTCAGTGCAAGCACAACAAGCAAACAAACAGCTGCGTCCCAAACTACGGCAGGCAGGCGCGCGGCGAAGGCGCGTGTAACTCTAGTAGTTATGTTATTTGTAAGACAAGATCTCCAATTATAAGCTCCTGAATAATGAACATATATATAGCAATTTAAACTTGTGTAACATACCAATTATTGTTGATATCCTCCGTGAACACTTTAATTCAAAGACTGGTATGTGCCAGAAAGCAGAAAGCAAATATATCAAGCTAGATAAGTTTTGGAAATCAATGCAAGTACGTGTTCATCTAGACACATGTGCTGCATATATCTACCTGAATGGAAAAAACATTGGTAGTGTTTTGACCCGACTCTTTTCAACAGCGCTACATTGTGGAACCAACATAATATAATATATACTAGTAATAAGCAAAGAGACAACTGAAGAAGTTTTCAATATTAATTGCCTGCCTTAACATTCATCAATCATCATAGTGAATAATAACCATAACCAAACAAATAAACAATAATATCCCGTTTTGCGACTAAAGGACAGTGTAGTGTCCCACCTATCCCAAGTCCATAGTGTCCCCGTAATAATCATCCATGGCAGGAGGCTTGTTGCTGTGATCTTCTTCTTCTTCCATCTGGACAAGTAGACCAGATCTTCTTCTTCCATTTGGACAAATCCATTTGGACAAGGTTCCTCCCAGCGACGCCGGCCCTCGTTTTCTCATGTTTGCCTTTGAATCTGCACAGAAAACTCAGATTTTAGTGTGAAAAAACATGTATAGCTGTCGTCATGCTTGGTATTAGTACAACAGCAAATTCTATACTTTCTAGAATTAATGTAGCTAGCATTCCGAAATCTAGTTGAAGAAAAAGGGTTACCTCCTGCTCCTGGTGGCGCAAGATACTTGGAGATAGTAGTGAGCATGTAGGCGAAGTCCATGGTGCCTATCCTTTGCGTGGTGTACTTGGCCACTCTCTCCACCGTCTTGTTCTTCAAGTGAAGAGCAAGTACAGCTGAGCCGGGGTCACCAAGAGCTAGTGTAGGCTTGGCCATCAAGTAGAGGATATCAGCATGGTGGGAGCTGAGACTTGGGTGGGCAACAAAGACAGACCGGATGTCCAAGGAGGAGGCAATGATATCAGCAGACTTCACCTCCACGTCCTTTTGAAACTCTGAATCGCCAACTGACATACTCCATGTCACAGCGGTCCAAGGATAGTGCAGGCCCTGGGTGCTGGTGCAGTCGATCTCGAGGTCGACAAACTTGATGCGGCCATCGACAAGAGCGACATCGCGGGAGAAGGACGACCTGCTGACCAAGAGAGGGAAATTGTGGCGCGACTGCACTGGCTTGGGCAGCCTGATGTAGCGAAGCTGCCGCCTAGGGCTTGGCTCCTGCTGCAAGTCACAGAGGAACATGCCCTGGGATAGGTCGACCCAGACCATGGTGCCGGAGACAGTGATGACCCTGTCAGAGAAGAAATTTTTAGGTAGTTCCTCCTGTGAATTGGAGAAGGTTGTGCGCTCGCAGGTCCAGTTAGCCCCGGCGGAATCGTAGGAGAAGATGTCATATTGCACGATTCCCGATTCGTCGAATCGAGTACAAAGGGTGGCGATTTTGAAGGCATCTAGTAATTTATTTTGAAGGATGCCAGTCTGACCCCGAGTGAAGTAGCAGTATTTGTTCCATGGAAAGAAATCTGGTTCCGGGTGGGGAATGAGTTGGAGCGTGGGGGTCGTTCCACTTTCATGGCTGCCGGCACGGTAGACAAAGAAGTTGTAGTCGGTGGATCGGGGAAACGGGTAAATCCCTTGGTTCACGCAGATGAGGGCGAGATTACCCTGCGTGGCCTGTATGCGAGGCTCCCTCATGAACCGGGAGCGTTCGCCGCTGGTGAAGGAGACGCAGAAATAGGAAATATGCGGCGGCGGCAGGAGGCAGAAGGTGACCTGTAGCTGCTCCTTCACGCCCGCGTAAGTGGTGAAGGGGAAATAGTAAGCGGTGGTGTGGTTCGTCTCCGGGATCATGTAGGCGGCGCAGTCGATGAGGGCTTCCCCCCAGTCCCACCAAACCCTCTCATCTTCTTCCGCATCGCGGCTTTCTGGCGGCGCACGCAGCGACGCATTACAATAGTTACACACGGGGGACATGACCCAAGATCGATCGATTTGGTCTTCTTCCTACTGCTACTAGTGGAGTAGTAGTAGTATTTATCAAAGAGGGCTCATCCTTATTGCTATCGGAGTCGGCCGGGTGGAATTATTATACAAGTTGTAGTCGGAGTAGATTAGGGCGGAGTACTAGGAAAGAACAGTTAGGTACTACATCTCGGAACGATCGAGATCCTCTGACTACTAGCAAATAGTACTGGAGAGGGATGTTGATCATTTTCGTTATTAGTTCCTTCCGTATCGGATGGCAGCACGATCAAAACCAAGGAAACACAGAAAACGCACGCTCCACCTCAGAATTTCGGCGTGAGGAGAAGAGATCGCTATATCTACGGGAAGGAAGTTCACCTCTCACGCTCGGCGTAGTCAAGATAACTCTTGTCTTTAATCGCGCGGTTACCCTCGGCACTAAGAGCGTCTCCACTCGCCTATCCAGGACGTCGATCCGGACGCCGAATTTCGGTCCGGACGTCGAAAATCGGCCCAGTCGCGTACCCATAGACCTGTTTTCGTCCGGATTTCGGCGTGTTTTGGTCCGGCCTACCCAGGCCGTACCCAGGATCCCAGGTACGCCCTGGAAACGCCGGACGCAGCGAAAATGACTGTGGGCCAGCTCTGTCGGCAAGAGAATGCGCCACTCCCGCCACTTCGCCGAGCTCCCGCCCTTTTCTTCCCGCCTTTCTTCCCCATTCCCCCACCCCCGCCACTCCGCCGAGCTCCCCTCCCGACATGCCGCCCAAGAGCTTCGTCCAACCCAGATCGACCCTCGGCGAGGGTCTGGCGGAGAAGAAGGCGAGGAAGCCAAGAGCGCCGCCGACGAAGCCGGAGGGCATGTCCTCGGCCGAGTGTGAGAAGAAGGAGCATGCCAGACAGATCTCGTCGGCCGAGCGGAAGGACAGGAAGGAGAGGGCGAAGCTCCGACAACAACAAGCGGAGGAGGAGAAGGCGATGGTGAAGGCGGTGGCGAAAGAGCAGGCGATGGTGAAGGCAAAGCAGGCGGCGACGACGCGTTCGGCGTTGATGGCAGCGCCGTACCCACCACACTGGGGAAGCCAGGCGAGCGTCGGCTCACCCGCCGGATTCTCGCCGATCTCTCCGCCGGCTTCCAGGAAAGCCAGGCGACTGCTCGGCAGAGGTACTCCTTGTCGCCCGAGTTCGACGGCGGGTTCAACCCCAACGTGATCTTCCCCTGCCCGGCGCCGCGCCCTCCTTCGGCCTTTGGCGTGGACATCAACCTCCCCTACTCCACCTCTCCAGTGTACGCAAGCCCCGCTCTGCGCCACGGACCGCTGCCTTTCGGCGGAAGCTCGGCACCCTTCGGTGATGCCGACGCGCGCAACCTATTCGGCGGAATGTCGGGTGCTCTTCCGGCCGGCATGTCGGCCGAGGCATACATGGAGGACTTGATCGCAACAGGCTCGGCCTCCAACCACCCCTCCTTCTTCAAAGAAGAGTAGACCCGGGCCGACGCCGAGCACGGCATCGAGTCCTAGGACCTCGCCGACAACGACGCCGAGGAGACGCAGCCAGAGGACGCCGAGGCTGAGGCGAAAGGCAAGAAGGGGAAGAAGAAGTCGGGCACTTCGGCGAACGCTCGGATCAAGTGGACCGTGGCCGAGGACACCTGCCTCGCCGAAGCTTGGAAAACGGTGAGCATGGATCCGATCACCGGTGCTAACCAAAATTCCGACAATTATTGGCGGCGCGTGAAAGCAGCGTTCGACGAGCGTAGCATGTGCGACCCAAAGTATCGCAAAATCCACATGGAGCGAGGGGAAAATCTATTACCAATCATTGGGCGATCATCCAGACTGCCTGTAGCAAGTGGCACAGTGGCACAGCTGTGTGGAAGAGGTCGACCGCACACAAGCCAGTGGGAAAAACATGGACAACAAGGTACTCGCGAACACTAGCTTTGTCATGCACTCTCTTCCATTTTGACAAACTTGACACACTTTCATTTTGCATATGCGTCGTGCACTTGCTCTGTTTCGAGAGGACATGAAGATGGAGTTCAAGTTCCATCATGTCTTCGAGCAAATCGAGCATTGCGAGAAGTGGCGGGACACTCGTCTGAGTCTCTCCAAGAGCAAGGACGGCGTCTACAACCCCGAGGCCCCGGCCACTGGTGCCAGCGAAGGAAGACCTGAGATCGGCCAGAAGAAGGCGAAGATGCTCAAGGCCGTCGGACCTCCCGCCGAGCGTCTCCAGGCTTCGATCGAGAAATGCCTCGCCGACACGAGGGCGCAGGCCGAGAAGAGGGCTGAGAAGAGCGAGGAGCGCTGTAAGAAGCTGATCGAGACACAAGGGGAAAAGGTGACCCTCATCAAGGCCAACCTCGCCGAGAAGAAAGCCAACCTCGCCAAGAAGAAGGCCAACTACGCCGCCAAGAAGCGCAACATGGACCTAAAGTTCCTGATGGACGGTGAGGACACGTCGAAGATGAGCTCGCCGGTCAAGGCCTGGTACATGGCGCAACGTCATGCCATACTGCAGGGCGTGATCACGGCTTCCCCTTCCTCTGCGCCGAACGCACCTGCGCCGGACGCTCCCACGCCAAGATCTGCTTCGACTTCCTCCTACCCGGCGGCCTTCACCGGAGAGATAGACGACAACGCCGCGTCGGCCACGCCGGGGAAGCCCATCCCCATCGACGACGGAGAGTTTCCCATGTTATGTAATAAAAATCTGTCGCCGAACTTGTGGGCGTATCTGTCGAACACCTTGTGGCCGAGCGCTCGCCGACGGGAACGATAGAGATTCAAATATATCGTCGTTTTGTGTTCGTCTGGGTACTCGGCCTGGGTACGCGAGTGGTAAACTGGGTGTACCCAGGCCAAAAACTTGCGCCGTCCGGACAGAAAAAGGTCTGGATTTCAGCCTGGGTTCGCCCAACGAGTGGAGATGCTCTAAGCCCTCGACTTAGGTGGTCCTCGCACAGCTTGATACCAGCTTAGAGGCTTGTGCTGACAGTTTATCTCACCTCTCGGCATAGTCCGTCCGTTAGCTCAAAAAGTTAACGACACACATAAAACGACGCCTAGGAGCAACACCGAGGGGGAAATGCTCAGCGTAGGTGGCCACGTAGAGCACGCTGAAGGGCTAGGGTGTAGGAGCAACATGCCGAGGGGGAAACACTTGACGTTAGTGGAGCTATGCCGAGGAGGTTACCCTCGGCGTTGGTGGACACGTGGAGAATATTGCTTTTTGAAATTTTCAAATAATTGAATTATTTGAACGTTTAATTGCACAGCAATTTTTTTAACTCTAAACACGTTTAATCTCAGGTCAAATTGCACACTCAAGGGTCACACTTCCCACTAGGTCACCCATCCAAGGTCACACTTCTCACTAGGTCACCCATCCTTAGACTACTCTAGTCTCAGCATGTTTAACTTTTTTGTTCCTTTCATATGATCTTCCGAGTAATCACCCTATACCTTATTCATAATAGTATACTATCAATCCTATTTAACCTTTAGGTCATAATATCACATGCCTTTATTTTTTGTATTCCAAACAATTATTTAATAAGTAAACAAAAATGATATATTACTAGAAACTAAAAGGAGGGTTGCATGGCGGCGATTTTCGGCCAGCCACAAGGATGCTGCAAGAGGACCGTGATGGCAGCGTGGTTGTCGCGGGATGTCCACGGCGAGTCTGTTGGTGGTCTTCTCGGTGTTGCTGCGGTGCGCCGTGGTTGCAGGCCAGGGGCGGTGGCGCTCGGCGGGCGGCGCATGGTCGGTGGGCTCGTCGTTGGCGATGTGGGCTCTTACGGGGCTCGTCCTGGGTCGCCAAGGAGGTGTTTTGGTGGCGGTGATCTTCTGTTCCTTTTCGCGGTGGCGGCTGACCGAGTTCGCTCTGATTGTTTTTCGGCAACTATCTCGTGGACAGCGGTGATGATTCGGACGACGGCTTTTGTCGCGGCGACATGGAGCCTAGGCGTGGCGGTGGAAGGGATGCTTGTTGATCTTCAAGAGCTTGGTGGAGGAGGGGAGGTTTGGTGGGTGTGCCAGTCATGTTGGGTGTGTGTGAGGTTTGGGACTCTTTGCTGGGTGAAAGCCTTGTCCTGGCGGTTGGCCGGGACCAACGACGGTGACGCCCATGGGCCTCGCATCCTTCTTGAAGTTGTCGCCGAAGCGGGTGTTTCTTGCTCCTCCGCCCGGGATCTCCGGGGAAAACCCTAGATTCCTCGCGGGATCGGGCGTGGGTGACGCTCTTGTGTCGCTCTGCCTCTTGAGGACTCACTTTGGTCGTCCACCGGACAAAGAGACTTGTGGATTGTTTTGGTGGAAGCGGTTTTGTCTTCGGCCAAGAGGGGCACGGCCCTGGGGCCGGCGTGGTAGTTGGAGTGGTGGCTCCGGTATTTCTCCTTCGCCTGTTGTGTTGAGGTATGGTGTTGACCTGGTTGCTCGTCGACCCGTGTGGAGCGCAGTCTCGCGGCTGGCGTGTGGTGTTGTGTTGTAATAGTTTTTTCGGCCAGTTTTTCTCATAAACGAGCCAACTCTCTTCTACTATATCAATAAAAGACAAAGCTTTTGCCTTGTTTAAAAAAAACTCGGTTAAACTCTGATGAGTATAGTGTGTCCCAAAACCTAAAAAAAACAAGAATATTGGTGTGTCCCTTGCTTTCTAGGGGGAAAAAGGGCGGTGGCAATTGATAGAGAAAACGTCAGGCCCGGCCACACCGGCCCGCGCGCATGAGCCGTGACGCCACCGTGGTGGTCATGCGGCCCAGGCCGCGACAGCCCGCTCCGTAACCAACGGGGAAAAGGAGGGGCCCGCCGCCCCGCGAGTGAGGAGCCAATCGCGGCCACCCAGGCCGTGCGAGCTCGTCGGTGGAATCTCGTAGATTCCAAGTCCAAGGTAGCCAACCAAAACCTCGTTGACAGGTGTGACGACCGCCCCAACACGGGGGCCTCCCTCGTTGTCTCCGCCCCGCCCCGCGCCGCCAAAAACCCCACCACACCGCGCGCGCCTCCATCATTATACCCCTCGCCTCACCCCGCCGCCTCCCTCGCGGCGCCCCCCTTCCCTTTCCATCGCCGCCATGGCCTTCCACGCCCCAATGCCCTCCTCCTCCTCCTCCGCCCTCTCCGCCCCATCGCAGCAGCTCGGCCAGCTCCACCTCCACCCGCGCCTCCACCACCAGCCGCCCTCCCAACTCTCCTTCCTCCGCTCCCTCCCGCTCCGCCTCCATCTCCGCATTCCCCGCCCCCAACTCCCTCCCCTCCCGCTAGCCCTCCCCTCCTCCAACGACGGTAACAACAACAATAACAGCGGCGTCGGTGGTGGCGGCGGCGGCGGAGATGGCGAAGCAGAGGACGACGACGGCGGCGCCTCGGACGCCAACCGCGGGGAGGCCCTCTTCGTCCTCGCGCAGGTCGGGAGGAAGCTCGAGACCCTTCCATCCGACCTCGCGGCAGCCATCGAGGGCGGCCGCGTCACGGGCGAGATCGTGCGCCGCTTCGCCGACATGGACTCCTCGCCGCTGCTCCGCTGGCTCATGCAGTTCAGGGGCTTCAGGGAGCGCCTCCTCGCCGACGACCTCTTCCTCGCAAAGCTCGGCATGGAGTGCGGCGTCGGGGTCATGGCAAAGGTGTGTCCGTTGGATGTTTCCGATATTTTCGTTCCGATCTTCAGAAAATGAAATCGCGCCTCTGTTTCGATCGTCCTGTGCAATGCTGCTTCATCTGACTCTAGTCTCTTGTTTGCTCAGACCGCGGCGGAGTTTCAGAAGAGAGGGGAGAACTTCATCAACGAGATTGACGTCGTGATCTCCGATGTGGTATATATATGCTTCTCCTCCTGTACTACATTTTCAGCTGGTGCTGAATTCGGACAGTTTATATATTTCTAGATGCATAAATAACCCCTGAACGCTTGAGATAAAACAGAGTACCGAACCAGATGCCCGCTGTCAAATTGTCTTTAGATGGTCATTCATTTCCCACTATAATGCTTGTCGGTAAGCATGATAGTCGTTTGAAGATTAAAAATAAAAAGTTAAGATCACTATATGCCCTACTGCCAAGTGTTCAGATACCATCTTGTCAGAACAGGAGTTCAATCAGTGCTCTTGATCTGTTAATTCACAACTACATACATTACCATATAAGTTGAAAATTCCTCAATTATGATCCTTGGCAGCAACTAAACAGAGTTTGGACTGAACCCATGCTAGCTCGAATCATATTAATGCGATGATATATATCAAAGTGTTTTTACGTGATCATTCATTACCCAATCTTAACTTCATTGGAAATATGGTTTTTTGTTGAACAATTATGATTTTCAGTAAGAGTGCAATAGTCGTTTTAACAGTAGAAAATTATGATCATCAGATCAGTGTCTGCTCTCTTGCCATGTATTCAGATTCCATCTTCACAGAGAACAGGAGATGATCACTCCTTTTGCTACGTTATAATTCACAACTATATGCATTACCATATATAAGTTGGAAAAAGTTCTCCACTATGATCTTAGCAGCAACTACACAAAATTTAAACTGAAATTATGCGAGCTTGAATCTTACAATCTGGTACTCCCTCCGACCCATATTAGTTGACTTGATTTGTCTAAATTTGAATGAATCTAGACACTACTTAGTATATAGGTTCATCCAAATTTTAACAAATTCAAGTCAACTAATATGGGCCGGAGGGAGTATTTTTTCTATTGGAATATCTAGAATGTGGCAGCTTTATCTGCTTGATTTGCTAGCTTCAGCAGAGTTTTTTATGTGTAATAATAGCTCTATGCAAGTAACATACTTGGTTCTACTTACCGCTGGATATGGACAGAGGCCTGCTTACAATAATTGTAGGTTTCGGAAGAGAGAACTTTTTTTTAGTCTCATGGGAGTGAGTCTTGTTATCTTGCTGAATGCAAATGAATAGTCAAGCATGGAAGAAAATTTTCAAACTACCCCAAATGTATTGTGGAACCAATCTGTTAAAAAGCACAAAAAAGGGTTGTTTGTTTTTTCTTTCTTTTTTTTCATCGCGAAAGTAATTCACTAGCTGATGTTAAATGATTCCAGTGTAAGTTTTAGTACTTCCAAATCATTTGCATTACAATCTAATTCAATTACGTCTTGTAGATTATGGCAATTGTTGCAGATGTCATGCTCGTCTATCTTCCTGCACCAACTGTATCTCTACAACCACCACTTCTGAAAAATGCTGGAATTATTGCTAGTTTTTTCCACAACTGCCCAGATAACGCTTTCCAGGTAAACTGAACTTTGCCATTTTATTCCCTGAAGAAAAGAACTTCACCTTTTCATCAACCTGAATACACCCTTTTAACTTATTCCCCTTTGTGCTAAAACACTTCATGTAAACTCTTTTGCAGATTGCTTTGGCTGGAAGATCATTCTCACTTCTGCAGAGGCTAGGAGCTATTGTGGTAACGTACTTTAATTTTCATGGGTTTTATTTTGATACTCTCACAGTGACCTCAAATTTGGGGTCATTCATCAACTAACAGTTGTGGCCCCTTTGCAGAGAAATGGTACGAAACTTTTCATAGTTGGAACTAGTGCTTCTCTGGTAAGTTTGCCATCCTACCAACCCTTTATTCTGATGAACTGATGACCAACAACTAGCAACCTCCCTAGGAGGATATCCTATTACGACGTTTTAATAAAAGAATTTAACAAAATAAAGAATGTCTACAATAAATTAATGCAAAGGCTCATCAGATCTCCAGAAAACTGTAAGTTGGATGTTCTTATTTTGGAGTATGGAAACTCCACAAAGTTACTGATAAATCAACTATCAAGATTTCAAACCTTTTCTGAATTTCTCTGGTAATTCTCTTGCTAGGGTAAAAAATGTATTATATTCTAGAGAGAAAGCCGAAGAAACGAATTTAATGTCTGTTCTGGCAACGAGCAGTCTAGTAATCGTGCTCTGCATTCTCTAGAATTCTTAGATAATTTGGTAACCTTATAATTTCTGTGAACTTGTCATCTTTCCCAGATTGGTACTGGTGTCACCAGTGCACTGCTCAGAGCAAGGAAGGCTGTTGACAAGGAACTTGATGATGAGGTTGAGCATCTACCCGTTTTATCAACTAGTGTTGCCTATGGTGTATACATGTCAATTTCTAGCAACCTCAGGTGAACATCGCAGTCTCTGAAAAATTCAACAGATGCAGCATAAATGCTCAATTCAGTTTCACCGTTAATAGGTTTATTCCTTTCATAACAACAACCAAAATGTGTATACCCGATCAGGTACCAGATTGTGTCTGGTGTGATCGAGCAGAGGATGCTGGAGCCTGTACTACATAACCACAAGTTGCTGTTGAGTGCACTCTGCTTCGCCGTTCGGACAGGAAACACATTCTTGGGTTCTTTACTGTAAGTACAAGCAACACCCACGTAACTAGAAATGTCGGCCCTGTTACGACAGTATCAATTAACTGGTGAACTTTATGAACAGATGGGTGGACTATGCCAGGCTGGTAGGCGTTCAGAAGGTCCAGGAAGAGATCTAAAGTTCCGGCTGCTTATCTGAATGTGTTTTTTCATTACTGTGCGGTATCGTAAGTCACTACAATGTCCAGTCTGCAACCCGGAGTGCTATTCTTCTAGTCACAGGAAGCTCTCTCATATAGTTTTCGGTTTTTGCTGGAACCCTTAAAATTGATACTAGGCATATCTGTCGAATTGTCGTGAACATCACCGTGTTTCTCTCGTATCTTGCAACTTGCAAGTCCTATAGAATGGAATGTGACCCTTGAGAATTGAGTTGCCCCGTTCATCTGTATATTGATATGCTTCGGTGTGTTGTGTGTCTGGGTCTTGAAGCTCTGCGAGGCCCAGGAACATCTGAGTTGCATCAAGATTAAACATGTGAGCCTGTTACATACCAGCTGTGTTAATTAATTATTAGCGAACCTGTTATTGATCAGGTGGGCTGAGTCCTCACTCGTCAACGGTAGAGATTTCCATCTAGAGCTGGGGCTATGTATAAACACCCCAAGGCCAAAGCGTCTCCACCATCTGCTGCAGAGGCTATCACCAGCTGTGCGCAGCAAGAACTGGAGCAATGGCTACAGCCACTGTGCAACCGCTGCTACCAAACCAAGCCATGCCGGTCCCTGCAGCAGCAGCGACACTCCTCCCAGGCCCACCGGTGGAGGCACATCAGATGGCTCGTGCCAACCTGGTGGCCCTACCGGCTGCACCTCCTCCGCCTTCACCGAACTGGGTCTTGCCGGCCACCGGCGGCCTCCTCCCTGTTGCTGCTGCTGCTCCTCCGCCCATGTCCGGGATGCCGTTAGCCGTGGCTACATCCTCAGTCACGGCAAGCGTTAGCGCACCGGTCAACTGGAGCCTACCGGCCAATCAGCCAGGAGCAACCCCGCCGCAAGAAACCGTGCCGTCCTCGGTTGCTAACCCGCCGCCGGTGAACTGGAGCCTGCCGGCCCAGTCCAACACCTTCCATCATGGGGCTTTCCCGGCACAAGAGAGTACGCCATCCCTGGGGGAGGCAGCAGCAGCATCATCAATCGCCGCAGGCCTCAAGGCCCCTGTGAACTGGTCGCTCCCAGTGGCAACAACCAGCGCCGGCATGACACCGGTGGCCCGACCTGCTGGTGCCGGGACGTCGAAATGGGGCCTGCTGCCTAAAATCCTCAAGGTCGCGGAGCTCCCGGTCCAGGACGGATGCATCTGGCGCCTGGACGGCGCGTCGCTGCCGCCTGGAGCGTGCACCCCCATGGTGGTGTTCCTGGGCCCGCTGTTCCCGATGATGGACCAAGCGCAGCAGGGCATGGAGGAGACCAAGTGGAAGTACGTGCACAACCTCATCCGCCGAGCGCACCCCAAGGAAGACGCCGAGAAGAAGCTGACCGAGTACCTTGCCCGCGTGGAGACGCTGGAAGGCAGCATCCGGCAGCGCTACGACCCGTCCGAATGCCAGATCCCCGGAGAGAAGCTGGTGGAGATGATGGTGGTCGACGGCCTCTTCGTCATCGAGGTCCTCATCAACCACTGGCTGGGGAAGATCGACAGAGGCTCGGCCTCGCCGCAGGCCGGCACCGCGGCTGAGAGCAGCAAGCCCGACCTCACGACCCCGCTGGCTGCGGCGATGGTGCCGCAGGCCCTGAAGGAGGACTTCACCCCGCTCAAGGTCAGGTGGGAGCCGTACGCGCTCCGGTTCGATCTCGTGGCCGTCCCGAACCAGATCCCCTTCTTCGTGCTCGAGGAGCTTTTCAAGATGACCGAGATCCCCGAGCTCCGGGAGTTGGAGAAGAAACCCGTGAAGCTCAGGCAGATCATACTCGACTACCTCGTCGGCGACGCCGGTGACCATGTTCTGGCCGGTTACGAAGGCCCCGTCTACCACATCCTGCATTTGGTGTACCTGTACCTGACCTTCTCCAAGGACGAGCCCAAAGCGTCCGCTCTGCAGCCCAAACCGGCCGTGACACGGTCGCTGTCGGTCGACACGGCCCTGGGCAAGCTGAAGCAGAAGAGCATGGATCTTCGCGCGCTCTACAGGCGGACCGTCTCGCGCTCCTCGAGCCTACCGGTGGGATGGAGACAGTGGAAGGTGATCCCGCCATTGCGCGAGCTCGTCCGAGTCGGCGTGAAGCTGAAACGGGCGGAGACGCCCCGGTTCGCGGAGGTGAGGTTCAAGAACGGGACGCTGGAGATCCCCACCTTCGCGTGGCGGCGGTACCACATCCGACTGCTTACCAACCTGGTGGTGCTGGAGATGCCCGGCTGGTGGCCGCCGGAGAATCGGCTCTTCTGCAGCTACGTACGGTTCATGGCCGAGCTCGTCATGAAGAAGGAAGACGCCGCGCTGCTCTTCAAGAAGGGCGTCGTCCAGGAGAACAACGTCGACGACGTCGAGAAGAGCCTCATCTGCCCGTTCCTCATCCTCGCCGACTTCAGCCACGGCTCCAAGTACGAGTGCCACTTCGACGGCCTCGTCCGCGACATGGTCCGATGCTACGAGCGCTGGAGCAAAGTCGGCGCCGTGCCAAGCAGCAGCTCGCAGTAAGATCGTTCATCTCCTCATACGGGTTGTCCAATGTACAGGTTATCCGATACCTTGTTATATTACACCCGTGTTTTATTCTCTTTTATTCTCACTTGTCCTCATCATGCTGCAATTAATGTATTTCTCAAGTCTTGTTCGTTTTGCATTGGGCTTTGATGTATGGTGAACATGTTTGATTTTCCTATGACCCCATAAGGCCTTGTTCCGTTCATCCCGTCCCCAAGTGGATTGAGGTGGATTGGAGGGGATTAGGTGGGATTTTGACTTAGCCGGGATTTAATCCCTTCCAATCCATACCAATTCCGTTCAATACGCGAGAAACCGAACAAAGCCTAATCGATTTCAGTTGTAGAATAATATACTCAAGAATGTGACTGCGTTTGCGCGATAGGACGCAACCTGGTTGGTAGCTTTGGGTGCAACTTTGTCCAATAACCGGTGGTATGTGGTGATAGAAATCGGAGGGCGACCTGCTTCTCTTACTTTTATGATTAAGTAAAATGTGGCAACGTGTCTCTTTCTTTCTGAAGGTTATTTTTAGTACTATTTAGATTTCATATCTTCTACTAGGCCCTTGCCCAAAAAGAGGGGGCAAGGGCTCCCTATTAGGAGGGAACCCCTCCCCCGAAGTCACGGCTCCCTTGGTGACTAGTGGTTTGGGAGAGTGGGGCGCATGGGCCTTCAGGGGCTATGGCGACAAGGCCCATATAGGCTAGGGTGGCCCCACTTGGCCGAACTTTTGCCGGAGACTATCTGAAACCTTTTAGAATACTCTCAAACATTTTCGATAATATCCCAAACTTTTCCCGAAACTCAAAACCATCATTCATATACTTTTTCTCTCATCTTCGGAGCACTCTGAAGCTTCTCATGATATCTACGATCCCATACGAGACTCTGAATCAATATTCGATTACACCATCTATTATGTTATCGAACCCTAATGATCTCAAAGTGTTAAGTGTGTAACCCTACGAGTTCGATAACGTGTGGTCATGATCGAGACACCCCTTCGATCAATAAGACCATGTACTATGTATGTTCGGTTCAAAGAAAAATACGTCAGACTTATGAATCGGTAGTGTTCAGCTGCTATGTGTGAATGCGGTTCATAAAACAGTATGGGACCCATCCACCAAATAATTAGTACTCTCCCTTCACCGCTGGCTACATGTGTTCACTGATAATTGGCTTTGCATGAGATAGGACGGAGCAGAAACATTTTTTTAACAGAGGAATCGAATTGGAACCGAACCAAGACAGTGGTTCGCTTCTCTGCAGTGAAGTTGTGAATCGATTCACTGCTATGTACTGAACCGGTTCCCACAGCCCTTTGAATCGCTTTAAGACCACATAGTGGATGGCCTAACCAGTAGCGGGACCATAGATGTCCATAAGAGCATCTCTAATGTCAGCCCTGAACTAGTAGTGCCCTAAACGTCCAAAACAACCCCCTAAAAGGTTATAGGGCAAAAAATCAGGTGTTGGTTTTTTGGTAGCCCTAAATTATGGCGCCTGCCGCAATGACTACCGTATAATAGGGCGCTGCTGCCACATGGCTACCTTCGTTGTTGCATATTTGCGACATATTCAATCAAAACTTGATACCAAAATGAAATTTAAAAGTGAAATAGAAATTGTAATTAATTTATTACAACACAAATGAACAAGTTCACTAAATAGTTCATCAAATCAACAACAAATACATAGAGTTTTACATCACAATCAACAAAAATTCCATGAAGATAAATCTAGTTCCTTTGGCCTCCAAACCACTTCCGGCGGTAGTTCTGCATGCCAGCGATCATCGAGGGATACCTCTGAGGCCAAATCGACCGGTGACGAGGTGGAATCGACCTCCGCAGCAGCGATGCCAACGAATGACGTTGGGGCCCGATTCACACCGGATAGAGGGCGGCGGCGGCGGCCATGAGTTCTAGGGGGAGAGATGAGCTTGCACATGGCTAGTTGACGGAGGCGAGCTTTAATTTCCGGCGGTGGTGGTTGGCAGTGGCCAAATCGTGGTGGTGGGCTACGCGTGTGAAACTTTAGCCCAGTGTTGGTGGGGCGCGGGGGGGTCGAGATGGTTTGTGCAGTGTGCCGCTGCCGCAAATATGCAGCGAGAGGGGTCATTTTTTGGGCTTGCCAAAAAATATTTAGGGCACTTGCTGTTTAGGGCTACCACTGGAGACATGTTTTTAGATTTATGTGCCCTATATGACATTGTTTGGACAGGAAGCAAATGTTGTGCTATCATTACATGTCTAATGATACCCACATATTTCACAAAGTTCTTTTATTGGTTGAACCACGATGTCAAGGAATCAATTAATCCGGTATCCAGTTTCCTTTGTCTCACGATATATTACTTTCCCGAGATTCGATCGTTAGTATCACCATTCCTAATTCAATCTCGTTGCTGATAAGTTGTTTTTACTCATTTCCTAATATGATATCCCGTCACTAAACACATTAGTCACATGCTTGTAATCTACTTAGGATAATATATTTCCTTGAGGGCCCAGACATATCTCTCTGTCATATGGAGTGAGTCTGATTCGTGCAACCCAACAAGCACCGTCACAGATACCTGAAAGGTATCTTTATAATCATCCAGTGATGAAGTAACGGTTGATGTCCACAAGGCCATCGGGTCGGGCCTTCCTTAAAATCGCCTTTTTCTTAGCCCGAGCCCGGCTTAAGCTTCAACCGGGCCGCAAATCTACAGCCTAGACCCGACCCACAGGCCGAAAAAATCTGGCCCATCAGGCTTTTTCGGGTCGGGCCGGGTTTTTATGCCTAGGTATAGCGAACCTGCACACTGAAATATGTCTACATACATGTTGTTTTACAAAAAAGTCTTGAATTTTCTTACAGATCGGAGGGATTAATAATAGCTTTATTATTGTCTCTCAGGCATATTCCCAACACGGCCTATATCATTTTCTTTGCGAAATTCTACCAATCTACTAATAATCATTACAAATAGTCCTAAAAGTAATAAAAATTACAAATATGTCGTTGAAACATACACTAGCATAAGCCGAAAACAATGCCGCTTTACTTGCTCCTCTATCAGTAAGCAGTGCAAAATTTGCCGTAGTAGAACTTGTTGTAATTACAGATGGAAAGTCATCGTGCTAAGAGTCCAAAAGACTAGCGCATCATAGCAACAACCATGATTAACTATAACCACACTCCAACCTTGAACACATTGAGCATTCCAATCATACCAGTTAGGCGCAGAACTTGTCACGCACATGCAAAGCTTGTTGCTAAAAAGATCATTCTACCCTATCATAAGCCTTTTCAAAATTCACTTAAAAATCCCAGTGAAGCTTGTAGATGGTCTCATGCAGAACTACCAACCCCTCTAAGATATTTTGTTTGGCATGAACGGAGACTGTGTTAATCTTGCCACATTATTAGGAACCTGAGCTATTCAATCGGTACACGTTAGTGAAGATCATGAAACTGACATTGGGGAGAAAATTACGGTGGTGCTGCTAAATCTGCACTGTCATCCTTCTTTGGAAGAAGAGTAGGACTCTAAAATTCAGCTGAAACGGAGGTGACGAGCGAGGCAACAAAGGACCATCAATTAACACCAGAACATTTCTATTTTCCTAAGCTGAGTTCGTTCCTTTTTATAATTTATATATCTAACGCAGATAGAAATACAAAACAAGGACGACAAGTGAAGCAGGAACTGATCTATGAAGAACAAGAAACAATAACGACATCGAGACAATAGTAGCATATTAACGCACACGTTAAGGACGATCACCGGCCACCACCGTGATACCACCGTGATATCTAGGCGTTGGGCGGCGCTCCGCCGGGCTTTGATTTCTGGAGGGAGAGGATGGCTTTAAGGATGGTGATGAGAAAGCCGACGGCGGATCCGGCGGTGATGATGTACTTGAGATTGTTGTACATGATCTTGTGCAGAGTGACCCTCACCCTCCTGTTCTGGTGGTAATCGCTGAGCTGCTGCAGGACACGGTCGTACTGTCGCCCATACGGCAGGAACGGGGCGATGGACTTGAAGAAGTTGAGCGTCTCCTCGTCACTGAGCACCGGGTAGAGTATGCGCTTCGTGCGGAGCTCCCGCACGTCGTCGGCCCGGTTCATCAGCACCGCCAGGATCTGCACGTACGAGCTGACGCCGTAGTCCGACGTCCCGCCCTGCAGCATCTCGAACGCCGCCATGTTTGTCAGCCAGCACATGGTCAGCTCGCCGAGGTACACGGGGGGCAGCCAGAGCTTCCCGAAGACGGGGCCCTTCCCCACGCCGATGTCCGCGAACCGCGCCGTCTTGCTGGCGGTGAGGTGGATGCCGACCTCGGCGAGCTCCATGGCCGAGCAGATGTTGAGCATCGGCCTCGGGGCCTCGTCGACCTTGGCGCTGCGGAAGGGGCCCAGCTGCCGGTGCCGGACGAGGTCGAGGAGGTGGAACGGCTGGTACTTGTCGGCCCCCTCGAAGTCCACCCGCGGCTTCGCCCACTGCACGTCGAAGTTGCTGATGGCGTCCGCGATGTAGCGGTCGACGAGGACGTGCTTGAGCCGCATCAGGGCCTCCAGCACCACCCACGGGATCTGGTTCTCCACCAGGAGGATGTCGCGCGAGATGCGCCGCACCCAGTTCTCGCTCAGCCTAGGCATCTTCCAGTGGAGCGGCGGGCCGCGGTCCAGCGCCGCCATGGTCATGAACTGGAGGAGGAAGCAGCCGTCGTAGAACATCATCTCCATGAACTCGTCGTCGCTCATGGCGCTGAGGTCCTCGGCGTAGCACGACCGAGCCTGACCGGCCACCTCCCGGACGTTGTGGTAGAAGGCCTTGACCTGGTGCTGAGAGCTGCAGCAGAACTCCAGGGCAGCCATCTTCTTGATGTCCTCCATGCCCTTCAGCTGCTCCTTGTCACGGTGGCACGGGCCGATGGCGATGATGTCCGGGGAGTAGAGCCGCCCCGCGTTCTCGATGCTTCGGAGGAACGCAGGGACCTTCTGGATACGCGGCTTGCCTCCACCGATGAAGCTGTGGTTTAGGTTCGTGATGGTGGTGGAGTTCATGGCGTTGAGCACCCTCCCCAAATGAGTACCCATGTAACTAGTGTCCCTGTTGGGATCCATCTCCGTCCGTTCCTCCCTACCTTCGCACTCCTTAATTTCGCCCACAAGCTAGTATACTTGGCTAAAATCTAGATCCTCTTCTCTCTTCTTCCCCTTTTCAAGACCGCCTTTTCGGTGGCTATTTTGCCTGCAAGCGAACAAAGGAGCTACCTGCTTGCAAGCAAAGGACGCATAGCGGAAGGGATGATCACGGCCAGAGGGACTTGGGGTGGCTGAAAATGGGTCTATTTCGTTCCGGAGCTTTATTCCTGGTTGTGTTTGGACCCGTCCCGGTTCTAACGGCTAGAAACGCCACATGGGCATGGCCAGCTTAAGTCAAGGGTCAATCAGAACCTTTAGTCCCGGTTGCAGACCGCAGTCGGTGCGAACCCGTTTAGTCCCAGTTGGTGTATCTTTAGCAGTTGGTACGAAAATATATGTAGTTCTGGACGGTACCACGACTCGGGACTAAAGGGGTCGCGGCTATATAACACACGGCTTCTCCTCTCCCCTTTCTTTCTAGGACATAGCCAAATCGATCGTCGTCTTCCTCTCCTCGCTCGGGCCAAAACCCTAGCATCGATCGTCGCCTCTCCCCGCTGTTCCTCGCCGCGCCAAGACCCGACGAGTAGCTCGTCATCACCGCCTCGTCACCGTCGTTCACCGGGTCGAAGGAATCGACGCCATTCGACCACAGTCCATCAGAATCTTTCTCGGCATTCTGAAGCTCGCCGCTGTCGTTGACGTTATCTCCGACCTCCCCAGGACTTGCTATCAAGCTCGTCGCACTCCTGGTGAGCCTCCGGTTCTCGTGATCCTCTTTGATTTACCCCTCGCCTCCCGTAGCGTCCCCGATGTCGCTCGCTTGCGAGTTCTGCCGCGCGGCCATGTCGACGGAGCTTCCCTGGTGACCCAAAAATAGCGACGCGACCCTTTTTTGAAGTGAAAAAGAATTGAATGAAAAATACAAAACGAAAAGGAAAACACAAAATGAAAAAGAATTGAATAGAAAACCGTCCTAGTGCTCGACAGCGACAACGTGGAGCGCTCGACCGCAACCATGTGGAGGTCCTTTACTCCCGGTTTGTGGCCAACCGAGACTCAAGGATGACGCTGCCTTTACTCTTGATTTCGTAATTCCGGTTGGGTAACTAGGACTAGAGCCTGATTCCAACCGGGACTAGAGGCTTTTTTTCTACTAATGTAATAGTATATCCAACGAGTGACAATGACGGGAAATCTGGGCAAGTCCCAAAGGATATACCGGAAACTAGAGAGAGCTAGCTCCACCAAACTGAACTGAAGAAAATTTCAGGTTTACAACATATCTAGCCAATACTACAAAGGAGTTTATTTTAAAAAAACCACGACAATTGCATGAGAAATTTAAAAATCCACCACTTCTAAACACATTCGCAAAAATCCACATACATTGGGTATTGGCTTGCAATGTGCATTAACCGAGAGATTTGGCCGTCATTTGCGACAATAGGACCCACTGTCAGAGGGACGTAGCTCAAGAATTATTGTTGCGAGTGACAGAAGCGGGACACATTTTAGAATAATGGGTTTATGTAATTTTTTGTAACCCTACTTTTCTGCTTTTCTCTCGTCTATTTTTTATTTCTTATATTTTCCTTTTTTTGTGGACCCTACGTTGTCAGCTAACAATTAGGGGCAAACCGCTGCACCCATGCTCGGCTGCCGGCGCCGCTCCTCCCCACCGATATAACCATTCTGTCCTGCATGCTGGTACCGACTATCCCATCATATCCGCCCCATCCGCCAGCACCGCCCCTCCCACCACCACATTCACCCCGGCCACCGGCGCCGCCAGTCCAACCACCTCCATCCCGGTCGCCAACGCCACCCCTCCCAAACACAACCTCCATCCCTGTCGTCGGCATGCCCATCTCCGCTATCGACCCTAGGAAGCGCCTATCCCCGCCACTGCCGCTGGCCACCGCCCATGCCCACCACCGCCCCTAGATAGCATCCTTGCCGCCACGTGCCATGGCCAGCGGTCCTCTTACGACCTATTCTGCGCACACTTGTTGGAGGTTTAGGGTGGCAGGCGAGGAGGGCTCGTGGAGCTCAGCGCCGGCGTGCTGCGAGCCATCTCCTCCTCCCGACGCACAGAGCGGCATGCCGTCTATGAGCATGATGACATAGACGGAGGAAGACGAAGCCAAATCTCTTCCATTTTTCCTTTTTTGAGAGATAGGATTTTTTCTAAATAACTAGAATTTGTAAAAGTTCATAGTTCTCACCCTAATCACCACAATTGTGTGATGACACACAAGTATAGGGGATCGCAATAGTCTTCAAGGGTAGTATTACCCAATTTATTAATTCGACACAAAGGGGGACAAAATAATACTTATAAGCCTTAACAACTGAGTTGTCAATTCAGCTGCACCTGGAAATAGTCTTGCTCACAGAAGTTTATCAGTAGCAATAGTTTTGTAGTAGCAATAGCAAAGCAACAACAGCAGTAAAACAAGAGCAATAGTAACAGTAGTAGCAAACAGTAGGATATGAGTGCGGTAGGCATAGAGATGGATGGACAGGCGTTCCATGGACAAGTCTAAACATGTAACTTCAAGATCTAGGACAATTGCAGATAAATAAGATAAAACATCCAAGTACTAAAAAATCATAAGCATGTGCTCCATATATAGTCATACGTGCTCGCAATGAGAACTTGCACAACATCTTTTGTCCTGCCAGCCCGTTGCAGCGGGGCCTCAAGGGAACTACTGCAATTAAGGTGCTCCTTTTAATAGAGCACCGGAGCAAAGCATTAACACTCCGCGAACACATGTGATCCTTATATCACAGCCCATCCCCTCCGGCTGTCCCAATTTCCGTCACTTTGGGGCCTTTGGATCCGGACTATGATATGTGTACACAACTTGCAGATAAGATCACAAACAATACTATTATCATGAATCAATAATAAGTTCAGATCTAAGATCATGGCACTCGGGCCCTAGTGACAAGCATTAAGCCCAACAAGTTGCAACAAAGTCAAATAGCACTAATAGAGATACTAGGCACCATGCCCTAACAATCTTATTTGATTACATGATAGAACTCCTCCAATCCCTACCATCTCCATAGCCTACAGCGGGGGATTACTCACTCATGGATGAGGGAAACATGGGTGGTTGATAGAGAAGCATTGGTGATGATGATGATGGCGATGATCCTCTCCAAATTCCCCGTCCCGGCAGGGTGCCAAAACGGAGTTTCTGGTTCCGAATCGCGATTTCTGGTGGTGGCGGCGCAGCGGAACTCTTTCTAGAAAAACGTCGACCCTCCTGTGTTTTTAGGTCAGAAGGTAACTTATAGGCGAAGAGGGAGGCTAAGGGGGTGTCTGAGGCGGCCACACCCCTCCAGGCGCGGCCAGGCCTAGCCCGCACGACAGGGGGTGAGGGCCCCTCAGGCCCCCACTCCATCTCGTGTTCTGGCTCCGTGAGCTGGTGAAATAGGATTTTTGGCATATTTTCCAGGATTTTTCCTGATAGTTGATTTTCTGCACAAAAACTAGACACCAAGGTAATTTTTCTGAAAACAACGCCAGTCCATGTTAGTTGTATCCAAATCATATAAGTTTAGAGGAGAAACAATAGCAAAAGTGTTCGGGAAAGTAGATACGTTTTGGACGTATTAACTCCCTCCAAGCTTAGCTTATTGCTTGTCCTCAAGCAATTCGGTTAAAAACTAAGTGCGATAAAAGAACTTTCACGAACACATTTGCTTCATATGATGTATATATTCTCAGCACAGGAGTAGATACTTAGACCATTCATAATAAGAAGTATACAACTAAGTCTACTCAATAGTCCTTGCAAGCTATGAAGAGATTCCAACTCAATAATAATAAGTAGCATGAAACATAAACATAAGCAACATTGCAATGCTCATAAGAAGGTATGATAGAGTGGTATCTCGCTTGCCTTTGTTTGTAGAGCACAACATAAATGTCAAGGAACCTCTGAAGTTCAAGTGAAGACAAGAAGTAAAGATATCAGAGATACAAGTATCAAAGTCATGACATAATTAACCAAGTTTTGAGACAAGCATATTACACTAAGAATGACAACTAGGCTCTCAACAAGGTGCTCAAAGAATAAGTGGTGACTCAATAAGGAAGTGAAAAGTTTTTGAAAAGTTTGAAAGGCTTCCGAATGCTAAAAGTATGGTACTCATTAGCTTTGATCTCTCATTGCCCCTATCATAGGCATCTTTAAATGTCCCTTGAATACAAGGGCCGCTCCTTATGCTACTCAACTTTAGTTACTTGCAAGTTCTTGTCATAGTAAATGCATGCGTATCATAGAGAACCGCCAACGGGGTACCCCTTGCACATGATACAAGAGCTATCCCATAATCAAAATGATAAGGCAAGCAGACAATGAGCATCTCAGCGATCTTTTTATTGGCTATTTGCATAGATTTTTATTGAGGATGCTTCACAGATTGCTCATTATGGTTATGCTGCAAGTTTCCACCATGATTAGGCATGGCTTAGGCTAGCGGCCTAGGCGTTTCTCTAACACATATACATAACTCCATGGACTTACAAGCTCCCCTTTTATTTCACACCGACGACATCCGTAAACAAAAGAGCATGATATCAAGGCACAATGTACAAGTGCAATGTTGAAAGCGTTCCCCGTGACAACACAGTTCTGATAACTCCCAACCTATAATTTGCAAGCATATAACTTTCATGGACAGTCACAATGGTTCAGTTTCATTAAGTGCAAGGAATAAAGTGTGCCATCAAGTTCATGAGAGCTTTACTAACTAACTTTCTCAAAACAAGCAAACATTTTATTTGGAAGAAAAAGAGTCATAATAAATATGCACAGAATAGTAAATGATGCTAGTAGGCAGGTATGATGGACACTATTGGCAATATTGGTTTTGGGGAGTTGGATGCACAAGTAGAGCTCATACTCAGTGCAAGTGAAGGCTAGCAATAGAGAGAGAGCGTCAAACGAGAGAGCAATAATTGTCATAATCATGCTTGCAACAAAACATGACTAATTATGGCATGAAAGTGATACAAGAACTCTGAGGCAAAATAAATCATCGAGGCTTACTGACTATTGTTTAGGCATACGCATGCGTGAGCATGTGCCAAGTCGATTCACATGAAACATTCAGAGGAGGATACCACAATATCATACCAAGTTATGAATAGAACAATGCAAGCAAACATTCATATGACATGCTACAAACTATTAGCAAGCTGGAGATAATCATAAGAAAGCAAGAACTACTAAGCATCCACAAATAACATACACCTTACATAAACATACTAAGCATTCCCACAATGATGAGTATATGTAGAAAAATGAAAACAAATAAAGTTTGTTACCAGCCTCTTACCACACCTCAAGTTGTCTTAATCTTCATTATTGCCCTTCACTTGTGTGGCTTGAATAATAACATGAAACCAAACTCCACTGAGGTCTGCTGAATCCTGCAAAGAACTTCACAAAACAAAAGATGAACAACAAATATTTTTGGTGTTTTCGGTTTTTTAAAGCAAGTACACAAAGCAAAAACAAACAAAGCAAAATCTTTTTGGATTTTTCTTTAAGGCAAACCAAAGCTTAAAAGCAAAGAAACGAACCAAGAGAAACAACGAAAATATTTTTGGTCTTTTTGTGTTTTGAGAAAGAAGAAACAAAAACCAAAAAGAAAGCGAAACATGGATATACAAAGAACCGACGAAACAAGATATATAGATGAGTGTGATGTCGGTGTACCTCCCACCAAGCTTAGGCTTTTGGCCTAAGTGGGGCTCAACCCCATGGTGACCAAGAAGGTGCACCTCCGTAATATGACGAAGAGGCTCCTTCGTCCTGGTATGAGCTCGAGGACGCCGTTGTGTAGTGCACAGAGTGGTCATAAGAGGGCGCGTCCCCCAGGTAGTGTCCGTGGAAACTACGAATACGTAGCTGCTCATCCATCTCCTCCTTGGAGCATGACCAAGGTCCCTGGCAAATACTGAACAAAGTGGTTTGGGGAAAAGGAATTTCTCTCTCTTCCCCGTCAGTAAACATCATCATGAAAACCAAACTATCAAGGGTAGAGCCTGTAGTGACAAAGTGATGTGCTTTCATGGCAGCTAAATCAAACCTCTGAGGTGCCAAAATTGTATCATTTGGATCAACTGAAAGGTCTAAGGAATAGGCAACACGTGCAACAATAATACCCCCATAAATGGGTCCCTTAGCAGCTAGGCGACAAGCAATGAGAGAACCAAGATTGTACCTGGTTTCATTGTTGAGTGCAGCAGCTAGAAAGGCCAAATGGTAGTTGGAAATATTGCTAGTGTTCTCCCTACCAAGAATACTAGTGGCAAGATAGTAAGCAAAATATCTGATAGCTGGGAGTTGAATATTTCTTATCTTTCCACGCGGGGCTCTATGGTCATCATCATTGGTTATCCCGCGGTAGAGCTCCAACAAATCAGCGGGTTGAGCTGGAATCTTCTTCACCGTTCCAGCCATGCCAATATCCAAGATTTCCCAAAATTTCTTCATTGTCATGGTGAAGGGCCTATTATAGATTTTGATGACACCTCTGATTTGAAAGGGTTGTTGGTAAAAGAGAAACTCTCCACAAAAGTTTTAGTGAGCATAGCATATTGCTCACTCTCATCCTGCATATAACTAGTTAGTACAACCCTCCGAACCAAGATTAGGAAATCATTGAGAATCCCCGTAGCCTGCAAAAAGGTAGGACAAGGGAAGGTAGAAGGGTGCGCATCCCCCTCATCTCCCTCGTTGCCAAAACGCGGTGTAATGAGATCCTCATTGTATGATGGCCTAGCTCAGGAGGATGATCTTGAAGGCCTTGTACTCCTTGGTGCATCACTCTCAAACACTTCTCCAAAGGTGTGGTTGTCCATAACCCCTTTTTCTGAAATTTTATACAAACATCAAACCAATTAATTTCCAAGTTGATAAATGATGAGGAACTACTATAGGAACTTGCTAGAGGGCTAAACATGCATCAAAATGAAATCTCTACACATAGAACAAGCATGCAAGGTCACACAACCTGACACCTATAGTATCAAAATACTCAAGATACAATCTACCAATCAAAAAATCTAATTGGACAAGCGGAGGAGGCACATACCAAGGAGCAATCCCTCCAAAAATCAGCAGCAAAGATGGGCCGAGCAAGGATATCGAAAATTGGGAGCAAGAACAGCAGGAACTTGAGCTTGAGAAAGTTTTCCGGTGTTTTTTGTGAGAGAGAAAGAAGTGTCTAGAAGGAGGCAACTTGGAGGGCCACAGGTGGGCCCCACCCAGGCCAGGCGTGCCCTTGGGCTGGCCGCGCCACCAGGGGGTGTGCTGGCCTGGTGGGTCCCCCTGGGCCACTCCAGGTGTCCCTCTGCCCCTTTTTTTGAGGAAAAATGTAATATGAATTTTCTGGGATTTTTTGGGAAACTTTATTTTTGGCCAAATTTCAGGGCATGAAAATTGATTTTCACGCAGAAAAAGATTATTTAGAATAAGCAAAAGCAAACCAAAACCAAAACCAAAACTACAGATGTTCTAAGACAGTCTAACAAGCATACAACTAGCAAAACTAAGACTAACAAGAGAAAGAGCAAAGACTAGAAAGGAGAAAAATAAAAGTGAGCAAGTATAACCACTGTGAAAGCATTGTTTTGTTCATTAAAATCCCTTTGTTAACAAGGTTGATCAAGTATTATTACCAAAACAATCTTATATGAAGCAAAACTTTGCATTCCACAAATATGTTACCTCAAACTTGATATCAATAGTCCCAATAATAATAGTTTCAAAACTTTCTTGTGAAATGGGACAATATATTTCTCCAACTTTGATGCTCACAATATTTTCAATGGAATTCAGGAAATAGCTCTTATCAATCTTCTTGGGGAAATAGACAGTATTCTCTTTGTCATTAATATTAAAAGTTACTTTTCCTTGATTAAAATTGATGATAGCACCTGCAGTATTAAGAAAAGGTCTCCCAAGAATAATAGACATATTATCATCTTCAGGCATCTCAAGCACAACAAAATCATTTAAAACCAAGCAATTATGAGCCACTTGAACAGGAACATCCTCACATATACCAACAGGAATAGTAGTAGACTTATCAGCCATTTGCAAAGATATATCAGTTGGTATCAAGTTTTCTAGCTGGAGTCTCTTATAGAGAGAAAATTGCATAACACTAACTCTAGCTTCCAAATTACATAAAGCAGTTCTAACATAATTATTCTTAATAGAGCAAGGAATAGTTGGTATACTTGGATCACGAAGTTTTTTTTGGAACCTTACCATTGAAGGAATAATTAGCAAGCAAAGTAGAATTTTCCTCATTAGGAATCTTCCTTTTATTAGAGACAATATCCTTCATATACTTTGAATAAGGAGGCAACTTAATAGCATCAATCAAAGGAATTTTCAAAAATAAAGTTTTCATCCACTCACAAAACTTGTTATAGTGTTCTTCCTCCTTTGACTTGTGTTTCTTATTGGGAAAAGGCATAGGTTTCTGCACCCAAGGTTCTCTTTCACTACCATGTTTATTAGCAATAAAATCTTCCTTAGTGTACCTAGTGTTCTTAATGTGCTTCTCAGGTTCTTCCTCAACTTCCTCCTTATCAGGAGCATCATTTTTATCATTACCACTATCAGTTTCAGCATCAGAGACAAATATATTATTAGGGTCTACAGCAGGTTCAGGTGGTTCCTCAACTATTTTTTGTTTCTTTTTCTTTCTCTTATGAGGACTACCACTGTTTTCAAATTGTTGAGAATCCTTCTCAATTCTTTTAGGGTGTCCTTCAGGATATAAATGATCTTGAGTGGCTATACCACTCCTAGTTCTAATTCCATAAGCATGTTTATCTCATGAGGCATTAACTAGCATATCTTTTTATACCTTAGCAAGTTGGTCAATTTGAGTTTGAACCATTTGAAAGTGTTTACAAAGAATTTTAACATCATTAGCAGTTCTTTCCACAATATCTTTCAACTCATTAATAACTCTAGAGTTTTCCAATAAATGATTCTGAACTTGCTTATTAAAATTATCTTGTTTAACAATAAAGGTGTCAAGTTCCTCTAAGCATTGATCTGGAGGTTTACCATAGGTAATATCACCTTCATTAAAGTGGAGAGAGTATACCTCAATAGTAGATGAGTGGGGAACTGGCTTACATAATTCTTCTATAGGAGGTAGATTCTTCACATCTTTAGCTCTAATACCTTTCTCTTTAAGACATTTCTTAGCTTCTTTCATCACTTCATCATTTAATGCAATCACTCGCCTCTTCTTTGGTGTTGGTGTTGGAACTGGTTCAGGCACAACTAGTTCAGGAGTAATAGGCTCAGGTGTATTTAGCTCAGTTGAAGTCCAATCATCATAATTTTTGCTTATTTTAGCCATTAATTCTTTAGAATTTGTAGGAGTTCTTTTCCTGAAAACACAACTAGCAAAACTATCTAGGTATGTCCTAGAATCATCAGTTAGCCCATTATAATAAATATCAAGAAACTCATTTTTAGGCAATGGACATCCAGGATGTGCATGAATCAAGGCACGGAACCTTGTCCATGACTCAGGCAATTTCTCTTCTTCTTCCTATTTAAAATCAAAAAGTTTCTGCAAAGCAGCATGTCTAGCACTAGGAGGAAAATATTTCTAGAATAAAGAAGTAATCAAGCAATCAGGGCTATCAATGGATCTAGGAGGTAATCTATTAAACCAAGCTTTAGCTTCTCCTTTTAGTGAAAAAGGGAAGATCTTTGTAACAAAGTACTTGCGCATCTTAAAATCATCAGAGAATAAAGCACTCATAGTGGAAAGCTCATTCATATGTGCCATAACACTTTCTTTTTCAGTCCCACAAAAAGGTTCTTTCTCAACAATGTCTAAATAGGATAAATCAAGATAGAAATCATAATCTTTGTCTTTAATATCTATGGGAGAAGTGGCAAACTTAGGATCAGAAGACAATTTTGGAATAATGGTACATCTCTCAAGGAGACTTCTAATAACACTAGCACCATGTGTGTTTTGGTACTCTTCAATAAATTCATCAATCATTTAAATGTAACCATCACTAATATCATATCTCTCTCTAGACTTAGGTGAGATAATAGGTGTAATAGTGTCTTCACTAGGATTTTCAGTGTTTCCCAAAATAGTTCTAGCAATAGTAGAATCTAGGAAAGGACCTAATGAACCACTCGCATCAAGCACAATAGAAGTAATATCATGAGTACCAGAAGCAGTTTCAGATTCAGCAGTAGTAACACTGTGTAGCATGTGTATGTGGTGGTGTAACAAGCTTACTTATAACAGACGGTGAATCAAGAGCAGCAGAGGTGTTTAGAACTGTACCTCTTCTTGTAATGGATAGTAAATAGGGAACTTTCCATCACGAGACTTCCCCATGATGAAAGGAGTAGCAGTGAACAATAATAGATCCAAGTGAACTTACGAATAAGGCTATGCTCCCCGGCAACGGCGCCAGAAAATAGACTTGATGACCCACAAGTATAGGGGATCGCAACAGTCTGCGAGGGAAGTATTACCCAATTTATTGATTCGACACAAGGGGAGACAAAGAATACTTATAAGCCTTAACAACTGAGTTGTCAATTCAGCTGCACCTGGAAATAGTCTTGCTCACAAAAGTTTATCAGTAGCAACAGTTTTGTAGTAGCAATAGCAAAGAAACAGCAGCAGTAAAACAAGAGCAATAGTAACAGTAGTAGCAAACAGTAGGATATGAGTGCGGTAGGCATAGGGATGGTTGGACGGGTGTTCCATGGACAAGTCTAAACATGTGACTTTAAGATCTAGGGAAATTGCAGATAAATAAGATAAAGCATCCAAGTACTAAACAATCATAAGCATGTGATCCATATATAGTCATACGTGCTCGCAATGAGAACTTGTACAACATCTTTTGTTCTGCCAGCCCGTTGCAGCAGGGCCTCAAGTGAACCTGGCAATTAATGTGCTCCTTTTAATAGAGCACTGGAGCAAAGCATTAACACTCCGTGAACACATGTGATCCTCATATCACAGCCACCCCCCCGGCTGTCCCAATTTCTGTCACTTCGGGGCCTTTGGATTCGGACTATGATATGTGTACACAACTTGCAGATAAGATCACAAACAATACTATCATCATGAATCAATAAGTTCAGATATGAGATCATGGCACTTGGGCCATAGTGACAAGCATTAAGCATAACAAGTTGCAACAAAGTCAAATAGCGCTAATAGAGATACTAGGCACCATGCCCTAACAATCTTATTTGATTACATGATAGAACTCATCCAATCCCTACCATCCCCATAGCCTACAGCGAGGGATTACTCACTCATGGATGAGGGAAACATGTATGGTTGATGGAGAGGCATTGGTGATGATGATGGTGATGATCCTCTCCAAATTCCCCGTCCCGGCAGGGTGCCAGAATAGAGTTTCTGGTTCCAAATCACGGTTTCTGGTGGTGGCGGCGCAGCAGAACTCTTTCTGGAAAAAAACGCCGAACCCCCCTAAGTTTTTAGGTCAGAAGGAAACTTATAGGCGAATAGGAAGGCCAAGGGGGTGTCTGAGGTGGCCACACCCCCTCCAGGCGTGGCCAGGCCTGGCCCGCACGGTAGGGGTGTGTGGGCCCCTTAGGCCCCCACTCTATCTCGTGTTCTGGCTCCGTGAGTCTTCTAGTGAAATAGGATTTTTGGCATATTTTTCGGGATTTTTTCTGATAGTTGATTTTCTGCACAAAAACTAGACACCAAGGTAATTCTACTGAAAACAGCGTCAGTCCGTGTTAGTTGTATCCAAATCATATAAGTTTAGAGAAGAAACACTTGCAAAAGTGTTCGGGAAAGTAGATACGTTTTGGACGTCACTGTGCCATGTCACCCTCTGACAGTGGATCTCGCTATCAAAAATGTCATTAGCATGGCCAAATCCCAGCGTTAGTGCACATTCAAGCCACACACTCAATGTATGTGGATTTTTGCGAATCTGCTCAAAAGTGGTGGATTTTTTAACCTCGCGCAATTGTCACGTTTTTTACAATTAACCCGGCACAAAGAATCAAAATCAGAAAATAACCACTATCGCTGATGGGTGGATTTAGGCATGTACCACTCATAGGCCTTAATATATGATTCATGCCTATGCCTGGTGATGACTGCAAGTGCACAAATTAATTTTAGCTAGATTCAAAAGTAAGATCGAACCGTAGAAAGCTATTTGGTTCATATCTTTACGCCCCTCGTCACTATCTATCAAAGTATACTTAGAGTTATCCTTGATCTCAATTAAGAGTGTTTTAAGAGAGTTTGGTTGAAGAAGAGTAGAGAATGCAGTAAAGTAGATGAGTGCAGTGATAACTGTAAAGGGACTTCAGTAAGGAGAAATCTTCTCGAGTTTTTAGGATCCACCACTAGCATTGGTATTAACTACGAGTAGGATAAATCTATATCTTTTTATGATATGTTTGGGGAGATATGCATAATAAGATGAGCCCAGAAAACCATCGGTCATAACATCTCTAAATAACCACTGTAATGATCCTCGACAACCACCTATGGATCCATTGCAATTAAGGGTTACCCCATGGATATCGATATGAACTTAGTGAATCCTTCATCATGCCCATTTTCCATATGGTAAAACACCGAACACAGTATGCCACTTCACGTTGTACATAATTCCATACTTCCAAGGGTAATTTTCTATCTAGTCCCAAAGAAAAATACTACATGGTCGACTTCATATTATATCTAAAGAGAGCTCTAACACATATTCATAGCACATATACATCATCTTATTTTCATATTATAATATTGCTAGTGTTTCTCCATCTCCCCAAGAACAAAGTAAATTACTCCCACATGGAGACAATCAAGAACATCATCATAATCATGCAGATGGAATGAAAGTGTGGATAAATTCAAGTAAAAATCCACAATATCAATTGCAAGTACAAATAAGTAAGATGAGGGAATAATGTAGATGATGGATGACGAGGGTTCGACTCATCAATGCCCATTGTTATAGACTTGGGTTTTGGAGAAGGAGGGGATGCTGGAGATCGTGGAACGGCTAACAGACAAGCAATGCAGGACACAGTGTTTACCCAGGTTCAGGCCCCTGGAGGGAAAACCCTATTGTTGCTTGTATGTTCTAGATTAATGGCGATGTTGATGGTTACAAGGGTGTGCAGATTGGATCTAGCGAGGTGTGTGCTAGGTTATGAGGTAGGTCCTCCTCATCGTTCCCTCCTGGCCTTTATATAGATAGGTCGGGTCTCGGGGATAGGCTGAGTCGTTTACAAATTTAGGGTTTCTCCAAGGAGTTGAATCTTTGCTGGGCTTGGGCCACCCGAAATCCTCCTGGGCTTTGCGATTGAGGTACGCCTTCTTCATGGGCTTCTGCCGGGCCGAACCGGGTAGGCTAACATCAAGCACCCATAGGGCATACTCATGTCAGTAGCCCCCGAGTGTTCACTCGAATCGTATATTTAACTGGAGATTCTTGAGTCTTTTGAGTGCCTTTCATCTGAACATGTTTTGGGTCAATGTGTCGGTTCATCGGGATAGTTGATATCCGTGCTTAACTCTTTGACGGATTGGGGTCAGTTAACTTCCTTTGGGCAAAACAACGCTATCTACTCAGTCTCGAGTCCCCGAACTCGAATCTGGAAAATTGCTGGCGTAACTCGACTCACGCCACGGAGGTCTTACAGGAGTCGAATTCCAGTCTTCTAAGTTATGTACCCAACACGTTTTTCAGGATTTTTTATCATGTCTGGTGACACAAAATATTACTGGCAGAGCGCAGTCGGGTGCGTTACCAGGCCATCAGATTGTGTCTATAGGTCTTATATTTGAGTCGCAGATACAACATCCAAATTTTATCGCCATGGAGGTATTTCAGGTGACTAAGGAGACGTTATCTCTCTTAGTGTTATTTTGGGCGGTGACACCAGTTGTTCTGTAAGTAATGTTCACTGTAGTCATGGAAGATCCGAAGGATCTTAGTCAATTGATTCATAGGGTGCGCGACCAACGCTCCTTATGGAAGTATCCCTCAAGTGTCTATTCGAGTCGTAGACTCTATCAGAGACTTATAGTCATTAGTCACGTGATACAGTGATCCGAAAATCCTTTTGATGGTTAATTATTTCAAATGCGCAGCGAGCGCTCCCTATGGGATTAGCCTCCGAGTCTATAATGGAGTTGTAGACTCGAAGGAGGACTCTAATATTGAAAATGATGTCAGATGGGGTATGCTTCAAAATATCTTCAATTAACCCAGGGACCTTATGAAATTTTTAGGTGAGCGACCAGTGCTCCTGATAGGAGTAGTCGCCGAGTATTTGGTCGAGTCACATACTCGAGTAAGTACTTTTGCCTTGATTCGAAAGATTAGAGTCGTTGTTGTCCTTTCCTTTTGCAAGTTGTTGACGTCATTGCTGACGCCTGATGAGCTCAACAGTCTACGACAGTAAATACGATGGGACTAGACGATCATGGGTCCCACTTTTTGACTAGGAATTGACCAGTCACGCGTAGTTTACGTGAAAGTTACCGCGTTGCCTCGATTTCTGCGCATAGTGGACGGTATGCTCGCAACAGTTCAGGCGATACCTGCCACGTGTACAATGCGATGGCTGACACGTGTTAGGTATAGTAGATCAACGGCTCCGCGTCGTCGTCTTCATCCCTTTTATACCACTAGGGGCTGCGGTAATTCTACCCTCCGCCATTTGCTATTCTCCCACTTCCTTTGTGGATCTTGCCTCCGCCATTTCCAGAGCTCGTGCTTCCTCTTGCACTGTACATTCTCCACGTTTTTTCTTCCTCCTTTCTTCGTGCACACCGTGCATCGCGTCACGCCAAGAAGATGGGCAAGCTGAAGAAAGTCTCCGTCACAGTCGGAACGAGTCCCTCCGGCGCCGCCAAGTAGATCGTCGCTGGGCGCGTCACCAACGGAGGTCAGCGGCGTTCAACGATACAAGAGGTGGACCTCTGCCCCCTGCGTGAATCTCACCTGATTTCGCAGGACAAGAAAGATGTGAAGATTCTTTCCAAGGAGGTAACTCGTGACCCACCCAAAGGGTTTCGGGTTATGTTCTACGCTTTTGTCATTCGGGGTCTTTCCCTTCCTACCCACAACTTTCTTTGTGGGCTTCTCTTTCTCTATGGGCTTCAGCTGCATAAGTTGACGCCCAATTCTATACTACACAAAGCGTTCTTCATCACCTTGTGCGAGTGCTGGCTCGGCATCGAGCCACACATTGGCCTCTTCAAAAAAATCTATTCCTTGAAGAGGCAGTCTGGCGTTGGCGGCGCCGTGTACGAGCTGTGCGGGTGCAGGATATACATTCACCCCAATCAGCAGTACTTTTCCTTCCACCTCTGTGAACTCGCCCAAGGGTGGATGAACAAGTGGTTCTATATCGGGACTAGAAGCTGAACGACCAGCTCTACGGCCTGGCTCCCTTTGACGTTAACATGACAATCGTCAGGAAGCGCTCATGGTCCCATGACATCCCACCTGGTGAGACTGAAGTCGTTGATGTGTTGTACAAGTGTGTCGAAGCTTTGCAATTGGTGCAAGGTTAGGAAGTTTCAGGCATCGAAATCATCTGCCCTTTCCTCAATCGTCGGGTGCAGCTCCTCCAAGCGAGGGCGTACCCGATGTTTCTATACTCCGACGTCCATGACCCAATGAGAGTTTTGGATAAGGAACTGTCCTCGTCCGATATCGACAGGGCTCTTCGTCCGTTTCTATGCTTTAAGGCCGATGATGAGCTTCCGGCGGAGTCGTTGACTGCACCATTCAGCACGAAGAACGAAGTTCCTTAGGTGAGCATTTTACTTGAATGAAATGCATTTTTGGTTGTATCCACTGTGCTTCATTCTGACTTGTATGTTTGATGTTTCGTAGGAATTTAAGGTGGAGAAAATGGTGCCTCCCCTTCCAAAAGAGTGATACGTCAGAAACGTATCGATAATTTTTGATGCTCCATGCTTGTTTTGTATCTACTTTGCTTTGCTTTGTCTACACTTTGAGGTGTTTTTATATCTTTTCTGGAACTAACCTATTAACAAGTTGCCACAGTGCCGGTTGCTTGTTTTCTTCTGTTTTTGGTTCCAGAAAGGCAGAAAATCAATATTCTCGGAATTGGACGGGACAAAAGCCAAAGTCAATATTTTACCGTGGGCGTCATGAAGTCCAGAGGGGAGACGGAGAGGCGAGACAGGGCCACCCCCCCTCTAGGCGCGGGTGGGCCCTACCCCGCACCTAGGTAGGGTGTGGGCCCTCCGGCCGCCTCCTAGCCTCGCCTCCTACGCCTATAAGAATCCCCCGGGGAGAAAACCCTAAGGAATCCATCATACTTCTAGAAAAACCTCCGTACCGCCGCCGCCACCGAAAGGGAGATTCAGGGGACAAAAAGTCTCTGTTCCGGCACCCTGGCGGGACAGGGAAGTGCCCCCGGAGCCATCTCCATCGATCTCCATCGCCATCTTCATCACCATTGCTGATTCCCATGATAAGGAGGGAGTAGTTCTTCCTCGAGGCTAAGGGCTCTACTGGTAGCTATGTGTTCATCTCTCTCTATGCATGATCTTGTTGTGGTCATGAGCTTTGTAATCAAGTAGATCTACTTTAATACTCAAGTGCTTTAATAGATCTCTGCTCTTCCCATGTGTGTGAAAGTGACAGCGTGCACGCCATGGTGGCACTTAGGTTTGAGTCTACATAAATACTATGTGTGCTTTAATAGATCTATGCTTTTCCCCACGTGTGTCAAAAGTGACAGCATGCATACCGTGTGTGGCATTGTGGCTAGATAGAATATTTGTTATGAGTTATATTTGGAGTTGGATGTCTCTATGAAATTGTGGTGTTTGTTGAAACCATCTAGCGCTCAAGGTGAAAGTGTGGGGTTATCTAGATTGGGGAAGGCGGACTTTGATGAGTGTTCTTATATCCCTACCGATGATTAGAGTGTCCAACCAGAGAGTATTTAAGAGTAGTATCACGAAGAGAGGATATTTATATGAGAGAGTGTTCACTAGTTAAAGTATGATCCCTAGGCCTTGTTTCTAAACATTGAAACACCGTTTGCTACTAGATCTGTTGCATGTTTTCTTGCTTTAGTCTTTACCTCACCGTCAAGCTATTTTCTGGCACCGTTACCACTTGTATTTCACTATCTCTTCGCCGAACCAGTGCACCTATACACTTGACAAGTGTATTGGGTGTGTTGGGGACACAAGAGACTTCTTGTATCTTGATTGCAGGATTGCTTGAGAGGGAATACCTTTGACCACTTCCTCCCTGAGTTCGATAAACCTTGGGTAATCCACTTAAGGGAAACTTGTCGCTGTTCTACAAACCTCTACACTTGGAGGCCCAACAACTGTCTACAAGAATATAAGTGCATAGACATCAAGCTCTTTTCTGGCGCCGTTGCTGGGGAGGTTTTGGGCTTTTACCTTCCCTCCACGCCACAAGCTCTTTCCTGGCGCCGTTGCCGGGGAGGTAAGGTAAAAGGTACTCACATCCTTCGGTGTGAGTGCTCGAAGTTATTTCCTTTAGATTCTGCAGTTTTGTCTTTTTGTTTCTTGTTTTTACTAGTTAGGCTTAATGGAAAACAACAACAAAATTAGAGATCTTTATAGTATCTATCTTGAGTTAGGACTTGAAGTGTTTGAAGAGAAAATTTAAAAACCTATGGAACTTTATTTGCATGCTAATAGCAATGTTATTAGTATGAATTCTTTGGACACCATTATTGCTAATGCTATGGAAAAGTCTAAGCTTGGGGAATCTAGTTTTAATGAAAATAATATTTTTAGTTCCCCACCTTTGGAAGATAGCTATTGTATTGCTTATGATAATACCAAACCTCCAATATATGATGATTACAATGATGACTATGATATTTTCAGTCCACCTACTATTGAGGAGAATATCAATTATGATTTACAATATGCCTCCTATATTTGATGATTATGGTGACGAGAATAGTAATGATAGCTATTTTGTTGAATTTGCTCCCACTACAATTAATAAGAATGGCTATTCTTATGTGGAGAGTAATAATCATTTTATGCATGTAGCTCATGATAAGAATATTTTATGTGATAGTTATATTGTTAATTTTATTCATGTTTCTACTGAAATTTATTATGAGAGAGGGAAACATGGTTTTATGCATCTCAATAATATTAATTTTCCCCTCTTTATGCTAAAAATCTTGAAGTTGCACTTGTTTTGCTTTCCTATGCTTGTTGCTTTGTGTGCTTTCATGACTTGTTTATTTACAAGATTCCTATGCATAGGAAGTGGGTTAGACTTAAATGTGTTTTGAATTTTCTTCTTGATGCTCTCTTTTACTTCAATTCATATTTCTTATGTGAGCATCTTCTCAAACTATCAAGCCTAACTTAAAGGCGTTCAAGAAAAGTACTTGTTATTTGCCTTGAGTCTTGGAAGTTACTACTTCAGTCTTGGAAGTTACTACTTCAGTAATAACCTCTCCTTATCCTTTTTATTTGCCTTTTATGCCAAGAATGACCTCTAATGAGAGGGAAGTAAGATTTGGGGAGTTGCTGTCCCGAAACAGATTTTTTTCTTCCACCATAAAAATTCGTGAGGAGTCTCTGTAAGTCGGATTGAGCTGAAAATTTACGAATAAATCTCCCAGTATGTTAGTTAACTTTCGTTAGTTCAACACTTTTTTTATTTCAGCAATATAAGGTCTTCGAAAAAATCGGTTTCTACCTGCTGGTCTGTTTTGACAGATTTCAGCCATTATTTGCATTTGCTCCTTATTGATTCCTTTTTGAGTTCTCTTTTGGGAAATTGAGATTTTTGAAGGAGTTGCTACAGTAGCTTGTGTTTTTAGTGAAAAGGTTTTTTGTTCCAAAGCTAAATACAAAGGTCTATTATATTTTGAATACACTAATGTTGCTAATGAAGATTGTGTGAAGTTTTGTATGAAGGAAATTTTGCAGGTGTAGAGAAAGAATGATGTAATGAGATGAAGAATGGACAAAAGCTCAATCTTGGGGATGCCACCCCGTGTCACCCCAAGAAATATTCAAGAGGTACAAGCGTCAAAGCTTGGGGATGACCAAGGCATCCCCTTCTTCATCAATAAAAATCCCAATCTTTCTAGACACTTCGTTTTTATTGTTTCATGCATTATTGTGTTGTTCTTGGAGCGTCTTAGTTTTTGTTTTTGGTTTTTGTTTGCTTAGTTTGCTTGAGTAAGTTGGTTGATCACAGCACACTTCTTTTGGACAGAGACGCACTTTGTTTTCATTGCCTAGAACACTCTAGTTTTCATTCTTATTGTTCTGTGAGTGTTCTCTTTTGCTAGCATTGTGTTTAGCCTTAGTTTTCTTGTGCTTTCAGCTTAGAAATTTTTAGTTCTTCTTTGTGGATTTGTGAAACAAGCTCACTGATCTTTGTTTATTTTTTATCTTTGTGAGTTGTTTCAAATAAGTTGTTTGGTGTTGGAAAAGAGTAGAAAGTTTCATGCTTATAGTGGTACAAAAGGGAGCTTGTTTTGACTATGGCTTAGACTTTATCATGACATGCTAGATCTTGTTTTGACCTTATGCTTAGTGATTATTGCTGTAGCATGACTTGTTCCAAACAATTAGGATTGCTTAATGTGCCTTGAAGGAATCATGCGTTGTTTTAGCATACAAAAGCATAGTATTGCGGTATTCTCCTTTGACGCTTTGTTTGGTTTGACGTGGCACATGCTCACACCATGTTATGACTATGACAAGTCACCATAGCCTCTATGATCATTTAGTCCTTGACTTGTAGTACCACTTTATGCTTTGATTAGTAATGTTTTGTTGCTCTACATGATTATGGCCATTATTGCTCTCTTAGTTGGTTGCTTCCAGTCTTTTGCTAGCCTCCACTTGTATAAGTAAGCTCTACTCATGCTTCCAACTCCCAAGAAACCAAGTTATTCCAAAGTGTCCACTATAAATTCCTATGGATGGTGTGTTACACCATTCCAAGTATATTCTTGTTTTCAGCTATCTTCCAATTAAAAAGTATTTTGTTATGTGAAAACTTAGTGATTAAAGCCCTCACAAACTTGATGGCACACTTTATATTCTTTGCCCCTAATAAACTTGAACCATTGTGTTGTCTATGTTGTATATGCTTGCACTTATACGTTGGAATTAGCAGAACCGTGCTATCACGGGGAACGTTTTCAACATTGCACTTGTACTTTGTACTCAGTTGATATCATGTTTTTTTGTCTATGGATGTCACCGGTGTGAAATAAAGAGGGAACTTGTAAGTCCATGGAGTATGTATTTTGTGTTAGAGAAACGCCTGGGCCGCTAGCCTAAGCCATGCCTAATCATGGTGGAAACTTGCAGCATCACCATAGTGAGCTATCTATGAAGCATCCTCAATAAAAAATTATGCATATAGTAAATAAAAAGATCACTGAGATGCTCATTGTCTGCTTGTCTTGTCATTTTGGTTATGGGATAGCTCCTGTACCATGTGCAAGGGGTACCCCATTGGAGGTTCTCTATGATATGCAAATACTTACAATGACAAGAACTTACAGGTGACTGAAGTTGAGTAGCATAAGGTGTGGCCCTCGTATTCAAGGGACTTGAGATTGCCAACTTATACTCTGTCAAGCATATACTCCATAGTTTGTTCACTTTAACCTTAATCACTTCAAGATGGTTATGATAGGGGCAATGAGGGCTGAAAGATAACAAGTACCATAATTTTTGGAAGCTCTTTTTGAAACTTGAAATCCCTGCTTCCCTTTGTGAAGGGCCTTTCTTCCACTATTATATTGAGTCTCCACCTTCTACCCTTAGGCACCAATAAGAGAGCACAGTTGTCATTCTGTGTGAAGTGTCCCAAAGCTTATTGATTGATGCATATTGTGATATTACTTGTTCATGTGCTACTTGTTTCTAGTCACCCTTGTGAACTTTGAAGGTGTCCTATGCATCTATTTGCCACTCTATGAGGGACAAGCTGAATGCCACTATGCCATGTTTTCTGTATGTGAAACAAACAAACGTTTTTCAATGCATGTTATTCATGATCTTTGTTTATATCCTTTCATGTTGCATGCATAGTTACTATGTCCTATTGTTAGAACTCCATCTTTCATGCACATGTTTAGAGTTCTTTGATCCCAGCTTTCAATGCTTGCAAATGGTTTGGTTTTGGTTTTGATGGTGCATGTCACCTCAAAAATTATTCTTTTATCACTTACCTACTCGAGGACGAGCAGGAGTTAAGCTTGGGGATGCTTGATACGTCGGAAATGTATCTATAATTTTTGATGCTCCATGCTTGTTTTGTATCTACCTTGCTTTGCTTTGTCTACACTGTGAGGTGTTTTTATATATTTTCTGGAACTAACCTATTAACAAGTTGCCACAGTGCCAGTTGCATGTTTTCTTCTATTTTTGGTTCCAGAAAGAAAGAAAATCAATATTCTCGGAATTGGATGGGACAAAAGCCAAAGTCAATATTTTACCGTGGGCGTCACGAAGTACAGAGGGGAGACGGAGAGGCGAGCCAAGGCCACCACACCCCTTAGGCGCGGGTGGGCCCTACCCTGCGCCTGGGTAGGGTGTGGGCCCTTCGGCCGCCTCCTAGCCTTGCCTCCTGCGCCTATAAGAAGCCCCCGGGGAGAAAACCCTAAGGAATCAATTATACTTCCAGAAAAACCTCCGTAGCGCCGCCGCCACCAAAAGGGAGATTCGGGGGACAGAAAGTCTCTGTTCCGGCACCCTGCCGGGATAGGGAAGTGCCCCCGGAGCCATCTCCATCGATCTTCATCGCCATCTTCATCACCATTGTTGATTCCCATGATGAGGAGGGAGTGGTTCTTCCTCAAGGCTAAGGGCTCTACCGGTAGCTATGTGTTCATCTCTCTCTATGGATGATCTTGTTGTGGTCATGAGCTTTGTAATCAAGTAGATCTACCTTGCTACTCAAGTGCTTTAATAGATCTCTGCTCTGCCCATGTGTGTGAAAGTGACAGCGTGCACGCCATGGTGGCACTTAGGTTTGAGTCTACATAAATACTCTTTCTGCTTTAATAGATCTATGCTTTTCCCCACGTGTGTGTGAAAGTGACAGCGTGCATACCATGTGTGTCACTTTGGCTAGATTGAATATTTGTTATGAGTTATATTTGGAGTTGGATGTCTCTATGAAATTGTGGTGTTTGTTGGAACCATATAGCGCTTAAGGTGACAGTGTGGGGTTATCTAGATTGGGGAAGGCGGACTTTGAGGAGTGCTGTTATAGCCCTACCAATGATTAGAGTGTCCAACCGGAGAGTAGTTAAGAGTAGTATCATGAAGAGAGGATATTTATATGAGAGAGTGTTCACTAGTAAAAGTATGATCCCTAGGCCTTGTTTCTAAACATTGAAACACGGTTTGCTACTAGATCTGTTGCATGTTTGCTTGCTTTAGTCTTTACCTCATTGTCAAGCTATTTTCTGGCACTGTTACCACTTGTATTTCACTATCTCTTCGCCGAACTAGTGCGCCTATACACCTGACAAGTGTATTGGGTGTGTTGGGGACACAAGAGACTTCTTGTATCTTGATTGCAGGATTGCTTGAGAGGGAATACCTTTGACCACTTCCTCCCTGAGTTCAATAAACCTTGGGTAATCCACTTAAGGGAAACTTGTTGTTGTTCTACAAACCTCTACACTTGGAGGCCCAACAACTATCTACAAGAATATAAGTGCGTAGACATCAAAGAGTTTGCGGTTGCACCAGATGGTGGGGACACAGACGAGTCGAAGTCCACAGTCCCTTCTGCTCATTCGTCGGCGAAGGAGGAAACCCTCGAGCCTAGCGTCGGGAACTCTCACAAAAGAGCTCGGAGCTAAGCTTCGGATACTGCAACGCCTCCAACCCCGAAGGGGGCTGCTTTCTTTTAGCAGCATACTGCGGGTGGAGGTGCCACCTCCCCGATTCCAGTGGTGCCTCTCCGGGCTGTGGCTCCTCAACAACAGGCCAAGAAGATGAAGAGTGCAACATTATTTATTAACCTCTTTGACATCCCCTTGTAGCTGTTTGACACCTTTACCTTTGACTTCTTGATATTTGACTTTGTGAGTAACTATTTGCGTGATTTTCTTGTTGTGCCATACTAGGGGGTTTTCTCCGGATGAGTTCGTAAAGGACGAAACAGAAGAGATGGTCGTGGAGTCCAAACTAGCAAGCTCAGAGGTTGTGGTGCCCTCCTCAAAGACAGCGAACAACTCCGGTGATGGCGCATTGAGTTCCTCCAAGCCCAGGACTCATGCAGTTGTCACCCGGAAGGTACAAAACGAACCCTCGGAGTCTTCGGGTGGACACGTAAGTATCATTGTTCTTTTACTAACTAGCCCCCAAGCCTCTTATTCTTCTGACTTATGCTTTTTCTTAGGAATCCCTTCATTCGCGACTTGCAGCGCCTTGGGAAGCAGCATCTATCCTTTGAGGCGAGCTTCCAGCAGCTCCACGGTAAGTGTTTTACTATCTATGTTCTTCGGATGCATGCATTTTGAGCTCGCTCTCTTGATTTTCTTTCCTGATTTTTGCAGAGGAGAACAATGTGTCACTCCACAGACTGGACTCTCTCGAAAAGGGTCGCAGCCAGGTGGAAACTAAGGCCAAGGATGTTGTGGAAGCTCTTGAGCACTTCAAGCGGGAAATGGAGGTGTGTGAGGAGAAGCTTGTAGCTGATGCTGCTGCCCGCGAGAAGGCGATGACGGAGCAGCTGATGGTTTCTGCCGAGGCGTTGTCTGGTAGGTCACTCGAACTTTCCAGACTACTTCTTTCCGAGATTTTGGCGGTTTGCCTTATTGTGATTTCGACCTGTGTTTTGGCGCATCTGCAGATGCCACTGGCGTTGCCTTTGATCGCACTGTCCTGGACCACGGGGACTCTCTCGTGGGTGCAGCGGTTGACGATGAATGGGACGATGTCTTGTCCTCCAATGATCCGTATAGCAGCGAAGATGATGCCTTCACGCGAGTTCCTCCTCTAGATCCCTCTGCGGTGTTTCTGGTGTCTGTGAAAGTCGGATCTCAGATCCCTTTGTGCCAGGTGAAAGTATTTGATGAGATGAGGTCGACGGAGGCCCATATGGGCACGCTATATGGTAGGGCTTTGCCTGTACCGATGCTCATTATGGCCTCTGATGCTTCTCCCTACCTTCTTTTAACCAATTAGAACAAATGGAACAACTTGACATGTCCAACAAGTAGAGACTGTATTGAAAGTGACACGGCTAGAACAAAAACTCAATAAACATTCTAAAGCATAAATGAAATTAGGACTTAAATCTCCAAGAAGCACCTACGAACAACATTGCAGATTGTCTTCTCCAAGAAAGGTCCAGTGGTCACATTCAACAAGGTGACGACAACATCATCGACAAGACCATCAACCAACATGTAGTGCTCAAGGTTGATCCACTTGCTAGGCATGAAGCACTCTAGTGTGGCTTGGAGCCAACTACCACAGACTATCGAAATACGTGGTAGTAGCCGACGTCGTCCAATGACAAGAATATGTCGCTGATATTTTTGACGATGCCGTAGGAGATATCGTTTTAGTATGCCACACCATCATCGGCCATCGATGGAGATCGAGCTCTCTTTCCGAATCGATTGGTGGATGGATTGTATTGTGTGGGCCTGCACTTACCTTTCCTCACCCCGGCGACAAATGCTAGAAAGATCCAATCAGCTGAAATGGCATGCCTCTTCTGCTCTGGCGTGCAGATCGGTTCCCGATGTGCACACGACAACCATCCATCCTATTTACACTTGCAACTCTGCAACCGTTCACATGCGCACACCATATGTATTCTTCACCGATAGATCTACCCAGCCGTCGATCCCGATAATGCAAACGCTGCTATAACCATCGGAACCATTAGAAGTATTTCTATAGGTCATCGACGTTAACCTATAACTAGTGACAAACGTGTATGCCACTAGTTTTAGCCGTAAAAGTTTGAATGTCATGGATCTTTTTGGCCCACATATCCGCCCACGAAACACATAGCAAGGATGGATTTTTTTGTTCTGCTAGTCAGCGATATGACTTGTGGGGATCAGTTCGTGACCTATAGGTGACGGTATTTCTTTTGCGCGTCAGGGATACATGTTAACACCGACGTACTTTCAATTTTTTACCAGTAATGCAGTTGCGGCACTAAGCCTTTTTCTAGTAGTGTTATAATCAATCTACTATCACCAATACAAAAGGCAGGAGTAGGTCTTTACCTCCACCATGAGGAATTGAATCTAGGTACATCATGTGCTAATCTCGCACCTGAAATCCTCCGTTAAACACAGCTCCACCCTTCGTAAGCCACCCCAATGCTTACATACAATTTTGTGTGCATATCCATTTTTATGTAACATGGTCAACTTAGAAATAACAATGTATCAATTATTATTGAAATAGCAAATTAAACTATAGAATTGTCGTGACAATAGGATAAATATTTGACTACAAAATCAGGATGATTATAGGATAAATAATGGATGTTTCCTACACTATGCCAATAAAACCAAAAGAGAAGCAGAGTATGAAAACTGAAAATACATCTTTTATACTCCTGAAAGCTATAGCAATTTTTGGAACCTAACCACGGATGCTCGGAAAATCTGAAACACTCGACAACCTCCCGATACAGGAGAGCGGATTGGGACCCTAGGTGTACCGAAACTCAATTCTTATAGTTAGAAAAGATGGGACTGATATAAAGTAACTCCTTAAAATGAAACAATAGCTTTCTCATTTTCCCATTTTGTAAGATATAGAAATTGGTAATTTATTGCACAAACAAATACATATGTAAGTTTCAGCCCAATATTTGTAACACCCTCAGAATCGGCCCTATGCAAGTTTCAGCGCTTCCCGCCAAACCCGCATAGAAACGATTCAAAGTTGCCCACCAGGCACTTTCGTGCGGGTGGAAAACGAAGTAATAACATTACACAACAGTCCTCGATGGGACCCACAGAACAGATATATATATATAACAGCGACTCAATGAGTCAAGAATACAGATATACAATACAAAGATCCAAATCACCTTGAAAACGATAGAGCGTCCAGCTACGGACAAGATGCAAATGGGGCTAAGAGCCCTGAAGAATAACCAATGGCGTCCATAACCCTGCCCAGGCCAAGACGGAAGGGTAACCCTGCTAACGACGTCGATCTCAAAACCTGCTTAAACAAATGGGTGCCGACAAAGGGCAAAGGGAAAAGAGAGAGCGGTCAGTACTGAGGCCAGTACACGGCGAGGCTAGAATTCGGCGGTCCTCGCCTACATAGGTATGGTGGACTGAAGCGGCAGCGGCAGCATGCACTAAACAACCTATAGAGACTCGATACAACGGTCGGCTATCAGAGAGAGATAAGAAAGACCTATTCGGAACCGACCTGATTCTAACACCAAACAAACCCATCCTGACATTTCCCCCTCGAGACCAAACGAGGAAGTCAACCGAGGAACTCACACAGTTGGCAGTTTTATTTATTCAGTTATCGTTGCAGCAATTACTAGTCCAATATAGATAGCATGAGTCATCCTGATATAATAAGCAGTGGGCAGTTTTAGGTAACCATTCCGTTGTAGTTGCAACACTTACTAGTCAGATACAATTAGCATGAGATATCCCAAAACCCAGCAGTTGTTGGTACTTTTATTTAGCCATTCCGTTGTAGTGAAGCTGATTACTAGTCATATCGGATACAAGTCAAATTATAACAGTAAAATTTAGTTATAGTTGTCGATGGTCAAGCACTGTGCTCCAAGTCGTCCATAACCGCGGACACGGCTTCTCGAAAAGATTTAACCCTGCAGGGGTGCACCAAAGTATCCACAAGCACTTCGACCCTTTTTGCCAGATCAGTTAACATACACCCATTGGTATGTCGACGGGGCCTAAGTCATGACGTTTCCCAGACCCAAAGCAAGCACGGGGGGCCACCCCACTAAGTACACCCGCAACGAAGTCGGTCGGTCTCCGAGACGGACTCAGGGTTTGGGTAGACGGCTGTGAACGACTGGGAACCCAAAACTGGGCTTGTCGACACCGCGAAATCGTGTCCCGATCCTAAACAGTACAGGTGCTATCCATCGCACAATTTAAATAAAGCAGTAAAGCATGGCATAAGTACATGATAGTAAATAAAACCTCAAACTAGTTTGTGGCCCCCAGTACAATACTTTGAAATCAGGTACTAATCGATGGGGGGCCCATATCTCCCCACCTGTGGTTAGCGCGCTCGATATCGAAACAGGTGTCAAGAACTCGGGGTCCTACGGGACACAAGTGGACGGTTAACAACCAAATAACATCTATTGCCCACCTGTGCCTCTGCTTACCTACTTCAATTTTAGTTATTAAACAGTAATTGAATTAAACGATAATTAAAGCCATGATCATCTCCAACCTCAAACATGCGGCAATACTCCAACAACTGTGGTACTGGACGACACGCAACATCACTTGACCAAGCGACTACGACGCGCAGGTCCAACTATCTACCAAACAACAGGTAATATGAGGTGTCCAAGGCAATATAAGGCTGCAAGGGATATCACGGGAACGAAAACTAGAGCATCGCAACACAGATAGCAATAGATCAACAGGAGGGAATAAATACTATAAAAGTAAGATAGGTAGAAAGGGGGAGATGCTCGCCTGAAAACATTGCCGAAGGTTCAACCGAAGGTCGGGTCGACACTCGCATGAACTCAACGGCCTTATCCGCGAAGAACCAAAACACTAGAATAAACACCGGATGCAATATTTAATACTACGGCAAAAGATCGGGCATGATGCATGTATGATGTATGACATGGCAAGGATGCGATGCAATTAGGCCATATTAAGCGGAACCAGGGTCCCGACAATTATTCAGATGGTTCAAGTTATTTAACTACCCCGCAATTTAATTGTTGTCTTAACAGTACAAATCATGGCATCGGTTCGTTATACCAATTTAAATGAAGTCCGGAATAAGACAAAGATATCCCGCATATAGACTCCATATTTAATTATAAGGTGAATCGGCATAATGCCCCAACCCACATGATATGCATGCGAGATGAACAATTAATGCAACAAGTTTATATATAGCATTTATAAAATAGGGGCTCGGGAAGAGGTTCGCACATTAGAGGGTCTCGACGAACTTGGGGTTCCGAGGTTCGGGGTTCGGTCTCAGGGTCCGGATCTAGGGTTCGGCCTCGGCGGGATCGTTCTCAGATAACGGAGGTAGATATTGGCATTCCGGGAAGGAGGATTTGGTTCGGCGTCGGGGCGCATCGGATCTGCCCTGGTCGATGCCGATCTTGTCGTCGATGGCGAACTTGAGTGAATCGGGTACCGGGGTCTTAGAGTCCGGGAAGAAGATCTTGTCGCACGGTGTCCGGGGTAGACGAACTCGGCGTGTTCGCATCGGCGATCTTGGCGTTCGGGTTCTCGACTTCGCATCCGGGACGAAGGTCTTGTCGCATGTGTGGTCGCCGGGATCGGTCTTCGGGTCCAGGATCGGCTTCGGATCCAAGAAGGAGAACTTGGCGATTCCGAGGGTCTTGGTGAGGTACTCGTCAGACTTGTTCGATGGAGGTCACTGAAAGCAGATAAATCTCCACTGATCCATCTTCACACGGTCGCCATTGCAATCATCTGCACACCCCACATTCTCCTGATCATCACCAAAACACGGCACATGGGGCAACTCGCTGGTACTAGAGGAACCCTGCCTTAGCACCAACAAAACAGCAGCAACACATGGGTTGCGCTGGGGATGTGCAGAGGAGACCCGATGCGAGGCCCGGTGAAACGACAAGACGCCAAGGCCGAGGGGAGGCACAACACGGAGAGGCCATGGGGCCTGGCACGGTACAGAGGATGGTAGCGAGCTCGGGCACGGACCGGACGACGAGGAGCTTGACGGGGAGACGGCGGCCATGGGCGAACGTCGCGGTGCAGGGTGGTGGCAGGAAGAGGGCTCGGGGGCGAGGGAGGCGATCACGGGGCCTGGACGCGGGTGGAGCACGACGGGGCCGGCGGTGCTGCGGGGAGGCGCTCGCACGGCGAGGGGAGGGGTGGTCGAGGCGACGGTGGTGGTTGGTGACGGAGGCGGGCGGCCGGACGCGGGGTCGACGGGCGACGCCTGGAGGGGCTCGCTGGCCGGGAGGGCGGCAGCCGGAGAGGAAGGAGGTGGCGGCGGAGGTCACCAGGGCGCCGGGCGAGAGCGGAAGGGTCCCGCGGCGGCAGCTCCCAGGGCCCAGCGAGGGCGGCGGTGCAGAGAGAAGGTCGAGGGTGCGAGGGTGGGAAAAGGTCGAGGAGGCAGGCGTGGGGTAAGAAGGAAGGGGAGGGGATGGAGGCGAGGACGCGGCCCGCGGGCGTTGTCGGGAGGGCGCCGGAGAGCGGCCAGGGGGGAGGGCGATGGTGGAGGGAGAGAGGCGGGTCGGTGGTGGAAGTGGGGCAGTGGGGAGGGAATCGTGGGGAGGGGGCGGTGTGGAGTGGTGGGGCCCAGGTGGGGCCGGTCACCGCTGCAGGGTGCGTGCGTGTGGTGTGGCGTGTGTTGCGGGGTGGGGCTGGGGGAGTGGGGAGAGGGAGAGAGGGTGGAGGGATGAGGTGGAGGGAGAGAGGTGGCGGGTGGGGAATGGGGTAGGATGAGGTGGCGACCTGGGATAGGTTAGGGGGAAGGGGGTGATGAGGTGGCGACCTGCTATTGGGTGGGGTGAGGTGGAGGGGGTTTGGGTAGACTAGGATTGGGTAGGAAAAGGGTTTAGGTGGACCGTTTTGAACTGGGGGTGGCCGACTGGGTCGGATCGGCCCGGTTTGGCTGCCCCCTAAAAATAAAATAAATATTTTATTATTTTAAACGGGGCGTTTGAAATTCATTGGCAGACGAAATAAAATATTTCGGAGACCCGGGTTTTGTGTTTGAACAAAGACGGGGCGTTTAGAAAACAAAAATAGGTTTTTCCGAAAATAGTTTTATGCAAGCAATTGCAGGATGACATGACGATGCTCAAATGCAAGGTGGCATGATGACATAAGCATGCGGTCATGATGATGCAATGCACAAAACAACGCGATTTTCTAGTAGTGGTTTTGCGGGATGCCACAATTCGACACCACTAACAATGGATCTCGCCCTCGAGATCCGCCTCATGGTACCGGAAGGGAGGTCGGTGATCTGCGTCTTCTCGCTTCGTGTAGATCCTCGCGACACCACTAACAAGGGTTCTTTCTTCAGCTTGAAAATGGCGACTCCGCCAACAAAGGGTCGTTGTTCCCGTTCACCAAGAGAACACTCCGGATAAACAACGGACGAAGTTAAAGGTAAGGCCACCTCTAACTTTCATGGAAGGAGTAAGAGTTGCATCGATCCACCATTCAATATACAAAAGCAAATGATAAGAGTAGTGGTATGGTCGCGACTCCATCCCGCACTCAAATCATTACTATGTACATGAATAGACAGATTATGCAACCAACCCTCAGGATTCAGACTGAAGATCTCGACAAGCGAGGTTCGGAAACAAAGGAGTGATGCAGACTCTGCATCGGATCTGGCGTAGATGATGTCGTCGCATCGGAAAACACCGGAAGGCATGAGAAGGAACAAAGAGAAGTCCACCAGACGAAGGATTCCTCGGATAGCACGAAGACCAGATGTAGCAACACCGTTACCGAAGGAGGAAGCGAACCCTGAAGGTACGACTAAAACCCAACCACGAGAATTCCTGGACTCGAAGAGGGAGAAGAGAGCGGATTCAAAACACGCAGAGGTGAGAGGAGAGCAGCAGAGGGGTAAGGAGTAAAATTAGACCTAATCAGAACTATCCAACCGATTTTTCAAAAATAGTTTTGACACTCTACTTCGGCCGTTAGCTAGGTTATCCTACAGGCTGGACTTGTGGGGTATCGCAACTGCTGAGCTCTGATACCGCTCTGTAACACCCTCAGAATCGGCCCTATGCAAGTTTCAGCGCTTCCCGCCAAACCCGCATAGAAACGATTCAAAGGTGCCCACCAGGCACTTTCGTGCGGGTGGAAAACGAAGTAATAACATTACACAACAGTCCTCGATGGGACCCACAGAACAGATATATATATAACAGCGACTCAATGAGTCAAGAATACAGATATACAATACAAAGATCCAAATCACCTTGAAAACGATAGAGCGTCCAGCTATGGACAAGATGCAAATGGGGCTAAGAGCCCTGAAGAATAACCAATGGCGTCCATAACCCTGCCCAGGCCAAGCCGGAAGGGTAAGCCTGCTAACGACGTCGATCTCAAAACCTGCTTAAACAAAGGGGTGCCAACAAAGGGCAAAGGGAAAAGAGAGAGCAGTCAGTACTGAGGCCAGTACACGGCGAGGCTAGAATTTGGCGGTCCTCGCCTACATAGGTATGGTGGACTGAAGCGGCAGCGGCAGCATGCACTAAACAACCTATAGAGACTCGATACAACGGTCGGCTATCAGAGAGAGATAAGAAAGACCTATTCGGAACCGACCTGATTCTAACACCAAACAAACCCATCCTGGTATTTCCCCCTCGAGACCAAACGAGGAAGTCAACCGAGGAACTCACACAGTTGGCAGTTTTATTTATTCAGTTATCGTTGCAGCAATTACTAGTCCAATATAGATAGCATGAGTCATCCTGATATAATAAGCAGTGGGCAGTTTTGGGTAACCATTCCGTTGTAGTTGCAACACTTACTAGTCAGATACAATTAGCATGAGATATCCCAAAACCCAGCAGTTGTTGGTACTTTTATTTAGCCATTCCGTTGTAGTGAAGCTGATTACTAGTCATATCGGATACAAGTCAAATTATAACAGTAAACTTTAGTTATAGTTGTCTATGGTCAAGCACTGTGCTCCAAGTCGTCCATAACCGCGGACACGGCTTCTCGAAAAGATTTAACCCTGCAGGGGTGCACCAAAGTATCCACAAGCACTTCGACCCTTTTTGCCAGATCAGTTAACATACACCCATCGGTATGTCGGCGGGGCCTAAGTCATGACGTTTCCCAGACCCAAAGCAAGCACGGGGGGCCACCCCACTAAGTACACCCGCAACGAAGTCGGCCGGTCTCCGAGACGGACTCAGGGTTTGGGTAGACGGCTGTGAACGACTGGGAACCCAAAACTGGGCTTGTCGACACCGCGAAATCGTGTCCCGATCCTAAACAGTATAGGTGCTATCCATCGCACAATTTAAATAAAGCAGTAAAGCATGGCATAAGTACATGATAGTAAATAAAACTTCAAACTAGTTTGTGGCCCCCAGTACAATACTTTGAAATCAGGTACTAATCGATGGGGGGCCCATATCTCCCCACCTGTGGTTAGCGCGCTCGATCTCGGAACAGGTGTCAAGAACTCGGGGTCCTACGGGACACAAGTGGACGGTTAACAACCAAATAACATCTATTGCCCACCTGTGCCTCTGCTTACCTACTTCAATTTTAGTTATTAAACAGTAATTGAATTAAACGATAATTAAAGCCATGATCATCTCCAACCTCAAACATGCGGCAATACTCCAACAACTGTGGTACTGGACGACACGCAACATCACTTGAGCAAGCGACTACGACGCGCAGGTCCAACTATCTACCAAACAACAGGTAAAAGGAGGTGTCCAAGGCAATATAAGGCTGCAAGGGATATCACGTTAACAAAAACTAGAGCATCGCAACACAGATAGCAATAGATCAACAGGAGGGAATAAATACTATAAAAGTAAGATAGGTAGAAAGGGGGAGATGCTCGCCTGAAAACATTGCCGAAGGTTCAACCGAAGGTCGGGTCGACACTCGCATCAACTCAACAGCCTTATCCGCGAAGAACCAAAACACTAGAATAAACACCGGATGCAATATTTAATACTACGGCAAAAGATCGGGCATGATGCATGTATGATGTATGACATGGCAAGGATGCGATGCAATTAGGCCATATTAAGCGGAACCAGGGTCCCGACAATTATTCAGATGGTTCAAGTTATTTAACTACCCCGCAATTTAATTGTTGTCTTAACAGTACAAATCATGGCATCGGTTCGCTATACCAATTTAAATGAAGTCCGGAATAAGACAAAGATATCCCGCATATAGACTCCATATTTAATTATAAGGTGAATCGGCATAATGCCCCAACCCACATGATATGCATGCGAGATGAACAATTAATGCAACAAGTTTATATATAGCATTTATAAAATAGGGGCTCGGGAAGAGGTTCGCACATTAGAGGGTCTCGACGAACTTGGGGTTCCGAGGTTCGGGGTTCGGTCTCAGGGTCCGGATCTAGGGTTCGGCCTCGGCGGGATCGTTCTCAGATAACGGAGGTAGATATTGGCATTCCGGGAAGGAGGATTTGGTTCGGCGTCGGGGCGCATCGGATCTGCCCTGGTCGATGCCGATCTTGTCGTCGATGGCGAACTTGAGTGAATCGGGTACCGGGGTCTTCGAGTCCGGGAAGAAGATCTTGTCGCACGGTGTCCGGGGTAGACGAACTCGGCGTGTTCGCATCGGCGATCTTGGCGTTCGGGTTCTCGACTTCGCATCCGGGACGAAGGTCTTGTCGCATGTGTGGTCGCCGGGATCGGTCTTCGGGTCCAGGATCGGCTTCGGATCCAAGAAGGAGAACTTGGCGATTCCGAGGGTCTTGGTGAGGTACTCGTCAGACTTGTTTGATGGAGGTCACTGAAAGCAGATAAATCGCCACTGATCCATCTTCACACGGTCGTCATTGCAATCATCTGCACACCCCACCTTCTCCTGATCATCACCAAAACACGGCACATGGGGCAACTCGCTGGTACTAGAGGAACCCTGCCTTAGCACCAACAAAACAGCAGCAACACATGGGTTGCGCTGGGGATGTGCAGAGGAGACCCGACGCGAGGCCCGGTAAAACGACAAGACGCCAAGGCCGAGGGGAGGCACAACACGGAGAGGCCATGGGACCTGGCACGGTACAGAGGATGGCAGCGAGCTCGGGCACGGACCGGGCGGCGAGGAGCTTGACGGGGAGACGGCGGCCATGGGCGAATGTCGCGGTGCAGGGTGGTGGCAGGAAGCGGGCTCGGGGGCGAGGGAGGCGAGCACGGGGCCTGGAGGCGGGTGGAGCACGACGGGGCCGGCGGTGCTGCGGGGAGGCTCTCGCACAGCGAGGGGAGGGGGTGGTCGAGGCGACGGCGGTGGTTGGTGACGGAGGCGGGCGGCCGGACGCGGGGTCGACGGGCGACGCCTGACGGGGCTCGCTGGCTGGGAGGGCGACGGCCGGAGAGGAAGGATGCGGCGGCGGAGGTCACCAGGGCGCCGGGCGAGAGCGGAAGGGTCCCGCGGAGGCGGCTCCCAGGGCCCAGCGGGGGCGGCGGTGCAGAGAGAAGGTCGAGGGTGTGAGGGTGGGGAAAGGTCGGGGAGGCAGGCGTGGGGGAAGAAGGAAGGGGAGGGGATGGAGGCGAGGACGCGGCCCGCGGGCGTCGTAGGGAGGGCGCCGGAGAGCGGCCAGGGGGGAGGGCGATGGTGGAGGGAGAGAGGCGGGTCGGTGGTGGAAGTGGGGCAGTGGGGAGGGAATCGTGGGGAGGGGGCGGTGTGGAGTGGTGGGGCCCAGGTGGGGCCGGTCACCGCTGCAGGGTGCGTGCGTGTGGTGTGGCGTGTGTTGCGGGGTGGGGCCGGGGGAGTGGGGAGAGGGAGAGAGGGTGGAGGGATGAGGTGGAGGGAGAGAGGTGGCGGGTGGGGAATGGGGTAGGATGAGGTGGCGACCTGGGATAGGTTAGGGGAAGGGGGTGATGAGGTGGCGACCTGCTATTGGGTGGGGTGAGGTGGAGGGGGTTTGGGTAGACTAGGATTGGGTAGGAAAAGGGTTTAGGTGGACCGTTTTGAACTGGGGGTGGCCGACTGGGTCGGATCGGCCCGGTTTGGCTGCCCCCTAAAAATAAAATAAATATTTTATTATTTTAAACGGGGCGTTTGAAATTCATTGGCAGACGAAATAAAATATTCCGGAGACCCGGGTTTTGTGTTTGAACAAAGACGGGGCGTTTAGAAAACAAAAATAGGTTTTTCCAAAAATAGTTTTATGCAAGCAATTGCAGGATGACATGACGATGCTCAAATGCAAGGTGGCATGATGACATAAGCATGCGGTCATGATGATGCAATGCACAAAACAACGCGATTTTCTAGTAGTGGTTTTGCGGGATGCCACAATTCGACACCACTAACAATGGATCTCGCCCTCGAGATCCGCCTCATGGTACCGGAAGGGAGGTCGGCGATCTGCGTCTTCTCGCTTCGTGTAGATCCTCGCGACACCACTAACAAGGGTTCTTTCTTCAGTTTGAAAATGGCGACACCGCCAACAAAGGGTCGTTGTTCCCGTTCGCCAAGAGAACACTCCGGATAAACAACGGACGAAGTTAAAGGTAAGGCCACCTCTAACTTTCATGGAAGGAGTAAAAGTTGCATCGATCCACCATTCAATATACAAAAGCAAATGATAAGAGTAGTGGTATGGTCGCGACTCCATCCCGCACTCAAATCATTACTATGTACACGAATAGACAGATTATGCAACCAACCCTCAGGATTCAGACTGAAGATCTCGACAAGCGAGGTTCGGAAACAAAGGAGTGATGCAGACTCTGCATCGGATCTGGCGTAGATGATGTCGTCGCGTTGGAAAACACCGGAAGGCACGAGAAGGAACAAAGAGAAGTCCACCAGACGAAGGATTCCTCGGATAGCACGAAGACCAGATGTAGCAACACCGTTACCGAAGGAGGAAGCGAACCCTGAAGGTACGACTAAAACCCAACCACGAGAATTCCTGGACTCGAAGAGGGAGAAGAGAGCGGATTCAAAACACGCAGAGGTGAGAGGAGAGCAGCAGAGGGGTAAGGAGTAAAATTAGACCTAATCAGAACTATCCAACCGATTTTTCAAAAATAGTTTTGACACTCTACTTCGGCCGTTAGCTAGGTTATCCTACAGGCTGGACTTGTGGGGTATCGCAACTGCTGAGCTCTGATACCACTCTGTAACACCCTCAGAATCGGCCATATGCAAGTTTCAGCGCTTCCCGCCAAACCCGCATAGAAATGATTCAAAGGTGCCCACCAGGCACTTTCGTGCGGGTGGAAAACGAAGTAATAACATTACACAACAGTCCTCGATGGGACCCACAGAACAGATATATATATAACAGCGACTCAATGAGTCAAGAATACAGATATACAATACAAAGATCCAAATCACCTTGAAAACGATAGAGCGTCCAGCTACGGACAAGATGCAAATGGGGCTAAGAGCCCTGAAGAATAACCAATGGCGTCCATAACCCTGCCCAGGCCAAGCCGGAAGGGTAAGCCTGCTAACGACGTCGATCTCAAAACCTGCTTAAACAAAGGGGTGCCGACAAAGGGCAAAGGGAAAAGAGAGAGCGGTCAGTACTGAGGCCAGTACACGGCGAGGCTAGAATTTGGCGGTCCTCGCCTACATAGGTATGGTGGACTGAAGCGGCAGCGGCAACATGCACTAAACAACCTATAGAGACTCGATACAACGGTCGGCTATCAGAGAGAGATAAGAAAGACCTATTCGGAACCGACCTGATTCTAACACCAAACAAACCCATCCTGGTATTTCCCCCTCAAGACCAAACGAGGAAGTCAACCGAGGAACTCACACAGTTGGCAGTTTTATTTATTCAGTTATCGTTGCAACAATTACTAGTCCAATATAGATAGCATGAGTCATCCTGATATAATAAGCAGTGGGTAGTTTTAGGTAACCATTACGTTGTAGTTGCAACACTTACTAGTCAGATACAATTAGCATGAGATATCCCAAAACCCAGCAGTTGTTGGTACTTTTATTTAGCCATTCCGTTGTAGTGAAGCTGATTACTAGTCATATCGGATAAAAGTCAAATTATAACAGTAAACTTTTGTTATAGTTGTCTATGGTCAAGCACTGTGCTCCAAGTCGTCCATAACCGCGGACACGGCTTCTCGAAAAGATTTAACCCTGCAGGGGTGCACCAAAGTATCCACAAGCACTTCGACCCTTTTTGCCAGATCAGTTAACATACACCCATCGGTATGTCGGCGGGGCCTAAGTCATGACGTTTCCCAGACCCAAAGCAAGCACGGGGGGCCACCCCACTAAGTACACCCGCAACGAAGTCGGCCGGTCTCCGAGACGGACTCAGGGTTTGGGTAGACGGCTGTGAACGACTGGGAACCCAAAACTAGGCTTGTCGACACTGCGAAATCGTGTCCCGATCCTAAACAGTACAGGTGCTATCCATCGCACAATTTAAATAAAGCAGTAAAGCATGGCATAAGTACATGATAGTAAATAAAACCTCAAACTAGTTTGTGGCCCCCAGTACAATACTTTGAAATCACGTACTAATCGATGGGGGGCCCATATCTCCCCACCTGTGGTTAGCGCGCTCGATCTCGGAACAGGTGTCAAGAACTCGGGGTCCTACGGGACACAAGTGGACGGTTAACAACCAAATAACATCTATTGCCCACCTGTGCCTCTGCTTACCTACTTCAATTTTAGTTATTAAACAATAATTGAATTAAACGATAATTAAAGCCATGATCATCTCCAACCTCAAACATGCGGCAATACTACAACAACTGTGGTACTGGACGACACGCAACATCACTTGAGCAAGCGACTACGACGCGCAGGTCCAACTATCTACCAAACAACAGGTAATAGGAGGTGTCCAAGGCAATATAAGGCTGCAAGGGATATCACGGGAACGAAAACTAGAGCATCGCAAAACAGATAGCAATAGATCAACAGGAGGGAATAAATACTATAAAAGTAAGATAGGTAGAAAGGGGGAGATGCTCGCCTGAAAACATTGCCGAAGGTTCAACCGAAGGTCGGGTCGACACTCGCATCAACTCAACGGCCTTATCCGCGAAGAACCAAAACACTAGAATAAACACCGGATGTAATATTTAATACTACGGCAAAAGATCGCGCATGATGCATGTATGATGTATGACATGGCAAGGATGCGATGCAATTAGGCCATATTAAGCGGAACCAGGGTCCCGACAATTATTCAGATGGTTCAAGTTATTGAACTACCCCGCAATTTAATTGTTGTCTTAACAGTACAAATCATGGCATCGGTTCGCTATACCAATTTAAATGAAGTCCGGAATAAGACAAAGATATCCCGCATATAGACTCCATATTTAATTATAAGGTGAATCGGCATAATGCCCCAACCCACATGATATGCATGCGAGATGAACAATTAATGCAACAAGTTTATATATAGCATTTATAAAATAGGGGCTCGGGAAGAGGTTCGCACATTAGAGGGTCTCGACGAACTTGGGGTTCCGAGGTTTGGGGTTCGGTCTCAGGGTCCGGATCTAGGGTTCGGCCTCGGCGGGATCGTTCTCAGATAACGGAGGTAGATATTGGCATTCCGGGAAGGAGGATTTGGTTCGGCGTCGGGGCACATCGGATCCGCCCTGTTCGATGCCGATCTTGTCGTCGATGGCGAACTTGAGTGAATCGGGTATCGGGGTCTTCGAGTCCGGGAAGAAGATCTTGTCGCACGGTGTCCGGGGTAGACGAACTCGGCGTGTTCGCATCGGCGATCTTGGCGTTCGGGTTCTCGACTTCGCATCCGGGACGAAGGTCTTGTCGCATGTGTGGTCGCCGGGATCGGTCTTCGGGTCCAGGATCATCTTCGGATCCAAGAAGGAGAACTTGGCGATTCCGAGGGTCTTGGTGAGGTACTCGTCAGACTTGTTCGATGGAGGTCACTGAAAGCAGATAAATCGCCACTGATCCATCTTCACACGGTCGCCATTGCAATCATCTGCACACCCCACCTTCTCCTGATCATCACCAAAACACGGCACATGGGGCAACTCGCTGGTACTAGAGGAACCCTGCCTTAGCACCAACAAATCAGCAGCAACACATGGGTTGCGCTGGGGATGTGCAGAGGAGACCCGACGCGAGGCCCGGTAAAACGACAAGACGCCAAGGCCGAGGGGAGGCACAACACGGAGAGGCCATGGGGCCTGGCACGGTACAGAGGATGGCAGCGAGCTCGGGCACGGACCGGGCGGCGAGGAGCTTGACGGGGAGACGGCGGCCATGGGCGAACGTCGCGGTGCAGGGTGGTGGCAGGAAGCGGGCTCGGGGGCGAGGGAGGCGAGCACGGGGCCTGGAGGCGGGTGGAGCACGACGGGGCCGGCGGTGCTGCGGGGAGGCGCTCGCACGGCAAGGGGAGGGGATGGTCGAGGCGACGGCGGTGGTTGGTGACGGAGGCGGGCGGCCGGACGCAGGGTCGACGGGCGACGCCTGGCGGGGCTCGCTGTCCGGGAGGGCGGCGGCCGGAGAGGAAGGAGGCGGCGGCGGAGGTCACCAGGGCGCCGGGCGAGAGCGGAAGGGTCCCGCGGCGGCGGCTCCCAGGGCCCAACGGGGGAGGCGGTGCAAAGAGAAGGTCGAGGGTGCGAGGGTGGGGAAAGGTCGGGGAGGCAGGCGTGGGGGAAGAAGGAAGGGGAGGGGATGGAGGCGAGGACGCGGCCCGCGGGCGTCTTCGGGAGGGCGCCGGAGAGCGGCCAGGGGGGAGGGCGATGGTGGAGGGAGAGAGGCGGGTCGGTGGTGGAAGTGGGGCAGTGGGGAGGGAATCGTGGGGAGGGGGCGGTGTGGAGTGGTGGGGCCCAGGTGGGGCCGGTCACCGCTGCAGGGTGCGTGCGTGTGGTGTGGCGTGTGTTGCGGGGTGGGGCCGGGGGAGTGGGGAGAGGGAGAGAGGGTGGAGGGATGAGGTGGAGGGAGAGAGGTGGCGGGTGGGGAATGGGGTAGGATGAGGTGGCGACCTGGGATAGGTTAGGGGGAAGGGGGTGATGAGGTGGCGACCTGCTATTGGGTGGGGTGAGGTGGAGGGGGTTTGGGTAGACTAGGATTGGGTAGGAAAAGGGTTTAGGTGGACCGTTTTGAACTGGGGGTGGCCGACTGGGTCGGATCGGCCCGGTTTGGCTGCCTCCTAAAAATAAAATAAATATTTTATTATTTTAAACGGGGCGTTTGAAATTCATTGGCAGACGAAATAAAATACTCCGGAGACTCGGGTTTTGTGTTTGAACAAAGACGGGGCGTTTAGAAAACAAAAATAGGTTTTTCCGAAAATAGTTTTATGCAAGCAATTGCAGGATGACATGACGATGCTCAAATGCAAGGTGGCATGATGACATAAGCATGCGGTCATGATGATGCAATGCACAAAACAACGCGATTTTCTAGTAGTGGTTTTGCGGGATGCCACAATATTTATCCTCATGATATTTTTAGTATTTAGAACTTACAATTACATTTTTTTTGCCAACAATTCATAAAATTATTGTACCACAAACTAGGATTTTTGCTTGCATTAATCAAAAACGGGTCAAGCTAGGGTTTCAAATTAAAAATGAGTTGCTGGTCCTAGTAATCAAATGCATTTACTAAGAGTCCTTCCCTGGGTGTGAAGCGAAACAAAGGGATCTCCTAGTGCTTTTGGCATTCTCCCCCTTGTTTAGGAAACAAAGAATATTTCATTTTTTAGATCTATATTTTCATATTCTAGTTGCATCATGCTCTCTCTCTACTATGTTGTTTTACTGGTATATGACGAGATTGTTAGATAAAATGCTAGTGGCCAGTAGGTAATTAGGAGCTTTTTGCAGGAAAATAGCCATGAAAATATGGCTCCTACTATCCCTCTCATTTCAAGACGAACATTTGCTTGATGCCCGTCTCCGTTGATCTGACCGGAGTGTCGAGTTCTAGAAGGCTCTGCCAACAAACTCCCTTGGAGGACTAATGCTTGGAGTTTGACGGATCGGATGGGATTCGTCCATGCGCAACCATACCTTTTCTGACAGTTTGGTTTCAGAGGGAGGGGTGCGAAGCTCTACAGTCTATTGCCATTGTGGGACATGTCTTTAGTTACATGCTGAAGTCAGTGGCGTAAAATGATATGGAAGACAAGATTTGAGGACTAGTAATGGTGGTTCGAGTCTTGGTGATGATGAGGAATTACCTTGGTGATTCATGAACTGGAGAAGCGGCATCGGCAAGTGGGGTCGATAACACAGGAGAAATTCAAAGTCAAGGTAAAAAGCCAAGGTTTGGTCTTAATTGGTTGTGCCTAGAAATGGTATTGTTGAAGGCATTGTTTTGTAAGCGTGGATTTTCTCCAGGGTGAAAACCTATGATCAGACAACAACGATGTTTGTGCAATGTTATCTTCTTGGAGGTGTCACTTTTGGAGAAAATGGATTTCTGATGTTGTCATGGCGGTGTTTGGCCCGCTGCTACAAGGAATAGATCACTATAGCAGGACTTTTCTTTTTTGTAATCTTCTTTCTTTTTTTTTGGATGTGTGCATCTATATTGTCATTACAGCACTACATTATTGCAGAGGCTGATTGTAATTGGTATCTTTGTGATATTAATATATCCTCTTTGTCAAGCAATGATAGCTACTAAGAAATAAACTAATTAAAATAGCAACTTGTGTGTCGATGTTAAGGCAAAGTCTTTAGTTTATTTGATAGGATCAAGTTCCATGTTTAATCATTTGACAAGAACCAGTTATAGTTTGAGACTTACCTTTCAATCGAGCATCGTTATGGTTCTTTAGTCTACTCCATTCACATAGAGCTCTGGTGCAGAGCCCCCCCTTTAACTCCGGTTGGGAGGGCCCTCTAACAGCGGTTCCCCAACCGCTGTTGAGGGTTCGGTGTTAGAGGGGGGGCCCCTTTAACACCGGTTCTTATACGAACCGGTGTTAAAGGGTGGCGCACGTGGGGCTGCCGCAGGCCTCAGCCCCCCCCCCCTTTAACACCGGTTCGTATCTAGAACCGGTGTTAAAGGTTCTTCTGCCGCGGCAGAGATTTAGGCCGTTTTCCTGCCGCGGCAGAACTCTGCCGCGGCAGGAAAACAACCTAAATCTCTGTCGCGGCAGACTTCTGCCTCTGCCCCGTTCTGGGCGTTTTTCTGCGGGAGGGGGGGAGCGAGGGGAAATCGATCGGGAGCGGTATACTTATAAATCGTCATCGGTACATACGAGTACATGAATAATTAAGCAACTATTATTATACACAAACATCGTCATCGGCACATACATCGTCATCGGCACATACATCGTCATCGTTCATTTTGGTGGATATCTAAAGAGTTCTCCGCCAGGCGTGACGACCTCATCAAGTATGAACCCCGCCAATTCCTCTTGAATGGCTCGTATGCGTTCAAATGGTAGGAGTTGGTCCCGCATCCGTTCGATCTGAATATATATGAAGAATGGGCCGTCAATATATATATATATAAGAATAAAACTCAACACAATTGATGGTAATAAAATAATGTTGTGGACTTTGTTTACTTACTCTAAGTTGTTCTAGTGCGGCTTGGCCTGTCGCACATATCGTGTTGCGAATAAATTCGCAAACATAGTACCCACATAAGTTATTGCCGTGTCTCTGATGCGCGCACTTTACGAGAATAGAGAGTTCAATTAAAATAATAATCAATAAAGCATGATATGATGGAATTGGAAGCTAGCTAGTATTACTTACATTTTGGTCTACAAATTTTAGTTCTTCTGACCATTCGCCCACGGCCCTGCCCGTGAACATTTTCCAAACCCTGTCCGACAAAGAAAATGGATAAAGGAGTAATTAATTACTTATTGTCACGAAAGTTGCCGATCTAGTGCGATAATATGATTGAAATTACCTCTGGAGCATCTCTCTAAAGTCTGCCCATAGCTCTTTTTCTTTTCGTAACGAGTCCATGACAAGGACTTTTCCTGAGTCGGGTTGAATGACTAGCAGAATAAAGTGGAACCTACGCACGCATAACTCATCATCAGTTACACTTAACATCGAGTAAGCCGAAACAGAATGTGTACAAGAGAGAGGGTAACAGTACTCACGAGAAGTTGTAAGGCAATAGTATTTCCCTTTTGGTTTGTTGTCTCAGTAAAGACTTTAGCAAGTAATCTTCTGTTTGCCCGGGTTTGTCTCTTACCACTTCTTCATGAACTCTATTTGGGTCAACGAACCCAATGTCAAAAGGGCCTCCTTTCATGCATTCCATAACCTTTTTCCTGCATAATAGTATATACATATATGGTGAGCATATATATATACATGCAATTAATGAAGTGAATGAGATGAGATAAAAATTACAGAAATAGTACTTACACACAATAAAGGCTGATGGCAGATTTGTCGAGTTCCTTCTGATTGAATAGAAAATGCAAGTCTTGAATGTTGAAGTCGATCGCGTCGTCTCCGCACAAGAAAATCCGATCTCTTATATGCGCCGTGATCCATTCTTCTTTTCTCGTCTTGCAGAAATCAAGGTACCACTTGTGCAATTTTTGCATCTTTGTTGGTAGATTCTTGAGCTCCTCTTTCTTGACTAGATTCTTCCCATACTTCCATGACTGTATGGGGTTGACATCGCATTTGGGCAAGTTGTCTCCCATGACGTTCAAGTATGCAATGTAAGTCATCCCCATCTCATTGGCCTTTCTTTGTAGCTCTGCCTCGTAATCATCTACGGGAGGAGCGTCCCGTTTGTCAAACATTTGGAGCGGGGCGCATGATTGGTTTTCCTGCTCTCCGAGCATGGGAACTGTTTTCTGGGGTGCCTCACGACTGCTACTTTCAGTCTCCCTACGGCGCCTTGCATCCGCCTTCAAAATCTGGCGCTCGTAGTCCGGCACAAGTGGGGTTTCAGGTTTCAAAAGATTTTTGTAAAACTTCTCCACCACCGCCGGATCTATTTTCTCCTTTGGCTCGGCCCGTCTAGGTGCAAAGAATTTCTTGACCTGTTCTCCCGAGATCCTATTGGTCTCCTCGTCGCTGCGATTCCACGGTAAAACCGGCAATGGCTTGGCGGAAGGCTGCGGGACGTAGTTTTTTGAACTCTTTGGTGTACGGTTTCCTGCGGATTTCTTTGTGGCAGTGCTACTGATGCTCCTCGTGGCAGTGCTCTTCCGCTTACGCTGAGGAGATGGCTGAAGCACCGGAGATGGCTGACGGGCCGGAGATGGCTGCCGCGCAGGAGATGGCTGACGGGCCGGAGATGGCTGCCGCGCAGGAGATAGCTGAAGCGGCTCAGACTACTGACGCTGCGGAGACGGCGGGGGTGCCAGTGACCTCCAATTTGGAAGCACAATGTGTTCCTTCTTCCAAAGAATGGTTGTTTTCACTGCAAATTTGAGTTGAGTTTCCCCTTCACCTGTAGCATGGTCAAGCTGTACTTCCTCATATTCCTTCACAACCTCATCCACCCCGACAATAGCATAGCCATCTGGAATCGGTCGGCAGTGGTAAGTTCCACCAGCTACAGGAGGTAAGGCATAGCCGACAGCCACCTTAATGGATAAGCCCATTAATCTCACATGCAGCTCAGCGTGTTCGCTCTCCGTGATCTCATCAACAGGGTATCGAGGACCCGTCATTTCAAACGTTGGCTGCACGTTCTCCGTGGAAGCCACACTGCTTTTCCGCGCAGAGTCTGGGCCGCGGGCAGCTTCCAATGCAGGCTCTTCATGCCGCTGAGATGGGCCGGTAGCTTGATGGCTCTGTTGTGCATTCACTTGCGTCTGCAGCGCCGCAAGTGCATGTTCTATCTGTGTCATCCACTCTGTACGCTCTTTTTTGTTTTCTGCCGCGCCATCTGTAAGAGTCGCTCCAGTCGGCAAACCCATCCTTCCACGTCATACCCCCTGTGCCTCGTGCATGTCCAGGGTGTTCTTTTTTACCGATGGCGCGTGTGAGCTGGTCATTCTCTCTGTCGGGATGGAAGGTCCTGGCGGATGTTTCCTCGTATGCCGTGATGAGTTCAGTGACGGGTTTGGCAAGGATGGTTGGGAAGATACACAATCCTGTTTCTGGGTCCAACCTTGCCCCGATTCCGTAGAACCAAGTCTTTGCACGTAGGTCCCACCCATCTGTCTGGGGTGTGATCCCTCTCTCGCGCAGGGCCCTCTCAGCTTCCTCCCACTTAGGCCTCTGAGATATGTAGCCACCTGACCCCGTCCTCTGGTGATATTCCTTCTTCAGGGCATTAAGCGTATTGGTTTCTGACCTCTTTTTAGCTATAGCACTTTTTTTATATGTCTCAAATTCGGGCCAGTGAGGTCTTATCTTCGCATAATATGCGTCTTCGAAATTTGGAGTCTCGCGAGCTTTGACAAATTTGTTCAATTTTGTCTTCCAGTTGCGGAAAGCCTCAGCCATCTTCTTTAGAGTCCACTCTTTGACCTTTTTCTTTATAACCGGGTTGTTTTCATCCTCCTCTGGCGGAAGGGTGAAATTTACCAACAACGAATTCCAAAGCGTTTCTTTGGATCTGTCATCGACAAAGGTACCGTCGCCCTTCTTTGGCTTATTCCAATTTTCAATTATGATTGGGATTTGGTCCCTAACAAGAACACCAGCCTGACGTATAAATTTGTCTGCGGCCTTCTTGGGCTCCATCGGCCTTCCATCAACACGGACTGCTTCGATCGTGAACTTTGCACGATCTTTTAACCGCTGGCTCGCGCCTCGCTTGCTCTTTTTCGTAGAAGAAGATGGTTGCTGGCTGGTCGATCCAGAGGGCTAAAAGAAGAAAGAAGCGTTAATTAATACATGTAGAAGAAGATTGTTGGTGGAAGTCAGCTGAGGCTTAATCAATGCATATACCTCGCCGGACTTTGTAACCATTAAATTGCGTTCACCGGAGTCTTCATCTTCTCCATGACTAGTACTTGAGCTGTCGTCGTCATGTCCCTCCAAGTTCAGATATTGTGAGGTGTCCTCATCAATAATGTTCTCCATTATTTCTTCTTCTTCAAGGTTTCTACTAAGTGGATCCATAGTTTCTAAAACTATAATATTATCTAGAGTAAGAGTGTAAACATTCAAGTGGACTTGGATTCATACACAAATATACATATTATTCATACCAAAATACACAAATAAATACACAAATGAGTCAGAGGTCCAATTTGTATACAAGTTTTAATCTATGCATGTAGTACAATTTATCGAGCAAACAAGTTTTAATCAGGATGAGTCAGCAATCACACACGTGGCAGACACGTGGCGCTCAGCGGTGGGGTGACGTTGGTCTCGTCGGGCGGCGGTGCTCGTCGGACGGATGCGGCGGTCTCGTCGGGCGGCGGTGCTAGCGGCGGGCTCGTCGGGCGGCGGGCGGCGTCGGCGTTGAGGCGTGGCCTACGAGCTCCGAAGCGGCGGCGGCGAGACGCTCCTGCACGAGGAAGAGAGCGAGGTGGTCAGGGCTCCTCGAAATAGGCTTGCGCCCCGCTATATTAATATAGCAATCACAAGATACAATGACAATGTTGGAGCAACAGAAAAGGGGAAGGTGAAATAAGTTATGGGTCCCAAATTGTCTAAAGGGGTCCCACAGTACTTTACATATTTGATAAAAGTCCCTGGTATTTTTGAAAAAATCAAAACAGAATTTGAAATGAAAATATAAATAGAAAATACAAAAGAGAAATAAAAAAACAGAATTGTCTAAAGGCAGGCCCAGCTTCCCCTTCCCTCTGCCTGCCGCACATCGCAGCTCCCGCGGCCCAGCAGCAGCCCACCCGGCCCGGTACCACTTCATCCCTCTCTTCGTCGTCTTCCTCCTCCCAGGCGCACTGCACGGTGTCGCCGGTGCCGCCGTTGATCTCCGCCGCCTGCGCTCCGCCGTCCGTCGCGCTGCAGGAGAGGATAAGGACGCCCCGCCGACGCCCTTGCTACCCTATCCACTCCTCCCCCTCCCCAGAGACCTCTCTCTCTTCTCCCTCGCGCGTTCGCCATCGCCATCGCCATTACCTCCGTTCCCAAGCTCCCCCGTCCTTGTCGATGTCACTCACGCGTCAAGGGTGAGCTCACGGTCCTCTAGGACCTCTCCAATCCTCCCATCTCTCTCTGGTTCGAGCTCGCGCCGAGAGCCTCCCATTGCCGTCGTCGGCCGTCGTGCACACGGACGGAGCCCCACCGTGTTAGAGGGAGGGGCCGTGCAGGTCCACCTCGCCGCCCGCGAACTTGTCCGGGTCGAACCGCGGCAGCAGCAGCGTCGCCGGGAGCAGAAGGAGGAGGAGGGCCAGGCGCGGGTGGCCTTGTCAGCCGGGAGGAGCGGGGGAGGGCCGAGCGCGGCCGGAGCAGGCGTTGGAGGGCTAGGCGCGGGCGTCTAGGCGTCGAACGAAGGAGCGGCGGAGCCCCACCGGCCGTGTTAGAGGGAGGGGAAGGATACGGGGAAGAGAGGGTCGGGGGCGGCGGACCTCGAGCTCCGAAGCGGCGGCGGCGAGGCGGCGGGTCGGGGGCGGCAAGACGGCAGACCTCGAGCAATGAAGAAGCGGCGGCGAGACGGCGGGTCGGGGGCGGCGCTTCTCTGTGTTCGATCTGGCTCAGTGGGGGGAAGAAAGGAAGGGGAAGGCGAAATAAATACACCCCCCTTTAACACCGGTTCGTGGCTGGAACCGGTGTTAAAGGGGGGGGGCGTTTCCCGTGCGCATTTATTACCCCCCCCCCCCTTTAACACCGGTTCCAGCCACGAACCGGTGTTAAAGGGGGGTGGTGCGCGCGGGAAACGAAATAAATGCCCCCCCTTTAACACCGGTTCCAGCCACGAACCGGTGTTAAAGGGGGGGGTGGGTGCGCGCGGGAAACGAAATAAATGCCCCCCCTTTAACACCGGTTCCTGTCTGGAACCGGTGTTAAAGGGGGGGCATTTATTTCATGCATTAAAGGGGCTTTTTTAATTCAAAAAATATGATATGAATTTAGAAAATTCATATCTTTTTCATTTCAACTCAGAAAAATATGAATAATATATCATAATTTTCAGAAAAATAATATCTATCCATTCATGTAAATCATTTTATATTTACTTTGCATGAAATTTTTTAAAATAATTAAAACACTTATTTCATGCATTAAAGGGGCTTTTTTAATTCAAAAAATATAATATGAATTTAGAAAATTCATATCTTTTTCATTTCAACTCAGAAAAATATGAATAATATATCATAATTTTCAGAAAAATAATATCTATCCATTCATGTAAATGATTTTTATTAGATCAAATCATATTTTAATGCCGCATCTTTTGTATTAACATTTTTGAATTGATTGGATATTTAAATGTCGCATCTTTTGTATACACTTGAATCTCACCAAGCCTCTCTCAACTTGCATTGTTTTTTGATCAATGTGTTGGTGGTTTTTTGAATTAGCCATTTGGTGGTTGCTTCACAAAACCGTCCGTTTTTTATGCTCGGAAAATGGAAAATGCCTTTTTGGTGCGATAAAAAGGAAAACTCCTCTTGCAAACTATGCCTTGATTCTAGCCATAACATTGGTCATTTGACCCAAATGAGATAGGTCATTTTGAGACAGTTACATAAAGCCGAACTGGAATTGAAAATTAAGATACATAAAAGAACTGAAAATTAAGATACATAAAAGAACTGAAAATTAAGATACATGGCCAGATTAAGCAACAATCGGCCGAACTGGAACTGAAAATTAAGATACATAAAAGAACTGAAAATTAAGATACATGGCCAGATTAAGTAACAATCGGCCGAACTTGTTTCGGAATGTTGGAGTGATTCAGTCATGCTCCTGCCTACACCTGTAATACTCGCCACTGTAGTCGTCGTACTCGCCGCCGCCGTCATCGCTGTCGTCGTCGGGGTCGCCGTAATTGAACCTCTGGAGAGTACGCGTGGGCTGGACTTGAGGGTAGCGCGTGGGCTGGACTTGAGGGTAGCGCGTGGGCTGGACTTGAGGGTAGCGCAGACGGGGGTTAGAGTCGGCGGCAGTGTCATAGGCCATGACGCTCTGGAGAGTCCGACCGCGCCACCATAGCTGACGGCCGGCCTCGTTGAAGTTAGGAGGAGGTGGGCCGTCCTCCTCGTGCCTGGCGAGCGCCCTCTCATGCCGATCCACGAAGAAGGCTTCCCAAGTAGGGAAATAGTCGGGATGCCATCTAGGATTCCTCCGCTGCTCCGGCGTGAGCTCGAAGTAGTAGTGGTTCGTGATGGCCATCCGGCGCGCCACACCTAGAGGGACAGAAGGAACCGGCACGCCTCCGACGCTCAGCATCCAGCCGACGGGGACACAGTAGCCCGGCGGGCAGGGGTAGTTCGAGGCGCAAAGCGCCTCCGCCTCCCTGGGGGTTAGTGCTACGGTGGAAGCCATGGGAAAGAGTGATGAGGTTGCAGATATGAGTCTAGAGATGTGCAATGACAATGGAGGCCAACCCCCTACATATATATATAGTAAACTAGCGGGAAGAACTGGAGGGAAGAACTGGCGGGAAGAAAAATGGCGGGAAGAAAAATGGCGGGAAGAAAAATGGCGGGAAAAAATGGCGGGATGAACCTTTAGTCCCGGTTGGAGACACCAACCGGGACTAAAGATGAACCTTTAGTCCCGGTTGGAGACACCAACTGGGACAAAACACGAGTCAGCACTAATAATAGGGGTGAGTGCATGTCGACATTATGTCGTGTGGCGTGTACCTTGTCCCAGATTGTGCCAACAACCGTGATCCAGCACATAACATCGGTCAATTGGACCGAAAGCCATGAAACCTCGAACATGATAGGTCATTTTGTGAAGGTTTTTTCGAAACATGATCAATATACCAAGTCTGGTATTTTTCCTTTCAACTATGTAACAAAATATGACACCACGCGAAGGATTTTCATTGTTCGGATTTTTTTTGAATTTATTATGCCCGTTTTGAATTATCTGAATTTCTAACTATGGTCGAACCGGTGTGCATGAAGATAGGGGACGATCATCGTTAGAACTTGCATTGGACCTCTGAAGAAACCACATATTAGGAGTCTAAAAATGATTTTTTCAAAAAATCACAGGCGATAGATCATGTACCTGTAGTACAAACCGGATCCACTCCTGCCGATTCGGCAGACATTTGTCCTTTTTACCCGGGATGGACGAAAAGGTTTGAGATGTACCGGTTGGGAGATAGTACATGTAAGGTGGTCTAGTATTTTAGGAAAATGGGACGGTAGCATTCTGAAACGGCATTTTGCTGGTTACTTCACAAAAAGACCCGTTTTTTGAGATCGGAAAATGGAAAAGGTCTTTTCCGTGCGACAAAAAGGAAAACTTCCTCCTGCAACATTGTTCTCCATACCAATGTCCACACACATGCATAATATGGGCACAACATCACAAACTATGCCGTGATCCAGCACATAACATCGGTCATTTGGACCGAAAGCCATGAAACCTCGAACATGATAGGTCATTTTGTGAAGGCTTTTTCGAAACATGATCAATATACCAAGTCTGGTATTTTTCCTTTCAACTATGTAACAAAATATGACACCACGCGAAGGATTTTCATTGTTCGGATTTTTTTTTGAATTTATTATGCCCGTTTTGAATTATCTGAATTTCTAACTATGGTCGAACCGGTGTGCATGAAGATAGGGGACGAGCATCGTTAGAACTTGCATTGGACCTCTGAAGAAACCACATATTGCGAGTCTAAAAATGATTTTTTCAAAAAATCACGGGCGATAGATCATGTACCTGTAGTACAAACCGAACCCACTTCCTGCCGATTCGGCAGACATTTGTCCTTTTTACCCGGGATGGACGAAAAGGTTTGAGATGTACCGGTTGGGAGATAGTACATGTAAGGTGGTCTAGTATTTTAGGAAAATGGGACGGTAGCATTCTGAAACGGCATTTTGCTGGTTACTTCACAAAAAGACCCGTTTTTTGCGCTCGGAAAATGGAAAAGGTCTTTTTCGTGCGACAAAAAGGAAAACTTTCTCCTGCAACATTTTTCTCCATACCAATGTCCACACACATGCATAATATGGGCACAACATCACAAACTATGCTGTGATCCAGCACATAACATCGGTCATTTGGACCGAAAGCCATGAAACCTCGAACATGATAGGTCATTTTGTGAAGGTTTTTTCGAAACATGATCAATATACCAAGTCTGGTATTTTTCCTTTCAACTATGTAACAAAATATGACACCACGCGAAGGATTTTCATTGTTCGGATTTTTTTTGAATTTATTATGCCCGTTTTGAATTATCTGAATTTCTAACTATGGTCGAACCGGTGTGCATGAAGATAGGGGACGAGCATCGTTAGAACTTGCATTGGACCTCTGAAGAAACCACATATTGCGAGTCTAAAAATGATTTTTTCAAAAAATCACGGGCGATAGATCATGTACCTGTAGTACAAACCGGACCCACTTCCTGCCGATTCGGCAGACATTTGTCCTTTTTACCCGGGATGGACGAAAAGGTTTGAGATGTACCGGTTGGGAGATAGTACATGTAAGGTGGTCTAGTATTTTAGGAAAATGGGACGGTAGCATTCTGAAACGGCATTTTGCTGGTTACTTCACAAAAAGACCCGTTTTTTGCGCTCGGAAAATGGAAAAGGTCTTTTCCATGCGACAAAAAGGAAAATTTCCTCCTGCAACATTGTTCTCCATACCAATGTCCACACACATGCATAATATGGGCACAACATCACAAACTATGCCGTGATCCAGCACATAACATCGGTCATTTGGACCGAAAGCCATGAAACCTCGAACATGATAGGTCATTTTGTGAAGGTTTTTTTGAAACATGATCAATATACCAAGTCTGGTATTTTTCCTTTCAACTATGTAACAAAATATGACACCACGCGAAGGATTTTCATTGTTCGGATTTTTTTTGAATTTATTATGCCCGTTTTGAATTATCTGAATTTCTAACTATGGTCGAACCGGTGTGCATGAAGATAGGGGACGAGCATCGTTAGAACTTGCATTGGACCTCTGAAGAAACCACATATTGCGAGTCTAAAAATGATTTTTTCAAAAAATCACGGGCGATAGATCATGTACCTGTAGTACAAACCGGACCCACTTCCTACCGATTCGGCAGACATTTGTCCTTTTTACCCGGGATGGACGAAAAGGTTTAAGATGTACCGGTTGGGAGATAGTACATGTAAGGTGGTCTAGTATTTTAGGAAGGTAGCATTCTGAAACGGCATTTTGCTGGTTACTTCACAAAAAGACCCGTTTTTTGCGCTCGGAAAATGGAAAAGGTCTTTTCCGTGCGACAAAAAGGAAAACTTCCTCCTGCAACATTGTTCTCCATACCAATGTCCACACACATGCATAATATGGGCACAACATCACAAACTATGCCGTGATCCAGCACATAACATCGGTCATTTGGACGAAAGCCATGAAACCTCGAACATGATAGGTCATTTTGTGAAGGTTTTTTCGAAACATGATCAATATACCAAGTCTGGTATTTTTCCTTTCAACTATATAACAAAATATGACACCACGCGAAGGATTTTCATTGTTCGGATTTTTTTTGAATTTATTATGCCCGTTTTGAATTATCTGAATTTCTAACTATGGTCGAACCGGTGTGCATGAAGATAGGGGACTAGCATCGTTAGAACTTGCATTGGACCTCTGAAGAAACCACATATTGCGAGTCTAAAAATGATTTTTTCAAAAAATCACGGGCGATAGATCATGTACCTGTAGTACAAACCGGACCCACTTCCTGCCGATTCGGTAGACATTTGTCCTTTTTACCCGGGATGGACGAAAAGGTTTGAGATGTACCGGTTGGGAGATAGTACATGTAAGGTGGTCTCGTATTTTAGGAAAATGGGACGGTAGCATTCTGAAACGGCATTTTGCTGGTTACTTCACAAAAAGACCCGTTTTTTGCGCTCGGAAAATGGAAAAGGTCTTTTCCGTGCGACAAAAAGGAAAACTTCCTCCTGCAACATTGTTCTCCATACCAATTTCCACACACATGCATAATATGGGCACAACATCACAAACTATGCCGTGATCCAGCACATAACATCGGTCATTTGGACCGAAAGCCATGAAACCTCGAACATGATAGGTCATTTTGTGAAGGTTTTTTCGAAACATGATCAATATACCAAGTCTGGTATTTTTCCTTTCAACTATGTAACAAAATATGACATCACGCGAAGGATTTTCATTGTTCGGATTTTTTTTGAATTTATTATGCCCGTTTTGAATTATCTGAATTTCTAACTATGGTCGAACCGGTGTGCATGAAGATAGGGGACGATCATCGTTAGAACTTGCATTGGACCTCTGAAGAAACCACATATTACGAGTCTAAAAATGATTTTTTCAAAAAATCACAGGCGATAGATCATGTACCTGTAGTACAAACCGGATCCACTTCCTGCCGATTCGGCAGACATTTGTCCTTTTTACCCGGGATGGACGAAAAGGTTTGAGATGTACCGGTTGGGATATAGTACATGTAAGGTGTTCTAGTATTTTAGGAAAATGGGACGGTAGCATTCTGAAACGGCATTTTGCTGGTTACTTCACAAAAAGACCCGTTTTTTGCGCTCGGAAAATGGAAAAGGTCTTTTCCGTGCGACAAAAAGGAAAACTTCCTCCTGCAACATTTTTCTCCATACCAATGTCCACACACATGCATAATATGGGCACAACATCACAAACTATGCCGTGATCCAGCACATAACATCGGTCATTTGGACCGAAAGCCATGAAACCTCGAACATGATAGGTCATTTTGTGAAGGTTTTTTCGAAACATGATCAATATACCAAGTCTGGTATTTTTCCTTTCAACTATGTAACAAAATATGACACCACGCGAAGGATTTTCATTGTTCGGATTTTTTTTGAATTTATTATGCCCGTTTTGAATTATCTAAATTTCTAACTATGGTCGAACCGGTGTGCATGAAGATAGGGGACGATCATCGTTAGAACTTGCATTGGACCTCTGAAGAAACCACATATTACGAGTCTAAAAATGATTTTTTCAAAAAATCACAGGCGATAGATCATGTACCTGTAGTACAAACCGGATCCACTCCTGCCGATTCGGCAGACATTTGTCCTTTTTACCCGGGATGGACGAAAAGGTTTGAGATGTACCGGTTGGGAGATAGTACATGTAAGGTGGTCTAGTATTTTAGGAAAATGGGACGGTAGCATTCTGAAACGGCATTTTGCTGGTTACTTCACAAAAAGACCCGTTTTTTGAGATCGGAAAATGGAAAAGGTCTTTTCCGTGCGACAAAAAGGAAAACTTCCTCCTGCAACATTGTTCTCCATACCAATGTCCACACACATGCATAATATGGGCACAACATCACAAACTATGCCGTGATCCAGCACATAACATCGGTCATTTGGACCGAAAGCCATAAAACCTCGAACATGATAGGTCATTTTGTGAAGGTTTTTTCGAAACATGATCAATATACCAAGTCTGGTATTTTTCCTTTCAACTATGTAACAAAATATGACACCACGCGAAGGATTTTCATTGTTCGGATTTTTTTTTGAATTTATTATGCCCGTTTTGAATTATCTGAATTTCTAACTATGGTCGAACCGGTGTGCATGAAGATAGGGGACGAGCATCGTTAGAACTTGCATTGGACCTCTGAAGAAACCACATATTGCGAGTCTAAAAATGATTTTTTCAAAAAATCACGGGCGATAGATCATGTACCTGTAGTACAAACCGAACCCACTTCCTGCCGATTCGGCAGACATTTGTCCTTTTTACCCGGGATGGACGAAAAGGTTTGAGATGTACCGGTTGGGAGATAGTACATGTAAGGTGGTCTAGTATTTTAGGAAAATGGGACGGTAGCATTCTGAAACGGCATTTTGCTGGTTACTTCACAAAAAGACCCGTTTTTTGCGCTCGGAAAATGGAAAAGGTCTTTTTCGTGCGACAAAAAGGAAAACTTTCTCCTGCAACATTTTTCTCCATACCAATGTCCACACACATGCATAATATGGGCACAACATCACAAACTATGCCGTGATCCAGCACATAACATCGGTCATTTGGACCGAAAGCCATGAAACCTCGAACATGATAGGTCATTTTGTGAAGGTTTTTTCGAAACATGATCAATATACCAAGTCTGGTATTTTTCCTTTCAACTATGTAACAAAATATGACACCACGCGAAGGATTTTCATTGTTCGGATTTTTTTTGAATTTATTATGCCTGTTTTGAATTATCTGAATTTCTAACTATGGTCGAACCGGTGTGCATGAAGATAGGGGACGAGCATCGTTAGAACTTGCATTGGACCTCTGAAGAAACCACATATTGCGAGTCTAAAAATGATTTTTTCAAAAAATCACGGGCGATAGATCATGTACCTGTAGTACAAACCGGACCCACTTCCTGCCGATTCGGCAGACATTTGTCCTTTTTACCCGGGATGGACGAAAAGGTTTGAGATGTACCGGTTGGGAGATAGTACATGTAAGGTGGTCTAGTATTTTAGGAAAATAGGACGGTAGCATTCTGAAACGGCATTTTGCTGGTTACTTCACAAAAAGACCCGTTTTTTGCGCTCGGAAAATGGAAAAGGTCTTTTCCGTGCGACAAAAAGGAAAATTTCCTCCTGCAACATTGTTCTCCATACCAATGTCCACACACATGCATAATATGGGCACAACATCACAAACTATGCCGTGATCCAGCACATAACATCGGTCATTTGGACCGAAAGCCATGAAACCTCGAACATGATAGGTCATTTTGTGAAGGTTTTTTCGAAACATGATCAATATACCAAGTCTGGTATTTTTCCTTTCAACTATGTAACAAAATATGACACCACGCGAAGGATTTTCATTGTTCGGATTTTTTTTTGAATTTATTATGCCCGTTTTGAATTATCTGAATTTCTAACTATGGTCGAACCGGTGTGCATGAAGATAGGGGACGAGCATCGTTAGAACTTGCATTGGACCTCTGAAGAAACCACATATTGCGAGTCTAAAAATGATTTTTTCAAAAAATCACGGGCGATAGATCATGTACCTGTAGTACAAACCGAACCCACTTCCTGCCGATTCGGTAGACATTTGTCCTTTTTACCCGGGATGGACGAAAAGGTTTGAGATGTACCGGTTGGGAGATAGTACATGTAAGGTGGTCTAGTATTTTAGGAAGGTAGCATTCTGAAACGGCATTTTGCTGGTTACTTCACAAAAAGACCCGTTTTTTGCGCTTGGAAAATGGAAAAGGTCTTTTCCGTGCGACAAAAAGGAAAACTTCCTCCTGCAACATTGTTCTCCATACCAATGTCCACACACATGCATAATATGGGCACAACATCACAAACTATGCCGTGATCCAGCACATAACATCGGTCATTTGGACCGAAAGCCATGAAACCTCGAACATGATAGGTCATTTTGTGAAGGTTTTTTCGAAACATGATCAATATACCAAGTCTGGTATTTTTCCTTTCAACTATGTAACAAAATATGACACCACGCGAAGGATTTTCATTGTTCGGATTTTTTTTGAATTTATTATGCCTGTTTTGAATTATCTGAATTTCTAACTATGGTCGAACCGGTGTGCATGAAGATAGGGGACGAGCATCGTTAGAACTTGCATTGGACCTCTGAAGAAACCACATATTGCGAGTCTAAAAATGATTTTTTCAAAAAATCACGGGCGATAGATCATGTACCTGTAGTACAAACCGGACCCACTTCCTGCCGATTCGGCAGACATTTGTCCTTTTTACCCGGGATGGACGAAAAGGTTTGAGATGTACCGGTTGGGAGATAGTACATGTAAGGTGGTCTAGTATTTTAGGAAAATAGGACGGTAGCATTCTGAAACGGCATTTTGCTGGTTACTTCACAAAAAGACCCGTTTTTTGCGCTCGGAAAATGGAAAAGGTCTTTTCCGTGCGACAAAAAGGAAAATTTCCTCCTGCAACATTGTTCTCCATACCAATGTCCACACACATGCATAATATGGGCACAACATCACAAACTATGCCGTGATCCAGCACATAACATCGGTCATTTGGACCGAAAGCCATGAAACCTCGAACATGATAGGTCATTTTGTGAAGGTTTTTTTGAAACATGATCAATATACCAAGTCTGGTATTTTTCCTTTCAACTATGTAACAAAATATGACACCACGCGAAGGATTTTCATTGTTCGGATTTTTTTTGAATTTATTATGCCCGTTTTGAATTATCTGAATTTCTAACTATGGTCGAACCGGTGTGCATGAAGATAGGGGACGAGCATCGTTAGAACTTGCATTGGACCTCTGAAGAAACCACATATTGCGAGTCTAAAAATGATTTTTTCAAAAAATCACGGGCGATAGATCATGTACCTGTAGTACAAACCGGACCCACTTCCTACCGATTCGGCAGACATTTGTCCTTTTTACCCGGGATGGACGAAAAGGTTTGAGATGTACCGGTTGGGAGATAGTACATGTAAGGTGGTCTAGTATTTTAGGAAGGTAGCATTCTGAAACGGCATTTTGCTGGTTACTTCACAAAAAGACCCGTTTTTTGCGCTTGGAAAATGGAAAAGGTCTTTTCCGTGCGACAAAAAGGAAAACTTCCTCCTGCAACATTGTTCTCCATACCAATGTCCACACACATGCATAATATGGGCACAACATCACAAACTATGCCGTGATCCAGCACATAACATCGGTCATTTGGACGAAAGCCATGAAACCTCGAACATGATAGGTCATTTTGTGAAGGTTTTTTCGAAACATGATCAATATACCAAGTCTGGTATTTTTCCTTTCAACTATATAACAAAATATGACACCACGCGAAGGATTTTCATTGTTCGGATTTTTTTTGAATTTATTATGCCCGTTTTGAATTATCTGAATTTCTAACTATGGTCGAACCGGTGTGCATGAAGATAGGGGACTAGCATCGTTAGAACTTGCATTGGACCTCTGAAGAAACCACATATTGCGAGTCTAAAAATGATTTTTTCAAAAAATCACGGGCGATAGATCATGTACCTGTAGTACAAACCGGACCCACTTCCTGCCGATTCGGTAGACATTTGTCCTTTTTACCCGGGATGGACGAAAAGGTTTGAGATGTACCGGTTGGGAGATAGTACATGTAAGGTGGTCTCGTATTTTAGGAAAATGGGACGGTAGCATTCTGAAACGGCATTTTGCTGGTTACTTCACAAAAAGACCCGTTTTTTGCGCTCGGAAAATGGAAAAGGTCTTTTCCGTGCGACAAAAAGGAAAACTTCCTCCTGCAACATTGTTCTCCATACCAATTTCCACACACATGCATAATATGGGCACAACATCACAAACTATGCCGTGATCCAGCACATAACATCGGTCATTTGGACCGAAAGCCATGAAACCTCGAACATGATAGGTCATTTTGTGAAGGTTTTTTCGAAACATGATCAATATACCAAGTCTGGTATTTTTCCTTTCAAATATGTAACAAAATATGACACCACGCGAAGGATTTTCATTGTTCGGATTTTTTTTTGAATTTATTATGCCCGTTTTGAATTATCTGAATTTCTAACTATGGTCGAACCGGTGTGCATGAAGATAGGGGACGATCATCGTTAGAACTTGCATTGGACCTCTGAAGAAACCACATATTACGAGTCTAAAAATGATTTTTTCAAAAAATCACAGGCGATAGATCATGTACCTGTAGTACAAACCGGATCCACTTCCTGCCGATTCGGCAGACATTTGTCCTTTTTACCCGGGATGGACGAAAAGGTTTGAGATGTACCGGTTGGGATATAGTACATGTAAGGTGTTCTAGTATTTTAGGAAAATGGGACGGTAGCATTCTGAAACGGCATTTTGCTGGTTACTTCACAAAAAGACCCGTTTTTTGCGCTCGGAAAATGGAAAAGGTCTTTTCCGTGCGACAAAAAGGAAAACTTCCTCCTGCAACATTGTTCTCCATACCAATGTCCACACACATGCATAATATGGGCACAACATCACAAACTATGCCGTGATCCAGCACATAACATCGGTCATTTGGACCGAAAGCCATGAAACCTCGAACATGATAGGTCATTTTGTGAAGGTTTTTTCGAAACATGATCAATATACCAAGTCTGGTATTTTTCCTTTCAACTATGTAACAAAATATGACACCACGCGAAGGATTTTCATTGTTCAGATTTTTTTTGAATTTATTATGCCCGTTTTGAATTATCTAAATTTCTAACTATGGTCGAACCGGTGTGCATGAAGATAGGGGACGATCATCGTTAGAACTTGCATTGGACCTCTGAAGAAACCACATATTGCGAGTCTAAAAATGATTTTTTCAAAAAATCACAGGCGATAGATCATGTACCTGTAGTACAAACTGGATCCACTTCCTGCCGATTCGGCAGACATTTGTCCTTTTTACCCGGGATGGACGAAAAGGTTTGGGAGATAGTACATGTAAGGGTTCATCTTTAGTGCCGGTTGGAGAAACCAACCGCGACTAAAGGGATTGCGTCAGAGTGGGGTGAGTGTCGACATTATGTTGTGCGGCTTGTACCTTGTCCCGGATGGTGTCACCAACCGGGACTAAAGATGAACCTTTAGTCCCGGTTGGTGACACCAACCGGGACTAAAGATGAGTCAATACTAATAATAGGGGTGAGTGTCGACATTATGTCGTGAGTGTCGAAATTATGCCGAGCTGCTTGTACTATAAATAGGCATCCTTGTGAGTCCAGTCCTCCAGCCAGTTTGAGGCATCTCCAAGATGGTTTTCGAGAGCAGGGACACCACTGCGGCCAGTTTCAGGGAGATGCCGACGGAGCCCAGTCCTCCGGCATCTCCTAGAAACTGGTCATAGAGGCACTCCCTAATATGTGAAATTAGTTAGCTCCGAGGCGTATTGATCTAGTTAGAGAAGTTACAAGCTGCAAGATGGTTTTCGAGAGCAGGGACACCACTACGGCCAGTTTCAGGGAGATGCCGACGGAGCCCAGTCCTCCGGCATCTCCTAGAAACTGGTCATAGAGGCACTCCCTAATATGTGAAATTAGTTAGCTCCGAGGCGTATTGATCTAGTTAGAGAAGTTACAAGCTGCAAGATGGTTTTCGAGAGCAGGGACACCACTACGGCCAGTTTCAGGGAGATGCCGACGGAGCCCAGTCCTCCGGCATCTCCTAGAAACTGGTCATAGAGGCACTCCCTAATATGTGAAATTAGTTAGCTCCGAGGCGTATTGATCTAGTTCGAGAAGTTACAAGCTGCAAGATGGTTTTCGAGAGCAGGGACACCACTGCGGCCAGTTTCAGGGAGATGCCGACGGAGCCCAGTCCTCCGGCATCTCCTAGAAACTGGTCATAGAGGCACTCCCTAATATGTGAAATTAGTTAGCTCCGAGGCGTATTGATCTAGTTAGAGAAGTTACAAGCTGCAAGATGGTTTTCGAGAGCAGGGACACCACTGCGGTCAAGCAAAAAATAATAGGGAGATGACCATTTATATATATAGTACATCAATGACACATGAAACTATAGTTGCCGACCTCGACCGAGACGGAAAGAGCAACAAGAAAGCTTATTTTGAGCTCTCGGGCATTTCAGCGAACACCTCTAGTGCATATGAAAAAAACACAAACTAGCACTCTTCACACCCTCTTGCTAGGCTCCAAAATATGAAAGAATGGAAGAGTGGGGTGTGTGTGGGCTGGGGTGGTGTCTTATATAGCCCCCCCCCCCCCCCTTTAACACCGGTGTTAAAGGGGGGGGGCTTTCGCGGGTCAAATGACCAATGTTATGACCAATGTTAATACAAAATATGCGGCATTAAAATATGATTTGATCTAATAAAAATCATTTTTTAGATGCTTAATATTTCTTATGTTCAAAGTTTTAGGATTTAACAATTTATTTTTGTTTGAATTGAATAATCAAAATTTATATGTAAGTGCTTTAATTATTTTGAAAATTTTCATGTAAAGTAAATATAAAATGATTTACATGAATGGATAGAAATTATTTTTATGAAAATTATGATATATTATTCATATTTTTCTGAGTTGAAATGAAAAAGATATGAATTTTCTAAATTCATATCATATTTTTTGAATTAAAAATGCCCCTTTAATGCATGAAATAAATGCCCCACCTTTAACACCGGTTCCAGACAGGAACCGGTGTTAAAGGGTGGGGCATTTATTTCGTTTCCCGCGCGCACCACCCAACCCCCCTTTAACACCGGTTCCAGCCACGAACCGGTGTTAAAGGGGGGGCTCCTTTAATGCCGCAGGGGCCACGCTGGTACGGCCCCCCCTTTAACACCGGTTCGTAGAAGAACCGGTGTTAAAGCCCCTTTTCGGGATCAACAAAAGACCTCGTTTCCACTAGTATACATGGGAAGCCTTTATATTTTATGAGGTAAAAACTATACTAGCAAATAGGCTCGCGACTTTGAGCCTTCCTAGACCCCGTCTTATGGTTTCACACGATACAACAAACTGACAAGGAGTAATAGCTACTAACAAATACTCCCTCCATTTCAAAATATAGATGTTTTAGCTTTGTGAAGCAAATGTATCTAGACTACTTTTAGCATGTAGGTTTACTCAGGTTTGGAGTGAATCTACACACTAAAAGAAGTCTAGATACATTTTCTTCACAAACCTAAAACATCTTATATTTTAAAACGGAGGGAGTAATACTTAAAGGACCAACTTGACTTGCAACGCCAAGCCAGGGTCTTTAGTGTATTTTTAATAGAACCAAGTTAACTGTCAAGAAGGAAATGCATGTCCTCTAGGTTACTCCGCTAAATTAATGAAGCATGCAAAAATACATGAAAGATATGCAGTGAAATGATTTTCAATTTTAAAGGTATTGTCAACATTTTTGACTCAATCAACAAGTCGCTACCTAAACAAATTAGTGTATTTCCCTATAGCTATTACTATTTGTCGGCTCGTATAGTATTCCTTGGAAACCATATGACGAAGGTTGTGAACGCTCAACACGCCAGTCTTTAGCTTTTACCTTAGAAAATAAAAACAAAAGTTTTCTCTTATGTGCTCCACTAAAGGAGTGCATCGGATAAAAAAACTAGAACGATGCTTCTTGGAATAATCAGTCAATTTCAAGTATTCGACCGACAATAAATAGGTCGTCTTATGTCTCATACTATAATCGGTTCTTGTCGGAATTTTAAACAAAGAAGTTTGTTCCATTCAAAATAAACTAAAGACTTTGACTGGACGTTGGCACACAAACACCTTTAGTTTTGTGAAACAGCAGAAAAACTTCTTTGTAACACCATAATCACTATCATTTTTTCATCTCTTGTAACATATTTTTAGATTATACTTTACAAGGAAATGAGAAATTATATATAGCAGCCAGATCGATTGATTAGTATCTTCAATATGCACTCATGGTCACGTGTTTTTATGTGGTAAAAAGTGTAATTCTTTTTTCAATATAAAAGGTGCACCTATGAACCCATGCATTATAAGATACAAAAAAGCATAACAGATTAAGGATAATTTTTTTTGTTTGAACGGGAAAGGGCCCGAAGACCCGAGAAGCTGCATTAATATATCAGGCGGTGGGTACATTTTACACAAAGGCCCCTCAAAGAGGAGAGCAGAGAAAGCAGGACAGAAAATATTGCGAAAAACACCCTAGGACTAAAAATGAAAAAGCAATCAGGTCCTATGGTGTCTTCTCCACCGCAGCCATCGACGAGCTCCTTGCGCCGGCCACCAGAGCGACTCCGGGGACGAAACAGTTGGCGTCGCTTAGGGGGGAGCTCCGGCGAGGTGCTCCAGAAAGGGCCTCCGAACTGGAGGTTTGAAGAAGCGCAAGCAAAGCGCATCAAGGTCGCCCTTCGACCAGAAGAGGCAGCAGCCCCGCGGCAGTCGCCGCCACCCATGGGCCGCTGCGAATGAGCATCAGAGGGAAGAAGATCCCCAGCGGTCGCAACTTCAAACGGAGCAGGAACGGACCAGAGGAGGTAGACCTCTTCAAGCCAAACTCCACCACCTCGATGTCGTTGACGAAGAAGGAGATCCGGCCTCCATGGAAGCTCCAGCTCAAGGTACCAGCTCCCCAGCGAAGAAATGGTTGCAGCCCAGCTTCCCCACTCCCCCCGCCTCCACGGCCGGCCAGGAGCGGATCCACCTCGCCACGCGCCGCACCGATGCACCCATCCCCCTCGCCTCCACGGCCGGCCGGGACAGGGCATCTCGCGTCACCACCTCTCGAACGGAAGCAAGCGACAGAAGCTTTATTCAACGGAGCGGCTGCTCCTCCTTCCTTCCTCAACTCCGACCATCGAAGCACAAGGTAGACCAGGAGAAGCCCTAGGAGCTCATGGATCCAGTCGCCAAAATCTAGAGCGCCGCTACCTCTACTGGGCAAAACGCCCACAACCGGCACAAGGCCGAACACCCTACTACCTACTACTACTCCGGCGACCCCCCGCCACCACTTCCCACCAGCTAGTCTGGCGAGAAGGGCGCGGGCGAGCCCCGGTCTCTCGTGGACGACTCTCAAAGCTGCAGGGATAGAAGGGATGAGGAGGAGCTACTAAACGATGCGATGAGATAGGTGTACAGATTAAGGATAATACGATAATCATTATGACTTAGAACAAAAAATGTTGGGCAACCTCTGGCAGGAAGTCCGTCACATGTACAACAATGTATTGCCTCTTCTTTATCCAGCAAAACCCTCTTTTCAAGGACAATCAGAATGTTCATCAACACAACAGTAGGTAAACTCCTTTTATGAGTGGATGTTTATTGTTTCAATTTCATATAATGTGTTGTCTCCCATGAAAGTTATACATGATGAAAGAAAGAAGAGGAATAGTCTGTGGAATCTTGGTGTGTTAAAGACTAGAAAAACCCAGTCTTATCTCTAACATTAGGACATACACAATCCTAATACTTGTGCGTTCCTAAGGTGTAACAAATAAATTGAGTATGGGGGCATGGTTTGCTATATGTGGATGTCACAATGGAGTGCTTGTGTGATGTTTGATAAGAAGTCGCAACAAACCACTTGCTATTCCTCCTAGATTATCTCTATCCGGCAACAAATAAAAAATAACATGCAATATTCATATATAAAAACCAATCATACACTAGAAAATGGTTGTAATAGAATGATCTTCCACCACTAACTTTTTTGGTACTTTTAAAAAAGAGTGTGTTATTGTGCGCCATTTAATTTGATATGATTTTCCATCACTTCACTTATCCAAGGGTGTCAAAGAAAAAAACCAACATGTCCATAATTGTTCCTACCATGTGACATGAAAAGTTCAAAGAAGAAGTCAAAGAAACTAAAACTGATATTAGTTAGCAATTTTAGCATGACCTAGTTTATTGTTACGTGGTATAATAATAGAAAATTAATTAGAATTCATGTGAATTTCCTTTATATACATAAGAAAAAAATAGAAATTAAAAACTGATATTACTTAGGACCTTGTTTATTTGTTTTGTATATTGGGATATTAAGAGGTGCACTACCAACTACTATTGCCTATGGCATGCACATGCACAATGGGGTGACGTCGGTCTTCTCTTTGACTTGTCACACTGATTTTGCTTAGTTGCCGGAGAGATAAATAAGAAAGGGAATAGTATCTTCCCTTTTTTGGCTTAGAGATGATCTCTTAAAAACTAAGGTAATTCTATTTGTCCGGGGTACCATATGTCTTCATGTTAGCAAATTAATTTCTTTGTAAAAGTTAATTGATTTTTATTAGTTGGTAGGTAACTTATAAATATGATTATCTGAATGGTTATTAAGATGCAAAGAGTGTCTATTCCTAAGGTGACATCGAAATTCTCTTTAATTATTCACAAAGCTTGGCTTTGGTTGTTTACTAAATTAGGAACTATACATCATTTTATTTTTTATCAGCGATGAAATGGATTGTTACATACAATTTCGTGTGCACATCAATTTTTTATGTATGTAACATGGTCAACATAGAAATAACAATGTCTCAATTATTATTTAAATAGAAAATTAAACTATAGAATAATCATGACGATTGGATAAATACTGGACTACAGAATCAGCATGACACGATAGGATAAATAATGGATGTTTCCTCTTTTAGACTATGCCAATAATATCAAAAGATAAGATAAGAAGTGAGCCTAACTCACTTGGTTAGGGGATTGTCTGTACGACCTAGCCGCCCAGGTTCAAGTTCTCACAGATGAGGAATTGAGGTCTTATTATTACAAAAATGAAAACTCATTGTGGTGGTTTCCCCACCGCTTTCCTTTTCAAAAAGAAGAGGAAGGAAACTAAAAAATACATCTTTTATACTCCTAAAATCTATAGCAAATTTTAGAACCTAACCATGAATGCTCGGAAAATCTAAAACACTTAAAAATCTACCAATTCAGGAGAGGGTATATGGGACCCAAGGTACACAGAAAAAGAAGAGGAAGGAAACTAAAAAATACATCTTTTATACTCCTAAAATCTATAGCAAATTTTAGAACCTAACCATGAATGCTCGGAAAATCTAAAACACTTAAAAATCTACCAATTCAGGAGAGGGTATATGGGACCCAAGGTACACAGAAACTCAATTCGTGAAGTTAGAAAAAGATGAGTTTCTCGCTCTACTATATACTTTTAATGGTCTATCTTGAGATTTTTAGACAAAATGCTAGTGGCCAGTAGGTAATTAAAAGTTGTTTGTAAGAAAATAGGCAGAAAAATATGGGTCTAGGTGGACCTTATTTTCAAAAATCTAAAATAAAAGGCTATTTCAAAGTTTTGGAAAATTGAAAAAATCACGATATACTTGCTCGTCCAAATTTTCAAGGAAAAATACGATCGTATGTGGCCTATGCAAAAAAAAAGGGAAAAGAGAATATTGTTTTTCCTTGAATAGTAAAAATATCCAGTCCATATTGTTGCTTGGACATCTTATCTTTTATGCATATGTTACATATTTTTTATTTTAGTTTCAAACCTGACAAACACCTACCAGCATACATTCCCTACATGTATAATTTATGCTATATTTTTAGTTTGTTTAGTATTTTTATTTTCCTATTCACAAAAGCGTCACATGCACCCGTTTCCACCAAATACACGCCGATGTCTGTATAGCTACGAAGTAAAGGCTCAACTTGCATGTCAACACCAGGTTATGGTATTTATGCCTTTTTTCATATACACACTTAATCTTTTGTTTGGCTTCGAAGATGGCTGGTGTCCTACGGGGAAGATGTTTATGCATTCTTGAGAAGAATTAATAGACACTGTCAAATAATAAAGTAATTAAAGGCCCAACTTGTTTGATGATGTTCCATGTTTAATCTGCTGTCAAGAAGGAATATGCATGGTCATCTGTTAAAAGTACAAAATATGTATCGTCAAATGGTATAAATATACTTAGGGTACAATAAGACACATGCTAGTGGCCAATAGGAATGATGTTTATGTACTCCTAACAAAGCATTAATAGCTACTGAGAAATAAACTAATTGAAAGGCCAACTTGTGTGCCGACGTCAAGGCAAAGTCTTTAGTTTATTTTGATAGGATCAAGTTCCATGTTTAACCATCTGACAAGAACCGATTATAGTCTAAGACTTACCATTCCATCAAGCATCTCTCTGGTTCTTTAGTCAGCTCCATTCACTTAGAGAACTAGACAAGGGAAGACTTGCGGAAAATGGCTTTGGCACATGGGCATCATTGCTCTTGGTTTAAAAAAACTAAAACTTAAACTTTCTGGTCTCCAAATATTTTTAAAAAATATTATAACTAGATACGAACATCTAGAATTTATGACAAAAAGTCTGTTCAAAAATATGTTGTATTTTGGGCTACATAAAACGACAAATTCTGACAAAATATGCATATTTCTAGTCTTGTTTAGTGAAAGAAATTTGATATCTTCCTATAGAATAAAATAAAAATATTTATTACTGAAAATTTGCACAAATATATGGACCATGTACATGTGTTCTTGAGATTTTTTTCAAACTTTTTTGAAATTCAAAATTAGCAGTTTTTTTCAAAATGAAGTGAGCACGGGTGCCCATGTGCACCAAATCTCCATTTCTGTTTATATTTTATGAGATCAAAACTATACTACTTCCTCCGACCCATATTAGTTGACTCGGATTTATCAAAATTTGGATGAACCTATATACTAAATAGTGTCTAAATTTATCCAAATTTAGACAAATTTGAGTCAACTAATATGGATCGGAGGGAGTAGTAAATAGGCTGACGACACTTGATCCTTCTCAGGCCCCGTCTTATGGTTTCACATGATACAATGAGCTGACAAGGACTGATAGCTACTGACAAATAATTACCTAATGGCCCAACTTGTTTTCCGATACCAAGTCAAGGTCTTCATTTTATTTTGAATAGAACCAAGTTCCATGTTTAATCAACTAACAAGAAAGAAATGCATGTCTTCTGGGTTAATCCCCTAAATTAATGAAGCATGCAAAAGACATGAAAGATGTGCAGTGAAATGATTTTCACTTTTAAAGGTATTGGAAACAATTTCGACTCAATCAACTAGTCGCTACCTCTTGCATTCACTGATATTTTATCTATCGATGTTTAAAAACATGTTCCTTGCTACCTTCGAACTTGAAATAATTTAACTAAAAATATATTAAAAACTTATAATTAGGATGTTAGAACAAGGCAAGACAATAAAAGATGTACTTATATGTGTAAATGTGACATCGCAAATTTCCTAATAAACCTATTTAATTCTACATGTACTTTTCATGTGTGTCAGCTCTACTTCTTACTGAACGTTCAATGGCCAAATAAAAACGCTCAGGGATCCTTTAATTCATGGAGTTTTCATAGGATTTGTGTACAACTATGATCCTATGGAAGCCATTTGATTCATGAGATCATATTTCATAGGAACTAATTCCATAGAAACCTTGTAGTGTTAATTTCAAATGAAAATAACATTAGGTTAGATCTCATGGATGTAACATGGGTGTAAAAACATTGGAAGATAAATATCATCCTGTATGAAAGCATCGCCTTGAGATTAGTTAAGATATCCCAATCGTTGTCCCTAATACCTTTATATTTTGCAAACCATTTCACTGCTTTTTTTTCTGTCCTTTGTCCTGCTACACTTATTTTAGAGGACCAAAACATAGGACCTTGCATTTCCTTCTGTCAAATGATTAAACAAGGAACTTGATGCTACTCAAAATAATCTAAAGATTTTTCACTTGAAGTTGGCAGACAAGTTAGGCCTTTAATAAGTGTATTTGCCAGTAGCTATTACTATTTGTCGGCTCGTATAGTATCGTGGGAAACCATGTGACCAAGGCTCAACATGTCAGTCTAAATGCTTTAGTTGTTATGTCATAAAATAAAAACGCAAGTCTTGTATTGTCTGCTCCTCTAAAGGAGTGCAGCAGATAAAAGAACTATAGAACGATGCTTCATGGAATGATCGGTCAATTTCAAGTGTTCGACCAATGCAACACTATATAGGTCTCAAACTATAATCCGTTCTTGTCAGAATTTTAAACACCGAACTTCATCCATTCAAAATAAGGACAATGACTTGACGTTGGCACACAACTTGGGCCTTTAACTCCTTCATTTCTTGGTGGCTGTCACTACACTTGTCAGGGTTACACAAGCATCTTCCCTGTTGGCGGCTACCGTTTGACGGCACATTTTTGGTGCCCTTTGCCGGTTCCATTAAATTACAGGACCAAAAACCATAGGACCTTGCATTTCCTTCTTGTCAGAGGATTAAACATGGAGCGTTGGCAGAGAAGTTCGGACCTTTTAATTACTCTCTCCATTTATAAAATATTTAGACATCTTTTACTGTGTAGGTTCGAATAGGTTTATTCCGAATCTACATTAAAAATTGTCTAAATACATTACCTTTACAAGTCTAAAACACATCTTATATTTTGAAATGAAGGGAGTACTTTCTTTGCAAGTACAATTAATTACTTAGTAGTACTTGCAGCCCACTGTACTGTGGGAAACCATCAGACGAAGGGTGCTATAGTGTTCATCTCTTTAATAAATAAGAAACGCAAGTCTTCTTCGGGCTCGGAGCAGCAGCGAGAGCAGAGCAACATGTGCACCGTGACCACCCGGGCTACTGTTTTCGATACAAACTCGTCGACATGCACGCACCGGAGGCATTGGAGGCCTGCAGCGGTGTTTATTAGTACTGCCTCCCTTTAGAAATATAAGATAATTTTAGTTTTGTAAAAAAAATGTATCTAGACATTTTTTAGTGCCTAGATTTATTTGAACCTAGACATTAAAGATGTTCTCGAAATAGGCTTTTACCCAGCTATATTAATATAGCAACCGATCGAGACCGTTGCTGGGCCAGACAGCACAACGTCCAAAATAAAAGCAAAGAAAAAGAAGAAGAAAAAGAAGAGAAAATAAAGCCGACAACAGTGGCTCAATGAAAACAAGGGTGACCCGCCACCGCTGTGCCCTCCAGAGAATTCCACCGCTCTCCTAGCGCTCTGAAGCGTCACGTACCAAGCAGCACCCCCAAGAGGGAAGCGACGACCACGACGTTGCTGCCCGGACTAGTCCTAGGGTTTCCCCCGATACGCTACGAGAGGTGGGGAAGAGATACACCCGACGCCCTTTAAGAAGGACGATGACACCCACAGGCGTCACCGCATCGGTGTCAAGATGACAAGGATTTCTCCCGACCCCTCAAAAAACCACACTCTCGGATGCTCCGCATTGCTCCACCAAGCTCGCCGCCCACCAGCACACGCCACCACGGTCTTGATGACAAGCAGGGCGCGCCGCGGCCGACCAGGAGCCGCCCCGCCGCAGTCCGCCGTTGCCAGGATGTCGCCGCCGAGCCGCCCCACTGCCGCCTGGCCAGGCTCTGCCCAAGGCGCAGCAGCACACCGCCGCCTGTCTCATCCTCCCCGCGAGAACCTCCAGGCGCCGGGGAAAGACAAACCCGCCGCCGCCAGCACCGCCCGAGCTTCGCTCGAAGGCTCCCTCCGACGGCGGCGGGGAGGGAGAGGAGGATTGCGGGAGGAGGGGCTAGACGGGCGGCGGCGCCCCTGCGTCGCCCGCGGGGGACGCGCAGGAGTGGGTCGTGCGAAACGTTTCGTCTGTTAGATGTATATATTTGTATATTGTAGTTTCCCCATATGTTAGGGGACTTCCTGCATATTTGCACATATACCTGTATTATTATATTATGGCCTTTGACCCCAGAGGAATACAAGTTGCATATTCCTGACATGGTATCAGAGCCTAAGGTCTCGAGTTCGAGTCCTGGCTTTCGCAATTTATCCTAAAATTGTTATTGACCCCTCTGTGTCCACGTATAGGCCTCTTGAGTCATACGTGAGTTTCGCACGCCGTCGCTCTCTTCCGGTTGCACGTGCTGACTTCTTCCCGTCACACGTGAGAGGGGGTTTTGAAGTGTATAATTGGATTGCACTAGCCCTTTCCATCAGTTCGGACTTTTGGTTGCGTTGGCTAGTGCATGAAGATTGAGCGCTATAAAGCGCGTCTTGTGGCTCGTGATTTTCAGCAGGAGCACGGTCACGACTATGATGAGACCTTTGCTCCTGTGGCTCATATGACCACTGTGCGCACTCTTCTTGATGTCGCTTCTGTTCGTCACTGGTCTGTGTGTCATCTTGATGTTCAGAATGCATTCCTTAATGGTGAGTTGAGTGAGGAGGTTTATATGCAGCCTCCTCCTGGGTATTCCATTTCCGCTGGGATGGTTTGCCGTCTTCGGCGTTCTCTCTATGGCCTCAAACAGGCCCCGTGTGCCTGGTTAGAGCGCTTTGCCTCTGTAGTGACTGCTGTTGGTTTCTCTCCTAGTGTTCATGATCCAGCGTTGTTTGTTCACACTTCTCCTCGTGGACGCACTCTTCTTATTCTCTATGTTGATGATATGATCATTACTGGTGATGATCCTGAGTATATAGCCTTTGTTAAGGCTCGTCTTCGTGATCAGTTTTTTATGACTGATCTTGGTCCTCTTCGATATTTTCTTGGGATTGAGGTTTCCTCCACTTTTGATGGCTTTTATATCTCCCAGGAAAATTATATTCAGGATCTTCTTGCTCGTGTTGCTCTTGGGGATGAGCGCACTGTTGAGACCCCTATGGAGCTTAATGTTAAGCTTCAACCTACTGATGGTGATCCTCTTTTTGATCCGACGCGTTATCGTCATCTTGTTGGGAGTCTTGTTTATCTTCTTGTCACTCGTCCTGACATCACTTATCCCGTTCATATTCTAAGTCAGTTTGTTTCTGCTCCTACCACTGTTTATTATAGTCATCTTCTCCGTGTTCTTCGTTATCTTCGTGGTATGATCACTCGTCGTCTTTTCTTTCCTCGTTCCAGTTCCTTCCAGCTCCAGTGCTATTCGGACGCTACGTGGACGAGTGATCCTTCGGATCGCCGTTCACTTTCTACTTACTGTGTGTTTCTTGGTGGTTCGCTCATTGCTTGGAAGACGAAGAAACAGACGGCGGTTTCCCGTTCGAGTGTTGAGATTGAGTTGCATGCTATGGCCTTGTTGACTGCTGAGGTGACCTGGTTACGGTGGTTACTTGCGGATTTTGGGGTCTCTATTACCACACCCACTCTGGTTTTGTCTGACAGTACAAGTGCTATTAGTGTTGCACGTGATCCGGTCAAGCATGAGCTTACCAAGCATATTGGTGTTGATGCTTTCTATACACGTGCTCAGGTGCAAGCTCAGGTTGTTGCGCTTCAGTATGTGCCTTCAGATTTACAGTTGGCGGATTTCTTTATGAAGGCACAGACCAGAGCGCATCATGATTTCTTACTCTCCAAACTCAGTGTTGTGGATCCACCATGAGTTTGAGGGGGGGGGGTGTTAGATGTATATATTTGTATATTGTAGTTTCCCCATATGTTAGGGGGCTTCCTGCATATTTGCACCTGTACCTGTATTATATATTGCGGCCTTTGGTCCTAGAAGAATACAAGTTGCATATTCCTGACATCGTCCACTCACCACACGATGACTTCTTTGGCCCAGGAGAACTCACATCGTCTTGGGTGGTTCACATTAAAAGATGTCTAGATACATCTTCTTTATAAACCTAAAACATCTTATATTTCTAAACGGAGGGAGTACTACTATAGATCAGCAGCGAGGACACACCAAAATCCCGTCTTATGGTTTCACACGATACAATGAGCTGACAAGGACTAATAGCTACTGAAAAATAATTACCTAATGGCCCAACTTGTCTCCTGATGCCAAGTCAAGGTCTTCGGCTTATTTTGAATAGAAGAACCAAGTTTCATGTTTAATCATCTGACAAGAAGGAAATGCAGGTCCTCTGGGTTACTCCCCTAAAGTAATGAAGCATGCAAAAAGACATTAAGATGTGGAGTGAAATGATTTTCACTTTTAAAGGTGTTGGCAACAACTTCGAGTCAATCAACTAGTCGCTAACTCTTGCATTCACTGATAATTTTCTATCGATGTTTAAAAACATGTTCCTTGCTACCTTTGAACTTGTTGAAATAATTTAACTAAAAATATATTAAAAACTTATAATTAGGATGTTAGAACATGGCAAGACAATAAAAGAAGTACTTATATGTGTGTAAACGTGACATCGCAAAATTCCTAATTAACCTATTTAATTCTACATGTACTTTTCATGTGTGTCAGCTCTACTTCTTACTGAACATTAAACGGCCAAATAAAAACGCTCAGGGATACTTTGATTCATGGAATTTTCGTAGGATTTGTGTAAAACTGTGATCCTATGGAAATTTTTCTATAGAAGCCATTTTTTTTCAAAATGGGCTTGAGACCCCGGCCTCTGCATCCACGCCTTTTGTTAAAAAAGTATCAAGTGCCACAGCTCTACATGTACTTTTCATGCACACAGTCTATAGAAGCCATTTGATTCATGAGATCATATTTCATAGGAACTAATTCCATAGAAACCTTGTAGTGTTAATTTCAAATGAAAATAACATTAGGTTAGATCTCATGGATGTAACATGGGTGTAAAAACATTGGAAGATAAATGTCAGCCTGTATGAAAGCACCGGCTTGCTATTAGTTAAGATATCCTAATCGTTGTCCCTAATACCTTTATATTTTGCAAACCATTTCACTGCTCATTTTTATGTCCTTTGTCCTACTACACTTAATTTAGAGGATGAAAACAGAGGACCTTGCATTTCCTTTTGTCAAATGATTAAACAAGGAAGTTGATTCTACTCAAAATTTAATTACTCCCTCCGACCCATATTACTTGACTTGGATTTATCAAAATTTGGATGAACCTATATACTAAATAGTGACTAGATTCATTTAAATATAGACAAATTTGAGTCAACTAATATGGATCGGAGTAGTAGTGTATTTGCCAGTAGCTATTACTATTTGTCGGCTCATGTAGTATATCGTGGGAAACCATATGACCAGGGCTGCTACCAAGGCTCAACACGTCAGTCTAAATGCTTTAGTTTCTATCTCATAAAATAAGAACGCACGTCTTGTAATTGTCTGCTCCTCTAAAGGAGTGCAGCAGATAAAAGAACTACTAGAACGATGCTTCATGGAATGATCGGTCAATTTCAAGTGTTCGACCGACAATGAATAGGTCGTCTTAAGTCTCAAACTATAATCGGTTCTTGTCAGAATTTTAAACACGGAACTTCATTCCATTCAAAATAAGCTAAAGACCTTGACTTGACGTTGGCAAACAAAGTCCTCCATTCCTTGGTGGCTATCACTACTTGTCAGGGTTACATAAGCATCTTCCCTGTTGGCGGCTAGCCTTTGTCCCGTCTCCAAATATCTTTAAACCGTTTGACGGCACATCTTTGGTGCCCTTCGCCGGTTCCATTAATTTACAGGACCAAACCAGAGGACCTTGCATTTCCTTCTTGTCAGAGGATTAAACATGGAAAGTTGGCAGAGAAGTCGGGCCTTTTAGTTACTTCCTTTGCAAATACAATTAATTACTTACTAGTACTCTATCTCTCTCTCGCGCGCGGTTTATAAGACTTACACGTATTTTTAAATTAATAAATTAACTAACTTAGCATGATGTATATATAAAAACTATATTATTAGAAACTTCAAATGATATATTTTCTAATGGTATAATTTTTATATTATATAATTCATATTATATAGCTCATACGTATGATCTAGGTATACGTGCAAGTCTTATACGAGGGAGTACTACTACTTGCAGCCCACTGTACTCTCGGAAAACCATAAGGCTAGTTATAGTGGAAGTAGTTTGGGTAGGCCTTTTACAATAGCAGTCTCTTAGCGCAATATCTTAGACAAAATACTTATGTGGCATGTTAATTAAGGAGGAGGAAGGAGGTTGTTGTATCTCGACTTAATTTGGTGTGTCCTCGCTGCTGATCGTAGTAGTACGTACTATTGTAAGAGACCAAATGGATAAAATCGGACATATTTGATGTCTCGAATGGGGTGGCCTGTCGTTCATGGCCTGATAACCCGTGCTACTGCTTTGGATACAAATTCCTCGAGATGCACATGTACTACACGGAGCTGGGTTTTTAAAAGGGTCGGGTCCTAAGGACCCAGAAGCTTCTTATATTATAGCTATACGAATACAAATTACAGACAGGTCCAAGAAGAAAATAAAATTACAAAAATGACCTTCACTATAACAACAACAACTTGAAAAAGAAATTAGAAAAAGCAATCAATTCCTTCAGGTCCTTCTCCACCACAACTCCATAATAGCTGAAGCAACGGTGTCGTCGTTGAGGAGAAACCATGCCATCTTCGTGAGTTCGGCGACCCTGGATCCAGTTGGCAGGACCGATCCGTCATCAAGGAAGACCCTCATGTTGGTTTGATCTGCCAGCCACGTTTAACAAATATCATGTCACGTTAACAATCAAGAGATAAAAGGACAAAAGGATAAGTCAAAACGATAAGGGGGAGGCCCATGAACCAACATTTGGGACCTCCCTGTATGCTAACACCCGCGCCCTGATCGGGGGTGTCTAAACCAATCGATGGTTCAGGTCCCCTGCCGTGCAGCGCCATATATAAAGGGAGTCCCGGCTGCAAACTATCGCTACCAGTCGACGTTTAGGACATGAACTCCAGAAAACCCAAAACCCTTACCGATCTAAGGGGGCGCTGAAACGACAGAAAGATCTGCATAACACTAGGTCGTTCCAGACCATTGCAGGTGGAGACCAGAGGGGATCAGGAGGATCCCCACTTCATCTACAATGCCTTCATAGACTCGTCTTCAAGCCTGCAACAAGCAAGAAATGGCAACCCGTAAGTTCATTTCAAATCCCCACCTTTTTTATCCATAGGTGCATTTATAGTGATCAGTTTGTGCATTAGATATAATGTTGCACAAAATAAATGCTCACAATGGTATCAGAGTAAGATCTGATCATCTTAAGTGCCCTAGCCTTTTCTTTTTGGATTACGGTTTTGCAATATGTTGATCAAGTTTCCATGGACGGATCATGTTAAGAGAACTATGGTTAATTTGGCGTCAGATTAGTTCCCTTTTAATCCCTAAACATGGCAGTGTTAATGGTCAAGCTCAAATTAATTAAGGTCTGTCTCCGATTAATGTACAAGCCTCTATTAATTATCCATTAGCATTAAGATTGATGTTTTTGCCTCTGTTAATGCTAATGATCAAGTTTAATTTCATCTCTTATGTACTCGTTGTTTATTATACAACTAATGCCACACATCTGCAAGCATTTGATTAAGGGGAGCTCGATTTGCACATTAGCAATTGGTCCCCATTTCGGGGGGGGGGGGGGGGGGGGGGGGAGGAGGGTAGAACCCTAACCCTAATCAGAGCACACACAATTTTTTGGACTCACCAAATTGGCCGTGTCGTCTCCTTTCCCTCTGGGGCCCGTACAACGCCCGCCCACCGCTGCACGAGGGCGATGATGTCGCACCACTGTACACCTCCCAACGGAAAGGGAGAGCAGAAAGACACGCTCTGCGCGGAAGGGGCGTGGATACGAGGCGCCGCTTCCGAAGTGGCCACCATCTTGCGAGTCGTTGCGCCATGCCTGCAAGCCCGCATCAACGGCATGTGAACTACTCACCGCACATGAACTCCGCTCTGCCGGCGTGCTGGCGCGCTTCCCTGAGCTCACTGGAAGAATGGGAAGGCATCATAGGCCACGCTCAATGAAGGAGCGTGCTGGACTTAGTCCTCGCATGTTGCTCCATCGAGCGCAGTCGTCGTGCCGCCATAACTGTGTGGGAGGTGTGGTCGCCTCGGGCGCCGCCTCTCTGCATGGGCGCGTGGAGGAACGGGAGAGGTGGGACGGGGGCCAGAAGGGGCACCATCGCAGTGGTTGGTCGCCGGCCCCCTGCTCCCTCCCCCCGTTGTGAGAAAGCGAGCGTGCATGCGCGTCGCTGCCGCCTCTGCTCTGTCTCACGAGCGAAAGGATCGGGGAGTGAGGAGTACGGATAGGTTTAGGGGTCGGGGCTTGCCCTTTCTCTACTCGATGATAGCCGTTGGGTGCATCCAACGGACAAAAGCGAGGCAGAGGTGATAGCTTGCCTCGGCCGCTTAGTGGGCCGAAAGCGAGGCTGGGCTAAGGCCCAGTTTTCATTACTAAAGTGAAATATTTTCTATTTTTGGTTGTTTTCTTTTTTTAGTGCATTTCATAATTATTCTTTTACACTATATGTTTTATTATGCATTATTTTAAATTGCCTAAAATATGTTTTGAAGCATGCTACTATTCTGAATAAAATTGAACCAATGAGATATTTTATTTAGAATTTGTAATATGCTTGTATGTTTAATCATCAATGATGTTATGTATGTTTTTTGATGCTTTGAATTTTAGGCTATAAAATTAATTCTGACCAACATTGTTTTAATTTTATGAGTTATTACTATTGATGTTGTTTGAATTCTTTGTCATTTCTTCCCAACAGTGATGTGACATAGAGTTATATGTGTTGTTCCATTGCATGTTTATTCATTTACCAAGGTAAGTTTATTTTCATGCGGTTGACTAATGTTGTTTTCTTATGACATAATGACATCGTCGAACCCTTTTACATATGAGAATGTTGAATAGCTCACGGGAAGCAATTTCCCATGCTAGAAGTTAGGCACTGAGTTGTCTTTGGGATGTAATGGTCTTGATTATGCTTTGAGGGAAATAAACGGTGGCACCCACTCAGGGTGTAACAGGGCATGATGAACTCAAGAAAACTTATGATTCCAAGATGGAGAAGTGAAAGAATTCTAACCACATTGCTCTTCTTTTGATGAATGCATCCATATCTCCTGATATTGCTGGTCCACTCCCTAAAAAGGACACTACTAAAGAATTTCTGGCGGCTGTTAAGGAGAAATTCAAGGGCTCCGAGAAAATTTATGCTCATGAGCTTTTCTATAAGCTCCTTGAGAAATATACCGTTACTTGTAAAGATGAGGTTAGGACTCACATACCGAGGAAAGTGAATGCTTATCAAAAGCTTAAAGTTTTGAAATGTGAACTCAGTGAGAACCTGCTTATAGTCATGATATTGGAATCACTACCTTATGAATTTGAGCAATTTAAGATAAATTATAACTCTCTGAAGGAAAAATGTCCTACCTTATGAATTTGAGCAATTTAAGATAAATTATAACTCTCTGAAGGAAAAATGGCCACTAGTCGAGATGACTCCTAAAATTGTTCAGGAGGAATAGAGGATTATCAAGCAAATCAAGGATCAAGCCTTACAGGTTGGCACCTCAAATAGGAAGAATGTTTGGAATGGTCCTCCCAAGAATAAGCAATTTCAGGGCAAGACACCTCCAAAAGGGAAGGGCTCTAGTTCCACAAGTTTTGATCCTGGCACTTCTGTTGGTGTTGGGTCGAACGTGTGCAACTTCTGCAAGCAGGAAGGACAATACAGGAAGGATTTTCCAAAATAGCTAAAGTGGCTAGCCAAGAGAGGTAATGATGAAATTACATTTATAGATGAATCTATTTATGTTGTTTTTTCTATAAATATATAGTGGATTGACTCATTCATGTTGCAAATTCCATGCATAGATTCCATACAACCATAAGTCCGAGGGAAAGAAGGCTCAAGGTGGAAAATGGGAAGGAAGAAGATGTTGAAGCTGTGGGTTCTCTCGATCTGGAGCTAGACACCGGCGTTTTCCTTCATTTGAATAATGTTCTTTATGTCCCTACCTTAAGTAGGATTCTTATTTTAGTTTCATGTTTAGAAATGACATGTTTGAATGTCTATTTGGTAACAATCAATGTGTTTTAAAGTATTGTAATAAATATATTGGCCTCGATGTCAGGCGAGGCAAACTATATAAGTTATCTATCAATGATTCTATTTTGCATTTGAATGATATGAATGAAAAATGCATCACTGATAAGAAATGGAAATGCATGAGCACTTCTTCAAAATTGTGGCATCATTGTTTACGCCACATTTTGAGGGGGATAATTGAACGTTTGACTAAAAAATAAATACTTCTTCCATTAGACTTGCCAGATGCTAACAAATGCATCGATGCATTAAAGGAAAATATGATAAAACTATTAAGAAAGGAGTGGTAAGACCCATGAGGGTCCTCGAACTTATTCATACTGACATTTGTGGTCCTCTTAATGTAAAGTGTCCGTGGATGGTTTTGATTCATTCATAACATTCACAGATGACTTTACCCGATATGGGTATATCTACCCTACATGTGATCGATTGGAAGCTTTGGACAAATTCAAAATGTTCAAAGATGAAGTTGAGAACCAACTGAATGAGAAAATTAAAGTTGTACGGTATGATCGCGGGGGAGAGTATTATGTTAGGCATGCTCCTTATGGGAAAATTCCTGGACCTTATGCAATGTTTCTAGTTGAGAATGGAATTGTTTCCCACTATTTAATGTCTGGTGAACCTCAGCAAAATGGCGTGGCTGAGCACTGCAACCACACCCTTATGGACATGGTGCGAAGCATGCTTAGTCACATAAGTTTGCCAGTACGCCTATGGATGGATGTTTTAAAGAAATCCGCACATGTACTAAATATCCCACTAAGTCTACACCGAGAACATCTTACGAGATGTGAATGGAAAGAAACCGAGCTTAAATTACCTATGTGTGTGGGGATATCCTAATGAAGCAAAAGTATTCAATCCACAACTTAACAAGCTGGATCCGAAGGCATTAACTTGTCACTTTATTGGATACCTCCATAGGGGAAAGGGATATCGCTTTTATTGTCCAGGCCATACCACTAAATTCGTGGAAACCAGACAAGCGGTATTTTTTGAGGATAATGAAGTCACGGAAGTAAGGATTATTGATCTTGAAGGGAAGTGGGTGTGCGCTCCATCCCCGACTATCCAAGAGATTATTTTCCCATTTTGAAATTTTGACATGACATCCAATAAACATACTGAAAATACTCATGTTGAAACTAATGATGATCCTGAACCGAATGCATATTCACAACCAGAAGATCACTCTCAAGAAGAACATGATCCTTAACCAGAAAGTGATCCTCCACCACCACTTCTGTTGTGAAGAACACAACATGAAAGAAAGAAAAAAAGCCATCCTAGATGAATATATCACTTACAAGAGTGAGGATGACAATGACATGGGAAAGGTGGAGGACCCATCCTCCTACAAGGAGGCTATTAAAAATTAGAACTCATCTAAATGGGTAGCTGCCATAGAATATGAATTGAAGTCTATGGGAACAAATGATGTCTCGGACTTAGTAGAGATTTCCAATGGAACTAAAAGAGAAGGCTATAAATGGGTCTACAAAACTAAGTATGATTCCAAAGGGAATGTTGAAAGGTTCAAAGCAAGGCTTGTTGCGAAAGGATTTACACAAACAGAGGGAATCGATTACAACGAGGCCTTCTCTCATGTATCAAGTAAAGATTCTTTTAGAATCATTATGGCATTGATAGCTCACTATGATTTAGAGATGCATCCAATGGATGTTAAGACGGCATTCCTAAACGGTGATCTGAATGAAGATGTTTACATGATTCAACCAAAAGGTTTTGTCATACAAGGAAAATAACACTTGGCATGTCGACTAGAGAAGTCTATTTATGGCTTGAAGCAATCTTTAAGAGAATGGTACCTGAAATTCGATAAAGTTATTAGAACTTTTGGTTTTACGGAAAACGTTGTGGACAACTGCATTTATGTCAAGTTTAAAGGCAGTAGGTTCACAATATTAGTCTTGTATATGGATGACATATTATTGGCCTGTAGAGATAAGGATATCCTACATGAGACCAAGAATTTTCTGTCCTCTAACTTTGATATGAATGATATCGGTGAAGCCTCATATGTTCTTGGAATAGAGGTTCATCAGGATAGGTCTAAAGGTGTGTTGGGACTATCACAGAAGGCATACTTTCAGCGAGTGATAAAGAAATACAATATGCACAAGTGGTCACCCTCGCTTGCTCCTATAGTCAAGGGCGATAGATTTGGTACTTTTCAATGTCCAAGGAACCAAATTGAAACTAATCATATGAAGTCGGTTGCCTATGATTTAGCTGTCGGAAGTGTCATGTATGCGTAAGTCTATACGCTCCCTGCCTTGGATTTTATAACCGGGATGCTTGGCAGATTCCAATCAAATCCTGAACTAGACCTCTGGAAGGCCGCAAAGAAAGTCTTGTGATATATGTAAGGAATGAAAGACTACATGCTTACTTATAGAATGTATGATAACCTAGAAGTTATTGGTTACTCAGATGTTGATTATGCCAGTTGTGTGGATAGTAAGAAATCCACATCGGGACGCTTGCCGGAGGAGATATATCGTGGAAAAGCTCCAAGAAAACAATAACTGCTTCATCTACGATGCAAGCATAATTTATAGCATGTTATGAGACCAATGGGCAAGTTGTATGGTTAAAGAAATTTATACCCAGACTTAAAGTAGTGTACAACATTTCAATACCACTTTTATTATACTACGACAATGAGCCCGCGGTCTTCCATATGAGTAGCAACAAGTCAAGTACTGCTGCCAAGCACATTGACATTAAGTATCACGTTGTGAAAGATAGGATCGAGGATCAAACAATTAATGTTAAGCATATATGAACGACTCATATGCTTGCGGATCCGCTTACCAAAGCCTTACCACCCAGTATTTTTCGTGAGCATGTTGCCGGCATGAGATTACTTGAAGCCTTATGATTCTGGAATAAAGGGACCACTATAGAGAACCACTCCCAATAAGGAAAAAGTTATCCATTTTGAAATGGGCTTATATACCATAAGTGTTGGCGTTCAACAACATTTCATTGCCTATTGTAACACTTCACTTTGATATATTATTCCCTTAGTTAAATGGGCGAATGAAGTTAAACCTAACGATCAAGGGGGAGAATGTTGGTTTGATCTGTCACGTTTAACAAATATCCTATCACATTAACAATCAAGAGATAAAAGGACAAAAGTCAAAATGATAAGGGGGAGGCTCACAAACCAACATTTGGGGCCTCCCTATACGCTAAAGCCCGCGCCCTGATCGGGGGTGCCTAAACCAATCGATGGTTCGGGTACCCTGCCGTGCAACGCCATATATAAAGGGAGTCCTGGATGCAAACTATCGCTGCCAGTTGACGTTAAGCATACGAACTACTGAAACCCCAAAACCCTTACTGATCTGAAGGGGGCGCTGAAATGGTAGGAAAATATGCATCCCTCCATGTCGTTCCAAGCCATTGTAGGTGGAGACCATAGGGGATCAGGAGGATCCCCACTTCATCTACAACACCTTCATAGACTCGTCTTCAAGCCTGCAACAAGCAGGCAATGGCAACCCGTAAGTTCAATCCAAAACCCCACTGTTTTTTATGGTGATCAATTTTTGCATTAGATATAATGTTTCACAAAATAAATGCTAACACCTCAGGCTACTCATAGTGGGAGTAACATAGATAGTAACATGCATGATGCAATGTCAACTTCGCTTTTTTGATGACGTGACATGTCATTAAATGTTGAAAGAGATGATTATGGTAACTAGTATGTTACTATAACATCACACACCTCAATGCAATATAATTAAGGAGAGCTTGCATGATTTTAGACATAAGTTATTATCCACTATAAAGGTGATAACATAGAGTAGTAACATATGCATGACTCTAACATATGTTACTCCCTACTATGACTAGTCTGATAGAAACGAACGCTCTCATGAATCTAGTAACAAGAATCCAGTAACAAAGCCACCAATAGTGACATGTCACCTTTGTTTATTAAATAGGGAAGTTGAGTGACGCGTCACCTTCGTTTATTAAATAGGGCAGTTGAGTGGGAGAAGGTGGCACTCATTCCCTAACCAGCCAAGGGTGTGTTTGGTAGCTCGGTTGTCTTATCTCAGCTCATACAAGTTGAGTCCATCTATGCCCACTACATACAAGTGTATTTTATTTGCTGTGTTTGGTAGGTTTTATGAGCGGAGATGTGCTAGGTGAGATCATGTTTGGTAGGTTGTACAAGATGAGATGTTCCATACAAATATAAAAAACCAATCAGATCCCTGAATATAAAAAAATCAATCGGGTCCCTATAAGGTCCGGCTCGGGCTCCGGAGCCGCTGCCACGCTCCCTGCCTCCATGCGCCGCAGCTCCAATCTCATTGGTCGTGTCCTGGACGAGCACCGTGTCGGCAAGGCGAGCCTCGCATCGAGGGCGACCTCTGCATCCTGGATGCACCTTGATACGCCCAATTTTCATCACCTTTCTATATCATAATTTACCTCTATTCATTGGTATATGTCTTATTATGAGGTATTACTTATGGCTTTTTCATTTGTTTATGCATGTTAGATGATTCTTGGAGGATGGACTGCCGGAGTCTGGATTCTGATGGAAAAGAAGGCGTTTTGGTGCAATTTCGCGAAGATCAGAAAAATATCAGAAAAGTATGGAAAAATATTATTTTTCCAGAAGAATGAGGGAGCCAGAACGAGGAGCGAAGAGGGGCCGCAGGGGGTCCACACCCCCTAGGCGCGGGCCCACCCTGGGCCGCGCCTAGGGCAGGTGTGGCCCACCTGCCCGGCTCCCGACTCTGCCCCTTCGCCTATATATTACCTACGGAACCCTAAGCCTTGGGGAGCGACCACAGATAGATTTCCGCCGCCTCTAGGGGCGAAAAACACCGACAGAGGAAGATCTCTCCGGCAGACAGATTTCTATCGGGGGAATTCCTTCCCGGAGAGGGGAGACCGTCACCATCAACACCATCATCAAGCTAGGCTTCATCGGGATCATCATCATCATCATCCACACCATCATCTCCACCAGCACCATCATCACCACTCCGTCTCGCTGTAACAATTGTGTTGGATATTGCTTTAGTTCTTAGGGGAAACTTTCCCAGTGTTAATTACTATTGTAGTTGATTCTTGTGAGTGGAACCATTGGATTATTGTTTATATTCAGATTGTTATCCATTATCATATCATCTTGGATCTTGATCCATATGATGTATTGTGAGTAGTTCCTTTAGTTCCTGAGGACATGGGAGAAGTCATGTTGTTATTAGTGGATTTGTGTTGAGTTATTATTCAATGGTTTAGTATTTAAGTTGTGGTGCTATTCTTATAGTGGTGTCATGTGAACGTCGACTACATGATACTTCACCATTTATGGGCCTAGGGGAATACATTGTGTATTTGGCTACTAATTGTGGGGTTGCCGGAGTGACAGAAACCTGAATCCCCGTTAGGACACCTTTGCACAAGGGAGCGTAGGATCTCAGAGTTTAAGGTTGTGGTTAGATTTATGTCTTAATTACTTCCCTGTAGTTACGGATGTTTGCAGGGGGTTTAATCACAAGTATGTATTAGTCAAAGTATGGTCGGTACATTAGCACAGATTCACCCACACAACACTTACAACACCAAAGAAGAGTACTCAGCTATATGAAGCGAAAGCACTTGATAGAATTCCCGTGTGCCCTCGAGAACGTTTGGTCCTTATAAGTATTTCCACTGGCTTGTCCTTTGCTAAGAAAGGATTGGGCCACTTGCTGCGTTTGTTCTTTGTTACTTGCACTTTGTTTTGTTGTCTTATCAGAAAACCACTAAAAATCCGTTTGCTAAGTATTTGCAGAGAGTTCCTGCTCCATACCACTGTTCAACACCTTTTGCTCCTCGTTGGGATCGAGATTCCTATTTATCAAAAGTACTATGATACACCCCCTGTACTTGTGGGTCATCAAGACTATTTTCTGGTGCCTTTATCAGGGAGTGAAGCGCTATTGAAGAGTTGAACTGGTAAAGGAAACTTCTACTGTGAGTATTTCTTTTGTTACTGCTTGTTACTTTGTTTCCAATATGGATAACCCACTTGATTTTCTATTTGGAAAAACTACTACCACTGCTAGGGTAGTAGATGAACCACCACCTGTTGAGATAGATACTTTTAAGATACCTACAAGTATTATTGATCATGTTATGGATAATTATTATTTTGGGGATGGAACTGTCCATCCTGGTGATCACTTGATTTTTATCCATGAATTATGCTGGTTGTTTAAGTGTGCAGGTATCACAACTGAACAGGTGAAGAAGAAGTTACTCTCCATATCCTTAAAAAGGAGAGCTGAAGAATGGTATAAGCTGCTAAAGAATGGACAATCTATGGAATGGGAGGAGATGGCATCTCTCTTTTACTCTAAGTTTTATCCTCCCAGTGAAATTCATAAGGATAGAAATATTATATATAACTTTTGGCCTCTTATGGAGAGAGTACATCTCAAGCTTGGGGGAGATTGAAGTTACTAATGCTTAAATGCCATATTCATGAACTCCCTAACAATATTATTCTCAATAACTTTTATGCTAGGCTTTCTCTTCATGATAAAGATTTACTAGATGCTTCTTTTGTTGGATCATTCACACGTATGAAGGAAGAAGCTAAATGGGATCTCTTAGACCATATTCAAGAAAACACTGAAGCTTGGGAGAATGACAAAGGAAGAAAGTCAGGTATAAACTACGATTATGAATGCATTAAATCCTTTATGGGAACTGATAGCTTCCGTGATATTAGCAATGAGTTTGGTCTTGATTCCCAAAGTATTTCCAACTGTTTTAAGGCCTTTGCCTCTTATATAGAAATTCCCAAAAAGAAGTTGAATAAGTACCATGCTCCTTATAAAGATGGTGTTAATCATGTTCCTGTTAGAAGTGCTGAAGTTTGTACTACTAATCATATTGTGCCTGGACCTTATGTTGAGAAAAATCCTTTCCCAGCTAAGGTAAAGGAGTATTCTATGATTATTAGTGCAAATAACAAAGGTACGAAGAAAACTGTGGAGCCTGGTGAGAACCTATGGTAGCTATTGTTAAAGACCCTGTCACTAGAAATATAGAGGATGAGCACATTGTCTTCTGCGAAGACGCTTATAATATTATCTCTCATCCTAGTAAGGCTAGAAAAGCTACTGTTCCTGTGCTTTCTGTTAAAATTGGTGATCATTGTTACTATGGTTTATGCGATATTGGTGCTAGTTCTAGTGCTATTCCTTATGAGCTTTATAGGGAAATTATGCATGAGATTGGTCCTTGTGAGCTTGAGGACATTGATGTGGTTATCCACCTTGGTAATAAGGAAACCATTTGCCCCATTGGTATTGTAACAGATGTGGAGGTTCTCTGCGGTAAGATTAAGTATCCTGCTAATTTTCTAGTGCTTAATTCAGCAGCTAGCAAAACTTGTCCTATCATTTTTGGTAGACCTTTCTTGAACACTTGTGGAGCTATTATTGATTGTAAGAAGGAAAAAGTTTGAACTAAGTTTGATGGAGATTCTTATGAGTTTAACTTTTCCAAATTTGCTAAAGCTCCTTGTGAAAATAGCTTGCCTAATAAAGATTTCAGGATGGAACAACTTGCTTCTATTGATCCAGTCTATGACCTTGGACCTCTTTTTGATGACTGTAAGTATGCTTATTCTGATGATAAAGTTGTTGCCAGTGACAGTTATATTGTCAACTTTATTCAAAGTGCTACTGAAAGTTATTATAAGAGAGGGAAACATGGTCTTATGCTTCTCGATAATGTTAAGTTTCCCCGTTTTATGTTGAAAGCTTTGAAGTTGCATCTTTTTTGTCTTCCTATGCTAGTGGATTTTTGTTTCAACAATTTGTTTTCTCATGACACTCCCATGCATAGGAAGTGGGTTAGACTCAAGTGTGTTGGTTATTTGCTTCTTGATGCTCTTTTTCACTCCAGATATACATCTCCTATGTGAGCATCTTTGAAAGTTTCAAGTCTAACTTAAAGGCATTAAAGAAAAGTACTTGTTGGGAGATAACCCAAGAGTTTTGTCGTGTCTTGGAAGTTATTATCTCTGTAATTACCGCTCCTTATCCTTTTTGTTTTGGTTCTTGTGTCAAGTTCAACTAATTTTGTGAAGTAGAGGATTTGTGAAAAGTGGCTGTCTTGAGACAGATTTTTGTGCTGCATTGTAAAAATTCGTGAGGGAGCTCAGTACGTCGGATGGAGATGCATTTTTTTGAGCTTGTTCTACGAGTTGTTACCCAACTTTCATTAGTTCTGCACTTTTTGATTTGAGCAACATAAGGTATTTGAAAAAATCAACCTTTACCTGCTGGTATGTTTTGACAGATTTCTACCATTATTTGCATTTGCCTCTGATAGAAGATTTTGTTTTGATGGGTTTTCAGTTGAAGTTGTACCCAAAGGTTTATTGTTGTTTTTCTTATACTAATGTCGCCATTGAAGTTTGTGTATAGCCTTGTGAGGAAAGGAAACTTTCAGGAGAAGGAGAAAAGGAATCTGTAGAGTTCGTCTTTGAATAGGTAAAAGTGGTGAAAACAGAAGATTCATGAAACCCCAATATTTTTATATTTTTGATGTTTTTAATACATAAGGAAAGCTACGAGACGAAACTGAAGAGGAAACGGAGTCTGGGGGTGGACAAACCCACCCTAGGCGCGGGCCCAGCCTGGCCGCGCCTGGAGGGGTTTTGACTCCCCCGAACTCCGTCTCCGCCTCGTTTCCATGTCAAAACCTTCCTTATGCATTGAAACTTCATAATATATAACCCCCGGATCCCCCGAGGTTCGTGCATCGTGTTCTCATCGTGTTTTCGTTTCGATCTGTTTTTATCAGGAAATCTTCTCAAGTTTAGAGCACCATGGTCTCCGCCAACGACAATGACAAGATGCCCGAGGAAGACGATCCTCACAAACCCAAGGAGGAGGAGATTTTGGTAGGTTATGAAGGAGACATGGAGGAGGACAAGCAACTGGACACCCGCGCTACCATCGCAAGCATTGGATTGGTGGCAAAACCTACCAAGCTTAAGAGGACAACACGGATGTCTACAGGAGGGAAAACTCCACGACATATCCTCTCTCCACGATCACCTCCCCATCGTACCACTCGCTCTAACCATGCAGGGAAGGAACACTCTAAGTGGGAAGAGTGGAGAAAGAATAATAAGGACTGGGATTCTCAGTCCGATATGATCATGAACCGCATTGAGCAAAACTCGAAGTTGATTCATACTCTAACCTTTGAGATTGAGAATTTGAAGAAACTTATTGAAGAGATTATCAAGAGAACATCACCACCACCGAAGGAGTAATTCGTCATCAGGTTTGGCATCCCCTTGGCTTGTTCCAAGCTTGGGGGAGTGTCACGGTATCACCACCTTTATCTTTTATCTTTTACCTTTTTAGTGGATTCATATCTTTGGTAGAGAGGTTATCTTATAGTTTGGTTTGCATGTGGAAGTATCTCTCCTTTAGTTGATTATCTATGTATCCCTTGGTGTGAGTGCCTTTATTTGAATATTAATGAGAAGTCTCATCTTTTACTTTTTGCACTTCTTATTTTAGTTTGCAATCTCTATTATGTGATGGATCTTGTTTATTAGTATTGGCACCACTTTGGGAGCATCAAGTAACTCTAAATTGGTTTTGGCAAACCGAGCTCCGGTTAGTAGAAACACTTTTTGAGGTTTGAAAGAAAAAGAAAAGATAAAAAGCTTACATGTATTTTGTATCAATTGTTTTCTTTCTTGTTGGCTCATAAGCTTAGTATTCTTTATTTAAGATCTTTTGTGTCTTCAAGGAAGATTTGTATGTTTGGCTTTATTACTTGTATGTTTGCTTGTTTCTTTCAACTCTCTTGCTTGCTACCCAACCTTGCTAGCCAAAAACCTGTTTTGAGAAGGCATACTTCTCATGTTTCCAACTCCCTTTGAAGCAAAACATTTGCCACTTGTGTCCACCATACCTAGTAGTTGTTGCTACTCCAAGCAAATTATCAAGCTTCATCTATCTTTCAAATTAAAAAGTATTTTGTTATGTGAAAACTAGTTAGTAAAGGTCTCACGAACTTGATGGCACACCTTATTTCCTTGCCCCTAATAGACTTGAACCATTGTGCCATCGAAGTTGTATATGCTTGCATCTATATGTTGGAATTAGCAGAACTGTGCTGTCACGGGAAACGTATTCAACATTGTATTTGTACTCTGTACACAGTTGATATCATGCTCTTTTGTCTATGGATGTCAACGGTGTGAAATAAAGAGGGAACTTGTAAGTCCATGGAGTTTGTATTTTGTGTTAGAGAAATGCCTGGGCCTCTAGCCTAAGCCATGCCTAATCATGGTGGAAACTTGCAGCATCACCATAGTGAGCTGTCTATGAAGCATCCTCAATAAAAAGCTATGCACATAGTAAATAAAAAGATCGTTGAGATGCTCATTGGCTGCTTGTCTTTTCATTTTGGTTATGGGAAAGCTCCTGTACCATGTGCAAGGGGTACCCCGTTGGCGGTTCTCAATGATATGCAAATACTTACAATGACAAGAACTTACCTGTAACCAAAGTTGAGTAGCATGAGGAGTGGCCCTCATATTCAAGGGACATGATATTGCCAACTTATATTTCGTCAAACATATACTCCATATTTGTGCACTTTAACCTTAATCATCTCGAGATGCCTATGATAGGGGCAATGAGGGCTCAAAGCTAGTAAGTACCATAATCTTTTGGAAGCTCTTTATGACTTGTAATCCCTGCTTCCCTCTATAAAGAGACCTTTCCCCCACTTCCAAGTTGAGTCAATAAACCTACTTCCTCTCTATCTCCAGCAAGCATTTGAGTTGTTGTGTTTCAATCATTCATATGGTGATTTATTCAATCATGTTCCTTATCTTCCTTGTTTGCACAAAACTCTTATCTATTGAGTATTACTTTGAAAGCCTTCGCTTGTGCGAGACCTTTTTGAGCAAAGAGTGCTCCTGTTTTGAAAACTTCTACCAAGCTTTATTTGTGAAACTGTTTGCCAGCTGTTCTCTGACCAGGAACAAAGTTTGCCAATTCCAATTATGATTTATCTTTATGCATCTCTATTGTGACTGCTGAACTTGGTTGCAAGCTAAGTTATATAATGGTGAGTTGCTTTCTTCTATGAGTTGTGCAATGATAAGTGTGATGCTTCTTGTTCGTATTATTTTATCGACACTTCACTCCATAAACCTGTGGACATGTTTACTGAGCTTAGTTTTCGCTTGGGAACAAGCGAAGGTCTAAGCTTGGGGGAGCTGATACGCCCAATTTGCATCACCTTTCTATATCATAATTTACCTCTATTCATTGATATATGTCTTATTATGAGGTATTCTTATGGCTTTTTCATTTGTTTATGCATGTTGGATGATTCTTGGAGGATGGATTGCCGGAGTCTAGATTCTGATGGAAAAGAAGGCGTTTTGGTGCAATTTCGCGAAGATCAGAAAAATATCAGAAAAGTATGGGAAATATTATTTTTTCAGAAGAATGAGGAAGCCAGAACGAGGAGCGAAGAGGGGCCGCAGGGGGCCCACACCCCCTAGGCGCGGCCCAGGGTGGGCCCGCGCCTAGGGCAGGTGTGGCCCACCTGCCCGACTCCTGACTCTGCCCCTTCGCCTATATCTTCCCTACGGAACCCTAAGCCTTGGGGAGTAACCACAGATAGATTTCTGCCGCCTCTAGGGGCGGAAAACACCGACAGAGAAAGGGGGAATTCCTTCCCGGAGAGGGGAGACCGTCGCCATCAACACCATCATCAAGCTAGGCTTCATAGGGATCATCATCATCATCATCCACACCATCATCTCCACCAGCTCCATCATCACCACTCCGTCTCGATGTAACAATTGGGTTGGATATTGCTTTAGTTCTTAGGGGAAACTTTCCCGATGTTAATTACTATTGTAGTTGATGCTTGTGAGTGGAACCATTGGATTATTGTTTATGTTCAGATTGTTATCCATTATCATATCATCTTGGATCTTGATCCATATGATGTCTTGTGAGTAGTTCGTTGTGTTCTTGAGGACATGGGAGAAGTCATGTTGTTAGTAGTGGATTTGTGTTGACTTATTATTCAATGGTTTAGTATTTAAGATGTGGTGCTATTCTTCTAGTGGTGTCATGTGAATGTCGACTACAAAATACTTCACCATTTATGGGCCTAGGGGGATGCATTGTGTATTTGGCTACTAATTGTGGGGTTGCCGGACTGACAGAAACCTGAATCCCCGTTAGGACACCTTTGCACAAGGGAGTGTAGGATCTCAGAGTTTAAGGTTGTGGTTATATTTATGTCTTAATTACTTTCCTGTAGTTACGGATGTTTGCAGGGGGTTTAATCACAAGTATGTTAGTCCAAGTACGGTTGGTACATTAGCACAGGTTCACCCACACAACACTTACAACACCAACGAAGAGTACTCAGCTATATGAAGCGAAAGCACTTGACAGAATTCCCGTGTGCCCTCGAGAACGTTTGGTCCTTATAAGTATTTCTACTGGCTTGTCCTTTGCTAAGAAAGGATTGGGCCACTTGTTGCGTTTGTCCTTTGTTACTTGCACTTTATTTTGTTGTCTTATCGGAAAACTACTAAAAATCCGTTTGCTAAGTATTTGCAGAGCGTTCCTGCTCCATACCACTGTTCAACACCTTTTGCTCCTCGTTGGGATCGAGACTCCTATTTATTGAAAGTACTACGATACACCCCTTATACTTGTGGGTCATCACACCTGCTGCTTAAGCACCGCGTCACCTCCGCGTCGAGGGAGAGCTCCACCTTCGTGCAAGTAACGTGTCGCCTCCGCATCAACATGAGGAGTGTACGCAAGATGCACACATGCTTGCGTATCTTTTTATGTGCTACATAATTGTAATGCTTTTTTCAACAATAAAAGGTGCACCTATAAACCTATGCATTATAAGATAGAGAAAATCATAACACATTAAGGATAATACAATAAACATTAGGGCTTAAAAGGAAAAATACATTCTAATGTTTGGCAGCCTATGGCGGAAATTCCGCCACATGTAGAACATGTAGGGGTGACGTTGATCTTCTCTTAGACTTGTCACATTGATTTTGCTTATTTTTATAATTTGATAAACTTTTTAAAGAATATTAACGATATATATAACATCAAATTAGTATATTATAAAATTAATTTTAAATTTGATTTAGTGATACTAATTTAGTTTAATAAATGTTGCTACTCTTTTCGATCCAAATTAATTGACTTAGATTTGTCTAAATTCGGATGCATCTAGACATATTTTAATGCTACATACATTCGAATCTAGATAAATTCAAGTCAATTAATTTAGATCGAAGGAAGTACTATTTTCACTAAAATTGGTCTAGTTTAGATAAATTCGACTTAGCACAAAAGTTAGCAGTATGTTGGTGGACGGAGGAGTATCGTTGTTGCCTTATCGGGGAGAACTTCATACTCCCTCCGACTCATATTAATTGACTCACATTTGTCTAGATTTGAATATTTAATATATAGGTTCATTCAAATTTTAACAAATCCTAGTCAATTAATATGAGTGGGAGGAAGTAGAATAGTTTTGTTCGCAACGCAGCGAATGCAAGAACATAGTACTAGTATTATTACAGAAGGACAAGATCTGGCGGTAAAGGGTGTAGTTATGACAAACATACGTGCTGGCATGAAAAACGATGCACTACACAAGGCAACACCTTGATCCGAAGGATTCATGGCTGCGTGCTGTGAACTGGAACTGAAGAATCTGCCTAGATGCCTCGGTGGCGGTACGTGTGCACTACGCCAAACGGGTTGGCTTCGTCGAACGCGCCCGGAGGCGGCCCCATCATCATCGGGGGCGGCACGAAGAAGGGGTTGGGCGGGCGGTCGGCGAAAGGCTTGGCGAACATCCCGGCGTTCTCCGGCAGGCAGTTGATGTGGTGGAAGGAGAGGCAGGGCGCGCAGCGGTATGCCCAGACGGCGGGCATCTTGCAGCCGCCGCACATGGTGGGGAAGGAGCAGAAGAGCGCGAGGTCGTGGTCCGGGTGGGCGGCGCTGCGCGCCAGCTTCGGCAGCGTGGCGCAGAGCGCGTGCACGAAGAAGCCGCACGGGTGGCAGTAGTAGTGCGCGCCCTCGATCTCGTTGGTGCACATCTCGCAGCCGACGGGCAGGACGCCGCCCGTTGGCATGGACGACGCCAGCGCCGCGTGGACGTCCGACCGCACCGCGAGCATGACCCGCCCCATGTCCGCGCGCGCGTGCTCCAGCACCACCTCGTGCTGCGGGTGGCCCCAGAAGCTGAGCTTCTCCGGGCACGTCGCGCACTGCCCGTGGAGGCTGAAGCCGTCGCACCCGGCGCCGGAGCAGCGGTACGCGTACATCCCGGAGCCAGCGAGCTTGCAGGCGCCGCATACGAACTCCTTGCCGCTGCCGTCCAGAAGCAGGGGGCCGCACCGCGGATGGAGGGGATGGTTCTTGATCACTGGCTCCATTTGGGCCGGCTTGTGGTTGTCTGTTGCTTGCTCTGGCGGATCGAAATCGGGCCTGCGCACCCATCTGTATATATTGGGTGTGCCACGTAGGTTAATAAATTGATAATGGTTGCTGCTCTTTCGTGTGCCTACTACAAGTTCTAGTACGATAACATTTGCCAATAGTGATGAAGAGACGAGGATAGAAATGTGCCTTTAGCTTGCTTTAATGTCTGTAGTCGTCATTTGGTGGTCAATATACATATCTCTAACTTTTATTACTTTTAGATATTTATTACTATTGATGATTATTAATAAATTGATCGAATTTTAGGGAAAAAAAACTATACACCTTCACCATCGGGGGTATTTTGCTACTGTCCATGGCATACGTCGTCTCGCACTTCACCTTGCCTCCCACCCACCTGATATATTCCCGGAGGCCGGAACTGTGATCCAACCAAATTAGTAGTACGTACGAAAAAATGGAGGCAGAGATAGCAGGCCACCGCCTCCACCCAAGCTGCACCTTGGTGCTGAAAGCCGACGGCGACGCCTTCAACTGTGGCGCTTGCAAGCGCGGAAGCTCCCACGCCTACCGGTACAGCTGCGAGCACTTGGACCTCCATGGGCAGTGCGTGACGTCGCCCGACTCCCTCTCCTTCTGGGGCCACCCGCACCACCCTCTGGAGCTGGTGAGCTCGGGCCCGGACCTGGCAGCCTCCCTCAGGTCCACCAGGCCGGACGTCGCCGAGGTTCTCGTGGCCTCCTCTCCGGCGGCCGACGGGCGCATCCCGGTCTACTGCGACATCTGCACGAACGAGATCCAGGGCATGCACTACCGGTGCGCGCCGTGCGGCGTGTTCCTGCACCCGGTGTGCGTGCAGCTGCCGGTCACGGTGCGCAGCGCGGCGCACCCGGAGCACGAGCTCACGCTCATCTCGACGTGGCCGTCCACGTGCGTCGCCTGCGGCACGCCGGGCACCTGGGCCTACCGCTGCTTCCGCTGCCTCCTCCGCTTCCACGTCAACTGCATCCCGGAGTACCACCACTGGCTCGGCGAGCCCTACTCCGCCGGCCGCGACCCGAACGGCCTCCCCGACCGCTCCAGGCGGTTCGGGTTCATCCTGCCGCCCAAGCCGCCGCCGCCGCCCAAGATGTTCGTCGACAAGAGGGACCCCTTCGCCGGCATGAACCCGCTCGGCATCATGGACCCCTTCAACATGCCAAGGCGGGGGCCCAGCGCCACCCCTAGCGTCAGGCCAGACCCGTGCGGCGGAGCCTTCCCTTTCAGCGGCGAGTACGGCCGCTCCACGTTTGGACAGTGACGCTGATTCGTGGATCTGGAATTGCAGCCAGCAGCTCCCTGCCCTCCATAAATCAATGGCCCTGCTGAAGCGTAATCTGCGTGGAAAATAATCTCATCTTCTCTTCGTACGTGTCTCCATGTGTTTTTTTTTTCACTTGTTACAGTTCGTTCTCATCCTCGCAGCTAGTGTGTGTGATTTGTATCATCGATCCATCCTTTCTTTCTCTTGCTCGGCTGCGCGAGATGTAAGAGCATGTCGCCTATCGTTATTTACTACTCCCCTGTTCCGTAATTCTTTTTGTCATGATCATAGTTTTTTCATTTGGACTACTATATATCGTACATAAGTGTCATTACAAAGGGTTTTTATATAAATTTGGTGAATAAGTTGCCTAGGAATTTTACTTGTTTGCTTATTTAATTTGTATGACTGGATCCATATGAACTATTTACACAAGTTTTTTTTTAAATAGAAGGTACATAAAAAATTATTTTTCTCTGCACTATAATTCAGAGGATTTTTTTTATATTGACCAAAATCACATTCAGGAATCTTTTTTCTATGGCGCAATAAAACAAAGTTTGCTACATACATGAGAATAAAAAATATTATTAAATACAATGAAATCGTTTTTCCTGTTCTCACAATTGATCCATGTTCAGGAAATATCTAGTTACATTCAGGGCCGGCCCTGAGATATCGGGGGCCCGGTGCAAAGACCAAAACATGGTCCCCTATATGAAATAGTTATAGAGTTTTTTTTGTATTATGTCGACAACAACCTATATATTGAACATATTTTTCTCTAAATATGCAACATATATCGTCTTATTGGTGACAATTATCCCTATCCACATACAATTTCTCAACACATAATATGATCGCTTTCTTTTTCGTCTCTTTTTATGACATACGCTTTGTAGATGACATTTTAACACAGAAGCAAAAACACAAACACTAGAAAAATTAGGACATAAAATTAATATTTGAAACAAAAGCACCTGAAGCAGGGACGAAATTAGGACAAATTAAATGAACAAAATCAAACTAATCCAAAGGGGATTTACTCCCTTTGTCTCACTAAGTTCTACACTGTTGCGTATCAAGGTAGGATTTATTGAAAATAACATACTCCCTTTGTCTTGAAATAGACGTATTAAACTTTGATAAAATTTGGATATATCTAGTATAGTGCTAAATAGCGTCTAGATATATCCAAATTTAGACATCTATTTTAAAACGGAAAAAGTATTAGAATATCTTTCTTTGTTAATTACTTAATTCCTTCATAAGGGCTAGAAATCTTAATACTAGCACCGTCCAAGACTATTGGATTCGATGCGCAACTCTCGTCCATTAATTCATTAGCGATTATCTAAGCTATTCTAGGAATTGGCTGATTCAGCTAACAACTTTTTTTCTAAACCGATAGCCATGCATGTACGTACCTGCGTGGGGCCCCTAGCAGCTGGGGGCCAGTGCAGCCGCACCGGGTGCACGGGCTCAGGGATGGCACTGATCACATTTGTGAACTATAATAATATTGCATTATTGCAAAAATAAAATGTTACATCATCAACAACATTAGAGGTTATCCAACCAACCTTGTGGATGCCTGTAAATCGGGCTGGTTTGGTAAGGTCTGTGTACGTAGGTAGACTTAGATAATGAACTCGAATTTGCAAATGGATAATGGGTGTGGGTTAGTGTCACTGTCATATGGATCCGAAGGTATATATATGTCCACGGAGCAAAATCATTATGTGTGCCCAACCCACCAGTGCAGGGTCGGGTATTCAAAAGTCCCTATAGATGTGTGGATGAAATTGCCATCTAGGCAATGACTCGGGTTTTACATGACCCAACACTAGTATATCCACACTCTTTGCCCATGGGGGTGTCATCACTCACTCATGAAGTTATCCATGGATACACAATCATTCACATGTCCATACAAGGTAGTATCTATCACGTACGAATAATATCTCAAGTATCAAAGATATTTAATTATGTATTTATACAATATCCATAACACATTAAAATTAGAGGGTTAGATTTTACAATTAACATTATGCATCACAACGATCTAAATATGATATGGAACAGAAAGTATATATTTAATTCATTGGGACAGAACAATAATTTGTATGCATGCCTATAGCCATAGCTAAAATGGACAATTTTAGTTTGCTATATGACCTGACCTGCTTTGAGTTGGATGCTAGGTTGCCTTAACTAAGTGTATCACCTAAGTCTTAAAGTCGATTGTATAACACAGCTTTTCTTGTCTATGCAAAAAGTCTTCCAAACTTCCAAAAATCATGCAGCTAAGATGGTGCGATTGAGAAGATTACAAAATTATATTATTTTCTTAATTATCCTAGTTGGCAAAATGCCTAAGAATAGTTTATGATCTAGCAAATAAAATAATACTCATATATGGAGAACCAACCCGTGGTTGGATGGTTAGGAGGGCAGTGGTACCCCCAGCCCATCAGAGTTGAAATCTCAGGTTTGGCGCTTTGGTGTCTCATACAGGCGGAATATTCTTTCAGTAGGAGGCGACGTTCCCGTCGATAGTGAGGCGTCTGCGGTGACTTTGTCAATCTCAAGACTCGCCGGCTCAATCTCTCGGAGGTGCTCATAGAGGTAGGTGTGCGTGCGTGTTTCATAGGGGTGAGTGTTTGTACGTATTGTGAGCGTCTGCGTTTGTACTGTGTTTCTCAAAAAAAAAAACTCATATATGGCCATTGCCAAAAATAAGATGATGACTCACTATTGTCTCGAAGGTATAAATATAAGTGAATTATACTTTTCAAGTCTCCCCTTTCAACTTTGTTTTTATGAAAAAATTAGACACCTTTCTTAACTCGCGGTATGACATCATCCACCAACAAGGTAATAATAAAATTCACAGGTTCATCAGACCAAGCATGTGGTTGCCCCTTTGCTTGTACCTAACTAGTTTAACCAAAAAATGTTTTGTTGGAAGCTACTTTTCCTTGACTAAGTGTATCAAGTCTTGCAGTCGTTGTATAACAAAACTTTTTTGTTGCAAAAAAGTGGTGGGATTAAAAGATTCAAGGATTTTTTTTAGTAGTCCTAGCTGGCCTAAGAATGCCTAATAGTAGTTTCTAAACTGGCCAATAAAAAAGACTCATGTATGGTCATTTCCTAAATAAAATGAGAAGTCATAATTTCATCAAGAAAAAGATGATAAGTCACAAAAGGATAAAAACAACATGACTGCAGGTCAACTTCAACCAACAAGGGTTACACATTTGATAGTTGTTCCTTCCAAGCTCGGTCGTCATTTCCCTTGTAGGTTCTTTTTATTTGGACTTACTTAATACGTAGCATGCTGTAAAAAAAATTAAGATGGAAGGACCGATCACCCGCCTGCATCTTACTGCAAGATGCACATATGCTAGTTTTATTTTCAAATGATCCATAGGACATAAGCCAGAGGGATAAAAACGCAAAACTATGGCAGATGTTGGCGAACATCGGGAATATGCCCGCCATTACATACTCTACAAATGGAAAAAGATACTTATACAAATAGTCAAATATCAAGTACATCCAGTAATCGGAAGGACATATAGGTTGAACCTAGTTAGTTCAATGTGTGTTATTTTTTCCAAGAAGGGGCTTGGATTCAGGCGAGTAAGGTCCAAAGACCCGAATTCCGATACTTGCAAGTTTATCACCAAGCATGCCAAAATTTTATTATTGCGATAGCTACGTACCATCTACAAGTGAAAAATACAGTGAATCAACTTTTGTAGTCTTTGATGATTGTTTTAGAAAAAGTTAGGCACCTTTGTTAACTCGTAATGTTACATTGGCAAAGGAAAAAAGAAAACCTAAAGGTTCGTTCGACCAAGCATGTGGTTGCTCTTTGCTAGAAGTTTGCATGATGCAATCCGACCTAATCCATCTACCAAGCTGGAAGTTTGCATGATGCAAGTCTCACCGTCATTGTATAACATTGTTGCTCCAGTCACCGTGTCACGGCAGGAAAGGTGTGTCATTCCATATCGCATCCAGAAAGATGGTGGGGCTAAAGTTAAATCAGATTAGCATTCAGTTTTTTATGCAATATATGTTGTACGACATCCGATGGAGGAGGATTTGTTTATTTTCTTGAAAGTTCCACTCTACCTAATGATTTTTAACTACAGTTGGTAAGGTGGCAAACAATGTCCTCCTGTGTGGTCATGTTGCCTAAAATAAGGTGATGAGCTACAAAGGAAAAAAAAAAACGAGTAGCTGTGTTTTATTCATGGGCTGTCCGAGGTGCCATATTGTCCTGGATATCGGGCTTTATTGTCTGGACCTGACATGGCTTTCCTGTCATGCCGGTGGTGTTCAAATGAGCCTTGTAATCTTTCTCTCTATCCTAAGCTTAAATGTTGGACCACAGTATCATGGCCCTTAGGGCCACGTTACCAATTCAACGACATCATGGGCCTCCACATTGTCAGACCTGCTGCTCAACAAACAATCAACGTCCACTCAAAAAAAAAAAATCAACGCTCCACTAAAAAAAAAATCAACGCACGATGTACACGATAGATTCGTGCTAAGCAAAACATTGCATCTTTTCTGTTGTGATGACTTGTGTTATTTGAACTGACGATAAACAACTGAAGATCCTATTCCTACAGGGGGCTCCGAGAACGCCCGGCAACTACTTTGGTCAGCTCGAGAACGGGCTCAACGAACTGACCCAATAATTCAGTTAATCAGACTAACTGAAACTGAGCCTAGACTCACTGACAAGAAACGACACTAACTTGTCTAAAAATGCGAAGTGTTTACTCCCTCCGATTCATATTACTTGTCATCAAAATGAATGTATCTAGACATGTTTTATTATTAGATAAATCCATTTCAATGACAAGTAATATGGATCGGAGGGAGTACAAGATTCAGAATCAATAAATCACCACCTAAGCCTGACGACCTGACGAGACCTCCTCCATGACACCAAGTTTAGTCGCATCTCCATGAATTTGACACGGCCGAGTGCCTTGGTCAGATCCTCGACGGGCTGGCCATCGGTGCCAATGTGCTCGATGTCCACCTTGCCATCCTCGTTGCACTCATGAATATAGTGAACAAGGAGTGTCAAGATGCTTACTTTGTGCTTCTGTTCTGATTTGGCAGTGATGTTGGCTAAGGAGAGGTGCGGGGATTTCGGGGCGATATCCTGGGGTTTGCTTCCTCGCTGATGGTGATTGCACGCCGATGGGCGGCCGATTTTGGGTGTTGTCGTCGGATTCTAGCGAGAATGAGTCCGAGTATGATTCTGTCGCGGAGAGCTGGAAGGAATCACTCTGCTGTCTCCGTCGTACGCCGGTGTCGAAGGAGAGGGATCCCGTTGAATTGTCGTCGAGATTTCAAAAAAAAAAGAATTCAGAAAAGGCGTCTAAAACGATTGGGGGCCCAAGAGGTCGAGTTGTCATCATCGACCAAGGTAAATAACGTTGTGACCGCACGAACATCGAAGGCAGGTGAAATTCCTACCATGTGACTCCACTCCAAAAACCATGTTTGTAGTTGGAGAAACTTCAACATGCTCTCAAGTTAAGCTGTCCAAATTCTATGAAAAATCCAGTCAAAATCCAGGCCAATCAGCGCCATGTACCCAGCGATCAATGCGCAGTTCCTAGCAAGGGCCTAGCTGAAAATATCTTCCTTCACGTGTAAAGAAGTGCTGATTCGTTCCTTGTAATTGTAGATCAGGGGGTTACATGCAAAAAATCCACGTCACGTGTGATGCACGTGTGGTTTTTTTCGACAAAACCGGGTGGCATACCGTTTTGTGATCTCAGATGCACCGAATACAAGTTGTGTGATCGGTTAGTCCGTTTTTTTAGATGTATGACTTAAGTGCACAATGCAGGACAAGTTTAGTGATCGCCAGTATTATTTACTCATAACGTTGTGACTTCACCAACATCGAAGGTACCTTTGTTTAATAGTATCCGCGTCGACCGTAGGAACCTGTAAACCCTTGTTGGATCCGTCCTGTTTTCTGAGTGAGGAAGCTAATGAAGGCAGGAAGACTCTAGTGCAGCGACGGCGATCACCGGCGTGCACATCGTCTTCTTCAACTACGGCGAAACGGATCAGAGCAGGGCCGTGGCAGTCCTGCCGATGGTAGTGCTGGTCCGAGTGATGGCTCTGGTCGTGCCTGCAGTGGCTATGCGCATCCTGTGGGCTGCGGGGCACTGGCACAACCTAGTGATGCTCAACTACAACAACGGTAATTCGTATACACATCGTGGCAACTACTACGTCGGTGAGTCAACTGGAGGAAGAAATGCGAGATATCGATGGCCAGTTTCAAGGTCAGGGGGATCCTCGTAATTAGGGTGGTAAGTCGTAATCAACCCTTTGGTGATTTTCATGGAGGTTCTGGTTTCAATAATTCTTGCCAGGGTTACAACGGTCGGGGTGAAGGTTATCAGAGAAATCAACGCCGCAGGTTCGATGGTTTTGATAATGAGATGTTTTGTGGTACCCCTAAATAAATAATAACCCTTTATTTTGGTTCATCCAATGGTCTACAACGATTCATACTTGTGGCAAATATAAGACAAGTACTATTCATACTTCTGCCAATTCTCCGCACCGTACCACGAGCAGGCCGTAGACGGGCCCCGACCCAAGAACCCAATAAGAATTCAGTGCAATGTGCCGTCGGTTGGAAAAAGAAATTAGAACAACTCGTTCACGAGAATACGGATTTTCCGCTGCCGTTCGTCGGCCATCTCTATAGCCTCGCCGCCTCGCCCTCGCCCTCGCCAGTGGCTTCCTCGCTATCGCCCTCGCCACGGCTTCCTCGCCCTCGCCCCCGGCCCCGAACCAGGAGCCCATGGCGCCTCCCTCTTTGCCCACGGCTCCCTCCAGATCGGCCACGATCCAGGACCCGACGGCGTCGCGCTCCTCTGCCGCCGCGCCCTCCGCCCCGGCAAAGATCGAGGAGACATGGAGCTGACCTACACGCCAGCGACACCTTCCACCGCCGCGCCGCCCTACACCGCCGCGCCGTCCTCCGTCCTGGCCCCGTTGCAGGACCTGACGACACTGCCCTACTCTCCCGTGATGCCCGTCGCCTCGCCTCCGATGCTGGATCCGACGAAGCCGTCCTCCTCCGCCTAGGCGCCGTCCGCCCTGGCCCCAATCTCGGACCAAACAGCGCCGTCCTACTCGCCCACGACGCCCGTCGCCTCGCCCCTGATTTGAGATTCCAGCGTGCTTCTCATGCGCGTCGGTTTCATCGTCATTGGCAGGGAGGCCATCCTCACCTACCGTGTCAACGTGCTTGTACATAACCTGACTTCCTGCTCCTTAGTTGAAACCACGGTACCAGGGGAGCGGTGGTCAGACTATAGCTGCAGGCTGACATGCCTAACTTCAGCACATGCATGCGTAGTACTATAGCATTGCTGCCATCGGAACGAGCTCCAGGGCTCTTGGGACTAATGAAAATTGATACATAGTTGCAACAACCGAACAGTTATAGAACAAGAAACAAGCAAGGATGTAGTGGGATCCCGAAGTGTGCACTCTGTTTGCAATAGTGATATTTATTGTTAACTCATTTTTGCTAAATTATATTGCATTAACTTTTCTTTGGTTTGTTGTATGCAAGGTTATAGTTTATCAATCCATGATGATCTTGTCAACAAGTATACTGAAGAGCTGGTCAAGTACTGCACAACGGCTTCAGACAATAGTCTGTTTACAAGAAGCAGATAGCTCATGGATCATCACAAGTCAATAGACTGGAAGAAGAAAATTGCAAATATCGAAAATACTATAAACTCTTTTGGTTCATGTTAGTGTTATGTAACTCGAGTAATGTTTCCTTTTTGTAAAAAAAATCCTTAATTCAAGGATAATTGAATAGAAGTGTGCAATATTCTCTGCCCTTCAGTGTATGCACATGACAGGTTCTCCTTGACTAGTCTGGTTTTGTGCTTCAGTCAGATATGCCCAGGCTATATGTTAATATGATTTGTATTACAAGAACACTATAAGATCTGAGGTTCCATGACAACCATAGATGGCTGGACGAACTGGACCATGTAATATCATCTTGACATTGTTTCAGATCTAGATAACATGTACCAATTAGGAGGCAATCATACCACTAGAACACACAATGGAGAGAATAAAATAAAACAAACAACCCAACTGAGTAGAATGTTCAAGGATAAGGTAAAACAATCAACATTCATTATCTGGTGCGTACGAAGGCCACCAATCCCATACCCAACTACATCAGCCATCTGTCATCCGGCAGTGAGAATACAAGTAAGCAACATCACCTGCCTTTAGGGTCGCTGACGTGTTACCGATTCTTCACTGGACATCCTCGAGCTCAAGGTTAAGCTTATGTCAGACGGAGGTCTGTGATTTGTTTAGCCCTGATCCCGGGGGTGTCACAATATCCAACCACCTAGATCTGGATAAAGTTTACTTCATTTGAATCTCACTTATTGCTTTGAATATCCAGCCACCTAGATCTAAGTAAAGTTTCACTTAGTTCAGATCTTCAGTTTAGCTTTGAATATCCATCCACCTAGATCCGGATCAAGTTTCACTTGGTTCAGATCTTTAGTTTAGCTTTGAATATCTAGACACCTAGATCCGGATCAAGTTTTACTTGATTCGAATCTCACTTATTGCTTTGGATATCCATCCACCTAGATCCAAGTCAAGTTTTACTTGATTCTAATCTCACTTATTGCTTTGAATATCCAGCCTCCTAGATCTGAGTCAAATTTCACTTGGTTCGGATCTTTAGTTTAGCATTAAATATCCAGCCACCTAGATCCAGATCAAGTCTCACTTGGTTAGGATCTTCAGTTTAGCTTCGAATATCAATCCACCTAGATCCGGATCAAGTTTTACTTGATTCGAATCTCACTTATTGCTTTGAATATACAGCCACCTAGATCCGAGTCAAATTTTACTTGATTCAAATCTCACTTATTGCTTTGAATATCCAGCCGCCTAGATCTGAGTCAAGTTTCACTTGGCTCGGATCTTCGGTTTAGCTTTGAATATCCAGACACCTAGATCCAGATCAAGTTTTACTTGATTCGGATCTTGAGCATTACTTTGAATATCCATAATGCTTATTTCTTTATCATTTTTGCTTTACAACTTGCTCATAACCGGCATACCGCCGAGTTCCAGGAGTTGCTCTTCTCCCATAGGCGTCTCTGCACCAAGTATAACAAGTTGCTACCTATAGTGAAGAAAATAGGTTTGTACTTTGCCTGCTTCACCCCGGTTCTTTTTGTTATCCAGCTAACCGAACTAATTTCTGACTTGCCCTTTTGTAAGCCTCTATATATAAGCAGAACAACTACTTGAATGACAAGGTCGCCAGATTGGAAGGTACTTCGGTGTTGCATATCTTATTTTATCGCTTTCTCACCTTAGCATGTTCCTTACAAGTTTTACCTCGGCACATCCAAACTACAAGTTCTTGCAGAATCCCATCAAGAATGCATTTCTATGCCTGACTTGATGATGCATTTTCTCAAACAAGTAGGAGAACATGCTACCCAGCTGAAAGATAAGGATGATGAGATAGCTCGGCTTCGTGGTGAAAATGAAGCCCTAAAGGAAACCCATCAAGCCGAGCTCTCAAAAGTCGACCAAGATTTCTCGGAAGAGAAGAGCCGGCTTAACCTCCAGCTAGAGAAGGATCAAGAACTTATCAAAACGGCCAAGGACAAAGATGACTCAGCCAAACTTGATCTTGGATGTTGATCAAGAAACAAGCTGGTAGGCAGACCGACCTTGCCAAGATAACCTCGGTCGTGCATCATAAGTCTTTATGTTGATTTCCTGTTCTCATCCGACATTTGCCTGACCTCCTTTACTGTCTTGTCCTTCTACTTATGCTTAGACAACTTTCCATAGTGTAAAGTCCAAAGTGCCAAAACTGTGGTAAGAGCTTGGGAACATCGTGGTGAAACCAATGACCCAGAGCGTCCTTACAGCATTGAGGATTTCTTGACCAGCTTGGGCGCCAACATGAAGCCTATGAGGTCATTCGGCGTTGATTTTATGGATGCAACCATCCGGGTCTTTAATGTACTATGGCCGATAGAGGAGAGACCGAAACATGTTGAAGTACTTGCTGAGAGGCTGATGACTTGCAAGACTCAGCTCAACCTCTGGAGGGAGTCCGCTGCATGAACTGGTGCCAACACTGCCTTGAGCTTCGTTCTCTCATGGTATGAAGGTATCAACCTGGATACTCTTCAAAATATGCGCCACGACTCACAGTGGCCCTCCGATCCGGATCATATCGAGCGCCGCCAAGCTCGAGCCTACCAACTTATCCAGTATGGCAATAAACATGCTTGGAATGAAGGGCCAAGCTTCCTCGAAGATGAAATTGAAGTCAATGCTGACGAGGAAGGCGAAGAGGAATCCGAGGAAGAGGCCAACAATGAGGAAGAGAACCCGGAGGAGGAAGCTGGCAGTTCGGACAAGCCCGAGGAAAGTTTGGATCATGACAATGAGGTCGAGGTTCCTTCAACAGAGGCCGAGGCTTCTCGTGCTAAAACCGAGATTCCCTCAAACGAGGCCGAGGTTCCCTTAGCCGAAGCCAAGGTACCCTCAACAGAAGTCGAGGCTCCCACTGCTGATGCCGAAGCTCACGCCTCAGATACTCCTACTCCAGAATCTGTCGTCCCTCCGCCAGTGGTTGGCGATACATCCTGAGTTGCTCCTTAGGCATAATCACTTAACTTTTTATTAAATCCCCGGTATTGCTAGGACCAAGATGTAATATATAGTTCAAATTATTTTGCTACTATCATGTCTATAGATATTAAATCCTTTTGGGCGTAGTCCCCGAGTTTCATGTTTCTTGTTCTCTCGAATCTGTCATTCGGCCCACGTATACCATTTTTCGGCGTTCGACTTACGGGTTTGATATTAACAGACCGAATCAACAATAATTAGAAATTTGTATAATAATCTCAAAATGACTTCACAAAATAAGTAAATAAAGTAAATACAGGGGTTAGTCATAACATGAGTCGGATCATGTATCTTTCCTCCCTTAGTCGTTTTTCATGTGTTCAACAATTGCTGGCTTTTATCTTGCTTGCTATGAAGCCTATTTTTGGACAACAGCAAGTCGAAGAGTTGGCCTTTGTTGTCGACACTTTACTAACCCGACCTCAGGATAAAGAAATTTAAGCCGACATATAAAAATAAATGTGTAAGAGACAATTTTATTAAGGCATTCCCCGAGTTACACCACGAGGTGCCGAGGTTTGATTCATTAGATCATTGCCAACACACAATCCGACATATGAGAGTTAAAGATACATACACTTTGGCTAAGTGTAAAATGGAAGAAGTAGAGCTAGATTCTATGGCCTCTTTGATTCTTCTCATGTGCTTGAGCATCTATAAGATAGTATGCATCATTGTGCAGTGCTTTCCTCACAATAAATAGATCCTCCCATAGAGGTGATAGTTTATGCATGCCGGCTATGCGCTGCACAAGCCAAAGCACCAGATCTCCTTCTCGAAAAACTGGTGGGTTTACTTTCTTGCTATGATAGCGTCTGAGGTTTTGTTGATATATAGCGGATCTAGACAATGCCAATTCTCATACCTCTTCTAGTAGATCAACATCATTTTTCCGGGTTATTTCATTCACTTCGGCCTCTGTGTATTGGGTGACTCTAGGTGAATCATGCACTATGTCGGCTGGTAATACAGCTTCTGGCCCATATACCAGAAAGAATGGCGTATAGCCTGTTGATCGATTCAGAGTTTTCCTCAGGCTCCATAACATGGCCATGTGCTCCTCAATCCAACACCCCGCTGATCATTGCAGCGGCACAATGAGCCAGGGTTTTATCCTGGACAGTACTAGTCTGTTGGATGTTTCCATTTTCCATTCGATGCGGGATGTGCGCCTGATGTGACATCTAGTCTTATATTATTATCTCGGAAGAATCGAGCAAATTCTCCCTTCGGCAAAGTTTGTGCCATTATATGTTATGATGCTATGTGGGTACCCATATCTCAGGATAATATCCTTGAGGAATCTCATGGCTGTGGGCCCATCACATTTTCTTATTGGCTTAACCTCAATCCATTTTGTGAATTTATCAACCATGACCAAGATATGGGTCATTCCACCCCTAGATGGCTTAAATGTCCCAACCATATCCAAGAACCATACAACAAATGGCCAAGTGATATGTGTGGTTTTTAACTTGGATGATGGCATATCAATCTTGCTTGCATATCATTGGTAGCAATTGCATTTTTTCACTAGTTCCTCTGCCTCTCGCAGAGCACTAGGCCAATAATATCCATGTCAGAATGCTTTGGCAACTAAAGCTCTGGATGAAGCATGATGCCCACATTCTCCTTGATGGATGTCAAGGAGGATGTCTTGGCCTTCTACCGAATCAACGCACCTCTGCGGGACATTGGTGACACTTCTTTTGTATAGATCGTTGTTTATTATGGTATAGGCCTTTTCCCTTCTTTGGATTTGCATGGTGAGGACTTCATCTTTCAAAAATTTGAAAATTGGTCGTGCCCATTCTAGTACTTCATGTGCCGGGGTAGCCACTTCATCAATTTCCATTGCTTCAGCCGACATAACCTCTATCATATTATACTGACAGTCCCCAGGTTCTATGAGGCAGTCCTCAAGTTTTCGAATCAGTCCCTAGGTTACTCAGATCATTTATCCCATCTATGTCCATTGGGACAACCTCGGACCCTGCGCTGGCCGGGATATGAATTGACTTAGATTTAGGTGATTGGACAATTGATGGTTTTCTGAGGTGTTCAAGAGCTATGCCGGTCGGGATAGGCTGCCTAGATGAGCCGAGTTTTGACAATGTGTCGGCTGGATCATTCTCTTCCCGAGGTTCGTGATGGAACCCACATCCTTCAAAGTGCCCAATTATCTTCTGGACATGAAATCTATATAGTGCCATATTTGCATCAAGTGCATCCCAATGACCCGAAACTTGCTGCACCACCAGGTCTGAATCACCAAAACATTGTATCCTACATATACCAATGTCCTTTGCTACCTTTAAGTCATGGACTAGTGCCTCATATTGGGATATGTTATTTGATGCAGCAAAGTGTATCTGTAACACGTACTTTAGCTGATCTTTCTTGGGAGAGGTAAGCACTATCTTGGCACCTAACCCGGTTTTTAACTTGGATTCGTCAAATTGCATGCGCCAATAGTTCGAATCAGGCAAGGGTGGCTCATATTGCATTTCATCCCAATCGATAAAAAAATCGACCAGTGCCCGAGACTTGATTGCCTCTCTCCTGTCAAATTGTGGAGCATATGGGGCTAGCTCAATTGCCCATTTGTCTATTTGGACATTTGCATCTTTACTGCCCATTATCTTGTCAATTGGTGCTTCACATATCACCTTTATAGGGTGTTCCTCAAAATAGTTCTTAAGCTTCTTTGTCTACATATATACTCAGTATGCCATTTTTTGATAATGGGGATAGTTCTATTTTGAGGTTGAGAGTACCTCACTTATGTAATATACTGGCCTCTGCACCGACTTACCCTCTTTGTCGCGCTCCACCACTACCATGGCACTCATGAATCGGTTGGTCGCTTCTATATAGAGCAACATTGTCTCTTTGGGTAGTGGTGAAGCTAACACAAATGCAGAGGTTAGTGAAAAGCATTATCAGCTTGTGGTGTCCATATAAATTTATCTGACTTTTTCATTAATTGATATAAGGGCAATGAATTTTATCCGAGCCAACTTACGAACCTACTCAATGATGCCAGACAACCAGTAAATTTCTGGACATCATTGAGACATTTCGGCAGCTACATGTGCTCAACTGCCCGAATCTTTATCGAATTTGCTTTAATACTTTGGCTTGATACGAGGAAACCGACTAATTTTCCGGCCGGGACACCAAAGGTGCAATTTTCCGGGTTAAGCTTCATTCAAAATCTGCTTAGACTCGTGAATGTTTGTCGGATATCATCTAGGAGCGTGTGACTTTCTTTGGTTTTTATTACCACGTCATCAACATATACTTGAACATTTTTGCCAATTTGATCATGTAAGCATTTTCGCATGCATCTTTGATACGTTGCCCCTACATTACGTAAGACGAATGGCATGGTGCGATAGCAATAAGCCCTGCACGGGGTAATGAATGCAATCTTTATTTGATCGGTCGGATTTAACGGTATCTGCTAGAAACCATAGTACACATCTACAAATGATAGTAGCTCACAACCAGCGGTCAAATCAATAACCTAATCTATTCTCGGCAAAGGAAATGATCCTTTGGACATGCTTTGTTCAGCTTGGTGTAGTCGATACACATACGCCATACCACTGCTACATTCGTCATCTTTCTTTTTCTCTACCAGCATCGAATTAGAGAGCCAATCCGGATGAATCACTTCCATTATAAACCAGACTGCAAGGAGCCGAGCTATCTCATATGCAATGGTTTTTCTCTTGTCCTCGGCAAAGCGGTGGAGAGGTTGCTTCACCGGCCTTGCGTCTGGCCTAACATGCAAAGAGTGATCAGCTATCTCCCCCAGCACACCTTGTAGATCCTGAGTGGACCAAGCAAAGATATCCCGATTCTCACAGAGGAAGCTGCCAAGCTCGCTTTCCTATTTATCGTTCAGGACGGAACCAATAGTGACGGTGCACTCTGGGAACTGGTCGTCGATCTAAATCTTCTTGGTGTCCTTAGTTGGCTGAACAGAGACACTCCCATGCAGGTTAGCGAGTGTCGACATATTCAGCTGTGCCGACTGAGCCAAAGGTGACACCTCCTAAATCATTCTTTTTTCCTTTGAAATCACTAATGACTCGGATAGGTTTGACCCGACCGAGGAACACTCCATGGATCTCCTGTAATCTCTAGCAATGGTGATAATTCCATGGGTTCACGACATCTTCATTTTCAAGTAACTTATGTGAGTACAAGACATAAAATTTGATATTGCCAGCATGCCCAACAATGCATGGTAACAACTTTCCAAATCCACAACCTCGAACTCCAAATTCTCAGTTCTTCAGTTCTCCCTTGTGCTTAATAACACATCAATCTAGACCTTGCCAATTGGTTCACAAGACTACCCCAGCACAATGCAATCGAAGGTAGTCTTAGTTGACTGCAACATGTTCTCATTGATACCCAGCTTATGCATTGTGTCCTTGTATAGTATGTTTATGCTGCTGCCATTATCAATCAGTACCTTGGAGAATTTTACGTTGATATTCGGCCCAATGAACGTCGGATCAAGCACCAAGACATATTATCCGGGGTTCGGCATGATCTTGGGGTGATCCTTTATGCTCCAGGTGATTTCCTGATCTGACTAGTGCATATATCTCGGCACGGCCATCATAGTCGCGTTAACTTCCATATGTCTCCTCTGCATACTTTTCATGTCTGTTTGTTCTGTAGTGAACACACAGTATGCCTGATGATGTTCTATGTATTCATTTCTACCTCCATGGTCGGGGTATCCATGGTTTTCTTGGTTCTGATTCGCCAATTGGTGCACTGCTTCTCTTCTAACATGGTTCTCATACCTCGGTGGTGGTGGAGGTAAAGTCAGCTGCTGGGCATTGCCTCCTGTGAGCTGAGGTTGGTGATTCGGCTAGTTTGGTTCCGCTCCGCCCATTGTCAGTCTCATCCAAGCGCACTTCCGAGTTATATGATTCGCCCGCTTAGCCGTATTAAGAGTGTGAAACTTGCAGGGCCGATCCAACATACTCATAGGTGTACTTTGGACTCTCTTTCCATTGTTTCTTTTGCTCGGTGGTCCATTGCTTTTTGCCATCATTTTTCGGAGTCCACTGTTGCGCACTGTTCTTCTACCGCTGATTACCCCCCAGCTCCTGGCTGATCTTGGGTTACAACAGCAACATGACTGGAATTGTATCGATAACCCGGCCAATCTTCTCTTCTCTTATTTTTGATATCATTCCTCCGGGATGACCCGACACCATCTCGGGCATAATGCTCCTCATTTTGCTCTGCCGACATAAGTTCGGGCTGAGTTGGGTCACCCAAGGCGTATGAGTCGGCAATCTTAATAGTTTCATCCAATGTAGTTGGCATATCTCTCTGTAGCCTCTGCCACAACACACTTCCGTATCTGCAACCTTGTGCAAACCATGCTATTGCTTGAGACTAAATTACTCCCTCACAGGAGTTTCTCAGGTTGCACCACCGAGTCAGAAATTCTCAGTCGGTCTCATTTGGCTTCTATTTGCACATGGCGATCTGCTAAGGTCAATTCGGCCTCTTGTATGTGCTCGTGAATTTGCTCACAAACATCTCCTCAAAATCTAACCAACAGTTGATACTTCCTACCAGCAGATTATTCAACCAGACTCTTGCTGGCCCGTCTAACATTTGTGGTACATATCTCACTTCCCATCTGAGGTTACCTCATGCTATGTATACAACAATAGTATAAACTATCAGCCAATCTTGTGTCTTTGTACTTCCATCATATGTTTTGGTCCCCCTGGCCAACTGGAAATGTGCCACAGGTGTTTCCCTCATGATCCGAGGTCCAAAGCACGCAGGACCTGGTGGACCTTGTCCTTCCAACAGTTCGGACATGTACATTCTGTCCAACTTCAACCTTGCATCATCTAGCTGCAGGTTCCTGTTCCCTAGCCTTGCTTTTGGCACATGATGATCTGGCCTGCAGAATCCAGCGCCGTCCATTGCTGAGTAACCATCATTATACCTATTATGCTATTGGTTTTGCTGAGCTTGCCCTGTACTACGCTCTTGCCGAGGCATATACCTTGGTTCATGCTGCTGGGGTGGGTGTTGTCATCTGATACGTCGGAAACGTATCTATAATTTTTGATGTTCCATGCTTGTTTAGTATCTACTTTGCTTTTCTTTGTCTTCACATTGAGGTGTTTTTATATGTTTTTCTGGACTAGCCTATTAACAAGTTGCCACAGTGCCAGTTGCCTGTTTTCTTCTCTTTTTTGGTTCCAGAAAAGACAGAAAATCAATATTCTCGAAATTGGACAGGACAAAAGCCAAAGTCAATATTTTACCGTGGAGAACATGGAAGCAGAGTACGATACGGAGGGGAGGCACCAGGGGGCCACACCCCCTGGCGCATGGGCTAGGGCTAGCCACGCCTGGGGGTATGACCACACTGGCTTCCCCCTGCCTCGCCTCTTCGCCTATAAAAACCCCCCGATACAAAAACCCTAAGTACCCGATCAATATTCCATGAAACAGTCCGTAGCCGCCGCCACCATCTTCCCTAGATCGGGGGGATCTGAAGCTCTTCCCGGCACCCTGCCGGAGGGGAGATCATCCCAGAGGCCTTCTTCTTCATCATGCCAGCCTCTGGTATGAAGCGTGAGTAGTTCCACCTTGGACTACAGGTCCATGTAGTAGCTAGATGGTTGTATCTCCTCCTTTGCGCTACCATGTTTAGATCTTGTGAGCTCCATTCATGATCAAGATCATATCTATTTGTAATCATGCATGTTGTGTTTGTGGGAATCCGATGGATATTGAGATTACTATGTTAGATTGATTAATGGTTTTGTCTTATTGATTCTATCATGTCTGTGTTGTTTGTGATATTGCATGCTCTCCGTTTCTAGTAGCTATCTTGGCCGAGTAGATGCTAGTGACTCCAAGAGGGGGTATTTATGCTCGATAGTGGATTCATGCCTCTATTTAATCTAAGGGAAGTGACAGAAATGTCTAAGGTTGTAGATGTGTTGTTGCCATTAGGGAGAAAACAACGGTCTCTTGTCCATGGAACAAGTGGATTGTTTACCTTACACACTTTGCTTAAATCAGTTATCTGTTGCTTGCAACTTAATATCGTAGGGGGTTCGAATGATAACATGAAGGTGGATTACTAGTCATAGATGCAGTTGGATGGCGGTCTATGTATCTTGTTGTATTGCCCATCGAATCTCATAGGATCATGAATGTCTAGTATTGCATTGTTATGCCTTGCTCAGTCTTGTCAATTGCCCTGCTATAATTTGTTTACCCAGTATGCCATGTTTGTTTATCTAAGGAGAACACCTCTAGTGAACTATGGACCCATGTCCAATATTTACCATTGATACATCTTCCACTGTTTATTTTCTACAAGCTACTATTACCTTCCACACCATACAGTTAATCCTTTGTTTCAGCAAACCAATGAGATTGACAACCTCACCGTTCGTTGGGGCAAACTCTTGAGTTTGTGTTGTGCAGGTCTCCAAATTGCTAGCAACACCTTTGAGTCGTTTCCTTCCTCCTACTGGTTTGATAACGTTGGTTTCTTACTAAGGTAAAACTTGCTTCTGTACTCATCACACCTTCCTCTTGGGGTCTCCCAACGAAGCTCTGTCTTTAGCCAGTGCATCATCAAGCTATTTTCTGGCGCCATTGTCGGGGAGGCTAAGGACGTCTTCACAAAGGGAGTCCTCCACAACCTTTCTCTTTAGTTTGTTTTTGTTTTTGTTTTTGTTTTTGTTTGCTTATTTTCTTCTGCTTGTTTTTGTTTGCCTCTTTTTATCAAAAAAAAAACAAAAAAAATTAGTTTAGTTTGTTTTGCTTTCTCTTTTCAAAAACGCAAAAAAATTAGTTCCTACTCTAGTTGTCACCTTGCTCTAGCCCACCATGTTGATTCCCAAGTTCACCCTGAAAGACCTTTCAATATGTAGTGGCTCTATAATTGGGAAAGAAAACATTGAAGGATTCTTTAATCACGTTAGCAAACACGAGGATATTGAGGATAGATCTATAGCAGAACTTGCTCCTAATTATGAAATTGCTGCAGCTTTTTTAGTTCATATGTTGGAGGCTAGGTTTGTTAACCTTAACCCCATGATGTAATTTTTTTTTCTTAAACTAAAAGAATAAGAGGATCCTGAAAAGAGAGATTTTATCCTAGAAACTTTACTAAAAGAGTTCAATGATGTTGCTAAGGAAGCCAAAAAGGTCTTTGAACGTTTTAAAATGCTAGGCTCTTGTGTAGATATTATGAATACTTTAGATAAAACCAAACCCAGAGAGGAAATTAAGATACCCATACCTTTTAAACTTGTAGGAATGCATGAAGCCTTAGAAAAGAATTTTGATTGGATTGTTCCTAAAAACCCATTTGATAAAAGCAGTGAACCTAAGAGAGATAAGAAAGGATCCTATAAAACTCATTTGGATGAGACATCTTTCCTAGTTGAAGAGACTTTGATTATTGATCTTAATGCTTCTTTATTTGAAAATACTTGATTCTTGCTTCTTGTGCCTAACTTAAAGGCATTAAAGAAAAGTACTTGTTGGGAGATAACCCAAGAGTTTTATTGAGTCTTGGAAGTTATTACTTCAGTAATGACCTCTCCTTATCCTTTTTATTTGCTTTTTGTACCAAGAATGACCTCTAATGAGAGGGAAGTAAGATTTGGGGAGTTGTTGTTCCGAAACAGATTTTTGTGCTCCACTGTAAAGATTCGTGTAAAATCTCTGTAAGTCGCATTGAGCTGATATTTTCTGAATAAATCCCCCAGTATGTTAGCTATCCTTAGTTAGTTTAACACTTTTTTATTTGAGCAACATAAGGTATTCGAAAAAATTGCTTTTCACCTCCTGGTCTGTTTTGACAGATTTCTGCCATTATTTGCATTTGCTTCTTATTGATTTCTTTTTGAGTTCTCTTTTGGGGAATTGAGCTTTTTAAAGGAAATTGCTACAGTAGCTTGTGTTTTTAGTGAAAGTTTTGCTGTTCTAAAGCTAAACCCAAGGGTCTATTATCTTTTGAATACACTAATGTTGCTAATGAAGATTGTGTGAAGTTTTGTATGAAGAAAATTTTCAGGTGTAGAGAGAGAATGATGTAATGAGATGAAGAATGGACAAAAGCTCAAGCTTGGGGATGCCACCCCGTGTCACCCCAAGAAATATTCAAGAGGTACAAGCATCAAAGCTTGGGGATGCTCAAGGCATCCCCTTCTTCATCAATAAAAATCCCAGGTCTTTCTAGACACTTCGTTTTTATTGTTTCATGCACTGTTGTGTTGTTCTCGGAGCGTCTTAGTTCTTGTTTAGTTTTCTTAGTTTGATTGAATAAAGTAGTTTGGACCCTCGCTTTCATTTTGTTGTTTACAATTAAGTTGGAGTCAGCCAAGAATAGAAAGTTTTATGCTTATAGTGGTACAAAAGTGAGCTTTCATTGACTGTGGACTAGACTTTATCTTGTCATGCTAGATGTTGTTTTGACCTTATGCTTAGTTATTATTGATGTATCATGACTTGATCCAAGTCATTGAGAGTGCTTAGTGTGCCTTGAAAGAATCATGCGTTGTTTTAGCATACAAAAGCATAGTATTGTGGTATTCTCCTTTGATGCTTTGTTTGGGTTGACTTGGCACATGCTCACACCATGTTATGACTCTAACAAGTCATTGTTACCCTCTATGATCATTTATTTCTTGACTTGTGGTACCACTTTATGCTTTGATTAGTAATGTTTTGTCGCTCTACATGGTTATGGCCATTATTGCTCTCTTAGTTGGTCGCTCCCAGTCTTTTGCTAGCCTTCACTTTTGCTGAGTAAGCTCTACTCATGCATCCAACTCCCAAAAAACCAAGTCATTCCAAAGTGTCCACTATAAATTCCTATGCATGGTGTGTTACACCATTCCACGTATATGCTTGTTTTCATCTATCTTCCAATTAAAAAGTCTTTTTGTTATGTGAAAACTTAGTGATTAAATCTCTCACGAACTTGATGGCACACTTTATTTTTCTTGACCCTAATAAACTTGAACCATTGTGTCAACTATGTTGTATATGCTTGCACTTATATGTTGGGATTAGCAGAACCATGTTTTCATGGGGAACGCTTCCAACACTTTTTGGATCTCGATCCAGTTGATATCATGCTCTTTTGTTTATGGATGTCGTCGGTGTGAAATAAAAGGAGAGCTTGTAAGTCCATGGAGTTATGTATTTTGTGTTAGAGAAACGCCTGGGCTGCTAGCCTAAGCCATGTCTAATCATGGTGGAAACTTGCAGCATCACCATAATGAGAAATCTATGAAGCTTTTTTCTTATATAAAAAAGAGACATTTTGAAAAGAGGAAAGAGAGAAAAAAGCACCATATTCCCATGGTAAATAAGAGATTGCTGAGATGCTCATTATCTGCTTGCCTTGTCATTTTGATTATGGGCTAGCTCATGTATCATGTGCAAGGGGTACCCCGTTGGCGGTTCTCTATGATATGCATATACTTACTATGACAAGAACTTGCAAGTAAATAAAGTTGAGTAGCATGAGGAGCGGCCCTCGTATTCAAGGGACATGAGATTGCCAACTTATACTTTGTCAAGCATATACTCCATAGTTTGTTCACTTTAACCTTAATCACTTCAAGATGCTTATGATAGGGGCAATGAGGGCTGAAAGCTAATAAATACCATAATTTTTGGAAGCTCTTTTTGAAACTTGAAATCCCTGCTTCCCTTATGAAGGGCCTTTCTTCCACTATTATATTGAGTCTCCACCTTCTATCTTTAGGCACCAATTATGAGAGCATAGTTGTCATTCTTAGTTCTGTGTGCATTGTCCCAGGACTTATTGATTGATTCATATTGTTCATACTGCTTGTTCTTGTGCTATTTGTGTCTAGTCACTCTTATGAACTTTGAAGGTGTCCTATGCATATATTTGCTACTCCATGAGGGACAAGCTGAATGCCACTATGCCATGTTTTTTGTATGTAAAACTAACAAACATTTTTCAATGCATGTTATTCATGATCTTTGTTTGTAACCTTTCATGTTGCATGCATAGTTACTTTGTCTTACTGTTAGAACTCCATCTTTCATGATCATGTTTAGAGTTCTTTGATCCCAGCTTCAATGCTTGCAAATGGTTTGATCTTAATTGTGATGGTGCATGTCACCTCAAAAATTATTATTTTTATCACTTACCTACTCGAGGACGAGCAGGAGTTAAGCTTGAGGATGCTTGATACGTCGAAAATGTATCTATAATTTTTTATGTTCTATGCTTGTTTAGTATCTAGTTTGCTTTGTTTTGTCTTCACTTTGAGGTGTTTTTATATGTTTTTCTGGACTAACCTATTAACAAGTTGCCACAGTGCTAGTTGCCTGTTTTCTTCTGTTTTTGGTTCCAGAAAAGGCAGAAAATCAATATTCTCGGAATTGGACAGAGCTAGAGTACGAGACGGAGGGGAGGCACCAGGGGGCCACACCCCCTGGTGGCGCGGGCTAGGGATAGCTGCGCCTGGGGGGTGTGACCACCCTGGCCGCCCCTGCCTCGCCTCTTCGCCTATAAAGACCCCCCGATACAGAAACCCTAAGTACCCGATCAATATTCCACGAAACAGTCCATAGCCGCCGCCACCATCGTCCCTAGATCGGGGGGATCTGAAGCTCTTCCCGACACCCTGCCGGAGGGGAGGTCATCCCGGAGGCCTTCTTCTTCATCATGCCAACCTCCGGTATGAAGCGTGAGTAGTTCCACCTTTGACTACAGGTCCATGTAGTAGCTAGATGGTTGTATCTCCTCCTTTGCGCTACCATGTTTAGATCTTATGAGCTCCGTTCATGATCAAGATCATATCTATTTGTAATCATGCATGTTGTGTTTGTGGGGATCCGATGGATATTGAGATTACTATGTTAGATTGATTAATGGTTTTGTCTTATTGATTCTATCATGTCTGTGTTGTTTGTGATCTTTCATGCTCTCCGTTTCTAGTAGCTATCTTGGCCGAGTAGATGCTAGTGACTCCAAGAGGGGGTATTTATGCTCGATAGTGGGTTCATGCCTCTATTTAATCTAAGGGAAGTGATAGAAATCTCTAAGGTTGTAGATGTGTTGTTGCCATTAGGGAGAAAACAACAGTCTCTTGTTCATGGAACAAGTGAATTGTTTACCTTACACACTTTGCTTAAAGCAGTTATCTGTTGCTTGCAACTTAATACCGTAGGGGGTTTGGATGATAACCTGAAGGTGGATTACTAGTCATAGATGCAGTTGGATGGCGGTCTATGTATCTTGTTGTATTGACCAATCGAATCTCATAGGATCGTGAATGTCTAGTATTGCATTGTTATTCCTTGCTTAGTCATGTCAATTTCCCTTCTGTAATTTGTTTACCCAGCATGCCATGTTTGTTTATCTAAGGAGAACACCTCTAGTGAACTATGGACCCCGGTCCAATCTTTACCATTGATACATCTTCCACTGTTTATTTTCTACAAGCTACTATTACCTTCCACACCATAAACTTAATCCTTTGTTACAACAAACCGGTGAGATTGACAACCTCACTGTTCGTTGGGGCAAAGTCTTGAGTTTGTGTTGTGCAGGTCTCCAAGTTGCTAGCAACACCTTTGAGTCGTTTCCTTCCTCCTAGTGGTTCGATAACGTCGGTTTCTTACTGAGGGAAAACTTGCTGTTGTACTCATCACACCTTCCTCTTGGGGTCTCCCAACAAAGCTCTGCGTTCGGCCAGTGCATCATCATCCTCCGCCAGCCGATTTGCGCTGGACACCATGACCTTGGCCAGGGTTTCTGTTACCTCGGCCGTCATTGCCTTGGTCATGGGGTTGTGCGTCCCTTTCTTTTCCAGCCACTACCGGATCATATAGCACCATATATTTATTTCTTCTTCCAGAGGTTAATACTTATTGTTTTTGCATAAGTAGAGTAGGATTTTTAGTATTTTACCACGTTTGCACGCATCTTTTGTCCTTGTTTCAACAGTATACCAATTTACTAAGTCTATTATGAACATATCAATGAGACTATCATATTATACTGTAATATGATATTTTTAAGTGATAAAAGTCATTTTATTGATTTATCTTTGCACCTGGAGGAATTGCTTGCGCCCAAGAGACTACATCGCGCGTAATGACCAGTGGTATGGGTGGAGCCTGCCCCTACCATCATCCCGTACGAACCTGTGTCGTGACCGCCTCGTCAAATACTTCCTCCTCGCAAAGACAGATCATAGATCCGACATTCACAAAAACCTCTAGCCACGAAAAACCACACTAGAAAGGGATCTGAAGGAGGAACTTGGAGAAGGGAAAATCCTTGTTGTTGCACGGATCATTGGAGGACAACGCATTATCCCCTACATCATCAACTGCTGGATCACCATCACCATATCTACCCCCATCTTCCATTCATTAGATATTGTTGTAATACCGGATTCATTTGTGGTCTGCCCTAGAGTCATTCCATTATCTTTATCCATCCATTTGATTATGATGATGTTGTTGATTGCTTCCATGTATGAGTAGTTTTCTTCATTCTTGAGGAGATGGAGAAACCGTATAATTATTATGAAAGGAAATAAAGATGATATATTACTTGTGTCTATGATCCATTTATCTATGATGTGTGTTTGATCTTTCCCTTTAGATGGTATGTGTAGTCGGCCACATATTAGTTGCCTTTAGGTCTATAGAAGAGGGTGAAACCCTTTGGACGCGTTTGGAAGCGTGCCCGAGGCTATTGTGACTATAAGCGCGCTAGCAAACCGCACGGTTGAAGTGGGAACAAAAAGAGATTCACTAAGCTAATTACGATATCCATGGGGAGACCCTTAGTTGTGGTGGTCTGTATGGGTGACTTCTCTCAGACATCGCGGTGGTTATTTAGAGATGACCTTATTCTTGGCTCAACAAAGTGACTCCTATGAGTCTTGTAGTGAACATCTTATTATGGAACTCTCTCCATGCATATCATAACAAAAGAAATAGGTTATCCTAAATATTATTAATTACAACATGCTAGTGGTGTATCCTACATCCCGAGAACGTCTTAGCCCTATTGAGTTCAACCACCATTCCAAACGCTCTTTTTACTTGTTTTATTTACTTTCTTGCATTCAAACAAAAACCTTTCAAATACCCTTTACTTGAAATTAAAGGCTTCTTACATGTATCCTTTGGTAGATAGTGACGAGGGGTATAAAGACCATAACCAACTACCTCCATGTGGATTCGGTCATCTTATTTTGAAACTAGCTACAATCGATATGTGCACTTGTAGTCATCAAATATCATGATCGGTGCAACTCTTGAGTTGAGCGAACTCTTTTCACCCCCAAACACTTGGAGATCTTGTTGAATTTTCTATCGTAATTGTTTGAGAGAGTAAAGCTTCCCCTTACAGTTATAATTCCGTTGGGTCCTAGCATATTCATTATCAAGTAGGTGTAGTGTGGGACCACCATGAATCATGCGAACACGGGTCGCCCGAGAATTGCGTGATACTGTGATGGCAAGTCCATCAAATCAAAATCGATCCTCTCCCTCCTGAAATTTTCACGTGAGCTGAATACGACATCAAGTGTGATTTTTCCCAAAGGGATATCGGCCTTCCCAGGAAGTATACCATGGAAGGAGGTATCTGAGAGTGCGAGGTTGGTTAGAGAATTGTTCATAGCGCATAGTGTTTTGGCGTAGATTAGTTTTATGCTACTCCCAACATCCATGAATACCTTGCTCATGTCGAATCCCCCAATTTCAGCATTGACTATCAGGGTGGAGTGGCCTGGTCGGGGGACCTGAAGAGAGTGACCGTCTCTGCTGCAAGCGATCTCTTGATCGCACCAGTTGAGATACTTGGATGCCAGCGGAGGTTCCCTAGACGCCAAGTTAACCTTTTGGGTGATTAACTTCTAGGTCATGTTGGATGGGAGTCCCTTCTGAATCATGTTCATGGATCCTCTATATTGCACGTATTCGTCGTTCTGGGCCTTAGTTCGCCTCAGGTTGCTTCTGAATTCCTGTAACCGTTGGTGCGGAATTGGTGGTGGAAGTGGGGAGCCAATCCCTAAGGTTTTGGGTGCATCGTTAAACCCCTGGCTTATTGCTTCATGCTATCTAGGGTTGAAAGCTCCGTGCAGCCGGAAAAAGGTACGACAATCCTTCATAAGGTGACTCGACCTTTTTCCTTCTGAGTCAATGTAGTAGTGCATGTTACAGGGTCCCTCGAGCATCTGTAGTAGTGATTGTTTAACATCTCGAGGGGGCCGCGGTCGGTATTGTTGAATTGGCCTACTAGGTCCGGCCTCATCCTAGTTGTTGTTGCGGTATTTGCTATTGTAGTATCCCTCTTTGTGATTTTTCTCATTAGCAAACCCGCTGCCAGCTCCTCTCTCTCTCTCTCTCTCCTAGTTTCCCGCGCTACTGGAACCTACCATATCCCGCGTGAGCGGGACCCACCACACAACCTCGACATGAGGACCTGCGGACGGTGAGGGATTCTGCTGCTAGGTTTGCTCTCGCACGTGGCAAACCCATCTGGGGAAGTTTTCTGCTGCCACGTCGGCTCTCGATGGACTCCACGACCTGGCGGGTTTAGAGCCCTGCCACGGTTCGATGACCTCCCACAAAGTGAAATCCTGCCCGCAGACGATGACGGAGGACTCATGGCGCTCGAGGGGTCCACCGTCCGGTGAAGTGGGGCAGGAAGGGGAGCACGCGAGGTGTCCGCGTGAGGAAATCATGCACCAGATCTGTTGCCATGGTTCTGCGTGTCCTTTCCGGCGTCCATCAACAGCCGAAAATAATTAGGGCGCGTGCATAGCGAATCAGGCCAAAACTTTCATGCGCTATTATTTACTCCAATAAGATGTTTTAGAAAAGTAATTAAGCAATAAAGGAAGTACTTTTTGCCGTAGTGCATGTAAATACTTATACATGGTCATAGATGAAACCATCAATTTCTAGGTTTTTAAACAAGAGTATACTACACATAATTAAATGCAAACATTTTGAGTATTATTTGCATGTAGTCCTTGGGAAATATGAGAAAACACATCAAGCACATAATTATCAGATATAAACAAGGATAGATCCAAACTTGGTGAAATTGATCCAAATGGTATTGGCAAATATTACTAAACTTTATTATTCATGTCTTTGACGCTTGTCTCATAATATTTACAAACTACACATACACAATACTTGTGATCACATCCTGCTTGCCTGATGCTCTTTCCTGGGAATGCAATTCGGCAGTCCACCTCGCAAGTTTCTCGGTCGCAACCGTTCAACCAATGGCGATGTGATTCACAGTTATCTGTAAGTAGGAACATATCAGTGAATTAATTCTTGTTTGGATCTAAGGTCTCACATGATGTTATTAGATGATTCCCAGAGCAGTAGCTAGTGTAAGAATAAAATAATTCCAAAACAAGGTACACATCTTGCTAAATATAAGCAATTCTAATATAAGAAAACAAATAAATGCAAGGCTTGAATAAAATCAACTCTATTGATTTTCTAAAAACATGTTGCCAATCCTATTATGTTTGCTTTGAAAAGAGAAAGATAACAGAAGTTGTCATCTAGTATGTGTGAGCATACCAGCATAAGTTAAATTTCCGATCAACACAAGTATTGTGAGAAGACAAAGTATAGTTTTCGCCATCTCTTGAGGGCACAAACACCCACTTATTTGTATGTTCTCTTGCTTGTGTGTTTATCTTTTAGTTCGCTAAAGTGATTTTTATAGCCTTCTAAGCTTCTAAGAACATAAATTGCCGACATATTCATTTATTTGAAGATCAAAGATATCACAAGAGATAATGGCCCATTAAAATTGTTACTCCCTCCAATTCAAATTAATTGACAAGGAGTTATCTAGATTTAAATGTATTAGCAATAAAACATATCTAGATACATCCGAATCTAGACAAATTCGAGTCAATTAATTCGGATTGGAGGGAGTAGCTAAATGATGTTGACTTAATTGCACATGAATATCAATATCAATATTTGTAACTATAAAGTGGAGATCTTGTTCACAGATTGATATCTAGCCATTAGATTGATATCTAGCCATTAATATTCTATTGAGCACATTAATTTGTTAAGCGATCTTTATATCTTAAAACATTATGTATTTCTGGCATGCTCATTAATTACAAAAGAAAACATATGGCACATCATAATACCACAATAACATTGTTATGCCAGGTAATATCAATTTAAATGTACAAATTCTATATCCATGTGTCGTCATAAATTGGATATTTAATTAGGTTATTCGCTGATAACTCTATTTTTTCATTGATTGATATATACCATTCAAATGAGCACATAAATTATCTTGGATTTTATTTGGATCTAAGTCGCACCATCTTATTCACATATTGATATATATAGCCATTCAATTGAGCACATTAACTAGGAAAGCAATCTTTATAGGATATATTGGCAACGTGCTCAGTAATTTCAAGATCAAGCGTATTCCACCATATAATTCTACAATAACATTGTTAGTCCATATTTATAAGCCAATAAATGGATATCTATATCCATATAATATCAATTCAAATTTATGCATATCTATATCCATATAATTCGCTATACAATGGAGATTTAGGTTAATCTCTATTAACACTATCCCGTTCATGGGTTGTACCTACCATTCAATTGAGCACATTAACTATCTTAAGTAACTACAATAAGGTAGGGTATATAGCTGTGTAAATTTTGGACACGTCATCTCGGCATATAGTCCTTTCATGGCGCGTAGCAATATCGGCGATCTTTATGGCCTTATAAGCTTGTAAGAACACACATAGCAAATATTATCATTAATTTGAAATTCAAAGATATCACACAACATAATGGCCCATTAACCTTTTTAGCTAAATGAAACCAATTTAATTGCAGATGAATAATAATTAGATTTCTCTCTGCCCCTGGCACGCTTGGTAGGTAGAAATTAAGTTTGAAGATAGAGTCGGACTACATCTATTTCTATTATATACTAAAAGTAATGTAAGGTTGTCTAATGAAGGCACCACGTTAAACCACATCACCTAAATTATTTTTGATAGTCAGGTCTAAAATTTGTGGTTAGGATTTAATAAAAGACTTACGGTTACGTAACCATCTAATTTAGTTTGGCACGGTCCATCTTGAAGACACGATACTACCAAACATAAAGAGACTATCCCTAAAAAAACATAAAGAGAACTACCGTACCGGATAAGAAGTGCAAAATAGAATCGATCAACCGTGTCAACATGTATTTTGTTGGAAAAAAACATGTCAACATGTATCTCCATGGGACTCTATCACCAGCTGTCAAAAAAATGCCCGCAACAAATAGCTAGAACCGGGAGTCAAATTCAATCTGCGGCCGTTAAAATAAATCCCACCATAAGTCAAATTTATGTTCTCTCTCCAACCCTATCAATCTATCTCTCGTCTTATCCCGTTCATCTGAAAAGATTTGTTAGCTGGAGGGGCGTCGCCGGGCATCAAACGCCATGAAAAAGATCACGCGTCATGGACATGACGTGGTTCTTGCTCTTCGCTAAAGAAGTTACTTTTGTGGCCCCTATAATTAGGTAACGACAATCGTTCACTAGCAGCATCACGCGCAATAAGGATCACAGTAAGATCCCATATACTGATCGAGCAAGGACAAGAAGCTAGCAGCTAGATGCATGTCTGGCTTCATAGTATGTGCACAGATACTATAATTACTATATTTTTGGTTAAGGACAACTTGCAACTCCGATACAATGCATAACTCGACATGTTTGGTCTTCCTCTACATATAGCACCCTCTGTTGACTATATACATGGACATATGTAATATAGTCTTATGATGTGTAGTGACTTAATGCCTATTATATTATAAAGTGTAGCCCCTCTCCCAAATTGAGCTCATGAGTGAAATTTCTACGTGCATTGACCAGAGGTTAATAGGTTATGTATTCAAATCTAAAATAGTAGAATATAGTCCTTACTTCTCAAAATAGGATGCATATGTTTTTGGTCAAAGTCAAACTTTTGAAGTTTGAAAAATATATAGAAAAACTATAAATATATGTAATACCAAATGCCCACAAATATAAAAATATATTTCATGATAGTTCAGATTTGAGATTACAAATGTCGACATTTTCTCCTATATAGTTGGTCAAATTTTGAAAAGTTTGATTTGACAAAAAACTATATGCATCCGCTTTTGGGAAGGAGAGAGTATAATTTTTACATGCTCTTCTTTCGGTGCTCATGTGATAGATCGAAAGGAACATAAACATGGGGGGAGGGGGGGGGGGGGGGGGGGGTATTGGAGTATATATAGAGTTCTCTCAGCTTGAGATTCCTGGTGAATTAGGTGGTGCATATAATTCTACAATGTCACATCTATACACCACACTGATCATTAATACATTTTTTTAGAAATAATCCTCCATTTGGATAATAGTTTTTTTTAAAGAATGCGGCAGGGAAAGCCCCTACGGCGAGTTTTTTATTTTGAAATAATAAACCCAAATATGTGTCCGTGAGGACTTAAACCTGGGTGGCTGGGTTGTACATCCACTTCCCTAACCAAGTGAGTTAGACTCATCTTACAAATTTCTCCATTGACCACTTCCAGTACTGCAATTATATGGTTAACAAATAATATTTTATAAAAGTTACAACTGTATGATTAGCAAACATGCAACATAAAGTAATGTTAAATATATTGGTAGTCCAAGATTTTTCTTATGTTCAAAACACTAACGTTATTACTCCCTCTGTTTCAAAATATAAGTTGTTTTGCTTTTGTAAAACAAATGTATTTAGACATCTTTTAGTGTGTAGTTCACTCCGAACCTATAGACTAAAAGGAATATAGATATATCAGTTTCACAAAAGCTAAAACATCTTACATTTTGAAATGGAGGGAGTATATAGCAAAGAGAGTGGTATAGTAGGAAAAATGTGAGTTCAAGAAATTAATGGTGTTTAAAATTTTATCCTGCGTAAGCTACCATATATTTTAGTTTGGAGGGAAAGCTAACAACAATGAAATGACAGATTGAAGTAGTTTGATATCATGACATGAACAACCTAGATTTACATAATTGTTCCATCTATCTTTCTCATTGTTGATTGAGTTTAAGCTTGGGCAAGCATCTCTATTGTACCTTATTCTACTCTAGACTCACTTTCAATGCAAAGAGAATTAAGATGTTTCCCTCGTATTTGTGAGGGCCACACTGCTAGTTTACATCTAAAAGAAAAACCGGAATGAAATAAGACCGATGCAACATTCGCTAGGCAAATCGTCCAACAACATAGGAAAGCCGGGCTGAGCGCGGATGTTACACAATGAGGCTATGGATGGCACATTCATAAGCAAGGAGGTGAACCTGCGAACGCGAGGCCTGATAACATCTGCAAGATAGGTTAACTCCTCTTTGCGCCCCCGGCATAGTGGTCTGTTAAAACGTCCGACGAACTGCTGCAAGTGAAACTGGTTGATGAGAGCATAATCACATCTTAGGATAGGCATCTACTCTCTTCGTTTGGAAATATAAGATGTTTTAGGTTAGTGAAGCTAATGTATGTAGGCACATTTTAGTGTGTAGGTTTAAATGAATCTATATAGTAAAAGGTGTCTAGATACATTTACTTCATAAACCTATAACATCTTATATTTCTAAACAGAGGGAGTAGATAGATGTAATATTCACAAAATGTTAAGGCGAAGAAACAAAACATTACGTCCAAAGATCAATGATACATGTACACATATAATCGGCCTAAAGTATGTTTAATGACTACACATCGGCATCCTCATTACCTCGTCCTTGTACTCCTCGCCGTTGTTTCTTCAAGTTCGAAGGATTATGTACGTGTAAGCCTCATTTGGTTTGTACTAAGGGAAAACCCGCTTCCAGCGTGTGAGACCATGGAGATAGCTTGAAAACATTCAAACGTTTTCTGTTGGATTATGTACGCATTCTAATATGCAGACACACAAACAACTGAGACGTGCGTTTTTTTAGTTAGACAATCTATAAATACCAAATCTCTGTTACTCTCGAATTAAGATGCTAACATGTTGTAGACGTGTAGAATGCAAAAGTTCCTCATTCAATTATTGCGTTCCACCGCATTGTTACTTCTTGTAGGATTCAGAAAAACCAGGGTAGCCCTTACCCGCTGACTGTTTTCCCCGCGCTCATGGGATTTAGGGACCTGACGCACTACAGGAATGGGAAGCTACGCCGACGGCCAGTCGCTACGCCGACGGCCAAACATCGGGGCCGTCGGCGTAGCCATCGTTTAGGCCAGCTCCGCCAAGCAGCCGTCGGCGTAGAATTGCCCTCGGCATATCCTATGCTACGCCGACGGCTGCCCTCGGCGTAGCTATTTTTTATTTTATCTCATTAAACTTTGAAAAATCATAACTAAATTATTCTAATTCGGAAAAATACAAATAATATATCAAAATTTGCAGAAAAATAAGACCTATCTATCTACCCTCAAATATTACACATTTATAAATAAAAATTAGGTAAAATATAAGACATTATATATAGTTTAAAACGGGCATAAAAAATTCAAAAATGATCGAAACAATGCGAAACCTTCGCGTGGTGTTATGTTATGTGACATAGTTAGAAGGAAAAATATCAAACTTGGTATATTGATTATGTCTCAAAGAAACCTTCACAAAATGACCTATCTCATTCGAGGTTTCTTGGCTTTCGGGTCAAATGACCAATGTTATGGCTAGAATCAAGGCATAGTTTGTGATAATGTGCCCATATTGTGCATACACATGCATCATGGGATGGCGAACAATGTTGCAGGAGAAAGTTTTCCTTTTCGTCCCACCAAAAATCCATTTCCCATTTTCTGAGCACAAAAAACGGACGATTTTGTAAAGCAACCACCAAATGGCTAATTCAAAATGGTACCACCATATTTTATAAAAATACTATATCACCTTATATATACAATGTCCCAATAGGGGAATCCGAAACCTTTCCGTCCACCTCTGGTGAAAAAGACAAATTCCTGTCGAATCGGCAGAAAGTGGGTCAGATATGAACTACAGGTACATGATCCGATGCTCATGTTTTTTTATAAAAATCATTTTTAGGTTCACAATATGCTATTTTATCAAAGATCCAATGCAAGTTTAGCGAGGCTCGGCCCCGAGCTAAGAATCTTCATGCCCGTCGTTCGACAAAGTTTGACGATAGTTTAAAACGGGCATAAAAAATTCAAAAACGATCGAAACAATGTGAAACCTTCGCGTGGTGTCATATTATGTGACATAGTTATAAGTAAAAAATATTAAACTTGATATATTGATTATGTCTCAAAAAAACCTTCACAAAATGACCTATCTCATTCGAGGTTTCTTGGCTTTCGGGTCAAATGACTAATGTTATGGCTAGAATCAAGGCATAGTTTGTGATAATGTGTCCATATTGTGCATACATATGCATCATGGGATGGCGAACAATGTTGCAGGAGGAAGTTTTCCTTTTCGTCGCACCAAAAAGCTATTTCCCATTTTCTGAGCACAAAAAACGGACGATTTTGTGAAGCAACCACCAAATGGCTAATTCAAAATGGTACCACCATATTTTACAAAAATACTATACCACCTTATATATACAATGTCCCAACAGGAGAATCCGAAACCTTTCCGTCCATCTCTGATAAAAAAGACAAATTCCTGCCGAATCAGCAGGAAGTGGGTCAGATATGAACTACAGGTACATGATCCGATTCTCATGGTTTTTTACAAAAATCATTTTTAGGTTCACAATATGATATTTTATCAAAGATCCAATGCAAGTTTAGCGAGGCTCGGCCCCGAGCTAAGAATCTTCATGCCCGCCGTTCGACAAAGTTTGACGATAGTTTAAAACGGGCATAAAAAATTCAAAAACGATCGAAACAATGCGAAACCTTCGCGTGGTGTCATATTATGTGACATAGTTATAAGTAAAAATATTAAACTTGATATATTGATTATGTCTTTAAAAAACCTTCACAAAATGACCTATCTCATTCGAGGTTTCTTGGCTTTCGGGTCAAATGACCAATGTTATGGCTAGAATCAAGGCATAGTTTGTGATAATGTTCCCATATTGTGCATACACATGCATCATGGGATGGCGAACAATGTTGCAGGAGGAAGTTTTCCTTTTCGTCGTACCAAAAAGCCATTTCCCATTTTCCGAGCATAAAAAACGGACGATTTTGTGAAGCAACCACCAAATGGCTAATTCAAAATGCTACCACCATATTTTACTAAAATAATATACCACCTTATATGGACAATGTCCCAACAGGGGGTTCCGAAACCTTTCCATCCACCTTTGGTGAAAAATAAAAATTCCTGCCGAATCGGTAGGAAGTGGGTCAGATATGAACTACATGTACATGATACGATGCTCATGTTTTTTTACAAAAATCATTTTTAGTTTCACAATATGCTATTTTATCAAAGATTCAATGCAAGTTTTCCTTTTCATCGCACCAAAAAGCCATTTTTCATTATCCGAGCGCAAAAAGGGAATTTTCTAAAGTAACCACCAAATAGATAATTCAAAAATGGAGGGTTTGTGATTAGTTGATATGGATATCATATTTGGATTCCTCTCATTTTTCTAATCAATTTAGACATATTATTTGTTAAATTCCGATTTATAGATTTAAAGATATTAATTATTCCATATTAAATAGAAAAATACAAAAAAGTAAAATTATTATATTTTTATTTGAATTCAATAATATTTTTACTTATTCATTAATGTTTATTTAAATAATTGTTTGAAATTTCAAAAAATACAAACATGTGACATGTTGATATAAGGGTTAATAGGATTGATATCATAGTATTGACAACAATGTATGAATTACTTTGCGGAAACAGATTCTGAAGGAACGAGGAAGTTAAGCGTGCTGGAGCTGGAGTAGTATTAGGATGCGTGACCTTTCGGGAAGTTCAACCAAGACTGCAATTTAATTAAATATTAAGTGTAATTAGTGTTAAAAATGTTCAAAGTGAGAGATTAACGAGTCAAACAATTCAAAGATTCAAAAATTAAGAAAAAAAAATAAAATAAAAAATTTATTTTTTTTAAAAAAAATATTTTTGTAGCCTGTCGACAAGCTATGCCGACGGCCGCTACGCCGACGGCATTGCCCTCGGCGTAGCATACGCCGACGGCATTTTGATACGCCGACGGCCTCTATATGCTCCGCCAAGGGAGCCCTTTGCCGAGGAGGCTACGCCGAGGGCAGCCGTCGGCGTAGCATACACCGAGGGCATTTTAGGCTACGCCGACGGCTTTTTGCCCTCGGCGTAGCACGCGTCCTGTAGTGACGTAACAATACATCCGAGGCTATGGGATCCATCCCACCGGCCCGTGGTCACTAGGAAGGAATTGTCAGCAGCGATGCCATCTCGTACCTCGGGATAGCGTACGTCATCCATGCCCCAGCCATAGCTTCTTTATATGAGTGCCAATGACACTGCACGACAATTCCATGGCTTTGTAAGTGATCCTCCCAAAGGAGGAAGAAAGAGAGATCGTAATATAACACACCGGGAGGAGGCCTAGTCCTATTCCTGTGTAGGGTGGCAAGAAAAGACGAGACCCGGGAAGTAAAACCATCTCGGGGCTGGGACCAAGGTCAAAAGATGGGACGGGACGACTACAAGTCCTCGTAGTTTTCTGTGTGACGCTGTTTTGTCGTGTAGAAGTTGTTTTGTCTCCCATCTACTCCTAGTCAAAGTTGGAGGAGCTGGATACTTTGGTAACCCCTGGATTTATCATGTCTTCCTTGCCTAGATGCAAGGAGGAAAACTTGGAAACACATTCTTCTCGATTGAAAAATATTATCAGACAAGCATGAAGTAAGGTTGTTAGCTTTCGGTGGCCTGAACATGGGTAAATTAATTGTGTTTGTGTGTCTTGCGAAAGTGGAGAAGATAATTTAGAGCTTTCTTGCGGCCCATTGACGAACAACTAAGGGCATGTTTGATTCAAAGGATTTGTATAGGAAATTTGTAGGATTAAATCCTATAGAAAATTTTCCTATGGTGGTTGTTTGATTTGTAGGATTGATTCTTATAGGAAACTTTTCTAGGAAATCCTTTGCACTAGATTGCATAGGAAATCTAACATCCATCCAAAGCTCTTTCTTAGAATCCTTTGATGGATCAAACAAACTTTGTTGCATGTGGGTTCCTATAGGATTGAAGTGGACATGACATTGCAATCCTATGGTTTTCCTATTCCTTTATTTTTCCTATCCTATGAATCAAACAAGCCCTAAAAGGGGGTATCCCATACCCCTGGTGTCCGCGTTCATGCACACAATATTTGGGCGCCAGATAGGGGGCGCAGTAATTCTAGAATCCATCGTCTCTGGCGACAAGCATGGTGGTGGAATCGACATCCGCTATGAAGCATGCGTCCTGTGGGAGGAAGAAGACGGGTGTCAGCACAACAGTTCCATGGGATGCCCCTCACCCCCACCCAACACACACACACACACACACACACTATGGCACAACATGTGGGTAACAACACAACTCTCGGCGATAAGTAATGGAAGCACATACTACTCGAGCCGTGGAGAACATGTTTCTTCCTGTGCCCTAGATATATATACTTGTGCTTACCCCATGTGTAGGTGAACAAACACAAGTAAAAGAATAGCGTCAAGACCTTAAATGTCTACATCTTGTAGGAGAAGGGCAAAGGGGACCGCTATGACAGAGCTTATAGAATATGTCCTAAGATCTAGTTCTGAGACATCTTCGAGGATATCTCCATAGAGCTATGCCCTAGCCGAACAACGCCATCCCAGGAAGAACACGGGGACGACGAGAGCACTACGGAAGGACACAACGTCAATCGCCTTAGGATGCGAGCTCTGCAACGTCCCACGCTAGCGGCTGCCCGCCAACTAGTGTGGGTCGAGAACTCGGATGTGGAGAGAGCATTCGGTATGCTGCAATCTTGATTTTCCATTGTCAGGTATCCTACCCCTAACTGGTCGAAAGATCAGATGTGGGAGGTTATGACTCAGAGACGACAGCTCAGGTTTGTTTAGCAGATATGGTTAAATGTTTGGTAGTGCGATAGATGGTGTATTAGAGCATCTCGATCGACACCCTCTAAAGGTTGGCTGACAAGCTCGCCGACAGTAACTTTGGGTGTCGGCACCCCAACTACCGGCGGTTTGGGGAAGCCACCCCACACCGGTGATCCCCAACGATCACGTCGTGAATAAAAACACCCAAATTTGAAATAGATCACACATTTGGAGCATGTTTATTATAACAAATACAAATAAAATCAAGTTTATTAAAAATTGAATGTTCGAAGGGAAATAGTTCACACACCAATTTATAAATAAATGAATATTAGAATAGATCAAGCAACATGGGGATCCATTTGCTCGGGGTTTTGAGGTGCATTTCCTCTGAGAGCCCACAAATGCTCGACGAGATATTTTAGTAGCTGATCATGCACTTGGCCATCACAAATTTCTTGATGCATGGCGAGGAAAGCACCAAAATCAGACGGCACCTCGTGATCGACCTTATCAAGATGGCCCATGCCATCAATGTTCAACAAATTAACCACTGGAGCATCATGCTCACTCTCAATGATTATATTATGCATGATCATGCAAACATTCATCGCCTCCCACATTTGTCATGTTGAATAGGTTAGAGCAGGGTACCTAATGATAGCAAAGTGGGATTGGAGCACACCAAATACTTGCTTAACATCATTCCTGCAAGCCTCCTTGCACTTGCAAAACTAAGCTCTTATGTCAGTATGAGTATCGAATATTGTCTTCACAAAGGTGGCCTTTAGTGTATTCCCCGTCATTCACCATGGGGGAATGGCCTTTTATATGTCTGCCAAACACTGGAGATCGCTGCAGCAACGATTTGTTCATACCAAAGAAAGTGTGTGAAATCCACAAGTCATGATCTTCCACGGCCTCTAGTATCACACTACATTCTCCAGTATGGTCTTTGTACATAATTTTCCTAGCAAAAGGGCAATTCATGCAGTCTACGCTCCCAAGCATCTTAGGAAATCCCCTAGCTAAGTTTTGTGCAGTATACGAGTTGTATCTGTTGGAATTATGCCCTTGAGGCAATAATAAAGATGTTATTATTATAATTCTTGTTCATGATAATGTTTATATTCCATGCTAGAATTGTATTAAGCGGAAACTTTAATACTTGTGTGGTTTGTGAACAACACCGTGTCCCTAGTACGCCTCTATGGACTAGCTCATTGATTAATGATGGTTAAGGTTTCCTAACCATGGACATGAGTTGTCAATTAATAATGAGATCATATCATTGGGAGAATGATATGATGGACAGACCCAAACTAAGCGAAGCAATTAGATCGTGTCATCGTGTTCATCTTTGCGAAGCTTTTCTTATGTCAAATATTGTATTCCTTAGACCATGAGATAATACAACTCCCTGGTATCGAAAGAAAGCTTTGAGGTCACCAAACGTCATCCTATGAGAGGGTGATCATAAAGGTGTCTCTCAGGTGATCGGAAAGTATCTGTTGGGTTGTATGTATCGAGATGGGATTTGTCCCTCCCAAGTCGGAGAGATATACTTCGGGCCCACTCGGTAATCGATATCAACACCGCTTGCAAGCATGTGGTTAAGGAGTTAATCACAAAGTGATATCGGATTACGGAACGAGTAAAGTACTTGCTGTGAACGAGATTGAACTAGGTATGACGGTACCGACGATCAAATCTCGGGCAAGTAAAATATCGCGAGACGAAGGGAATATATATATGGAATTGATTGAATCCTGGCATCGTGGTTCATCCGATATGATCATCAATGAATGTGTGGGAGTCAATATGGGTTTCCAGACCCCGCTGTTGATTATTGATAGAAGATCATGTCCGCATATTCTCGAACCCGCTGGGTCACACACTTAACGTGTCTCGACGCTAGGATAGATTGGATAATTGGTTTATGAGTTTTTGGTTCGGAGTCTCGGATGGGATCCGGGACATCACGAGAGGTTCCGGAGTGGTCCGGAGAATAAGATTCATATAAGGCAGTGCAGTTTTTGGAGTTCGGAATTGTTCCGGGTTAATCGGTATTGTACCGGAAGCTTCTAGAACTCCGGAAGGGGACCAACGTGGCCCCACCTTCCGGGAGGGGCATGGGCCTATGAGGGAGTGCCCTGGCCGCATTGGGCCAGGGGCACAAGGCCCCATAGGGCCCAGCCGTCCAAGAGGGATAAAACCCTAATTTGGACCTTCTAAAGGGGGGTTTCCTTGCCCCCCCCCACTCCTCCTCCTTTGGCCGCCGGCCTTGGCTTGGGGGAGGGGCAAGGGAAGCCGCCCACCCCTCTATATAAAGAGGGCTGGGGGCGCACCACCCCCCACACCTTCCCTCAAGCCCAGTCGCCCTGCTGCACCTCCTCTCTCTCTCTCCCTCCCGACTGCGTGTAGGCGAAGCCCTGCTGCAGAAACTCTCCACCATATACACCACGCCGTCATGTTGTAGATCAAATCCGTCTCTCCACCATACTTGCTGGACCGAGGAAGGAGGAGACGTCGAGGTGCTGCACATGTGCATCTCATGGAGGCACCGCCACTTGTGGTGCTAGATCGGATCGGATCGCGAGGAGGAGAAGCGAGTACGACTACATCACCCACGTTCCGACGAACATTCCGCTGTGCGAATCTTCAAGGGTATGAAGATCTAATCGAATCTCTCTCGTTGTTTGCATCTCCTAGATTAGATCTTGGCTTTCCCTCTGTTCGCATCCATAGAAACTTTTGATTTACTATGCCGCGAAACCCTTCAGTGGTATCAGAGCTAGATCTATGCGTAGATGTGTTTCACGAGTAGAACGCAACATGGTTGTTGCGGGCGTTGATGTTTTCTGTTGCAAGCCTCTTGTTTGTGTTCTTCTTATGACGCGGGATAGTGAGATTGAAGCGGTCCAGGCCAACCTTACGCGACGTCGTTCGCGAGACCGGCTCCGCACTTGACGTGTGGCTTGTTCCACACATGCGGCTGGTGGATGCCAGTTTCTCTCACTATAGTTGTCATGGGATTAACACCGGAGTTTGGCAACCATAATATCACCATTGTGGCTTTCCGTAGGTAAGAATCGTTTTTAGTATCTACTCCCATAAGCCACGTAAAACATGCAACAACAAAGTAGAGGCGTCTAACTTGTTTTTGCAGGGAGTGTTTTCTGTGATATGGTATGGCCCAAGATGTGATGTGTGTAATGTATGCGATGATCATGTTTTGTAATGTTTCACGACTTGCATGTCGATGAGTACACAACCGGCAGGAGCCATATGGTTGTCTTTATAATTGTGTATGACCTGTGTGTCAACTTCTTATACGCCATGTAATAGTTTCACTTTATCGCTAAGTAGTTAGCAATAGTTGTAGTTGCTATTCGTGGTGGAGGCAATCATGGTGGAGTGACGGAGATCATGCCGGCACGCACAAGATGGAGATCATTGCGCGAAGATTGGCTATACCATGTCACATAAAGTTATATGCATGTGATGTTTATCCTTTTATGTATCTTATTATGCTTAGATCGCGACGGTAGCATTATAAGATGATTCCTCACTTAAAGATCAAGATAAAAACTGTGTTCTCCCCAAGTATGCACCGTTGCGAAAGTTCGTCGTGTCCAAGCATCACGTGATGATCGGGTGCTATAGACTCTACGCTCACATACAACGGGTGCAAGCCAGTTTTGCACACGCGGAAATACTTGGGTCTAACTTGACGAGCCTAGCATGTACAGACATGGCCTCGGAACACATGAACCGAAAGGTTAAGCATGATTCATATGAATGATATGATCAACACTTCGTTGTCCACCATTGAAACCACATCTCTTCTCGTGAAGATCCGATTAGGTGTGGTGAATTTGGATCGTGTTCACTAAACAACTTGAGGGATGTTGAATTTAGTGGGAGTTCATCTAGTAATTTGATTAAAAGTTGAACTAGTTATCATGAACATAGTCTAATTTGTACTTGCAAATATTGTAGATCAAATGGCTAAGTCCAACTTCAACTTCAACGTTTTTGCTGAGAAGGAAAAGCTTAAAAACAATGGGTCTAACTTCACCAATTGGTTCCGCAATCTAAGAATCATTCTCTCTGGCGGTCAAAAGGACAATGTCCTTGGGAAAGCGTTAGGTGACCCCCCTGCTGCAACTGCGCCGGCTGATGAGAAAGCTGTCTATCAGTCGCGCAAAGATGATTATGGTGTGATTAAGAGCACCATGTTGTTTGCTATGGAACCGGAACTTCAAAATCGTTTTGAAGACTATCCCGGGCCCTTTGAGATTCTCGAAGAGCTGAAAACCATGTTTCAGACTCAGGCCCGTTCTGAGAGATATGAGATCTCTGAGAAGTTCTTTAACTGCAAGATGGAGGAAGGGAGTTCCGTTAGTGAGCACGCCATTAAGATGACGGGCTACACTCAATGCCTTGAGCAACTAGAATGCACGATTCCAGAGGATCTCAAGATTGACAGGGTTCTGCAATCACTCCCTCCCAGCTACAAAAGTTTTGTAGTGACTCACAATCAGATTGGTTCCACTGATACGATCACCGAGCTCTTCGCAAAACTGAAGGCTGCGGAGGTGGATATCAAAAAGGATAATCATGTGTTGATGGTCAACAAGCCCACCTTCAAGAAAGGTAAGGGAGCAAAGAAGCCCTTCAAGAAGGGCGGCGGCAAGCGCACTGCCCCTGCTGAGAAGAAGCTCAAGTCTGGTCCTAAGCCGGACACTGAGTGCTTCCATTGCAAGGACAAGGGTCACTGGAAGCGCAACTGTCTGAAGTACTTAGCGGACAAGAAGGCTGGCACCATCAAAGGTATATTTGATATACATGTTATTGATGTTTTCCTTACTAGCCCTCGTTGTAGTGCCTGGGTATTTGATACTGGTTCAGTTGCTAATATTTGTAACTCGAAACAGGAGCTACGGAATAGACGGCGGCTTGCGAGGGATGAGGTGACGATGCGCGTTGGCAACGGATCAAGAGTTGATGTGATGGCCGTCGGCACGCTCTCCTTAGTTTTACCTTCGGGATTAGTTTTAAACCTCAATAAATGTTATTATGTGCCTGCGTTGACCATGAACATTATTTCTGGATCTTGTTTATTGCAAGACGGTTATTCATTTAAATCAGAGAATAATGGTTGTTCTATTTATATGAGTAACATCTTTTATGGTCATGCACCTATTGTGAATGGTTTATTTCTTCTAAATCTCGAAAGGGATGAAACACACATCCATAACATTGAGGCTAAGAGATGCAAAGTAGATAGTGATAATACTACTTATCTGTGGCACCGTCGTCTAGGTCATATTGGAGTAAAGCGCATGAAGAAACTCCATTCTGATGGACTTTTGGAGTCTCTTGATTTTGAATCATTTGACACATGCGAACCATGCCTCATGGGCAAGATGATCAAAACCCCGTTCTCCGGTATGATGGAGCGAGCAACGGACTTGTTGGAAATCATACATACCGATGTATGCGGACCGATGAGTGTTTCGACGCGCGGTGGATATCGCTACTTTCTCACTTTTACCGATGACTTAAGTAGATATGGGTATATCTATTTAATGAAACATAAATCTGAAACGTTTGAAAAGTTCAAAGAATTTCAGAATGAAGTGGAGAACCATCGTAACAGAAAGATTAAATTTATGCGATCCGATCGTGGAGGTGAATATTTGAGTTATGATTTTCTCACGCATCTTAAAGCAAGTGGAATCGTTTCGCAACTCACGCCACCCGGAACACCACAGCGCAATGGTGTGTCTGAACGCCGGAACCAAACCCTATTAGATATGGTCCGATCGATGATGTCTCTTACTGATTTGCCGTTATCATTTTGGGGTTATGCATTAGAAACCGCTGCATTCACTTTAAATAGGGCACCATCTAAATCCGTTGAGACGACATCGTATGAACTGTGGTTTGGTGCTAAACCTAAGTTGTCGTTTATCAAAGTTTGGGGATGCGAAGCTTATGTCAAGAAATTGATGCCGGATAAGCTCGAACCCAAAGCGGACAAATGCGTCTTCATAGGATACCCTAAGGAAACTATTGGGTATACCTTCTATCACAGAACCGAAGGCAAAGTGTTTGTCGCAAAGAACGGTTCCTTTCTTGAGAAGGAGTTTCTCTCGAAAGAAGTGAGTGGGAGGAAAGTAGAGCTAGACGAGGTTATTGAACCTTCTCTTGAGTTGGAGAGTAGCGCAGCACCTGAAATTGTTCCAGTGCCACTTGCACCAACAATAGAGGAAGCTAATGACAAGGATCATGAAGCTTCGGACGATGCTGCTACTGAACGTCGCAGGTCGACAAGGTCGCGTGCCCCTCCTGAGTGGTACGGCAACCCTGTCTCGACTGTCTTGTTGGTAGAAGACAGTGAACCTACGAACTATGAGGAAGCGATGATGAGCCCAGACTCTGAGAAATGGCTAGAAGCCATGAAATCAAAATTGGGATCCATGAGCGAAAACCAAGTATGGACTTTGGTGGACCCTCCTAGCGACCGAAAGGCCGTTGAGTGCAAATGGATCTTCAACAAGAAAACAGACGCGGATGGTAATGTTACCGTCTATAAAGCACGGCTTGTCGCGAAAGGTTTTCGACAAGTTCAAGGTGTTGACTACGATGAGACTTTCTCTCCCGTAGCGATGTTTAAGTCCATTCGGATTTTATTAGCAATTGCTGCGTTTCATGATTATGAAATATGGCAGATGGATGTCAAGACTGCGTTCCTCAATGGCAACATTGATGAGGAGTTGTATATGATGCAACCCGAAGGTTTTGTCGATCCTAAGGATGCTGATAAAGTATGCAAACTTCAGTGTTTCATTTATGGACTGAAGCAAGCATCTCAGAGTTGGAACCTTCGTTTTGATCAAGTGATCAAGAGATTTGGATTTGTTCCAAATTGCTACGAAGCTTGCATCTACAAGAAAGTGAGTGGGAGCTCGGTGACATTTCTGGTACTATATGTGGATGACATATTGATTATTGGAAATGACATTAACATGCTTAACGATGTGAAGAGTTATTTGAACAAGTGTTTTTCAATGAAAGACCTAGGTGAAGCTGCTTATATATTGGGCATCAAAATCTATAGAGATAGACAAAGACGCCTGATAGCTTTAAGCCAGAGTACATACCTAGACAAAGTTCTGAAAAGGTTCAGAATGGATAAGGCAAAGAAAGGTTCAGTGCCTATGTTGTCAGGTAAGATATTGAGCAAGGCTCAGTGTCCAGCTACGGTAAATGATAGGGAAGCTATGAGCAAAGTGCCTTATGCCTCGGCCATAGGTTCTATCATGTATGCCATGCTGTGTACCAGACCGGATGTGTCCAATGCTCTTAGTTTGACGAGCAGGTATCAAAGTGATCCAGGAGTGGAACACTGGACAGCCGTGAAGAACATCCTAAAGTACCTAAATAGGACTAAAGAAATGTTCTTAGTCTATGGGGGTGATGAACAGCTCGTCGTAAAAGGTTACGTCGACGCTAGTTTTGACCCCGACAAGGATGATTCTAAATCTCAGACAGGATACGTGTATATTTTGAATGGAGGAGCTGTGAGCTGGAGAAGCTGCAAGCAAAGCGTGATCGCGGGATCTACAGTAGAAGCGGAATACATGGCTGCTGCAGAAGCGTCAAGTGAAGGAGTTTGGATCAGGAACTTCATCACTGAGCTTGGCGTGGTTCCAAGTGCATTGGACCCACTGGAGATATTGTGTGACAACACTGGCGCCATAGCACTCGCTAAGGAACCAAGATATCATCCAAAGACCAAGCATATCAACCGCAAGTTTCATATAATCCGAGATTATATAGCAGATGGAGATCTGAAGATTAGCAAAGTACATACAGATCTGAATGTCGCAGATCCATTGACTAAACCTCTTCCACGTGTAAAACATGATCAGCACCTCAGTGCCATGGGTGTGAGATTGTTGCCAAATGTAAACTAGATTATTGACTCTAGTGCAAGTGGGAGACTGTTGGAATTATGCCCTAGAGGCAATAATAAAGATGTTATTATTATAATTCTTGTTCATGATAATGTTTATATTCCATGCTAGAATTGTATTAAGCGGAAACTTTAATACTTGTGTGGTTTGTGAACAACACCGTGTCCCTAGTACGCCTCTATGGACTAGCTCATTGATTAATGATGGTTAAGGTTTCCTAACCATGGACATGAGTTGTCGATTAATAATGAGATCATATCATTGGGAGAATGATATGATGGACAGACCCAAACTAAGCGAAGCAATTAGATCGTGTCATCGTGTTCATATTTGCGAAGCTTTTCTTATGTCAAATATTGTATTCCTTAGACCATGAGATAATACAACTCCCTGGTATCGGAAGAAAGCTTTGAGGTCATCAAACGTCATCCTATGAGAGGGTGATCATAAAGGTGTCTCAGGTGATCGGAAAGTATCTGTTGGATTGTATGTATCGAGATGGGATTTGTCCCTCCCAAGTCGGAGAGATATACTTCGGGCCCACTCGGTAATCGATATCAACACCGCTTGCAAGCATGTGGTTAAGGAGTTAATCACAAAGTGATATCGGATTACAGAACGAGTAAAGTACTTGCTATGAACGAGATTGAACTAGGTATGACGGTACCGACGATCAAATCTCGGGCAAGTAAAATATCGCGAGACGAAGGGAATATATATATGGGATTGATTGAATCCTGGAATCGTGGTTCATCCGATATGATCATCGATGAATGTGTGGGAGTCAATATGGTTTTCCAGACCCCACTATTGATTATTGATAGAAGATCATGTCCGCATATTCTCGAACCCGCTGGGTCACACACTTAACGTATCTCGACGCTAGGATAGATTGGATAATTGGTTTATGAGTTTTTGTTCGGAGTCTCGGATGGGATCCGGGACATCACGAGAGGTTCCGGAGTGGTCCGGAGAATAAGATTCATATAAGGCAGTGCAGTTTTTGGAGTTCGGAATTGTTCCGGGTTAATCGGTATTGTACCGGAAGCTTCTAAAACCTTCCGGAAGGGGACCAACGTGGCCCCACCTTCCGGGAGGGGGCATGGGCCTATGAGGGAGTGCCCTGGCCGCATTGGGCCAGGGGCACAAGGCCCCATAGGGCCCAGCCGGCCAAGAGGGATAAAACCCTAATTTGGACCTTCTAGAAGGGGGGGTTTCCTTGCCCCCCCCACTCATCCTCCTTTGGCCGCCGGCCTTGGCTTGGGGGAGGGGCAAGGGCAGCCGCCCACCCCTCTATATAAAGAGGGCTGGGGGCGCACCACCCCCACACCTTCCCTCAAGCCCAGTCGCCCTGCTGCCCCTCCTCTCTCTCTCCCTCCCGACTGCGTGTAGGCGAAGCCCTGCTGCAGAAACTCTCCACCATATACACCACGCCGTCGTGTTGTAGATCCAATCCGTCTCTCCACCATACTTGCTGGACCGAGGAAGGAGGAGACGTCGAGGTGTTGTACGTGTGCATCTCACGGAGGCACCGCCACTTGTGGTGCTAGATCGGATCGGATTGCGAGGAGGAGAAGCGAGTACGACTACATCACCCACGTTCCGACGAACATTCCGCTGTGCGAATCTTCAAGGGTATGAAGATCTAATCCAATCTCTCTCGTTGTTTGCATCTCCTAGATTAGATCTTGGCTTTCCCTCTGTTCGCATCCGTAGAAAATTTTGATTTACTATGCCGCGAAACCCTTCAGTATCTTCTTCATTTGGTGCCATCAGATATGTAGGCCCAAAGTATCCCACCACAGCACAGAAAAACCTGTAGACACACTCAAATAATGTGGACTCATCCATGCAAAGGTAGTCATCTTGTAAATCTGCAGGAGCTCTGTATGCAATACATCACAAGGCATACGTGCACTTCTGAGCAGAGGTGAAACCAACCAAGACAGTGCATTCATTTTTGCAAATGAAATCTGGATCAGACTCTCGAACTCCATTCACAATCATCATGAACAACTCCTTGTTCATTCTAAACCGGCACCAAAACACCACATGCCCATGGGTTGCATCATCTTGAAAATGATTTGTCTCCAACATCAGGGTGTCGGCCAGCCGCTGTTGGTCTCTATTCTTCTTCTTCCTCGACATTGAGCCTCCATACCAAGGAGCTCACATGATGGCATTTAGGCGAATGAGGCCGCCGATGGTCTTAATATGCTCTGCTTCATCATCTTGCGTGTCCACCTACTCTTGCAGCAATTGAATCATCATGAGCTCATCGTCACTATCCATGGACTAGTCAAAAGGTTGAGCACCTTGTGCACGCTATGATCTCGACGAGGTTCACGGTCGAGGGGCGCGCCTTCTAGCCATGACGCATCCCAAAGAAAGTCGCACCCACATAGGGATGCGGGAAAATGGCCTCTCACGAGAGCAGTGAAAGGCCTTCGTCATACACTAGCAAGCCGTGTCATACAGTGGCAGCTACCCAGGTGCGATGACCTTTCCCGCATGCTGCTCTTCGCGCGCTGGGCTTCCTCTTGGGGGCAAGTCCCGGAACCAGGCCCCGGACCACCAGCATGATAATACATGCGTCAGCGTGATCTTGCCACGCGGCTCGCCTTGTCCCAACATGGCTGGGTGTCCCTACCTTAGCATCACGCGTCACTAGGAGTCTATCTGGTGCAGGCTGGCATCAGGACGCGTACCATTAGTCAGGTCCTTGTTCCCCGATGGTTCCCCGGGATCATCATGCCATTGGGGGCACCGCCGGGGTCCGTGAAAGGACCGTCTTGAGCCTCTGCATGATCCCCGGCCCCCGGTCGCGCACCGCCCTCATGCCCCGGGATAACCTGATTCCCGCAGACGCGACAAAAGTAGATAGAAATTAACGCTTCGTTCAGATGTTTGCAGTGGGAGGGTAAGCATTATATTGAGTTGAATTTCCAATGACTAGGATATTGATATTGAACTCAAATATCAATATTTGTGTTTGGATGTGTTAGATATTCGAAAGAGAACTAGATATTAAGATTGAATGCAAAATATTGTTTGGATGGTCAAAATGATAAATTGTGGTTCCTCATGAGACTTTGATAGTTGTACTATAATAGATATGTGTAATGATTACAAGCAACAACCACAACTTGCTAGTACCCGCAACAACAAGCAAATAAATATGATAAAGCCTAGACATGGGCACATCACGAGCACATCCACAATTGGAGAAAGGTTGGATGTATAGGACAATGGAGAATCTCAGAGGAGAAGGGGGTGGGGTGTCGACTTGCGGCCATGAAACTGCATCGGACGCGGTAGCTCAGGGTGCAGGCGCGTACAGAGGAGTGAGATGGGAGGGAGAGAGAACTACCGGGAGAAAGGTCCACCGGGGGGAGGACAACGGGGAGAGGTCGCTGGCGCCGTGCCTAGCTGGAGGAGGGAGCGGGGTCAAAAGTTACCTGCGCCGCCGCCTATGTATCGTGCGTCGCGGTGATGCTTCTCTAGCAGGGTCTAGTCTCGCGTCGAAGGAGTAGGGAATGGCCGAAGGGAGCGAATGCCTAGCGATGTCCAGCCTAACCCCTTGACATTATGCCTCTTTTTTTTTGCCTTTCGCAGCTGCCCTCAATATCGGGGCCGAATAACGAGCTTGAAAGCCTAGGCCAGCTGAACAACTTACATCTTGGTATTCGGGGCTCAAACCTCCCGAATATCCAATACCCAAGATCAAATCAAACATCCGAACGTAGTGTAAAGGAACGCACATATCAAACAATACACTACTGTAGTGTTAGGTGTGGTTGAAACCCTTTTAGCTACAGTACCTACGAGGTTCAGTTATTCAACACCTTTCATCACAATATGTAACATGTTTCTTCACAATAGAGAAAAAATTCTCCCTTTTTCACAAAATTTAACGCCTGATCAGGTCACCCTTGTGGCCTTCAAACTCAAGTATTTGGCACCCCCTTGTCTGGTCCAATTGCAATTTGAATTTAAGACGTCCATCTTCGGATGAGCAGAGGCCAGTCCAAGCTAGCGATGTCGCCAATTGCTTTTTCTTCCTTGTAACCAAGATTCTGTGCAGGGCATTCATAAAACTGTTCACACTTTTTTGTGCAATGCAGTAGGCCAGAGGGGGTGGACCTGGAGTTCACATGCCTCCTGCAGGTCAAGTTGTGGACCGCGACAGCACTACAGAAACCAGACAAACGCCCTGATAACGGTGCGCGCGCTGCTTGTTACTTTCAACTATAACTGTAGATTAGAAAAAAGTTCATCAGCCACATTTTGCCATCCAAAAGCGAATCATAGAGCTAAAAAAAATGAAGTAGAACCCAGACAATGTACTGTACGTGTACGTGACTGGCGGGACCGGCCTTATAACTATTTTCACTAGGAAGCTCACACGTGACATGGACAAGAAGAAGCCCAGACTCGCGGATCTATGCCTGCAATCAATGGATCTCTGGCTGGCAGGTCGTTCACCGGTTCACGTGTCAGAAATGTGCCGTTGTGCTTGTGCAGCCCGGCGTCAGCAGCGGGACCTTGATGACCTGCAGGATCTGGACCACCTCCGCCGTGGACGGCCGGTTCGACGGCATCTGCGATGTGCACATCATCCCCTGTTTCAGCACCGGCAGCGCCTCCTCCTCCCGGCGCTCCCTTCCCACCGCCGGGTTCGTCGTCGTCTCCAGCAACCGCTCTTACGTACCCACGTAGTTTTCTCCCTCCATGTCATCAGCTGCAGCACAAACGAACCAGTGCAGGTCACACTTCTAGCTCACCTGCAGGCTACTGCGCGCCAGCTTCGGCGCCTTCCTGACGCTGTTCGGCTTCCAGGCATAGCACGTCAGCGATAATTGGACACCACTAGGCTGGCACATCAAAAACTAACTCAAACATCAGACATACAGCACTCACATTTTTGTCTAACTTTGAATATAACGCAGTGACGTAGCACCAAGATGGTACTATATGACCTTTTTATCTGGATGTGTATAGCTGAAAGATGAGTATTGTGCATTTTGGATGTAGCCACTCAGAGACGATAGCTCGGGCTTTGTTTAGCAGATATGGTTGAATGTTTGGCGGTGGAGATAGGGCGGTGTTTTTTTTTTTTTCAAGAGAGGAGCTGAGTCCATCTCCACCGCCGGTAACACTTCACTCATGTTGCTCTGAATTCTTTCCATAAGGTATTATGTGTGAAGGGAATTTTCAAATAAAAAGGTTGCATGCATCATTCGATATTCGATGAAGCGGCCGGACACTCTCTCCGCTCTTAAATAATATACTAAGAAAAATTAAAGCTGGCGATTAATCGATTCAATGCCTCCCGAAAACCCTTGGTGAAAAAAGTTGATTGTTTGGATGCTCTTACAATGCCCTTTTCTCATGATGAAATGGATGTTGTTATCAAAAATATGCCTATTGACAAAGAACCAGGGACAGATGGTTTTAATGGATTGTTTCTGAAAAATGCTGGCACATTATTAAACAAGATTTCTACAATATGGCTGAGCAGTCCTTCCATGATATCCTCCCTTTAGATAGCATTAACAGCTCCTTCATTACTCTGATACCAAAATGTCAAGGCACTTAGAAAATAAATGACTACAGACCAATCTCTTTAACAAATTGCTGCCTCAAATTTCTCACCAAGCTAGCTGCTGACAGGTTGCAAGAGGTAATCACTGAATGTGTTCACAAAAACCAATATGGCTTCATCAAGAAAAGAACTATCCAGGATTGTGTTGCATGGGCTTTTGAATATATCTATCAATGCAAAGCTTCTAAGGCTTCTTGTGTGATTTTGAAGCTTGATTTTGAGAAGGCTTTTGATACAATTGAGCATGATGCTCTGTTCCAAATTTTGCAGCACAAGGGCTTCAATCAGCAATGTATTTCTTGGGTAAAGACCTTCCTTAGTTCTGGGTCCTCCTCTGTCTTACTTAATGGAATCCCTGGTAAACAGTTTTTATGCAAGAGGGGGGTGAGACAGGGGGATCCTCTTTCACCATTGTTGTTTGTTCTGGGAGGAGATCTATTACAGGATGTGGTTAATAACCTTGTTAGTGAACACTTACTTGATCTGCCAATTCAGACAGGAGATTCTGAATTCCCAATACTACAATATGCAGATGACACTTTGTTGATTGTTCCTGCTGACAAAGATCAGTAACATGACAAATTCAGCAAATCAACTGGTCTCTATGTAAATTATCACAAATCATGCATGCTTCCTATTAATGTTTCTGATGATGAAATTGCTATCCTAGCTGAGGAGTTTGTCTATGTTGTCGGTTCCATGCCATTTACCTACCTTGGCTTGCCTCTTGGCACAACAAAGACACGAATTCAAGACCTCGCTCCTTTGGTGGATAAACTGGAAAGAAGATTGGTTGCTACTTCAACTTTTCTAGAATATGGTGGAAGGCTTCAATTTATTACTTCTTGTCTTAGCTCCATGCCTTTATTTTTCCTCTATTCTTTAGATATTCCAATTGGAATTCTTGAGCAGTTGAACAGAATTATCAGGCATTGTCTTTGAAGTGACAGGAAGCCTGACTCAAAAGGGAAATCTCTTGCAACCTGGGACATGGTCTGTAAGCCCAAAAATAAAGGAGGGCTAGGAATTCTGGATTTCTCTAAGCAAAATGAAGCTCTTCTCATGAAACATTTGCATAAGTTCTACAATAAAGAGGATATTACTTGGGTAAAGCTAGTGTGGAACTATTACACTGACAGTCCTCCACATAACTATAATTTATGTGGCTCTTTTTGGTGGAAGGATATCATGAAGTTAGCTGATAAATATAGAGATATATGTGATGTCAAGGTCGGAAAAGGTGACTATGTTATGTTCTGGCATGATAAATGGAATGGACAATGTCTTGCTAAAGATTTTCCAAGACTATTCTCATATGCTTTGGACTCATCCATATCGGTTCAGAAGGTTCTTGCCTCTGATGACATTTCAGCTCTCTTCTATAGACCCATGTCAGTGCAGGCTTATAATGAAATAATAAATCTCCAGAATATGATGACAACAATGCAGTTTGACTCTGAATGCAATGACTCATGGGCCACCATATGGAAAGATGGAATATTCACTGCCAGTCTATATTATAATTTCACTTTCAAAAATATTTCTTCTAGTAAGATTCGTTCTTGGATTTGGCAAAGCAGAGTACTTCTCAGAATCAAGTTTTTTGCTTGGTTACTGATAAGTGATAGACTCAATACCAGAGATATGCTGAGGAGAAGGCATTGGAATGTTTCAAGTATTCACACATGTGAGCTCTGTCCAATTCAGGCGGTTGAAAATTGGGAGCATCTCTTCTTTGAATGCAACTTTAGTAGAAGAATCTAGACCTATTTACAAGTGGAATGGGGTCAAGAGGACTCCATGGAGCTCATGTTCCTATATGCTAAAAGGAAATTTGCAAAACCCATCTTCATTGAAGTGGTTATTCTTGGTTGTTGGCATATCTAGAAGGTAAGGAATGAGGCGATATTTGAATCAGTAAAGCCATCCTTCGGTGCCTCGAGAAGGAAGTTTATTCATGAAGCCACTATGCATGTGCATAGGGTAAGGGAAAAACATACTGCTGAATTTTCTCAATGGATTGAGTCCTTGATGTAATTTTCTTTTCGCTTTGTAAATATGTGTACATATGTAATCTGGTATATAGACCTATAGTTTATTAATAAATTACTGTGGGGGATTCCTCACAGTCAGTTGTCAAAAAAAGCCATGAAACCTCGAACATGATAGGTCATTTTGTGAAGGTTTTTTTGAGACATAGTCAATATACCAATTTTGGTATTTTTCCTTGCAACTATGTCACATAATATGACACCACACGAAGGATTTACTAAGGGGTTGCGGTAGGCTAGGGCTGGCGCAAGCATGTTTAGTCCCGGATGGTGTCTCCAACCGGGACAAAAGGTTCATATTTACATGGGTGGCGACACTATTTTGGTGGGTGGCGGCACTATACCAGTGAGGGGCGACACTATGCCACTGAGTGATGACACTATTTCGGTGGGTGGCAGCACTATGATAGGGGTGAGTGTCGACACTATATTGTGCTGCTTAATATATAAATAGGCATCCTTGTGAAGTTATCAACTGCAAACAAGATGGTGTGCGAGAGCACGGACAACACTACAACCAACTTGATGTAGATGCCTACGGGTCCAGTTCTCAGGCATCTCCCTCAAGCTAGCCATAGAGGTACTCCGTAATATGTGAAATTAGTTAGCTCCCCGGCGTATTGATCTAGCTAGAGAAGTTATAAACTGCAAGATGGTGTGCGAGAGCAGGGACAACACTACTGCCAGCTTGAGGGATATGCCGGCGGAGCCCAATCCTCCGGCATGTTCCACAAACTGGCCATAGAGGCACTCCCTAATATGGGAAATTAGTTAGCTCCCCGACATAAGAATAGAACAACATCTTCATAGTTCGGGAAAGTTGTAGAGAGACCAACACTAGCTAGTAGGAAATGGTCCATTAGTCACGGTTTCCTAATTGGGACAACGGAATCAGGACTAAAGGCCCCCCTTTAGTCCCGGTACAGCCACAAACCGGGACTAAGACTCAAGATATTTATTATTAATAATAAACCATGACTACGGAATCGATACTAAAGGCCCCCCTTTATTCATACTCATGTCTAGTCCTATAGTACATAGCTTTAGGGTCATCTTCGTCTTCGTCGTCGTCGTTGTCACTAGGCGCACATGAATGGATACTAAGCCTAGCTAGGGCATATTCCGGGGGCACCCGCCACTCCATCCTCGAATTCATGGCACATGGGGAGGGGGTCCTAGATGACGACGCTGCTACACCGGCGGCCTTCACCACCGCCATCCTTCTTGTGGCTCTATGGAGGGTCAAAGTGCAGACACCGCAGGTGAGGATGATCTCGTTGGGAGATGTAGCGCATCACGCTGACGATAGTCTGGTTCGCCCACCACAGGCGGCGACCGGATTCATTGTGGTTCACCGGGGGCGGGCCTTCACCCTCGTACCTGGCGAGCTCCCTTTCCCGACGGTTAGCGAAGAAGGCATTCCAGGTGTCGTAGTTATCAAGATCCCAATGGGGATCCATCCGCTGCTCCGACGTGAGCTCGAGGTAGAAGTGGTTCGTGATGGCCGCCTGGCGGCGGAACCTTGAGGCATAGGAGGACAAGAACCCCTCCAGCGCTCAGCATCCAGTCGACAGGCATCCGGTAGCCTGAGGGACATGGGTAGATAGAGGAGCATAGTGCCTCGGTTTCCTCGAGAATCAGAATGGATCAGTATGTGGTGTCCATTGTTGTGAGAGAGGAAGGTATGGATGTGTGGATAGCCATGGCGCGGTCGGCCTAGATATAGAGGGAAAGTGCAGGAAAACATGTCGGGAAGCGGTGGGAAATGGCGGGAAATATCTTTAGTCCCGGTTAATGGATCCAACCGGGACTAAAAGCCCTGGTTAGAGGTAAAGGGCGGGAATACATGGTGGGAAGCGATGGGAAATGTCGAGAAATATCTTTAGTCCCGGTTAGTGGCTCCAACTAAGACTAAAAGCCCTGGTTAGAGGGAAAGGGCGGGAAAACATGGCGGGAAGCGGTGGAAAATGGCGGGAAATATCTTTAGTCTCGGTTAGTGGCTCCAACCGGGACTAAAAGAACTATGTGGCGCTTTGTCTCATCGTACGATGTATTATTTTTCCTTTTTCGGTCTAGAGGACATGTTAGAATGGCAAAACAGTTAATAGTTTGACAAGTTAGAATAATTATTTTATAAAACATAAAATGGAATTGTATTAATTATTCAAATTCAAGCACTTCTTATGTTGAAAGTTTAGTGAGATTCAAAAATATGCAAAAGATAATAGTTAATGCATTTTATAATTGAAAATGGAAAAACGGTTAATAGTTTGACAAGTTAGAATAACTATTTTATAAAACAGACAATAGATTTGGATTACTTATTCAAATTCAAGCACTTTTTATGTTGAAAGTTTTCTCAAATTCATAAGTATGCAAAAATTAATTTATTTAAGTGTTTAAATGTTTTGAAAAACCATCCAGATTTGAAAAAAAAGTCCCAGACAAAAAAAGCTCACCCAGCCAGTTTGCGCGTGCAATTTTTGTCCCATTAGTCACGACCTGTATCACCATCCAGGACTAATGGCCCATTTGCACGCGGATACTAAAAAGCAGCCCCCCTCCCCCCTTTAGTCACAGTGCGTGGTACCAGCCGGGACTAAAGGGGGCACCGCGAATAAAGGGGGGTATATAAACACGGCCACCGCCCCGGCTGGTTCCACGCACCGCGACACTGGAGGCCTCAATCCCAAATCGACGTCGGGAGGCTGCCGGAATTTCGAGCCACGCCACCACTAGCCTCGCCGGATGCCCGCACGCACCCTCGACGCCGCCTCTGCCACGCCGCCATCCAACGTCGCCTTCGTCACCCGCGCGCGCCTACCACCATCGCTCCTCCACCATGCCGTCATCCCGGCAGCCTTCGCCCCGCCTAGGCGTCGCCTCGCCCGCTGCGTGATGCCGCCGCCGCGGTCGCTGGCAGCGCTAGCAGAGAGATCGGTAAGTTAATTTGTGTGCTTTTTTAGTTGATTTAGTTTAGTATTATTTTAGTTGATTTAGTTTAGTATTATTTTATGTAGCAATATTTAGTGTAGTAAATATTATTGTTTAGTATTATTTTAAATTAGGTGTATTTTTTAGTATTATTGTAAATAGAATTTGGCTATTGTTTAGTATTATTGTAGCAAATTAGGTGTAAATATTATTGTTTAGTATTATTTTATGTAGCAAATTAGGTGTATTTTTGCTATGTTGTGTAAATATTATTGTTTAGTATTATTGTAGAAAATTAGGCGTACATATTATTATTTAGTATTATTTTATGTAGCAATATTGTATGCAAAAATGATATTATGTGCATTTTGCAGAAACTATGGATCCAATCCACAGTGACCTAGCACAGGAAGAAATTATCGAGGATATAATCCACGACGCCCCCGATGTTGATCCACCCGAATCTCCGTCGACGTATCTGAACCCCTCCGGTGAGGGTGAGGAGGTCGACCGAAGTGAAGGAGAAGCCGACAGCTCCGATGATGGAGAAGCCGACGGCTCTGGTGGACCCTTAACGAAGTTCGTCGAGGTATATATATGAAGTCCGGTGATCAGTAGATGCATTAGTTGAGTTGTATATATATAAATTGACGAATGTTTCTTCTCTTAGGCCTCCACGTCGAGCAATTCTTCCAAACGAGGCCTAGCCAAAAAGTTGGTTGCATCTACGCGTTATACAATTACAGCGATATCAGCATTGGGCGAACAATTGGTACCCGAAAAGGCTTTTTTTCTTTTCGAAAAGGGGAATAAGACCCCGGCCTCCGCATCGGTTGATGCACACAACCTTTTATTATAAATATTCAAAAATCCAAGGTTATTATAATTCAAGGATGACTCAAGGTCGACACATGTATCAACCATCGGAATAAAAGAGTCAAAAGACTAAACATCATGTTCTAGCCTATTAAAACGCAGCCAACCAGATTGGTTGAAAATGTGCCTAGCGACCATCAGGAGACGGCTGCACCCAATAGCCATGATATTTCGCTGGTCTTGCGGCGATAGGAGCGCACATAGTTGCACTCAATGTGCCACCATATGGATAACCTGCAAAATATTGAAAGTTTTTGTTCTGATAAATATAATATCATTTCGACATCTTCAAATAGACCAACATAAGACTGAAATGCCAATGCGAATACTAGCCTTAGATGATTTATCAATATTATTCAACCAATTACCAAACATGTTTGTAACAGTAGTTGGAGGGGGTAAATTATAAGCAAAATGAATAATGCGCCACAAAAGACGAGCAAACGGACAAGATATAAATAGATGTTCTATGGTCTCCTGTGATCCATAGAAACAACACTTAGTACATCCTACCCATTTCCTTTTAACTAGATTATCCTTTGTAAGGAGAACCTTATTATTGAGTAACCACATAAAAATCTTTATCTTGAGTGGGATTTTTATTTTTCAAAGATATTTCTGAAGGAAGACCGTATGATCATTCATAAGGTCCTCATACATAGATTTGACTAAAAACACCCCGGATGATGTCAAGTTCCAAACGAACTTATCCGGATCAACCGACAACTGAACCAACATCAGACTTTGACACAAATGTATCCAAAGATTCCACTTATTATCAGAAAGTACCCTTCGAAACCCAATGTTTAGAGGTACTTGATTTAATATTTGTGTAACGGTTACATTCTTTCGTTGCACAATATTATACAATGATGAGTATTGTTGTGACAAAGGTGTTTCTCCCAACCAAGTATCCTCCCAAAACCTAGTACTGGACCCATTCCCTACCTTGAAATGACCTCTAGCAAAGAACTCCTCCTTTACCCTCATAAGCCCTTTCCAAAATGGGGAATCATTTGCTTTTGCTTGAACTTCAGGCAAAGTTTTCTGACTTAAATATTTATTATGCAATAATTCTTGCCAAACTCCTTCTTCACTTAGTAATTTGAAAAGCCATTTGCTCAATAAACATTTATTCTTATGGTTAGGAACCCAAAAAGGTTGCAAATGTATTTGTACAACAATACGAAGTTATGGTTAGGAATCGCATCTCGATCACCGTTCGGGAGTGGCATAATCCCAAAGGAGCGGAAGACAGTGCCTTTACTCTTCCTCTTTACCAATATTAGGCTTGCCTCTGAGAAGCAATAATTGAACTGTGCACAAATGGCATCCGGTTTTGATCAATAAAAGATGCATTTTGATTAGTTTAGTTACTTCAGATTGGTTAGGAAGGGTGCAAATCACTAAAAAGTATGTTAGTCTTGCCATTGTTTAAACTCCGGTGGGTCTCTTAAACCATGTTATTTCAATAAAAAGTAAGTAACCATGCAATGCACATTGATTGACTAATCCATGGCAGTACAAAATAAAGAACAAATAAACGAGCAATTCCAAAGTAGTAGGACAAATATATGAACATATCTCGTACACTTCAGATCTTTGTGCTTATATATGCCCATGATATACATGATATACTTCACTTTTACATATATACTTAAACATAGATAATAATCATACAATTCATCAAGAGATATGTTAGAATGTGTGTGGTAGAACTCTCCGCTAAGATACAGAAATATACTAGTCGACAAGAACCTGTAGGCATACACTATGATTTATTTGGGTCCCAAGTATTAATCAGTAGATCAAACACACACCTTTATCTTTATTTTTACCTAGTTTTCCTCTCAGACGGGATTTAATGAAATTGTTTTCACCATGGTGTATCAAAAATGAATTGTCAATGCAACATTTATATAATATGATAATTTTTTTGCGAAAAATATAAGATGATAAATAAATTTAGAGAAAATATATTTGTTGCAATAAATATTAGATATGTATAACAATAATGTGTATCTTCATAATATAAATATTATTTTTATTTATTTGGTTAAGCGTAATAGGAAATGATATCGGTTAAAATCTTGTGTTGACATAATGTTATGGAAGATAAAAGAATTCCTTGCAATTTATGAATTGCAACTGGTATCCTTGGTAAGGATGACAACTCAAGGCGCAAGACAAATTTAATTGTGATAGGCACATTCAATTTCTAAATCAATTTGTTATTATTAAAGGAACATCTGAAATTCCGAGTGCTATCTACTTGCAATCCACCAAGAATTTCTCATCCTCATGCAAGTTTCTTGTTGAATTTGTCGTCCCCTTGTGACAATGGACCATCGCCAACAACCCATGGAGTACATTCCATACTACAAGCCGAGGATGGACTTGATCCTGACCGAACGTCAAATTAGGTGGAGAACTTTTCATTACTTTTACGATAATATCACTCTTATGATGGACAATATTGTACATGGGATATTATTCTTAGAGTGTGGTATTTTCTACCCACTTACCCTGAGGTGTCCTTAATGGTAAATGATCTACATCGAAAAAATTGTTGCTTCGTTTGTTGGAGATATGCCCTAGAGGCAATAATAAATGTAGTTATTATTATATCTTTGTGTTTATGATAAATGTTTACATTCATGCTGTAATAGTATTAACAAGGAAACATTAATACTTGTGTGATTTGTAAACTTAATTTGAAGTCCCTAGTATAGCCTCTATACTTCACTAGCTTGTTGGTTGATTAATGATTGTGGTTTCCCTATCATGAACATTGAGATGTTATCAACAACAAGATCATATCGTTAGGAGAATGATATGGTGGACATACTCCTATAGATAAGCGTAGCATAAAGATCAAGTCATTTCAATAGTTCAATTGCTATATGCTTTCTGATACATAGTAACCTAATTCCTTCGACCATGAGATCATGCATATCACCTTTACCGGATGGATGCTTTGATGATATCAAACACCACACCGTAACTGGGTGGCTATAAAGGTGGCATTGAGTGTTCGGAAAGTATTGGTTGAAACACATGGATCAAGAGTGGGATTTGTCCATCCATATGACAGATAGATATACTCTGGGCCCTCTCGGTGGAATGTCATCCAATTATCTTGCAAGCATGTGAATGGCTCACAAGGGATCACATATCACGGGAACGAGAAAAGAGTACTTATCGGTAACGAGGTTGAACTAGGTATGCAGAGATACCGACGATCAAAACCTCGGATAAGTAAACTATCGTGAGACAAAGGGAAATTGGTATCGTATGTAAGTGGTTCATTCGATCGCAAAGTAATCGTAGAAATATGTGGGAGCCATATGAATTTCCAGATTCCTCTATTGGTTATTGTTCGGAGAAGTGTCTCGATCATGTCCGCATAATTCACGAACCGTAGGGAGACACACTTAAGGATTCAACATTGTTTGAGTAGTTATGGTATTATGAGAAAGAGACCGAATGTTGTTCGGAGTCTCGGATGGGATCCGGGATATCACGAGGTGATCCGGAATGGTCCGGAGAATAAGATTCATATAAGGAAAGTCCCGTTTCGGAGTTCGGGAATGATTCCGGTGTTTTCATCGGGAATGTTCTAGAAGGTTCCGGATTATCCGGCACTCCGGGGAGGGAGGGTACATAAATGTGTCATTACATATTGAATGATTGCATCATGTACTAAGTGTTCTTGCTGTTCCAAAACTGAAAAAGTCAAACTGCCAGTTTGAAAGTCAAACGGCTAAAACAGGAAACTGTGGGAAACAGGAAACTGTGGGAAACAAGCAAGAGGTGGTTGGAACCGACTTGGGGGAGGAGTCCCTCCAAGCCGGCGCGCCAACCAAGGCCGACTTGGGGAGGGACTCCCCTCCCCTTGGCCGCCCCTCCCACCTATAAAAGGAGGGGCAGGGCCTCCTCCTCTAGACACACAAGTTTCTATCCTCTAATCTCCGGTTTAGAGCTGTTTTGGTTTAGAGCTTCTAATTGCTCTAGCCTGCGGTTTAGAGCCTTCTAATTGGTGTGTCTAATCCCTAGACCACTAATATCTCTCTCTCATACTCCACCATACTCGCTCCGGCTTAAGGCGAAGCCCTGCGGGATCTCCCCTCTACTTCCGGTACCACGCCGTTGTGCTGCCGGAATCGCGAGGAGAGTGCTACAACCTCCGCTGCCTGCTGGAACAAGGGAGAGGAAGGTCTTCATCGAGTACCGAACGTGTGACCGACTGCGGAAGCGCTGCCGGAACGCAGCGTCGGAAGGATCATCTACACGATCTTGAGATCGGAAAGAGTACGACTACATCACCCACGAGAATCCGCTCTCGTTAAACACTTTGGAATCTTCGAGGGTAAGTTATTCCATCGACTCGTTGCTACAATCTAGTAGATAGATCTTGGCTTGTTTGTTTGTATGCGATAGAAAATTTTTGTTTTCCATGCTACGAAACCCTATAGTGGTATCAGAGCCGTGTCTATATGTAGATCTGTTGCACGAGTAGAACACAATGGTCATTGTGGGCGTTGATGCTTTTATTGTCGATTGCTTCTTGTGTACTTTGCATCTTGCGGTATGTTGGGATGAAGCGGCCCGGGCTAACCTTACATGGCATCGTTCATGAGACTTGCTCCACGCTTGACATGCAACTTGTATTGCATAAGTGGCTTTGCGGGTGCCTGTTTCTCCTAGCATAGTTAAGATCCAATTTACAACGGGTGATCAACAATGCTAGTATCAATGTTGTGGTTCTTGTTCGTAAGTTAGAACGACACTTATTGAAAGCCCCAAACCACGTAAAATATGCAAAGAAAGTAGAGGCGTCTAACTTTGTTTTGCAGGGGTGTGCAGTGATGTGATATGGCCATGATTGTGATTATATTTGATGTATGCAATGTTCCTCATTGTAAGTTGGCAACCGGCAGGAGCCATATGGTTGTCTTTAATTTATGTTAAGACCCGCGTGTCTATTCAAAGTAGTTGTAATAGTTGAAGCCGGTGGACGACAACCATGTAGAAGCGTCATTGACCTTGATGCAATGCCGGTGATGATGGAGATCATGTTCGTGCTTGAAGATGGAGATCGGAAGCACAAAGAAGAAAGGCCATATCATATCACATATTATTGAATTGCATGTGATGTTAATCCTTTATGCATCTTGTATTGCTTGGTAGACGACGGTAGCATTATAAGATGATCCCTCATGCACATCAATTTCAAGTCATAAAGTGTTCGCCCTTAGTTAGCACCGTTGCTAAAGCTTGTTGTTTTGAAGCACCACGTGATGATCGGGTGTGTTAGATTCTGCAAGTGTATACAACGTGAGCAAGCCAGATTTGCTCATGCAGAAACTAAGGTTTGATCTTGACGAGCCTAGCATGTACAGACATGGTCTCGGAACACGGATCACCGAAAGGTAAAGCATGAATCGTATAGTAGATATGATGAACATGACGATTGTTCGCCATTGAAACTATATCAACTCTCGTGATGATCGGTGTTGATGTAGTGGATTTGGTTCGTGTGATCACTAAAACAATGTGAGGGATGTTGTTTTGAGTGGGAGTTCACCTAGTTTAATTTCATTAATTAATTTGAACTCAATTTGTCATAAACTTAGTCTAAACTATTGCAAATATGTTGTAGATCAATGGCAGCCCCTACCATCAATTTTAATGCGTTCCTAGAGAAAGAAAAGTTGAAAAACAATGGAAGCAACTTCGCGGATTGGTTCCGCAATTTGAGGATTGTCCTCACAGCTGGTAATTTGACCTATGTGCTGGATGCACCGCTGGGTGACCCACCTGCAGCTGATGCTCCCGATGAAGTAAAGAATGTTTACCTCGCTCGGAAGAATCAGTACTCCATAGTTCAGTGTGCTATCTTGTATGGTTTAGAATCGGAGCTTCAGAAAAGGTTTGAAGAGTCAGACCCATATGATATTGTCGAGGATCTCAAATTGATTTTTGAGACTCATGCGGCAATTGAAAGCTATGAGGCTTCTGAAAAGTTCTTTAACTGCAAGATGGAAGAGGGCAGCTCCGTCAGTGAGCATGTGCTTAAGATGTCTGGGCACGCAAACAAACTTCAAAGCTTGGGTATAGTGATTCCTAATGCTTTGGGGATTTACCGTGTCCTCCAGTCACTACCACCAAGTTACAGGAACTTTGTGATGAACTACAACATGCAGAACATGAACAAAGAGTTGCCAGAACTGTTTGCTATGTTAAAATCTGCAGAAGTGGAGATCAAGAAAGAGCACCAAGTGTTGTTGGTCAATAAGACCACCAAATTCAAGAAAGGCAAGTCTAAGCAAAAGGGACACTTCAAGAAGGGTGGTAAGAAAGTTACCACGCCGGCGAAGAAGACCAAGGCTGGACCCAAGCCTGAAACCGAGTGCTTTTACTGCAAGGGAGAAGGTCACTGGAAGCGGAATTGCCCAAAGTACTTGGCGGATCTGAAGAACGGCAACATCAAGAAGAAAGGTATATCTGATATACATGTTATTGATGTGTATCTCACTAGTACTCGTAGTAGTGCCTGGGTATTTGATACTGGTTCGGTTGCTCATATTTGTAACTCGAAACAGGTGCTGCAGAATAAACGGAAGCTAGCGAAGAACGAGGTGACGATGCGCGTGGGAAACGGATCAAAGGTTGATGTGATCGCGGTCGGCACGCTACCCCTTCATCTACCATCGGGATTAGTTTTATACTTAATTAATTGTTATTTAGTGCCTGTGTTGAGCATGAACATTATATCGGAATCTTGTTTATTGCGAGACGGTTACTTGTTTAAGTCAGAGAATAATGGTTGTTCGATTTATATGAGTAATATGTTTTACGCACATGCACCTTTGATAGATGGTCTATTCTTATTGAATCTCAATAGTGGAAATACACATATCAACAACATTGAGGCTAAACGTTTGAAATCAAGCGATAATTCGACCTATATGTGGCACTGTCGTCTTGGTCACATTGGAGTGAAGCGTATGAAGAAACTCCATTCCGATGGACTTCTTGAATCACTTGATTTTGAATCACTTGAAAGATGCGAAGCATGTCTGATGGGAAAAATGACTAAGACTCCATTTTCTGGTATGATGGAGCGAGCTACGGACTTATTAGAAATCATACATACCGATGTGTGTGGTCCAATGAGTGTAGCATCGCGCGGTGGTTATCGTTATGTTCTTACCTTCACGGATGACTTGAGTAGATATGGGTATATCTATTTCATGAAACATAAGTCCAAAACTTTCGAGAAGTTTAAGGAGTTTCAAAGTGAGGTAGAGAATCAACGTAACAAGAAGATTAAATTTCTACATTCTGATCGTGGAGGTGAATATCTAAGTTACGAGTTTGGCGAGCATTTAAAGAAATGCGGAATACTTTCACAGTTGACACCGCCGGGAACACCACAGCGTAATGGTGTGTCCGAACATCGTAATCGAACTCTCTTAGATATGGTTCGTTCTATGATGTCACTTACAGATTTACCGCTATCATTTTGGGGTTATGCATTAGAAAATCACTTTAAATAGGGCACCGTCTAAATCCGTTGAAATGACACCGTATGAATTATGGTTTGGGAAGAAACCTAGATTGTCGTTCCTTAAAGTTTGGGGATGCGAAGCCTATGTAAAGAAGTTACAGCCGGACAAGCTTGAACCCAAAGCGGAAAAATGCGTCTTCATAGGATACCCGAAGGAAACTATTGGGTATACCTTCTATCATAGATCCGAAGGCAAAATCTTCGTTGCCAAGAATGGATCCTTTCTAGAGAAGGAATTTCTCTCGAAAGAAGTGACTGGAAGGAAAGTAGAACTCGACGAGGTTGTCGAACCTTCTCTCGAAATTGCGAGTAGCGCAGCACCGGAAGAAGTTCCTGTGGTGCCTGCACCAATAAGAGAGGAAGCTAATGATGGTGATCATGAAACTTCGGTTGAAGTAGCTACAGAGCCTCGGAGGTCAACGAGAACTCGTACCACTCCAGATTGGTATGATCCCGTTATGAGTGTCATGTTGGTAGACAACACCGATGACCCCGAGACATATGAGGAAGCAATGATGAGCCCAGATTCCAATAAATGGCAAGAAGCCATGAAATCCGAGATTGGATCCATGTATGAAAACCAAGTATGGACTTTGGTGGACTTACCGGATGGCCGAAAGGCTGTCGAGAACAAATGGATTTTCAAGAAGAAAACATATGCTGATGGCAATGTTACTGTCTATAAAGCTCGACTTGTCGCAAAAGGGTTTCGACAAATTCAAGGAGTTGACTACGATGAGACTTTCTCACCAGTAGCGAAGCTAAAGTCTGTGAGGATTATGTTAGCAATCGCTGCATATTATGATTATGAGATATGGCAGATGGATGTCAAAACAGCATTCCTCAATGGAGATATTGATGAAGAGTTGTATATGATGCAACCCAAAGGTTTTGTCGATCCTAAAGATGCTAACAAGGTGTGCAAACTTCAACGGTCCATCTATGGATTGAAGCAAGCATCCCGAAGTTGGAATCAACGTTTTGATAAGGTGATCAAAAGTTTTGGTTTTATACAAACTTATGGAGAAGCTTGTATTTACAAGAAAGTGAGTGGGAGCTCTGTAGCATTCTTAATACTATATGTGGATGACATATTGTTGATTGGGAATGATGTAGACCTTCTTAATAGTGTCAAGGAATATTTGAATAATAGTTTTTCAATGAAGGATCTTGGCGAAGCAGCTTACATATTAGGCATAAAGATTTATAGAGATAGATCGAAACGCCAAATATCATTGTCACAGAGTACATATTTGGACAAAGTTCTAAAGAGGTTTGGAATGGAAGAAAGCAAGAAAGGGTTCTTGCCCATGTTGCCCAATACGACCTTGAGTAAAACTCAAAGTCCGACATCGGCAGAAGATAGAGAAAGGATGAGTAAGACTCCCTATGCCTCAGCCATAGGATCTCTAATGTATGCCATGCTATGTACTAGACCCGACATTGCATATGTTGTTAGTTTAACTAGCAGATATCAAAGTGATCAAGGAGTGGATCATTGTACAGCGGTCAAAAACATCCTTAAGTACTTGAGAAGAACTAAGGATATGGTTCTTTCTTATGGAGGTGATGAACAACTCGTTGTTAATGGTTACACCGATGCTAGTTGGAACACCGATCCGGATGATTCTAAATCACAATCTGGATACGTATTTATTTTGAATGATGCAGCAGTTAGCTGGAGGAGTGCAAAGCAAAGCGTTGTGGCGAGATCTTCAACTGAATCGGAATACATGGCTGCTTCGGAGGCTTCACAAGAAGCGATATGGATGAAAGAGTTCATTACAGAGCTGGGTGTGGTTCCTAGTGCGCTGGACCCAATGTCTATCTACTGTGATAACATGGGCGCCATAGCCAATGCGCAAGAACGAAGGTCACACAAGAAGCTGAAGCATATCAAGCTGCGTTTTCACGCTATTCGAGAACATATCCAGGATGGGGATATAAAGATTTGCAAAGTACACACAGATCTGAATGTGGCGGATCCGTTGACTAAACCTCTCCCGAGGGCAAAACATGACCAACACCAAAATGCCATGGGTGTTCGGTATATTACCATGTAATCTAGATTAGATGACTCTAGTGCAAGTGGGAGACTGTTGGAGATATGCCCTAGAGGTAATAATAAATGTAGTTATTATTATATCTTTGTGTTTATGATAAATGTTTACATTCATGCTGTAATAGTATTAACATGGAAACATTAATACTTGTGTGATTTGTAAACTTAATTTGAAGTCCCTAGTATAGCCTCTATACTTCACTAGCTTGTTGGTTGATTAATGATTGTGGTTTCCCTATCATGAACATTGAGATGTTGTCAACAACAAGATCATATCGTTAGGAGAATGATATGGTGGACATACTCCTATAGATAAGCGTAGCATAAATATCAAGTCATTTCAATAGTTCAATTGCTATATGCTTTCTGATACATAGTAACCTAATTCCTTCGACCATGAGATCATGCATATCACCTTTACCGGATGGATGCTTTGATGACATCAAACACCACACCGTAACTGGGTGGCTATAAAGGTGGCATTGAGTGTTCGGAAAATATTGGTTGAAACACATGGATCAAGAGTGGGATTTGTCCATCCATATGACGGATAGATATACTCTGGGCCCTCTCGGTGGAATGTCATCCAATTAGCTTGCAAGCATGTGAATGGCTCACAAGGGATCACATATCACGGGAACGAGAAAAGAGTACTTATCGGTAACGAGGTTGAACTAGGTATGCAGAGATACCGACGATCATAACCTCGGATAAGTAAACTATCGTGAGACAAAGGGAAATTGGTATCGTATGTAAGTGGTTCATTCGATCGCAAAGTAATCGTAGAAATATGTGGGAGCCATATGAATTTCCAGATTCCTCTATTGGTTATTGTTCAGAGAAGTGTCTCGATCATGTCCGCATAATTCACGAACCGTAGGGAGACACACTTAAGGATTCGACGTTGTTTGAGTAGTTATGGTATTATGAGAAAGAGACCGAATGTTGTTCGGAGTCTCGGATGGGATCCGAGATATCACGAGGTGATCCGGAATGGTCCGGAGAATAAGATTCATATAAGGAAAGTCCCGTTTCGGAGTTCGGGAATGATTCCGGTGTTTTCATCGGGAATGTTCTAGAAGGTTCCGGATTATCCGGCACTCCGGGGGGGGGAGGGTACATGAATGTGTCATTACATATTGAATGATTGCATCATGTACTAAGTGTTCTTGCTGTTCCAAAACTGAAAAAGTCAAACTGCCAGTTTGAAAGTCAAACGGCTAAAACAGGAAACTGTGGAAAACAGGAAACTGTGGGAAACAGGAAACTGTGGGAAACAAGCAAGAGGTGGTTGGAACCGACTTGGGGGAGGAGTCCCTCCAAGCCGGCGCGCCAACCAAGGCCGACTTGGGGAGGGACTCCCCTCCCCTTGGCCGCCCCTCCCACCTATAAAAAGAGGGGCAGGGCCTCCTCCTCTAGACACACAAGTTTTTATCCTCTAATCTCCGGTTTAGAGCCGTTTTGGTTTAGAGCTTCTAATTGCTCTAGCCTGCGGTTTAGAGCCTTCTAATTGGTGTGTCTAATCCCTAGACCACTAATAGCTCTCTCTCATACTCCACCATACTCGCTCCGGCTTAAGGCGAAGCCCTGCGGGATCTCCCCTCTACTTCCGGTACCACGCCGTTGTGCTGCCGGAATCGCGAGGAGAGTGCTACAACCTCCGCTGCCTGCTGGAACAAGGGAGAGGAAGGTCTTCGTCGAGTACCGAACGTGTGACCGACTGCGGAAGCGCTGCCGGAACGCAGCGCCGGAAGGATCGTCTACTCGATCTTGAGATCGAAAAGAGTACGACTACATCACCCACGAGAATCCGCTCTCGTTAAACACTTTGGAATCTTCGAGGGTAAGTTATTCCATCGACTCGTTGCTACAATCTAGTAGATAGATCTTGGCTTGTTTGTTTGTATGCGATAGAAAAAATTTGTTTTCCATGCTACGAAACCCTACATCGTTTCCATCGGACCTTCCCAAAAGTGATACTCCCCTAGTTATCAATAAACCCCGAATAAAACATTTCACCCGCATACATTTTTCTTGGAAGGTTTTTCCATACCCCATCCTCCTTGACAAGCTTGAAAAGCCATTAACTAGGGTAGTTGTACAACAAAACTAATTGTGATATGTAGTCACTAACAACAAAGAACTTAACTTGATACAGACACATAGTACTAAATTAAACAGACAGATTTACATGAGGATACACAAAGTTCAATCCATGAAATAGCTTTCTTGTATCTTTTACAGTAACAAAAAGAGCCCGACAAAACAAACAGAACTAAAATAGAACTAAAGAAACAAACATATCAGACAATGCAATGTAGTGTTAGGAGGTGTGGGTGAAACTCATTTAGCTACACCACCACTGGGGTCTAGTTCAACACCTTTCACTGGTAAAGATCATGTCATCGCACACATTGCTGAAATGGCCATCTCACAAACCGTGTCAGCCGAAGGTGGGTGATGGGTCGGCACATCGAAGACGACTTGTGAAGCCGTGTGTGAAAGGGTCCAATGCCGCACACGATTGGCAAACAAAAAATCATCGGGGGAAGGAAGACTGCTTTGCACACAATTCAAATTCATCAGCCATTTTGAACTACGACGTCCTCCATTCGCGGGCGAGCACAAGCCAGTCCAAGCTAGCGATGTCGCCAACCAACATTCTGTGCAGGGCCGGGCCCAAACATGTCCAAGAACAAAAGGTGCATCTACGGATCTACGCATTCATAACATATCCGTTGATACTTTTTTGTGTAATATAAGGTGGACCCATAGCTCACGCACACACTCGCTGTTCACTCACATGCCTCGCGCAGGTCAAGCTAGCTATGGACCGCGACAGCAATACAAGAAACAGACAAAGGCCCTGTGAACACTGGTGGGCGCACAGTGCACAAGGCAAAGTCACAAGAGAGCACTGTAGAAAAAACAATTTATCAGACACATTTTGACATCCAAAAGCGAAACAAAAAAGCCACAAATGTACTGTACCTACACAATGAACTATTTTCATTAATTAGGAGAAGCTCACACGTGACATGAACAAGAAGAAGCTCGACTCCAGTCCAGAGCATCAATGCACGTACTATCGTACAGTACGTCGTCGTAGTAGGCACCTAGTAGTACTCGCGGATCTATGCATGCATGGTAGTACTACCACGAGCTGAGCTGCCAATCAATGGATCTCTGGCTGACAGGTCGTTCACCGGTTGGTTCACGTGTCAGAAATGTTCCCTCGTCAGCAACGGCGCCTTGATGACCTGCAGGATCTGGACCACCTCCGCCATGGACGGCCGGTTCGACGGCACCTGCGACGTGCACACCATCCCCAGCTTCAGCACCGGCAGCGCCTCCTCCTCCGGGAACTCGCCGCCCAGCGCAGGGTCCACGCACTCCACGGCTCCGTCCCCGCCCTGCTCCAGCACCGCCCTCACCTGGTCGATCAGCACGGCCACGTCGTCCTCGCCGTACTCCACCGCCCGCCGCCCCGTCACCAGCTCCAGCACCAGCACCCCGAACCCGTACACGTCGCACTTCTCGTTCACCCGCAGGCTGCTGCACGCCAGCTCCGGCGCCGCGTACCCCACGCCGCCGCCGCCGCCGTGCATGAACCTGCTGCTTCCGCCGTCCGCCTGCTTCGGCTTCCGGAGCAGCCGCGCCAGCCCGAAGTCGGCGACCATCGGGTTGCACCGCGAGTCCAGCAGGACGTTGCTGGGCTTCACGTTGTAGTGGATCACCGGCGGCCGGAACGACTGGTGCAGGTACGCCAGCCCCTGCGCCGTACCCGCCACCACCCTGAACCGCTCCTCCCACGTCAGCGGCCGCATCGACTCGCCGCTGCCGTGGAGCCGCGCCTCCAGGCTACCGTGCGGCGCGTAGTCGGTCACCAGGAGCTGCAGCTGCGGCGTCCAGTAGTACCCCTTGAGCGGCATCAGGTTCGGGTGCCGCGCCTTGCCCAGCACGCGCGCCTCGCGGTCGAACGCGTCGCGGGACTCCACCACGCTCGCCGTCGACAGCTTCTTGATGGCCACCACGCGGCCCTCGCCCACCGACGCGCGGTACGTTGTCCCGAACACGCCGCCGCGGCCGATCTCCGTCGCCTTGCTCAGCAGCGCGTCCGCCCCGGCCACGAAGTCCTCCGTGCGGAGGCTGCTCCCTGGTCCGAACGTCACCATCTTCCCAGCGGCCAGCTTGCTGGACTTGGTCGAGCTGCCAGAGCCGGACACGATGCTCTCCAGCTCCACCAGCTCCTTCTCATGGAACTCATCGGCGCCAACGCCGCCAGTCCTCCTCAGCCGCCGCGCCGACACGTTGAGCAGGGTGATCACGACGACCCCGAGAACAATGGACAGCGCCGCGCAGATGGCCACCATGGCGGACACGCTCAAAAACCGCCGTTTCCTCGGCACGTCCTCACCGCCGCTCCCACCACCGTTCGCCGGGAGATCGCCGTTGTTGTTGTTGCCGTGCGTGTACTCGTTCGGGTCGAGGACCAGCGGCTTGGGCACGTTCATCCGGCACGGCTCCGCGACCAGAGGGCTGCACACGCCCAGGTTGCCCTCCAGCGCGCTCGCGTCCAGGCTCTGGAACACGCCAGACGCCGGCAGCCGACCCACCAGCCGGTTGTGCGAGATGTTCACCGCCAGGAGACTCTCCAGCCCGCCCAGCTGCGGCGGTATCTCGCCGGTCAGATGGTTGTACTCCAGCCGCAGAATCTCCAGCTTCTTCAGCTCCGCCATGCTCGCCGGTATCGGCCCCGTCAGATCGTTGTGGCCCAAGCTCCTGCCAACCCAGCAAAACCATCAAAATTAATTGTCAAAATGCGTCAGTTTTAATTCAAAGAATGTACTTGCTAATTAACAAGTGTGTTCGAATTTTCAAAGTGTATCAAATTTTCAAAGTGTGTCAAACTTAATTTAGAGACTGCAAAAATATTACTACTAAGCGTGTTACTAGTAGAATTTTGGGCTCACTCACAGTAGGTAGAGAGAGGAGCAGTTGGCGATGGTGTCGGGGATGGTGCCAGCGAGGGAGTTGCCGTCGAGCTGCAGCACGGCGAGGCTACCGGACTCGCAGAGGTCGCTGGGCACCGGCCCATACAGCCCGCTGCTGCGGAGGTCGAGCACGGTGAGATTGCGGAGCAGGCCGAGCTCGGGCGGCAGCTGCGTGTGGAGCACGTTGCCTGACATGTTGAGGTACCGGAGGCTGAAGAATAGCGCCATCTCGGCCGGGATGCCGCCGGTGAGCTGGTTGCCGGAGAGGTCAAGCCACTGCAGCGTCTCCGCCAGCCTGGTGGACCCGGACGGCATGACGCCCGAGAGCGCGTTGGAGGACATGTCGATCGTCTCGAGCCCGACGTCGAACAGTGCGTCGGGGATGCTGCCGCTGAGCCTGTTGCCCCTCAGGTGCAGCTCCGCGAGCCTGGTGCAGCCGGACATCGCCTCCGGGATGGAGCCCTCGAGCCGGTTCTTGGACAGGCTGAGGTAGCCGAGGTCCTTGAGGTCGCCGAGCGCGTCCGGCAGCGCGCCGGTGAGCGCGTTGTCGGAGAGGTCGAGCCGCTGCAGCGCGGCGAGGTCGCCGAGCCACGCGGGCACCTGGCCGGAGAGCCGGTTGCCGGACGCGGAGAGGCGCACCAGCGAGGCGAGCCGCGCGATGGATTCCGGGAGCTCGCCGTCGAAGGCGTTGTTGCTGACGTCGATGACGCTGAGGTGCGGGCACGTGCCGATGTCGTCCGGGAAGTTGCCGGAGAAGCGGTTGGCGCTGAGGTCGAGCGTCTTGAGGTTGTGGAGGCCGCCGATGCCGGCGGGAACGGGGCCGGAGAGGCGGTTGCCGGAGAGGTCGAGCGTGCGGAGGCGCGAGAGGGGCCAGAGCGCGGCGGCGAAGTCTGGCGCGCCGGCGAGCTGGTTGCTGGACATGTTGAGGTGGAGCATGAGCGGGCTGTTTGAGAGCGCGGTTGGTATGTCGCCGGAGAGCTGGTTGCGGGAGAGCACGAGGAAGCGGAGCGTGGGCGGGAAGGAGGCTGGGAGCGGGCCGGAGAAGGCGTTGGCGGAGAGGTCGAGGTAGCGGAGTGCGGGGAGGAGGGGGAGGTCGTCGGGGAGGGCGCCGGAGAGCGCATTGTGGGAGAGGTCGAGGGAGCGGAGGGAGGGGAGGAGGGAGAGGCCGGGGCGGAGGGTGCCGGAGAGGTTGTTGTTGGCGAGGGAGAGTGACTGGAGCTCGGGCAGGCGGTCGAGGCCGCGTGGCAGGCCGGAGGCGGAGGAGAGGGAGAGGCCGTCGAGGGCGAGGCGGAGGACGCGGGAGGTGGCCGGGTCGCACTCGACGTGCGCCCAGCCGCAGGGGGTGGCGTCGGACTCTGCCCAGCCGGCGAGGGCGCCGGACGGGTCGGTGAGCGCGGAGCGGAACACCACCAGCCCCAGCACCTCCTCGTTCACCGGCATCGGCATGTCAGCGGCCGACGAGTGCAGCCCGGCGAAGAAGAACAGTAGCAGCAGCATGAGGAGGAGTACGCACTTAGGAGCCGCCATTTTCTGCCGCCGCCGCCGCGCGCGTGCAGAGTAGTGTCTCTGCTCTGCTCTGCCTCTGGTCCGGGATGGGGGTGGCCTGGGCCTGATATGGATAATGGAGGTGGCGGTAGATCTAGCTAGATCGGCAGTGGGCAGAGTGTGGGGGGTGGTATGGTATTGATCGAGCTGTGAGGTTTTGGTTTGAGGCATGGTGGGAGGCGCGCGGGTGGGCGGACTGGCGCCCGTGAGCGCGAGGGGTGGGGGGTAGGTTGGACGCATGGAAAGCAACAAAGGACATCACGTTCTCGCTGCCGCTCCCGCCCGGGGGATCAACCCCAAACTCTGACGGCACCGCGCGGCAATTCAGGCACTGTTACTGTCTCTCACTCTGTCTATGTCTATGCTGCAAACGTACCCACTGGCTGGCGGTGGTAACAGTGAAACAATCACGGAATCATGGGCCGGCAGCACCTCGCTTTTACACTCGCTGTCTGTAGTATAAACACTGTAGCTCAGAATGACACCCAGAGCAATTCAGACAAGCTTGTCTGATGAATAGTATAGTAGTACAAGCCAAGGTTTTGACATGATTGGTAACGTAAAGCTAGACCTCATCTTAGTTATGTCTTTCTTATGTTAGGTTGTTTTTAAATTGTAATGACCATTATAATACACACGGCTTGTGGCCCATGCTATTGCTAACCACTCCTACCAGTTATATTCTTCTTCTGCTAACTAATATATCACTCATGATACTGCAAGATCTTAGACCAACTCTATGATGGTTTGAAAAGATTCAGTTTAATAAACCATGAACCCAAAAGGCAAAGCAATCTGATACTAGGAACAACAGATACTGAGATTTACTCACCTTTATGCCCTTCAACCGCCTCATCGCACCAAACTGCAAACTGTAACCAAGAAAAAACACTGAGATTGCCATTTCTTCACCAACGAATTATTCCATTCAGATCACGGGGGTTGCAACTGTGCATGCCGTGTACTCTACATTTTGACGTGTTGCCACCCATATGACAGTAGTACCTACTATCCCATACTATGCCCATATCAGAAGATTGCTCGCCACTTGTTCTGTTACATTGCATCAAGTCCAAGAACTTGAACACACACGCACACCTGTGGCCACTATACTTGGACTATGCACTGCGCTACCTCCGACCTCTAAGCGCAGACTTCTATACGTTTACACTGAACAGAAATTGCAGACATGTACCAAATCCACGGGGGGCGCCTCTCGCCTTTGCCCAGTTCAAATTCCGGCGCTGGGCAGATCGGTAAGCGCCGCGCCATCCACCGATGGTGCGGACCCGTCGAACGCTTGCTGCGTCTTCCTGAGGTTCCAGTGGAGGCCCTCGTGGATGCTGCGGAGGAAATCGGTGGTCGAGTCCATGAGGCAGGCCGTCGGGACGGGCCAAGGGGAGATGCTGCAGATGAGGGCGTCGCCGGGGGCCAGCTGCTTCCGGTCCTTCCCGTCGAAAGATGCCCAGGCGTGCCCCCGGCTGTTGTATGGCACTTGTATGCGGAGAGTCACAGACTCCGGCAGTATCAACGGCCTGAAGGATAAGGAGTGGGGACAGATCGGCGTGAAAAGGATTCCGGGGACCTGCATCATGTTAGACAGTACCACCAGGCGTTAGAGACCAAAATAGCATTGGAGGAATCGTGCTGGAAGGGAGAAAACAGCGAGATTTCTTGGGATGGACGTTGGACTCTGGATCTGAGGGCAGAGTGAAGTGAATCTGTAGTACAGGTAGTAGTAGAAAACAAGACACTAATAACTGCACCTGTTTGCTTGTCACAAAGACCGACAGGTTAACAGTGGAAAGACACAAGGCCCTCGAAAACAAGACTGTAACTGCACTTGTTGCTTATCAACAAGACCTCGAAAGCCACTTTGGAGAGAGGTTAACAGCCCAGAGTACACGTGATAACAAAGTTGCAGGCCTCTTTTACTGTGCTGACTAACATGAACTTGATAAGCAAAACAACGCTTTAACTAGTCCTGGCTAAAAGTTTGGTTAGAAAGGAAAAAAAATCACTTCTTCCTTAGGTCTGTTTATCAAAAAGCATCAATGGCCAGTTGGCCACTTCAAATAGTCTACAGTGCTAGTCTTTACTGTGCAGACTAAATATGAATTTGAAGGAGCACATAACTTTTAGTAACTACTCATGATTATTTTGGTTGGACAGTTGTAGGCTACACAAAGTTGGAGTACTTTGGTGCTCAAGCAGTGTGAAACACCAGTTTTTTAACAACCCCAGTTTAATTCAAGAAGGAATGTATCTATTTGACACAGATCTGACTTTATAGACAGCACAGGTGGAATTGCAGGTTTTAGCTAAAGTTTGGTAAGCGAAAAATCGACATGGGATCAGTGACCAGAGGGAAGATTGTGGACTATACCACAACTCATCTGAGTTCTTAATAATCACACGTGGTCTTAGTGCAATGTAAGAAAAACAATCTTTTTTCAAGGAGTGCAAGAAAAACAATCTCAAGACTTACAGCAACAATCCAAACACAAGTCTGCAAATCAGGCTGTGTAATACAAAGTAGGGCATACCTGTGGATGAACCATGGATCCTCCGGCTGCTAATGAGTATGCCGTGCTTCCTGATGTTGTTGATATGATAAGCCCATCCCCTTGTACGAATGTAACGAATGAACTGTCACAGTAGCATTCCAGCTGGGTAAGGTAAGATGATATTCCCCGGTCAATTGTAACTTCGTTCAATACTAGGATTGGCCCCTCAGGCTCGAGCTCATCCTTCGCTGCATCACGGATTACATAGCACTGTAGACGGTTTCTCAGTGTTATGCTAAAAGGTCCCTTCAGCACATTGTCCAGGCAATCACGATATTTCTCACTTGCTGGAAACAAGTTAAGGACAACTGACATGTGACTGCCAACAGGAGAGTAGCTAGAAAGCTTCATGTGTGATTTATCTGCTACACGGCATGGGACTTTTAGACCAATTAAAATCTAGTTTTATTGAAAATGTAGCTTTGAATAACAAAACGCCAAAAACTAATCATTGTACACAAAAAATTGTATGCTACTGCCTCTGTTCCAATTAAGTGGAACAGAGTAGTATATATGAACATAAATCTTCAACTCTTGAATATATCATATAAAGTTAAAGCTAAGCAAAAATGCAATAGACGTCATATAACCATTAAATTTTAGCACTCATCATCGATGATAAAGGATACGGAAAGGTGTCATGAAACCCAATGATCCCATGGCGAACGCTACAACCGGAGGAACAGGCCCTTTGAACAATGATGCAGCCTGTTATGAGGTTGAATCAGTAACTAGTTTCAGACCAGTCCAGCAGAAACTGCACTAAATAAGTCTTACGTGAAGTTACGAATTAAAAAAAAATATGGCAAGCAATTGATATTTCTTAAGAGAATAAATAAGTTGTTTGGCCAAACAATGCCAGTACTTAAAATAGCACGCAAAAAATATTATTATCAAACAAAAATAGCACACAGGTATGAAACTCAAACATCTAATATGTGAACCAGCAAAGCAATAACTATCATGTAAGTTAGTTCTCACAGAAAACTGTAGTAAATCTATAGACCTACTTCAAGCTGTTACATAAACCAAGTATATTGACCAAATGTGCATGTGAACATTCAACAGACTACTAAGTCCGCACAATCCCCTCAAATGCTTTGCATATTCAAGAAACCATGACAGGAGGCTAAAGCACTGCAATGCCTGACAAGGGAGGCAATACCAGATTCAGAGAACTATTAATAAGTGGTGTAGTAATATCAAAATTAGTTTTAGACATTTTGGAACAATGTATAACTAAAGGTAGATACTACACAAAAATGTACAAAAGCTTATTCCATACAAGAAACTTCAAGGTATCTTTACAAAATGGACCAAATAACTGGATTTGCTTACCCATAAGACAGTTCCATCACCGCCAAGAGTTACAATGAGATCAACCTTTGTGTGCAACATCTTTGCCTCCTCATCTATCAGAATTTTCTAATTAGTTGGAGAGAAATGGAGGTTGCTTGGGCTTAATATATTAAGTAATGGAAAGATCTAGCAGTCTAATATAACTCAGAAGATGAAACATGTACAAAATAAAAAATGATTTGCATCGATATTTAGCGTAAGAAACATTATTTGGATTGATTCAGTTATGACGACCATTCTTCCTTCATAAGAATCTCAGAAACGGAAAATCTAGTCCATAGCCGAAATAATAAATTAATATTTAATTATATCTAATGGTTTAAAATGAAAAATCTGGAGCAACATTAAAGAACTACACTAAATAGACTAAATTCTCTTACCATTATCCCATGTTTGCACCAAGTTGCGGTCGGTATCTTGTGTTAGGAGTTCCTTGCTAACCCAGGGCTCCACAAAGACATTCATATTTTTGTGCCCTTTAAGCCATCTACAATAAAATTAATGGCATTTTTCAGTGATGCAAGTTTAATATATATTTACAAGCATATGATGTCATATATCCTATGTATGCGGTGGTTGCATCAGTCATAAAAAGATAAATTTAAAAGTAAATGTAGAACTGAAGACAAGTGCTTCTTGTACTGATGAATACATAATAACATAACCATGTAGTTTAGGTAGATGGAAAATATATTCTTCTTGAATATGTTCACACATAAGGGTCACATAAACATGGAAGTAAGGCTAGTAACCAGTGCTGCAAGATAGAAGAGTATGCACCTGACCATTTCAGCACAAAGATCACGAACTGAATTGGAGTTAGGTTTGGTTATGAAAAGTACTGTTTGCGGCCGAGATTCCCACTTCAGTAAGATCTGAAACCAAGGTATCCGTTGTCATGGAAAGAGAGACATGAATAAAACTGAAATCTTTTCGGTCAAGTGATTCCACGTACTCTAATTAAATGGGTACAACATATTGTTTCAAAATGAAACGAACAGAAGGAGAAACTCAACCTGTTTATTGCTGCGCTCTGCTGTTGTAATGTCTCCCTTTTCAAAGGAAACAAAGTCATGCTTGTGTTGACCATTTTTGTTGCCATTGCATCCCCATGAAAGTCTAAACGATGCCTTTCTTCCCACCATCTTGTGACTAGATCTTGGGTTAGATCCAGGAACTTCGTCCTGGAGAACCTCATGTGAACATATCCCATGGTTTCCACAACATCCTGCTTGATCAGATGCAGGTGTCTCAAGTGTTAGCTGCCTGGCCAGTTTCCCTAGGTCATCGTCAGTGCAACTGCCACAATCTGCACAAGGTAGAAGTTCAATTAGATTTTTCTCAGGGGGTACGCTTCAATACATTATAAAACATCACAACGAATTCCAGTGTAAGATATGGATTGTCGCTTTCAGGATCCATCCAATGATTATATGATACTCCCTTTGGACAAATTAAAGGTGTGACCATGGGAAGCATGCTGTAATGACCAAGACTCAAAATTGATAAAGCCTTCCTCATGTGAACAAGCACATAATTATGCTAGGACTTCATCCTTGCTTCACCTTGAACGATTAAGACATGGTTGCTATACATTGTATCATAATTTTATACACTTTAAACTTCTAATGTGAGAAAAAATAATATCGCATATGGAGATACAAGCCACCTCAGAGTGTTACAAAAACCTCTTGCTGTTGAATCTTAATAACTATGGCCATCAATCTGCATGCAAACATCTAGATTTTCCTTGAATGGTATTTCCATAAGCAAAACTTCCTTCTATAAGCACATGATAATAATTACCAATTGTAAATTTTGGACCACAGAGATTTTGGAAGTGTTTGTTTTGTGACCTGAAGTAGTAAGACACTTCAATCGTGAAATCTCAGTTCAGTGGATAATACTGTCTGTTAAAAGTAAAAGCATCAACTGCAAATGTATAAACCGAACCTTTCATTTTCCTTTCTTGTTTGCGCTCCGTCTCCAACTCATATTTACGTTTCCATTCCGCTGCCTCCGCCTGAGCAGCAGCTTTCCCTTCAGCAACTTGTCGCAATGCTTTTGCAACAGCTTCAAGTTCAAGGAATCATACCAGTCACTATTTGGAGTGCAGGTAGAAAGCACAACGTGTATATGTAACTCTTATATAATAGGATTCAGGTAGGGTCATATAAAGTTTGTGTTTCCTTACTTCTCATAGCCTCTGAAAACTCCACAAGGTGTGCATCAGTTGATTTGATAGGAGTTTGAGCAAGGAATTCATAAGACGCTCTCTCTGATTCGACTGAACTAACAGTAGAGCTAACTGTGGAGATGGAGCCATTTTCACTTGGATGTGAGACTATGGCATCTAGATTTACTCTCTGATCAGAAACCTGCAATAGAACGAAGGTCTGTCAATAAGACAACACGAAATCTGATGAAAGCCAACAGGGACTTCAATCCTTTTCAGTTGAAAGCCAACAAACTGAAAAGAGTAAAGTATATCCCCAGTGTCGGGTTAACTGTAAGAGCACGTTCACCTTAGCTTAGCCTTGCTATGTTACCTCTTATAGTAGCTAATCGCAAGTAAGTAAAGCTATAAGCGCTGAATGATTTTCAGATCAACAGAACATGTAAGCACGTATGGACATATAAAATTGCGAGTTGTAAGCTCCCTAACCCATACCCCACTGTCTACAGCTTTTTACATGAAACAGGTGCTTAAGCTTAAAGCTAAACATAAGGATGGAGCAAAACAATTTATATTGGTTAAAAATAATCATCAAAGCTTAACCGTCACAAAATGGGCTCAAAATATTACCGAGTACATAATCAATTCAGCAGTTACTTATTGGAGATCTGGGTATATGATCAGCACTTCCCAAAACCGTCCGGTGTCCGATTTGGAAATGCATGTAAGGCGAAATATTCAGTTATCAGAGACTGACTGGGATTTGCAATCGTGGTGTGATGATCCAAGTCGGAAATGGTGCTCGGGTATGCAAATGAGAACCGCGCACGGGTTAAACAAAAATCGCCACGGCAATGGGGGAAAAGGGGGCGAATGTCCACTGGCACATATTTTATTCAGAAAGTAAAGTAATGCCCAGTGGAATTCAAACCTCCCCCCAACTGCAAGATAACGAAGTTAGGTGAGTGAAACAAAACAAAAAACGTGCGAAGCCTTACCCTGCACTCTGGTCGGTTAGGGGTGCTGCCCATGACTATTAAGCACGCACGCGAGGGGGGTTAGGAGTAGGACGAACATGCCTAAGAGATGACTGAGAAAGTGACACGCATTTTTCTGCCTATCTACCAACGGCCAGCGGCAGGCAAACGTACCTTCTCGACCAACGATCTGGAGCTCGGTGCGGCCGGGATGGGTATCGGCCCCGGGTTCAGGCTCCGGAGCCTGGAATCCGGCGGCGGGGACCGGGTCGCCTCCCGGGACGGGAGCTCCTGCCACGGAGAAACGGAGCATTCGTCAGCACCAAAACGCGAGGCATGCAGCCAGCTCCCCTGAACGAATTGCGGCAGGGGTGGGCGGAATTGGGGGGCGCCCGGAGGCCCAAACCCCCAAAACCAGACACGGCTGAGATAGTGCGGCCGGATCGGAGGCGGTGGGGCGCGCGCGTACCTCGTGGGCGTGGGCGTGGGCGGGCTCTCCGAGCGGCATGGCGGCGCGATCCGGCTGGCCTCCTCTGCTCCGCTCCGCCTCCGCCTCTGCTCTGCTCTTGTCGACTCCCGTTTGGCTTTGGCTTCGCGGTTGGGTTTTGCTTGTTGGGCTGGGGCAGTGTGCGTGCGCGCGCGCGTGGTCTCGGATTTGCGGAGGGAAGGGGTGGGTGGTGGAGTGGAGGTGGTGGTTGGGACTTGGGAGCGTGCGCGGGCGGACGAAGCCTGCCTGACTGCCGAGGACGATGGCGAGCACCACCTCCCCCCGAATCGGGTATTTATGGGTGTCAGGCAGCAGGGGGTTGACGCCGACGGGTGCTGACTGGTCGGGTCAGGGCTCGGTGGGGCCTACTGGCAGCCGGTTGACGCGTAGGCTGGTGAGCCAGGACTTTTTCCGTTTTGTTTTCTCTTAGTGATTGTTTTCTCTTGGTGATGATAATGGAATCGATGATCAATCCTTCTCAAAAAGATTGGTAGACTTGTCTAAATTTACATATATCTGTATTTAAAATGTTTTAGATACATGCGAATAATTGACTAGCTGGTGCTCACCCAAACTAATAAACCAACAAATTTTCGCAAAAAAACAACAACAAATAGTAAGAACAACATTATTATCAAAATGTGTAATCTCTAAATTAACATATGTTGTTAGTACAGGGTCATTCGTGTAATCTTGCTAACAGATGCAACGGTGACGTTTGGTTCATCTTAACTTGTTTTATCCCGCAATTCGACAAGAGAGAGGATGAGAATAGTGGGTGTGGTTTTTTGGTTTTTTTACATAAGCCACATGAAATGTTCATTCTTTCCGAAAACTTGCGTACAGGCATAGAATGTCCGGATGTATATACAATGTTTCTGTTCTAATTTTTTGATGATTTAAATTTTACTTTTTATGTATTTTTCATAATAGGTTCATTTGCGCTTGGGAACCAAAACACTGCCTCCGCCTCAATAGTTTGTGACATATGGATCACAAGCTTAAAGGGGGCAATTTACCACAACGGAGATAACATCACATTGCGAACCTACCCCGCCATGAAAATGTCTCGGTAAACATTGTTGTACATCTTCTATATATCTTAAGGGTCTTGGATGAAAATGTCTCACTAAACACGAATGCGCATCGGTATTCGAATGGATAGTGGAAGGCCTTTGTGGACTAATGATGAAGCAACAGGCCGGACACCACCAGTTAAGCCATGCGTGTTGCTTAGATAGATGGGAGGTGTGCTGCATATCCGTGTAATTTTTGGCCGATCTTTGAGAGTTTCAACATGTAGTACGTCGAAATCGGTACAACAAGGCTTTTCTTACAAACATAAGATGAAATATTTAAAACAAGCATAAAACGTTACTAGTATTATGTTGTTATTTTAAGGCGAAGTGGACTTTTGGAACCTTCTTGGTTACTCCGTCAGGAAGGCACCAACTGATTGGCCGCTCCATTCTTCTTCGAGAACCGGAGAACAAAATATGATTAGCTTAATCGATCCGACGTTGTGGGAAAAGAATGACGTGATCTGCATATCATTGTCACTACTCGCCAGTCAGAGATAGAGTTCTGTTATCCACGAGATATTTTGCTAAATACCTTTGGGCGCTAGCTATAGGATGGACGGCATGCGAATAAAATCAGGTTCAAGGAATAGGAACTGACAAAATAATAGTGATGGACACTGTACCACTAACTTGCATTTGCAAGGTACCAACTACCAAAGGTTATTCAAAGCAATATTCGTAGATGTAGCTTTTGTTTCGCCAGTTGGAGTGTATATCCGTGAACGGCCAAAAAAACGCTGCTTATCTTCAAAGACCGTGCCTTCTATGTTAAGTATTTACCAATAGTTTTCCTTATGTATACACACACCCCTTCCTCAAACTACTAAGTGTTGGAATTTTTGCCTAAATAGGCCTAGCCCATTTATTATATGCCAATAAATTTCTGAAATCTTAGAGGCCATTTAGCCCATTCATGCAAGGCAAAAGCTGGGACAAATGTTTAGTTCCATGTTGTTAGTTGAGTGGAAGTTAGACGAGCTTATAAGGTGAGCTCTCGTACCAGTTGGTAAAAAGGATGAGAAGGAGAGGGAGAGAGTTTCACACGCGCGCTCCTCCTCGCTCGCCTCGCCTCGTCACGACGCGCGCGCGGGCGGGTTGCGGGAATCTCGCCGAGCCGAGCTTTATTTTGTCACGCATGAATGGTATATGAACAGTCGTATAGAAGTTGAAACGTTTTTCTCGAGTGGACTTTTAATACGAGCTAAATAAATACGAACTGAGTGGAGCCTGTCTGCCTACCCCTCTGTGCCTATATAAGAGAGAGGTCGCGCCTCCTCTCAGATACACTGCCACACATCCTTTGCGCCTAGAGTTCCAGAGCACTGCGCTACTTAGATCTTCCTCATCCCGTCTTGCAGCGTGCACCGCGAGCCGGGACAGTAGGCCTCCGAGACCCCGCTGCTTCGAGTCCTGTACGGGAGAAGGGCGATAAGGTTTTTGGGGAGCGCTATCGGCGCGACTACTGGCTTCGTCATGGACTCCCTCACGGATAGCGACTGCGGCGACGTCTTCCCCGACGAGGACTTCTTCCCCGATATCAGTACCCTTTTCCTCGACGACATGGCCAACGACGGTTCCAACGCTGGCGGTTCCTCTTCTGCTACTGCCATGTATATTTTCTTTCTCAATCTTGTTCTGATCACATCTAAAGTTTTACGCCTTGCAGTTTGTTTGGTTATATGCCTTAATATGTATTCTCTATTTCACATGATTAATATATTGTCTATTATTCTAATCATGTTTTATCTAGCGTTTATTATGGATAATTCGCTTGGTAAATTGTTCTTTTATTCAACAATCCAAAAACCTTATTTCAGGCAATTTGCCCCAAGTGGCTTTGTTGCTTCTATGAAGCCACCTGTGTTCGAAGGTCTCAATTACAAACGATGGCGTGCGAGAGCAGTGCCTGGTTTTAGACCATGAGATGCTATAATGCCATCTATGGCGCACCTGAGGGAGAACTTAATCCCGCTCAGGAAGAGGCATTTCAAAAACTTGATACCACTTTCAAGGCTGCCTTGATCAGCATCCTTGGCGACAATATTGTCGATTCATATCTGTCATTTAGCAATGGCAAGGATATGTGGGATGCATTCGAGAGAAAATTTGGAGTCTCCGATGCTGGCAGTGAATTGTATGTCATGGAACAATTCTATGACTATAAGATGGTTGATGACCGCCCCATTGTGGAGCAGGCTCATGAGATACAGTCACTTGCTAGGGATCTTGAGCACTTCACTTGTGTGTTACCAGACAAATTTGTTGCCGGAGACATTATTGCCAAACTTCCTCAGTCATGAAGAAATTTTGCTACTTCTCTGAAGCACAAGAGACAAGAGTTATCCGTGACAGATCTTATTGGGACTCTTGATGTGGAAGAGAAGGCGAGAGCAAAAGACACACGTGCTCGAGGTACCGAGGGAGATTCTAATGCCAATCTGGTATAGAAAAGGAACTTCCAGCCTCATAAATTCATGAACAAAGGTAAGTTTGACGGCAAAGGAAAGTTCGATGGAAAGAACAAGGCCTCACAGTCTACCAGCTTCAGGAAGAAGACTGATAAGAGGAAAGGTGCTTGTCATGTGTGCGGTGATCCTGATCATTGGGCTCCTGCTTGTCCCAACCGCTTTGACAAGCGCCAGCATGGGAAGGGCAGCAAGACTGCTAATGCTGTCATGGGCGACGTTGAGATGAAAGATGTTGGGTATAGTATATTACCTACTGTTCTTTCATTATGTCATTCTCCTGATTGGTGGATTGACACGGACGCTAATGTACATGTCTGTTTTGATATTTCCATGCTTTCTTCATATCAGGTCAGAGGGACTCAAACCGTGCTGATGGGGAACGGCTCGCATGCTTCTGTTCATGGTGTTGGTACGGTCGATCTGAAGTTTACTTCGGGAAAGACCGTGTGCCTGAAGAACGTGCATCATGTTCCCTCAATAAATAAAAAACTTGTTAGCGGATCTCTTCTGTGTCGAGATGGCTACAAGATTGTATTCGAGTCTAATAAATTTGTAATTTCGAAGTATGGAACCTTTGTTGGTAAAGGCTATGAGTGCGGAGGCTTGTTCCGCTTATCTCTGTCAGACATTTGTAATAAAGTTGTTAATCATATTTACACGAATTTTGAATCAAATTTCTGGCACTCTCGTCTTTGTCATATTAATTTTGGTTGTATGACGCGGCTAGCCAAAATGATTTTAATCCCTGATTTCACAACTGTTAAGGGATCGAAGTGTCAAGTCTGCGTGCAAGATAAACAACCTCACAAGTCACATACGAGTGCAGAAATGAGAAATTTAACACCACTAGAGCTCATACATTCTGATCTTTGTGAGATGGATGGTTTGTTGACAAAAGGTGGAAAGAAATATTTCATGACTTTGATCGATGACTCTACGAGATATTGTCATGTGTATCTTCTGAAATCAAAAGATGAGGCTTTGAGTTTCTTCAAAATCTATAAAGCCGAGGCATAAAATCAACTTGATCGAAAGATTAAGAGGCTTAGGTATGATCGTGGTGGAGAGTATTATTCCAACGAGTTTGATTTCTTTTGTGCGGAACATGGCATAATTCATGAGAGGACGTCTCCCTACTCACCCCAGTCAAATGGAGTAGCCGAAAGAAAGAACCGTACTCTAACAGATTTGGTTAACGCCATGTTAGACACATCGGGTCTATCTAAGGAATGGTGGGGGAGGCACTATTGACCGCGTGTCATGTCCTAAACCAAGTTTCCACAAAGAATAAAGAAATTACTCCATTCAAAGAATGAGAGAAGAAAAGATTAAAACTCTCTTACTTACGTACTTGGGGTTGTTTGGCAAAGGTTAATGTACCAATCCCCAAGAAGCGCAAGCTTGGAGCAAAACCATTGATTGTGTTTTTCTGGGCTATGGTTTTCATAGCATTGGATATAGGTTCTTGATAGTAAAATCTAAAGTGCCTGACATTAATGTCGGTATAATCATCGAGTCGACTGATGCGACTTTCTTTGAGGATATCTTTCCAATGAAGGATAAACAAACTCATCAAATCCGGAGATACCTAGTTCATCTAATCAGGAATTTGCTACATTCTCTGAACCTACCATTCCAATTTGAACACTCTGAAAGTCCTAAGGAGGATGATAATGAAATTCCTAAAAGGAGCAAGAGACAAAGGACTGCAAAGTCTTTTGGTGATGATTTCATTGTGTACCTTGTGGATGACACTCCCACTTCCATTTCATTGAGAGGCAGCCAATGAGAAGCATATGCATCTCCTGATGCTGACTACTGGAAGGAAGCCGTCCATAGTGAGATGAATTCCATCTTAGCTAATGGAACATGGGAGATCACTGATCGCCCTTATGGGTGTAAACCTGTAGGATGCAAGTGCGTGTTTAAGAAAAATCTTAGACCTGATGGTACTATTGAGAAGTACAAGGCACGGCTTGTGGCCAAGGGATATACTCAAAAATAAGGTGAAGACTTCTTTGACACTTACTCACCTGTTTCCAGATTGACCACCATTCGAGTATTACTATCATTGGCTGCCTCTCATGGTCTTCTCATTCATTAAATGGACGTTAAGACAGCTTTCCTTAATGGAGAGTTGGATGAGGAAATTTACATGGATCAGCCAGATGGCTTTGTGGTAAATGGTCAAGAAGGTAATGCGTGCAAGTTGTTGAAGTCTTTATATGGCCTAAAACAAGACCCTAAGCAATGGCATGATAAGTTCGAAAGAACTTTAACTGCTGCGGGCTTTGTTGTAAATGAAGCTGATAAACGTGTGTACCATCGCCATGGTGGGGGTGAGGGAGTCATCCTTTGTTTGTATGTTGATGACATACTGATTTTCAGAACCAGCCTTAATGCAATTAAGGAGGTCAAAGATTTCTTATCTCGTTCCTTTGAGATAAAGGATCTGGGAGTAGCTGATGTCATCCTGAACATCAAGCTATTGAGAGATGATGACGGTGGGATTACATTGCTTCAGTCCCACTATGTGGAACATGTATTGAGTCGTTTCGGGTATAGCGACGTCAAGTTTTCTCCTACACCGTATGATCCTAGTGTGATGCTTCGAAAGAATCGAGGAAATGCTAGAGACCAACTGAGATACTCTCAAATTATTGGATCGCTTATGTATTTAGCTAGTGCCACGAGGTCTGACATCGCATTTGCTGTAAGAAAACTCAGTCGATTTGTTTCAAATCCAGGAGATGATCACTGACATGCTCTTGAGAGAGTCATGCGCTATCTAAAAGGCACTGCGAGCTAAGGCATTCACTATACCGGGTATCCGAGGGTACTAGAGGGTTATAGTGATTCAAATTGGATATCTGATGCTGACGAGATAAAGTCCACGAGTGGATATGTATTCACACTTGCTGGTGACGCTGTTTCTTGGAAGTCTTGCAAACAGACCATCTTAACGAGGTCAACTATGGAAGCAGAACTCACAGCATTAAACACAGCCACTGTTGAAGCAGAGTGACTTCATGAACTCTTGATGAACTTGCTTGTGGTTGAAAAACCAATACCCGCAATCCTTATGAACTGCGATAATCAAACTGTGATTTTCAAGGTAAATAGTTCTAAGGATAATATGAAGTCATCAAGACATGTGAAGAGGAGACTGAAATCTGTCAGGAAAATGAGAAACTACGGAGTTATTGCATTGTATTATATCCAAACATCTAAAAACTTGGCAGATACATTCACAAAGGGTCTATCACGCAACGTGATAGAAAATGCATCGAAGGAGATGGGTATGAGACCCACGATTTGAGCTTTCCACAGTGGTAAACCACTTTATGTGATCGGAGATCCCGTGAATTAGAATTGGGAGACAAGCTGTTGGTTAGCTGAGAGGAAAGTATCCCTACTTTAATAAACATCACTCCATCAAGATGCAATACTTTCCTATTCTGCACGGCAGGTTGATTTATTATCTTAATGTGTTCTAAGTGGATTATCCTAAGCAAAGATGTTGTCCTGCAGAACATCTTTTGAAGAACACACCTATATGAGTCTGACTGTTAAAACGTCACAGTCTATAAGAGTAGGGTGCTCTCTAATAAACTCATGAAAAGTCATGGAGTATGACGTATAAGCTCCACCCGGCGAGAAGTCCCACGGTATCCTAGTATCGGTCAAGACTTTTTGTGAAGCTAGGTTCGCAGCAAACTTGCAGTTCAAGGCATAGTCCATTGTACAAGTTGCAGCCTAGTATACATAAGCTCTAGGTGGAAGTTCAACTTAACAGACTCCACTACAGTACCTGTATATAAACAATGTTTTGGAATCAAAGGCAAACTTCATGTGTCTCTGGGATCTGGTAAAGGATTGTTGGAATTTTTGCCTAAATAGGCCCAGCCCATTTATTATATGCCAATAAATTTCTAAAATCCTAGAGGCCCATTTTGCCCATTCATGCAAGGCAAGAGCTGGGACAAATGTTTAGTCCCACATTTCTAGTTGAGTGGAAGTTGGACCAGTTTATAAGGTGAGCTCTCCTACCACTTGGTAAAAAAGATGAGAAGGAGAAGGAGAGAGTTCCACACGTGTGCTTCTCCTCCTCGCCTCGCCTTGTCACGACTCGCGCGCGCCGCGGGTTGTGGGAATCTCGCCGAACCGAACTTTATTTTGCCACGCATGAATGCTATATGAACAGTCGTACAAAAGTTGAAACATTTTGCTCGAGTGGAATTTTAATACGAGCTAAATAAATACGAACTGAGTGGAGGCTGTCCGGTGTGCTGCCACCTATTCAATTCAACTTTTGTCCGTTCGTTTCATCTTCTTTGCAGCCTATCTGCCTACCCCTCTGTTCCTATATAAGAGAGAGGTCGCGCCTCCTCTCAGATACACTGCCACACATCCTTTGCGCCTCCAGTTCCAGAGCACTGCGCTACTTAGATCTTCCTCATCCCGTCTTGCGACGTGCACCGCGAGCCGGGACAGTAGGCCTCCGAGACCCCGCTGCTTCGAGTCCTGTACGGGAGAAGGGCGATAAGGTTTTTGGGGAGCGCTATCGGTGCGACTACTGGCTTCGTCACGGACTCCCTCACGGATAGCGACTGCGACGACGTCTTCCCCGACGAGGACTTCTTCCCCGACATCAGCACCCTTTTCCTCGACGACATGGCCAACGACGGTTCCAACGCTGGCGGTAACTCTTCTGCTACTGCCGTGTATATTTTCTTTCTCAATCTTGTTCTGATCACATCTAAAGTTTTACTCCTGGCAATTTGTTTGGTTTCCTTAATATGTATTCGCTATTTCACATGATTAGTATATTGCCTATTATTCTAATAATGTTTTATCTAGCGTTTATTATGGATAATTCGCTTGGTAAATTGCTCTTGTATTCAACACTAAGAGCATGTCTAGTAGAGCTCTCAAATCCTCATCCAACCGCTTTTTTACAGTTTCGGAGCGAAAAATCTCGTAGACTGGAACCCCTTAACCCTTAAACCCTCAAAAAAAAATAAGGGTCGAACCCTCAAACCCCATCCCAACCTCTAAAAGTAAAGTTTGGAGAGGGTCCAACCCTCAAACCCACCCCTACCCTCAAACCCCACTATGAACTTGGCGGGAGGGAATTTTCAGCCCCGTCCCCAACCTCCCGCCCACCCGCGCGACCTCCGCGTCGTTGCCGAGCTCCCGCCGCGCCGCCCTTGCCTCCGTGCTGTCGCGCCGCCCCTCCTCCATGCGGAGCTCCTGCCGCGCCGCCCCGCCTCCACGCGGAGCTCCTGCTGTGCCGCCCTTGCCTCCGCGTCGCCCGCGCTCGTGGAGGAGGCTGAGCCCCCGCGCCTCCGCGTCGACCTCCGCCGCCCGTTCCCCGACCAGGCGCCCGAGCCCGCGTGCCTCTGCCCCCGCCCTCGCACCCGCCGGCCCCCGCACCCGAGCCCGCCGCCCCGGACCGCCACGCCGCCTCCACACCCGCCTCCCACGCCGGGCCGAGCTCGCGCTCGTGCCCGCGCAGCCGCCCCTGCCAGCCTCGCCGCCCCCGCCCCCGCGCGCGCACTAAAGGTAAGATTTTCTTACCTTTTTCTTTATTTCTTAGGATTTAATTTCTTGGATTTATATGCAAAAATTTGAGGGTTGCGGCAAAGACTAGAACCCTCAAATTTGAGGGTTCTAGTCTTTGCCCCATGTTTTTCACATCTCACAAGTGCTAAAATTGCCAATTCTCAACTCTTAAACTTTTGAGGGTTTAAGGGATCTACTAGTGATGCTCTAACACACATCAATGTCATGGGAGGGGGTTGACGCCGATGGGAGCTGACTGGTCGGGTCAGGGGTAGGTGGGGCCTACTAATACTGAACTGCAGTTTGGCAGCCGGTTGACGCGTAGGCTTGGAGGGAGGATTCTTCCGTTTTGTTTTATTTTGGTGATGGAAGCGATGATCAATCCGAATTCTCAACTTGTGACTAATTGGTGCCCATCCAAACTGAACCAATAAATAATAATAATAGGAGTAACATTATCGAAATACGCATTCCTCTGAATAAAGCAGTCCATATTAGTGATGACCGTTCGTGTAATCCCGCTAAAAGATGCCACATCGACGATTGGTTCGTCTTTTAACTTGTTTCTTCCCATCACCTCAGCAAACATGGAGGATGAGAATGAAGGTGGTGAATAGTTTGTGGAATACAGATAGCTCGAAGGAGGACAATGTATGAAAGCAAAGATAATCCTGACATCACAAACCTACTCGTGCCAAAAAAAAATTCAATGCAGTCTCGAAGGGCCCCAAATATGATGCATTAATACTTGGCGGTGTCAGAGATATTTGTATAGGACTTTTTAGTTGTATAGGACCTTGAAAGGTTAGAAATCATAACATAGCCTTGATCATTTGCACAAAGGACCTTGGAGAACATAGAAGAAACGCGATCAGGTCCTTGAAGTCTTTCGCATTTGCCAGAGCTCCACGATCGGCTAATCTCGCTACCACCAGGGATCAAGCCACTTGGGGTAGAGAGGGTGATGAACTCTGATGTTGATCCGTGGAAGGGCCTTCTCGATGGAGGTTGAACTGATGCCAACAAGGGCATCTAGGAGGCCACATGCATGACTACAAAACATGGCGGCAAAATCCATCCGCCATGTCTTCTCCTGCTTCTAGCTCCTATCTTCCCCAACCTCCTCGAGTGCCACAGTCCACCGGACCACCAAACTCCCTCTCTACACCGACATGGCTGGCTAGAAGGAGAATCAGGGCATAGAATTTAAAGAAGAGGGAGCCAAAATCATCTTTATTGACAGAGTTGTCGCTAGATCGGCACCCCTCTTTTTTCTTCCACAATGAAGGATGAGCAGAGGAGCTCACAATCCATCCCAAGTCGCTGCTAGCAAGCAACCGAGATCGACTCCTAGAGACCAGCATAACGCGATAAGCCATAAAGTCATCCGCCATGAAGGAAAACCCTACACTACACCTAGACCTATCCCTACCACATATGCTCCATACAGGAGAAGAACAACCCCCTATTCCCCGTCGTCTCCAGCTGGCGTGGCCGCCGAAGAGAGATGGGGGATGAGTCGGTGGTGGAGTAGTTGACTCTCAAGAAGGTGGGGAGGAGAGAGAACGAAGAGGTATGAATGGGAGCCAACAACAACCTATTACTCACGCTATATACACACACTTCTACACATCCTAGGGTTTTTGCCTGAAAATGTCTCGCTAAACATGAATGCACATCAATATTCGAATGAAGAGTGTGAGGCTTTCTACTCGTTTGATCCAGGGGCGGACCCAAGTGTAGCTGAGTGGGGGCCTGGGCCCCACTCAAAAATTCAAATTCCTTTAGTATTTGTTTATATTTAGAAGAAATTTCTTTAGATTTTACAAATTTGTGGAAGAAAGGCCCCCGGTCAACTTATTTGGCCCCACTCGTAATTTCTTCTGGGTCCGCCCCTGGTTTGATCCATGTGTGTTGCTCAAATAGATGGGAGTTGTGTCGCAGACATGTCCAGTTTTGGAGGATTTTGGAAGTCTCATCATGTAAAACGATACGTAGAAATTCGTGCATCAAGGCTTTCTTACATAGATATTTTGAAAAATATGAGATTTAGAACAAACATGGACTTCATGTTGTTATTTTTAAAGGCGAAGTGGACTTTTGGAACCTTCGTGGTCACTCGGAAGGCATTAATCGTGCTAGGTAGGCTCATTAACCTTGGAGGAAAATATGGTTAAATTAATCCCACGTTGTGGGGAAGGAATGATGCTATTATTTATACTATCTTTTTGTCACTAGTCGAATCCCACGTTGTGCTACAGTGCTAGTACCTCATCACATGGTAATAGTTAATACTACCTCCATTCCGGATTATAGAGCTAATACGTATTTTGTAAAAATAGTTTAATCGTAAATTTGGTCAACAAAATATAAACTATATTTAATAAAAATTATACCATTAGATTCATATTTAAAATACGCTTTCGATGGTATAATTTTCATGACATATAATTTATATATTGTTGACCAAATTTATGATAAAACTATTTTCTCGAAGTACGTATTAGCCCTATAATCCGGAATAAAGGGAGCATACATGTACGATTAACTTGCATTTTAAAGGTATTTTCTCCGTTTTTAAATATAAGATGGTTTAGCTTTTGTGAACCCAGTGTATGTAGAAACGGTTTAATGTTAGGTTCACTCCAAACCGACACACTAAAATGCGTCTACATGCATTATCTTTTACAAAAGGTAAAACAACTTATATTTTTGGAATGGATGGAGTAGTAAAGTTTGCATTCCAAAGCTAGATATGTACATTACATATGTAGGTTAGTTTAGTTGGAGTTGTATGCCAAAAAAAAGAAACGAGATTTAGCTACACGGAGCCGGTGCCTTGTATGTGAAGTAGTTTTTTTGTTTCGAGAATGTTCTAGTAGTATATGGTAAGTTGATAACTTAACCAATTCATAAGAAAACGACATTTCTTGTAAGAATTAAAAGTAGGCACAAGTCAACTACTTATATTAATTCCAACAATTCTCCTTTGATGATGCCATGATGGTGACTAGTTAACGACCAGGAGCTAGGCATTTTGGTTCCTATCGCCTTGCAATACTTGTTTTTGTGTGCTTGCTTACTACTACTTCATTTGCAAGACTGAAAGACTTGACCGACCGATTCAAGTCATTTCTGTTTAACACGTGATCATACATTCGAATTCCAAGAGCGATTGATGCACATCTGATAATAAGAAAAGGGAAAATGATACCCTCCTTCCGGGGATCGTGAGTTTCTATCCCCCGATCAACTGGCTCTCCACCGAAGCAACGATACGTGTTGGACCCACCTTATCCCCACGTTCTCATCCAAATTCTTCGTCGCACGGGATTTTTTCGCCGCGAGGCTCCACTGCCGCGCGCCTCCGCCGCCGCGTACCCCTCTGCTGCAGCTCGCCTCCACAGCCATGTGCCTCCTCCGCCGCGTGCCCCTTCGCTGTAGCACGCCTTAGTCGCCGTGTGCCCCTCCGTTGTAGTACGTCTCTACCGCCGCATGCCCCTCCGTTGTTGTGTGACTCCGCCGCCATGTGCCCTTTCGATGCAGGGTGCCCCTCTGCTACAGTGCGCCTTCGTTGCCCGCGTTCGTGAGAGGGCCATGAGGTCGTCCCCCGTCGGCCAACAATCACCATGTACCAGCTCCTGCGACCGCCGGCCGACAATCCACCATGTATCAACTCCTGCAGCTACCTACGGTGAGTGGTCGTGCTACACGTGGCGACCGAACCTGCTACACAGGGCTTTTGGTATTGCTAACTACGACGAGCGGTGCTGCTACAATAGTATTTTTTTTGCTAAACGCTTGCTCTGATGATGTCATCGTCGAAATCGACTTTTGCTACATTAGCATAATTATTTTGCTATATTTTTTTTCTGTTTTTGCTACAATAGCGTAATTTTCTTGCTATGAGGTATCTGATGAGGTCTCCGGCGAAGACAGTTTTGCTACATTAGCACAAAAATTATGCTACATATTCTCTGGCGAAACTCCGGCAAGGTTCGGACGAGATCTATCTTTTTTTAATTTTGTTTAGTGGGTGAACCGTTTTCTGTTACATGTATCAAAAACGGAACTACTTGTAGCAAAAGAGGGATGGAGGCATGGGAAGAAGATCTGACCATTGATCCCGCTCGATCGGACGGCTGGAGACCCGGGGTGCCTAGCACTGTCTTAAGAAAAGAAAACGAGTATCGCTGCCGGTTTTAACAGCCCTCTACCACACCACATACGTATACGTACGTGAGTACGCCAGCAGCCGAAGCCGGTTCTCTGTACGTAGGCCGTCTGTCGCGACGTAGGATATTATTATAGGAGAAGATGAAAGTTTGAGCAGATTCCGATCTCCGAAGGTCCTTGGTCGTGGATCGGGCACGGGAGACGTACGAGAGATCGACGCGGACAAAATCTTTGAGGATTTGATTATTATTAGAGTAGAGTATGGTGGGAGTGGTCGGCAACGGCGTCTAGTTGTTGTTGCCAAGGCAAGGTAAAAGGTACGGATAGAGAGTCAACCGGTGGAGGAGCTAGCTGGCGTTTTTCTAGAAGCGGCAGCAGCAGCGTTGGACTCGTGTAAACGTACGTGATTCACTTTTACCACGAGCATCCATCGGGAGGAGCTGGGTCGTCGTCCAAAGCGATCAAGTCGTCGGGAGGAGGAGGAGCGGCGTTGGGGTCGTGGCAATGGCCTTGGCCGGGCGTTGTGTGGGAATCATCGGACGTGCAGCCACGCCAGGGCGGGCGCCTATGCCTTGACTTTGGCGCCCGATCGAGGTTCGGCAGTGGCACGGTGCCGAAATCCTGTCGAAAGAGAGAGATTATTCTGAAGGCCTTCTTTATCACCATGCCAGCCTCCGGTGTGATGCGTGAGTAGTTTTATCTTGGACTATGGGTCCATACAGTAGCTAAATGGATGTTCTCTTCCTTTATGCTACCATGTTTAGATCTTGTGAGCTCCGTTCATGATTAAGATCATCTATTTATAATTATGCATGTTGTGTTTGCGGGGATCCGACGAATATTGAGATTACTATGTCAGATTAATTAATAATTTATCTTATTGATTCTATCATGTCTGTATTATTTGAGATCTTGCATGCTCTTCGTTTCTAGTAGCTATCTTGGCCAAGTAGATGCTAGTAACTCCAAGAGGGGGTATTTATGCTCAATAGTGGGTTCATGCCTCTTTTAAATCTGGTGAAGTGACAGAAATCTCTAAGATTGTAGACGTGCTATTGCTATTAGGAAGAAAACAACAATCTCTTATTCATGGAACAAGTGTATTGTTTACTTTACACATTTTGCTTAAAGCGGTTATTCGTTGCTTGCAACTTAATACTGGAGGGGGGTCGGATGATAACCTGAAGGTGGATTACTAGTCATAGATGCAGTTGAAAGGCGGTCTATGTATATTGTTGTAATGTCCAATCAAATCTCATAGGATCATGAATGTTTAGTATTGTATTGTTATGCCTTGCTCTGTCCTGTCAATTGCCCCGCGTAATTTGTTTACCCAACATGTTATGTTGTTTATCTTAAAGAGAACACCTCTAGTGAACTGTGGACCCCCGTCCAATCTTTACCATTGATACATCTTCCACTATTACTGTTTACTTTCTGCAAGCCACCATTACCTTCCACACCATGCAGTTAATCCTTTGTTTTCAGCAAACCGGTGAGATTGATAACCTCACTGTTCGTTGGGGCAAAGTCTTGAGTTTGTGTTGTGCAGGTTTTCCAAGTTGCTAGCAACACCTTTGAGTCGTTTGCTTCCTCCTACTGGTTCGATAACCTTGGTTTCTTATTGAGAGAAGAAATTATTGTTGTACTCATCACACCTTTCTCTTGGGGTCTTCCAACGAAGCTCTACAGCGATCTGAGCCGCGATCACCTTCCATGGTGTGTATCCTTGAAAATAATGATAGGAGTAACATTATCAAAATGCGCATTCCTCTGAATAAGGTACTCCATATTAGTGATGGCCATTTGTGTAATCCCATTAAAAGATACCACATCGACGATTGGTTCGTCTTTAACTTCTTTCTTCCCATCACCTCGACAAACATGGAGGATGAGAATGAAGCTGGTGAATAGTTTGTGGCATATAGATAGCTTGAAGGAGGACAATGTACGGCAACGAAGATAACCCTGACACCACAAACCTACTCATGCCAAAAAAAATATTTGAACATGGAATGGGATCTCGAAGGAACCCAAATATGATGCATTAATATTGGACGGTGTCGGAGATATTTGTAATGAACCTGGAAAGGTTATAAATCATAATGTAGCCTTGATCATTTGCACAAAGGACCTTGCAGGACATAGAAGAAACGTGATCAGGTCCTTGGAGCCTTCCGCCTTCGCCAGAGCTCCACTGTCGGCTCGCTACCACCAGGGATCAAGCCACTTGGGGTAGAGAGGGTGATGACTGCTGATGTTGCTCCGTTTAAGGGCCTCCTCGATGGAGGTTGAACCGATGCCAACAAGGGCATCTGGAGAGGTCACCTGCATGACCACATATCATGGTGGGAAAATCCAGCTCCCATGTGTTCTTCTCCTACTTCCAGCTCCGATCTTCCCCAACCTCCACGAGTCCCACCATCCTTGGCATCGCCAAACTCTCTCTCCTCACCATCACGACTAGACATAAGGAGAATCAGGCAACAAAATTGTCGCTAGATCGGCACCCCTCTTTTTTCCTCCATAATGAAGAACGAGCAGAGGAGCTCGCTAGCCATCTCAAGCCGCTACTAGCAAGCAACCGAGATTGACTCCTAGAGACCAGCAAAACGCGATACACCATAAAGGCAACCACCATGAAGGAAAATCCTTGACTACACCTAGACTTATCCCTACTGCATCTACTCTATAAGGAGACGAGCAGCCTCCTCTTCCCCGTCATCTACGGCTGGCGTGGCCGTCAGAGAGAAAGGGGAGAGGAGTCAGGGAAGAGTAGTCGACTCTCAAGAAGGTGGGGGAGGAGAGAAAACGATGTGGTACGAATAGGAGCCACCAACAACCTATTACTCACGTTATGTATATACACTTCCCCACATCCTAGGTTTTTTTTTCCAGAAAATGTCCCAGTAAACATGAGTGCACATCAATATTCGAATGAAGAGTGTGGGGCTTTCTACTCGTTTGAGCCATGTGTGTTGCTCGAATAGATGGGGGCCGTGTTGCAGACATGTCCAGTTTTGGGGCAATTTGAAAGTCTCATGATGTAACACTATATGTAGAATTTCGTGCATCAAGGCTATCTTACATAGATATTTTGAAAACAAAATGAGGTTTAGAACAAACATAGACTTCATGTTTTTTTTAAGGCGAAGTGGACTTTTTGGAACCTTGGTTTGTCCATCGGGAAGGCATTAATTGTGCTGGGTAGCTAGGCTCATTAACCTTGGAGCAAAATATGGTTAAATTAATCCCACGTTGTTGGGAAAGAAAATAATTATGATATTATTTGCATTATCTTTGTCATCACTAGTCGATGCTAGAGTTTTGTTAATCCCACGCACGTGGTGCTAGTACGTCATCACGTGGTAATAGTAATGTACATGTACGATTAACTTGCATTTGAAAGGTAGTAAAGTTTGCACTCCAAAGCCAGATATGCACATATGTACTCCTTCTGTTCATAATTATCTCGCGGTAATTAGTAATTGTGAATGGAGGGAGTGCCTAGGTTAATTTATTAGTTTGAGCATATGCCAAAAAAAAAGGAGATTTAGTTACGCAAAGCCGGTGCCGTGTATGTGAAGTTGTTTTTTGTTTCGAGAATGTTCTAGTATATGTTTTTTTGGTTTTGAGAATGTTCCAATACTTCCTCCGACCCATATTAGTTGGTTTGGATTCGTTAAAATTTGCATAAATCTATATACTAAATAGTGTCTAGATTTATCTAAATTTAGACAAATTTGAGTCAACTAATATGGAACAGAGAGAGTATATGTTAAGTTGATAACTTAACCAATTCACAAGAAAACGACATTTCTTGTAAGAAAAAGAACGAGATTAAAAAAAGAAGGCACAAGTCAACAACTACTTATATTCCAACAATGCTCCTTGGACGATGGTGACGAGTTAACGACATTACTTGTTTTTGTGTGCTTTCTACTACTTCGTTTGCAAGACTGAAAGACTTGACCGACCGATTCGAGTCATTTTGTGTACACCACATGATCGTACATTCCAATACCAACAAGGATGGATGCACATCTAATACGAAACTTGAGAAAAATATCGCTGCCCGTTTCAACAACCTTCTATCACATGCACCACGTACGTATAGAGGCCGTCGCGACGTAGTATGAGTATGATATATTCTAGGAGAGGAAAGTTTCAGAAGATTCCGATCTCCGAAGGTCCTTGGTCGTGGATCGGGTACGGCACGGGAGACGTTCGAGATATCGACGCGTAACGAAATCTTGTATGTGTATGGTTGGAGTAGCTGGCAACCGCGTCTAGTTGACACGGTAAGGTAAAAGATACTCCCTTCGTCCGTAAATAAGTGTATTTCTAGTCTTATCCTAAGTCAAATTTTACTATGTTTAATTAATTTTTTAGCAACTATCAACATTTATGACACTTAATTGATACTATTAGATTTATTTTTAAATTTAGTTTTATAATATGTCAATTTAATATAATATATGTTCCTATATTTTTTTACATATAAAATTGATCAAATTTAATTATGTTTAACTTAGGCAAAACTAGATGTAGACTTATTTATGAAGGAGGGAGTACGGACAGAAGGGGAGATGGGTCACCGAGGAACTGGCAATTTTTCCTCCGAGGGAGTAGTAGTAGCAGGCAGCAGCGTTGGACTTGTGGCAGTAGTAGTAGTTGGCAACGGGGTCTAGTAATCAAGGCAAGGTAAAAAAAGGTACGGACAGAAAGGGAGATCGATCAACCGGGGAGCTGGCGTTTTTCTAGTCGCAGGGCAGCAGCGTTGGACTTGTCTAAACGTGATTCGCTTTTACCACGAGCTTCCATCGGGGGAACACTGGGTCTACCAGCTAGCTGTGGGCTGGTGGGTCGTCGGAAAGAAAAGAACGATGTTATTAGGACACGTAGACGTCAGTTTTTTCTTATCGTTGGTATATTGGATTTTTGAGGTGAGAGAAATAAAAAAGAGAAGATTGTTTTTCCTCTTAAAAATAAGAAAAAAATATTTTATTCATTGTATCACATGTCTTCCTTTAGAAAAATAATATTTTACTAAAGATAGTTAATTCTCATTAATTTTTAAAGATGGCAATAAGAGAGAATACATTATACTACATGTATATAGTGTCTTCTCTAGATGATGTTACTACTAAGAAAATAGCTATGGATAGACAACGCGTATGTGTCATATATCCAAAACCATGTGCCATAGAAAATACCCAGTGGCGCATATCAACCAATGTGCCACAGAAGCATTCAGTGATAAATGATGCATGCACAAGGACCATGCGCCACAGAAGTACGGTGGGACCCAACACCCGGGATTGGGCTGCCAACTTTCTATGGTGCATAAGGCCATATGCGTCACATAAGTTTCAACCTCAGTGGCGCATATGACCAGATGCGCCACAACATGTTTGTGTGGGCCCCACCGCAGATTCTAGTTGACCGCACTCTGACCAACCATCTGTGACACATATCCACATATGCGCCACATAAATCTTTGTCTTCTGTGGCGTATGTCAAAATATATGCGCCACTGAACCTGAGAGTGGCCCCCCACAACGAAACCATCTGACCAACCATATGTGACTCATATGACCATATACGCCACAAAAGTGAGAACTTTTGCGGCACATATTGACCATATGCGCCACAGAACTAGGCGTCCAGATCTCCAAAAAAGGTGGCAACTTTTGCAACCCTCTACCTACCGCCATCCATTTTACATCCTTCTTCTCCCCTCCTCCAGCTCATCTTCCTCCTTCCTCCCACCCCATTGTGCCCATACTTTTCTCCATTTTGTTGTATTTAAACCTACTATAGTTGATAGATTGGTTAGGGGAATCCACTCTCCAACTTGTAGATCTAAAACACACTTACTTTTCTCCTCCATATGTCTATTTGTCCACCACTATCTCTCCAACTTGTATAGATATATTTGTCCACACTCTCTCATCTCGTGGTCTCGTCTCGGTATTGAATCTACTAGGTGGGTAATTGGCCATTAATATGCATGTTTTGTAGGTGAAGCTTGTGTGATGGCGCCAAGATGATGTTTGTACATGAAGCTTGTGTGGCGCATGAATGTTTGCATGGGAAAAGGTTTTTTGTTGTTGCTTGCTTGCCCCCGGTGTGGTGCATGTATGTTTGCCGGAATGTTGATTCATTTCCATTTTGGCAAATTTTTGCACCACTCATATGTCCTACTTTTAGGAAAGGTCATGACGAATTTTTTCGGTGACCATGCATGTGTGTGTGCATAAGGTGTGGTTCTAATTAACCTACTCTCTTTTGCTCTATATGTGTATACCGCGCAGGCAATCATGGTCTTCACGATGAGCGAAGGTCGAGTTACTAGGTACAAGAAAGACGAGAAGGTGGACATGATTCAGAACAACAAGATCCAAATAAGATGTCCATGTAGAATATGCAAACTCCAGCGCTGGATCGACCCTGATTCTGGACAATTGGAGGATCACCTGCTCAGTCGTGGTTTCATGTGTGACTTCGATGAGGAGCCGATAGAAAATGGTGGTGGTCATCATGAAGACGAGGGCGGGCGAGAAAATGAAGAGTCTCCCGGCGGGCATGGTCATCATGACGAAGAATATACCGGCGGGCATGATCATCATGACGAAGAAGGAGATGTTGGCAGGCATGAACATCATGAAGAAGGAGAAGACGCGAACACCCAGACGCTACCGATGGATATGAAATATAGTCATCCACGTCCGCATTCAAACTAGATATTATATATATATATTTGATGAAATATCTCTCTAAACCCTGCCACTAATGCCTAATGATCAAAAGGGTATGCAATCCTTTCTTGCTATTTTTCCCTGCGCAGAAAATAACGTATGATGATCGGATTCACAACATAAATGCCAAAGATACAAGATTTCCAACACGTCAAAGAAACCAGGAGCCGTGAGGTGGATCCAGAAGACTTAACCAGGAGCCTTGAAGTGGATCCAGAAGGCTTCGGGTGACGAGAAATAGCGCTTATTTTTTACCTCAACTCTTCCTGCCACCAGAAGCTGCCACGCCGGAGGAATAGATCTAGATCTAAATCTCCAAACCCTTCTCCACCACCATAGGCATCTTCCACCACTTGTAATAGTAGATCTCTTCTCCAATTGGCGACATTGTAAGACTATTTGCTATCAATCTTATGATCTCTATTACAATGTTTATGCTTGTTGATTTCATCTCTATGTGTGAGTAACTCACCTTGGGCTAAGGGCTTCGTCCTAGCCATGTAGCTTTTTGTGCATGTTATTTATCATAGATGGGATCATGTATTAGTTTGTATGATATGATGATTATAGTACCCTCTCTTGCCTCAATATAAGGACTTGTCAGGTACCCAAGACCCCGAGGGTTGATCCAGGTATAGGAAGTGTGAGTAATGACTGATCTGCAGATTGGGAACCCCAGTGACAGACGGGGTAGTACGGCTGTATGTGAGGGATTTACTTGGAGTTAACGGTGACATCACTATGCATATCATTTGTTATCTTTCTTCTATGGATGAGACTAGTAGGTTATGGTTATAAGCGGTTGCGGAGGCGATAAAAATTATGGATGCACTGCCCACATATAATTATCTTGCTCTAACGATTACATGCACACTTTATTATTATCTTTTATTCCTATTAGATGTTTTGCACAACTACTGGTGAAATCGAAGACCCTAGGTTCTCTCTCTCTCCATCATCAACAACAACAAAAAGATCGCAAACTCTTGGTCCGGTGAAAACACAAAAGGAATTCTAAAATTCCCGAAGGTCCATTCAAGTAATCCTACTTTGCTTTATGCTTCCTGAGGATTCGATAAACCTAGGTCTACGAGGGAAAAGGAGCTATACTACATCTGTAATCTGGATCGAAGATATCAACCCTTTTTTTGGCGCCGTTGCTGGGGAAGCAATAGCTACCCTGGTGAGGTTAGTACGAACCTTGCTAGTTTTAATTCTTGTTTTTAATTTTGATATTTTTGCTTTCAGTCAAAAAAATTGTAGGGTTCGCAGCATAGAAAACAAAAATTTTCCTACGATGTGAACTATATACCAAGATCTATCTACTAGATACAAACAACGGGCGGATGTATATCCGTAGAGAACATACCCTTGAAGACCGACAAAGCTTAACGAGTTCAACTCGTGGTTGATGTAGACGATCTCTTGCTGATCTCAAGATCGAGAGGAAGTCCTAGCGCCGCAAATCAGCAGCGCATCCGTGCTCGCACACACGTTCGAGGCACCGAGCAACCTCCGCCTCCTCGCTCCAGCGATGCAGCGGAAGCACAACTCTTTCTTGCCGAATAGCCACCGGGAATATGTATCTCGCTAGTCCGAGACCATGGGGGATAAATTCTTGAGGGGGAGAGAGATCCTTCACGAGGAGGTGTGAGAGACAAGTGAGGAGGGGGGTGTGGCATCCCGCAAAACCACTACTAGAAAATCGCGTTGAATTTGTGCATTGCATCGTCATCATCATATGTTGTTTGTCTAAAATTATTTTCGCAAAGCCCGATTTGTTTTCCAAACGCCCCATCTTAATTCAAACGCAAACCCGGGTCGCCGGAATATTTTTGTTTTGACTAAATATGTTTTGCAAACGATCCGTTTAAATAAATAAAATATTGCATTATTTTTTTTAGGGGGCAGTCGAACGGGCCGAACCGACCCGAACGACCACCCCCGTACAAACAGATCGGTCCACCCCGTTTTCTTTTCCTACCCATCCTAATTCTACCCACCCCCAGCCACATCACTCCCTCCAATAGCCTCTCGCCACCTCACCCTTGGCCACCCCCCCTCCAATCAAAATCTGCCACATCACCACACAGCCTCCTACCCTTTCCCCCCCTCTCTCTCTCCTCTCTCACCACCAACCCGCGCCTGGGCCCCACTCAACCCACCCATCCACACGCGCGCAGCCCCTCCTCTCCACCTGCCCCAATCCCAGCACCCCACCCTGCCAGCCGGGCCCGCCCCTGCCCCGGTCCCGCTCACCAGCCACGGCCACTCCCTCCCTCACCCGGTCAACCCCGCACCGACCGACCCGGCCCCACGCACGACCCCGTCCCCCACCAACCGCGCCTCTCCCTCCCCGCACCGTCTTCCCCCGCACGCGCATGCTCCCACCTCGCCTCGCCGCCGCCGGACGCCTCCGCCTCGCCGGCCCCGCGCTCCGCCACCGCCCACCGTCGCCCCGCCGACCTCCCTCCTCCCGCCTCCGACCGCCGCGCGCCAGGCCCCATCTCCGCCCCGCCCTCCTCGCTCTCAGTCGCCTCCGCGCGCTCGCCACCTCCAGCTCTGCCGCGGCCCCGCCTCCTCGGCGTCCCTCCGGCGAGCCGCCCGCCGTTCCGCGCCGGCAGCGCCACCCCGCCTCCGCCTCTGCGACCCCCTCGTCGCATCCTCCGCCCGGCTCCGTCCTCGCCGTATCCTCCGCCCCCGGCCGCCGTTCCCGCCGCCGCACCTGGCCGGCCTCGCCCCCCTCGCGCGGCGTCCGGCGACCCCCGCACGCCGCCTCCGCCGTCAGCCTCCGCCCCGCCGCGCAGAGACCTCCTCGCCGCTCCCCGCGTTCCCCGAGCCCGGCGCCTCCACCGCTCCTCCTCCCTGCTGCGGCGTCGCCCTGCTCAACCGCCGCCCGCCTCCCGTGGTCCTCCCCCGAGCCTGGCCGTGGTCGTGCCACCGTCGGCCGCCCCAAGTACCCGGCCCCAACCACCTTGGTATATCCAGTACGTTGTTGGGAGCATCTGCCTGTGCCATATCATTGATGTGCTGGTAGTCGAACCGTTCCGCGTGCGTGCCCGCTGGTGCTCAAGCGGAAGCCAAGACCAACACGGGACCCCGAAGGACCGCACGAGACCACGGGCGCGAGACTCCAAGACCGTACCGAACCGAAGGTCGATCTGAAGCGCCAGGACCCGAACCTGCAGGACGCCAAGATCACCCGGATACGCCAAGATCTTCACCCCGGACACCGAGACCCCGGTGCGACAAGTGCTTCACCCCGAACGCCAAGACCGCCCCGACTCGAGGACCCGACAAGATCTTCGCGACTACAAGATCGACACCGAACCAAGCCCTTCCACCCGGATACGCCAAGATCTACCCCGTTATCCGAGAGCAATCCCAGAGTCCGAGAACGAACCCGTCGAACCCTGGACCCTGTCGAACCCCGAACCCCGGAACCAAGATCTGTCGAACCCTAATGTGTGACCCTGATCCGAGCCCCTATTTTATAATCTGCCAACCATATAAATTGTTGCATATTAATTGTTCATGCATGCATCCTTGTCTGTGGTTTGGGGGCCTTATGCCGATTCACTACATAATTAAATATGGGGCCCATATGCGGGCAAATCTAGCCTCATATTGGCCTCATTTAAATTTGTGTAGCGAACCCGGTGCTATCTTTTGCCCTGCTAATACAACATTTAAATTGTGGGGAATCTAAATTACATGAACCATTTAATTAAATGTCGGGACCCTGGTTCCACTTAATATTGCCTAATTGCATCGCACCTTTGCCATGCCATGCATCATACATGCATCATGCCCGTTCTTCTGCCGTTGAATTAAATATTGCATCCGGTGTTTATTCTAGTATTTTGCTTCTTCGCGGATAAGGCCGTTGAGTTGATGTGAGCCTCGCCCCGATCTTCGGTTGAACCTTCGACAATGTTTTCAGGCGAGCATCTCCCCCCCCCCTTTTCTACCTATCTTACTTTTATAGTATTTATTCCCTCCTGTTGATCTATTGCTACCTGTGTTGCGATGCTCTAGATTCCGTACCCGTGATATCCCTTGCAGCCATATATTGCCTTGGACACATCCCATTACCTGTTGTTTGGTAGATAGTTGGACCTGCGTGTCGTAGTCGCTTGCTCTAGTGTTGTTGCGTGTCGGTGAGTACCACAGTTGTTGGAGAAGTGCCGCATGTTTATTGTTGGAGATGATCATGGCTTTAATTATTGTTCACTTTAATTACTTTTTAATAACTAAAATTGAAGTAAGCAGAGGCATCGGTGGGTGATAGATAATATTTGGTTTCCGACCGCCCACTTGTGTCCCGTAGGACCCCGAGTTCTTGACACATGTTCCGAGATCGAGCGCGCTAACCACAGGTGGGGAGATATGGGCCCCCCATTGATTATTACCTGATTTCAAAGTATTGTACTGGGGGCCACAAACTAGTTTGAGGTTTTATTTACGATCCTGTACTTATGCCATGCTTTACTGCTTTATTACGTTTGTGCGAGGAGCACACTGTACTGTTTAGGATCGGGACACGTTTTCGCGGTGTCGACAGTCCCAGTTTTGGGATTTGCTGTCGTTCACAGCCGTCTACCCAAACCCTAAGTCCGTCTCGGAGACCGGCCGACTTCGTTGCGGGTTCGACTTGGTGGGGTGGCCCCCATGTACTTGCTTTGGGTCTGGGAACGTCGTGACTTAGGCCCCGCCGACATACCGATGGGTGTATGTTAACTGATCTGGCAAAAAGGGTCGAAGTGCCTGTGGATACTTTGGTGCACCCCTGCAGGGTTAAATCTTTTCGAGAAGTCGTGTCCGCGGTTATGGACGACTTGGAGCACAGTGCTTGATCATAGACAACTATAACTAAAGTTTATTGTTATAAATTGACTTGTATCCGATATGACTAGTAATCAGCTTCACTACAACGGAATGGCTAAGTAAAAGTACCAACAACTGCTGGGTTTTGGGTTATCTCATGCTAATTGTATCTGACTAGTAAGTGTTGCCACTATAACGGAATGGTTAACTAAAAGTGCCCACTGCTTACTTTATCAGGATGATTATCTAAACCTGACTAGTAAAGTGCCGCAACTATAACTGAATAAGTAAAACTGCCAACTGTGTGAGTTCCTCGGTTGCCTTCCTCGTTTGGTCTCGAGGGGGAAACGCCAGGATGGGTTTATTTGTTGGTAGTATCAGGTTGGTTCCGAATAGGTCTTTCTCACCCCTCTCTGATAGCCGCCAGTTGTATCGAGTCTCTATAGGTTGTTTAGTGCATGCTGCCGCTGCCGCTCAGTCCACCATACCTATGTAGGCGAGGACCGCCGAATTCTAGCCTCGCCGTGTACTGGCCTCAGTACTGACGCTCCTCTTCTTCCTTTGCCCTTTGTCGGCACCCCTTTTGTTTAAGCAGGTTTTGAGATCGACGTCGTTAGCAGGGTTACCCTTCCGGCTTGGCCTGGGCAGGGTTATGGACGCCATCGGTTATTCTTCAGGGCTCTTAGCCCCATTTGCATCTTGTCCGTAGTCGGACGCTCCATCGTTTTTCGAGGTGATTTGGATCTTTGTATCGTATATTTGTATTCTTGACTCATGGAGTCGTGTTGTATATATATCTGTTCTGTGGGTCCCATCGAGGACTGTTGTGTAACGTTATTACTTTGTTTTCCACCCGCACGAAAGTGCCTGGTGGGCACCTTTGAATCGTTTCTATGCGGGTTTGGCGAGTTTTGCTAAAACTTGCATAGGTCCGATTCTGAGGGTGTTACAGAGTGGTATCAGAGCTCAGCAGTTGCGATACCCCACAAGTCCAGCCTGTAGGATAACCTAGCTAACGGCCGAAGTAGAGTGTCAAAACTATTTTTGAAAATCGGTTGGATAGTTCTGGTTAGGTCTGATTTTACTCCTTACCCTCTGCTATTCTCCTCTTACCTCTGCGTGTTTTGAATCCGCTCTCTTCTCTCTCTTCGAGTCCAGGATTTCTCGTGGTTGGGTTCCGTCGTACCTTCAGGGTTTCGCTTCCTCCTTTGATAACGGTGTTCTACCATCCGGTGTTCATGCTATCTGAGGAATCCGTCTACTGTGGTACCATTCTTTGTTCCTTGGTTGTGCCTTCCGGTGTTTTCCGACGCGACGACATCATCTACGCCAGATCCGATGCAGAGTCTGCATCACTCCTTTGTTTCCGAACCTCGCTTGTCGAGATCTTCAGTCTGAATCTTGAGGGTTGGTTGCATAATCTATCTGTTCGTGTACAGAGTAATGCTTTGAGTGCGGGATGGAGTCGCGACCATACCACTACTCTTATCATTTGCTTTGTATATTGAATGGTGGATCGATGCCATTCTACTCCTTCCATGGAAGCTAGAGGTGGCCCTACCTTTAACTTCGTTCGTTGTTTATCCGGAGTGTTTTCTTGACGAACGGGATCAACGACGTCTTGTTGGTGGTGTCGTCGTTTTCAAGACGAGGAAAGCATCATTGTTAGTGGTGTCGCGAAGATCTACACGAAGCAAGAAGACGCAGATCGCCGACTTTTCCTTCCGGTACCATGAGGCGGATCTCGAGGGCGAGATCCATTGTTAGTGGTGTCGAATTGTGGAATCCCGCAAAACCACTACTAGAAAATCGCGTTGAATTTGTGCATTGCATCGTCATCATCATATGTTGTTTGTCTAAAATTATTTTCGTAAAGCCCGATTTGTTTTCCAAACGCCCCATCTTAATTCAAACGCAAACCCGGGTCGCCGGAATATTTTTGTTTTGACTAAATATGTTTTGCAAACGATCCGTTTAAATAAATAAAATATTGCATTATTTTTTTTAGGGGGCAGTCGAACGGGCCGAACCGACCCGAACGACCACCCCCGTACAAACAGATCGGTCCACCCCGTTTTCTTTTCCTACCCATCCTAATTCTACCCACCCCAGCCACATCACTCCCTCCAATAGCCTCTCGCCACCTCACCCTTGGCCACCCCCCCTCCAATCAAAATCTGCCACATCACCACACAGCCTCCTACCCTTTTCCCCCCTCTCTCTCCTCTCTCACCACCAACCCGCGCCTGGGCCCCACTCAACCCACCCATCCACACGCGCGCAGCCCCTCCTCTCCACCTGCCCCAATCCCAGCACCCCACCCTGCCAGCCGGGCCCGCCCCTGCCCCGGTCCCGCTCACCAGCCACGGCCACTCCCTCCCTCACCCGGTCAACCCCGCACCGACCGACCCGGCCCCACGCACGACCCCGTCCCCCACCAACCGCGCCTCTCCCTCCCCGCACCGTCTTCCCCCGCACGCGCATGCTCCCACCTCGCCTCGCCGCTGCCGGACGCCTCCGCCTCGCCGGCCCCGTGCTCCGCCACCGCCCACCGTCGCCCCGCCGACCTCCCTCCTCCCGCCTCCGACCGCCGCGCGCCAGGCCCCATCTCCGCCCCGCCCTCCTCGCTCTCAGTCGCCTCCGCGCGCTCGCCACCTCCAGCTCTGCCGCGGCCCCGCCTCCTCGGCATCCCTCCGGCGAGCCGCCCGCCGTTCCGCGCCGGCAGCGCCACCCCGCCTCCGCCTCTGCGACCCCCTCGCCGCATCCTCCGCCCGGCTCCGTCCTCGCCGCATCCTCCGCCCCCGACCGCCGTTCCCGCCGCCGCACCTGGCCGGCCTCGCCCCCCTCGCGCGGCGTCCGGCGACCCCCGCACGCCGCCTCCGCCGTCAGCCTCCGCCCCGCCGCGCAGAGACCTCCTCGCCGCTCCCCGCGTTCCCCGAGCCCGGCGCCTCCACCGCTCCTCCTCCCTGCTGCGGCGTCGCCCTGCTCAACCGCCGCCCGCCTCCCGTGGTCCTCCCCCGAGCCTGGCCGTGGCCGTGCCACCGTCGGCCGCCCCAAGTACCCGGCCCCAACCACCTTGGTATATCCAGTACGTTGTTGGGAGCATCTGCCTGTGCCATCTCGTTGATGTGCTGGTAGTCGAACCGTTCCGCGTGCGTGCCCGCTGGTGCTCAAGCGGAAGCCAAGACCAACACGGGACCCCGAAGGACCGCACGAGACCATGGGCGCGAGACTCCAAGACCGTACCGAACCGAAGGTCGATCTGAAGCGCCAGGACCCGAACCTGCAGGACGCCAAGATCACCCGGATACGCCAAGATCTTCACCCCGGACACCGAGACCCCGGTGCGACAAGTGCTTCACCCCGAACGCCAAGACCGCCCCGACTCGAGGACCCGACAAGATCTTCGCGACTACAAGATCGACACCGAACCAAGCCCTTCCACCCGGATACGCCAAGATCTACCCCGTTATCCGAGAGCAATCCCAGAGTCCGAGAACGAACCCGTCGAACCCTGGACCCTGTCGAACCCCGAACCCCGGAACCAAGATCTGTCGAACCCTAATGTGTGACCCTGATCCGAGCCCCTATTTTATAATCTGCCAACCATATAAATTGTTGCATATTAATTGTTCATGCATGCATCCTTGTCTGTGGTTTGGGGGCCTTATGCCGATTCACTACATAATTAAATATGGGGCCCATATGCGGGCAAATCTAGCCTCATATTGGCCTCATTTAAATTTGTGTAGCGAACCCGGTGCTATCTTTTGCCCTGCTAATACAACATTTAAATTGTGGGGAATCTAAATTACATGAACCATTTAATTAAATGTCGGGACCCTGGTTCCACTTAATATTGCCTAATTGCATCGCACCTTTGCCATGCCATGCATCATACATGCATCATGCCCGTTCTTCTGCCGTTGAATTAAATATTGCATCCGGTGTTTATTCTAGTGTTTTGCTTCTTCGCGGATAAGGCCGTTGAGTTGATGTGAGCCTCGCCCCGATCTTCGGTTGAACCTTCGACAATGTTTTCAGGCGAGCATCTCCCCCCCTTTTCTACCTATCTTACTTTTATAGTATTTATTCCCTCCTGTTGATCTATTGCTACCTGTGTTGCGATGCTCTAGATTCCGTACCCGTGATATCCCTTGCAGCCATATATTGCCTTGGACACATCCCATTACCTGTTGTTTGGTAGATAGTTGGACCTGCGTGTCGTAGTCGCTTGCTCTAGTGTTGTTGCGTGTCGGTGAGTACCACAGTTGTTGGAGAAGTGCCGCATGTTTATTGTTGGAGATGATCATGGCTTTAATTATTGTTCACTTTAATTACTGTTTAATAACTAAAATTGAAGTAAGCAGAGGCATCGGTGGGTGATAGATAATATTTGGTTTCCGACCGCCCACTTGTGTCCCGTAGGACCCCGAGTTCTTGACACCTGTTCCGAGATCGAGCGCGCTAACCACAGGTGGGGAGATATGGGCCCCCCATTGATTATTACCTGATTTTAAAGTATTGTACTGGGGGCCACAAACTAGTTTGAGGTTTTATTTACGATCCTGTACTTATGCCATGCTTTACTGCTTTATTACGTTTGTGCGAGGAGCACACTGTACTGTTTAGGATCGGGACACGTTTTCGCGGTGTCGACAGTCCCAGTTTTGGGATTTGCTGTCGTTCACAGCCGTCTACCCAAACCCTAAGTCCGTCTCGGAGACCGGCCGACTTCGTTGCGGGTTCGACTTGGTGGGGTGGCCCCCATGTACTTGCTTTGGGTCTGGGAACGTCGTGACTTAGGCCCCGCCGACATACCGATGGGTGTATGTTAACTGATCTGGCAAAAAGGGTCGAAGTGCCTGTGGATACTTTGGTGCACCCCTGCAGGGTTAAATCTTTTCGAGAAGCCGTGTCCGCGGTTATGGACGACTTGGAGCACAGTGCTTGATCATAGACAACTATAACTAAAGTTTATTGTTATAAATTGACTTGTATCCGATATGACTAGTAATCAGCTTCACTACAACGGAATGGCTAAGTAAAAGTACCAACAACTGCTGGGTTTTGGGTTATCTCATGCTAATTGTATCTGACTAGTAAGTGTTGCCACTATAACGGAATGGTTAACTAAAAGTGCCCACTGCTTACTTTATCAGAATGATTATCTAAACCTGACTAGTAAAGTGCCGCAACTATAACTGAATAAGTAAAACTGCCAACTGTGTGAGTTCCTCGGTTGCCTTCCTCGTTTGGTCTCGAGGGGGAAACGCCAGGATGGGTTTGTTTGTTGGTAGTATCAGGTTGGTTCCGAATAGGTCTTTCTCACCCCTCTCTGATAGCCGCCAGTTGTATCGAGTCTCTATAGGTTGTTTAGTGCATGCTGCCGCTGCCGCTCAGTCCACCATACCTATGTAGGCGAGGACCGCCGAATTCTAGCCTCGCCGTGTACTGGCCTCAGTACTGACGCTCCTCTTCTTCCTTTGCCCTTTGTCGGCACCCCTTTTGTTTAAGCAGGTTTTGAGATCGACGTCGTTAGCAGGGTTACCCTTCCGGCTTGGCCTGGGCAGGGTTATGGACGCCATCGGTTATTCTTCAGGGCTCTTAGCCCCATTTGCATCTTGTCCGTAGTCGGACGCTCCATCGTTTTTCGAGGTGATTTGGATCTTTGTATCGTATATTTGTATTCTTGACTCATGGAGTCGTGTTGTATATATATCTGTTCTGTGGGTCCCATCGAGGACCGTTGTGTAACGTTATTACTTTGTTTTCCACCCGCACGAAAGTGCCTGGTGGGCACCTTTGAATCGTTTCTATGCGGGTTTGGCGAGTTTTGCTAAAACTTGCATAGGTCCGATTCTGAGGGTGTTACAGGGGGCTCCTTTTATAGGAGGAGGGGGGGCACCCAAGGGGGTGGCCGCCGGCCATGGGGGCTGCCCCCTCCCCTCCTTCATTCATGTGGGTGGACACTCCACTCACAAAATGCCCTTTAAAATCCCTCCACTCAAAAGTCCACTCAAATTCCCATTAAATTTCCACCAAATTTAATTCAAACTCTCATTAAATAAAACTATTTTATTTTATTCAGAATTTTGTCAATTACTTTAATGACAAACATTCACAAATAACCCCTTGCTAGAATTATATTTCACATGCATAACCACTTTATGCAATTTCACCCGAAAACCTGTTTCGGTATCTAGTGAAATAAATTCCTGCGCTTGTTCATTCTTTCGGCATGAAACATTTGCTCCAATTAGATGTCGGTGTCTCTTAAGTGTGTCACCCTACGGTTCGTGAATAATGCGGACATGATCGAGACCCCTCTCGGATCAATAATCAGAAGCGGGATCTGGAGACCCATACTGACTCCCACACATTCAACGATGACTTTCTTGTGATCGTCGGAACCTTTTACGCTAGTATCTTAATCCCTTTGTTTCACGATATATTACATGTCCGAGATTCGATCATCGGTATCTCCATACCTAGTTTGATCTAGTTACCGACATGCACTCTTTTCTCGTTCCTGTGATATAACATTCTAGTGATCAAATCACTTGCTTGCAAGCTAATCAATGTGATATCACCGAGAGGGCCCAGAGTATATCTATCCGTCATCGGGATGAACAAATTCCACTCTCGATCCATGAGCCTCAACATAACACTTTATTAGTTCTGAATCCATCTTTATAATCACCCTGTTACGGTGTGACGTTTGATGTTATCAAGAAACTCTTCCGGTGTTAGTGATTGACATGATCTCATGGTCTAAGGATTAGGATCACTTCGTAAGTTGTTATAGCAATATAAACTCAATGACTTTGGTCGTAATGCTATACTTCGGATGAATGTTCATCACACCATTACACTAATGTTTTGATCCCGTTATTAACAACATCCAATGTCCATGATCAGGAAACCTTGATCATCTTGTTAATCAACGAGCTAGTTTATGAGAGAGGCATAACTAGGAACTTTCTGTTTGTTTATTAAACACACATGTATTAACGTTTCCGTATTAATACAATTATAGCATGCAAAATAAACATCTATCATATACTTGGAATACACATAATAAACACTTTATTATTGCCTCTCAGGGCATATTCCCTTCAGTCTCCCACTTGCACTAGAGACAATAATCTAGTTACATAGTGATAAATCTAACACCCATTGAGTTCTGGTGTTGATCATGTTTTGCTCTAGGGAGAGTTTTAGTCAATGGATCTGCTACATTGAGATCCGTATGTACTTTACAAATCTTTATATCTCCATCCTTGACATGCTCGCGGATGGAGTGAAACCGGCGCTTAATATGCTTGGAATGCTTGTGAGACCTTGGCTCTTTGGCATTGGCAATGGCACCATTGTTGTCACAATAGATCACCATTGGGTCCAACGCGTTTGCCACCACTCCTAGTTCGGATATCAACTCCTTCATCCAAACTGCTTCCTGAGCCGCTTCTGAAGCAGCAACATATTCGGCCTCCGTTGTTGATCCCTCTACCACAGGTTGTTTGGAGCTCCTCCAACTAACCGCTCCGCCATTCATGAGAAATACGTATCCGGATTGAGACATAGAGTCATCCGGATCGGTGTCAAAGCTAGCGTCGACATAACACTTAGCGACGAGCTCTTCTTCACCTTCGTATACAAGAAACATATCCTTACTTCTTCGTAAGTACTTAAGGATATTCTTGACCGCTATCCAGTGTACCTAACCCGAATCCGATTGGTACCTACTAGTTAAAATAATAGCATGTGCCACATCCGGTCTTGTACATAGCATGGCGTACATTATAGAGCCTATGGCTGAAGCATAGGGGACTTTGTCCATTATCTCTCTTTCTTCCGCCGAAGCCAGACTTTGAGTCTTACTCAATGTCTTGCCTTGTAACATAGGTAAGAACCCCTTCTTACTTCCGTCCATTTTAAACTTCTTTAAAATCTTATCAAGGTATGTACTTTGCGATAGCCCTATTAGGCGCCTAGATCTATCTCTATAGATCTTTATGCCTAATATGTATGACGCTTCACCTAGGTCCTTCATTGAAAATTTGCTGTTTAGATAACTTTTAACACTGTTTAAAAGATCTATATCATTTCCGATCAATAATATGTCATCCACATATAATATCAGAAATGCCACATTGCTCCCACTCACTTTCTTGTAAATACAAGCTTCTCCATAAGTTTGGACAAATCCAAACTCTTTGATCACCTCATCAAAGCGGAGATTCCAACTTCGTGATGCTTGCTTCAATCCATAGATGGATCGCTGAAGCTTGCACACCTTGTTAGCATCCTTAGGATCGACAAAACCCTTTGGTTGTATCATATACAACTCTTCTTCAATATTACCATTGAGAAACGCGGTTTTGACATCCATCTGCCATATCTCATAATCGAAATATGCAGCAATTGCTAACATAATCCTAACTGACTTTAGCATCGCTACGGGAGAGAAAGTCTCATCGTAGTCAACTCCTTGAATTTGTCGAAACCCCTTTGCGACAAGTCGAGCTTTATAGACGGTCACATTACCATCAGCATCAGTTTTCCTTTTGAAAATCCATTTGTTCTCCACGGCCTTTCGGTCGTGAGGTAATTCCACCAAGTTCCAAACTTGATTTTCATACATGGATTCCATCTCGGATTTCATGGCTTCTAACCATTTGTTGGAATCCGGGCTCATCATCGCTTCTTCATACGTCGCAGGGTCATCATTTTCATCAACCATGAAATTCATGACAGGATTTCTGTACAGCTCGGGAGCTGCACGCGTCCTGTTTGACCTGCGAGGTTCGGTAGTACTCTCTTTCGGAGTTTCATGATCATTATCATTAAAGGAAGAGCAAAAGAATGGTTGCTATCTTTGCCTAGAAATACTATTGCTCATGATAAAGCCGAGGTTGAAGAGCTGAAGTTGAAGGTGCAGACATTAGAGAAAAAAGTGGATGAGAAAATAGTGGATAGGTTAGTGGAAGAGAAGCTCCACGCATTCACCCCCCTGGGTTGTTCGAGGGGCTAGCTGTTTGGAATGTGGTAGGTCGACAAGGGACGATACAGTTGCCTAGCTTCAGCGACAGCAACTCGAGCATCAACGTTAACGCATCGCCGGACTTGGTGACTCCGCCGTCCGCCATCGCCGTGGTGCATTAGCTAGAGCTGGTCGCACTGATGCCCCTGCAGCTCCCGCCAAAAATACCAAGCCACAGCTAGCGGCGGCGGTGCTTCATAATGCACCACCACGGGAGAATGTTGATGATAGGCCTACCGCCGGCATCGGCCGTTTCTCGACATTAGCCGAGCTCAACGCCTTGACCAAGTGCGGTGACCCAGCATACCACTGCATGATGTAGTACACTATAGTCGTTGACATAACACCAATTAAACACCGTTCACTAGTATTATATCCCTCAGAGTAGTACAACAGAAATATAGCAGGTCCAAGACATGACTATAGGTTACAACTCAACTCTTTACACAAGATCCAGAGGACACTCTAGGTTAAAGAGAGATAAAGAAACTTCTTATGAAGAAGAATCAAGAATAAATAACTCATAACTACCATACTTATAAAACTAGTAGTTGAACTACTGGTTTGCATTGCTGCTATTGCAATACTCTACAGAAGTAGGTTCTATGGTTAGAAATTCTATTCTTATCTAATCAGCAACTTCATCTTCACTTGAGTTGATGTATATGTTGACTTTCTTGACTTCCTTGAAGAGCTTTAGCTTTTAATGATGATTCCTGGATCATAACTTGCTGTAGACGTCGTCTGTACTGGCTTTTAGAACCTAGCAAGGGTTAAGAAGATACGTTGAGTACGAGCGTACTCAGCAAGTCCACTAGAAAAGGAGTGTTTGATGCACTATAGATACAGCCACAGACCATAGGTCGTAGGTAATGCAGGTTTTTGTAAACATTTCTTCAAAGGTTGCTTTTATTCTGAAAAGCTATGTCCGTCAGCCTTCACGGGTTTACCAGAACCTTCATGGGGTTCCTTTCCCGCCGCGTTCGCAGCTCCTTCCCGGAACAGGGAGTAACAAGTTACATTTCTTACACTCTGCAGAGGTGCGTCACTTTCCCCATGAGAGATCTTAGCTTTGTTGCATATCCGGGCCGTGAACCCATTCACACTTCCTTGGTGTGAGTCCCAGACTAAGACCCAAGCCAATCACTGCCTTCTCCGCGATCTCGCATGTCTCCTTGGTGTACGCCAGCCCACCTATTGAATTACGGCAATGGCAGTACAGATCGTTTAAATGTCGGAACTATCATGGGACGTTGAGGGCTCCCACCCATATGATACATATCCTCTATGAATTACCATAAATAATATGCATGATACGAGTGATAACAGCCATGACCCGCACATCCAGCTCCATGCGAGAGGGAAAAGATATAGTTGACTTCTTCGTCCCATTCCAAATCTCATGGTCAACGCGCAATATACGGCGCAAGAATCACTGGCGACATTGGTTGTTAAGTCCTAGATAATATGTTCCTTTACCATCGGAACTCTTATAGTAGGTTATTACCTCATGGTAATAAACCTATAATCACATTATTATGAAAATAGTGTTTTCTGTCCTTTTTCAAATGCAGGTGATGACAACACTGGATTTGCAAATTGGTTAATTTTAGCATTTAAGAAATACTATTTATTACATTTAATTGGTTAATTTAAGAAATATTAACAAATTTTATTTACCTATATATGAATTATTAATTAAGGAAATAGGTTTAATTCAATTTATGAAGGTGGTTAACTTTTTATTTAACTCAAAAAGTGGAATATCACATTTTTAACATGTAGGTATTATTTTTGTGATCATTTTGGTATATTACATTTATTTTTGTGATTTATAAATAATAAGATATGATTTTAATAAGGTTTATTACTTTAAAAATACTTAATAAATAATAAATATTTAATTAAGCGGAATAATAAAGCATGATTATAGTTTAAACTCTAATTCTTATTTTTTAAGATTTTTAGTATTTTATTTAGATTTTTAACATTTACCATTATTAAAATATTAATTATCAAAGTATTAAAACTTGATAAAGTATTTATTAAATAATATTTATTTAAATAATTTTCATAATAATATTCAATAATAGTTTTAAGTTGTATATTTTATTTTTCTAAACATTTTCATATATTATATGTATTTTTCCGATTTATAAAACAAAAGATATTAAATTTACAAAATTTAATCATGTTATTTTATTTCTGGAATATTTGAAATTTGAATTCATATTGTTTTAATTACTTTCTAAACATGCACAGACTTTTTATACCACAACTCTACCTAGCCCAGACACTGACCCATGGGCCCTAGGCCATGTCATCTGCCACATGGGCAAAGACCAGTCAACATGGTGGACCAGGTCAAGGATGGCGCCATCAGGACGTCATCGTGACGTCACATGAACTCTCACCCTCAGATCGAAGCTCGGTCGATTGATTGGGTGGATGCAGGCACGCGGAAAGGGTGTTGCTGGACGCGGGCGAACACGCTGAGTCAAATGGTGCCGGCGCCACTCAAGTTTGGTCACCGGAGCAAGGGGTACGACGGTGGCCGACGACGGTGATGGCAGGTGTTCGCGGGGAGCTCAATTTAGCATGCGAGGAAGAATTCTACAGAGGCTATTCGCACGAGGAGCTCACCAGAAGCACGATGAAGGGCTCGGCGAGGCCGGAGGTGGTCGAAATCGACAATTATTGACGATGACCGGCGGCGGTGGTCGTCGGGAATCAGATCGATGCAGCCGATTAGGAGCTCGTCAGCTCGATTCCTTCTTGCCAGAGATGCTATACGCCACGGTGAATCTTGTGGTAGGCTCAGCTCGTCGTGGGGTGGCTTCTAACGGTGACAGCAACAACTCCGGCGAGCTCTGTTTTCAGGCAGAGGAAGAAATGGGGAAAGAGATGTTGCTGGGGCGAGTGAGAGGGGGAAATGAAGGGATGAGGACGAGGGAGACGTGCTCGGCTGATCTTATCTCTGCTCCTGGCGACGGCGGGCATCGCGGCGCAGTGGGGATCGACGGCGGCAACTCCGGCATGCAGCTGCCTGCCTGCGTGGGGATGACGAAGGTGTGACAGAGGTTGAATCGGTACGGGCTTGCCTTGGGCTGAACTGGGCCGTAGCAACATGAGTGGAGGGAGAGGGGTGCTTCTCGCGGGCGACGAGTAACTGATAGGGTTAATGGGTCATGGGCCAGATTGATGTTCCTCTCTTTTTTTCCTGGTTCCATCTCTTTTTTCATTTTCTATTTTCTGTTTGGTATTTTACTTTCAGTTTTTTTATATTACTCAATTGTTTGAATATTTCCCATAGAAAATTACTAGCTAAATAATTGCAGCAACAATAAAATTATTAAGAATCAATTTGTGAACCTTTATTATGTATTGTGATATTTTCTTTATTTCCCTTGTATATATTCATTTGTTTTAACTTTCTAGGAATTTCTTATTTAGAAAATTGTAAGTTTATGGGAATATACTTAAGATTCTGATATTAATACTATTTTTATAATAATATATTTTCTTGATTTACCCTTTTATATAATTTCATATTCATAATCATATGAAGGTTATTATATCAAATAGAATAAGTATGAGTTAGGGTCTTAGGTTTTAGGATTTGATTAGGATCTTATAATTTTGATGTCTTGATTCTTATTGATTTATAATATTAAAGAAACTTGTATATATCTTGATCCTTTATTGTTATTTAATATATAAAGTTTTGAGAACTTTAATATGGTTAATATTATTCTCTTATTTCCTTTATTGATGTGAATAAAGATTAATGGCTAAACCTATTGTCTTTATGTTTGTGATTTTAATAATATCACCATTTAAAGTAAAGTAGTGGAATTGTTTTCTAGGCTATCTTATGAGAAAGAATTGATAAAGTTAATTCTTAAGCACATATGATAATAATGACAAGAAATGACAAAGATGTGCTTAATTGGTTTGTTAAGGGAAAATATTTCTATAAAGCATTGTGGAAACAAGATCATAGATCAACCATAGTAGGTGGATACTAGGGTTGGTCTTAGATTTAGGGTTTAGTGTTTAACAAGGATTCCTATATTCCATACTTCCTAATTCTGGACTTCTAATTAAGGAATTCCTTTCCTAGATATATTACTTCTCTATGTCCATCATCATGTACTAACATGATGAACTTTCCTTTACAGAAACTTCTTATCCACCCTTTATTATTCTAAATCCACTTATAAATGCAATGTGCTTAACACTAAAGCTTTCATAATATTCTCATATTTATACTTGGCTATAACAACTATTCTACTATTAATAATCTCTAACCCAACAAGTGGTTACATCTAACTCCATTCATACTCTTCCTTAATCATCCTTCACTAATACCACTTCAATAAATGTATGCATCAAATCCTATTTCACCTCAGGTGTTTAGTATTTCCAAAGAGGAAAATACTACTTCTTTAATCCAATGTTGCTCTAACATCATTTTAATCATACTATCTTGTCTCTACTTGACTCCAATATCTAACATTCCAACCTCACATTATATTAATGTGACTTGTAATGACTAATCTAGGATAATATATATATACTTATGGTTCAATCATGTTTTATCCACCAATGTCACTTATATTTGGTATAAGCATTCAAGATTGGTGAGTGAGGCATGATCACTATGATCCTTTGATCCTTTATGGTTTAGGTGTCTAGTTGACTAAACAAGGCTTCATCAATACAACACTACAGTTGTATTCTAATTATCTTCTATTTAGATCTATTGGATTAAGAGATATAATTCATTGACTATACCTACTTGATCCAATAGGACTACTCCTGGTAACTTATCTTCAGACTTCATCCTTGTAATCTTCTTGTTACCATATTGATTTGATTTCCTCTTATCACTCCCATCCTAAAGATAACATCTAAACTAACATCACTATTTACCTCTTCTGACTTCTTTCTTTATAAGCCTTAAGTGAATGCTATAATAAAGACAAGAGTTGATAGGTTTAGGAATTGATAAGTTAAGAATTGGTGAATCAATAGTTGATTACTCATCATTGATGAACAATAGATTTTGAGATAGGATTCCATAAGGATTGATATGGAAAGGAGGATATGTGGTGAATGACCTTGACTTGGTTTCTTTCCTACTCAATCTCAATAAAGAGTTAAAGTTAGGTATTTCCATGATACACATGGTATAAGTAGATAAGATTAAAATATAGTTGTTAAATTCTTATTATTTGTGTTATATCCTAAACTTGGTACTCATGAGTGATTATAATGAATACTATGATATGATCACCTAAGGATCAAATATAAATCATTAAGTAATGTATTAGGGTTTAGTTTTATTCCATTTGATCTACCCTTAGATCAAATCATGTTTATCCAAAATAAGGTTTTAGCAAAGGTCATATTGAAACTTATCGTAGTCATCTTGATGATATACTTCAATTCCATCAAGTTAAGAGAAGCTTTAATCACTCTGACAAGTTTTTATTTTAAAAGCACGAAAATTATTCAGATTTTCTACGCATGAATGCAATGCACATATCTGTGTTCATCTTTATTTCTAAGGTCTAATGCTGGGATGTTACACCAAGTTAACTAATTAGTTAGTCCTATTCATCTCCTTTATGCGCCTTTTATGACTGCCACCTCATGATGCCCAACATGTTTTGACTCAGGACACTTTTTGCGTACTACTCCATAAATTTACCAACGGCGAGTTGAAGGATGTTGCCAAGGGCACTCTCATACAAACCGGTGAGCTGCACGATGCACAACAATCCAATGGACGATGTCGTGATGAGGGTCCGGATTGTTTGGGTGTTGCCAGGGTGCGACGACATGGATTCCCCCTTTCAACTTCAGGGAGCCGACGAACACAAGACCCTTGCAGAATGCCACAGATGATCCTTGACATGGCTGAAGACCTAGATTCATCTTGCGGGGCGCACCGGCGCCACCTCGATCGTCCGGCCACCACCAGTCGCCACCAACAATTGTTGGGAGCATGTGGGCCGCCCCAAGGCGAAGACGTCGCACCGCAACCGCCATCACCCTCACCACCACCACATGGTGGCAACAATGAAGATGATGATGAATTTTTCAACATCGACGACTTTATCAACATCGGCGCCGACAAAGGATTGTACATGCCTTATATGGATGAGGAACCCTTCATCGCTCACGACAGTCAAGGTGGTCATCCCACTACATGCACACAACGCCTGGTCTTCCATGGTTTATCTCAAGATACGCCTCCGGCCACCGATCCATAGATGAAATTAGATTCGTCTTCAGCCCTAGAACACTCAAAAAGGTGGCCGGTGAGCACTTAGCATCCCAGTGGAGGAGCCTGCTCATAATACAAAGAAGCACATGAAGAGAGGTAAGAAAGCCGAGAGCCAACCTTGTCCGAAGAGGATCCGTTCTAAGGACGACATCGTACTAGCCTGCGAGGATGGCTTGCCCCGAGAGCCAACCTTGTCCGGAGCTGCTTCGCCTTGCTGGTGGAGCCATGCAAACTTTGAATGATGGTATCAAGACACTAGAGGGCATCCTTCTTCAAGACAAAGATCCAAATTACCCAGGTTTCACTGTCAAGGTGTAATCGGGCGTGGACTTCATCCATGAAGCCCCCGCGGACGTGTTCTTCATAGCGTACGACGACGTCTTCAAGATGTTTCTCTCAAAACGGCTGGACTATAACATGGTCAGCCTATTTGCGGTCAATCTGGCGATGAAGATCAAGAGAGAGCAAACCCCCTACATCGCGATAGTGGATCCCTACTACATGCGTGATAGCCAGTTGAGGGAAGGATCAGAGATGCGTGCCAAGGCGACGGTGTACCTCGAGAAGTTCATGGTGGACCACAAGAGGTCGAACTTGCTTCTTTTGCCTTTCTTTCCCGAGTAAGTACACACACCCGCTAGCATTGGTAACTTAGGCTTTCTTATATCTTTTTTCCTTTGCCCTTTTCCAACACCCCGTTTCAATCGTGTTGTGCAGAGACAAATATTGCACACTCATCGCCATTTCCATGAAGTACTCGCTAGCTAGCAACGTATTTCGACTCAACGAGTAAGAAGAAGAAAGACTACATCAGAATAAGGGGTGTTCTGAATGAGGCTCTCGAGGGCTACGCCAGAAAGGGATGCCCCGCCAACAAGGGGGAATGTTTCAACGATGGCAAACACGTGTTCAAGCACGTGCTCGAGCTCCCCTGCGTCAAGGAGCCGACTACTAGTGGCAGCGTGTGGCATCCCGCAAATACCACTACTAGAAAATCGCATTGTTTTTGTGCATTGCATCATCATGACCGCATGCTCATGTCATCATGCCACATTGCATTTGAGCATCGTCATCATCTTGCAATTGCTTGCATAAAACTAATTGCGGAAAACCTGTTTTTGTTTTCTAAACGGCCCGTCTTTATTCAAACGCAAAACCCGGTTCTCCGGATTATTTTGTTTTGTCTACTATCGGTTTGCAAAAGCCCGGTTTTAATTAAACAAAATATTTAATTATTTTAGTGGGGCAGTCGAACGGGCCGATCCGACCCAGTCGACCACCCCCAGTACAAAAACGGTCCACCTAAACCAGCCCCACCTAAATCCTAAAACCACCCAAACCTATTCTACCCACCAACCGAAGTGTGCCACCTCACCCCTCCCCCAAACTCCTACCCACTCTCCCACCTCATCAATCAGCCACCCAGAAATCTTTTCTTACCTAGTCCTAGTCTACCCCAAACCCTCCACATCACCCCAGCCAATCGCCGGTCGCCACCTCAACCTGAACCTATCCCCCCACCAACCCCGGGGCGCCACCTCACCCCCTGGCCCCTGCCCCGCCTCCACATCACCACCCCACTCCCCACTCAACCCCACCCCCAGACCCCACCTGCCGGCCCCCTCTTTCCCTCTCTCCTCTCCCTGTCCCGCGTGGACCCGCGCCCTGGGTCCCACCCCTCCTCAGCGGCCCACCCCCCCCTGTTCCGCGGGACCCATCCCTGGCCCCGCGTCTTCCCCCACGCGCTCATCCTCCCCAGGTTCTCTTCCTCCTCGCTTCCTTCTTCCCTACACGACGCCGCCGCTCCTCTCTTCCTCCCCACTTCTCCTCTCTCCTTCCTCCCCGCTCGCACCGTCTGCCCCGCCACCGCCCTTCTTCCTCCCCTCTCCGGCCACCGCCTCACCCCCTCGCCTCGCCCCGCTCCCCACCTCCCTCGCCGGCGCCGCGCCTCCAACCGCCGGCCGCCGCCTCGCCCCGCTCCCCTGGTGCCACCGCCCGACCTCCACCTCTGCCCAAGCCCGCCGGCGCGAACCGGTCGCTGCCTCCCTCCTCCGCGCTTCGCCTCGCCGGCCCCCCAGCTCCCGAGCTCCGCCGGCCTCTCCTCCCCGCCAAGCTCGCCCCGAGTCCAGCGCCGCCTCGGCGCGAGCTCCCTCCGGCGCCGCCCCTCGAGCTCCTCCCCGACGCCCCCGTCGCCCCCTGCGGCTTCCTCCTCCTCGCCGCGGCAGGCCCCGCCCGCGCGCCGCCGGCCTTCCCCTCGCCGGCCCTCTCCGTCAGCACCCCGCGGCCGCCGCCCTCCCTCGCCGGCCACCCGCCTCCGAGCTCGCCCCGAGCAGAGCCTCGCCGGGCCGCCCTCGTCGACCTCCGGGCCGCCGCCGCCCGTTCGGCCCTGCCTCGCCCTCTGGTCGAGCCACCCTTCTGCCTCGTCGGTGCTCCTCCGCCTCCGCCTCAAGCTCGCCTCGGCTGCTGGCGTGCCGGTAGCCGACATGGTGTCTGCCTCGTCGGCAGCGACAAGACCTCCCTGTTAGCCTCCTTGCAACCGTTCTTGCCCTGTTTTGGCCTCGTCAACATCGGTGCTCCGGTGACAGCATCTCGGGCTCCTGTATGATCTATGGGTACCTGTTGTGTAGCTGCGTGTTGCTCTGTTTTGTTGGTTCTATCAAACAATAAGGCCACGTGTCGACAATCATCTCCGTGTTTGCGTACCACGCCTCCACCCAGTTTGACCGACGCCAAGTGCCGCCTCACCAGCAAGCCAAGATCTCGAAGTACAAGACCGATCCGACAACGAACCCGCCGGTACCTCAAGATCTTCCTCGCGGCGTCCGAAGACCCGAACCCTGTCGAACCCCGAACCCCCGGATCCCCAAGATCTGCCGAACCCTAATGTGTGACCCTTATCCGAGCCCTATTTTATAAATGCCATCTATATAACTCGTTGCATATAAAATTGTCATTCTCGCATGCATATTTGTCATGTGGTTTGGGGGCCTTATGCCGATTCACCTCTAATTAAATATGGGGCCTATATGCGAACAAATCTAGTCTTATATTGGCCTCATTTAAATTTGCCTAGCAAACCGATACTATGTTTTGCCTTGTTAAACAACATTTAAATTGCGGGGTAGCTAAACAACTGGAACCATCTAAGTAATGTCGGGACCCCGGTTCCGCTTAACATGACCTAATTGCATCGCACCTTGCCATGCCATACATCATACATGCATTATGCCCGATCTTTTGACGTAGTATTAAATATTGCATCCGGTGTTTCTTCTAGTGTTTTGCTTCTTCGCGGATTGGGCCGTTGAGTTGATGTGAGCTTCGCCCCGATCTTCGGATGAACCTTCGACAATGTTTTCACGCGAGCATCTCCCCCTTTCTACCTATCTTACTTTTATAGTATTTATTCGCTCCTGTTGATCTATTGCTATCTGTGTTGCGATGCTCTAGTTTTCGTACCCGAGATATCCCTTGCCGCCTTATATTGCCTTGGACACCTCCTATTACCTGTTGTTTGGTAGATAGTTGGACTTGCGCGTCGTAGTCGCGTGCTCAAGTGCTGTTGCGTGTCGTCAAGTGCTACAGTTGTTGGTGTATGGCCGCAAGTTGATGTTGGAGATGATCATGGTTTTACTTATCGTTCACTTTAATTCCTGTTTAACCACTAAAATTGAAGTAAGTAAGCAGAGGCATCGGTGGGTGATAGATAATATTTGGTTTCCGACCGCCCACTTGTGTCCCATAGGACCCCGAGTACTTGATACCTGTTCCTTGATTTATCGCGCTATCCACATACGGGGAATTATGGGCCCCCCTCAGCCAGAGCTTGATTCAGTCTTATTTCTTGGGGCCACAAACTAGTTTGAGGTTTTATTTACTATTCTGTACTTATGCCATGCTTTACTGCTTTATTTAAATTGTGCGATGGATAGCACACTGTACTGTTTAGGATCGGGACACGTTTTCGCGGTGTCGACAAGCCCAGTTTTGGGTTCCCAGTCGTTCACAGCCGTCCACCCAAACCTCGGGTCCGTCTCGGAGCTAGCTTACTTCGTTGCGGGTGTACTCCAAGGGGTGGCCCCCTGAAATATTTCTGAATCCTGTGATTGCTTTGTCGTGAAAGCCTCGTTGGGTTTTGATTTGGTTTTTCCGAGGTCGATCGTGTGTGTGTTGCTATTTGTGCACCCCGGCCGGGTAAAACTTTCTGAAAGCCGTGTCCGCGGTTATGGACGACTTGGAGCACAGTATCTCGATCATAGACAACTATACCTAAAGTAGTGCTATAAATTTGACTTTATAATGACTAGTAATCAGCTTCACTATAATGGAATGGCTGAATAAAACTGCCAACAATTGCTTGTTTGAGTTGTCGCTTGCGACCATTGTACCTGACTAGTAAGTATTGCAACTAAAACGGAATGGCTAAATAAAAGTACCAACAACTGCTGGGTTTTGGGTTATCTCATGCTAATTGTATCTGACTAGTAAGTGTCGCAACTACAACGGAATGGTTAACTAAAACGGCCCACTGCTTATTTTATCAGGATGATTATCTATACCTGACTAGTAATTGCTGCAACGATAACTGAATAAATAAAACTGCCAACTGTGTGAGTTCCTCGGTGGACTTCCTCGATTAGTCTCGAGGGGGAAACACCAGGATGGGTTTGTTTGGTGGTAATGCCAGGTTGGTTCCGAGTAGGTCTTTCTTATCCCTCTCTGATCGCCGACAGTTGTATCGAGTCTCTATAGGTTGTTTAGTGCATGCTGCCGCTGCCGCTTCAGTCCACCATACCTATGTAGGCGAGGACCGCCGAATTCTAGTCTCGCCGTGTACTGGCCTCAGTACTGACGCTCCTCTTTTTCCTTTGCCCTTTGTCGGCACCCCTTTTGTTTAAGCAGGTTTTGAGATCGACGTCGTTAGCAGGGTTACCCTTCCGGCTTGGCCTGGGCAGGGTTATGGACGCCATTGGTTATTCTTCAGGGCTCTTAGCCCCATTTGCATCTTGTCCGTAGTCGGACGCTCTATCATTTTCAAGGTGATTTGGATCTTGTATATTATATCTGTATTTTTGACTCTTTTTGAGTCGCTGTTATATATATCTGTTCTGTGGGTCCCATCGAGGACTGTTGTGTAATGTTATTACTTCGTTTTCCACCCGCACGAAAGTGCCTGGTGGGCACCTTCGAATCGTTTCTATGCGGGTTTGGAGGGAAGCGCTGAAACTTGCATAGGGCCGATTCTGAGGGTGTTACAGAGTGGTATCAGAGCTCAGCAGTTGCGATACCCCACAAGTCCAGCCTGTAGGATAACCTAGCTAACGGCCGAAGTAGAGTGTCAAAACTATTTTTGAAAAATCGGTTGGATAGTTCTGGTTAGGTCTGCTTTTATTCCTTACCCTCTGCTATTCTCCTCTTACCTCTACGTGTTTTGAATCCGCTCTCTTCTCTCTCTTCGAGTCCAGGATTTCTCGTGGTTGGGTTCCGTCGTACCTTCAGGGTTTCGCTTCCTCCTTTGGTAACGGTTCTGCTACATCTGGTCTTCATGATATCCGAGGAATCCTTTATCTGTGGTACCATTCTTTGGTCTTTGTTTGTGCCTTCCGGTGTTTTCCGACGCGACGACATCATCTACACCAAATCCGATGCAGAGTCTGCATCCCTCCTTTGTTTCCGAACCTCGCTTGTCGAGATCTTCAGTCTAATTCCGAGAGTTGGTTGCATAATCCGCCTATTCGTGTGCAGAGTAATGGTTTGGGTGCGCGATGGACTGATCACCATCCGACTACTCTTATCATTCGCTCTTGTATATCGAATCAGTGGATCCAGCAATTTTACTACATCCAAGGAAGTTAGGGGTGGCTTTATTTGTTGATACCTCTACCTTCGACCTTTTGTTTCCGGAGTGTTCTCCCGACGATCACGGACAACGACCTCTTGTTAGTGGTGTCGCAAGGATCTACACGAAGCGAGAAGATGCAGATCACCGACCTTCTTCCGGTACCATGAGGCGGATCTCGAGGGCGAGATCCATTGTTAGTGGTGTCGAATTGTGGCATCCCGCAAAAACCACTACTAGAAAATCGCGTTGTTTTTGTGCATTGCATCATCATGACCGCATGCTCATGTCATCATGCCACATTGCATTTGAGCATCGTCATCATCTTGCAATTGCTTGCATAAAACTAATTGTGGAAAACCTGTTTTTGTTTTCTAAACGACCCGTCTTTATTCAAACGCAAAACCCGGTTCTCCGGATTATTTTGTTTTATCTACTATCATTTTGCAAAAGCCCGGTTTTAATTAAACAAAATATTTAATTATTTTAGTGGGGCAGTCGAACGGGCCGATCCGACCCAGTCGACCACCCCCAGTACAAAAACGGTCCATCTAAACCAGCCCCACCTAAATCCTAAAACCACCCAAACCTATTCTACCCACCAACCGAAGTGTGCCACATCACCCCTCCCCCAAACTCCTACCCACTCTGCCACCTCATCAATCAGCCACCCAGAAATCTTTTCTTACCTAGTCCTAGTCTACCCCAAACCCTCCACATCACCCCAGCCAATCGCCGGTCGCCACCTCAACCTGGACCTATCCCCCCACCAACCCCGGGGCGCCACCTCACCCCCTGGCCCCTGCCCCGCCTCCACATCACCACCCCACTCCCCACTCAACCCCACCCCCAGACCCCACCTGCCGGCCCCCTCTTTCCCTCTCTCCTCTCCCTGTCCCGTGTGGACCCGCGCCCTGGGTCCCACCCCTCCTCAGCGGCCCACACCCCCCTGTTCCGCGGGACCCATCCCTGGCCCCGCGTCTTCCCCCACGCGCTCATCCTCCCCAGGTTCTCTTCCTCCTCGCTTCCTTCTTCCCTACCCGACGCCGCCGCTCCTCTCTCCCTCCCCACTTTTCCTCTCTCCTTCCTCCCCGCTCGCACCGTCTGCCCCGCCACCGCCCTTCTTCCTCCCCTCTCCGGCCACCGCCTCACCCCCTCGCCTCGCCCCGCTCCCCACCTCCCTCGCCGGCGCCGCGCCTCCAACCGCCGGCCGTCGCCTCGCCCCGCTCCCCTAGTGCCACCGCCCGACCTCCACCTCTGCCCGAGCCCGCCGGCGCGAACCGACCGCTGCCTCCCTCCTCCGCGCTTCGCCTCGCCGGCCCCCCAGCTCCCGAGCTCCGTCGGCCTCTCCTCCCCGCCAAGCTCGCCCCGAGTCCAGCGCCGCCTCGGCGCGAGCTCCCTCCGGCGCCGCCCCTCGAGCTCCTCCCCGACGCTCCCGTCGCCCCCTGCGGCTTCCTCCTCCTCGCCGCGGTAGGCCCCGCCCGCGCGCCGCCGGCCTTCCCCTCGCCGGCCCTCTCCGTCAGCACCCCGCGGCCGCCGCCCTCCCTCGCCGGCCACCCGCCTCCGAGCTCGCCACGAGCAGAGCCTCTTCGGGCCGCCCTCGTCGACCTCCGGTCCGCCGCCGCCCGTTCGGCCCTGCCGAGCCACCCTTCTGCCTCGCCGGTGCTCCTCCGCCTCCGCCTCAAGCTCGCCTCGGCTGCTGGCGTGCCGGTAGCCGACATGGTGTCTGCCTCGTCGGCAGCGACAAGACCTCCCTGTTAGCCTCCTTGCAAGCGTTCTTGCCCTGTTTTGGCCTCGTCAACATCGGTGCTCCGGTGACAGCATCTCGGGCTCCTGTATGATCTATGGGTACCTGTTGTGTAGCTGCGTGTTGCTCTGTTTTGTTGGTTCTATCAAACAATAAGGCCACGTGTCGACAATCATCTCCGTGTTTGCGTACCACGCCTCCACCCAGTTTGACCGACGCCAAGTGCCGCCTCACCAGCAAGCCAAGATCTCGAAGTACAAGACCGATCCGACAACGAACCCGCCGGTACCTCAAGATCTTCCTCGCGGCGTCCGAAGACCCGAACCCTGTCGAACCCCGAACCCCCGGATCCCCAAGATCTGCCGAACCCTAATGTGTGACCCTTATCCGAGCCCTATTTTATAAATGCCATCTATATAACTCGTTGCATATAAAATTGTCATTCTCGCATGCATATTTGTCATGTGGTTTGGGGGCCTTATGCCGATTCACCTCTAATTAAATATGGGGCCTATATGCGAACAAATCTAGTCTTATATTGGCCTCATTTAAATTTGCCTAGCGAACCGATACTATGTTTTGCCTTGTTAAACAACATTTAAATTGCGGGGTAGCTAAACAACTGGAACCATCTAAGTATTGTCGGGACCCCGGTTCCGCTTAACATGACCTAATTGCATCGCACCTTGCCATGCCATACATCATACATGCATCATGCCCGATCTTTTGCCGTAGTATTAAATATTGCATCCGGTGTTTCTTCTAGTGTTTTGCTTCTTCGCGGATTGGGCCGTTGAGTTGATGTGAGCTTCGCCCCGATCTTCGGATGAACCTTCGACAATGTTTTCAGGCGAGCATCTCCCCCTTTCTACCTATCTTACTTTTATAGTATTTATTCGCTCATGTTGATCTATTGCTATCTGTGTTGCGATGCTCTAGTTTTCGTACCCGAGATATCCCTTGCCGCCTTATATTGCCTTGGACACCTCCTATTACCTGTTGTTTGGTAGATAGTTGGACTTGCGCGTCGTAGTCGCGTGCTCAAGTGCTGTTGCGTGTCGTCAAGTGCCACAGTTGTTGGTGTATGGCCGCATGTTGATGTTGGAGATGATCATGGTTTTACTTATCGTTCACTTTAATTCCTGTTTAACCACTAAAATTGAAGTAAGTAAGCAGAGGCATCGGTGGGTGATAGATAATATTTGGTTTCCGACCGCCCACTTGTGTCCCGTAGGACCCCGAGTACTTGATACCTGTTCCTTGATTTATCGCGCTATCCACATACGGGGAATTATGGGCCGCCCTCAGCCAGAGCTTGATTCAGTCTTATTTCTTGGGGCCACAAACTAGTTTGAGGTTTTATTTACTATTCTGTACTTATGCCAGACTTTACTGCTTTATTTAAATTGTGCGATGGATAGCACACTGTACTGTTTAGGATCGGGACACGTTTTCGCGGTGTCGACAAGCCCAGTTTTGGGTTCCCAGTCGTTCACAGCCGTCCACCCAAACCTCGGGTCCGTCTCGGAGCTAGCTTACTTCGTTGCGGGTGTACTCCAAGGGGTGGACCCCTCAAATATTTCTGAATCCTGTGATTGCTTTGTCGTGAAAGCCTCGTTGGGTTTTGATTTGGTTTTTCCGAGGTCGATCGTGTGTGTGTTGCTATTTGTGCACCCCGGCCGGGTAAAACTTTCTGAAAGCCGTGTCCGCGGTTATGGACGACTTGGAGCACAGTATCTCGATCATAGACAACTATAACTAAAGTAGTGCTATAAATTTGACTTTATAATGACTAGTAATCAGCTTCACTATAATGGAATGGCTGAATAAAACTGCCAACAATTGCTTGTTTGAGTTGTCGCTTGCGACCATTGTACCTGACTAGTAAGTATTGCAACTAAAACGGAATGGCTAAATAAAAGTACCAACAACTGCTGGGTTTTGGGTTATCTCATGCTAATTGTATCTGACTAGTAAGTGTCGCAACTACAACGGAATGGTTAACTAAAACGGCCCACTGCTTATTTTATCAGGATGATTATCTATACCTGACTAGTAATTGCTGCAACGATAACTGAATAAATAAAACTGCCAACTGTGTGAGTTCCTCGGTGGACTTCCTCGATTAGTCTCGAGGGGGAAACACCAGGATGGGTTTGTTTGGTGGTAATGCCAGGTTGGTTCCGAGTAGGTCTTTCTTATCCCTCTCTGATCGCCGACAGTTGTATCGAGTCTCTATAGGTTGTTTAGTGCATGCTGCCGCTGCCGCTTCAGTCCACCATACCTATGTAGGCGAGGACCGCCGAATTCTAGTCTCGCCGTGTACTGGCCTCAGTACTGACGCTCCTCTTTTTTATTTGCCCTTTGTCGGCACCCCTTTTGTTTAAGCAGGTTTTGAGATCGACGTCGTTAGCAGGGTTACCCTTCCGGCTTGGCCTGGGCAGGGTTATGGACGCCATTGGTTATTCTTCAGGGCTCTTAGCCCCATTTGCATCTTGTCCGTAGTCGGACGCTCTATCATTTTCAAGGTGATTTGGATCTTGTATATTATATCTGTATTTTTGACTCTTTTTGAGTCGCTGTTATATATATCTGTTCTGTGGGTCCCATCGAGGACTGTTGTGTAATGTTATTACTTCGTTTTCCACCCGCACGAAAGTGCCTGGTGGGCACCTTCGAATCGTTTCTATGCGGGTTTGGCGGGAAGCGCTGAAACTTGCATAGGGCCGATTCTGAGGGTGTTACAGAGTGGTATCAGAGCTCAGCAGTTGCGATACCCCACAAGTCCAGCCTGTAGGATAACCTAGCTAACGGCCGAAGTAGAGTGTCAAAACTATTTTTGAAAAATCGGTTGGATAGTTCTGGTTAGGTCTGCTTTTATTCCTTACCCTCTGCTATTCTCCTCTTACCTCTACGTGTTTTGAATCCGCTCTCTTCTCTCTCTTCGAGTCCAGGATTTCTCGTGGTTGGGTTCCGTCGTACCTTCAGGGTTTCGCTTCCTCCTTTGGTAACGGTGCTGCTACATCTGGTCTTCATGCTATCCGAGGAATCCTTTATCTGTGGTACCATTCTTTGGTCTTTGTTTGTGCCTTCCGGTGTTTTCCGACGCGACGACATCATCTATGCCAAATCCGATGCAGAGTCTGCATCCCTCCTTTGTTTCCGAACCTCGCTTGTCGAGATCTTCAGTCTAATTCCGAGAGTTGGTTGCATAATCCGCCTATTCGTGTGCAGAGTAATGGTTTGGGTGCGCGATGGACTGATCACCATCCGACTACTCTTATCATTCGCTCTTGTATATCGAATCAGTGGATCCAGCAATTTTACTCCGTCCACGGAAGTTAGGGGTGGCTTTATTTGTTGATACCTCTACCTTCGACCTTTTGTTTCCGGAGTGTTCTCCCGACGATCACGGACAACGACCTCTTGTTAGTGGTGTCGCAAGGATCTACAAGAAGCGAGAAGATGCAGATCACCGACCTTCTTCCGGTACCATGAGGCGGATCTCGAGGGCGAGATCCATTGTTAGTGGTGTCGAATTGTGGCATCCCGCAAAAACCACTACTAGAAAATCGCGTTGTTTTTGTGCATTGCATCATCATGACCGCATGCTCATGTCATCATGCCACATTGCATTTGAGCATCGTCATCATCTTGCAATTGCTTGCATAAAACTAATTGCAGAAAACCTGTTTTTGTTTTCTAAATGGCCCGTCTTTATTCAAAGGCAAAACCCGGTTCTCTGGATTATTTTGTTTTATCTACTATCGGTTTGCAAAAGCCCGGTTTTAATTAAACAAAATATTTAATTATTTTAGTGGGGCAGTCGAACGGGCCGATCCGACCCAGTCGACCACCCCCAGTACAAAAACGGTCCACCTAAACCAGCCCCACCTAAATCCTAAAACCACCCAAACCTATTCTACCCACCAACCGAAGTGTGCCACATCACCCCTCCCCCAAACTCCTACCCACTCTGCCACCTCATCAATCAGCCACCCAGAAATCTTTTCTTACCTAGTCCTAGTCTACCCCAAACCCTCCACATCAACCCAGCCAATCGCCGGTCGCCACCTCAACCTAGACCTATCCCCCCACCAACCCCGGGGCGCCACCTCACCCCCTGGCCCCTGCCCCGCCTCCACATCACCACCCCACTCCCCACTCAACCCCACCCCCAGACCCCACCTGCCGGCCCCCTCTTTCCCTCTCTCCTCTCCCTGTCCCGCGTGGACCCGCGCCCTGGGTCCCACCCCTCCTCAGCGGCCCACACCCCCCTGTTCCGCGGGACCCATCCCTGGCCTCGCGTCTTCCCCCATGCGCTCATCCTCCCCAGGTTCTCTTCCTCCTCGCTTCCTTCTTCCCTACCCGACGCCGCCGCTCCTCTCTCCCTCCCCACTTCTCCTCTCTCCTTCCTCCCCGCTTGCACCGTCTGCCCCGCTACCGCCCTTCTTCCTCCCCTCTCCGGCCACCGCCTCACCCCCTTGCCTCGCCCCGCTCCCCACCTCCCTCGCCGGCGCCGCGCCTCCAACCGCCGGCCGCCGCCTCGCCCCGCTCCCCTGGTGCCACCGCCCGACCTCCACCTCTGCCCGAGCCTGCCGGCGCGAACCGGCCGCTGCCTCCCTCCTCCGCGCTTCGCCTCGCCGGCCCCCCAGCTCCCGAGCTCCGCCGGCCTCTCCTCCCCGCCAAGCTCGCCCCGAGTCCAGCGCCGCCTCGGCGCGAGCTCCCTCCGGCGCCGCCCCTCGAGCTCCTCCCCGACGCCCCCGTCGCCCCCTGTGGCTTCCTCCTCCTCGCCGCGGCAGGCCCCGCCCGCGCGCCGCCGGCCTTCCCCTCGCCGGCCCTCTCCGTAAGCACCCCGCGGCCGTCGCCCTCCCTCGCCGGCCACCCGCCTCCGAGCTCGCCCCGAGCAGAGCCTCGCCGGGCCGCCCTCGTCGACCTCCGGTCCGCCGCCGCCCGTTCGGCCCTGCCTCGCCCTCTGGCCGAGCCACCCTTCTGCCTCGCCGGTGCTCCTCCGCCTCCGCCTCAAGCTCGCCTCGGCTGCTGGCGTGCCGGTAGCCGACATGGTGTCTGCCTCGTCGGCAGCGATAAGACCTCCCTGTTAGCCTCCTTGCAACCGTTCTTGCCCTGTTTTGGCCTCGTCAACATCGGTGCTCCGGTGACAGCATCTCGGGCTCCTGTATGATCTATGGGTACCTGTTGTGTAGCTGCGTGTTGCTCTGTTTTGTTGGTTCTATCAAACAATAAGGCCACGTGTCGACAATCATCTCCGTGTTTGCCTACCACGCCTCCACCCAGTTTGACCGACGCCAAGTGCCGCCTCACCAGCAAGCCAAGATCTCGAAGTACAAGACCGATCCGACAACGAACCCGCCGGTACCTCAAGATCTTCCTCACGGCGTCCGAAGACCCAAACCCTGTCGAACCCCGAACCCCCGGATCCCCAAGATCTGCCGAACCCTAATGTGTGACCCTTATCCGAGCCCTATTTTATAAATGCCATCTATATAACTCGTTGCATATAAAATTGTCATTCTCGCATGCATATTTGTCATGTGGTTTGGGGGCCTTATGCCGATTCACCTCTAATTAAATATGGGGCCTATATGCGAACAAATCTAGTCTTATATTGGCCTCATTTAAATTTGCCTAGCAAACCGATACTATGTTTTGCCTTGTTAAACAACATTTAAATTGCGGGGTAGCTAAACAACTGGAACCATCTAAGTAATGTCGGGACCCCGGTTCCGCTTAACATGACCTAATTGCATCGCACCTTGCCATGCCATACATCATACATGCATCATGCCCGATCTTTTGCCGTAGTATTAAATATTGCATCCGGTGTTTCTTCTAGTGTTTTGCTTCTTCGCGGATTGGGCCGTTGAGTTGATGTGAGCTTCGCCCCGATCTTCGGATGAACCTTCGACAATGTTTTCAGGCGAGCATCTCCCCCTTTTTACCTATCTTACTTTTATAGTATTTATTCGCTCCTGTTGATCTATTGCTATCTGTGTTGCGATGCTCTAGTTTTCGTACCCGAGATATCCCTTGCCGCCTTATATTGCCTTGGACACCTCCTATTACCTGTTGTTTGGTAGATAGTTGGACTTGCGCGTCGTAGTCGCGTGCTCAAGTGCTGTTGCGTGTCCTCAAGTGCCATAGTTGTTGGTGTATGGCCGCATGTTGATGTTGGAGATGATCATGGTTTTACTTATCGTTCACTTTAATTCCTGTTTAACCACTAAAATTGAAGTAAGTAAGCAGAGGCATCGGTGGGTGATAGATAATATTTGGTTTCCGACCGCCCACTTGTGTCCCGTAGGACCCCGAGTACTTGATACCTGTTCCTTGATTTATCGCGCTATCCACATACGGGGAATTATGGGCCCCCCTCAGCCAGAGCTTGATTCAGTCTTATTTCTTGGGGCCACAAACTAGTTTGAGGTTTTATTTACTATTCTGTACTTATGCCATGCTTTACTGCTTTATTTAAATTGTGCGATGGATAGCACACTGTACTGTTTAGGATCGGGACACGTTTTCGCGGTGTCGACAAGCCCAGTTTTGGGTTCCCAGTCGTTCATAGCCGTCCACTTAAACCTCGGGTCCGTCTCGGAGCTAGCTTACTTCGTTGCGGGTGTACTCCAAGGGGTGGCCCCCTGAAATATTTCTGAATCCTGTGATTGCTTTGTCGTGAAAGCCTCGTTGGGTTTTGATTTGGTTTTTCCGAGGTCGATCGTGTGTGTGTTGCTATTTGTGCACCCCGGCCGGGTAAAACTTTCTGAAAGCCGTGTCCGCGGTTATGGACGACTTGGAGCACAGTATCTCGATCATAGACAACTATAACTAAAGTAGTGCTATAAATTTGACTTTATAATGACTAGTAATCAGCTTCACTATAATGGAATGGCTGAATAAAACTGCCAACAATTGCTTGTTTGAGTTGTCGCTTGCGACCATTGTACCTGACTAGTAAGTATTGCAACTAAAACGGAATGGCTAAATAAAAGTACCAACAACTGCTGGGTTTTGGGTTATCTCATGCTAATTGTATCTGACTAGTATGTGTCGCAACTACAACGGAATGGTTAACTAAAACGGCCCACTGCTTATTTTATCAGGATGATTATCTATACCTGACTAGTAATTGCTGCAACGATAACTGAATAAATAAAACTGCCAACTGTGTGAGTTCCTCGGTGGACTTCCTCGATTAGTCTCGAGGGGGAAACACCAGGATGGGTTTGTTTGGTGGTAATGCCAGGTTGGTTCCGAGTAGGTCTTTCTTATCCCTCTCTGATCGCCGACAGTTGTATCGAGTCTCTATAGGTTGTTTAGTGCATGCTGCCGCTGCCGCTTCAGTCCACCATACCTATGTAGGCGAGGACCGCCGAATTCTAGTCTCGCCGTGTACTGGCCTCAGTACTGACGCTCCTCTTTTTCCTTTGCCCTTTGTCGGCACCCCTTTTGTTTAAGCAGGTTTTGAGATCGACGTCGTTAGCAGGGTTACCCTTCCGGCTTGGCCTGGGCAGGGTTATGGACGCCATTGGTTATTCTTCAGGGCTCTTAGCCCCATTTGCATCTTGTCCGTAGTCGGACGCTCTATCATTTTCAAGGTGATTTGGATCTTGTATATTATATCTGTATTTTTGACTCTTTTTGAGTCGCTGTTATATATATCTGTTCTGTGGGTCCCATCGAGGACTGTTGTGTAATGTTATTACTTCGTTTTCCACCCGCACGAAAGTGCCTGGTGGGCACCTTCGAATCGTTTCTATGCGGGTTTGGCGGGAAGCGCTGAAACTTGCATAGGGCCGATTCTGAGGGTGTTACAGAGTGGTATCAGAGCTCAGCAGTTGCGATACCCCACAAGTCCAGCCTGTAGGATAACCTAGCTAACGGCCGAAGTAGAGTGTCAAAACTATTTTTGAAAAATCGGTTGGATAGTTCTGGTTAGGTCTGCTTTTATTCCTTACCCTCTGCTATTCTCCTCTTACCTCTACGTGTTTTGAATCCGCTCTCTTCTCTCTCTTCGAGTCCAGGATTTCTCGTGGTTGGGTTCCGTTGTACCTTCAGGGTTTCGCTTCCTCCTTTGGTAACGGTGCTGCTACATCTGGTCTTCATGCTATCCGAGGAATCCTTTATCTGTGGTACCATTCTTTGGTCTTTGTTTGTGCCTTCCGGTGTTTTCCGACGCGACGACATCATCTACGCCAAATCCGATGCAGAGTCTGCATCCCTCCTTTGTTTCCGAACCTCGCTTGTCGAGATCTTCAGTCTAATTCCGAGAGTTGGTTGCATAATCCGCCTATTCGTGTGCAGATTAATGGTTTGGGTGCGCGATGGACTGATCACCATCCGACTACTCTTATCATTCGCTCTTGTATATCGAATCAGTGGATCCAACAATTTTACTCCGTCCACGGAAGTTAGGGGTGGCTTTATTTGTTGATACCTCTACCTTCGACCTTTTGTTTCCGGAGTGTTCTCCCGACGATCACAGACAACGACCTCTTGTTAGTGGTGTCGCAAGGATCTACACGAAGCGAGAAGATGCAGATCACCGACCTTCTTCCGGTACCATGAGGCGGATCTCGAGGGCGAGATCCATTGTTAGTGGTGTCGAATTGTGGCATCCCGCAAAAACCACTATTAGAAAATCGCGTTGTTTTTGTGCATTGCATCATCATGACCGCATGCTCATGTCATCATGCCACATTGCATTTGAGCATCGTCATCATCTTGCAATTGCTTGCATAAAACTAATTGCGGAAAACCTGTTTTTGTTTTCTAAACGGACCCTCTTTATTCAAACGCAAAACCCGGTTCTCCGGATTATTTTGTTTTGTCTACTATCGGTTTGCAAAAGCCCGGTTTTAATTAAACAAAATATTTAATTATTTTAGTGGGGCAGTCGAACGGGCCGATCCGACCCAGTCGACCACCCTTAGTACAAAAACGGTCCACCTAAACCAGCCCCACCTAAATCCTAAAACCACCCAAACCTATTCTACCCACCAACCGAAGTGTGCCACCTCACCCCTCCCCCAAACTCCTACCCACTCTGCCACCTCATCAATCAGCCACCCAGAAATCTTTTCTTACCTAGTCCTAGTCTACCCCAAACCCTCCACATCACCCTAGCCAATCGCCGGTCGCCACCTCAACCTGGACCTATCCCCCCACCAACCCCGGGGCGCCACCTCACCCCCTGCCCCCTGCCCCGCCTCCACATCACCACCCCACTCCCCACTCAACCCCACCCCTAGACCCCACCTGCCGGCCCCCTCTTTCCCTCTCTCCTCTCCCTGTCCTGCGTGGACCCGCGCCCTGGGTCCCACCCCTCCTCAGCGGCCCACACCCCCCCTGTTCCGCGGGACCCATCCCTGGCCCCGCATCTTCCCCCACGCGCTCATCCTCCCCAGGTTCTCTTCCTCCTCGCTTCCTTCTTCCCTACCCGACGCCGCCGCTCCTCTCTCCCTTCCCACTTCTCCTCTCTCCTTCCTCCCCGCTCCCACCGTCTGCCCCGCCACCGCCCTTCTTCCTCCCCTCTCCGGCCACCGCCTCACCCCCTCGCCTTGCCCCGCTCCCCACCTCCCTCGCCGGCGCCGCGCCTCCAACCGCCGGCCGCCGCCTCGCCCCGCTCCCCTGGTGCCACCGCCCGACCTCCACCTCTGCCCGAGCCCGCCGGCGCGAACCGGCCGCTGCCTTCCTCCTCCGCGCTTTGCCTCGCCGGCCCCCCAGCTCCCGAGCTTCGCCGGCCTCTCCTCCCCGCCAAGCTCGCCCCGAGTCCAGCGCCGCCTCGGCGCGAGCTCCCTCCGGCGCCGCCCCTCGAGCTCCTCCCCGACACCCCCGTCGCCCCCTGCGGCTTCCTCCTCCTCGCCGCGGCAGGCCCCGCCCGCGCACCGCCGGCCTTCCCCTCGCCGGCCCTCTCCGTCAGCACCCCGCGGCCGCCGCCCTCCCTCGCCGGCCACCCGCCTCCGAGCTCGCCCCGAGCAGAGCCTCGCCGGGCCGCCCTCGTCGACCTCCGGTCCGCCGCCGCCCGTTCGGCCCTGCCTCGCCCTCTGGCCGAGCCACCCTTCTGCCTCGCCGGTGCTCCTCCGCCTCCGCCTCAAGCTCGCCTCGGCTGCTGGCGTGCCGGTAGCCGACATGGTGTCTGCCTCGTCGGCAGCGACAAGACCTCCCTGTTAGCCTCCTTGCAACCGTTCTTGCCCTGTTTTGGCCTCGTCAACATCGGTGCTCCGGTGACAGCATCTCGGGCTCCTGTATGATCTATGGGTACCTGTTGTGTAGCTGCGTGTTGCTCTGTTTTGTTGGTTCTATCAAACAATAAGGCCACGTGTCGACAATCATCTCCGTGTTTGCGTACCATGCCTCCACCCAGTTTGACCGATGCCAAGTGCCGCCTCACCAGCAAGCCAAGATCGCGAAGTACAAGACCGATCCGACAATGAACCCGCCGGTACCTCAAGATCTTCCTCGCGGCGTCCGAAGACCCGAACCCTGTCGAACCCCGAACCCCCGGATCCCCAAGATCTGCCGAACCCTAATGTGTGACCCTTATCCGAGCCCTATTTTATAAATGCCATCTATATAACTCGTTGCATATAAAATTGTCATTCTCGCATGCATATTTGTCATGTGGTTTGGGGGCCTTATGCCGATTCACCTCTAATTAAATATGGGGCCCATATGCGAACAAATCTAGTCTTATATTGGCCTCATTTAAATTTGCCTAGCGAACCGATACTATGTTTTGCCTTGTTAAACAACATTTAAATTGCGGGGTAGCTAAACAACTGGAACCATCTAAGTAATGTCGGGACCCCGGTTCCGCTTAACATGACCTAATTGCATCGCACCTTGCCATGCCATACATCATACATGCATCATGCCCGATCTTTTGCCGTAGTATTAAATATTGCATCCGGTGTTTCTTCTAGTGTTTTGCTTCTTCGCGGATTGGGCCGTTGAGTTGATGTGAGCTTCGCCCCGATCTTCGGATGAACCTTCGACAATGTTTTCAGGCGAGCATCTCCCCCTTTCTACCTATCTTACTTTTATAGTATTTATTCGCTCCTGTTGATCTATTGCTATCTGTGTTGCGATGCTCTAGTTTCGTACCCGAGATATCCCTTGCCGCCTTATATTGCCTTGGACACCTCCTATTACCTGTTGTTTGGTAGATAGTTGGACTTGCACGTCGTAGTCGCGTGCTCAAGTGCTGTTGCGTGTCGTCAAGTGCCACAGTTGTTGGTGTATGGCCGCATGTTGATGTTGGAGATGATCATGGTTTTACTTATCGTTCACTTTAATTCCTGTTTAACCACTAAAATTGAAGTAAGTAAGCAGAGGCATCGGTGGGTGATAGATAATATTTGGTTTCCGACCGCCCACTTGTGTCCCGTAGGACCCCGAGTACTTGATACCTGTTCCTTGATTTATCGCGCTATCCACATACGGGGAATTATGGGCCCCCCTCAGCCAGAGCTTGATTCAGTCTTATTTCTTGGGGCCACAAACTAGTTTGAGGTTTTATTTACTATTCTGTACTTATGCCATGCTTTACTGCTTTATTTAAATTGTGCGATGGATAGCACACTGTACTGTTTAGGATCGGGACACGTTTTCGCGGTGTCGACAAGCCCAGTTTTGGGTTCCCAGTCGTTCACAGCCGTCCACCCAAACCTCGGGTCCGTCTCGGAGCTAGCTTACTTCGTTGCGGGTGTACTCCAAGGGGTGGACCCCTGAAATATTTCTGAATCCTGTGATTGCTTTGTCGTGAAAGCCTCGTTGGGTTTTGATTTGGTTTTTCCGAGGTCGATCGTGTGTGTGTTGCTATTTGTGCACCCCGGCCGGGTAAAACTTTCTGAAAGCCGTGTCCGCGGTTATGGACGACTTGGAGCACAGTATCTCGATCATAGACAACTATAACTAAAGTAGTGCTATAAATTTGACTTTATAATGACTAGTAATCAGCTTCACTATAATGGAATGGCTGAATAAAACTGCCAACAATTGCTTGTTTGAGTTGTCGCTTGCGACCATTGTACCTGACTAGTAAGTATTGCAACTAAAACGGAATGGCTAAATAGAAGTACCAACAACTGCTGGGTTTTGGGTTATCTCATGCTAATTGTATCTGACTAGTAAGTGTCGCAACTACAACGGAATGGTTAACTAAAACGGCCCACTGCTTATTTTATCAGGATGATTATCTATACCTGACTAGTAATTGCTGCAACGATAACTGAATAAATAAAACTGCCAACTGTGTGAGTTCCTCGGTGGACTTCCTCGATTGGTCTCGAGGGGGAAACACCAGGATGGGTTTGTTTGGTGGTAATGCCAGGTTGGTTCCGAGTAGGTCTTTCTTATCCCTCACTGATCGCCGACAGTTGTATCGAGTCTCTATAGGTTGTTTAGTGCATGCTGCCGCTGCCGCTTCAGTCCACCATACCTATGTAGGCGAGGACCGCCGAATTCTAGTCTCGCCGTGTACTGGCCTCAGTACTGACGCTCCTCTTTTTCCTTTGCCCTTTGTCGGCACCCCTTTTGTTTAAGCAGGTTTTGAGATCGACGTCGTTAGCAGGGTTACCCTTCCGGCTTGGCCTGGGCAGGGTTATGGACGCCATTGGTTATTCTTCAGGGCTCTTAGCCCCATTTGCATCTTGTCCGTAGTCGGACGCTCTATCATTTTCAAGGTGATTTGGATCTTGTATATTATATCTGTATTCTTGACTCTTTTTGAGTCGCTGTTATATATATCTGTTCTGTGGGTCCCATCGAGGACTGTTGTGTAATGTTATTACTTCGTTTTCCACCCGCATGAAAGTGCCTGGTGGGCACCTTCGAATCGTTTCTATGCGGGTTTGGCGGGAAGCGCTGAAACTTGCATAGGGCCGATTCTGAGGGTGTTACACAGCGCCAAGGAGGCCTTCTATGTCATGCATCACCTTAAAGGGTTTATCCAGGATTACCAGAACCTAACGCTGCTGTCTCCGAGCATGGGCCGAAAATTTGGCACAAACCGACGATGATGATCTTAGAGAAGACTTCCATTGCATCCAGGTTAAGGTGTCAGAAATCATCGTGGAAGATGTCAACACAAGGGGAGGGGTCCTAAAACACAACAGAGGGTTGACTAAGAGGGAGATTAAAGATATTCTCCATAAGCATGGTGACATCAGGACGTGGATGACGAAGGATGGCTATCTACCGTTCCCAAAGCCAAGAAGGAACAATTCTCAATGTTTGATGTTTGCGCCTAGCATTATCGAGTGTGTGCATAGATGGATGCGTGTAGTGTTGTGTTATAAACTTTACTAATGTGGTGTTGTCGTCGAACTTCTATGATTGTGATCGATATGCTATCTTTTATGTTTACGAATATTTTTCTTTAATTTCTGTGCACATATATGCATGTGAATCCATTTAGTTTTTTCTGTTGCATGATTTACTAATATGCCTTGTCTATAGAGATGACGAAGTGGTACGTGGTGTACAAGGGTTAGATTCCAGGAGTCTATAATGAGTGGGAGAACTGTCAAACATGTGAATAAGTTCAGCGACAACAACTGTAAAGGATACGTGACTCGAGAGGAGACGGTAGCCAAGTGAAGGAACCACCCGTGGAAGGAGAACCAGATGAAGATATTGCTCGTGCCCTTGCTCTTGCTCATCGTCATCGCAGCTGTATTCTATTTGATTCTAATGTAGGCGGTGACCACTTCATTTGTAATGTGAGATGATGAACTTTGTATAAACACTTGTGTAATAATTCGCCACTTTTGTCACTTGTATTTTGAGATGATGAACACCTATGTATCTCGATCGGTATCTAAGTAGTGTGATGACACTATATTCGTGTTTGTATTATGTTTGTTTTCATATACTAAGTGAAATGCACTATTTATACTGCTATGTGTATAATACCTGTATAAATCATGTATAATACCTAATTCTGGACTAGTATTTTTTTTAATACCTGCGTAATACACCTGTGGCACATGCATATAGCTTCCTGTGACACATATTGCTTCTGTGGCGCATATGCGCAAATGCATCACTGAAATAAGACTTGTGGCGCATGGCTAGAGATGCGTCACAGAAAAGGAACACGATAGAACGACATTCCTTGTAAGAAAAGGAACACGATATATTGAAAGAAGACGCAAGTCAACTGAAGTACTACTTGTATTCCAACAATGCTCATTGGATGATGGTGACGAGTTAACGAACAGAAGCTAGGCATTTCGGTTCGTATCGCGTTACAAGACTACTTGTTTTGTGTGCTTTGCTACTACTACTACTTCATTTGCAAGACTGTAGGTAGACTTGACCGACCGATCCGAGTCATTTAATTTTGTGTAACATAACACATGATCGTACATTCCAATACCAACAAGGATATGGATGCACATCTAATTAATACGGAACTTGAAAAGAATATATCGCTGCCCGTTTCTACAGACCGCTACGACACCACGTACGTATGTAGGTACGCCAGCAGCCGAAGCCGGTCCTCTGTAGGTAGAGTATAGGAGCCGTCGCGATGTACTAGGATATTACTATTATATATAGGAGAGGAAAGTTTGAGAGGATGATTCCGATCTCCGAAGGTCTCTCGGTGGTGGATCGGGTAGGGTGCCGCGCAGCTGCATGCACACGGCTCGTACGGGAGACGTAGGAGAGATCGATGGACGCGGACAAAATCAATCTTTTGGGATTTGATTAGAAGCACGTACGGTGGGGGTGGGAGTAGTTGGCAACGTACGGCGTCTAGTTGTTGGCAAGGCAAGGGTAGTAAAAGGTAAGGACAGAAGAGAGTCAACCGATGGAGGGGCTAGCTGGCGTGTTTTTTCTAGAAGCATGCAGCATGCAGGCAGCAGCGTTGGACCTGTCTAAACGTGAATCACTTTTACCACGAGCATCCATCGGGGGAACACTGGGTCGTCGTCCAAAGCGATCGAGTCGTCGGGAGGAGGAGCGGCGTCGGGGTCGTGGCCGCGCGCAGGGGGCGTCTCGGGTGGGAATCATGGGACGTGCAGCCACGGCAGGGCGCCTACGCATGGGGTTTGACCTTGGCGCCGGATCGAGGTTGGGCATCATCAGTGGCGCGGTGCCGAAACGAAAGCGGAGACGCGCTAGCTAAATAAAGCGCTCCAAAAATGTCAAAAAGGCAGGCCCCCCTCGCCCCGTCCATCTCCATGCATGTATGTCCACGTTCCACGGAAGAAGAAGAACGAGATGGAAACCCGTACGATCGCTTCGATCGATCGGGCAAAGAGAGGCCGAGAAGTCGGTCGTCTCGGGTCAGACGTACAGCTCGTCACTGCGGCGCATGCACGCGATGATGGGCGACGAGTCGTCTGGACTCCCGTACGCCAGGGGCCCTCGCGCCGCCGCCAGACCCCCCCTCCCCCCCCACGCCTGCCTCTCTTGCCGCCGGCCCTCGCCGCGGTGGCAGCGGCCCCCAGCCTTCGAAGGAGGTTTGAGGTGGTGGTTGCCGGAGGTTCCCGTTGGATCTGCTGGGGCAAGGATCGTCGGCATACTAACGTACAACGGCTAGGGCGGCGTCCCTGGTCGGGGTGGTGGCGGAGATCCTCTCCCGGCGGAGCCATGGCCAGCAACGGTGGTGGGGGTGTACCTGGTGGCCATGCACGAAACCCTAGATTAAAATCTTGGTGTCTCCTGTGTTGTCCCCCAATTCCTCTTCGGTGCATGGTTGGGCCGGATCCGGTGGAGGGTCGATCCTGCTCTACCGCTGCCTTTCTCGATGCTAGCCTAGCCCAAGGGCTGCTGCTAGGGGTCGGAGCGGCGGATCTTGCAGGTTGCCGGGCGGTGGCGTGGGGGCTGGTGCTAGGCATGAATAATGGTGGTGGTCCTCGGATCTCTCGCACATCAAGACGAACATATACTTGATGCGTGCCTAATGGATTGTCTCGAGTGTCTAGTTTCGGAAGGCTCTGCCAGCGAACTCCCATGGGCGCATCATGCCTGAAGATTGCTGGATCAGAGAAATTCGGTCGTGTGCACCTGTGTTTTTTGCTGGCCGTTTGGTTTCAGATGGAGCGTGGCGAAGCTCTGCTACCTGTTACCATCATGTGTCATGTCTTTGACGATCCATGGTGAAGTCAGATGTGGATATTTCATGAGGTCGGGAACATAAGGGCTAGCTATGGTGGATTGAGTCTTTGGGGTGTTGAGGATCTGGCTTGGTGATCTGTGACTCGCAACAGCGTCCGTTAGAGGGGGTGACTACATAGGAGATGTTCACAGTCTTTCCTTGCAGGGTGAAAACCTAAGGTCTGGTCTTTATTGGTTGTGCCTGGCAATGGCCTTGCAGAAGGCATTGTTTTGCGAGCGAAGACTTCCTCCAGGGTGAAAACCTAGGATCTTTGATCGGGCGACAATAGCGCTTGAGCACTGTTTCCTTCTTGGAGGCGTCGTTTTGGAGGGGTTGGACTCTGGTGTTGTTTTGGTGGTGTTAGTGTCGCTGCTGCTAAGAATCTTATCGCTTTAGCGGGGCTTTTCTTTTTTTTTTTAATTTTTTTTTGCTGTGTGCATCCGTAATACCAATAGGTTAATGCGTTGTTGTAGAGGCCGGGTGTAATTGGTATTGTGATATTAATATATGCTTATTTTCAAAAAAAAAAACTCATCATAAAGCCGGACATGTACAGAGGCCGGGTGTAATTGGTGATAATAGTAATATATACATGTACGATAAACTCTTGCATTTGGAAGGTAGTAAAGTTTGCGTTCCAAAGGCAGACATGTACTATACATATGTAGGTTAGTTTATTAGTTGGAGAGTATTTAGCTACACAAAGCCGGTACGTACGTACGGTGCCTTGTGTGTGAAGTTGTTTTTCGGTTTGGAGAATGTTCTAGTAGTATATATGTTAAGCTGATAACTTAACCAATATATTTACAAGAAAACGACATTTCTTGTAAGAATTAAAAGTAGGCACAAGTCAACTACGTACCTATATATTCCAACAATGCTACTCCCTTTGACCTATATTAATTGATTTGGATTTATCAAAATTTGAATGAATATAGACACAATTTAGTATATAGATTTATCTAAAATTTGATAAATTAAAGTCAATTAATATGGACCGGAGTGAATAGCTCATTAGACTCGCTTGTCGAAACGTGCTCGCGCAATTTTACCACGAGCTGAGGAGGGTGCTGGGTCGTACGTCGTCCACGCGGGCAAAAGCGAGTCGTCGGGGGGAGGAGGAGGAGGAGGAGGAGCGGCGTCGGGTGGGAATCATGGGCCGGACGTGCAGCCACGGCAGGGCGCCTTTGCATGGCTTGACTTTGGCGCCGGATCGAGGTTGGGCATCAGTGCCGAAACGAAAGCGGAGACGCGCTAGCTAGCTAAATAAAGCACTCCAAAAATGTCAAAAGGCAGGACGCGGCGTGCAGGAGGTATGGTGTGTGGGAGGCAGCAGGCCGGGCCCCGCCATCCACGATCCACCGAGGAACACGATCGATAGAATCGACCGAGACGGCCGGCGCGCGAGACGTACTACGGTCTCTCGGGTCAGCCACCGTTCGTCCGATATGCCTGCAGCCACCCAACGACCATCGCGGCGCTGCGCACGCGCGGCCGGAAGCAGGGAAAGATCCCAAGTACTCCTCCTCCTCCTACTTCCAGTCGTTCCAGCAAGTCCCTTTCTTAGGAGGAAGAGAAATCAACTAGGTTTGCAGAGGTGTCCAGTTTGCTGTACTAGCTGTTTACACGACATTCACAAGGAGCTAGCTAGCTTTGCTCGTGGAAAATTACGCTCAACTTAGTCAACGTCGTCGGATAAGGTACGTACGAGTATTAGTCAAAGGATCGTGCTTTGGCTCAACCGGTACGTAGCCGCCGCCCGGGAAAAGAAACTTGTTTCGTCCCCTCGTCGGCGACTTCGCCGGTCCGCCCTGTCTCCAGTGGTCCTAAGGCCTTGGAGGTGTGACGGACCACGACCTCTCGTTCGGTGGGAGGTTTTTCAATCTTTGTTTAGCCAGTTTTTTAGTGTCTTCTGTCTTCTTCGGGACGTTAAGACGATTTTAGCAACGATAAAGAGCGCGGGGAAACTTAACTGCTCGTTATCTGTTTGCCAAAGTAGTGGGACAAATCCTATGCACATCTAACATAGGCACCTTAATTTCAGACCACGTCTCACAAAATTCACACTAGTCCGGCCAAGATTCTAAAGAACCGAGGAGGACCCGCAAACGAATGCCGTGCGTACACCTGACTTGGTCTAAAAGAGGTGGCGATCTAAATAGGTCGCCTGCTGTATTTTTTTACTGGTTCCTTCGTTTCATTCTATAGTGTGCATATAGTTTCTGGCACAGAAAAAGGCATATGGAGGGAATATTAGTACTCTAGATGGGATTACTTTAGGATAATTAATGTGATAAAATATTAGTATAGGAGTTCTAGATGGGATTACTTTAGGATAATTAATGTGATAAAATAGGGGAGTTTGCATGAGATATGAAATGCAAATAAATTCATAACAAAATTACTATCTACTGTAGATGATACATGCATGTAGTAGCCGTTGCTTTTGTATCCAGGTTCAATTTTTTTTAATGAAAAAAATGGTGCTTATGCCCGCCGTAGTTGCCTTAAAAAAATTGAAGTCGTGCGAGCAAATCGACATCAGAACTGGGCCAAGCCCGGTCCGTCCTTCTCCATGTCCTTGTTCAACAGAACTAGATGGAAACCGGTACGACCGCTTCGGGAAAGGGGCCGAGACGATATCGGGTCAGACGGCTCGTCGCTGCGGCGCACGGGATGGGCGACGAATCGTGGACTCGTGGTTAGTGGAGCTTTGGGGCCGGAAGGGAAATATTCCCGGTGCACTTCCAGTCACGATCGAGCTCCTTTTATCAGGTCCGATGCACTTCCAGCTTGTCCCGATCGAGCATGCTAGCTGGGAGTTGAGTCTAGTCAACGTCGACCCACTGCTTTTGACTTGGCTACTCGACACCTGCTGCACACTGTGTGACATGTGTTACCCACTGCCGGTTGATTTCTCTGACTAACCTCGGATCAGCCGATTAGTTACATGGATATTTTACTCTTAGCTACTACTATTTCGACTGCGGCTGATCGATCGAGACAAGGAAAACATTACTATCACCGTTTGTTTGACCGTATATATATATATACGCCATCCGATGTATAGCGAAGTAGTAGTTACGACCTATTTTGCTCAAAAAAAGTAGTAGTTACGACCTATTTTGCTCAAAAAAAGTAGTAGTTACGACCTATTCACATCTAGCACAAGATAGAGCTTTTCAACGAATACTCAAAAAAAAAAATCCATAATTGTCAAGTAAGCAAGTACAAGTGGTTTCGTATTCTAGAGACAGTAAAAGTGGTTCCAAGAAAACTTCCAAGATTCTAAAGAACGAGGACCAAAAATGAATGCAGAAAGACCAAAACACGCCTACCACTAGTGGAAGAAGGGCATGTTGTCCCGGTTCATAAGGGGTTTTAGTCCCGGTTACGCAACTAGGACGGGGCAATCGGGACTAAAGCCCCGCCCCTTTAGTCCCGGTTGTGCTGCGAACCGGGATGAAAGGGGATCCACGTGGCCGCTGTTTGGAGCGAGGGAGGAAGCACCATTCGACGAACCGGGGTTGATGTTTCTCTGCCACGGCAGCATTTCATGCACATTTGTTGCCGCGACAGAGAATTTATTTTATATTTATTTATTTATTTATTTTCCATTTATTGTTTTCCTTTTTATTTATGTTTTGCAGTCAGCAATGAAGGAACCATAATATTACACAACATCGTTATGAATATAGAGATCAAAGTGTCGAACATATATTACATACGCTACACTAGTTTCATGCATATATACAATATAATCTCTTTTACGATCCCTATTCCACTATCAACATCTCCTGATAGTATTCTCCTTTTGGATCTAGGACCTCTACATCTCCCGCAACCATTCAATCTAATTTAAAGGAGTCAACATATATGAACGAAACTAAACACAATTGATGGTAATAAACTAAAATTGTGAATATTGTTTACTTACTCGAAGTTTGTCTAAATTTCTACCCGTCCCACATGTCGTTTGACGAATGAACTCGCAAACATAGTTCAATCAACATAATAATCAAGCATGATAATGGTATCGAAACTAGAATAAAAAAGATACGCGGATCTAGCTAGTAATACTTACATCTAATGGTTTAAATGTAAGCTCCTCTTTCCAGAAACTCTTATAGCCTTGTTGGTGAACCGTTTCCAAGCGTTGTCCGGTAAAGAAAATGAATAAAAGAACTTATTAATTACTTGATATCAGAAAATGAATGAAAGTTGCCGATATAGTGCCATAATGATTGAACTTATCTCTGGAGCAATTTCTCGAGGAGGCCGCCTGCTTCACTCTAGGCAATGGTGAGCGCGCACACGCTTCTGGTCGGATCATTGGATGTTCGGCGCCCGAGTGGATGAGATTGCTCCAAACCTAGTTAAGGTGGTGTCGCCGCGTTGGCTCAAAGCCCGCACGTGAAGGACGACCTCTCGGGGGCGTGGTTGTTGGATTGCGGCCCCGACCTGAGGGATGCTTCCTTAGCAGAATTATTCACGTTGTGGCGCTTCCTAGCCACAATGCAGTTTTTTCCCGGACGTGGAGGACGTCCTTACTTGGAGGTGGACGAAGGACAGGGCCTACTCAGCCAAATCAGCGTGCAACGCCTTTTTCGCAGGGACAGCGAGGGCGCTTGGTTCTGTATAGATCTAGAGATGTCGGGACCCTATAGCTGTAAGCTCTTTGCTTGGTTGGCTTCGAGAGATAGGTGCTGGACAGGGGACCGTCTAGAGCGTCGGGACCTCCCCGACCCGCAACCTGTCCCCTGTGCGGTCAACAACAAGAGTCTATCCGACACCTACTGCTAGGTTGCGTGGTGGCGAGGGAGGTCTAGGCATGGACGCTGCAGCATTGGGCCAAGCCCCTTTGGATGTCAACGCCAGATCCGGACATGCTCCCGTGGTGGACATTGCTGATGGCTTCGCCAGAGGCCCGGTGCGACATCTGGACGGACATCATTCTTGTCTTCTGGTGCATCTGGCGGCACCGGAATGACATGGTCTTTAATGTTGCCTCCTTTAGTAATAGCCATAAAGTGTAAGATTAGAGCAGACTATGAGTAGCCTATAGAGTGGTTAGATGGTGAGTAGTTGCTTAGCCTTCCTGTGGGGAGTTGTCACCTCTGCTTACAGCGTCGTCCGTTGACGACTCGGCGTTGTAACTGTCGCTTGGTACTTTTTCTATATGATTGATACACCTTCCAGGTGTATTCTAGAAAATAAAGTCTCATCATGTAACATGATACGAGTAGAAATTCGTGCATCAAGGCTTTCTTATAGATATTTTGAAAAAAATGAGGTTTAGAACAAACATAGACTTTATGTTGTTATTTTTTATAAGGCGAAGTGGACTTTCGAAACCTTAGTGGTTATTCCATCAAGAAGGCATTAATTGTGCTTTGTAGGCTCATTAACCTTGGAGCAAAATATGGTTAAATTAATCCCACGCCGTGTGGAAGGAATGATGTAATTATTTGCATTATCTTTGTCATCACTAGTCGATGTTAGAGTATCCCTCGTTGTGCTAGTACCTCATCACGTGGTAACATGTACGGTTAACTTGCATTTGAAATGTAGTAAAGTCTGCATTCCAAAGCTAGATATGTATTTCCTCCTTTTTAAAATATAAGACGTTTTAACCTACACACTAAAAAAGGTGCAGATACACTTCTTTCACAAAGCTAAAGCATCGTAACCTACACACTAAAAAGGGTGCAGATACACTTATTTCACAAAGCTAAAATATCATAACCTTCACACTAAAAAGGGTGCAGATATACTTATTTCACAAAGCTAAAATATCATAACCTACGCACTAAAAAGGGTGCAGATATACTTCTTTCACAAAGCTAAAATATCATATCCTACACACTAAAAGGGGTGCAGATATACTTCTTTTACAAAGCTAAAACATCTTTTTAAAACGGAGGGAGTACATATTACTCCTTTCGTCCTGGATGTCACAAACTTGTCTAAATTTGGATGGAATATACTAAATAGCGGCTAGATATATTCAAACTTATACAAATCTACGATATCTTTTTCGGTGCGGATGAAGTAGGAAATTTTTCGGTGCGGATGAAGTAGGAAAGTTTAGTTGGAGTGTATGAAAGAAACAACCATTTAGCTACACAAAGCCGGTGCCTTGTATACGAAGTTGTTTTTGGTTTCGAGAAACTTAACATATACAGCACGTAGTACGTACGCCAGCAGCAGGAGCTAGCTGGTTCTCTGTAGGTAGAGTATACAGAGGCCGTCGCGAAGTGCGATATTGTAGGAGATGAAAGTTTCAGAAGATTCTGATCTCCGAATTAAGGTCCTTGGTACGGACAGAGAGTCAACCGATGGATCGGAGGAGCTAGCTGGCGTTTTTCTAGAAGCAGCAGCGTTGGACTTGTGTAAACGTAGGTGATTCACTTTCACCACGAGCATCCATCGGGAGGGGCTGGGTCGTCTCGTCGTCCAAAGCGATCGAGTCGTCGCCTCGTCGGGAGGACGAGGAGCGGCGTCGGGGCCGTGGCCCTGGCCGGGGCGTCGGGTGGGAATCATGGGCCGGACGTGCAGCCACGGCAGGGCGCCCGAAAATGCTAGACTTACAGACAACGGGTTACGGAAATGAATTTACGGACGTGTGTGGATGCAAGTGATTGGTGAGTGTGTGGGCCTTGCTTTTTTTCTCTCTAGTCTAACTGATCCTATCCGCATGCCACGTGAGATCCGTAAGTAAGATTTCGTAGAATTAGTCCGTAAATGTAGCATGGCTTGCGCCTTGGCGCCGGATCGAGGTTGGGCATTCAGTGGCGCGGTGCCGAAACCAAAAGCGCCCCTAAAATGTCAAAAGGCAGTACGCGGCGAAGAACGAGATGGAAACCCGTATGATCGCTTTGATCGGGGAAAGAGGCCGAGAAGTCGGTCGTCTCGGGTCAGACGTACAGCTCGTCGCTGCGGCGCATGCACGCGATGATGGGCGACGAGTCATGGACTTGTGGTGGTTGGTAGGTGGTGCTGGCCGTACGTGCTTGCGGCCGGACGGGAAAGATTACCAGAGATGCACCACTGGCTGCTTCCGGTTCCGATCGAGGAGTCCCTTTCTCACATTCCGGATGGTGCCTGTCCCGATCGATCGATCGATCGGTCCAGACTGCTACCTCCTTGGCCTTTCCAGTCCTTCAGTCATGGAAAATTAGCCCGTGACATGCGTTTCCTACTCCCAGTAAGCAATAAGGCTGATTTTATTACTACTTACTTATCAGGAATAATGGATAGATATACATCGTCTGACAGAATTGACACACCAAGAAATCAGGCAGATCCTCCTGTATTCCAAACAACTGACAGGGGTCCTCCTTCTGAGCAACCATCAGCCGCCATACTACTGGCTTCCCTAGGACACTAGGAAGAAAACTGACCTCCTACAAAAATTACAACAAAGATTAATGGCACCAGTAGTACTGCCTGTTCCTGTATCCGGATCAAACCCCGCATCATCGACATTCAGCTTTGACAAAAAAATTCCTTCGATCGGCGATTATTACATGCATATTTATCCTGCTACTATTCCTTCCTAGCTGTATTTCAACCGCTGATCGATCGAGACAAGGAAAACGGTTACTGTCACCATTTGTTTGTTTGACCGTACATATTCACGATACAAGGAAAACGTTACCAGTTGTTTCGGTTCAGGAAACTTTCAAGGTTCTGTTGGACGAGGACCGGAAATTGAAGGGCCTACCATAGTCTAAAGCTTTTCAACGATCCACTTTTTATTTAGCATTATACTCCCTTCCCCCGTTTCAAAATATAAGATGTTTTAGGATTGTGAAGAAAATGTATCTAGACTTGTTTTAGTGTATAGATTCAATCCAAACCCGAGTAAACATATACATACTAAAATTTATCATTAGTTTGATATCCATCATTTGGGCATGGAATTCTGGAATTCATTTTGCAATTCTATTCCTATGCTGTTTGGTTGGCACGGAATTGGGCTGTCATTTCATTTGGCAAATCCAATGAAATATCTTCATGTGTAAACCTGATTCCTATCTTAGACCTGTCATTTCCAAATTTCGGTGGCAGCCAAACATGTGGGTGTTTTTGGAATCACAATATAAATAAAATGAATCATTTCATTTCTACTAAATGAAATGAATACATGGATGCCAAACAACCTCTAAATATTATTTTTTATAAATCTAAAACATCTTATATTTTAAAACGGAGGAAGTACTACTAATAAGCTAAAGCTGAAATCTCCGGCAACACAACGGCTGTATACTGTGAGCAGTTCGCTCTATTATTATTATTATCGATCGGTTTAAAGTTTTGAGAACAGCAGACGGACGATACATTAATGATCTTACCATCCAAAGATGCCCACGTTTTACACGTGCAGTTTATACCTCGTGTGAAAAAACATCATCCAAGATTCCCATGCACCACTGCCTGCTTCCAGTTCAAAGTCGTCCCTTTCTCAGGTCCCGCCCGGTGGTGCTTGTCCCGATCGATCGATCGACCCTGCTACTACCTTTCCACTCGTTGATTCAACGTCGACGGAGCTAGCTAGTCAAACGAAGCACTGCTTTGGCTTTGGCTACTCGACACCTGCATTTTCCTACCGCCACTTGATTTCTCTGACTAGTCTCAGATCTCAGGCGATTACATGGAAATTTTATCCTGACACTCCTACCTAGTATTTCGACTACTGTTAATCGATCGAGACAAGGAAAACATTACTCTCCCATTTGTTTGACCGTATATATTTTAGAGATAGGCATCTTATTATCAATAGTAATGTTTATATCTAGCCTCTGCATAATCAAAATGCACACAACCTTACAACCAATCGAAACAACAAAAAAATAAAAGTAGGCTTGATGCCTGATGACTAAGAGGATGGGAGCTCAATTCTCAAAGCATGCTGTCATCCAAGTATACAAGCTCTATAAACAGGCCGCGAAACTCCCAACTCCACACGTTGTAGAGGTGCCCATAGACGGAGAAGATCATTTGACCGTATATATATGCCATCCGATGTACAGTAAAGTAAAGCATAGTAATACGAGATTCACATCTAGCACAAGACGGACCTTTTCAACAACTACTCACAAATTCCATAATTGTCAAGTGAACAGATAGAGTACAAGTTGTTTCAATTCAAGAACCTTTCAAGATTCTGTTGGACGAGGACCGGAAATTGAATGCAAAAAGAGCAGAACACGCCTACCTGCACCCCCAAAAAAAAATCAAAACACGCCTGACTTGGTCCGAAGGGATGGATATAATTCATAAATGTTGCTTCCTCTATTTTTAATTTGGCGTACATAATCTAAAGCTGAAATCTCCGGCACAACCGTTGTACGGTGTGAGCAGTTCGCTCTATTCCTATGGTGTTTGCGAACAACAGTCGGATACAGTATAATTTTACCATTGAAGATGCCACATTGTATACATACATACAGTATAATTTTACCGTTGTTTACATATCACTCTGGCGATCCGCGGGACAAGAGAGGCCCATCCGTCCACGTTCCACCGACAACACGATCACGTTCACGTTCACGTCGGATACCAGAATGAGGTGCTGCTTGGGTTCGTCGGTGGTACGCGAAGGGTTTCCCAATTTCCACCCTCCGAGTTGCTCTCTCAGGTTCCGGCGGTGGCTGTCCCGGTCGAGCTTCCTTCCAGTTCAGTCAGGAGGTCATGGAAAATCACGATGGATTCAGTGAACGAACGACCATTGTAGTCGAAGCTGCAGAACTCCCCATCTGCAGAGAGAACAAAAACACGCGGTGCTGCAAGTTAGAACTGCTGCCTGCCAGTCGATTTCCCTAACCGGTCTTAAGATCAGACGGCATTGAATTGCCTTGCTACTAAGTTATGATGAGCAGCCATCAGTTATCTTGTCATGACAAAGACACTTATTTTGTTTGACCGTGTTAACCGTCAGCCATCAGATGATGAAAAAGAATGCGTAGGACCTATTCACTTCTAGTACATAAACCAGAGCTTTTTATCCAACTACTACTCACGATTTATTGTGGTGACGGGAAAAGTACAAACAGCTTCAGATGCCTAATGAGACTTTAAAAAAGGGATGAAGACCCAAGATACAACAAGGTCAAGCACACCTGACTTGGTCCCAAGGGTCACAATTTAAAAGCATAGCAAGAAAATATCCATCAATTAGTCCTAGTAAGCTTTACTAAAAAGGTGCACCTAACATTTTTCAACTACTTTCTAAACTGTCACACGGAACCGTCAAATCCCAAAAACTCACCTGAAACTAGAGTGAGAAGAAATTTAATGGAACGGCGTGACTGCATGTCACTATATTGATAGAATTGTTTAACAAGTTAAGTGAATAAAGGTGCACTATCAAAAAACATACCTTGAGCAGCCAATGGAAATCAATATGTTCTTCTGGATAAGTATTTATACGATATTGCTGCTGAAAGTATTCCAACTTCTAATGTTCTCCAAATTCCTCAGTTTCAAAAATTGATTGCGGATAAGATGTGAACCGTACTGATGAATTCAGTATGGGCTGCCTCTTGGTGAAGAAAGCTTTTGGCGAAGAGGATATCACAGTAGTATCCAGCTCTGGCCTAAAGGATGCCGAACAAATTTCTGATGCTTTAAAAAATGGAAACAGTGGCGAGGAACTGCTTTCATCGTCCCACTCAAGATTATCCCACCATGTTTTCTCCCCTCTGATCCTCTTCAGTTTACCCATTTCCCCAAAAGGCAGTTTCTTCATCCTCGGGCAAGCAAACACATCAATGAACTCCAAAGAAGGAAAATTCAGTTTAGCATCACATAATCTTTCCAAGCTTTGCAGCGAATTTAATTGCAAAATTCTCAGTTGTCGAAATCCCAGCATCGGTACTTCTGGTTTAATAGCATTCTGTATGTCAACTAGCTGCTTCATGCTATCGCAGCAAGAAATATTCAAATGCTCCAGATATGGTAGATTTAAAATGCAGGATAGATCTACCAGGTGATTTGTTCTCCCCACTGTAAGGACACGAATGTTCTGAAGATGGTCCATACTAATCTTCTCAAGTCCAGGAAGATCCCAAAAGGTGAGAAACTCCAGCATCAGAAGACTTTCTCCGTAACACTGTGGCTTGTTAGTAATACTGAAGTCCTTTAAATCAGAACAGCCCATTACATTCAGAATAAAGATGCTTTCTGGTAAAGTGAGAGAAAGAGACCTCTCTCCATTCAATTCATATAAACCAAGACATCTCAAGTGAATTCCAGGTATGCCAAAAAGCCTCTGCAGGGTACTCACTTTCTTCATTGTTATTCCTATAGTTTTCAGTTCTTTAGTTAAGCAAGATAACTCTTCGATTTTAAACTCATCATAATCCATATGGTTTCCAGAATCAAAATCTGCTTCGCAGCCAGCATACCGGCTACCATATAGGTTTAACACTTTTAGCATTGACAAATTTGTAAGAACACCATAAGGTATCTTCTCCAAGAAATCCATATAGCTCAAGTCCAAGAACCTCAACTTTCTTAGTTTCCCAATAGCTCTAGGCAATAGTTTAATGTGTGTTTGCTTTAGTTTGAGATACTGGAGTTCAACCAGTGTGCCAATTTCTTCTGGAAGTTCCTTGATGGGAACCCAAGACAAATCCAAGAAGGTCACAGGTAAAATGCTCTTTATAAAAGAAAGTGGTATCACCTTCAGCCGAAAGTTTTGCTGTAGTGACAGAAACTGCAGGTTCGGACAGTTCATGGCCTGAGGAAATTGAGTGATATAATTGCACATGAGTGATATCTTTCTGGCTGACCTAAATGTTTCAATGTCCCTGTTAGAAATGTTATGAAGTCCTACCCCTGCTTGAACAATGCATTTCATGTGCTCATCAGTGCAGTCAGAAGATATCCAAAGTGACATGTCTCGGATGATGTCATGCACTCTCACCTCACAATCTTCGAGGTAACCAGTCTCCAGTAAGCATGCATTCTTCAAGTATTCAATAATGGAGTAACCCTTGTTGTATGCTTCCTCCATAGTATCATACTCTATCAAACCCATCCCCATCCAACAGTCTATGAGTTCAACTTTCCAAATTGAGTAATCTTCAGGCCACAAAGAACAACATAAGAAGCATTCTTTGATCTGTTTATCCTGCAGATAATCGTAACTTATCTTCAGCCTAGTGTATATGTGGCTGACATTTCCCATATTTGGGATCTCATGAATGCGTGACTTCTTGAGAAATGACAAAGCAAGTGCCCATTCATGGAAAGTCTTCTTTGTAGACATTGCACGGCCAATAGTTACAAGAGCAAGGGGCAAGCCACCACATTCTTCTGCAACTTCATATGCTAACTTTTCAATCCTAGGATCTGAATTAATGACTTCTTCTGTCGCTTTTTCTTTGAACAAGTTCCAAGATTTCTCCGGGTCCAAGCATTCCAGAAAGACGATATTGTGAGCTTCCATATGTCCACAAACACTCTCATAACGAGTTGTCAGAACTACCTTCTGTTTATTCAGGCCATTGGGATATGGAATACCAGCTTCTGCTAGATCCAAGTAATTCCATAAATCATCAAGCAGAAGTAAGAATTTCTTTCGCCTTAAGAAGCTTAACATGATTGAAGCCCGAGTTTCAATGCTAGAACCTGGTTTCAAAAAGAGTCCAATCTTTTCAGAGATGTCTGCTTGAAGCTGCCCTATTCCACATGCCTTAGATGCAACAGCATATATAACAAGGTCATATCCATAGTCTTCTTCGATTACATCCAAGAAATGATTATTGATTTTCCTGAGCAGAGTGGTCTTACCAACTCCTCCCATTCCCCATATACCAACAATTCCAACTCTGTCATCTTTCAGATACTGGAGAACTCTGCTTAAGTTACAGTCTGTTCCTTGTGTTGGATGTACAGTGGGCATTTCTTGCACGAAACGTGGTGGAATCCCAATCGACACTTGTTTGAATGATCCTTTCTCATGCAACATCTCAGCTTCCTTGAGTTTCTTGGCAGCCTGCATACCAGTTTCATAATCTGACCAATAACGGAAAGACTGTGCCCTCCTCTTCTTCTGCCCATGTTTGATCTCATTCACTTCACTTTCTATTGTTTCCACCTTTTGTAACCATTCTAGAACTTCAGGGTTGCAGGTTTCTTGCTTCCTTTCAGAGTTCATAAGACGAATTTGGATTTCCTGTTTCCTGGCTTCTAGATTCCTTATAGTGCTGTCCAGCTTGCCAATATGTTCATCCTTTTCTATTAAATATCTCATATGTGTAATCACAGGATTCCATAAGTTGGATGCCACAGCACTAGTTACGAAATCAATGAGCGTAAAAACAGCCATGTACAAGGGTGAGAGGAGGCAGTGAACAAGGTGATGGTTTCACCAGCTGATAATCCTTCAATCGGCAATAATATCAAAATTTTGAACTATACAGCCTGTTAAAACTGGGACCTGCAGGTGAGAGAATGTGAGAAGCATGAAATACACTGATAGTGACCATACACATCCAATACAAAATATGAACATATCAATCAGCCTAAACCTTGCAGTATACGGCGGCGACTGGTTTTGTGTTTCTACTATGTAGAGATTAGGTTCTTTAAATTTTTTTAGAGATTAATAGGATCAGTTTTTTCTCCTTTGTACTGAAAAAGGTATGCCCTATTAATCAGGGAACTACTGAAAGTTTCGTGTAGAAATGACACAACTTAGAAGATAAATAGGCATATATATGAAGTTAAAGTTTTAGCATAAGACTGCTACAGTGGTGAAGATAATATAGCTAGGTACATAACCGACATTGGTTGAGGAAAAATAACATATGAGGCGCTTATCCTATACTTTGTATATACTAGGTTCTTTCCAAGAAAATGGAGACATTAGATTAGATGAACAGAGAGGCAGAGCACATAATACCTTGTGCTATTCAGTTTTTTCTCCTTCATATAGTGAAATACCATATCGTACAAGTATTAATCAGGGAACTACTGAATCTTTCGTGTAGAAGTGACACAACTTAGAAATTTGCATATACTCTACGAAATTAAAATGTTACCATAAGACTGCTACAGTTTAATTTGAGTAGATAGAATAGAAGATTATTAGTCTCATATATGAAGATGAAGATAAATAGATAATACAGCTGGATACATATCCTACACTGATTGAGGAAAGATAGCATACGAGGCGCTTATTGCAGTTAGAAATTGCCCAGACTTATGGAATAAGAGGATCCAGCGGGGGAAGGAGATTCATTCAGGCCTACCTTGTGAGGATCTTCCAAGCATAGCCCTCCGCAACCTCGGCGCGTCGGGAGAGAGAGAGCGAGGGTCCAGCGACAGCGAGGGAGTGTGGGTGGAGCAGAAGAAGCCGCGTGGAGGCGTAGCTCACTGGAAATTTCGGCAAGAGAGAATCTTGGGGCGAAATTCTCCGCGCGGACTTTGGTGGGCGCGGCCATGGCCATTGCTTGCGCTGACTCGCCTCGTGGTCGGTGAAGTGTGTACTCCCTGTAGGAATATATGAAAATGGATTTGCGGTGGGGTGCAGGGCAGCGACGGCGACCGCCGATCTGATCCGGCGACGGCGATAGCAAGCGACCGCTATTTTATTTTTTTGTAGGAGTGGACGCTACTTCTTTTTTTTAGTGCAGGAGTGGACGCTACTGGTTTGAGGGCTAGAAAACGAGGATTATCACGAACGTCAGTTGGGCTTTAGCCTGCCTTACTGACTGCTAGGGCTGAGGCCTGGCTCTTTAAGGCCCGCGTGCGTTGGTTGCTCGTAATTTTATGGGAAGGACGCCAAACCCTAAAAAATAGTGACAAACCCTCAAAAAAAGTATATAAAGAGTGTCAACGCTAGTGGTTTATTTATGCAGAACCATTAAGTACACACGTACTGATCATTCAGCGACAATTCTCTCATGTAGACGTTGCACCTAGATGTAACTGGGATTCCACTAAAATCTTGGTAATTTCGGTCCAATCCTTCGGCCCACGCCCATAACCGTATATCTATATAAATACAATATCGGTTATATATAGTACTAACAGTTTTGTTTCAACTACGACCGCGATAGCTACACATACAGCATGGAAGTCGGTACATTGCAAACTCGGTACGACACACTTTTACATCTCTCTATCTCCCCCATCGTAGGCAATCCCAAAGTCCAAACAAATCGGCCCAGCAGTCTAACAAAGAAATAGGTGGGCTCATCAAACAATGACGATACATCATACACCCAGCCTTTCCTAGTGTAGAATCCTTATTCGGTTATTACTAGCACAAAACCCGTGCGTTGCTACGGCCTAATAAACGTAGACCTAAATACACGGATAATTATTAGATCTCTTAAAGTTGCACAAAACAAATTCTACATGAGATTGCCATCCTAGATCAAGTGACCTCATCGATCTTGCCAGATCCTTAATGGAGTATATGCTGATAATTAGATATAGTGCTTTACTTTAAAAACATAAACATAGTCTTTCATCATAAAAATTTAGCTCACACACAGAGCCGTAAGTTTGTGACATTTGCATATGTTAAAAAGTTTGAAACCAAATACCTATCCAAAACTATGCTGTAATTTTATAATAAAATCACATGGGACTAACGCTACCTAGATGGATTAAACTTGCGAATGATTACGATCTACCACATGTAAAAGAAAGAGTAGACATATAGAAATATCATGTAGCAAGACCAAAAACAGAAAGGCAACATGGCAAAAATCTCGTCTCTATATAAATATTCTAGTAGTCTCCTAAGCTTGAGTCAAGGTAGAGATTTTCCTAGCTTGGTCGCTTGTTGTATGCTATTTTTTTTAGATGTGAGCCTACCCGCCGATTCACGGATTGTCCTTTAATAGCCTGGCCCGTATTTACATTATACAATGACTAATTTTACCTGAATCAAGCCTAACCAGAGAGGCCGGCGACCTGCATGGCATGTCCTTGAGCAAGATGCCGAACTCCAATCAGTCTCCTTGGCAAGGCCGATGGAGAGGAGGCCGCACATTAGAGGGCCAGCGGGCGGCGGACAGGAAGGAGCCATTGTCTAGCAATATGCATGCACCCTGCAGTGCATGGAACGGGTTCGCCCAATGCTGCAATATTCTGCCTGCAGAGCGAGCAATCTGTTGCCTGATAATGTAAAACATCTAGTATTGTTTATGTTGATATGGACCTCGCTCCAAGCTGTTTTCCATTGATACTTTCTCTGCATATTCCCACAGCCGCAGTCGAGCGCTTGCTGGTATGAGTCGGAGCTAGCAGTCTAGGGGGTATGAGCCTGAGCTAGAAGTCATCACACCGATCATCAAGTCTGCTCTACTCCCATATTGAACGGTGTCGCGGTCACTATGGTGCACACACCTTGTCGTGCCATCAGCGGCCTCCATGACTGCTTTGTCATGTCTGTCAATCTTCTCACCTCTGCTACTTTTCTGATTTATCAATTAGCTTTACCATATCAGCGACGAACGACAAAGAACCGTCGATGGGGCTGGGGTCGGCGACATCGGATGTGGATCACAGGTGGGGTTGGAAAGCTCGATTTCATCCTTAGGTGGCCAACGACTTCCGATGATGTTGTGTGATCGACTATTGAAAATATTTCTAGAGTTTTTGTGGGAATCGCACGACGGTCGTGCCTCTAATCTGCCCTACGCGCAGCGAGCCAGACCCTCCAATCTGGGCTCGGCGTGCATGCTCGCTCTCATGATGGAATCGATCGGCCGGCCTCTCAAATCTTCTCTAGACGTGGCGTGGGTGCTCGAGTCCTTTTTATAAACCATGCGATCTGCTATAACTGATGTTTCCGTATACGGTGAGGATTCTAGAGGCCAGGCCAAGCTGCATGGATGCTGCTCGTGAGTCCTAGGACCAAGACCTAGCTGATCGGGTAACACGTATGAAGCTGCAAAAAAATTGAGAGCCTTACATAAACGGTGGCAGTTGTGGATAATACGTGGTTTTGGTGGAGGGTAGAAAGGTCTAAAAAAATGTTGGACCGGAAGAAACACTTCGTGCTTTATTATTAGGTATAGACAACAATTGATCCATGCCATATATATTCGACGCAAAGCAGACTTGAGATTGCGATCGCTACCAATCCACGCGCCGGTTGATCATCAAAATATATATGGCGGACGGAAACCAGGACTCGTCCTCCATGTTGCCTTTCTTGCCAGAAGATGCAATCTTCACGGAGATCCTCCCTTACCTGCCGGCCAAGTCGGTCGGCCGCTTCCGCGGCGTGTCACGCTCGTGGCGGGCTGCGCTCTCGTCGGCGACTTTCATTGAGCTCCACCTCCGGCGAGCCAACAACAGGTCGGGCCAGCAGCCCAGGCTTTTCTTCAGTCCGAGCGACGTGCCGTCTGGGGAACACGGCTATATCCACGTATGGCAGCCCGGCGGTGGTCCGGCGAAGAAGCTCATGCCCAAGCCGAGCGAGTTTTGCGACCTGGCTCCTATCAGCAGCCCTGTCCGTGGCCTCGTCCTCGTCCGTAGCAAGGGCTACTTCGTGTACAACCCTTGTACCGGCTCATCCTTGCTTCTTCCCGACAGCATAGCGCCACTGAAGATCACTCGCTGGCATATGACATCGACCCAACCCCAGCCACCGTGCTTCAACGATCTTTCCTACGGCCTGGGCTACTGCTCGGTTACCGCTGAGTACAAGGTAGTGCGACTGTTCAACGACAGCTGTGACGGCGGTCCACCCTGCTGCGAGGTCTATGTCCTCGACAGGCCGGCCTACTGGAGGCCTGCCGTTCAGCAGCCTCCCATGTGCACCGTGTGGGAGGAAGACCCAGCCGTGTTCCTTGGTGGGTTCTTGCACTTCCTTTGTCGGCAGGGTGGCATCGTCACTTTCAACGTTAGCAATGAGACCTTCGGATGGCTGCCGCCGCCGCCGCCGCCCCCTGATCCTGAGGATTCTCTTGTCGAAATGGTGGAGCTACATGGGCGTTTATGCGTGTGCCGTGGATTCATCGGTCACCACGACGGCCTATACCGCATATGGATGCTGGGAGATCACGAGCCACGGCGATGGGAGCAACTCCTCTCCATCGATCTAACCGCCTGGACGGAACCTGAGCTGATGCAGATGAAGGCCCACTTTATATCCGCGGTCTACATGTTTAGCAGCGACAATGACAGGCACCAAAAGATCATGTTCGGTACAGGAAACTGCAAGGTGTTCACTGTGGACGCAAATGACGGCACACTGGAGACCCTGTTCAAAGCTGAGGACGCAATCTCGGGTAGCTTTCTTGACGGCCATCACCCATCACTAGGCTTGTTCCAGGAGAGCCTCGTGCCAGTGGGGCGAACGATCGAGGAGATCGTCTTCTCGTCGCCGGCCACCAAGGCTTGGTTTCACATCCTCAAGTGGATGCCTGCACACTCGGTCGCCGACTTGAGCTTGGTCTGCAGAGAATGGCGTGCCATGATCATGACTGACCGCTTTACACATTCCCATGTCCTCCATGCAAACTTGAACAAAAGCCCTCGGATCATGATGGTCACTAGTCCCCCATCTGTAAGATGCCTCGATTTGCACGATTTCATTGATTTACACGCTCCAGACTTGGGTCCTAGCCTTGCATGCTCACAGCCTTGTCATGGTCTCAATGTCGTAACCAGCCATACCAGGAGTTTTATTTGCAATCCTATCATGGGTTACGCTCAGACCATACTGTTTGAAAACGATGAAGACGCTTATTCCTTTTGTAGCCATGTAGGGTTGGGCTATAACTTGGAAACTAGAACGCATGTGCTACTGCTTGCCAGCTACAAAGGGGAGAACATAGAGTGCAAACTGCGGTATGTGCAAGAAAATGAATGTCGTCCAATAGACCCTCCTCCTAGACCTTTATCATCTAGCATACCGCCCACCTATGTCAACGGCGGAATCTACTGGCTGGCAGAGCCTGATCTTGTACAAGGTTCTCCAAATTGTGAAATTGTGGCCTTCAGTGTTCAGTCAGAGGAATTCGAGGTTCTTCAAGGCCCACAATACTGCAGCCATCCCGTCGGGCGTATGTCCATCCTCTGTCTACAAGGAGCACTTTGTGTGGCTTGCTCGAACCAAAGTATTAACGTGATTGACATATGGATGATGAAGGACAATAATGGGACTTGGTTAAGGGAGTATCATATAGACCTCACAGACTGCTACACGGAGTTCTCATCAGAAGAGACCACACCATTGGCTATCGACCCCAAGGATGGACGGATTTTGCTCAGCACGGGTTGGTCATTGGGCTACTATGACACTAAGACGGCCACACTAGAGACCATCTATAGCTTGGGAATGCAGGAGGATGGCGAGAAGTTCTCCCCTATTATCTGCGATGAAAGCTTAATCTTCACACTTGGGTCGTTCGTTTAGTTTATTTATTGCCGCCCAGATGTTTCAGCAACTATTTTTTTGGTGAATCTTATTTCAAGCTTGTTTACATATGCTTCGTCTTGCCCAACCATGATCATGTGTCTTATATGTGATAACATCTCTATCTATCTTCAGGTGCTACAGAGCTAGCCGAGGATAGTTTGGTGCTTTTCTGGCCTCTCCCTTCATCTTGTGTATCTTTGCTCTCGGTCTAGCATGCAGCAGTTAAAGTTGAGTTTTACTAGTTCTATGTCACAGCAACAAGATTCTATGCTTGTGAATCATGTCTCAGAATATGACTCTAAATCAAAAAGAATATAATGAAAAGCAAATATGGAGGATGCATCAGCCAAGAGTAGAGCAAAACGGTTCATGCATCTGAATGTTATACAGAAGAAAACAATGTATAAATGATGAGGAATGTTACTCGAAAGAAATAAAATAGAGATGATGAAAAGCAAGTATACCTTGTTGCAGCGGCAGATCATGTGCTTCATTTGAAGAGTCTGGCAATCACTGGAGGAAACAGCCAAAAACCCACCACTGGTGGATTCAATGATGATCACAATACAATGAGCTTGGGAGGTACCAGTAATCATGTTCTTGATGAAGTCACGGTGTCCAGGGGCATCAAATGACCATGCATAAGTGCATGGTGGTCCCGAACTTCCACAGGGTAATATTGCTCAATCGTGAGCTTGTCAAGCACCCACACATAGTTAAATAACCTCTTGTTCATCTCAGCGGCTTCCTTCTCGAACCTCTCGACAACACGCTTGTCAATGCCTACAAGCTTGTAGATCAGATGGCCAGTGGTTATGATGGTATATCGCGGAAGACATGGCATGTGATAAGACATAATTTTTATAGGTACTACTCCAAAGAACAAGATGTAATAGTGTTTTCCTTGGGTGATGTTTGTTGTTAGCTTGCAACCCTCTTTGATTGAACTTGATGATGGGAGTTGAATGAAAGGATATTAGAATGTTGCATGAGCTATTGTGCTCTACGCACTTTCTACTGTTTGATGTGTGATCTTGGTGTACGGAAATTAGCAGACGTCATGCTAGAATTTTGAAGCTAATTTGGCTTCATTTAATTAATTAGCTTACCTAGCTACTATGCTACATTAAGCTAGCTTTGCTAGTCGCTGCTGTATGTAGTGTGGCCGTGTAGGTGTAGGAGCTAGCAAGCAAAGTTTGAGACCAAAATGGCAATGCTTGGCTCGTTCCTAGTTCCAGAACAGAAGAAAAAGAAGGGAACAAAGGCACATCTAGGCTTTGATCGGTCACTACATACACAGCCCCAGCTCCCTGCTCACAGTGGCAGCTGCAGCCTACGACGGACAGAGACTCACGGGGAGAATTAATTGCTACACTATACATGATAGATCATTGGTTTGGCAGAATCATTAGTGCAAATCTTACATATCAGTTGTCCTTTGTAATTCACTAAGATATGGAATACCCAAGTCCTAGTAAGATTTGAGTTTTACACTAATCTTGTAAGAAGAAGGAAATGGAAAAAGGATCAATAGATGGTATAGAAGAAACCAATAGATTTACCAAATGTAAAACCATGGTGCACTGAGCATATTCATCTGATTAGTGTGGGACTCATCCTTTGCTCTTTCCTAAGTCCATAATCTTCCCCTCTGTTTTACTGTTAGATGCACATCAGACAATCTATCCTGTCGACCAAGGTTTAACAAATCTCAGTCGACTAAGGAGACCGGAAAACAAAAATATGTAAAAGCGGAATATGTAAAAGACAGAGGAGCCATAAAACTCTTCCTTTACAAAAGAAGATTTGTAAGGAGCTGAAACTGTTAAGAACCCAAGCAACTTACTTTCACGTAGAAAAATGGCAACTCTAAAGAAGATTCAGGACAGATTATTACCTGCTCAAAGAACCCCTTGCTCATCAATTTGAATGATCATAACACTCACCACTTGACATCAGCACATTCCAGGTTGCGTCCACTGAAGCTAGCAAAGCCTGCATAGCAAACAACACGAGTTTACTTTATTCCCGTTGAGAAAAAAATGTACATAAACTGACAATCTATCCCCAGGTCCGGAGGATAACTTCCTAGCATAGCCGCATGCACGTTTTGAACTCTATTGTGTCTTTACTTCTTAGTTCTTTCATACAGCAGATATTAACTCTGTTGTTACTAGACATAAGGAAAAACTGACTGTATTAAGAGAATACTGACAATATATTAGGGAAACAACTCTGCACAGATGCTTGAAGAAAATACATTATAGTGTACCTCTTTTATTTAATAGGCTGGAGCAAGGTGGTCACTCATAGTCTGAATTTTCCTTCCATACAGTCCTTGAAGTACAGAAAAATGCCAATCCAGAGTTGTCTTAAGGATATATATAGCATATTTAACCATAATATGAATGTTATGTGCCTGCGCAATCTAATGCAACTGTATGGATAAACACACACACACCATTCTAGAAACATAACAAAGCCTCAAAAGTACCATCATATTGCAATAAGATGAAAACTACCACCTCACCAACAGAAGTACGGAGAAACATTAAGCTTTATTGTCAGAATCTCAGCTTATATACAAGTAGGCTAGAAAGAACTATGAACACTAGTATTACACCCCAATTGTTCAAAACCACAGCCTCTCTTGCATGACCTCTTCTTCCTTCGCTGCTCACGGCAGTGCACCACACCTTCAGGTGGGCCACACCTACCACCAAACTCTGCTCCTTCGGGAACTACAACCACGGCAAACTCCGAGTGGACCAGCGCTGGGTGATGACGGTAAGCCACGAAATTGTGGCTTACTGCAGACCCAACCGCACCACCCAGTTCTTCAATCACAGGTGCGAGTACGTCATGTACATCTCGAGAACGACTCCGATGCTGTGCACAGGCAGTCCCACAGCTCCCCTTACTTCCTCTGCTTCTCGACGTTCTCTGGCTTAGACTGAGATGCACTTCAAAGCATGGCAGAAGTAGAAGACCTCGGCACCCAGCTGGAACCAGAATTTCTACGCTCCGGCATTATCCAGGGACCGGCCTAAGGCGGCACAGTTCAGAAGCGTAGCTTTCTGTGGATTCACTCTGAGAATCCCGTCCCTGGCCTGGCAAGATAAAGTTGCCACGAGGTTAGAGCGTTTCAGTGAAGGCTTGAGCTCAGCGACGATACTTGAGATGGGGTTCGCTGCTGCTAGAGCTGCAGAAGGCTTGCCGTCTCTGCCCTTCTTCCATCTCGGTTCTGGCATGTCCAATAAGCTGAGACATATTGCCTGGAAATGGAAAACATTTTTTTATAAGAAGTACACGGAACTGTTAACGTATGCTCGGTGCTAATTTTGATTTCGTAGCATTAGAATTTCTCGCCTTCATGATTTGTGTTAGCAGTGGGGGTTCTCAGGGGTCAGATTCCAGTGAGTAAGGGTGCGGGATTAAGATCGCGGTGGGCGGTATAGCAAAAACTGGGACAAGCAGGTTAGCAGCAGGGCCAGGATTTCGGCGTGCCTTGGGCCAAAAACTTCAACCCAACTATAACTGCCTACTATCGCCAAAAAAGGAACCACACCTAGGCTGGCGTTGCCACAAGCACGGACATTCAGCATGAACATTGCACCTGATGCTTACCACCGCATCATCAGATCAGAGTAGATAAAAAACACTAGGATCACATGCCAGAGTCCTGATTGACACGTCCTAGGCAGGTTTGGCAAAGAGAAATGCTGTGCATTTTGTCCCATTCGTCCAGTATTGCGCAAAAAAAATGGACCAAATCCAAATAGACCGAGCCCTAGTTCTGGGATTTGGGGGTAAACAGGAATTGATGATGCATTCTAGACAGGCGTAGGTCGTGGGCGCCACTGCCACGGAGTAAGCAGCAAAACAGCCACGGATTCATTCTATACATACGTAGGTCGTGGGGTGAGGGAGTGGAGGATTCTCGGGACGAACCTGGAGCCGGGGAGGAAGAAGCAGCGGGTGTGGGGGTCCTGGGGGAGCCGGGGAAGGGTGACGACGGATCTGCCGAGGAGCTACGACCAGCGTATCGGAAGGGGCGGCAGCGGTGTTCCCGCGCTCGGGAGGGTTGGTGGGTTCAGGCGCCGGCGTCGCTCTCTCCCCTCGCCTTGCGGCGTCGGTAGCCGGCAGAGGAGCCCACAGAGGGAAGGCAGACGCTGGAATGTTCTGACGAGAGAATTTTCTTTTTTTGCGACAAACCGGAGTTGGCCGTTCGCGGCTTTGTGCTGCCGCGGGATTGCCGGGCCAAATTAGAGAAGGCCCAGGAAATAAACGCGGTCCAGTTCCACTCAAAACATAATTAACTACACAACCCTTTTAGTTCTCAAAAAAAAAACTACACAACCCTTTTTTCACAACAAAAACTTCTATTTTAATTTTTTGCAAACTCAAAACTTTATAGATTAAACAATGGCATTACAATCCTTGATCAGGATACTAGAGACAGGGCCGGTCCTAGGGGGACTAGCAGGCAGTCGTCCCAGGTCCAAAAAAAATTATGGATCCAAAAAATTATAGGTTTAGTATATATCGTAAAAAATATATTAGTCTGGTGGAAACCGCTCGACTCGGCTTCCATCCCGAGAGTATGTGAACCGTGTCGCGTATGGAAAATAATTCTATGTAGACATGGTCTACAAGTGGACCAACTCGTATAATTGACACATGGCAATTTAGATCTACAAAACTATTGCTAATCTTATTTTTTCCTCTGTTTTGAACACATGTTGTTTGCTGAAATTGGTCCACTCCTTTAAATTTGTGGACCAGGTCCCATGGAAATATTTTCCGTCGCATATCTGCTCGTCTCCCTCCCGAGTCGCGTACTTACCACAAGCCCATAGTCTTAATCGATTCTTATACTTGTCGACGTCGCTTTGCCCTCCTGAGTCTCGTACTCCCGTCGCTTCCCTCGTCCCTGGATCAGATCGGCTGATCGAGACGAGAGCCACTCGCCAGTCGATCGATCAACGACGGCTTCGTCCCAACTCCCAGGAAGACTCGCGTCCCGCCTCCCGCACCATCCATCGCCGTCTCACCAAGCACCAGGTACATCATGTACTCGGTACTCCCTTGTTAAAACCATAATAGAAGAGACGTCTTTTCTTTCGCTAACTTAATAGTGACCGGTATATTAATCAATCTGTTTGTTCTTGCTCCCAGTTTAACTGATTATGGCGTCCGAACCCGGTGCTTAGAAAATAAAAAGAAGACAATAAGAGAAGAAATTAATAAAATCTAGAGAGGATCTTTTCATATATTTTTGAAGAGCAACACGAGCACTTTGAGGAATCTATATGAGTTGGCGCTAGTTCTTGTGAGGGGAACAGATTGATGTTGATCCAGAAGATAATGTCGGTACTATGTCCGTGACTGTTGCATCAGCTGAAAGAAGTTTTTCAAAGTTAAAATTATTGAAGAACTATTTGAGATATGTAATGTCTCAGTAGAGGTTAAATGGTTTGACAACTCTATGCATCGAGAAAAGTTAGTGGACGAGATTGATATTGATTCCATCGTTACGGACTTTGCTTCTAAAAAATTTCGGAGGAAATTTTAAGATATCATGTCAACATTATTATTTTATATAAATATTATAGATAGAAGTATACTTAAATATTTTTTATCATCTCATATATACATAAAATATTATAATAAGGAATCCAAAATTTTAGTTTCACCCCGGACCGAAATCTCAGGACCGGCCGTGACTAGAGAGGAAGTTGGGGGGTGTAATTGACCCACGTACCGCTTCCTAACCGGACTATCTATGTGAGCACACACACATGAGCTGGCTTCATTCGCAGATCTATTACAATGAACCAAACTAAAGGTGGTAAACAAGTCCAGAGCAACGTCCAGAGCATTTGCCTCAATATCGATCGTCGGCTTGATGCCATTCCTAATCGCTTTCGCCTCCATCGCTACTATGGCACTAGCAACATCGTCATAACACAGAGCCTAGCCTCTCAATAACTTCCCTTCGTGATCATGAACGACCAGGCTTCTCGTCGTCCCTCCTCATACATCCGGCTTAAATCCTTGGTCAACATTAATTTTGATAGTCTCAATATCTGGGGGTTTCCATTTACTGGTACCTTAGCCAGATTCACTTTTTGAACAACACAAGACATCGAGAGATCAATTGTTGTCTCCATGGCCCAAGTCACCGGCAATCAATTGATCTCCTACATACTCGCTTGGTCAGACCCTTCCTCAAGGCCTCTCTCCCATAAAAATTGCATTCCACGTATGTGAAGAATTTCTCTTTCTTCTTGCTGACGTGGAGTCAGAATTGTTATAGTGTTTACCTCTTAAAACCTTAGCACAAAGTGAGTCGGAGTTGTGACGTGAAGTCGGATGGTGCACGACGTATACATTGTCGAGGAATTTAAGATCACCTAGTGTCACAATCTTGCCATAACAGACACTTAACATTATAGAATGTATTCCCCCCTACAAGTACTTTAGCTTTTCCACAAAATTAAACTAAAACCACGACACTTAAGAGGAAGCTAAAATGTGTACTACTTCCTCCGTTGTAAAATATAAGATATTTTAGATTTGTGAAGAAAATATATCTAGTCTTGTTTTAGTGTGTAGATTTACTCTAAACATGAGTGAACCTATATACTAAAATTATTCTAGATATTACAAAGCTAAAACATCTTATATTTTAAAACGGAGGGAGTACTACTATACTACACACATCTCTGTGGCAAGTATATATGGTACAGTAATCGTAGGTTAGTCCATATCCCCTGTCTGTTTTCAATCCTCGACGGTACGTTTCTTCTTAATTTTATTTCACGGGAAGCTAACGTACTTGTGCATTCGCCAAAACTATTATTCTGCTATCTACTAGTGAGATTAACTTGGCGGCTACGCAGTCCACACAATGCATATGATGGGACGTACTGGGTAGAGCACCGTATCTGCTACGTACGTACATGCATATGCAGGACTAGCTATATAAGCACATACCATCCGATCCACTGATAACACAAACAAACACGAACACGAACAGTAGTACTAATAATACAAATTAGTAGCGAGTAAGAGCAAACACTTATCAGATCATGGCAGGTGACAAGTATTTGCTCCTTGTTGCCATCGTAGGCTGCATCTGCCTATGCAGCAGTACCGTCATAGTGGCTCGCGAGCTCGGTGATGCGGCCGCCATGGTGGAGAGGCACGAGCAATGGATGGCGCAACACGGTCGCGTGTACAAGGACTCCGCCGAGAAGGCATACCGTCTCGAGGTGTTCAGGGCCAACGTAGCCTTCATCGAGTCCTTCAACGCCGTAGACCATACGTTCTGGCTCGGCGTCAACCAGTTCACCGACCTCACCAACGACGAGTTTAGGGCGATGAAGACCAACAAGGGCATCGCCAAACAAGACGGGGTAGTTAGAGTTCCCACGGGATTCAAGTACAGCAATGTCAGCGCCGATGCACTTCCAACGAGTGTGGACTGGAGGACAAAGGGTGCCGTCACCCCCATCAAAAACCAAGGACAATGTGGTAAGTAGATTTACATGCAAATCTTGTTTTCGTTCATGATAATTAATTAGTTACGCTGTATATGTTCTACATTCAACATGGTTGGTTGGTTGCAGGCTCTTGCTGGGCGTTCTCAGCCGTGGCTGCGACAGAAGGCATAGTAAAATTGAGCACCGGTAAGCTCGTCTCGTTGTCGGAGCAAGAGCTAGTCGACTGCGACGTCCATGGAGTCGACCAAGGTTGCATGGGTGGCTGGATGGATGACGCCTTCAAGTTCATCATCAAAAACGGAGGCATCACCACCGAAGCAAACTATCCATACACCGGGCAAGACGGGCAATGCAAGAGCAGCAAAGTGGCCAATGTCGCCGCAACCATCAAGGGTTACGAGGATGTGCCGGCAAACGACGAGTCTGCCCTGATGAAGGCCGTCGCTCACCAGCCCGTTTCGGTGGTAGTAGACGGAGGAGACATTATCTTCCAGAGCTACGCCGGTGGTGTGATGACCGGCGCATGTGGCACCGAGATGGACCATGGGATTACGGCCATCGGGTACGGTGAGACGAGCAATGGAACCAAGTACTGGCTGCTGAAGAACTCGTGGGGCACCACATGGGGTGAGAAGGGCTTCTTAAGAATGGAGAAGGACATCTCGGACAAAAGGGGTATGTGTGGCCTCGCCATGATACCTTCCTACCCCACCGAGTAGTACAAATACACCCGTACAAATCAAAACACTGGGCAATTACAACAACATTTTCCTTTTGCAATATTCAACATGTGAATGTGTGTATGTACTATAATGTACTATTTATGTGTGAATTATACAATACTACATACTAAGTTTCCGGTTCTGAAAACTCTTGAACATATACCATGTAAATATACACTTGGATGGAAGATGATTGTCAGCAATTTACCTAAGCGCTCCAGTAGTTTAGTGTCTAAAATAAGAGTTAGCACCTTTAACTTCACTACTATGTAAATAAGATCCTATCAGAGACACGTGATGGCGTGCTGTGACGAGACTTTGATGCCATGACATGCCAGTTCCTAGCCCAGGATCTTTCCGTTATGTGATGTCTAGGTTTGTCTCTTTTGGAGAGATATGCGTGGATTGTTTTTAAGCTATGGACGCAGGTCGCAAATTGCCTACCCACCGCCGCTCCTTCATCTCCGATGAACATTCTAACGATTTTAGGGTTCTTCGGAATTTTAAAATGGTGTACCCCATAAGTTGTGTCACAATTATCAAACTATGGGATACAATATGGAATTCACTAATTGTAAAAAATTTCACACTTCCACTTTCTCTTCTTCTGATTTTACAAACTACCTCCTTACATATAGTTTAAACCACATTTTACCTTTGACTTTTGATCTTGTGACACAATTTTTTTCCTTTTCAAATATTTTTGCAATTATGTGATCTAAACCTTTTTCCTAGTTTTTGTTAGCTTCGGTTTTCCCTTTATCAATTTTGTAATGCGTTTTCTCCTGCCCGGGTCTCTTGGGTTCACGGTAATAGATCGTTTTGCCACCATTTGGAGAAAATAAACCATCTACCTTCTTTTTGTTAAAATGGGACTATGAAGAATAACTGCAAGCAAATAGAAAGGATGAAAGTGCATATGAAAGGACAAATGATTGGCCAAGGCCCTTGGGCCATGTCACTATATGCTAAAACTCTGCCCACAATCCGCAGTGATCATGGTGAATCATGAACAACCACCGAGAGACGGGTCAATCCCGTCGCTATCCACATGCCAACGCACCTCAGTTCGTTCACCCCGAGGCCACCATCCTCCAAGCAAGAAACGGGCCCTGCCAACAACCCCATTCCTGAATAGTTCCTATTATGCTTGCTAATTACTCTTTAGACGGAGGAGTTCCTGAAAAATTAGAAGACTCTGGAAAAGTGGAAATCCAAGTATATCATGTAGAATTAAAAATAGACACATTTATGCTTTATGTGATTTAGGAGCTGATATCATTGTCATGTTTTTATCTTTGTATAAGAGGTTGAATTGAGGACATTGAATTCCTATAGATGTTTCTTTACATATGGCTAATAGATCAACTACTAGACTTGTGGGAAAAGCTGAGAATTTCCCAATTATAATTTTAAACATGTTAATTCCAACTGATTTTGTTTTTCTTGGTATACCTAAAGATAGAAATCTCTCTATTATTGAAAGACCCTTTTAAAATATTTTAGGTTCTTTAATTGACTATGTAATATAATAGCAATGCATTAATTTTAGAGAGTGTGATTCTCTCTTTTTTATATTAGACTTGAAACATTTGCTTACTACTTCTAATGGAGAACAATATGATCTCATGTTAAAAATAGAACATCACGAGCTTATTTAATTTGAGTTTTTAGAGCGATTTTCCATCTTGATTTTGCTAATGGTCTAGAAATGTTCTTGTGATGCTGCAATAGACATATATCCTTGTTTATCTTCTTTGCTCTTTGAACATGTTCATTTTTTAGGCCTTTTTCTTGAGGTCAAGCTAATTTCTAAGCTTGGGGAGGTTTGATACGTGTATTTTGCATCACTTATTTGGAAGATAACTATACTATATACCCTATTACTATGATAGTGCTTGGTGTTTTTTCACTGTGAAATTGCAGGTTTTTTTACATTTTCCAACATATATAGTTGAAGACATAAAATGGAGAATTCCTTCAAAAGAACGCGGAAAAGGAATAAAAGTACTCCCTCCGACCCATATTACTTAACTTGGATTTATTAAAATTCGGATGAACCTATATACTAAATGGTGTCTAGATTCATCCAAATCTAGATAAATTTGAGTCAAATAATATGGGTCGGAGGGAGTATGAAAATCCATACGGAGAAAGTGATAATAAGCGAGGAAGGAATGCCAGCTCGGGGTTTCCCCAACCCTTGGCGACCCCTTCAACGGGGAAATCAACGAGGCATTCTTCGTAATTGTGTGAAAGTGGGGGTTTCTATAGAATAGCCATGCATGTGTGTCACTTACCAACTTGACGTGCTATGTGTGGGCCCTCAATGATTCAGTCTAATAACGAATCCAAAAATACAAGCTTAAGGGTCACTCCACTCAATTTTGTAAGTTTGTGGGCCATATGCCCACCACGAATTAATAAAATTCTGATTACCGTGCCGGAAGACTTTAAATAACCTGAAGTTAACTAATCTTATACTCACTCTGACATTTAAATTTTAATAAATTTGCAACATCTATATTAAGACCGTGGAAGTACAAAAATATGTACGTACATGCATATATGCGTATGTGTTGTACTGTTGTGCTGTTTTTTTCTTTTCTGGCTAGAGCGGCGATTGATCGATATCTCGCTCTATGTGCAATCGTCGTGATCGAAGACTCATGCTCGATCGATCGCTAGCAGCCAGTTTAATTAAGTGCAACACGCGTGCTGCTGGTGCAACGTCTCCACCATAGAAATGTCGCCCGAACGATCAGTACGTGCCTGCCAGTGACATGAACTGTACTATGTATGTACGTACTATACTTGATGGTCCTGCATAAACCACGTAACATTTGTCTCGTATGGCAGCTAGCCACACTAGCGATGACACTGTACTTGCATACGATCGATGATCAACACAAGAGCTGCTGATGGGCCGGTATATATGGCTCGTTAACATGTGGACCCCGCATGTCATAGACCCAGTGTCAAATAATGACAGTTAATCAGCGAGTAATAATATCATATCGACCAGTGATCCTCCATCAATGTCACCGGCGTGTCATGAGAAACTTCAACGATAGATCCCCCTCCTCGCACGTGAGTATCAATCAACAGAAAGTTAGTTAGACTTCGTTATTGGGAACTCGATGTGTATAGTGGATGACTCCGTGTGTGTTGGTTGCATGTCGTTACGAAAGACAGCTATTTTGATGGGAGTTACTAATTGGGTTTTTCTCTTGTTTCTTTCTGTGGATGGATGAACGCATGGTCGATCATGTGTGCAAAGGCTAGCTAGCTACGACGACTGCTATACATGCGACTACTACTCCTTTGGGACTCGTTGAACGTGCACACCGCCTTTCACACGTGACGTAACAAGAAAGGGCTGTAGGACACAGCTAGGATGTTGACCTTCGCGCATCTAGAGCACCATCGGATGGTCACACTGGATTGCTATGTACTTTCCTCCGTTTAGAAATATAAGACATTTTTGTTTTATAAAATAAACGTATCTAGACATTTTTTAGTGTATAGGTTTACTCCAAACCTATATACTAAAAGACGTCTAGATATAAAAATGTCTCGTATTTTCGAAACGGAGGGAGTACAAACTACATAATAGACGGAGGTCTTAGCTCGCACCGGAGACGACGCACTAGTCTAGCGCTAGCACCGCACCGATGACGTGCCTACCGGAAGTAGTACGTACCGCGCGTCTAGCTAGATACCTCGGGCGATCAAAGGTGCATGCATTCAAATTCAATGCCCTCATCTTCGGTGCAGCTAGCCAGGCCATCCGTGACCTAGATATCCCGGAAGTCGTCTGTTTTTTTTCTCTAACTTCTTTTGTTTTCTTTCTGAGTTTTTGATGTGTGTTTTTTGAGAAAAGTTTTTGATGTTAACTGATCACATTTACTACCATGCTTCTTTTAACTCAACCGAACAAACTTCTCTGCCAAGTCATGTTAATTTGGACACTCTACGAATGCAGCCAGCCCCGGCCCTGTTGGCCCCAAGTCTCAACGCCACTCTCCGCGGTTTTAAAAAGTTATATCATTTCAGGCAGAGACACAACCATTTTTTGTCTATATATTCACTGACTAGTAATAACCATATTAGTTTCCAGAGTAGATATATCCCTAAAATGGTACATGCTTGAATTTGCCACCACAAATCTTCGGTCATACAAAATGTATTTGTTGGATCTGTTGGAGTTGTATTATTCTTGTTACAATTGGTATTGAGTAGTACTCCAACCGGACTTATCTGTAAGCCACGTAGGGGGTTTTTCCCTACCTATATTAACACGTACCGGTGCAACCCAACGGGTACGCATCTTTCTCCCACAACTCGACAACCAACATGGTATCACGAGCCTCGTTTCTTCCCTTCTAGCCGCCGACCCCCTGGTTTTCTCCTCTCCGTCGGCCCTCCTTCTCCCCTCCAAAAATTCCCAAGAACATCTCCTCTCCATAGATCAAAGCCCCCTCTACCTATTCCCCACAAATTTCATCCAAAACAAACACACAAATCCCACCCTCCCCAAAACCCTAACTCGCCAGGAGCATGTCTTCCTCGACAGTCCCGTCGTCGGCCTCCCTTGGGGCGCCCCCTGCCACCAAATTGACTCGAGAAAATTTCCTCCTATGGCAGACCCAGGCTCTGCCTACTCTTCGTGGTGCCCGTGTCATGGGCATCCTTGATGGCTCTGATGTGGCGCCACCTCCGCAGATTGAAGCTGAAGATGCAAATCAAAAGAAGATCTCCATCCCCAACCCCGACTATGATGCTTGGGTCATCAAGGATCAACAGGTTATGAGCTACCTGGTGAATTCCCTCTCTGATGAGATGCTTCCCAACGTTTTTGGGCTTGTTCATGCCAAGGATGTATGGAGTACCCTCACCAGCCTCTACACCACCCAATCCAAAACAAGGGTCTCTACTCTCCGTGGCGCCCTCACCAACACCAAAAAGCTCGACATGACTGCTACTCAGTTCATGACAAAGATGAAGGGGTTTGCCTCGGAGCTTGCTTCTGCAGGAAAACCAATTGATGATGATGAGCTCAAGGATTACATCCTCAATGGTCTTGATGGTACTTTTAATCCCCTTGTTGCCTCCATTAATGCCAATCCTGCTACAACCCTCCCTGACATGTGCTCTCAGCTCTTATCCTATGAGTATCGTGAAAATATGCTCACTGCAACTAGTCAAAACAATGGTACTTTCACCTCCTCCGTCAATGCTGCTTCTCGTCGCCCTCCTGCTCCCTATGGAGGCGCACCACCTAAACCACCCCTCCTACCTTCTCCGCCCACCTATCATCCCACGCCACCACCCTACAACCCCCCACCCCAACCCTACAATCCCTCGCCACCAAACCCCTACCAACCACCGTCCTACACCCATCCCCCATACACCACACCACCTCACCCACACTACTCCCCTCCCTCCTATGTGCCACCACCCTATACCTATCCACCACAACCCTACCATCCTCCTCAACCATATCGCCCTCCTCCTCCTTCACCTCAGCCGCGCGCGCGCCCTGACCAAGGTCGCCCGGATCGTCGCCCCAAGGGGGGCGCGGCAAAAATAAAGGAAGAGTTGCATCTCCTTGGCAGCCCGGTGTCTATTGTCAGATCTGCAAAAAGGAGGGTCATCTTGCCAATGACTGCTGGTGGCGTTATGGTGACGATGATGATGCTGATACACCCAATGATCCCAAAGGTGCTTATGGTGTTGACACAAATTGGGTCATTGACACATGGGCGACAAATCATGTTGCAGGACAGCTAACCAAGCTCCAGGTCCATGATGCATATCCAGGCCATGATCAAATCCACAACGCTAGTGGACAAGGTATGGAAATCGCTAATATTGGTCATTCAGTTTTGCACACCCCTAATCATTCTATTCAACTCCGTAATATCTTACATGTTCCTAGCTCTTCCATGAATCTAGTTTCTGCTCATAAACTTACCTTAGACAATAATGCCTTTATTGAAATTCATCCATTTTTTTTCTTGATCAAGGACCAGGCCACGCAGCAAATAATGTATAGAGGTCCATGTCGGGGTGGTCTCTATCCTCTTGTCCCTGTGTCAACGGGTCCCTCCAAGCATGCTTTGGTCACCGTCAAGCCTTCCTCCTCTACATGGCATCGTCGTCTAGGTCATCCTTCGTCGTTTATTGTTCAGCAAATTCTTAGAAGAAACAATCTCCCTTATACCCCAGAAATAAACTCTTACATATGTGATTCATGCTAACTGGCTAAGAGTCACCAGCTCCCCTACCATGTTTCCACTAGTGTTTCCACTGTCCCTTTGGAACAGGTGTTTTCTGATGTTTGGGGTCCTGCTCCCTTGTCTTTAGGCAAACATGCATACTATGTAAGCTTCATCGATGATTTTAGTAAATTTACATGGATTTATCTTCTCAAGAAGCGTTCTGATGTTTATCAAGTGTTTCTAAATTTTCAACAATTTGTTGAGCGCAAGTTTGATAGGAAAATCATTACCATGCAAACTGATTAGGGTGGTGAATATGAAAAACTTAATGGTTTCTTCCAAAAGGTGGGCATCACTCATCATGTTTCATATCCTCATGCTCATCAACAAAATGGTTCCGCTGAACGAAAACATCGTCATATTGTTGAAGTTGGTCTTGCCTTACTTGCCAACGCTTCTATGCCATTAAAATTTTGGGATGATGCCTTCCTAACAGCCACCTTTCTCATTAATCTCACTCCCTCCAAAGTTATCAACTTTGAAACTCCAACAGAACGACTTCTTCACATCAAACCTGACTATGATTCTCTACGTGTTTTTGGCTGTGCATGTTGGCCAAATCTACGCCCATACAATAAGCATAAACTTTCTTTTCGTTCTAAGAGATGTGTGTTTCTTGGTTATAGCCCATTACATAAAGGGGTCAAGTACCTTGATGTTCCCACTGGCCGTGTTTACATCTCTCGCGATGTTGTCTTTGATGAGAATGTTTTTCCCTTTGCCTCCCTACACCCAAATGCTGGTCGTCGTCTTCGCGAGGAAATTCTTCTTTTGTCTCCAGAAACTCCACCACCGGTTGATACAAATAGGGGTGTGCACACTAATGAACATTATTTGCCGATTGTTCCTGTTGTTGTTTCTTCCCAGGTCCCTACCACCAATCTTGCTGAAGAAACTAGATCCAATTCGGAGCAAATTACAGCCTCAAATACATGCAATATAGAGCTAGAAGAACAAGCTGCTACAGGACAAGAAAACACTGATTTTCAGGTTGATTCTGGGGACAACACCTCGGATCAGGAGCCAACAGCAGACTCTGCAACGTCGTTGTCGCCTCCTGTTCGAGCGCCCACGCGGGAAGATCCTCCCTCTGACGCGGAGCGGCCCTTTGAAGCTACGCCCGTCCGCGCACGGGAAACGTCTTCGCTCGACAGCGACAGCACCCGTCCGCGGCCTCCCTCTGACGCGGAGTGGTTCTCGGCAGCGTCGCCTGTCCGCGTGCGTTCCCTGTCCCGCCCTCCCTCTGACGCGGCGCAGTCCCCGCGCGGCAGCGACGGCGCGTCCCCGCGTGACAGTGACAGCACCCGGTCGGCCTCTCCCTGCACTACTGCCTCGCCCCAGGACAGCGACACCGCCCGGTTCCCCCAGGACAGCGACAGTGCCCGGTCCCCTGTAGACACTGACAGTGACTTTTTGTCTCATACACCTCAGGGATCTTCTGTACCAGATGATGCTGCAGCCTTGCCTGCTGCTGGACCGCGCACTCGCCTGCAAAAAGGTATTAAAAACCCCAAAATTCGTACTGATGGTACTGTTCGATGGGCTTTGTTAACATCTACAGGAGAACCAGCAAATCTTCATGAGGCTCTCTCTGATGAAAATTGGAGACACGCTATGCAAGATGAGTATGATGCTCTTCTCTCTAATAACACGTGGCATCTTGTTCCTCCAAGCTCTAAAAGGAATGTCATTGACTGCAAGTGGGTCTATCGTATCAAGAAAAATGCTGATGGTATAATTGACAGGTATAAAGCTCGCCTTGTTGCAAAAGGATTTAAACAACGGTATGACATAGATTATGAGGATACTTTCAGTCCAGTTGTTAAAGTTGCTACTATTAGAATTGTTCTGTCAATATCTGTTTCACATGGTTGGAGTCTACGGCAGCTAGATGTCAAGAATGCGTTCTTACATGGTGTTCTGGAAGAGGAGGTTTACATGAAACAGCCCCCTGGTTTTGAGTCTTCCGCTAACCCAAATTATGTTTGTAAACTTGACAAAGCTCTTTATGGACTGAAGCAGGCACCTCGGGCTTGGTATTCTCGGTTGAGCACTAAGCTTCATTCACTTGGATTCATACCGTCCAAGGCAGACACATCTCTTTTTCTGTTTGATCATGATGGTATTCAGATTTTTCTTCTTATATATGTTGATGATATTATTGTCACCAGTTCCTCTAATGATGCAATCACAACACTTCTTAAGAATCTCAGTCATGAGTTTGCGCTCAAAGATCTTGGCGATCTTCATTATTTTTTGGGTCTTGAGGTTCACAGACAGTCTAATGGTTTACTGTTAAATCAAGAGAAGTATGCTACTGATATTCTTAAACGTGTTGGTATGCAAGATTGTTCATCATCTCCTACACCCTTGTCTGTCAATGATTCCCTATCACTGCATGATGGTACTCTGCTTGGTCCCGAGGATATTACAAGGTACAGGAGCATTGTAGGTGCTCTTCAGTATTTGACTTTGACACGACCAGACATATGTTTCTCTGTTAGCAAGGTATGTCAGTTTCTTCATGCACCTACCACAACTCATTGGACAGCAGTTAAACGGATATTGAGGTATATTCATGGTACATGTACAGTTGGACTAACGCTTAGTAAGTCCAATTCCACACTTCTTAGTGCATTTTCAGATGCAGATTGGGCAGGAGATTTTGATGACAGACGCTCTACAGGTGGCTTTGCTATTTTCTTTGGTCCTAATCTCATATCATGGAGTGCTAGGAAACAGCCCACTGTGTCACGCTCTAGCACCGAGGCTGAATACAAAGCACTTGCTAATGCAACTGCCGAATTGATTTGGCTTGAGGCGTTAATTCGAGAATTGGGTATCTCTATTCTGGAAAAACCTTGCTTATGGTGTGACAATCTTGGTGCTACCTTCCTTTCTGCTAATCCTGTGTTTCATGCTCGTACCAAGCACATTGAGATTGATTTTCATTTTGTTCGGGAACGAGTTGCTAATAAATAACTTGAGGTCAAGTTTATCTCCAGCAAAGATCAGATTGCGGATGGTTTCACAAAGACACTCTGCTCTAAGAAGCTCGATGAGTTCAAGCGTAATCTAAATCTTTCCAAGCTTTAGATTAAGAGGGGGTGTTGGAGTTGTATTATTCTTGTTACAATTGGTATGGAGTAGTACTCCAACCGGACTTATCTGTAAGCCACGTAGGGGGTTTTTCCTTACCTATATTAACACGTACCGGTGCACCCCAACGGGTACGCATCTTTCTCCCACAACTCGACAACCAACAGGATCTTGTAAATATGTTATGAATGAACTTAATGTTCAAAGTCTTTGCTTTCAAGACTATGTGAACGTCTCAAAAAGACAAATGTGAGAGCTGCAGGATGTTGGATGCATAAGAGTGGACTCTGTCTGAATATATCTGATGACATACGACAATAGCAGAGATTGGCATGGTAATTACACAAGATATTTGTGTGGTATGAATTATTACTCGCTATCTAGGCATCAGGACCGGGAGCATGTGGATCGTGGGGCATCACTTCTCGGCACCTGCCCCCCCCCCCTTGAGCGACCCTAGGAAGCTGCCTAGCGCCCGCCGCTTTTTTCTTTTCCTCTTTTGGGTTATGTTGTGTTGAGGCCCTAGCGGACGATCTTTTACTTTTCTCCAGTGTCTAGTCTGTTTGTGAAACTTGATGTACTTGGATGTTGCTTTATTTATAAATTGGGGCGAAAGACTGTTTCGAGGATAACTCTAAATATCGTAAGTGTCCCAACCACTGGCACAAAAGCCGTTATAGATAGTTCACCACTGACATGTCGAGGAAAGAATGTGGTTGCTCCGCACCTAGGATCCTTCTTTCTAGGTTTGCCTCTCTCCCCCAAGAAAATGACATCTTGACCATCTCCCAAAAAGCTAGTTCCCCCACATCTTTGTGTTGTCGTCGCCCGATCAAAGATCATAGGTTTTTATCCTGGAGAAAGTCCTTGCTCACAAAAAAATGCTTTTAACAAGATCATTGTCAGGCACAACCAATTAAGGCCAGACCTTGGATTTTCACCCTGCAAGGTAAGACTGTAAACTTCTTCTGTGTTGTCGCCCCCTCTAAAAGTCATTGCCGCGAGTCACATATCACTAAGCCAGATCCTCATTGCCATGAAGACTCAAACCACCATCGCTAGCCCTCATGTCCCTGCCTTCATGATATTCTCCACATCTGACTTCACTATGGATCGTCAAAGACATGATACATGATAGAAACAGATAGGAGAGCTTAGCAAAGGTCCCTCTGAAACCAAACTGTCAGCAATTTTTTGGGTGCATATAACTGAATTCCTTCCGATCCAGCAAACTCCAGACATGCTGTGTCCATGGGAGTCCGCCAGCGGAGCCTTCCGAAACACACCGTTCCATGCCAGATCAACGAGGATAGACAGCCAGCAGATCTTCGTCTTCGCATGGAAGGAACCTAGGTTCAAGCCGATCCAGCTGTCCCACACCGCTGGTCGGCTTCCGGCGAACGAAACAAATAGATCGGGCCAAGTCCGCAGCACCCGCAGGAGCAGCGGTGCCGCCAAGGGCAATGTGCCACCGCCACTGGCCTGCAGCCACACCTGAAACAATGTCCTCCGCGCTTCCCAGCCGTGAGTCAGCGAGCACCCCGCATCAGCGAGCGCTGCCGCTCTGATCATGACCTTCCCGCGCGAAGGAAGGTCGACAAGGCGCATGAAGGGGAGCCGCCCGCCGCCTTCAGAGGCGAGGCGTGGCCTCCCCGCCATGGTCGGTGCTGCGGCGAAAGTGGCCGGAGCGGGTCGCCCCGAGGAAGGTTATTGGACACCTTACATTGGCACGCGCCTACTTTCTGCCGTGTACACGCTAATACGAAAAGAGAAGCAGATCAAGCTAAATGTGTATGGATACCGCATGTGTCACGCAAAGAAAAGACTAGGTTCACACTAAACGGCCGGTCAGTTAGTACCCAAAGTTAGCAAGTTTCCTAGTACGTGTATCATTTTTGTGTAGTACCTTTTTTTATGCACAAGCCTCAAGATTACGTTACACAACAAAACATATATACCAGTAGCTTCTGGGAGATAAAAAGTTCTCTTACGTCGTGGCCTCTGTATCGTGGACTGCTAGCTTACTCTAGCTAGCAGACTAGCACGGTGCACGGGGGGTATATAAGTTTGTCTACAACTCTAGATGTGATGCGTGTAGGTGATCGAGTGGAGTGTGCACCGTCTACTCTACGGTCTATATATGCACAGGTTGTTGCAAGCTGATATATGGCCGCCGAACGGTAGGAAAAAATTTCTTGGAAGATAGCTGCAGCAGCTGCCAAATCCAGGGACATTTCTGAACAGAGACCCAAGATAGTCCCCATGAACGAGAGAGATATACGTGTACGGTATACTCTATGGTCTCTGCTTAAGTTGTTGCGCCGAGCGAGAGGGAGAAATGGTGGAAGATAGCTGCAGCTGCCAAATCCAGGGACATCTGTGAACAGAGACCCAAGAAATCTGACGCAAGAAGCGAGCGAGATGGAATGGAAGATGGGACCGGTTGGTCGCCTCGTGACAAGGAATTTCCGCACGCTCATCAATGCCCACAGCGCCGGCGTCTACGACTCGTCGTCTCGGTCGCCGGCCTATATAACCGGCTCGACGCGGATGCGACAAGGTCGACCGCGCCCAACTCAGAGCAGCTGCGACGTTTCAATTTCACCACCGCAGGCCAACTTCATGGCTGCCTCGACGCTCCCCGACCCGACGAAGAGCCTCGGTGCCGTGGACGTGGAGGACGGGAGCGGCGGCGCCGGCGGTGGCAAGAAGGCCAGTAGTAGGTGGCCGGGGTTCGTCCACTTCTTATTCGTCCTATCCGTCATCATGTGTGCCCTCGTTTACGTCCCGCGGTTCTTGGCGCCCGCTTTGACGTCCGGCGCTGGAGTCGACTTCTTCGAGCCTCGGCCGTCGCCGTCCGGTAGGGCGGCGAGAGGACAGGGACGAGGTGTCACCGCCGGCAATACGGTCGACCCGGTGGTGGTTCTCGACAACCAAGTGAACTCCCCGTGCGCGTCGATGCCCAGCCACGGCATCTGCTGCGACCGCTCCGACTTCAACACCGACGTCTGCTTCATGGCCGGCGACGTGCGCACGGACGCCGCCTCGCTCTCCTTCCTTCTATTCCAGCCGCCGCACGCCGAACCCAACGCTACCGTGGACGAGAAGGAGGAGCGGATCCGTCCTTACACGCGCAAGTGGGAGCGGCACCTCATGAGCGGGATCCACGAGGTCCGTCTCCGCGCCGCCCGGCCCGACGAGACCTCCGAGCACCGCTGCGACGTGGTTCACGACGCGCCGGCGCTGGTGATGACGGCGGGAGGGTACACGGGCAACCTGTTCCACGCGTTCAACGACGCGTTCCTGCCGGCGTGGCTGACGGTGCAGCACCTCCGCCGCCGCGTCGTGCTCGTCGTCCTGGCATATAACCCCTGGTGGGCCGGATCGTTCCGGGAGCTCGTCTCGGGCCTATCGGATCACCATGTGATCGACCTCCTCCACGACAAGCGCACGCACTGCTTCCCAGCTGGCGCCATCGTGGGCACCCGCTTCCACGGCACCCTGGCCGCGGACCCAGCGAGGACCCGGGACAACAGAACCCTCGTGGACTTCCACAACTTCCTCGCCGGCGCCTACAAGGAGGACATCTCGACGCCGCCACAGAAGCAGGAACGGCGTCCGAGGCTGGGGATCTTCTCGCGGAAGGGGACGCGGGTGATCGAGAATGAGGCGGCGGTGGCGCGGCTTGCATCGTCCGTGGGGTTCGACGTGTCCATCCTCGAGACGGCCAACGGGTCGCCGCTGCAGTCGGAGTACGCGGCGGTGAGCAGCTGCGACGTGTTGGCGGGCGTGCACGGCGCGGACCTGACCAAGCTCCTCTTCCTCCGCCCGGGCCGCGCGGCGCTCCTCCAGGTGGCCCCGCTGGGTGTGCCGCCGATCGCGCGCGGGTGCTACGCGGCGGCGTGCGGCATGATGAACGTCCACTACGAGCAGTACGACGTGGTGGCGAGCGAGAGCTCGCTCCTCCGGCGGTACGCGGCCGACGACGTGGTGGTGGCCGACCCGGAGAAGGCAAAGCAAGGGAAGGGGTGGGACCTCGTGAAGCAGGTGTACCTCAGCGGCCAGAACGTGAGCCTTGATTTGGACAGGTTCGGGGAGACGCTGCGGAAGTTGCACTCCCGCGCCCTGCAGCTGCCGGTAGCGGCGTAGACGCCTAGAGAGCGTGGGTGTGTACATGCCGATCAGTCGCCGACGAGCTGCTGCTTAATTCTTGTAGGTCCGGCGGCCGTGACCCGAGCCCCTATACATGTGACAGGGTGCCGGATTGCAACCGTTTTGTATTATCGTTTGCCACCAAAAACTTTGGGGTGATTTTGCAGGGTGTCTAATGGACAAGGAAGTATACCTTTTTTTATGGAACAGAAAATTATACTCCTATTTACATGTTTTTATTTTGTTTAAGTTTTTTTTTTTGCCTTGTTTTTTGGTAAACTTTATTACCGCTGCTACACTATCCGCATGACAGCACGTACCGAGGAAACCAGGTTTCAAGTCCATCCAACAACTGGTCATGTAAGCTAACTTAGCACACAGGTGAGCCGGCATATTGACGGTTCTCTTTAGGGGAGTGCTACGCGTCTGATCCCGGGACCTCCTGCTGACACGTGTCTTTTTAAACCCGTTTTTGCTACATAATGCCCAGTTTTGCTATATTGTAGCAAAAAATAGTTCGCGTAAAAACAGAACAAAAAAGACAACGCTCGCCGGAGATCTTACCGGAGAACCCGCCGGAGATTTTGTAGCAATTTTTTTTACTAATGTAGCAAAACCGACTTTGCCGAAAAAATATCACCAGAGACTCGCTGAAAAAACCTCGTCGAAGACCTCGTAGCAAAAAAATTGTGATATTGTAGCAACACCACAAAACGGTGGTAGCAAACAGAATATGCTAATGTAGCAAAAAACGGATTTCGCCGGAGACGTTGTAGCAAAAAATTTGCTACCAAGCAAAAAGACTTCCCCAGAGACTATCGTCGTCGGTCATCTTGTAGCAAAAGTTTTATAATATTGTAGCAAAAGCACACAACGGTTGGAGCAAAAATAATATATGTATGTAGCAAATCCCGCGGCCACTGCAAAAAAAATCCCCAACACAAAAATCCGCCCGCTCCGTCCGTAGCAAATCCATCGGCCGTCGGTAGCAACGACGATGGTCGTTGGTAGCTAAAACACCGACCGTCTATAGCAAAATCTTCTGGTATAGATAGCATGTACGGGGCGTCACGCGAACCACTTTTACTTGACGGAGGTCAGAGCAGTGGGGCCACGCCCCTGTCGGATGCGAGCCCGTGCAAGGGAGCAGGCTCGCCATCTTGCTGCGCCAGTGCTCCGCTTGTAGGGCGGAGAGCTCTTGCCGGGCAAGATGGAAAGGCCGCGAGCTCCGGCGGCGTGCGTGTGGCGAGCTCCGGCGGCGCAGCAGTGCAAGGCAAGGAGCAGGCGCGGCGAGGTCCAGCGGCATGCGTGTGGCGACCTGCGGCGAGCTACGACCAGCTGCGGGCGGCGCGCGGTAAGCTCCGGCAGCGGAGGCGGCGGAGATCGCGGCGAGCGTCGACGGTGGAGGCGGCGGAGCGCGCGGTGATCTCCAGCGGTGGAGGAGGCGACCAGCGATGCATTTATGGCCAAACAGAGGTTTAATTTCCTCAACGGAAGCTACTGGAAAAGATAAGGGAGAGAGAAAGTATTGGCCCTACCCATGTATGTCGAGCGCGACCGAAGAGGAGGCAGCGACCCGGGGGATCGCATCCCCCGGGGGAGTACTATCCTTTTCCTTCTCTTTACATGTTGAACACATAAATACAATGAGGAACCTGCAGATCCGTTCGAGCGACACGGCCACTGCGAGTGATGCGAGATCTCGAACCCATACGATGTTGTGGCGGACGCATCCAAGGATTTTTCAGGGAGGAGGAGGAGCGCGGAGGCAGAGATGGCCTGAAACGTGGAGCTCTTGCCCCGGCGGTGGCCACGGGTCAAAGGGGGACAGGGGAGCGTTGGCACAAATCGCAAAACGACAATGAACGATAGATCATACACCGGCACATACAGTTGCCAGTAGAATCGCCGCTCTCCACATAGGTGTAACTACCACCGGTGTTAGAGTATATCACGGTTTGGACTATATTTGATAGTTTAAGTTTGTAATCCAATTATATCTCTAGTAGTCTTCTTGGCCCCAAGTCTTGTAATCTATATAAACAGCCCTTTAAGACCACAATCAATACAGATAATATTCCGCAATTCTACATGGTATCAGAGCGGTTCGCTCCGCCTAGGGTTTAGCACCACCGCTTCCGCCGCGCCGCCCCCGGGGAGATCGTTCTCCGCCGGGGGCCACGCAAATAGTAGATTAGATCTTCGCCAAAATTTTCTCGCCGGACGCTTGACCGACGTTTCTTCTTCTTTCGCCGACCATAGATCGGATTGCGTCGTCCACAACCACATGTCGTCATCACGCGCCTCTACTTCAACCTCGACGTCGACTCATCTCCGGCAAATCATCGCCAACGATCGTGCCAAGGAGGCTCCGCGCGGCGCCCCAAGGGACGCCTTCACGCGCTACGTCGGCTTCTCCGTCCTCACGTCGTCACCATGCCGGCCCGTCTTCGCCTACATCAATCGGGACGCAAGTCCCCAAGTATGCGCCTCGCCGTCAACAAAGGGCCGCACCTTCATCACCCGTGGTCATCATCGCCGACAACCATCTACACCAACAACATCGTCCCATCGTCGCCGCCACCACCAATCGTGGTCCTCGTCAACGCCAACAAGTTCTTCTACACGAGCGACGCCGCGCTCATACAAGCGGAAAATACGAGTCTAATCCTCGAAATGAACTACCGCAGCAATTCAATCGCCATCAACAACTACCTCGTCGTCTTCGTTGACCACGACATTGCCGCCAGAGTCGCAGTCTAATTTTTTATTTGCACAAGTTTGTGCTCAGTTTTCTTCTTGCAGCCACTTCATCTACTCTGACATGGCGGACAACTTCTACACCGACCGTTTACGAAAATATTCTTTGCTCCTCAATCCGGCTCTGGCACGCATGGCTCATGATGGTCCCTGTCTTCGCACGCTCAGTATCGGCAACACCGACGCATGCCTTCGTCCCCGACACGCTCCCGAGTCTGACAAGCTCGGCATTGCGGGTCGAGCTACTTCTTAAACTACGTCTACTTCAACCACTACGGCGAATTCTTCCGGCTCAACGACGACATCGACCACAACACAACGACATCATCAACTTCATCGACTTCATCAACGGCGACTACATCACCAATGGCATCATCGACCACGACTAAAACGCCCTACTTCCGGCTACATCGACATCGACATCCTCTCCCATCTCCGCCTTCGAATTATGCTCCAGTCAGACCGTTCGCGTCACTACCGATCCAACTGCGAGGGAGTGTTAGAGTATATCACGGTTTGGACTATATTTGGTAGTTTAAGTTTGTAATCCAATTATATCTCTAGTAGTCTTGTTGGCCCCCAAGTCTTGTAATCTATATAAACAGCCCTATGAGACTACAATCAATACAGATAATATTCCGCAATTCTACAACCGAGTGTAGTATGAATATGTCTATATATACATTTTCCGATTTTAACTAGTCTTGATTGATCGATCTCAAAATCTCATGTGTTATCGTCCTGTCGAGGATTCCAGGTTGATCGGTCACTAGCTAGCAGCTAGCTGGTGCAACATCTCCAGCAAAAAGACTAGTACTCAGAACAGTCGATCCCTCACCAAACCGCTCTCGCCCCTTCCTCTCCCTTCTCTGGTTCCTCTTCCTCCAGGCTGGCAGGCCCCTCCCCCCTCCTCTCTGGCGGTGGCCGGCATTGAGATTGGGTGAGGGACCCTTCCACCTGTACAACAGTAGCTAGAGTAGGTTAGTTTGATGTGTGCCCTAGTGCCATCTGGCGTCATATGCCGTTTGGGATCTCGTCGTTGAGGTTCGGGAGCGACCTCCAATGGCGGGTGGTGGTGGTCTGCTTGCTCGTGGTGCTCCATTGGTGGGAGCCGGAGGCGAGCGGTGGTGCTACAACCACAATCCCCTCAATAAAGCTTTGCTGTCCCCAGATCGAGGCGTTGCGGTTGGGATGCAATCGAGGTGATGGAATTGAGGAAGATTCTCAATCTGTTGCGGCCCTTTGCCGATCTGAGGAGCGGGATGGTGGGAATATTGCGGCGATCTTCTGGAGCGGATACTCGGTGGCTCTTCGCTGGCGTCGCGCCGGCCCGCCTGGCCGAATGGCGGCTGCTCCGAGCTCTGGTGCCGGCCGCTGCCCGGTGCCATCTCACCTTCAACCTCCTGGCTGATGTGCCATGTCGGAGGCCCTTCATCTGCTTCGTCGCCGGGAACCCCGTCTACACCTCACCAAGTGGTCTAGTACCCGGTGGTGGCGTCGACACCGGCGATCTGAAGCTCAAGTTCGCATCCGGTGGAGAGGGACCCGATCGCTTTTTTGTTTTTAGTTTTGAGGTCATGTATGCATTATGGGAGGACTATATTGTAATTTCTATTTTCTTTGAGGTTCTCCCTGTATCTTGTAAGCCCACGGCTGAGGATTAATGCAGTGTTCTGGGCCCTTCGGGGCTCTTCCCGTGTTTCAAAAAAAAGACTAGTACTCCGGTCACTAGCAGAAATTTTATGTTTTGCTAAATATTTGGTCAAAGTTTAAAAAGTTTGACTTTGACTAAACCTAGAACGTGATCTAATTGTAAACGGAGGGAGTACTTCTCTTTACGGCTCTGCATAAAACCACTTAACATTAATTTGTCTCAGTATAGCAAGCAGCTACTAGTCAGTCTGATGTAAATGCGTCGGCACAGACAGGTTTTGTAACGTCATTTCCTCTTTGCCGGCCGTTTGGGTTCTTCTCTCTCCCGTGTTCGTTCCTATGATGTTGCAGTCACTGTACGTCTGATCGAACAACAACAGCAGCCGGTACATACAGTTGGGCGTTCATTCCTGCACTGACTAAAGAAGTATATATCGGTAGAGAGTACAGTCTACTCCGTGTGTGTTGGTTGCAAAAGACGACTATTTCGATGGGAGTTAGTTGGTTCTACTCTTCTTTCTTTTTGTGGATGAACACATGGTCATGTGTTCCAAGCCTAGATACGACTCCTCCTTTGGGAATTGTTGAACGTGCAGAACGCCTTTCAGACGTGACACAACAAAATGGGAAGCTGTCGGACTAGCTCGTAATTGTACCTGAGAGTCGGAGACGACGTAGATGCTGGTCTCTAGAGCTAGCATGGAGTAGGTACTTAGGAAGCATCCATTCCATATTCCTATGGTGTATCTCGGCGTACGACGTTCTCCATGGCATGACATCCATTCCACCACCCAACCCGGCACTTGGCAAGCAGGGACGGAATGGTAACAAAGACGTGTGTACTATTCCCTTCGTTTCAAAATATAAGATGTTTTAGGTTTGTGAAAAAATATATCTAGACTTTTTTTAATGTGTAGATTCACTCCAAACTTTAGTGAACCTACGTATTAAAAAAAGTCTAAATACATTTACTTCACAAAGCTAAAACATCTTATATTTAAAACGGATGGAGTAGATACCACCACTCTATCCGGTTTCAAAAATTTGTTGTTCGAACCCTTCGTCGCTCCGCTCACCGGCCCGATCTGGGTTGTGGCAATGTCCTGGCACTGCAAAATTTCAGTCCGACACCTGTAGACGCATCCTCGTTATGGCCACTTGACTAGAGTTGCTAATTAAAAAGGGAATAGATGGAATCTAATTCTTACCCATCAAGAGGAACGAAAGGCACATTCACCAGGATCTAGAGCTACAGAGCTTTGTTCTCCGCATCCTCTTGCCCCGTTTTACCCTTGCTCGTGCTCTCTAGCCTCACATGATCCATCTTCGTGCTCTCCAGCCATCCAGGATCCATATCTATGTCGAATCTGCTACACGTTAATATTCGTGGCCGTGCGCCAACGGCCGCCTCGGCTTCTCTCTTCCGGCCTCCATACCATGCCAGGATAGGTCACGATGGGAAGGAGAGAGCGGAAGGGAAGGGGACGGTGGCGAGGCGACGAATAGAGGCCAGAGGGAGGGCGGTGGAGGTTCTACGGTGGTGCACGACGGAAAGGTGGGGCGGGGGAAGGGATGAGAATAGTGGAGTGGAGCGGCGCGGTAGATCTGGGAAATATGGAAAAACTGCAAAATAATGCAGGCTCGGATTGTTGAATCTGTGACGCGCGTGGTCGACAACTCAGGTGGCGGGATCTACTCATCAAAATAATTGTCAAAAACAACGTTGCATGTGAGGAGACCCACATGTAAAAAACAGTGACTGGCGTCAAATGGAACCAGGGACACGGATGTAACGAAAGAAAGCGAGTCGACTGATAGCATAACTCCAATTTCTCGATTCATAGTGGCATAGTTCTAATTTCCAGATGAAGTAGGACCACAAGTATAATAAACCTAAAAATCTAATAATAAACATATCATCGGTAGGCGTTGACAAGAAATAAGGCTACCTAAAAGAATTTAGGTGGTCGCACGTCTCCAGGTTTGCTATTCGCATCGTTGGGAGTACATCCAATGCTCCTGTGAAGAAGAAAACTAGCTAGCACATGACGATGGGCATGTTCACATGCTAAAATTAGTATACTAGTATATTACATACGCGGAAGGGCTAGCTCGGCCTAACTAGAATTTGCAAGTCAACGTTTGTAACGTGCTCGCCTGTTAGTTGCATTATTATCATCTTGAGGGCAATACATCGTACCACGATGAAGCGAGTCAATGCAATTTGTTAGTCACATTTGGAGTAAGACAAGCTGAAGGAGGTTTGCATTACCACATTCCACCCACAATGGCGACGAAAGAGAAATAAAGAACACAAAATGGTTGCAATGCGGCACCCTTATCACGTAACATCGACCTATGTACAAGAATTAATCAGCACCTCATCGGCCGGCCAATTCTTCAGCTCGTCGGCATGATGCACATACCCACGCCATGCATCTACGGCGCCACCTGCCGCAGTAGGGCGCGGGAGTGCAACTTCCGCAGCGTTTCCCCGAACCTGTCCAAGTCCAGGCTCACGTTCTGGCCGCCGAGGTAGACGTCGTGCACGAACTCCCACCCATGCCCTTGCTTCGCCTTCTCCGGATCGGCCACCACCACGTCGTCGGCCGCGTACAGCCGCAGCAGCGAGCTCTCGCTCGGCAACGTGTCGTACTGCTCGTAGTCGACCTCCATCATGCCGCACGCCGCCGCGTAGCAGCGTCGCGCGATGAGCGGCACGCGGGGCCACCTGGAGGAGCGCGGCGTGGCCCGGGCGGAGGAAGAGGAGCTTGGTCAGGTCGGCTCCGTGCACGCCCGCCAGCACGTCCACAGCGCTCACCGCCGCGTACTCCGACGACAGTGGCGCGCCGTTCGCCGTCTCGAGGATCGGCACGTCGAACCCCACCGACGTCGCGAGCTCCGCCACGGCGGCCTCGTTCTCGATCACCCGCGTCCCCTTCCTCGACACGATCCCCAGCCTTGGACGCCGTGATGAAGACGCGTTTGTGGTCCGGTGATTGATGCTATAGGCGTCAAGGAGGAAGTTGTGGAAGTCCACGAGGGTGCGGTTGTCCTTGGTTCGAGCAGGGTCGACGGCGAGGACGCCGTGGAAGCGGCTCCCGACGATGGCGCCCGGGAAGCAGTGCGTGCGCTTGTCCTGGAGGAGGTCGACCACGTGGTGATCCGAGAGTCCCGACACGAGTTCCCGGAACGTGCCGGCCCACCACGGGCTGTAGGCGAGGACGGCGAGCACGACGCGGCGGCGGAGGTGCTGCGCCGTCAGCCACGCCGGCAGGAACCCGTCGTTGAAGGTGTGGAAAAGGTTCCCCGTGTACCCGCCCGCTGTCATCACCAGCGCCGGAGCGTCGTGAACCACGTCACACCGGTGCTTCTCGTCGGGCCGGCCGGAACGGAGGCGCACCTCGTGGATCCTCTCCATGAGGTCCGGCTCCCACTTGCGCGTGTAAGGACGGACCCGCTCCTCCTCCTCCTCCTGCTGCACGGTCGCGTTGGGCGTGGATCGCGGCGGCGGGAAGAGAAGGAAGGAGAGCGAGGCGGCGTCCGTGCGCACGTCGCCGGCCATGAAGCAGATGTCGGTGTTGGAGTCGGAGCGGTCGCAGCAGATGCCGTGGCTTGCCATCGACGAGCATGGGGAGTTTATCTGGTTGTCGAGAGCCGCAATGCCGCCAACCAACGACGGCCGCGGCTCGAAGAAGTCGAAGCCGGCCCTGGACGCGTTGGGCGCCAAGAAGCGCGGGACGTAGACGAGCGCGCACATGACGACGGAGAAGAGGAAGAAGAAGTGTACCAAACTCGGCCACCTACTGGACTTCTTGCCACCGCCGGCGCCGCCGCTCCCGTCCTCCAAGTCCACGTCACCGAGGCACTTCCTCGGGTCTGGTAGCGTCGAGGCCACCATGATCGACGGTGGAAAAATGGAAATGTGCGTTGGGTGTGGTCGGCTTTGTGGCGTCCTCGTCGATCAGGTACGGTTACATATAAGGGCCGGCGGTCTGGGCACTGATGAACGTGCGGACATTCCTTGTCGGGCAGGTGACCAGCCGATTATTGGCTGCTCGATCGTGTTTATAGTGGTGTGTGTTGGTATTGGTTGCAGGTCGTTACGAACGACAGCTAGTTGATGATGCGAGTTGACTTGGGTTGCACTTGCTGTCGTTGGATGGATTCACCGTACGTGCACAAATACTCGTGTCTACTGTTTCAGAGACAAATGACAAGGATGAATCTGTGAATCTTCATTGATGAATGATCTAGGCTGACAAGAATGAATATGTGAATCTTTATTGATTAATGATCTAGGCTGACAAGAATGAATCTGTGAAAATCTGTATTGATTAATGATCTAGGCTGACAAGAATGAACGAATATGTGAATCTTTATTGATGATTGATCTAGTTTTATATAATCTGAACATACACGATTATGTCGGTTCCCAAGAGACGATGGTTCTGAGAACTGCCCGTGCGGGAAAAATGGGAGCGGGGATTATTCCCCATAACTGGCAAGGGTTATTATTTTTAGCACACCCATAATCACCACTTCATTGTATGAAAGTCCTCCATCTTGGTTCATTCTCCTCCAAAAACGATGTGCAGAAAATATGAGGAGTATGGTATTGTTAAAATCCCTTTAAACCCAGGAAAATTAAGGAGACACTCACACAACATATAATGATTATTGTCTTTGTTAACACGATTTGAAGTAAATCCATAAAATACAGAGATCAATAAATATGCCGTGTATACCTTCCTAAAAACCACCGTGGGGAAAATGGATATTATGACATATGATCTTATGTTTATATTATGTCATGAAAAACCATAATGAGAATCTGAAAAGTAAAGTCACTAAAGAGAAAAGGTGTTATATGATGTTTTGAATCGGAATAGTTCACGAAGATACTCCTCGCGATTCTTGCGAATCTGAAAGTTGTCCCAATTCCATCATCGTATTTTTGGAATGTAGAAGTTGGTAACGACTTCGTGAATAAGTCAGCGACATTATCACATGATTTGACTTGCAAGATGTTTATTTCCCTGCTCTTCTGGAGCTCATGTGGATAAAACAAACTTAGGGGCAAATATGATTAGTGATATTGCTCTTAATGTATCCCGTTTACATCCGTGCAACACAAACCGCACATTATCCTCATAGATATCATAGGTGATTCGAAAGAACCAATTCCACATGACTATAGTATGTGGTTTATCATCCTGCGAAATCACACGCATTCGCGCGGTGTCTCATATAATTCAATTGTTTCAGAATGATTAGTAGATGTTGCAACTAGAGTCTGTTTCAAAGACTTCCATGATATAGCAGTTTCACCATGTAGGAGCACAAATCCGGTCTGCGGTCTAGTATTATAGAGATTAGATAAGTAGCTAACATCAGTGTATCCAATCATATCGGATTCCATATTTCTCCGAAACTAAAAGTAAAGACCAAGATCCTTTGTGTGTTGGAGATATCAGAAGGCATTCTTGACCCCTGACTAATGGCATTTAGTGGAATTTGCATTGTGTCTAGCAAGTATATTCATTGTAAATGCGAGATTAGGTCTCATGCAATTTGCAAGATACATTAGCACTCCTATGGCACTGAGATATGGAACCTCGGGTCCCAATATCTCTTCACTATCATCTCTTGACCTAAATAAATCTTTATCTACGTCTAGAGAAAGAACCGCCATGGAAGTTTTAGTTGGATAGGATTTTTTCATATTGAATTTATCCAATATTTTCTGGATATAGGCAGCTTGGTGTACCATTATTCCCGAGGGAAGTTTCTCAAGTTGGATACCCAAGCAAAATTTAGTTTGACCCAAATAGCTCGCCTCAAATTCCTTCTTTAGATGATTGCGTGATTCATCAATATATTGCATTGCCAATGATGTTGAGATCATCGACATACACTGAAATGATGCAAAATCCTGAAGAGGACTTCTTGCTGAAGACACATGGACAATCATCATTGTTAGAGTAACCCTTCTGAAGAAGGAACTCACTAAGTCGGTTGTACCACATTTGTCAGATTGTTTCAAGCTATACAAAGACTTGTTCAGTTTTACACAGTACATGTTGCATTTTGTGCTTGCATCCGGGACATCGATTTCGTCGGGAACCTTCATGTATATGTCTGAATCTAGTGAATCGTAAAGATATGTGGTCACAATAACCATGAACTACATAGATAGAATATTTTGCACTTCCAAAGATATTAAATATCGGAAAGTGATATCACTCATTATTGTAGAATATGTTTCATTAAAATCAATGACGGTTCTCTGTGTGAAATTATGTGCTATGAGTCTTCCCTTATATCTAACCACCTCATTATTGTCATTCCGTAGCCAGAGGAAAACCCATTTGATTCACATTATTCTGCGAGGCAAGTTTTTCTTGTGTTGCATCCTTTTATTGAGGCCAGTTGGAGCATTTTCACACAGACAACGATAGTCAAAAATGTGCAGCGGCTGTTCGTGGAGGAGAGACGACGTCGAGGAAACACCGGCGACCACAGAAATATTTGTCCTAGATGCTGGAGAGGGCTCCTGCAAGTTTCCAAGCCAGTTGTTCTCCTGCAAGTGGGACCTGCATCCATGCGTCGCCTGCGTCAGATCAAATTCAATGGCAAACATGCTTTTAAACTAAATAGAGTCCAATTGATAAGTACACGCGTTAAATTGTGCGAATTACGAGTAGAAGGACTAAATAAAGCCACCCGAATAAGTATATCGAATGCTACTATATTTAACTTGTACGCTAGCTAGCCACTAGCACACTATAGCAGGAAGACACAAATAGTGAACAACCAATTGTGCTTTAGTTAGAGCACTATAGATATTATAAAAAGATGAAACCCTTATAATATCTCCTTTTTGTGGTTTCGGGGTCGAGAATCTTCCTGCACATATCCCGTATATTTTCATAAACCTAAAAAAATTACAGTGCACCAGATTTCCTCCCGAATAGCTATAAACCTAGTTTTTGCGAGCAAACCATCCATTTCCCTTCGGAACCCTTGGGTGCACAGAAGTTTCAGCTTGCGCACTCCCACCCTCCATTGGCGCGGCCTCTTGCCTGCGATTTAGGCCGCCCATTTCGACTTCGCGCCACCGAATGGCCATCTACCATCCACCGAAATGATCAGTACGTCGCAATGACAGGAACTATATGTGTATTTTTAATGGTGCTGCATCAACCACTTAACATTGGTACTGTATAGCAATGACAACATGAACTTTTTGTATATGTAACTAGGAAACATGTCGCAGAGGCATCCACATCTAATCCATTCAGCGCGATCCATACCTTGAGCCTTTTTGCCCCACTAATTTCTTTTCACTGCTTGAATTTCTAAGCATTTTTTCTCTAAATTTTTTCAACTACCTTCATGATCTCAAGACAGTAGATATTGACAACATATATACATGACAAAGTACATTACTACAAAGATAAAAAAGGTTAGTGCAAAAGTTGACCTTGAATTTGCAAGTGAAGGGCAAGTAGGCCACTAACCATAGACATAGACAAAAAATATTTCACTTACAAACATTCATATAAATGTTGAGGCTAGATGTAATGTACCGAATATTGATGACTATTTGTAACTAGTATCTACAACTTGCATTGACATAAAGAGGAAGAAAAATAAACAATCGATACAAGATGAACTACTTATCCACTATCACATTATTAAGGCATGACTGAACTCTTTGAGCTTTAGTGCAAGAGCACGGAATGCAAATACTTAACCTCACCGAATGAAAATGCTTAACATATCGCATCCAGTGCAACTCTTGCAACTCCAAAAAACAAATCTGCATCTGATGTGTATATGTTCAAAAAATGGATTTGGTCCTAGCAACTAAGTACAACTGCTTCCCTTGGACAAGCTAAACAATGCAACAATTCATCTAATGAAGGAAAGAAATCATGCAAGAATCAACACCGACCAATGCAATTACCCTACTTCTGTTATGATTCTTCGTTTTTGGTATATGTCACCCGACTACATTACTTGTATCATGCACTACTTCTTTGTTGTGAGGAGATACTGGTGCAATTAAGTAAGCCACAAGATTAAAGAAGTAGAAGCAAATATAAAAAAAATATTGCAACACAAGGGTCGAACCATATGTAGCTTCCTGGTAATGTTCCTGAAGCTTGTGATTCCCTGCTTGTAGCCATACATTTCTTTCCAAACTATCATGAATCTTCATCTTTGCCGACTCTAGCCAGACTCTTAATGAAGGTTGTGCATGTAGCCTTGATTCCTAGAGTCCCTGGACAAATGTAGGTCATGGGATCTCAAGCATCATGATAGTTGAATTCTTAGTAGAGATGGGCTTCTGCTTTATTTATTAGTGTCAAAGATCTAGAATCCATTAAAAAAAGATTCAGAATAAGAACTCCATGGCCTGGATTGCTTGTTGAGAATATCGTGGTGCTTGGCTTGCAAATTTGAACTTGGTTTTCGCTAGTGTCTTTGCCTCATTGATGGTTCTTTCCTTGTCAATCCTAGAGTGAAAGCATAAGCAAGTTCCGAACATTTTTCACTTATAAGTTAACTTATGTTTCCACGGAACTATGAAGTTAACTTCTGATTTTTCTTGCATATTTCATCAAGGTTTCACAAGAGTTCACTTAAGTTTCCATGGAACTATCGTTATACTTAGTGGTGACAATACTTAGTATGTTCCATTTAAAACTCAAACTTTATTAGAGATTTGTACATTTCCAAAAAAAATATTACATTTTCAAATCATACAAGTTCCACTGACTTTTAAAAAGCTGCAGTTTATGTCTATGATTCATACCAGAGTGGCTCCATGCAAAAAGAAAATGGCATGGGATCCATAAATAATATCAGAGATAATCAACAACTGCCAATAATTTTCCACAGTGTTTCTATTCTGGTTATAGTCATCATGCAGGTTATAGTCAGAAAATACATTGGTATTCGTTCGATTCCATGCTTTATTTGTATCTCCTCAGTATCAGTTTAAATGGAAATGGGCCACACCGATCTCAAAGTTGGGTGGACGGTGGATGAAACGCCGGTACATACTGATGCGTGATGCCCGTAGTGTAAATCACCGGGTTGGTGATGCAATGCCATGCATGGACCAAATTATTCTCCTCCGTAGAATAATTGCAATATACTGTAGGAATATATACACTTACAGCACAAACACTAATACTATCTCCGACCCAAATCAGTTGACTCAAATTTATCAAGGTAGGGATATATCTAATACTAAATCATGTCTAGATATAATCGAGTCTAGACAAATCTAATTCAACTAATTTAGGTTAGAGAGAGTAACAAAATACAGAATTAACTTGATGACCAGACATAGCAAAGAAATGAGCTGCTTTTGGCCAAGAACAGAACAGCCGTACAGTAGTAATACAGACTACAGAGCATGTGCACATGACCGTCCAGTAGAAAGAACCTCACCTTTTACTTAGTTCACGGCCCATATACTGCAGAAATACTTCAATCTGTCCAAAAAAAAAAGGTACGTACTAGTAAACCGGCCGTGTCAGCTTCCTCGCCGACGTTTTGCATTGCGCGGCAACGCCGGCAGCGCGTCCTCCAACCTGACGTGACTGGCGACGGAGACCGCCGCCACATCCTCCATTGCCTCATCGTGGGAGAGACGTAGGGAGAATTTCACGGGCGGCGCCGGATTCGCCGCCACGGCATTCCGCTGGGCCGCCGCCCGCCGCTGCGGCCTCTGTTCCCGGTAGGCCTGCCTGCTGAAATACCTGGCCACCTCGGATCGCAACGTCTCCTCGTCCATCCTCATCGCTGCCGCAACGCCCAGGTCGTAGAGATCGTGATCGCCATCTTCCGTGTCGCTGGAGGAGGACGCGCTGGGCTCGGCCGCAGAACAATCCGGACCGGTTTCTTGATCCCCGTCGCAGGCGTTGCCGCTTGCCGCCGGCGCGGGCACGTGAGTATGCGTTTTGACGGCCTGATCGTCTTCGCTGGACGCCGAACGGATCGTGACATTTGGGAAGATGGAAACAACCTCCTTGTTCGCCTCTGAATTGAAAGCCTCTTCTTCTTCCCTTTCAGGCACGTCAGATCCGAGCGCAGAAGCCATGTGATCCGAGTTGATGGTGTGATCGAAACAGAGACGGGCGGCTGAATCGACCATCTCCTGACTCTCCCTTTCAATATCGGCGGGCTTCGGGCCGTGCACGACGTTCGCCGATCGCGCCGCCGCAGGGATACCTCCTGAAACGAGCTGTTCCGCTCCCTCCGCCGCCAAGGGCATCATCCCGGCCTTCCTCTTCCCTCCGCTGGCGCCGGCCGGCGTAGAATTCTTCGCAGGATCGGACCGTCGGACGGCGCTGTTGAATTCTTCCAGGAGGTGCTTCCGATGGCTTAACGCCACCGGCGGTGGTCTGTCGTGGGCGCACTCTGCCGCCGACGAGGAGGAAGACCTGCCGAGTAGATCTGTTCCAGTTAAATGGACTCGCTGGTGTGCCTCTTCCATCGTTGTAGCACTCGCTGGGAAGAGAGAGAACGGCAAGGGTTTGCGCGTGAGCAACAACGAGGAGGGGCTACCGTACCGTACCGATTATATGTCGTGTCCCCTACGCACTACAGTTCCACTCAGATCCGGCCACGTATCCAGCTAGCAAGGTTATATATGGACTATGGAAGTCCATCATCGACACGGATCACGTAGGGGTTCAGGGCAACGGATCTATGTATCTGTCGACACGTACTAAACATACGGTGTATATACCAATGTCTGCCTGATTAAATAAAAAAAATCACACGAAATTGTGAAAAACGAAAAACAACACACATTTGCAACATTTGTTACTCCCTCCGACTCATCTTAGTTAACTCGGATTTGTCTAAATTCGTATGTATCTAGACATGTTTTAGTGCTGGATACATTTAAATCTAAACAAATTTGCGTCAACTAATATATGTCGGAGGGAGTACACAAATTAAACTTAAAAGCTATCACCCCATCCCAAAATAATTGTTGATCTATGTTTGTCGTAAATCAAACTAATTTAAGTTTGACCCGGTTTATGGAATCAACTTATGACACACCAATTTTGTTTTATTATATTCATCAGATAATAAATTTAAATCACTTGTATATATAACTGAAAGCTAAATGATATATTCCAAAATAATATTTTAAGTCACTAAAAATTAGAAATTTACAATAAATGTTTAAGAACTCTTTATCATCCAAAATTTAAGAATTGAATCACATTTCTTTGAATTTGTGAACTTGCTTAGATTACTCGGGTTTTCTTTTATTCTTCCTTCCATAATTTTACAAGTGTATTTACAATTTGTACCGAGTGCGCTTCTACTTGTGGAAAAACATTGACAGGTATCAGTCCTACCACTTGGACTACATATGGACACAGACCAATTTGCATCCTTTAGAAATGGGTCCACTGGAATGAAATCAGATTTTAATATTTACTTGTGGAACATTATTCACTACTAGAGATATATTCGTTTATTTATGGGATGGTTATGGTCACAGTTTTGCACTTATTTTTATGGCATACATGTTCTATTAGGGTGAACATTATTCAATCAAAACCTTTTGAAGCTAGCAAACAGAATAGATAATATAGTTTGCGTATGTAATCCATGTCACGTTTGGATAATCAAAGAGAGGATATAGCTTATTAGTTTTCACATGCAATCCATCCTTTTATAAAAGAAGTGTGGTATTCCATAGAATTTTATGTGAATCTCGATGTTCATGAATTGTCTGCTTCTATTTTCCTGTGATTTTCTATAGTTCTGAACTTTTTTTATTCAAATTATACTATATTGCATTTTTTTATTTTTTGTTTCCTTTTGAACTTAATGAAAACATTCTAGGCTAGTTTTCTAACTCTTTCCTTTTTAACCTAGCTAATTATCTACATTTTTTGTGTTTTTTAACTTTTATGATTTCTATTTTTTTAATGTCGAGTTTTTACATGTATTATATGAACACCATTTCCTTCGACAGAATAACAAAAAAAAAACTGGACTGATCTATATATATGAAAAACTCAACTTAGCTATATATTAAAGACCAAAAGTGAACTTTTAACATTAAAGATGTAATTGTATTTTCACTTCTTTTTGTATATCGCATGTTTTCTGTTCTTTCTATTTGATCTACATTTTAATATTATTTAATGGATTACCAGAGACAATTAACTTTTTTGTTATCATTGTCAATTATTTTTTCCCTATGAAGTTGATAGAATATTTTCTTTGAGGAATCAATTGCATTTTTAAATGCAGTTGCATTTTTATGTACATCAATTGCACATTATAATTGTGCAATCATTGTAATTATGATGTGCAAATTAGTTTTTTGGTTATTTTACTTGTACCTTTTGTTTTAAAGAAAAAGAACAGTAGTACTTTTTTTTAGATGGAACGGTAGTACTTTACATACATGAGTGTTCACCTACTGTTTTTTGTATGTGCAGCGTGATACTTAAATGTGCCATGAAGCCGTCAATACTTAAATGTACCATGATAGTTAAATCTTATGGAAAATAAAAGTACCAAAAATAGAAAAATGGTGATAAAAACGTTATTTGTTCCCAATACTAGTTGATGTGCGTTCACTTGCTCAAACCAAATATACCACCGCATGATTGTGTTAAACTTGTGTGGGTTTTTATTAAAAATAAAAAAGATTCGATGGCTCTATCATGTGATTTGTAAAGTTTGTCAAATCAAATTTGGGTATTCAACTACATAACGTTAAATACACATGTGCATACCCTGCCCCTGCCGCCTAACTGCCCCTAACCCGCACATAAGCAAGTATGAGTGTTTTAGAGGAGTTACTTCACATTCATTAAAGTATTGAGAACATTTTTATGAAGAGAATACATTAATATCATGGAGATACAATTATACATACATTACCGATGCACACAACCAAAATACAAAAAGAAGAAGAAAAATAGAAAGGTCTGGCCATAGTGATCAATTCCTTGCATTTGTAGCACAAACTACTCTAAAAAATGCCTTCAACAAGGTCATTTCCAGGTACAACCAATTAAAATCTAATGATGTGTTTTTACCCTAAAAGATGAGACTCCATAATTCCCCGGTGTTATCATCCCCACTTGTCGAGGCTGCTGCCGCAAGTCACAAAGAACCAAGCAAATTCTTCACCATTGTGAAGACCTGGTCCACCGTTACATGCCCTCAAATCTCATCCACCATGACATTATCCGCCATTGTCACCAACATGGCAATTGAAACACCGACATGTCCCATGATGTCAATAGGCAACAGAGATTTGCTCCATGCCCTCGTGAAGCCGCACGGGCTGATAATATGGATGTGCGTGTGATCCCATCCGATCCAGCAATCTAGGATCGTCATGCGCCTAATGAAGATCACCAGTGGAGCATTCTTGTGAGAACCTGATGCATGAATTAATAGGATTGATAAAATACCCATACCAGAAAGTTGCAACCTCTTTTCTGAAAGCTTATCCGAAAATAACTCTGAGGCTAAGTATGCTTGGCGTAGAGAAATTTGAGGATGAGTGACCGATCGGCAAGTTCTTCCCGGGTGCCATGAGTGATGACAAAGTGCCCAAAAAATACTAGTGTTTGTCTGTTTGGCCAGTCTAGAGATTCTAAAAAGCTGCCAGGGGTGATAGCCGCCGGTCCGGAGAGACCGGGGTGTTACAATTATCGAACTCGTCACCGGCCAAATCAAGGGAAAATGACAACAGGCAGTCAACGTCTTTGCGCTAGAATAACACTAGGACCACCTCCTTATTGAAGCAAAACAAGTAGGCCCCCATGCCACAACTTAGATTAGATGAGAAGAAGGCGACCGTGGCTCCTAATTCCCGCACCACTCAGCCCAGAGCAGGCCCAGATGGCTCAGATCGAAGCCGCCGCCGGAGCTTCCTTGCCCCGCGAGTGTTGCGCCGCCCACATATGCCCCTTCTCATCGGCTCACACCAGGCCCCGGCTGCTAGGGGCGCCACGTCATCTAGCACCACCACCAATGACACGTCGCTGCCTGAGACGCGCCACCCCGATGCCCTCCCAGTCCTTCATCTGAGACAGGAAAGGCCCCGCCACCACCGCTGGCGACAGCGACAATAGAGGAGCATGCCGAGGAGGGGCCTCCGGAGTCACTTGGACGAGGCGACCCAAGAGAAGTGTACCAAATATTGAGAACATATACATGAGTGACTATAAGATGTCTTTTGAGCATTTGTAGACGCTTGATGGTGCTACATTGTATGCTACCCTCTTGTATGAACTATATGATGTGTGATTTATCATATACATGTAAAAAGATTCGAATTTTAATTTGAGTGTTAATATCTGAAATTGCGGATGAATATCAATGAACTATACGCATTAAAAGTGTCATGGTTTGAATTATTCTAGTGTCAAACTAGTGTAACAAAATAATATGCACAAATGGAAGGGAAAATAGTATAGGCCGGTAAAATAAGGGCAATGACTCGAGTTATCCTTTTTAGGGCTGAGAAAGTAGAGGCTCCATTAATTGTTGTCTAGAGGTCCAAACGTAGGGTTCATTGCTCAAGCCATTTGTTGTCGATGCCCAGTATATAAGGCTTGCACAAGTTTGAACATCAAATTGGTTGACAAAATATGGTCAATCGGTTCACAAGTTTCAACAATATGATCAATGGTCCTAGGAAGTTGTCGATCATCCTCGAACATCTGATTTTTAAATTTTAACGGCTAATACCTATGTACAAATGTTTAGAGATTCCTCACGTGGTATGCATGAATTTGTCACAAAAAAAACTTTCAGGGTATATACTAATATAGAGGGCTCCTACTCTAAGCAGCCTTGACTGTATTTAAAAAATGATCTCTTATCTGCAGCTATGGATGCCAGCAGTTAAGGCAGGCACAAGTAGGCGCTCAATGAGGCGATCTCCAAGCTTCGCACACTCCATGGCGCCACAAGGTATACAATGATTAGCAACTTCCTTTATCCTTTATCCTGCTGTCATTGCCATGTATCCATATTTCCCTCTCCCCCTTCTCGATACATTGTTGTAATGTTGTATGTGGCTGGAACCTTCAAACGTCATCTGACTTTATTAATTTAAAAGTTGTGTTCATCTTGAGCCCTTTCGTGTAAAAACATTCAAAAGAAGTTCCCAACTGTATATAAGTTTGTAGCCTATAACTCATATTTTGGCTATATGACTGGTGGTCATTTTTTTCCCCTGATGATAGTTGTAGGCATTATAACCCACTGTTTCGCATGTACACAAATGTTCCCAGCAGATAAGAGTCCAACTCCAAGCACCAAACATTGTCCATTTTCACCTTGCTGCCATAACTGATCCCAGACACATATATACCATATATATGAGAAAAAGAAGGACGCGCATAAACCTGGCTTTCAGTTGCTGCCTGTTCTAGCCTGCACCGTCACAATAATAATAAGCATTCTCATATGGGACGCCTTAGCCTGTCACGCGCCTTGTACACGTTAATACAAATACAGAAGCTGAGCTGATCAGTCTAAATTTGCATGGACAGCACATGCGCGCCACACAGAGGGAAAGCCTGAAATCTTATAGTACGCAATATACGTTTATAAACGGCCGGCCGGTTATCCATCCAAAATTGGCAAGCTTCCGATCTTAATTTGCGCATGCCCTTTTTCTATGTCGCGTGGCCAGTGTGGTAGGGGCCCACGTGTAGGTGACCGACTGGAGCGCGTGCGCCGTGTGTACTAGTCTACGAGTTGCACAAGTTGCCGCTAGTAGATTAGATAGCTAGCTATGGGCTATGGCCGCCGAACGCGAGAGGGGAGAAGAAAAGTTGGAAGAGAGCTGCAGATGCCGAATTAATCCAGGGAGCGTCTGGGAACAGGGACAGATCAAGAAACTGACGCCAGCCAGATGGAATGGAATGGAATGGAATGGAACGGAACGGGTCGCCTGACGGAGGCCGGTCAAGCTAGGAGTTTTCGCACGCCCAACCTCCGCCGGCGTGTGCGACTCGTCTCGGTCGCCGGCCTATATAAGTCGATCGACCGCGCGCATCGCGGAGCTGTACCGAACGATCCCAGTTTCCATTTCACCCGTCGCGGGCCGTTGTCATGCTCCCCGACGAGAAGAGCCTCGGCGCCGTGGACCTGGAGGACGGGCGGAGCGGCGGCGGCACTGGCGGCAAGAAGACCAGTAGGTGGCCGGGGTTCGTCCACTTCGTGTTCCTGCTCTCCTTCGTCTTCTGGGCGCTAGTCTACGCCCCGCGGTTCCTCTCGCCCGCCACTTCCGGCGCCGGCGTCGACTTCTTGCCATCTGCGTGGAGTAGAGCGACGGGAGCACAAGGACAAGGCGTCCACGGCGTTAATTTGGTCGACGACGACGGCGCGTTGGTTCTCGACAACGAGGTGGGCTCGCCGTGCGCGTCGATGCCCAGCCACGGCATCTGCTGCGACCGCTCCGACTTCAACACCGACGTCTGCTTCATGGCCGGCGACGTGCGCACGGACGCCGCCTCCCTGTCCCTCCTGCTCTACCCACCGCCGCACGCCGCGCCCAACGCCACCGTGGACGACAAGGAGGAGCGGATCCGTCCCTACACGCGCAAGTGGGAGCGGCACCTCATGGCCGGGATCCACGAGGTGCGACTCCGCGCGGCCACGCCGGAGGAGGCAGCGTCCGACCAGCACCGGTGCGACGTCGTCCACGACGCGCCGGCGCTGGTGATGACGGCGGGCGGGTACACGGGCAACCTCTTCCACGCCTTCAACGACGCGTTCCTCCCCGCCTGGCTGACCGTGCAGCACCTCCGCCGCCGCGTCGTGCTCGCGGTCCTCGCATACAACCCGTGGTGGGCCGGCGCGTTCGGGGACCTCGTCTCGGGCCTCTCGGACCACCCCGTCATCGACCTCCTCCACGACAAGCGCACGCACTGCTTCCCGGGCGCCATCGTCGGCACCCGCTTCCACGGCATCCTCGCCGTCCACCCAGCCCGGACACGCGACAACCGCACCCTCGCGGACTTCCACAACTTCCTCGCTGACGCCTACACCGACCACGCCGTCGTTAAGACGAACACGTCCTCGCGGCGTCCGAGGCTGGGCATCGTGTCACGGAAGGGGACGCGCGTGATGGAGAACGAGGCCGCCGTGGCGCAGCTCGCGTCGTCCGTGGGGTTCGACGTGTCCATCCTCGAGACGGCGAACGGCGCGCCGCTGTCGTCCGAGTTCGCGTCCATAAGCGCGCTCGACGTGCTGGCGGGCGTGCACGGCGCCGACCTGACCAAGCTCCTGTTCCTCCGCCCCGGCCGCGCCGCGCTGCTCCAGGTGGCCCCGCTCGGCGTGCCGCCGGTGGCGCGTGGGTGCTACGCGGCGGCGTGCGGGATGATGGAGGTCCACTACGAGCAGTACGACGTGGTGGCGGGCGAGAGCTCGCTGCGGCGGCGGTACGCGGCCGACGACGTGGTGCTGGCCGACCCGGAGAAGGCGAAGCAGAAGGGCGGGTGGGAGATCACGGCCCGCGTCTACCTCGGCGGCCAGAACGTGAGCCTGGACTTGGACAGGTTCGGGGAGACGTTACGGAAGTTGCACTCCCGCGCCCTACGGCTGCCGGTGGCGGCGCCGTAGAAGCATGGCTCCGATCACCGTGGATTTCTGCACGCCGATGAGTTTTGCCGACGAGCTGCTGATGAATTCTTCTAGCTAGGTCCGGCGGCCGCGGCCGGAGATGTAAGTTACGTTACGTACGTGCCAGGGTGCCAGATAGCAACCATTTTGTATCCTTGGTAGTCGCCATACTGCTTGGAATACTTTGATACAGAAAAACTTTTTTTTTAACAAGTACAGGAAAACTGAATTCTTATATGCGTGTGGGAAATAAGGACGGCTATGGTGACAAATGTAACGGCACAAACTGGTTTGGTATGCCCGCCGGCCGGCACAGTCAGGTGATGCTGGCTTGGTATGGTTATGTGTATAATGCTGCGTTTGTTTCGCTTCTATCTTTCAAAGATCAAATTAACACGACAATTTTGTTTATCTAATTAATTTTACATTTAAGAACTACGTATGGAATTAACGGAGGATGCTTCATTTGCATCTCTAGCTGTGTTCATTCAGAGCATATTTAACCGCCGTATCAAATTACTAAGCATAATATTCCCTCCATTTTGAAAATTATGTCATAAACTTGTCTAAATTCTGGTGTATTTATATAGTACTAAATTGTGTCTAGCTAAATATATTTAAATACAGATAAATTTGCGACATCATTTTGGACGAAGGGAGTATTAGAAGGGAGTAGGATAAGTCTTTGACCAATAATTATAATTAATTAGTTCACCACAAAAAAAAGTAATTATATTATTAACTTTAAATTAATTACATTATTAACTTTAAATTAATGTCATTAAATTCGCAGCAGCCATGCTAGGATAGATACTACTAAATTAACAATAGTCTATCTATCTATCTATCTATCTATCTATCTATTATCTATTACATATATATATACTCCAACTTTGCCTACAGACGTTTTGGAGATATTACAGCCCTTGCCACTGTCCAAGTCAAGAAGCCAGAGACCGTTCGTTTCTCCGCCTTCTTTCTCCCTCACAAGACCTTATCCCCTCGAAAAAAACAGCGATGCGTCGTCGATGGGCAGGCAGGAGGAGGGGAAGCAAGGAGAAGGAGGAGATGTCGGGCTGCCTTGGTGGCGTCGAGGAAAACATTGTTTTGTATGCATGTGGGAAAATAAGGACAAACGTAATGACATAAACTAGTTCGTTATGGCCACCGGCCAGCACAGTCAGGTGATGTTGGCTTGGTATGGTTATGTGGAATGTTGCGAGTTCATTAAGCTTCTATCTTTCAAAGACCAAATTAACACGGTGATTTTATTTTATCCAATTATAAGTTTACGTTTAAGAAAGAGGTATGGAATTAATATATGCTCTGCATCTGATCCAGCTGTGTTCGCTCAGAGCATATGTGTCCATCGTATCAAATTAGTAGTAAGCATAATACTCCCTTTTTCTGAAAAGGATGTCACAAACTTATCTAAATTTAGATATATTCATATACTAAGTTGTGTCTAGATATATTAAATTTAGAAAAAATTGCAACATCATTTTTAGGATGAAATGAGTATTTAGGATATGATGACAAATAGTTATAATTAATTAGCTCCCAAGATTGTTTTAGATTAATGAATTTAAATTTATGTCATTAAATTCGCAGCAGCAGTACTTGCATAATAAGAGCACCTAATTTAGATAGTACTAAATTAACCAGAGTTATTATAGATTAGAGAAAGTATTACTTGTCATGGATTTTTCTAGATATAAATATACTCGTTATGTTCAGAAATAATTGACTTGGTTTTGTCTAGATCCAAATATATCTAGACGTATTTTAGTGTATAGATACGTTTAAATCTAAACAACCCAAGTCCGTTATTTCTGGACGGAGGGAATATCTAGATATGCTTTAGTTTATAAATACCGTGAATCTACACAAATTTAAGACATAGGGCAAATTGAAAGGTTTGGACGGACGGTTAATTAATGTGACGATGGGTATGGCTTTGGCTATAATACACTGCCGACGAGCGATGGAGGCTCAGACGATGTCGACGGAGGAGGACAGGCTGAGAAAGTGAGAAGTTTCTTTCTGGTTCTGGGCAGGACGCGTTTGAATCCAACTGCGTTGGCCCAGTGGCAGCATACGAGAATGACATGGACATCGTTCATTCGGCAAGGCCCCGCGCAGATTTACCAATACAGGCCGGCTCTTTGCACCAGGGCCTCCTGCGAGCGGCCCCAGTTTTGGAGCGCCGCTCGGTGCAGCCCACCGAATTGTATCTGGAGGGTTTCAGCTTATCTTGCTACAGGGATGTTTCATCCCTCAAAAAAAAAAAAAAGATGTCCAATTTCAAACTTGTTTATGAATGGTTGGTAAACCTTCCTCTGCCATTTCAAGGAGCATAGACGAAATTAATATCCGCATGGAGCTAAGCTACTGTCTCTAAATTTTAACCACTCAACACGGCTGCGTTGCGGTTGCGACCAGTGATTAATTTTTTTTTGACATGTTAAACCACCATAACCGGTGTGATCCGTAAACAGAGAACACGACCAGTGAAAGTGAATTTTCTCTTGCTCTTACAGCTTTTCAACTTCATGGGCAAGCTCCCTCTGCTTTGCAATATTTGCATGTGTGAGCAGTGGGCTCACTCCGAGAAACCTCAACAATCTCTCTCCTGAGATCCTTCAATTTAACTGTTCAAAACAGTTCGGTCGGTCGCCCCCCAACATGATTCTATGTACAGTACTCGGTAAGCAAGCGTAGCATAGAAGAGGTGTTCAGAGACGTTCAGACGAAGACAGTTCGCAGGAAAAAAAAGAGAGCCGTGACAGACTATCAGCACACGATTTAATGGAAAGCCACGTGGGCCGCTGATAGTCTAAAGGTGGACATCAGAGAAGATGCAATCTAGTTCCGCTAAACTAAACTGCCCTCATGTTCAGCACTGTTTGTCATGATTTATGGAGTACTTAAAAAACCTGTAGTACTCCTATACATCGATCTGCTTCCACTAATTTGAGGACATTTTTATGCTTGAATTCTCGAAAACATCACTTCACAAAGTCCCACCAGATAAATGTGGACTGGGCCGAACGCATTGGCCATATAAAATGGTTTTAAATAAAAGTAGTAGTATTAAAAACTGTGGTAGTCTTCTTCCTTCCCAAACTGAGATCACCACCACCTCCTCTCGTCACGGCGCCGTGCAGGGGCCAACCCAGTTGCAACTCTGGTCACGGCGCCGTCCCAATGCTCCACTTGCTCGCGGAACGCCGTGTCAATGGGCCATGCGTGGAGCCCTATGGTCACCGGACATGACCCAGGTGACCAATAGAGCGGAGGCGGATGGCGTCAACCCTCGGCGGCCGGGAGCTATGGGATGCAGGGAAGGACGGGAGGAGGTCCTTTCGAACCAGGAACTCACCCTAAATTAGCTTCATCGGAGTTCAGCGAGGGTAGGGAGACACGGAGGCGACGAAATCGTCCGCCACTATCGCCAGCCGGAGCTCGAGAAGATGAGGTCGTGGTCATCGATTCACTGCACTGCAATCGTCGCCCACTGTCTGGTCTGGCGCGTGGGCCTGCCGATGTAGAGAAACAGATATCCTTGCCGATGTAGAGGTGGTGCGGGGTGGGGCTCTTTTTTTTATATTCTTATATTCGTTTAGAATATGTTGATTTTTTTTAATTAGGCTGATCGAGTGGCTCCACTAGTCAAACGGTGGGTATACTGACCAGTGATTTTGTGACCAAAGTTTTGAAGTAAAAAATGTTGGATATGATGCTAACAACTCAATGGCGGCGACTACATATATTGCCTCGTGCTGAGACAACAAACCTAGCATCACTTAAGTAATTTAAAAATTGGCAAGTATTTGAAAACTCAATTAGAAAAATATATACTACGTACAACAGAAATCCTTGCCGATGTAGAGAAACAGTTATGAGTCGATACGCTTGACGCTGGAGTTTGTCCAGAAAAAAAAAACAGAAGCAATGACGCAGCTATCAACATGAGCTGCCGTGAGTTCCAAACGCTGATAATAATCGCGACTATCGACCGCTGCTCGATTGCTGACTTTTCTTCTACTCTCATCCCTTTGACATGCCTAGGAAAAATAAGATCACTTACTCGCCGTCAACATTTTGATCAATCGAGACATCGAGTAGTAAATAATTAACGTGTTGTGCGACGGAGACTACGCGTATATATGATGTGGATTACTACTCGTCAGATTAAATGCTACTGTAGATCGTTCTGCTCTGCTTAGTTCATCTGGACCATGTCAATGTGCGCGTATACGCAATCGATGTAGTACACGCTGTGCACAGCACGAACGCGATTATGCAGCTCATAATTAGTTAATTGGGGAGCTACAAACACACAAAGCAACACATGCTCCTCCCCGTATCTAGAAACCTCTCGTACTCTCCCGACACCGCCCTTCCTCGACCTCTCCGCCCTCCTAGAACTTTCTCTGCCGGCGCCGCCAGTTGGAGGGGGCGAAGGGGGGGGGGGGGGGGGTCCCGGGGTAGTTAGGTTAGATAGGTGTAGTGCCTCGAAATAGGCTTTCGCCCCGCTTTATAGAATAAAGCCACATCGGCCAAACAGATACAAGGTGGAGGGGAGACCCCTTATACAAAGCAGATCAAAATAAGCAAGACAACCGCGAAGAACCTAAACTTGCCACCGGAGACAATGAACCAAGACCGAGATGAGCCAGGGCTCCACGACGACGCCCCCAACAGGGTAACGACACACCGCGTCGCCGCCACCGAGACCAACGGTCAAGGGTTTTCACCCGGAGCCCTGTCGCGAGGGAGGTAGCCGCATCGGCGCCCCCAGGAGGGTAACGGTACCCGCAGGCATCGCCGCCGATGGTGCCGAAGCACAGGGCTTTCGCCCGGAAAAACCTTCGAATCGCTCCCCGTCTTCCGCCACGCCCGTTGTCCCCAAGTCAGGCCTCCGGCACACGATCTGGGGGTTGTCGAAGCCGAAGCGCCGCCAACCCCAAAGCCGCCCGATACCCTCTCCTCGCCATCCACATGACCGAGGGGAGAAGCCACCACCACTGCCTCGACGCTCGCCGAAGAGCCCGCCGCGCAGTCCACCTTCTGGGGCCGCCACCCCGGCATCCTCGAGCTCTGGCCAACGCTCCGAAAAACGGCACAACGCATCACCGGAGAGGGGGACGGTTAGGTGTCACGGACCAGCAGGACCCGAGGCACCCGACGGCGGGGGAGGGAGGGGAACGTCCCTCCATCACCAGCGGTGAGTGCCGTCCGGACGCTGCAGCAGATCCAATTAGGGCTGGATCCAGCCCGGATCAGGCCCGGCCCGCCGGCCAGGCCTAGATCGAGGCCCGATCGGCCCCATCAGCTCCGCCGCAACGCTGCTGCAGCCGCGCCGTCAACACCAGCGGGCACCTGCACCCCGAGAGACCAGACCCGCCACCGCCTCCCGGCAGACCCCCGTGGCCGCCGCCGAAGCCCTGGCCGAGCTCGCCCGGAGCTCGCGCCGACCAGGCCTTCCCCGCAGGCGAGAGGAGAGGCCGCCCCAGCTGGGCCGTCCCCACCGCTCCGGCGAAACCCGCCGCCCAGCCACCACGGACCGCGCCGCCGCCGCCGTCGCTGAGATCTGCCGGGGAACGGCCGCCGCCGCAAGCACCAGATACCGCCGCCGCCTCCATGTGCAAGGGACGACCCCGACGCAGTCCGCCGGCCACCGCTGCGTCAGAACCCGACCGCCCCTGCCGATGAGCACCGCCGCCAGGGAGGACGCCGCCCCGCACGTGCCTCCGCGCGCCGGGGAGAGGAGATCCAGCCGCCGCCGGCACCGCGCGAGCTTCGCCCGGCGGCGCACGCCGGCGGCGGCCGGGGAGGGAGGGAGGAGGAGGGAGGCGGGGGGATTAGGATTCCGCCCCCCTGGTCGCACGGGAGCGACCGAGGAGTGGGGGCAGTATTGGTGACCCAAAAACGAAAATCTCGTTTTCCTACTCCAAACGATGCTCATTAGATAGGTGTAGTGGCCCTATGCCAGTATTGGGCTCTATGCCCGTTGAGGAAGGCGGCGCCGGTATCTCTTGCAGCCAGATCCGACGTCTTCTCGAGTTCCTCATCGGCGCTTCGCCTATCCTTGGTGGATTGGCGACGACGCTGGAGATCCTGGCCTCCTACAATAAAGCTGCTTTGGTTGCGGTGGTTCTTCTCCGAAGCCAAGTTGGGAGTCTTTCTCAGGCCGGCCGTGGTGGCGGGGGGAGCGAGGCCGTGCTTGGTGTTCGATTGACGAGGGTCGCAACCTCGAGTAACTCCATGGCGCAGGGGAGCGACGTGGGAGGTCTATTCTATGTCCCTCTCTTTGGGCTTCAGTGGATGAAGGCCATGTGGGGAGGGGAGTTGTTGGAGGCTCGTTCATAAAGCTCCGTTAGGCTTCTGCTTCATCTTCGACTAGTCTTCATCGTCTCTCCATTGGCCGGCCGTGGTGGTGAGGAACGGAAAGGAGATTAAGTCGATTTCGCCGATGATCCAGAAGTTACTTGAAGCTGCGCCTGCTAGTGCTTCTCCGCAGTGGTCCGTGGGCAGTAATTCTGTTGGGCCTCTGCCTGTTCTAGCCGAAGGGCGGCCGATGGTTCTAACCTCCATAGGAGGCCCCTGTTTGAAGCTTGGTGCCAGAGCTCGACGTCTTGACAATGGCAAGTGGTTCGTCCCCGTTGTTGACAAGATGGCTGGCTGCTTGCTTCTTCTCCGGTTTGGTAGGCGTCTCGAGCAAGAGACCTCGATCTCGCTGATTCTCGGCTGGGGGTCGCCGGAGTTTGGTGGCGGGGGCGCCCAGAGTCTTGATTGCTTTCTATCTTTTAGTTTCGAGGTGCTTTTTTTGTAAAGTGAAGGCCCCTTTTCATCTTTTCTTGCTTTGCTAGGGTGTTTTTCGGCTAGGGGCCTCCCTGATCTTTGTACCTGCCACGTTTTAACATGCAGCTTCTAGGGTCGTCTCGACCCTTTTATTGTGCAAAAAAAATTAGTTAATTGACTAGCACTCCATCCGTTGTATATTAATGATCTTAATTTTATCTTAATTCTTGGACAAAAAACCGAGTACGGCGATGAAGAGATGTTTTGGGTCACCTAGAGTTTTGAGAGCCGTGACAGTTTAGAGGGGGGAAAATGAGCCGTGAGCCCGTGACAGACTAGTAGTCTCTAGAATTGAACATCACGGAAGACGTAATCAAGTTTTGCTAACTTCTAATCAAGTTTTTTTTTTTACTTAAAAAAATGGACAATATCGCACTCACCGATCCGCTTAGAATAATTTAAGGTCAAAAGCGACCATGGTGTCTTTTGCGCCGAGGCAACATACGTACACCATGAAAACAATTTCAAGCATGCCAATTATAATTACAGTATTATTTTCAGTTTGAAGAAGAGGCTGGAGTTTGAAGCATGCCAACGTTGCCAGGAGTTTGAAGAAGATCCGATAGCGCCGATAGAACCACATCAACACCGGCGCCAAAGGAGGGAGAGGCGGCCCTACAGCCATGGATTTCAGCACGACAACCTTCCATCAACAAGGTGCCGGAGAAGAACTCCCCATCAACAGGAGCTGCTGCCTGACAGCATTTGATGACGACGGTGACGAAGCCGTCGAGAAGAAGCTCCAACATGGCGCAGCACCCGCCCCCCCAACACCAGCGCTTGAGATCTGCAAAAGAAAAGGTCGCCGCTCTTCCTCCCCTTGCCACCACGGCCGGCCGCAGAAAGAGATGCAACCAATACCTTGAAGATCTGGAGAGCTCCCCACCATGGCTCCGCTTCAGAGGGAACCGTGATGGCCTGCGCCCTCCCCTCGCCACCATGGCCGGTCGGAGGGTGCCCAATTATTGATGCATGCATCGGCCTTCGTCATCGTCCTCAGCTCCGGCCAAAGGAGCTCAAGAACTGCAAGGATAAGCCCTAAACTCCAGATCTGGCTGCAGCAGCCTGGAGTATATGCATCGACGGGCATAAGGCACAAGACCGGCATAAAGCCACTAACCCTAATCCTAACTACTCCGGCGCCACCTCCCGCCCCCTCCAGCCGGCTAATCCGGTGGAGAGGCCATGGGAGGGGCCCAGTCTGAGGAAGGGGGAGCTCAGAAGCAGGGGAGGGAGAGGCCTTTATGGAGTTGCCGGTCACCTGGAGTTTTGAGAGCCGTGACAGTTTAGAGGGGGAAAATGAGCCGTGAACCTGTGACATACTAGTAGTCTTTAGAATTGAACATCAGAGAAGACGTAATCGAGTTTTGCTAACTTCTAAACAACGTAAGTGACTGTGTGTCTACCTCGCAAAAAAAAGTGACCGTGTGTCTTAGTTATCAAAAATAAAATAAGTGACTGTGTGTCTTTTTTTTTTTACTTTCAAAAATGGACAATATCGCACTCACCGACCCGCTAAGAATAATTTAAGGTCAAAAGCGACCAGGAAGCGACCATGGTGTCTTTTGTGCCAAGGCAACATACGTATTATTATAGTATTATTTTCAGTTGGCAATTATTTGAAAGCTTATAAAAACATTTCCCTTGTTGTGGAAAAAGAGAAGCCGATACGCTTCGCACAAAAGTTGCCACGAAGGTCAACAAAGCGAGTAGGTCCGGCCGCCGTCGGTGTCGATCGCCACCGAATGACACGGATGTCAGCTACCTCGAGCTGCCGTGCAAGTTTGAACGCTGATCGATCATCCACCAATTTTCAGTTGCTGACTTTCTTTCACCGCCGGTGGGGACAGAAATTTCCACGCAGGGAGAAGACAACAGAAACAGTACTGTCCCCATGTCTCTGATATACAGAAACAGAAATGCTGCACATAGGATAGGACGACGATTCCTGTCCGAATCTTTGTCTAACTGAAACAGGACTACTGTCTGCGCACCTGAATCCGAGCGGTGCAGAAGTAATACGTACTGTAGCTAGTAGACTGTTACTCGTCAAATTTGAGAAGCAATCGAGGTCAATACCTACAAACTCACCTAGCTAGACAGGTTAAAAGAAGATCCTCAACTACCTTGTCTATTTTAAATAGCGGCTTTACAATCCGTACGTGGTGAGATTGATTTAATTCCTTGCTCTAAATCTTCTTGTTGGCATGGCATAGAAGATCTATGATATACTATTGATGTATGAGTTCCTCTAGTGCTATGTAGAGAAGGCCACGCATCTATAATAGTGGAAAAAGATTTGAATGGTTTTGGCCTATAATTTTTTCTTTCAAGTTGAGAGATTTTTTACGTGAGATTGATCGGTGTCCCAGCGTGTTAATTTTTTATTGTAGCTTTTAGTTCTTAAATCTTAAGCATTTGACAAGATATTGGCTCCACTAGTTGTATGCCAAGTGCTAAAACATTTTCTCCATATATCTTGTTGCATATGTTTTCTTATTATAAAGAGCAACGATAAGTGTGAGTTAGCATACAAGTGATGCTAAAGTTATTTTTGTTTTGATATACTATTTTTTTAGTTCATGTGAAATATGTGCAAGTTACAAGATTGGATTAATCGGTTTTTCCATTTTTTCCAACAAAAAAGAGAGAGCCCTGATTGCATGAAAGCTACGTGGGCCGACTAGTCTAAAGGTGAACATCAGAGTGTATGTAATCAAGTTATGCCAACCTCGATCAACGTAAGATAGCGTGCGCACATGTAAATGTGGGTCCTGTTTGTGTATGTGGAAAAAACAAGGAAAACAAAATGGACAAATATCGTAGTCACCGATCTGCTTGGAGTAGAATAAAATAATTTATGGTCGAAGGTGACCAGGATGTCCTTTGTGTCGAGACAGCATACGCGGTAATTCTAGCCATTATTGGTTTTATAATTATTTTCCGAGGCAATTATTTGAAAGTTGGAGTTTCTTTTGTCTTGTCGATTGATAGTGATAAAAGAAAAGAAAATACGTAGAGACACAAGAGTTACTACAAAGGTCAGAGCGAGTAAGTACTGTTACATATAGTATGGAAAAAAGAAGATTATGCATTTCGAGGTCCACGTTTCCGTGGAGTAAATATATGAGTACGCGTTTAGATGCTGGAGCTGGACTATTACTTGTCAAATTAACGCCTATATATATATAGATGGTTCTGCTGCTCTGATTAATCAATTCGGACTGTGTCAACGGTGCGTGTATACGCATGCCAGCAATGGAGGAATGCGACCACGCACGCATGTGCACTCCCGAGACGTGGTTTCGCTTCATTTTCAGCACAGCCGATCGAAGCCAGAGGCGTCGAGCTCAAGCGTCAGGGATTATCGCTTACAGCTGCTCCCGGCATTAAACACCGTTCGTCTCTGATAGCGGCAGCGGGACGGATACATTGCAGCGTGCCTATCCTGAACTTCAATTCCCAACTACATATATATATGCGCAAATTTCAAAAGCAATCGAGGTCATCAAAAGAAGATTCCAGGAAAATGCCCACATACTACTGTACTTGCCTAGTAGACACAGGTCAAAAGAAGATTCCATTCTCTACATTCATTTTTTTTTACATCATGATGTTTGGACACAGGTGGCTTCACATTCACTGAACCACGAAAAGATGTTTGAAACTGAGTTTATGCCGGTCAGTAAAAAAAATTTGTTTCTGAAACTTGGAAGCCTTCAACTCCATTGATTCGACTGAACCACCAGCGCGACAGCTGAGGCTTCAAACTTACGCGCGAAGCAGAAACAGATTACTACACGTCAACCAACTCGCTCGCTCGCTCGCGCCACCTTCCCACACGAGCCACCAACCAACCGCATCACCGACGGGCGCACGATCGACGCGAGCTCCAAAACCGCATCTACCCACCCAGTACCCACCCGCACGCACGCAACCCGCGCCCAGATCCTCCGTCCATCCGTAATCCGTCCGTCCCCACGGCAGCGATGGAAGTGAAGCTGCACACGGCACGCACCCTCGTCGGCCGCCTGCGGGGCGCGGCGGCCGTGCGGGACGCCTCCGCCACCGCCGCCGCCGCCGCCGAGCTCCGGCGCGCCTCCAAGGACGACCCGGAGGTGCGCGCGCCGCTCGCCGACGCGGGGGCCGTCCCCTACCTCGCGGCCCAGCTCACCTCCCACTCCACCTCCGCCTCCGCCGAGGACGCCGCCGCCGCGCTGCTCAACATCTCCATCTCGGCGCGGGAGCAGCTCATGTCGTCCCCGGGCATCCTCGACGCGCTCGCCGCCGCCATGCGGGCCGACGAGTACGCCGCCGCGCACCACGCCGCGGCAACCGTCGCCAGCCTCCTCTGCGTCGACGCCTACCGCCCCATCGTCGGCGCCAAGCGGCCCCTCCTCGCGGCCCTCGTCGCCCTCCTCCGCGGCCACGGCAGGGGCACCCGCGCCACCAAGGACGCCCTCAAGGCGCTCTTCGGCGTGGCGCTCTACCCGCTCAACCGGGCCACGCTCGTCGAGCTCGGCGCCGTGCGGGCGCTCTTCGCGCTCGTCATGACGGACGGCCGGACCGGGATCGTGGAGGACGCCACGGCCGTCGTCGCGCAGGTGGCCGGATGCGCCGAGAGCCTGGCCGCGTTCGCGGGCGTGTCCGGGGTGCGCATCCTCGTGGACCTCGTGGAGGCCGGCGGCGCGGTCACCGGGAGGGCCAGGGAGAACGCGGCGGCCGCGCTGCTCAACCTCGTCATGTCCGGCGGCGAGCGGGCCGTGGAGGCCGTGCTGGCGGTCGGCGGCGCGGAGGAGGCGGTGAGGGAGCTGGCGGAGGACGGCGAGTCAAGCCCCAGGGGGAAGGCCAAGGCGGGGTCCCTGCTGCGCGCGCTCGAGCAGGGCGCCGCCGTCGCCAGGCGGCGAATGGAGCACCGGTTCGCGGACTTCCTGGACGGGCTGGTGCAGTCGGACCCCTACTTCTCGTCGCCGGCGTCGGCCACCACGCACGACGACGACGACGGGTCACGTCTCACGTTTCGCTGACCATGCTCCACCGTACGTGTCTAATATGCTTGGTGTACGTCGTATTAGGTGGTGACGAGTTTGATGTACATACTGCTTCTAGTATAATACTACACTGATATGGGTGCTTGAGGAGATCCTTGTGCAGTTTTACAAGAATTTTGGGCATATTATTCTGACCAAACTAATACTACTGTCTTAAAAATGCTTGTAAGCTGATGATAAACTAAGCTCTCTTTTTTTTGCAGTGTGATAAACTAAGCTTAGGACGCCATCATTGAGGACGTAGGAGCTTGTAGTATCTCTTTCTTTTTTGTTTGTGTGTATGTGTATACTAAATAGAGGAACTCTCATACGTATTGACTAGTTTCTCTTGTGGCAGCATTATGTTGACTATAGGTGTAGGTGATGATCAAATATTAGCAATTTGAAACTTGGGAATAACGTTGGCTATGCATCCTAGGATTGACCTTGTCGACCCACACCACTATGTGAGCCATATTTTTCATGTTTCGATTCATTCATACCAGCATGCAGCTGACGACATGCTATCGTGGCATTATGATCAGCTGCCAAGGCACATATCGCTAGGATATACTTGAGCCGATATATGTATCATATAGTTATTAATCTAATAGAAAAACATTGCACCACAATCATCTGTATATATAGGCTAAATTACAATGGTTCAAATTTAAAGTAACACTCAGATTTGTTGACTCATCATAATGTCACCAAAGCAACACATTATTGTCTTCCACTATTTTTCTTTGTCATTCGGAATCCAAAATTTGGAGAACCATATGTCCGTTTCCACCAACTCGTCAAGTCAGGCTCAATAGTGAATTCTAAAATGCCATTTGGTGCATATTATGACGATTCTTCTATTTGTTAATTTCTAAAGCCCGTTTTAGTCTTTGGTTCATGCCATTTGGACATTTGATGCATGTTATGATGATTCTTATATTTGTTAATTTCTAATTTGGAGAACCATATGTGTGTTTCGACCAACTCGACAAGTCAAGACATTGCACTCTATATAATAACGTTGACCATTCTTGTTAGAGTATTAGGCATGTATGGTTGTTATGATAGTTTAGATAGAGTTAAGATCTGTTTACATACAATTCTAACTTGACTTGTACTTCAAAATTGATCACATGTACGTCTATATACACTCGCCCATAAGGCTCAATAATACATCCATTATATTTCGCCAAAATCATACTCTTTCATGGTATCAGCCTAACCGGTCCAAACCCTAGCCGCCGACGTGCTTCCGCCGCACCACCCTCGACGGATCTATCTCCATGATCTCTGCCAGGGGCCACGCGATCCGTCATAGGGTTCGCCTGCAGATCTGTGATCGACTGCCTTGGTGAGATTTTTTTGATCTCTAGATCGGTTTTTTCTCTCTACCGGTCGCTTGGCCGGTCTTCTTTTTTTGTTTATCGATCATAGATCGGATTGAGTCGCCCATCGCCGTCGTCATCGCCGCGCCTCTACTCCGACCATCGGCGTCGATGATCTACCTCGGCCGGCTGCTACGCCTTCCTTGATAGGCTGCCGCGGCCACCCCCTTGGATCGTCTTCATCGTCATCGTTTGGGACTTCACCGACAATGCCGCCATCGACTCCGATATACGCGTCGTCCATGCCATGGCGCATATGGCGAACTATCGGTCTGATGAACCGATCTCGCGCCTGTCTACGCCAAGCACGTCCCCGAGCACGCGTCTATGATGTCTACGCACTTCTATTCTTGTAGACAGTTATTGGGCCTCCAAGTGCAGAGGTTCGTACAACAACAATAAGTTTCTCTTAAGTGGATTACCCAAGGTTTATTGAACTCAGGGAGGAAGTGGTCAAAGGTATCCTCTCAAGCAACCCTGCAATCAATATACAAGAAGTCTCTTGTGTTCCCAACACACCCAATACACTTGTCAGGTGTATATGTGCACTAGTTCGGCGAAGAGATAGTGAAATACAAGTGGTAACGGTGCTAGAAAAGAGCTTCTGACTTGTTGTTGACGTGGGAGAAACTAAAGGGAAACTGAAATAAAGATGGAAGCAAGCAAACATGCAACAAATCTAGATTCAAATGGTGTTTCAATGCTTATAAACAAGGCCTAGGGATCATACATTCACTAGTGAACACTCGCTCATATAAATATATTCTCTTCATGATATTACCCCGAACTACTCTCTGGTTGGACACTCTAATCCATGGTAGGGCTATAACAACACTCCTCAAAGTCTGCCTTCCCCATCTAGATAACCCCACACTGTCACCTTGAGCACTAGATGGTTCCAACAAACACCACAATTTTATAAAGACATCCAACTCAAAATATACTCATGATAAATATTTATAACTCTAGCCTAAGTGTCACCACGGCGTGTACGATGTCACTTTCACACATGTGGGGAGAGCAGAGATCTATTAAAGCACTTGGGTATTTATGTAAACTCTAGCCTAAGTGCCACCACGGTATGCACGTTGTCACTTTCACACACGTGGGGAGAGCCAGATATCTATTAAAGCACTTGAGTATCAAAGTAGATCTACTTGATTACAAATATCATGATGACAATATGATCATGCATAGAGAGAGAGAGAGATGAACACATAGCTACCGGTAGAGCCCTACGACTCGAGGAAGAACTACTCCCTCCTCATCATGGGAATCAACAACAGCGATGGAGATGGTGGTGGAGGTCGATGGAGATTGCTCCGGGGGCACTTCCCCGTCCCGGCAGGGTGCCGGAATAGAGACTTCTGTCCCCCGAATCTCCCCTTCGGTGGCGGCGGCGCCGCAGAGGTTTTCGTGGCTTTCTCTTAGATTATTTAGGGTTTTTGGGTCGGAGGCTTCTTATAGGCGAAGGAGGCAAGGTCGATAGAGGGCCAGGGGGCCCACACCCCCTGTGGGCGCCACTAGGGCTGGCTCGCGCCTACCTAGGGTGTGGCCACCCTGGTATCCTCCTCCATCTATGCTTCGTGGTTCCATGTCGTGCCGAGTAAAATAATGACTTTGGCTTTTATCCCGTCCAATTCTAAGCATATTCATTTTTTAGCTTTTCTGAAACAAAAAATAGCAGAAAACAGGAACTGGCACTGTGGCATCTTGTCAATAGGTTAATTCCAGAAAATGTATAAAAATACCTCAAAGTGTAGACAAAACATAAGACAAATGATATAAAACAAGCATGGAGCATCAAAAATTATAGATACGTTTATAACGTATCAGCCTACCACCGTTCGAGCTACGGGTTGCCGCTGCGTTGCCCCTTTGGGCCACAGCGCCGCCGCCTTTGGACCACGCTACGGACTTCCAACCCACCTTCCTTGGTGTGTACACCGCTGGTGGTCTCCCAGTCGCTGCATCGACTCGCGTCATGCAACTATGCCGCCCCATCGGGTCATAGCGTCACTACACGCAGTCTACATCTCTGTCTCCGCGCACTGACGCCCTAGGATATCTTTGCGCCACCTCCCACGGTGTGGGTCGCCTACGTCCGCGCATGGTGTGCGTCACGCCGTATTCTTCTTCACCAACTTCGAGTACCGCCACCATGCCAATCTAGGTGTCCAACATGACCATTGCAGGCCGCCATTGGTTTCACCGCCTTCTACGTCTTCGTCCCTGCCCTTGCATGCTCGGTATTGGAAACACTGGTGTGTGTCTTCATCCCTGTCTCCGAGCATGGCAATCTCGGATCGGTGCTTCGTCTTCATCGGCCTCGACAAAGTCTTCTTTGGCATCGACACCTGAAGGGATACGGGTAGGCTACACTAGCGCAAATCAAAAAATTCTACTGCGTAAACCAGGATTACTGTTGTCATAAATCACGGTATTACCACTAGATGCGCAGTTGCGGAACTTGATGAAGCGCGTCGTGGCAGTGCAGACGTTCCACGTCTCCTCCTTGTCCTCGTCCCACGAGCAGCTCCCCTTGCGCGGCTCGTCCAAGTGACACAGATGCAGCACCTCCAAGGTATCCACACGTGCGGGATGGAAGCGTCAGACGCCGGACTGCTAGGTCCGCGCGTGCAACATAGGAGGGAGGAGTGGCGGCTGGGTGGAATGGTCTAACCCTGGTCAGCTCGCCCCATCCTCTCTTATATAGGCATCCCTAGTGAGCTTCTACATTAGCAGCCCATTAGTAGACTAAGCCTGGTCTAATTCGGATCTAATCCTCATTAAGCTTCCATCCACTTAAGTGTGTGACCCTATAGGTTCATATACGTATAGATATGACACGAATACACTTATCCTGCCAATAGTTGGTAGCGGCCTCTAGCAATACGTGCCAACTCCTAAACACATATAAAGATCATATCGTACGAACCATCACAAGGTTTAGTACATGTCTTTCCCTTTGCCTCACGATATTTGGTCTAGCTCCAAGCTGACCTTCCTTTCTCGATACTGTGGTTCGGAATCCCTTTACTAGGTTAACTCTTAACCTTATGTAGCAGGACCATGCATTTCTAGATCCGATCACTCGAGGGGCCCAGAGATATCTCTCTCAAGTAGATAGGGGTAAATCCCATCTTGATTGACCATGCCTTGCAGCATGCTTCAGGACAAACCCGAAAGCTACCTTTATGACTACCCAGTTACGGAGTAGTGGTTGATAGCTCTAAAGTAGGTCGATCCACATCTCAAGTACATACGACAATCTCAGGTCTAAGGACAAAACGTACATGATGTGTAGAGAGATCTGCAAGTCTAATTGCCAGTCTCAAGTTGGGTAAGTCCAACCCCATGTTCATAACATGTGTCCACATCATTGGTTTGACATCTCCATGTCTATGACTTGCGAAACATAGTCGTCAAGCAATCGATGTGCTAGTCTAATATTCACGTGTGTCCTCACATGAACTCCGACTAGGGACAACTATTAAATAACCATACAAGTAAAGAGTTTCACAAACAATTCACATAATTGTCAATCAATACAAGTTGCCTAATATGTATATTCAAGGAACATTATAATAATTCATGGATACATATGAAATATGATCATCTCTATGATTGTCTCTAGGGCATATTTTCTTCAGTCTCCCACTTGCACTAGAGTCAATCTAAAATGTATCTAATACAAATTGTTCTTGTGTGCGCTTCATGCGCGGGCTGCGGGAGAGGCTTAGTCAAGGGATCAGCAACATTTGAGTCCGTATGTATTTTGCATATCATGACACTACCATCCTCAAAGAATTCACAAATTTGATGGTAACGCATGCGAATATGTTTGTTCTTTCGGTGTTGTCTAGGTTCCTTGGCTTGTGCAATAGCACCATTGTTGTCACAATAAACGTCCAAGGGATTGGACGCGCTCTAAACCACACCGAGAGCGATCAGGAAATTCCTAACCTAAACAACTTCCTTTACAGCCTCCAAGGCAGCAATATATTCAGCTTCTGTTGAAGAGGAGGTCACCGTATATTGCTTGGAACTTTTCTAGCTCACAGCACCACCATTCATGACAAACACATAACCTGATTGCGATTTCGAATCATCTGAGTCGTTAAGGTAACTCGCATCTATGTAACCTTTTACACCGAGTTCATCATCACCTCCATAAACTAGGAACACATCCTTAGTCTTTTTCAAGTACTTAAGTATGTTCTTTACCGCTGTCTAGTGACCTTCACCTGGATCAGCCTGGTATCTGCTCGTAACACTTAGATCATAGGAAACATCTGGGCGAGTACATATCATTGCATACATGAGGGATCCAATAGCCGAAGCATATGGAACCCCGCTCATGCGCGCACGCTTATCAGTAGTCGAAGGACACTGAGTATCGCTGAGTTTAATGCCATGAGACATGGGCAAGAACCCCTTCTTAGCCTCTTCCATGCTGAACCATTTCAACACTTTGTCAATGTATGTACTCTGGCTTAATCCAATTAGCCTTATTGATTTATCTCTATAGATCTTGATGCCCAGAATATATGCCGCTTCTCCTAAGTCCTTCATCAAAAAAATATTTTTCAATGATGTCTTAACAGACTCAAATGTCATTTCCAATCAACAATATGTCATATACATACAAGATTAGAAATACAAGTGCTCTCCCACTTTCCTTCTTGTAAACACAAGGTTCTTGTTCGTTTTAATGAAGCCAAACTCTTTTACGACTTCATCAAATCGAATGTTCCAACTCTGAGATGCTTGCTTCAGCCCATAAATGGACTTTAGAAGTATGCATACCTTTCCAGCATTGTTTGGATTGACAAAACCTTCGGGCTGCATCATATACACGTCCTCAATTAGGATTCCATTTAGGAAAGCCGTCTTGACATCCATCTGCCATATTTCATAGTCGAAATGTGCAGCAATGGCTAGAATTATCCCTATAGATTTAAGCATCGCTACAGGCGTAGTCAACTCCTTGAACTTGTCAAAAACCTTTGCCCTCTTCTCGGTTGTAGAAGTAATACCCTAAGGTTTCCCTCGGATATCCCACGAAAATGCACTTATACGATTTGGGTGTTAGCTTGTCCGACTGAAGTCGCTTGGCAAATGCATCACAACCCCAAATCTTTAGAAAAGACAAACTGGGATTATTTCCAGTCCAAATCTCATATGGCGTCTTAATTATGGATTTAGATGGTACCCTATTAAGTGTGAAAGCTGCCGTTTCTAGAGCGTATCCCCAAAATGATAATGGTAAATCCGAATGGCTCATCATTAATCGAACCATGTCCAACAAAGTTCAATTGCGCCGTTCAGAGACCCCGTTTCTTTGAGGCGTTCCGGGCGGCGTGAGCTGTGGAACAATTCTGCCACGTTGATTCTCTACCTCACTCTAAAACTCCTTGAACTTTTCAAAAGTTTCAGAATTATGCTTCATCAAGTAGACATAACCATATCTACTGAAATCATCAGTGAAAGTAATGAAGTAGTGATATCCTCCTCTGGATGTCGTGCTCATTGGTCCACATACATCAGTATGTATGAGTTCCAACAAGTCTGTCGCTCTCTCGAGTAAATTCAAAAAAGGCGAATCAGTCATCTTTCCAAGTAAACAAGTCTGACATGTCTCGTATGATTCAAAATCAAATGAAGTTAGAAGACCATCACCATGGAGCTTCTTCATGCGCTTTTCACTTATATGCCCCAAACAACAATGCCATAAATAGGCAGGACTCAAATCATTAGGCCGAAACCTTTTAGCACTAACATTGTAAACAGATGCATCATCAAGATTTAAAATAAATAACCCATTCACAATGGGAGCATTAGCCATAAACATATCATTCTTAGAGATTACACAACCATTGTTCATACCCGCAAATGAATATCCATCCCTCATCAAACATGAAGGTGATAAAATGTTTTGACCCATACTAGGAATGTAAGAACAATTATTCAACTCCATAATAAATCCTGACGGAAGGTGAAGTTGCATGACACCGACGAACAATGCAGCAACCCTTGCTTTATTTCCGACGCGAAAATCCACTTCGCCTTTCTGCACTTCTCTAGTCCTTATTATTCCCTGCATCGAATTGCAAATATGAGCAACCGATCCGGTATCAAATACCCAAGAGTTAACATAGGAATCAACGAGAAGACTGTCCACAACATTTACAACAAGCATACCTAAGTGGTAGGTACTGTTACTTCCACTCTTCTTCAAAGAAGCCTGGTACTTGCTGCAGTTCCTATTCCAGTGGCCATGTTCATGACAAAAGAAGCACTCAGTGTCTTCTATAGGTCCAGCCTTTTGCTTGGGTGCAGACTTAGGGATCGTATCCTTAGCCTTGCCATTCTTCTTCCAAGTAGTACCCTTTTTCTTGAAGCTAGGCTTGTTCTGCACAGCCATCACATGGCTATGCCCTGCACACTTCTTCATGTCACTTTCTGCTGTTTTTAGCATCCCACATAACTCATTAAGGCCCTTCTCCACCCCATGCATATGGTAGTTCGAAATGAACTGCCCATAGCTAGATGGAAGAGACGCCAAAATAAAATCAGTAGCCAACTCTTGGACTAGTGGAAAACCAAGCTTTTCCAAAGTCTGACTGTAACCAACCATTTTGATCACATGGGGGCCTATAGCTGCTCCCTCTGCCAGCTTGCATTCCACAAAGGACATGGCAACATTGTACCTCCCAGTCCTTGCCTGATCTTGGAACATGTTCTTAAGAGCGACGATCATATCGTACGCTTCCTGATCCTCAAACTTATTTTGGAGTTCAAGTTCCATGCATGCAAGCATAAGATAGCTAACCTCAAGAGAATCATCACATGCTCTCTTGTAGGCATTCTTAAGGGCAGCAAATGCATTATTAGCAGGTTCATCGGGGATTGGGGTATCCAGAACCGTTTCCTTTTTGTCAGACCTGAGAACAATTCTCAGGTTATGGACCCAGTCCGAATAGTTTGTTCCATTAAGTTTATCTTTTTCAAGAATCAAACGCAAATAAAAAGGTGATGCAGTGTTTGGTACCATTGATCTACAACAGAAAACATGCAAAATACTAATCCATGTAACCATGAAAGAGTAAAACATATTAAACAATTTAATAGCATATACTCCCACTTAAATCAATATCCCTCTATTGATACTGAGTGATTCAAGATCCACAATTAACAAGTCGACTAGTGAGATTTAGCATCACTGCTAGAAGACAAGGTAAAATCGGTAAGCAACACTTGCTAATCATATCACATATGACTCTTGTTGTTGGGTGACATCTCTATGTCAAAACTAGGCGCCCAAACTTTATTCCCCAAGGTCCTTAACTGTTAAGATGACCTTGTCAAGCTCACCAATCCTTATGTGTGTAGGTATCCGATACAAACCCATCCAGCCAAGGAAAACCGCGGCACCCTAATTTCATAGGCCCACCAATGATTGTACATGGCATAGGATGGTGCAAGGTTTGGTTGGGAGGGCATGGTTTAACTTGAACTTTGTGAGGGATCGTTCTACTTCTATCATCTAAGCATGCATAGAGTAAAACACATAAGAATAACATTCACACAGTTGTTACACAGTATGGCAAAATTTTTCATGGGGATCTCCATCGCCATAGAACTTGTCCACCATGATGATCTCCATCTTCATGTTCCATGTGAGCCATCCTCCAAGTGATGAGTCCTCCAAGAACTAATACAAGCTATTACTCCTAACAACTAGTAATCAAAATTACATAGTATTGGGATCATCACAAGTAGGCACGCAGGCCATTACAATAATTGACAACACATATGGCTCCAACCGTGTTGCCCTACTCACGACACGCAGGTCATGATAAATTTTATACATGCATCACATACATATATGGGCCATACTGATCACATACATCCTGCAAAAACAAGTTATGCATAGAATCGCATTCTAATGGATCATGTGACATCGCAGCACCTAGTTACCTTAACGAGATACAAAAGGGGCTATGATAAAGGAGGGTCTAGGGGGTCTCCCCCTGTGGGGTTCGAAGGGGAAGCGCCCCTTGCGGTATCTCCGGGCGTCCGAAAAACTGTGAAAAATGAGAGATCGAATCTACACAATTTTCTTTAAGGATTTTGATCGGCAAATCAAATTTACCATAAAACGACTATTGTTCCGATCTGATCAAACTCCTTTGATCACGGTACATCAATTTTAGATCTAGGTTCCGATTCGATCAATCATATTGATCTTCGCGTGATTCAACAAGATTTATGTGTCACTGTCTACCCCGATGGCGGAAATCGACTAGTAGGGGTAAGTCGTTCGACAACCTCACAATCACGATCACGGAAGGCAAGATCATAGATCAATCCTGAACCACCACAATATAAACGATCACATCATTCATATCAATCTGCATATCACCATATGCAAACATCCCGAACGTATAACTGAACAGCATCGGCTCTGGTACCACTGAAGGGATACAGGTAGGCTACACTAGCGCAAATCAAAAAATTCTACCGCGTAAACCAGGATTACTGTTGTCATAGAACACGGGATTACCACTGGACGCGCAGTTGCGGAACTTGATGAAGTGCGTCGTGGCAGTGCAGACGTTCCACGTCTCCTCTTTGTACTCGTCCCACGAGCAGCCCCCTTGCGCGGCTCGTCCAAGTGCCACAGATGCAGCACCTCCGAGGTATCCACACGTACGGGGTGGAAGCGTCAGACATCGTACTGCTAGATCCACGCGTGCAACACATGCGGGAGGAGTGGTGGCTGGTGTTGGAGATATGCCCTAGAGGCAATAATAAAAGTGGTTATTATTATATCTATGTGTTTATGATAAATGTTTACATTCATGCTATAATAGTATTAACCAGAAACATTAATACTTGTGTGATTTGTAAACTAAATTAGAGTCCCTGGTAAAGCCTCTTTATAATACTAGCTTGTTGATTAATAGATGATCGTGGTTTCTCGATCATGAACAATGAGATGTTATTAATAACAAGATCATATCATTAGGAAAATGGTATGATGGACATACTCCTATAGATAAGCGTAGCATTAAGATCAAGTCATTTCAATAGTTTGTTTGCTATAAGCTTTCTGATACATAGTTACCTAATTCCTTCGACCATGAGATCGTGTTAATCACCATCATCGGAAGGATGCTTTGATGACATCAAACACCACACCGTAACTGGGTGGCTATAAAGGTGGCATTGAGTGTTCGGAAAGTATGGGTTGAGGCACATGGATCAAGAGTGGGATTTGTCCATCCATATGATGGATAGATATACTCTGGGCCCTCTCGGTGGAATGTCATCCAATTAGCTTGCAAGCATGTGATTGGATCACAAGGGATCACATATCGGTAACGAGGTTGAACTAGGTATGCAGAGATACCGACAATCAAAACCTCGGATAAGTAAACTATCGTGAGACAAAGGGAAATTGGTATCATATGTAAGTGGTTCATTCGATCGCAAAGTAATCGTAGAAATATGTGGGAGCCATATGAATTTCCAGATTTCTCTATTGGTTATTGATTGGAGAAGTGTCTCGATCATGTCCGCATAATTCACGAAACGTAGGGAGACACACTTAAGGATTCAATGTTGTTTAGTAGATATGGAATGTTAGTAGGGATACCGAATGTTTTTCGGAGTCTCGGATTGGATCCGGGATATCACGAGGAGATCCGGAATGGTCCGGAGAATAAGATTCATATAAGGAAAGTCCTATTTCGGAGTTCAGGAAAGTTTCCGATGTTTTCATCGGAGATGTTCTAGAAGGGTCTAGAAGGTTCACCGGCCCGGAAGGAGAATGGTCCATGAATGTGTCATGGGTAAGTGGAATGATTGGATCATATCCTAGGTCACATGGTGTGTTCATTTGTAAGAGAGAATTAAAGCTCTAAATTGAAAGTCAAACGGGAGTTTGAAAAGTCAAACTGGAACAATGGTTTCCTAGTGGAAGAAGAAACAAGTCCTTCTCTCAATCCAACTTGGGTTTGGGTTTGGATTCAAACCCACCCCTCCCAAGGTTGTCCCCCCTCTCATAAATAGAGGGGGAGGGCTGCCCCAAAGTACACAAGCCCTAGCCCCTCTCTCCGCACACGAGCCGCCGCCGCAGCCCCGCCGGCGTGCCGCCGCCCTAGCCATCGCCGACACCTCATACCCCTCCTCCCGGACTTCTAAACCCTAGATCTCCAGAAAACCCTAATCCACCATAACTCGCACCGGCTTAGGCGAAGCCCTGCGGGATCTTCCCTCTACTTCCGACACCACGTCGTCGTGCTGTCGGAATCGCGAGGGGAGAACTACAACCTCCACTGCCTGCTGGAACAAGGGAGAGGAAGGTCTTCACCGACTGTGGAAGCACTGCCGGAACGCAGCGTCGGAAGGATCGTCGACGTGATCTTGAGATCGACAAGTGTACGACTACATCACCCACGAGAATCTGCTCTCGTTAACCGCTTTGGAATCTTCAAGGGTGAGTGCTTTTATCAACTCGTTGCTACAATCTAGTAGATAGATCTTGGATTGTTTGTGTGCATGCGGTAGAATTTTTTTGTTTTCCATGCTACGAACCCCTACAACTGGGTGGAATGGTCTAACCCTGGTCAGCTCGCCCCATCCTCTCTTATATAGGCGTCCCTAGTGGGCTTCTACATTAGCAGCCCATTAGTAGCCTAAGCCTGGTATAATTCGGATCTACTCCTCATTAAGCTTCCAGCCTCTTAAGTGTGTGACCCTATAGGTTCATATACGTATAGACATGACACGAATACACTTATCCTGTCAATAGTCGGTAGCCTCCTCTAGCAAGACGTGCCAACTCCTAAACGCATAAAAAGATCATATCAGACGAACCATCACAAGGTTTAGTACATGTCTTTCCCTTTGCCTCACGATATTTGGTCTAGCTCCAAGCTGACCTCCCTTTCTCGATACTGTGATTCAGAATCCCTTTACTAGGTTAACTCTTAACCTTATGTATCACGACCATGCATTTCTGGATCCGATTACTCGAGGGGCCCAGAGATATCTCTCTCAAGTAGAGAGGGGCAAATCCCATCTTGATTGGCCATGCCTTGCAGCATGCTTTAGGACAAACCCGAAAGCTACATTTATGACTACCCAGTTACGGAGTAGTGGTTGATAGCCCCAAATTAGGTCGATCCACATCTCAAGTACATGCGGCAATCTCAGGTCTAAGGACAAAACGTACACGATGTGTAGAGAGATCTGCAAGTCTAATTGCCAGCCTCAAGTTGGGTTAGTCCAACCCCATGTTCATGACATGTGTCCACATCATTGGTTTGACATCTCCATGTCTATGACTTGCGAAACATAGTCATCAACCAATCGATGTGCTAGACTAATATTCACGTGTGTCCTCACATGAACTCCGACTAGGGACAACTATTAAATAACCATACAAGTAAAAGGTTTCACAAATAATTCACATAATTGTCAATCAATACAAGTTGCCTGATATGGATATTCAAGGAACATTACAATAATTCATGGATACATATGAAATATGATCATCTCTATATTTCCTTTAGGGCATATTTCCTTCAACATCTTCCTCTATGATTGCCTCGACCGCGCCACCAACAAGTTCTTCTTTGCATACTCGGTTCCGGCAAAACATGAGTGTGTTTTCATCACCGACGTACGCTTAGTTTTGGAAAACCTACAGCTCCACCTCGTCCTCAACAGCTCAGACTTCATCGACCCTCGGCAAGCCTCCGCGAACCCTTGGAATGCCTCCGTGGACCCTCGACAAGCCTCCACGAGCCTTCTACGCTTATCTGTCATCCTTCTCGCGCACTATGCGCATGTGGCTTCATGTGCGGCTACCTCGACATCGGCATCCCGACCACGACATTGACCACGGTGACCCCTCGCAACGTCTACCCCGACCTCGGCACCGCCTCACGCTCTCGGCTCCCTCGACATCGGCACAAGGGCTATCACCTCGCTTGAGTATCATCAGCTTCCTCTACAGTCCAGGCATTCACGTCGCGACACGTCGTCTACGACACTCCCGCTACTACTATGGGGGGATATCAGCCTACTGAATTCTACTTCGATTTCTCTCTAGTCTGACCGTTCACGATGTTCCTGTTGTTCACGACACTACCGCTATGACTGCGTGGGAGTGTTAGAGTATTAGTCATATACGGTTTTTATGCTAGTTTAGATAGAGTTAGGATCTGTTTACATACAATCCTAACTTAACTTTTACTCCAAGATGATCCCATGTAGGCCTATATATACTCGCCCATGAGGCTTAATAATACATCCATCATATTCCGCCAAACTCATATATTATCATGGCGACCACCTCCTCCCACCCCCTCTCTGGCTACTCCCATGGTGATCTCACCACCTCCACCTAGATCTCCCTCCCACCCGAACTTCAATGGAGAGGGATGCCTTCAGCGATCCCTCCTCCATTGCCCATCGCCTAGATTTCTCACCTGGAAACGCCTTCAGATCAAAGGTTCGTAACGAATTCTCTGTAGGGTTTCGTAGCATGGAAAACAAAAATTTTCTATCGCATACAAACAAACAAGCCAAGATCTATCTACTAGATTGTAGCAACGAGTCGATGGTATAACTTACCCTCGAAGATTCCAAAGTGTTTAACGAGAGCGGATTCTCGTGGGTGATGTAGTCGTACTCTTCCCGATCTCAAGATCGCGTAGACGATCCTTCCGGCGCTGCGTTCCGGCAGCGCTCCCGCAGTCGGTCACACGTTCGGTACTCGACGAAGACCTTCCTCTCCCTTGTTCCAACAGGCAGCAGAGGTTGTAGCACTCTCCTCGCGATTCCGGCAGCACAACGGCGTGGTACCGGAAGTAGAGGGGAGATCCCGCAGGGCTTCGCCTTAAGCCGGAGCGAGTATGGTGGAGTATGAGAGAGAACTATTAGTGGTCTAGGGTTTAGACACACCAATTAGAAGGCTCTAAACCGAAGGCTAGGGCAATTAGAAGCTCTAAACCAAAACGGCTCTAAACCGGAGATTAGAGGATAGGAACTTGTGTGTCTAGAGGAGGAGGCCCTGCCCCTCCTTTTATAGGTGGAGGGGGCCGGCGCGCCAGGGGAGGGAGGGGAGTCCCTCCCCAACTCGGCCTGGTGGAGGCGCCGCCGGTTGGAGGAGGGATTCCCTCCCCAACTCGGTTTTGCCCTCCTCTTGCTTGTTTCCCACAGTTTCCTGTTTTAGCCGTTTGACTTTCAAACTGGCCATTTGACTTTTCAGTTTTAGGATTCAATTTAATCCTTTATTTGGAACAGCGAGAACACTTAGTACATGATGCAATCATTCCAATATGTAATGACACATTCATGTACCCCTTCCCCCCCCCGGAGTGCCGGACATTCCGGAACCTTCTAGAACATTCCCGATGAAAACACCGGAATCATTTCCGAACTCCGAAACGGGACTTTCCTTATATGAATCTTATTCTCCGGACCATTCCGGATCTCCTCGTGATATCCCGGATCCCATCCGAGACTCCGAACAACATTCGGTCTCTTTCTCATAATACCATAACTACTCAAACAACGTCGAATCCTTAAGTGTGTCTCCCTACGGTTCGTGAATTATGCGGACATGATCGAGACACTTCTCCGAACAATAACCAATAGAGGAATCTGGAAATTCATATGGCTCCCACATATTTCTACGATTACTTTGTGATCGAATGAACCACTTACATACGATACCAATTTCCCTTTGTCTCACGATAGTTTACTTATCCGAGGTTATGATCGTCGGTATCTCTGCATACCTAGTTCAACCTCGTTACCGATAAGTACTCTTTTCTCGTTCCCGTGATATGTGATCCCTTGTGAGACAGTCACATGCTTGCAAGCTAATTGGATGACATTCCACCGAGAGGGCCCAGAGTATATCTATCCGTCATATGGATGGACAAATCCCACTCTTGATCCATGTGTCTCAACCAATACTTTCCGAACACTCAATGCCACCTTTATAGCCACCCAGTTACGGTGTGGTGTTTGATGTCATCAAAGCATCCATCCGGTAAAGGTGATATGCATGATCTCATGGTCGAAGGAATTAGGTTACTATGTATCAGAAAGCATATAGCAATTGAACTATTGAAATGACTTGATCTTTATGCTACGCTTATCTATAGGAGTATGTCCACCATATCATTCTCCTAACGATATGATCTTGTTGTTGATAACATCTCAATGTTCATGATAGGGAAACCACAATCATTTATCAACTAACAAGCTAGTGAAGTATAGAGGCTATACTAGGGACTTCAAATTAAGTTTACAAATCACACAAGTATCAATGTTTCCTTGTTAATACTATTATAGCATGAATGTAAACATTTATCATAAACACAAAGATATAATAATAACTACATTTATTATTGCCTCTAGGGCATATCTCCAACAGTCTCCCACTTGCACTAGAGTCATCTAATCTAGATTACATGGTAATATACCGAACACCCATGGCAGTTTGGTGTTGGTCATGTTTTGCCCTCGGGAGAGGTTTAGTCAACGGATCCGCCACATTCAGATATGTGTGTACTTTGCAAATCTTTATATCCCCATCCTGGATATGTTCTCGAATAGCGTGAAAACGTAGCTTGATATGCTTCAGCTTCTTGTGTGACCTTGGTTCTTGCGCATTGGCTATGGCGCCCATGTTATCACAGTAGATAGACATTGGGTCCAGCGCACTAGGAACCACACCCAGCTCTGTAATGAACTCTTTCATCCATATCGTTTCTTGTGAAGCCTCCGAAGCAGCCATGTATTCCGATTCAGTTGAAGATCTCGCCACAACGCTTTGCTTTGCACTCCTCCAGCTAACTGCTGCACCATTCAAAATAAATACGTATCCGGATTGTGATTTAGAATCATCCAGATCGGTGTTCCAACTAGCATCGGTGTAACCGTTAACAACGAGCTATTCATCACCTCCATAAGAAAGAACCATATCCTTAGTTCTTCTCAAGTACTTAAGGATGTTTTTGACCGCTGTCCAATGATCCACTCCTGGATCACTTTGATATCTGCTAGTTAAACTAACAGCATATGCAATGTCGGGTCTAGTACATAGCATGGCATACATTAGAGATCCGGAGTCTTACTCATCCTTTCTCTATCTTCTGCCGATGTCGGACTTTGAGTTTTACTCAAGGTCGTATTGGGCAACATGGGCAAGAACCCTTTCTTGCTTTCTTCCATTCCAAACCTCTTTAGAACTTTGTCCAAATATGTACTCTGTGACAATGATATTTGGCGTTTCGATCTATCTCTGTAAATCTTTATGCCTAATATGTAAGCTGCTTCGCCAAGATCCTTCATTGAAAAACTATTATTCAAATATTCTTTGACATTATTAAGAAGGTCTACATCATTCCCAATCAACAATATGTCATCCACATATAGTATTAGGAATGCTACAGAACTCCCACTCACTTTCTTGTAAATACAAGCTTCTCCATAAGTTTGTATAAAACCAAAACTTTTGATTACCTTATCAAAACGTTGATTCCAACTTCGGGATGCTTGCTTCAATCCATAGATGGACCGTTGAAGTTTGCATACCTTTTTAGCATCTTTAGGATCGACAAAACCTTTGGGTTGCATCATATACAACTCTTCATCAATATCTCCATTGAGGAATGTTGTTTTGACATCCATATGCCATATCTCATAATCATAATATGCAGCGATTGCTAACATAATCCTTACAGACTTTAGCTTCGCTACTGGTGAGAAAGTCTCATCGTAGTCAACTCCTTGAATTTGTCGAAACCCTTTTGCGACAAGTCGAGCTTTATAGACAGTAACATTACCATCAGCATCTGTTTTCTTCTTGAAAATCCATTTGTTCTCGACAGCCTTCCGGCCATCCGGTAAGTCCACCAAAGTCCATACTTGGTTTTCGTACATGGATCCAATCTCGGATTTCATGGCTTCTTGCCATTTATTGGAATCTGGGCTCATCATCGCTTCCTCATATGTCTCGGGGTCATCGGTGTTGTCCACCAACATGACATTCATAACAGAATCATACCAATCTGGAGTGGTACGAGTTCTCGTTGACCTCCGAGGCTCTGTAGCAACTTCAACCGAAGTTTCATGATCACCATCATTAGCTCCCTCTATTATTGGTGCAGGCACCACATGAATTTCTTCCGGTGCTGCGCTACTCGTAATTTCGAGAGAAGGTTCGACAACCTCGTCGAGTTCTACTTTCCTTCCAGTCACTTCTTTCGAGAGAAATTCCTTCTCTAGAAAGGATCCATTCTTGGCAACGAAGATTTTGCCTTCGGATCTATGATAGAAGGTATACCCAATAGTTTCCTTCGGGTATCCTATGAAGATGCATTTTTCCGCTTTGGGTTCAAGCTTGTCCGGCTGTAACTTCTTTACATAGGCTTCGCATCCCCAAACTTTAAGAAAAGACAATTTAGGTTTCTTCCCAAACCATAATTCATACGGTGTCGTTTCAACGGATTTAGATGGTGCCCTATTTAAAGTGAATGCGGCTGTTTCTAATGCATAACCCCAAAATGATAGCGGTAAATCTGTAAGTGACATCATAGAACGAATCATATCTAAGAGAGTTCGATTACGACGTTCGGACACACCATTACGCTGTGGTGTTCCCGGCGGTGTCAATTGTGAAAGTATTCCGCATTTCTTCAAATGCTCGCCAAACTCGTAACTTAGATATTCACCTCCACGATCAGAACGTAGAAATTTAATCTTCTTGTTACGTTGATTCTCTACCTCACTTTGAAACTCCTTAAACTTCTCGAAAGTTTCGGACTTATGTTTCATGAAATAGATATACCCATATCTACTCAAGTCATCCGTGAAGGTAAGAACATAACGATAACCACCGCGCGATGCTACACTCATTGGACCACACACATCGGTATGTATGATTTCCAATAAGTCCGTAGCTCGCTCCATCATACCAGAAAATGGAGTCTTAGTCATTTTACCCATCAGACATGCTTCGCATCTTTCAAGTGATTCAAAATCAAGTGATTCAAGAAGTCCATCGGAATGGAGTTTCTTCATACGTTTCACTCCAATGTGACCAAGACGACAGTGCCACATATAGGTCGAATTATCGCTTGATTTCAAACGTTTAGCCTCAATGTTGTTGATATGTGTATTTCCACTATCGAGATTCAATAAGAATAGACCATCTATCAAAGGTGCATGTGCATAAAACATATTACTCATATAAATCGAACAACCATTATTCTCGGACTTAAACAAGTAACCGTCTCGCAATAAACAAGATCCCGATATAATGTTCATGCTCAACGCAGGCACCAAATAACAATTATTTAAGTATAAAACTAATCCCGATGGTAGATGAAGGGGTAGCGTGCCGACCGCGATCACATCAACCTTTGATCCGTTTCCCACGCGCATCGTCACCTCGTTCTTCACTAGCTTCCGTTTATTCTGCAGCACCTGTTTCGAGTTACAAATATGAGCAACCGAACCAGTATCAAATACCCAGGCACTACTACGAGTACTAGTGAGATACACATCAATAACATGTATATCAGATATACCTTTCTTCTTGATGTTGCCGTTCTTCAAATCCGCCAAGTACTTTGGGCAATTCCGCTTCCAGTGACCTTCTCCCTTGAAGTAAAAGCACTCAGTATCAGGCTTAGGTCCAGCCTTGGTCTTCTTCGCCGGCGTGGTAACTTTCTTACCACCCTTCTTGAAGTGTCCCTTTTGCTTGGACTTGCCTTTCTTGAATTTGGTGGTCTTATTGACCAAAAACACTTGGTGCTCTTTCTTGATCTCCACTTCTGCAGATTTCAACATGGCAAAGAGTTCTGGCAACGTCTTGTTCATGTTCTGCATGTTGTAGTTCATCACAAAGTTCTTGTAACTTGGTGGTAGTGATTGGAGGACACGGTAAATCCCAAAGCATTAGGAATCACTATACCCAAGCTTTGAAGTTTGTTTGCGTGCCCAGACATCTTAAGCACATGCTCACTGACGGAGCTGCCCTCTTCCATCTTGCAGTTAAAGAGCTTTTCAGAAGCCTCATAGCTTTCAATTGCCGCATGAGTCTCAAAAATCAATTTGAGATCCTCGACAATATCATATGGGTCTGAATCCTCAAACCTTTTCTGAAGCTCCGATTCCAAACCATACAAGATAGCACACTGAACTATGGAGTACTGATTCTTCCGAGCGAGGTAAACATTCTTTACTTCATCGGGAGCATCATCTGCAGGTGGGTCACCCAGCGGTGCATCCAGCACATAGGTCAAATTACCAGCTGTGAGGACAATCCTCAAATTGCGGAACCAATCCGCGAAGTTTCTTCCATTGTTTTTCAACTTTTCTTTCTCTAGGAACGCATTAAAATTGATGGTAGGGGCTGCCATTGATCTACAACATATTTGCAATAGTTTAGACTAAGTTTATGACAAATTGAGTTCAAATTAATTAATGTAATTAAACTAGGTGAACTCCCACTCAAAACAATATCCCTCACATTGTTTTAGTGATCACACGAACCAAATCCACCATATCAACACCGATCATCACGAGAGTTGATATAGTTTCAATGGCAAACAATCGTCATGTTCATCATATCTACTATATGATTCATGCTTTACCTTTCGGTGATCCGTGTTCCAAGACCATGTCTGTACATGCTAGGCTCGTCAAGATCAAACCTTAGTTTCCGCATGAGCAAATCTGGCTTGCTCACGTTGTATACACTTGCAGAATCTAACACACCCGATCATCACGTGGTGCTTCGAAACAACAAGCTTTAGCAACGGTGCTAACTAAGGGTGAACACTTTATGACTTGAAATTCATGTGCATGAGGGATCATCTTATAATGCTACCATCGTCTACTAAGCAATACAAGATGCATAAAGGATTAACATCACATGCAATTCAATAATATATGTGATATGATATGGCCTTTCTTCTTCGTGCTTCCGATCTCTATCTTCAACCACGAACATGATCTCCATCATCACCGGCATTGCATCAAGGTCAATGACGCCTCTCCATGGTTGTCGTCCACCGGCTTCAACTATTACAACTACTTTGAATAGACACGCGGGTCTTAACATAAATTAAAGACAACCATATGGCTCCTGCCGGTTGCCAACTTACAATAAGGAACATTGCATACATCAAATATAATCACAATCATGGCCATATCACATCACTGCACACCCCTGCAAAACAAAGTTAGACGCCTCTACTTTCTTTGCATGTTTTACGTGGTTTGGGGCTTTCTATAAGTGTCGTTCTAACTTACGAACATGAATCACAACATTGACACAAGTATTGTTAATCACCCGTTGTGAATTGGATCTATACTATGCTAGGAGAAACAGGCACCCGCAAAGCCACTTATGCAATACAAGTTGCATGTCAAGCGTGGAGCAAGTCTCATGAACGATGTCATGTAAGGTTAGCCCAGGCCGCTTCATCCCAACATACCGCAAGATGCAAAGTACACAAGAAGCAATCGACAATAAAAGTATCAACGCCCACAATGACCATTGTGTTCTACTCGTGCAACAGATCTACATATAGACACGGTTCTGATACCACTGTAGGGTTTCGTAGCATGGAAAACAAAAATTTTCTATCGCATACAAACAAACAAGCCAAGATCTATCTACTATATTGTAGCAACGAGTCGATGGAATAACTTACCCTCGAAGATTCCAAAGTGTTTAACGAGAGCGGATTCTCGTGGGTGATGTAGTCGTACTCTTCCCGATCTCAAGATCGCGTAGACGATCCTTCCGGCGCTGCGTTCCGGCAGCGCTCCCGCAGTCGGTCACACGTTCGGTACTCGACGAAGACCTTCCTCTCCCTTGTTCCAGCAGGCAGCGGAGGTTGTAGCACTCTCCTCGCGATTCCGGCAGCACAACGGCGTGGTACCGGAAGTAGAGGGGAGATCCCGCAGGGCTTCGCCTTAAGCCGGAGCGAGTATGGTGGAGTATGAGAGAGAACTATTAGGGGTCTAGGGTTTAGACACACCAATTAGAAGGCTCTAAACCGAAGGCTAGGGCAATTAGAAGCTCTAAACCAAAACGGCTCTAAACCGGAGATTAGAGGATAGGAACTTGTGTGTCTAGAGGAGGAGGCCCTGCCCCTCCTTTTATAGGTGGAGGGGGCCGGCGCGCCAGGGGAGGGAGGGGAGTCCCTCTCCAACTCGGCCTGGTGGAGGCGCCGCCGGTTGGAGGAGGGATTCCCTCCCCAACTCGGTTTTGCCCTCCTCTTGGTTGTTTCCCACAGTTTCCTGTTTTAGCCGTTTGACTTTCAAACTGGCCATTTGACTTTTCAGTTTTAGGATTCAATTTAATCCTTTATTTGGAACAGCGAGAACACTTAGTACATGATGCAATCATTCCAATATGTAATGACACATTCATGTACCCCTTCCCCCCCCCCGGAGTGCCGGACATTCCGGAACCTTCTAGAACATTCCCGATGAAAACACCAGAATCATTTCCGAACTCCGAAACGGGACTTTCCTTATATGAATCTTATTCTCCGGACCATTTCGGATCTCCTCGTGATATCCCGGATCCCATCCGAGACTCCGAACAACATTCGGTCTCTTTCTCATAATACCATAACTACTCAAACAACATCGAATCCTTAAGTGTGTCTCCCTACGGTTCGTGAATTATGCGGACATGATCGAGACACTTCTCCGAACAATAACCAATAGAGGAATCTGGAAATTCATATGGCTCCCACATATTTCTACGATTACTTTGCGATCGAATGAACCACTTACATACGATACCAATTTCCCTTTGTCTCACGATAGTTTACTTATCCGAGGTTATGATCGTCGGTATCTCTGCATACCTAGTTCAACCTCGTTACCGATAAGTACTATTTTCTCGTTCCCGTGATATGTGATCCCTTGTGAGCCAGTCACATGCTTGCAAGCTAATTGGATGACATTCCACCGAGAGGGCCCAGAGTATATCTATCCGTCATATGGATGGACAAATCCCACTCTTGATCCATGTGTCTCAACCAATACTTTCCGAACACTCAATGCCACCTTTATAGCCACCCAGTTACGGTGTGGTGTTTGATGTCATCAAAGCATCCATCCGGTAAAGGTGATATGCATGATCTCATGGTCGAAGGAATTAGGTTACTATGTATCAGAAAGCATATAGCAATTGAACTATTGAAATGACTTGATCTTTATGCTACGCTTATCTATAGGAGTATGTCCACCATATCATTCTCCTAACGATATGATCTTGTTGTTGATAACATCTCAATGTTCATGATAGGGAAACCACAATCATTTATCAACCAACAAGCTAGTGAAGTATAGAGGCTATACTAGGGACTTCAAATTAAGTTTACAAATCACACAAGTATCAATGTTTCCTTGTTAATACTATTATAGCATGAATGTAAACATTTATCATAAACACAAAGATATAATAATAACTATATTTATTATTGCCTCTAGGGCATATCTCCAACATTCTCTACCCCTGTCAACGTTGTCTCGGCATCACCTGATTTTTCTCTGGTAGTATCCTTTGGAAGGGCCACTTTCCCCCTATCACTCGAAAATGTTGGTATAGCCCTATCATCTTGCCTAGGTGCAGCTTGTGATGAGTTAAGAATCACCAACATCCGTGATAGAGTATTTCCCAAATAAAGCAAGTGCAGCACCAACAACATTCTCTCGATGTCCGAAACCCTTGAGTTCAGCTCATGAGGCGCAAATTATCAAGCTAGACGAACTATTTTTTTAAAACTAAACAAAATTGCTTCCAAAAATCTAAACTGTGTCACAAGCTATTGATCTGAATGTTTTACATGTCGTAGACATGATATAACAACATTATTTCTACAAACTAATATGATGGTCTATTTTTCTAAAGGAAAAGGTACAAATTTAAGAGGATATCAACTCACAGGAACATGAATAATTGGTGGCTTGGTGCTCTCCAAAATAACTTGAGATCAATTTCGTGTTTCTGCTTTCCACTAGCACTCACTGATATGAATGCTAAATCTCGGCACAGTGACAATATGTTCTTTAGAACCATCAATAATAGATCTAACAAACCCAAAAGGAATAATAACTGGATTATTTTCCTGAGGTGAATTAATAATAAAAATACCATGCTAAAAGAAATAATATAACCATGCCAGATAGCCTCCATTCATGCCTCTTTCATATATTTCGTTAATAAATACATTAATGTTTCTATTCATGTTTTAGTCAATTAGTAACTTCTGTGTAAAATTCAATTCGCGGAGAGTTCCCCTTGGTTCACGAAAGTAAAATACAACTCATAGTGAACCTATTAAGATAAGCTAGTGTTGACTGCCAAAAGGACAATCGAGAGAACACATTCTGGCAATAGCCTACATTAACAAAAGGTGCTGAAAAGAAAGCTCTATCTTGGCAGCTCACCTGGGTACTTCCCCACAACATCAACAAACAACAATATGGTGGAGGGCAATGGTATCTACCAATAGTTTGGCCCTACGACCATGTTCCTAAAATTGACAACCACACCATCGTCCTTTGGCAAATGTGGATTTCTAGAGTAGAACATTCGATACCTAAAAGAGAAAATAGATGACTACATAAGCCCCACAAATCACACTGAATTAGACAGATTTAATTTATCAATGAAAATGCAGCAATAGTGAAACATGTATGGAAGTAAAGCATAATCAGAGCTCACGATACCTATATAATTAGACCACAAATAGATTTCAGCTAGAGGAGAAACAAAGGTGAGAGAGTCAGACAGAGCACTGGGCACACTCTCTTCTAGCTGGCTACCATGGTGTGGGCGACAGAGCCGTCAGTCGTGTTGCTTATCCTCCTGCTGGTAGAGATGGTGAGCACATGGAAGTGAAGTGGAAGCCGTCCAACGGCTCTGTTGCAGGCAGTTGTTGCACTGCTTCTTTTAATGGTGCTCGACATGTCTCGTTGTCCATTGGCTCTGGTAGGTGGGCCTCAATGACTAACTCTAGCTTACACGGATCTTCATCGAAGGTATGTCAGACAGTGTAAGAGAGCGGTGTTGTGGCATGCTTGGTAGAGCCAACAAGGGCATACTCGTCTGGTAATCTGGTTCGATGTTTCAGGAAGATGCCCCCCTATAGAAATTAAACCCCACCTAACTCATTGACAACTCCAAATAAACTGACGGCCAGAGCGGTGGCACTGCATCAGGGAGGAGCTAGAAGAGGATGTCACATGTAGCGAAGCTCGTAGAGCGCCATTCACTGCGCTGCTAGCATATCAGCAGTGGAGTGCACCGGCGGAGGTGCCAAGCATCTAATAATTAGCAAAAGCTCCAAGCCACCATCTTGTTTAGTTAGGATTGGATGTGGTGTCGCTGAACCCATTAGCATCAACGCTCATCACATACCAAGAAAACTAAAGCACCTCAGCCAAACGGTGATTGGCAAAATCAGACATAGCCCACCAATCAGACTGGGCAAGCAAAACACCTCGCGAGATGCAGGAAAGGACAACACCAAAACTGCCAATTTCAGCGGACACCAACAGACACACGCCACGAACATGCTGTTTCTAGATCCAGTATACCCGAGCAAGGGATGCCCATGGTGCCAACTGTAGCTAATACTTTGAGCATAGTTGTGCATCACCCGCGACGCTGTTGTGCATCACCGGCCAGGGTGATTGGTCTCGCCACGAAAGGCCAACTGTAGCGCAAGCTCCTGTGGGCTCAGGGCGATAGCAGCGAACGAAGGTGAAAGGGGTAGGAAGGAGCTTCTCATACTCAGGGAGACCGTGGAGGGAAAAGGGCCTGAAGGCGGCCGCTGTGGCCTAGGGTTCAGAGGGGACACGACAGGGGAGAATGGAGAAGAGTAGAGGAGAACATGGGGCGGATAAGAAGGTGGGCGATAGAAGCGGGATGACACTGAGGGATGAGGCCATCAGCAGTCCAGAGGCAATAAAAACGACCGTAGGAAGGCTACCTTGAGTAAAAAAATAAAGTCAAACGATGGTAACGGACGACCTCGATTGCTTCTACCCAGGATCATACGACCACAAAAGTAGCCTCATCAGGCGGGTCAGCCACCAAGCTTACACTTTTAGTTAATGTCGCAAGTCATCCACCTCCCAGTTCAATTTTTGTTTGCAAAAAAGTCCTCAATTTGAACAAAGTCTTTCAAATTTGACCGAATCAAGCTCCAGTCTTGCCCCCCTCTCTCCCAGCTGTCCGACCCTCCCCTTGTTGTTAATGGGGTCGCCACTCGCCAGCGTCCGCCGCTCCCAGCAGGCCATCGCCGCCGCCTGTCCACCTCCTCGAGGCGCCTCTGTTCCACGGTTCCACCTCCTCGATTCGTCGGCGTCTGCCGCCGCTCCCACGGCAGAAGCCCGCCCGCGCTCTCCTGGTCCCCTAGCCCGCTGCGTCGTCGTCCCGAGGGTCGACCCCACCGTGCTCCTCGCGGCGGGCCCGTGCATCAAGCTGAGAACTGCAGGAGCTCCCTCCCACCAGCAAGAGGAATCGAGCCCGGGCTCCCCGCCATTGTTGCACAGCAACGACCTTGTCTTCCACCTCCGGCTGATTCCCTTCGTCTTTGATTCCGGCACCATCAGTCGACGTCGTCCATGTTTGACTACAGGCCTACCCCGGTCGCTCTCCTCCGTATGTCTCTCTGACATGAGGTGGATGGAGCTCGCTTCGTCAGTCCTGCACGTGACCTGCTCGATGAATTGACTACTAAGGTTAGGTTAGAGTCCCTCTCTTTCTCCTACGTTGTTCTTGGAGCGTCTCTCGTCATGCTTCATCAACCAAATGGACGAACTGCACACATTCTTGCTTGAGATTCTCAAATGGCTAGTTTATTCTTTATCAAGAACAGTTATCAGGTACCGGTGTACACACCACATATGACATATATATTTATTTTTTGAAACGGGGGAGGGATCCGGAAGGACCCCGATGCTGCTTATATTAAAGGGGTGGAGTACAACTTACAAAGAGGACCAGAAAGAAATAGAAAATTACACACAAGTCCTTGATTTTTCCAAAGGAGACCCTAGAACAGAGAGAGCAAATGCAATCAAGTCCAGAGCATCTCCAAGCTCCTCCTCCACCACGATTCCGTCGCCGCTGAGCACAGTCAACTGCTTCACGACCGGGGACTTGGCCACTTGGGGTGGAGCAGCGGGAGCCAACTGCCTCGGAAGCAAAGATCCTCCATAAAGGCTTCAAGGCCTGGAGGTAAAGCACCCTACACCGGCTGGCCGGTGAGAAGGGATGGAGCGGCAGCCCTACTGCCATGAAGACCAGCATCCAGTCGGATCCAACCCGCCGACGAAGCGATGCTGATGAAGAGCTCCAAAGAAGATGGGGAGGCTGCCTTCCAGCCAAAGATGTAGACAGCCGAAGCGCCGTCGTTGAATATCCCCTGCGCGAAGCAGCATCCGCGTCACCGAGACAGATACATCGTCGTCGCCACCGCATAGATGCCAGCAGCCATACTCTCCACCTTCTCCCCTGCCACCACGGCCGGCTAGAGAAGGGGAGAGGAACCGCTGCCACACCTGCAGCATAGCTCCATCACGAGCCTTATTCATGGAGGGGGCGAAGGCACCGCACCACACCGCATCAAGCTCCTTCCACCGGAGCACCACAGCGAGCACCGCCGCCGCCATCCGCCAGATCTGACTCGCTAGATCCAGCAGAAACCTCCCGGCATATCGCCACGACACGGCACAAGGCCAACACCTAGACCTACTAAAACTACTAGAACCTACATCTACAGAGGCGCTGCTCCTCCGCCGCCTCCCACCGGCTACTCCGACGAGAGGGGCTCGGGAGAGGCCATAGCTCTCTCGCACGACTCTCAAAGCAGGTGAGGGGGTGGGAAGGGGAAAATGGGTGGGTACATATGACATATACAAAGGAAGGTTATTGTGTCCATGAAAGAATTAATGAAGCTGATTGTTTGCCATTCCAAAGGTCATTGATATTTACATGAGGGATATAAATAAAACTTTTATAAAGGAGTGCATTGGTTAATTTACAGTACATATAAATGATCCATGTACATTGGTTGATTTACAGATTGACGTAAGATTAGGCACTCATCAGACGATCACTGGATTTTCTTTTGCTATATGCACTGATAGTCACCATGAGGATTTGTTGGTGTTGACTACAGAAAACATGCCTTGCTGCTGATTTTAAGGTTTTCATCAGACTACTTCCTCTAGTAAATTCGTTGTGCTCTGGAACACAGGACTAGGCCTCATCCTTCTCAAGGTGCTCCCGATAAGGACCAGCGGGTGGCATCATCCAATTCAAGGTGCTCCTGGTAAGGACAAGGTGTTCTTGTTTCATACCTCAGAGACTGTAAACTGAGTTATACTAGTTGGTGTAGAATTCAGACAATCCCTATCTCCGCTATAAACTGAGTTAGACGGACGCTCCCTCATCTATGAAAAAGAGAAGCCCCAAAATTGATGAGCATATATTGTTATCCAATGTGTAAGTTCCAATCCCTCCATAATTTTGTGTTGAGTAATTCTAGTTGTGATTTATTAAGGATGGTGGTGCTCATCATTTAATTTTTTTCTTTGCACGGCTATTTGAAGCAAGAAATTGATGGTGACGGACTAAATAAGCTGGTTACGAAGAGGAAGAAACTACCCCATAAAGCAGTAGATATGTGGACATATAATAGGATGCACCAAAATGACATCTTCTCTGGACCTTTGGTACACGGTAAGAAACCATGTCATGCCATGCTTCCAGTCTCGCTCTTTTAGGGGAATGTGTATTCTTGTTCTTAAAAGAAACCATGGCATGCCCTCAATGGCGCTCTTTTATAGGAATGTGTACTGACCTACACAATATCTACGAGAACAAATTCCCCCGGACAAGTGACTCTGATGCTCAAGAAGCTGAGATTCCTCAAGAAGAACAAGCTGAGATTCCTCCATAAGAACAAGTTGGTATCGATTTGAATGTGATTATATTGCTCCAAAAGAAGAAGCTGGTCTAGATTTGAATGTGATTGCTCCAGAACAAGAATATGGTCTTGGTTTGAATGTGATTGCTCCAACATAACAAGATGGTCTCGATTTGAATGTGATTGCTCCAGAAGAAGAAGCTGCTGTCGCTTTGAATGTGATTCCACCAGAATAGGAAGTTGGTCTCTCTTTTAATGTGATTGCTCCAGAAGAACAAGATGGTCTCGATCTGAATGTGATTGCTCCAGCTGAAGAATATGCTCCAGATTTGGATGCTCGAGAAGAAGATGCTCCAGATTTGGATGATATAGAAGAAGAAGCTCCAGATTTGGATGATTTTTTTGAACCACTTTACCGTAGGGGAAGCCCCTACGGTGTAATTTTTATATTAAAATAGAAAGATAATGTACATAAACAAAAAATAAGACAAAAAATTACATCAAGGAGGGAGAAAAAGGAAGAGCATAAAAAAATTAAGTTACAAAAATGTGAAGGAGCCAATCAATGAGAGGTTGAACTAAGGCAATCTTAACCCTATGCTGATGAATTAAGAGGTCACTTTGAAACCTGACACACCAACGCCCATGTGAAGGTTTATGTCCCTCGAAAATAAGACCGATTCGGATGATATAGAAGAAGAAGGTAATACTCCAGATGGAAAATACTCCTAAATCATCTACTCCTTTGCTTGCAATGTTTCTAACTTTCGTTTGCTCCTTTTTGCAGGTGTTCACCATCCAAAAGCATAACTAACAAATGAGCAGAGGTTTGGTGTCCAGTTTGCTTTGGCGGTAATCAAGTGCAGAGATGGAGCGATACAATCAGATGACAAGCAGATTAATGCATGCCTACTAGATACAAGTGTACAGACAGTTGAAAGAATATGGGGAAAGCCCTGGGCCAGATTAAACGAAACAAAGAAGTAGATGTTTCAAATAAGAGGAAGGGTAATGTTGGACGAAAAAAGATAGACCTCGATCTGTCTAGGGTAGCTAGAGTAGCACTGAACAAGCGGAAGACAATCTAAGGTCTAGCAATTGCATTGGGTGTATACCAGTCAACCTTACACAGAAGGTTTAAGATGGGTCCGCTGATGCGCCGCATAATAAGCCGCTTGAAGCCTTCGCTGATGCCAACAAACAAAATTAAGAGACTGAAGTTTTGTGTCTCTATGCTAGATTAGAAAGAGTTGGCATCTCCCCAGCATTTCTTCCAAAAAATTGACAACATTGTCCACATTGAAGGGAAGTTGTTTGATATGAGAAGGAAGAATAACAACTACTATTTACTTCACGAAGAATCCCCACCCTTGCGCACAATGTGGAATAAGAACTACATTGGGAAAATCATGTTCCTGACTGTTGTGGCGAAGCCAAGGTATAGTGAAGGTGGCACGGTCACATTCGATGGAAATATTGGCACATGGGCCTTTGTCCAAGAGAAGCTGGCAATAAAAATGGTAAACACATAGATAAAGGGACACTCGAGTTGAAATCTGTGAAGGTTACCCGAGATGTTAAGAGGGAGTACCTGTGCGAGAAACTAATTCCTTCTATCCAAGAATGGTGGCTTGGTGAAGATGAAAAAAGAACAATCTTCATTCAACAAGATAACGCAAAACCTCATGTCCTCCCTACTGACGAGGTTTTTCAACAGGTTGTAGCAAAGACTGACCTAGAGATTAGCTTGTTGCAGCAACCTCCTAACAGTCCGAACATGAATGTCCTTGACCTGTGCTTCTTTAGGTCTCTACAATCTTTGACTGATACGGTATCACCAACAACTATCAAAGAATTGATAGATGGTGTACATGAAGAATACAATAAGTACGATGTCAACAAGCTGGCTCGAAGTTTTATGACACTATAGTACTATATGGTCAAGAATATGAAATTAGGAGGAGGCATCATCAGTGAGGCAACACACAACGAAGAGGTGTTGTTCAAACACTGCTACCGCTGATTTGCTGTCATAGCTAGGTTGCAGTTAGTAAATAATGTCTGAACTTCTGCACATGTTTAGCAGATTCAGTTAGACTCAGTCGTTTTTTCCGTTTCTAGCTGCTAGCTACGTTTATGTTGGGTGGACGCGTTCTGTGCGCCACCACCGTAGTTGTAGGATCGTCGTGATCACGATCTGGCCATGGGATGGCGCGGCCCAGTCGATGAGAGTGGCACACGATCTCATTAGGGAATAAATAGAAGAGAAAGGAAAAAAGCAGCAGGCTGAATGCTGCACAAAAGAACTGTGTTCATCTCTTGTCACAACCGAAATTCTTCAAAGAATCCATCATGAGAGAGAGAGAGAGAGAGAGTTGCAGGCAGCTGCAACGACACCTGGTATCAGAGCCCAAGTCGACGATCATGGTCGGGACTCCACCACCAGCCCCACCACCAGCGACACCACTGGCAGCATCCGCCCGCAGGTCGTTCTCAGAGGGAGGAACCTCACGTCGCGCGTGCTCGCTCGCCGAGCCGCGGACGAAGCAGAGCCAGGCGGGACGACGGCGGTGGGGAGGTCGTGGTTCGGGAGACGATCGTGCGCGAGGGCAGTGGCGGCGGCAGCGTCACATACTCCACCCTCACCAAGACAAACTACCCGGAGTGGGCGATCCTGATGCGGGTCGCGCTCCAGAGCGCTGGGATCTGGGATGCCGTCGACACCGGAGACGCGACGGAACGCCAGGAGCGCCAGGCTCTTAGCGCGATCCTCAGGTCGGTGCCACCTGAGATGGTACCTGCCCTCGCCGCAAAGGACCAGGGGCGTACCTACCTTATGGTAGCAGGTGTCACATGACAGCCGGTAAAATCCTATTTCTTTGCTAATTTTTAGTCATTTGTAGTGTATGACACCCCTAAATCTAGCTGAAATATATGTGTGACTTATAGAGTGACCCCGGGTCGATTTTGCTCTGGGTCCGCCCCTGCAAAGGACGACGCCAAATTCGCCTGGGACACGCTCAAGGCCATGCACGTCGGCGACAACCGAGTGCGGGAGTCGCGCCGCCAGAAGCTCCGCAAGGACTTCGAGGCAATGGCGTTCAAGACCGGCGAGTGTGTGGAGGACTTCGCGATGCGGATATCAAGCCTGGTCAGCGAGCTTCAGTCCCTCGGCGATAGCACCACCGAGCTCGACGTCGTGCAGAAGACCCTCCGTGTCGTGCCGCCGCGGTACGCACAGATGGCGTGCTCCATCGAAACCCTCCTCGATCTGAAGGATCTGTCAATCGAGGAGCTGAGCAGGCGCTTGGCAGCATCCGAGCACCATGGTGCCTCGGAGCAGGACACCGGCGGGAGCTTACTACTCACGGAGGAAGAGTGGCGGAGATGCAACGCGCGGCGCGCGCAAGGCGGTGGCAGCAGCGGCGGCAAGACCGCGGGCAAGGCCAAGAAACCGATGGGCAAACCCGCTGAAGGGGGAGCCACAGGAGACGGCGGCGCCATGACTGAGCGCCGCGCAGGTAATTGCCATTGCTGTGGAAAGGCAGGGCATTGGGCCATGGAGTGCCGCAAGGCCTCTCGCGATCGCGAGAAGCGCGGCGAGGTCGCCAACATCGCGGTCGTCGAGGAGGAAGAAGGAGCTGGGATACTGATGGCCCAGGTCTGCTCGCTGACACGAACCAGTGGGGACGTGGGCGCGCAGGAGGTGAACCTCAACGAGGAGCGCGTGATCCCGGTGCCGTCGCCGTCAGGCATGTGGTACCTGGACTCTGGTGCGAGCAGTCATATGACGGGCGCGCGCAACATGTTTGCCACGCTGGACGAGTCTGTGCACGGCATGGTTCACTTCGGTGACGGCTCCATCATCAACATCCAGGGCCGGGGCATGGTGGTGTTCGAATGCCTCACAGGAGACCACCACGTCCTTGTCGACGTCTACTTCATCCCGAGCCTCCGCAGCAACATCATCTCGCTCGGGCAGCTGGATGAGCACGGGTGCAAGATCACAATCAAGGATGGCATCACGTGCATCCTCCATAGGCCACGCAAGGTCCTGGCACACATTAATCGCATCGGCAACAGGTTGTACACGGTGCGGCTCAAGACCACCACACCGGTGAGCCTTCTCGCGCAGCAGGACAACGCCGCCTAGCTCTGGCACGGGCGGTTCGGGCATCTCCACTTCCGGGCACTATGCGGCCTCTCCCACAAGGCAATGGTGCGGGGAATTCCTTCGATCGAACACGTCGAAGAGTTCTGTGACGGGTGTGCGATCGGCAAGCAGCATCGCACTCCGTTTCCCCGTGCCACGACGTTCCGTGCAGAACGGCAGCTGGAGCTCGTACACACGGACCTTTGCGGACTGATCACCCCGCCAACCGCCGGTGGTAAGAAATACTTCCTATTAATCGTGGATGATTTCTCGAGGTATATATGGCTTGAGCTGACCAGGAGCAAAGATTAGGCCTTGCGCTTCTTCAAGAAGGTGAAGGCTCTGGCCGAGAACAAGCGCGGGAGCAAGCTGCTCGCGTTCAGATCGGATCGAGGTGGCGAGTTCAACTCTGCAGAATTCACGAGCTTCTGCGAGGAGAACGGCGTCAAGCACCTCACCACTGCCCCGTACACTTCCCAGCAGAACGGGGTGGTCGAGCGCTGGAACCAGACGGTGGTGGAGATGGCAAGGTGCCTCCTCAAATCCATGGCGGTGCCGAGGCCGTTCTAGGGAGAAGCTGTGAAAACAGCTGTCTACCTCGTGAATCGTGCACCCTCACGGAGCCTGAGCGGAGTCACGCCGTACGAGGCCTGGCATGGGAAGAAGCCCAACATCCAGCACCTGCGCACTTTTGGGTGTGTCGCACACGCCAAGAAGCTGGGCCCAGGGATCCACAAGCTTGCCGATCGATCCACTCCGTGCATCTTCGTCGTGTACAAGGAAGGATCAAAGGCCTACCGTGTTTATGATCAGGTGGGCAAGCGCCTCATTGTCACGCGGGATGTGGTGTTCGAGGAACGCCGGGCATGGAACTGGGACACCGTCAGCACCAATACCAGCCTCCGCGCGCCAGCAACCTTCTCCGTGGAGTACGCAGCTGAAGACGAGCATCTCCTGCAACCCCACAGCAGAGACCTCTGCCGCGGCAAAGGAAAGGGGTGCAAATCCTGCCACGGCAGGATCGACGCCCCCGAGCGCTGCGACTGGTGCTGGGCCCGAGGATTCTGGGGGAGCTGCCGGTGGGGACACCGTCGAACCTGCTTCGCCCCCGTCGCCACAAGTCGAATTTGCCACTCCCCTCTCCCATGACAGCAACCTCGACACGGATTCAGGTGGGCCTCATCGGTACAGACGCCTGACGAACATCCTCGACACTAGCTCACCAATTCAGGCAGAGCTGGACCTCGGGCTCACTGTTGCTGATGAGCCCACAAGTGTCGAGGCAACCCTGGCCGATCAAGCGTGGCGCCAGGCAATGGAGGTGGAACTGCAAGCCATCAAGGACAACGAGACATGGTCACCGTCGTCTCTACCCCAAGGTCACCGAGCCATTGGCATGAAGTGGGTGTTCAAGGTGAAACGAGACCCTGCTGGGAACATTGTGAAGCACAAGGCAAGGCTGGTGGCGAAGGGTTACACACAACGCCAGTGCATCGACTTCGACGAGGTTTTTGCGCCCGTGGCGCGCATGAAGACGGTGCGGCTGCTGCTGGCACTCGCAGCGCACAGGAGGTGGGAGGTCCACCACATGGATGTCAAGTCAGCGTTCTTGAATGGGGATCTAGGGGAGGAAGTGTACATGCTGCAACCTCCAGGTTTCGCCATGGATGCTGATGCTGGCAAGGTTTTGAAGCTTCGAAAGGCATTGTATGGGCTTCGCCAAGCACCCCGTGCATGGAATGCCAAGTTGGACACCACACTCATCTCACTTGGGTTCACTCGCTGTCCGATTGAACACGGCGTGTACCTCCGAGGAACTTAAGGGACACTACTCCTTGTCGGCGTATACGTCGACGATCTCGTGATCACCGGGGCGAGCATTCAGGAGATCATGGAGTTCAAGGCACAGATGCAGCAGATGTTTGAGATGAGTGACCTCGGCCTTCTCAGCTACTACCTGGGAATTGAGGTACATCAGCGCAATGGCGAGATCACACTGTCGCAAACTGCGTATGCCACCAAGATCCTGGAGCGCGCCGGGCTCCGCAACTGCAACCCATGCCACACACCAATGGAGCATCGTCTTCAGCTGCACAAGATAGAAGAGAGTGCTGCCACTGATGTCACGGAGTACAGAAGCTTGATCGGCAGCCTGCGCTACCTGGTCAACACTCGCCCAGACATCGCTCATGCCATGGGCGTCGTGAGCCGGCACATGCAGGCACCTGGCAAGGAGCACTGGGCGGCGGCCAAGCAGATACTACGCTACCACGCTGGACTACGGCTGCCGCTACAAAGGCGGGGGAGATGCCGAGCTGATTGGCTATAGCGATAGCGATCACGCCGGCGACATCAACGACAGAAAGAGCACATCCGGCATCGTCTTCTTCATCGACGGTAACCCTGTGTCATGGACATCGCAGAAGCAGGGCGTTGTAGCAATCTCGTCCTGTGAGGCGGAGTACATTGCAGAAGCAGCAGGAGCGTGTCAGGGAATGTGGCTCAATCGGCTCATCAGCGAGCTGACAGGGACTGAACGACCAAGGTTCAGGCTGCTGGTGGACAATAAGTATAAGTCTGCCATTGCGCTATGCAAAAACCCAGTGCATCACGATAGAAGCAAGCATATCGACACCAAGTTCCACTACACACGCGAGAGAATCGAAGCTGGAGAACTGGAGGTCGATCATGTGGGCACTGAAGATCAACTTGCCGATGTTCTGACCAAAGCGCTCGGGCGAACCAAGTTCATTGAGCTTCGTCAGAGAATTGGGGTTCAGAAGATCGTCATCGGGCAGCAGGTTTGAGGGGGAGAAGTGTTGTTCAAACACTGCTACCGCTGATTTGCATTCAGTAGCTAGGTTGCAGTTAGGAAATAATGTCTGAACTTCTGCACCTGTTTAGCAGATTCAGTTAGACTTAGTCGTTTTTTCCGTTTCTAGCTGCTAGCCACGTTTCTGTTGGGTGGACACGTTCTGTGCGCCACCACCGTAGTTGTAGGATCGTCGTGATCACGATCTGGCCGTGGGATGGCGTGGCCCAGTCGATGAGAGTGGCACACGATCTTATCAGGGAATAAATAGAAGAGAAAGGAGAAAAGAAAAGCAGCAGGCTGAATACTGCACAAAAGAACTCTGTGTTCATCTCTTGTCACACCCGAAATTCTTCAGAGAATCCATCGTGAGAGAGAGAGAGAGAGTTGCAGGAAGCTGCAACGACAAGAGGAACGCCGGCAAGCGGAAGGATGGCCTCCATGTATCACGGCAGAGCTACTCGCACATACATGGGCCCTTATAGAAGCAGGGTAATTGAAGATTCATTGAAATCAATTTTCTTATTCGGAATTGTTCAGAGTTAGAAATAGAATAACAATGATTAATTTATCAAAACTGTCCATCTCTTACAGGGTTTGCTGATAACTTGGATACTTGGTCGACCATGTGATGACACCGCTGGGAAGGTATTCAACGTAATCCTTTTCTCTAAAACGGGGTTTACATACTTTGTCATGTATTATTTCTTCCACCGGTACTTTCAGTTTGTTTTCCTGAAGGAAAGTTTGATTTTTAGGCTAGTCGTCAGTGTCTAGGAACTTGTTTAGTCAGCCAATTGTCATGTTGATAGTTAAATAAATTGACATAGACATCCCTTAACTGAAATGAAGATATAATTTTACTCATCTACGTGCTGTCAAGATATTTTCATTTGGCCTGCTATTTGGCTACTGTTTGTGCTCCCGACAAAAATAAAAGACTATGTTTACCCAAAAATTAACAGTATCAAGTACTGAATTAATTTTGTGAAACAAATCTCCATGGCAAGTGCACTGGAAACTCTATGCGGCCAACCCTACGGTGCAAAGCAGTACCACACTGTCAAGCTGCACACCTACGGAAATCATACGATCACATGGTCAACTAGTAAAATGGGACTGACCTTCCGTCCAAATTTTTTTGCACATTCAGGTTTACAAGGACAGGAATATAGTGTAATTGTTTCAAGGCGATTGCCCTCACCGTCGACACTCGGAGGCTCAGCCCGCAGGGGAGCTGATATCAAGAACAACCCGCGCGCAGGGAAGCTGATGATCTAAGAAACTACATACCTGTGAATTGATCACAAACCAACAGGTCTCATGCTAAAATTGGCACTTAATATATGCTTCTGTAAGATTGTAACCAACCAGGTGTTGCTTCTCCTAATTTTCCACCAGAAGAGTGTTGTGCACTTTATAGGGCACAAGTCACATGTGTAGTACCCTATGTTCAGTCATGTGTGGTACGCTATGTTCAGTTACTCTCTAGGCTTGCTGCAAGCTCTATATGCAGAAGTTTCCCTTTTGTCGTTCTTCTACAAGGTCAATTTTTAATCCTTGTGCTATTTTGCGTTTAATCATGTACGTGGTTCCAACTGTTTTGTTCTGAGGTACTGCTATAAGGTCAATTTTTAATCTTTCCCCTGTTGTGAGTACAATCGATCCTGAGTTGCTGCATCGGCCATGACTGATACTTGTGAACCTGGACGGCTCTTAGAGAGTGGATTCTTTTGGTGAGAGTTGATTCAAACAGCAGAGGTATTGGCTTGGTGGTAGTGTGCTGAAGTCTAGGTTTTCATCCTGAGTGGCTTGTTTAACCGAGCCAAGCTAGAAATAATGGTCAGTATGCCTGTCCTTGACAAAATTTGGCATGGCCAATGCGCATTTGGATGGCCATCTGAACCCAGTCTGTATGTGGCGGTTGCCAGCTCCGAACACGCTCAATTGCATGTCTTGCTTCTTCTTTAGACGAGAGCTACGCTGTATCAGTCTGCTCCGGACAGCCCCCCGGCGGCGATAGAGTTCTCTTTGCATCGGAGCAAGTGACAAGCAAGTCGCCTCCATTCTGTAAGTAGCTACTGTTACATACTGCGCATCTGGTGTCCAAATCAGTGTGCCAACGCTGGATATTCACTCGCATCGCTAGGCTATTGTGCCGCACGGTCCGAAGGAAATGTAATCTTTTGGAAGGCAGTCCAAATCTTAGCTATACCCGCTTGCCGAGCATCGTTTATGGACAGCACAAAGTTTATAAGCTGATTTCACCGAGAAGATATCTCTACTGTCAAAGTGCATTGGCATCTATGCCGAACTAGAAATGGGTGGCTACCTACCTTGTAGTGTTCACCACGTCGCCGACACCGTCAACGCCTACCGCCCCATCGTCGGCGCCAAGCCGCCCTCTCTCCCTCCTCCGCAGGAACGGGGTGGGTACGAGTGCACGCCACCATGGACGCCCTCAAGGCTCTCTTTGACGTCACCTTGTACCCGCTCAACCAGGCGGCCATCGTCGACCTCGGCGCCGTGTGGATCCTCGAGGACACGAGTATGCGACGGCCGTGGTAAGTGCATCTCCACCGGACCGACCTATCAAGTCCGAACATATCTAAAACAGTCCGCGCGGACACGCACTGGACGTGCGTGGCGTCCCAGCGGACCGACCCATTAGGAGAAACAGAAACGTGTCCGGTTCAACCCATCCATGCATCTAATCTGGTCTCGGTTGTGTGGCCCGCACAGCGTGGACAGCGCAAGTGTCCTTCCAATAATTCGCCCGGGTCCTCCCACCAGTGGCACAACAGACACTCTCCTCCCCCAAACCCTCCATATCCCTCGGTCTCGACCACTTAATCAGATTCGTCTATAAATGACACTAGGAGTCACACAACTTGTCTCGCATGTGCACTTAAGAGTATAACTTACAAACTAAACTAGCAAGTCACATAACTTGTGAACCCGTGCACCCGTGGTCACAAAACCAGTCAACTTGGTGGTTTTAAACCAAAATCGGTCATAGCCAGACGAAAATTTTACAATAACCCCCTGGTACTTCTATAGAACAAATTTTAATCCTATATAGGTAAGACTAGATGTTAGCATGTTTTTCTGTAGAGTTGTTCTATAAAGATATTCAACCCGAGATAAAAGTATTATAACCATGATTAAATAATGGATGAAATATATAGGTATAAATTTCAGTAACAAATATGGGCACACAATACGCATAAGTAACTAATGTATGGATCTATAATACATCGCACGTTGCCGAAGGTGGAGGTGATGTAAGACAAGAACTCGTGTAAGATCAAAAAGATTTATCTTTGACCAACATAGTCGAGAAAAATAACCAGAAAAAGGGCGGAATCAGAAAAATAACCGTCACTATTCGGTTTCGTGTGCTAAAAGTGGCTAGAACAGACGCCCTAAAACCGCCCGAACCGAAATTTTTTTAGGGCCCCCGAGAAAACACCCCCGCGGAACCCTAAATCCCCAGGTTTTGAGCCTGACCCGTAGCCGACCTAGGAACCACGGGATGCTTGGCGGTAGGGAAGTTTCAGCGCGTTCCCCTCCCTTCCGTGTCCGCCCGTCGCAGGCGCCGCAGTCGACCCAGGCCCCGGTAGACAAATTCCTCCCACCAACAAGGCCTCCGCCACTCGACGGTCACATTCTCAACCCTCGTTGTGACTGAAATTTATCCGGGACGGATATCTAAATTGAGGCGGAAAGACAGTTGCATTTCATTGGTTCAACCATGAATTCTTCCTAACAAGGCTACGATTTCACATCCTATATTAATTGATTCTACCACTAGTCAACAATCGTACGATCTCGGCTCCTCCCGGGAGCAGAGCCACCGGCATCCCCGCATAGCTGATGCACCATCCGTGGGGCACCGTCATGGCCGGCGGCGTGACGCTATCGAAGTGCGCGAACATCACCGCCTCGTAGAAGTTCAGCGCGGGCACCTCCATGGCGGCGTGGTGGAGATTGGAGAGGGAGGGGATGGATGTGGATGAATGCGTCGGTGCCTCCTATTTGTACACGAGGACGATGAAGCGGCGGGCGGAATCTAAATCGAATATTCCCTTTTCCGGTTAGGGTTTCTGGTTTCTATTCCGCCCGGCCGTTCACGACCTGAAAAAACCGCGAAACGCGACCTAAAAACGTGTTTTTTGGTTCCACCTTAGGGATGCTCTAAATGCAATGAAGTGGTGGTATATAGCAAAACCAACGCCTTCTTGTAGCACCGACACCGGCCGCATTTAGCAAACCCGAAAATGGCTTATAGCACCACTGTCGGGCACATGTAGGGCCGACATTTGCCCCAGTAGCAAGTCTCGACTCAGAGTTGTAGCAACATCGTCCCTAGCATCGAGGAGTGAGCTCTGGCGTTGGAGCCTTGCAGCACTATCCCTTGGTCACCTCACCGGAGAAGCTTGCTGGTCACCGCGGGGCTGTGCCATTGCCATGGCGGAGCAGAGTCGGCACGGGATAGGACGAGGAGAGAGCTCTATCTCTGGCTCCGATGACGGCGACAAGCGGGAACTGGTGCTGGGTGTGGGGGTGGAGTAGAAGGAGACAACCATGGTGGTCGGGCATCGGCATGTCACGCGCGACCTTCCATCTCCGTGCAGGGAGGTAGGGCGGCGACCTGCAAGGATCTACAACGGGGTGCTGGGCTAGGGAGGTGGCGGCGTGCATCTACGACAACGGAGTTTTTCTAGAGCGAGAGAAAAGAGGATAAGAGGCGTTGAGGGATGCGGTTGGATTAGGCCCACTAACGTTGCGTTCGTGGAGACATGCAGCACGAGGAGGAGCCCGGGGACGCGAGCGACGTGAGGGGCATGATATCATTTTCCAATCCAAATTCGGCCGAGTAGGGTGTGATAAGAATGGGAGCTGCTGAGCGTCCCCCGGGGGAACCGATCCATGCGAAACCGTCCGATGAGACAACTGCCAACCGTCAGATTCTATCGCTTCTTCTATCCAGACAATGATTCGGTGCACATAAAGAACAACAGGCTGAAATGCGGCGGTAGCCTGGCACCTCTTTTCCCTCCATCCCCTTCTCCCGATGCCTAGTTCCGGCGAGCTCGTCGATGACTGCCCGTTGCAGCAGCAGGGCTAAATTTTCACTGAGATGCTAACAAGCGCCATGGCTAGTGTTGACAAGCCGTCGTCGGGGATGCTCTGCTGCAAGTGGAAAACGCAGCGGACGGCCGCTGCTGCTTCTACCGACACGACAACAACGTGCTACAAGAGGTCGCCTCTGCTACTACGGACGCGACTGCAACGTGCTACGAAGTTGCCGCCACCACAGAGGACAAGCTGCCACCGACGCGTCAACGATGTGCTAGAATCGTCCGCTTCTGCTGCTACCGAGTGACCGCGATATTGTGTTGCAATGCCATCGCCACCGAGAGGACACGCTAGCTGCTGCAAGCGGCCGTCGCTGCTGCTACCGACCCATGCAAGACGTGCTACCAGCTGCCGGCACTTCTGCTACCGACGCGTCCACGACGTGCTACAAGACGCCGTCACTTCTGCTACCGACATCGTCGCTCCTACTACCGATGTGGCCACGACGTGCTACCAGCCGCCTGATACGTCGGAAACGTATCAATAATTTTTGATGCTCCATGCTTGTTTAGTATCTACTTTGCTTTGTCTACACTTTGAGGTAATTTTTACATGTTTTTTGGTACTAACCTATTAACAAGTTGCCACAGTGCCAGTTGACTGTTTTTTGCTGTTTTTGGTTTCAGAAAAGCTAGTAAAGAAATATTATCGGAATTGGACGAGACAAACGTCAAAGTCAATAACTTTTCGTGGGGAACAAGAAGTCCAGAGGGGAGACGAAGAAGCGATCCAGGGCAACCAAACCCCCCTAGGCGCGGGTGGGCCCTACCCCACGCCTAGGTAGGGTTTGGCTCCCTGGCCGCCTCCTCGGCCTCCCCCTTCTCCTATAAAAATCCCCCGATGCAGAAATCCTAAGTACCCGATCAAATCTCCATGAAACCTTCTGTAGCCGCCGACACCGTCGTCCCTAGATCGGGGGAATCTGAAGTTCTTCTCGGCACCCTTCCGGAGGGGAGCTCATCCCAGAGGCCTTCTCTCCGGTATGATGCGTGAGTAGTTCCACCTTGAACTATGGGTCCATGTAGTACCTAGATGGTTGTATCTCCTCCTTGTGCTTTCATGTATAGATCTTGTGAGCTCCATTCATGATCAAGATCTAATCTATTTGTAATCATGCATGTTGTGTTTGCGGGGATCCGATGGATATTTATATTATTATGTTGATTTGATTAATGGTTTTGTCTTTATGATTCTATCATGTCTGTGTTGTTTGTGAATTTGCATGCTCTCCATTGTTAGTAGCTATCTTGGCCAAGTAGTTTCTAGTGACTCCAAGAGGGGGTATTTATGCTCGATAGTGGGTTCATGCCTCTAGTTTCCAAGGGAAGTGACAATAATATCTTCGGTTGTAGATGTGATGTTGCTACTAGGGAGAAAACAACGGTCTCTTGTTCATGGAACATGTGTACTGTTTATCTTACACACTTTGCTTAAAGCAGTTGTCTGTTGCTTGTAACTTAATACTGGAGGGGGTTCGGATGATAACCTGAAGGTGGACTTCTAGTCATAGATGCAGTTGGATGGCGGTCTATGTATCTTGTTGTATTGCCCAATCGAATCTCATAGGATCTTTCTGACTAGTAATTGCATTGTTATGCCTTGCTCAGTTCCTGTCAATTGACCTGCTGTAATTTGTTTACCCTTCATGCCATGTTGTTTATCTAAGGAGAGCACCTCTAGTGAACTATAGACCCCGGTCCAATCTTTACCATTGATACATCTTCCATTGTTACTTGTTTACTTGCTGCAAACCATTACCTTCCACACCATACGTTTAATCTTTTGTTACAGCAAACCGGTGAGCTTGACAACCTCACTGATTTGTTGGGGCAAGCTCTTGAGTTTGTGTTGTGCAGGTATCCGTGTTGCTTGCAACACTTGTGTGAAATTTCCTTCATCCTTCTGGTTCGATAACCTTGGTCTCTACTGAGGGAAAGCTTGCTGCTGTGCTCATCATACCTTGCTCTTGGGGTTCCCAACAAAGGCCTCTCTGATAGGCAATCAAGATTTCTGGCGCCGTTGCAGGGAAGGCTAAGGACGTCTTCACTAGGGGAGTCCTCCACTTCCTTTTTCTTTACTTTGTTTCTTTTGCTTGGTTTTATTTGCCTCTTTTCAAAAAACCCAAAAAATTAGTCTAGTTTGGTTTGCTTGCCTTATTCAAAAACACACAAAAATTAGTTCCTACTCTAGTTGGCGGTCTGTTATTGCCTTGTTTGGTCATGCTTTCTATCAATAGATGGTTTCTTTGAAACTAGTGCTTATTGGCAAGGTGGGTTCACGGAAGAACAAAAGTATTATTATAAGAAACACCGTTTTTCACCAAAATGGAAACACTTATGGGAATAAATTGATAAGTTGAATACTATTGCTAGAGACGTGTGCTCTACTTATAATGTTACTTATTGCTTTGATAAGTCCTGCTGCTGTAGGAGGTATAAACACATGCCTTTTCAATGTGTGTATAATGATAATGTTACCATATCTTCTTATGTTAAGGCAAATTATGACTTTTATGATGTGGAACAAATTGAAGAATTTATTGCCTTCAAGGGTGCATTTGAACTTGCTAGTTTGCTTGAAAATACTGATGATGCACGTTATGAATGTGAGGTTTATGATATACTTAAATTTTGCTTTGATAATTACAAGGAAGCAAACGGCTATATTCTTGAATATTTTACACTTGCTAGTTTGCTTGAAAATACTGATGATGCACATTTGAACTTGCTAGTTTGCTTGAAAATAATGATGATGCACATTATGAATGTGAGGTTTATGAGATACTTAAATTTTGCTTTGATAATTACAAGGAAGCAAACGGCTATATTCTTGAATATTTTAATAGGCGTTTTCCACAAATGGAAGAGACTAATGCCTTGCAGGAGCCTATTGAAAGGGCATTTATTGTCATAATCACTTTTGGTGTTCGTTAACAATAAGTAGATCATTTTACAGTTTATCATTGTCCACAAGTCGGTATTATGATAGATGAACAACACCCTCACTCTTGGGAAAAGACCACATTCATAAGCCACTGTTCTGGAAACTCCAGACCGGAGTCTACGGTGTGGTCCGGAGTCTCCGGTGTGGTCCGGAGTTTCCGGTTCTGGCTCCGGTGGTGCCTCCCAGGATCTGGATGGGACATTCTGACTAGGGGTCCGGAGCCTGCACCGGAGGTTACTCCGGAGTCTCCGGACTTTGTTCAGTCCGGAGTCTCCGTTGTTGGAAGACCGGAGTCTTCGGTGTTGCTGGGGCAAGAGTGGTCTGGGTCAGTCAGATGGGCAGTCCGGAGGCTGGTCTGGAGATTGGCCGGAGTCTCCAGTGCAGACCGGAGTCTCCGGTCTTACTTTTCTACAACGGTCAGAAAACGTTTCGTGGAGGGGGATGCCTATAAAAAGGGACCCTTATCTTCTTCCCCCAGTGGCTCGAGCTGCTCAAGAACACCAACCCCATTAGAGCCACCAAATCTACAAGATCTCTTCATCCAACCATCCAAAGTCATTGATCTTTGGAGAATCGAAGGAGGAGTCCTTGATTTACATCTTCACCAAGAGAGATCTTCATTTCACCCTCATTCACTTGAGGTCCCCCAAGCTCTAGTGTTTCATTGGAAACCCTAACTTTGATTTGGTTCTTACAAGCTTGTCTTTGATTTGTCTTGACAGCTTGCTTGTATTTGGGAGCCTCCAATTCAGTTGTGGATGTGTGCCCCGAACTTGTTGTAAAGGTGACGGCTTCCACCTCGAAGGTTGCCGATATAGTGGAAGGTGAATCGAGCCCGTTGGGGTGAGGTTCATCGGAGAACAAGGGAGGCCTCTCGTGGCGTTGGTGGTTTGAAACCACCCCCTCTCCAAACGTAGACGTACTTCCCCTCAAAAGGAAGGAACTACGGGAAACAAATCCTTGTGTCTCCGCGTCCACTCCTTTGGTTACTTCTGTCCTTTACCGCACTTTACTTACTTGTTCTTGCTTAGTGTTGTGTTATTTTGTGCTTGGTTGACATATAGGTAAATTCACCATAGTTGCATATTCTAGATAATTTACCTTTCTTGTCAAACCCTAATTTGAAAAAGAGTAAAATTTGAAGTAGCACCTATTCACCCCCCCTCTAGGTTCCCATACGATCCTTTCAATTGGTATCAGAGCCTCGACTCTTTATTTGGGCTTCACCGCCTAAGAGAATATGGGTAGCCAAGAAGGGTATGGTGGTAGTGAGACGACCACGGTGACCATGGAAGATCTCAAAAACTTGGAAACAAGATTGAGCTCTTCCTTGGTCATTGAAGTCAAGAAGATGCTAGAGCAACTTCTTAAAGACAAAGATGGCTCATCACCCCCATCTCATCAAGAGGATCTACCATCCGTTGTACCTAAAGGGAATACTTCAGTATCCCCTGAGGGTATGATGGTGGGGGGTAAACTAGACAACGTTAATTCCTCCACACACAATGATGGTGGGAAGGGTGAGCACCGTGATTCATGGTACTCTCCCGACCCTCCAATCCCTCACCCTCATGTGTACAATAGAGGTGACCCACCTAAGCTTGAAGAATCTGCTACGTTTGCTCAATGGCAATCACTAATGAGAACTCATGTGCGCAGCTCTTGCATTGAACTATGGAACATCATCGAGCATGGACTCTTTATTGGGGATCCAAAAAACTTGACAAGAAGAGAGGTTGTCAATAGTCAACTCAATGCCACTGCGTTGCATATGATTCAACAAGGTTTGGGGACAAAGGATTATCCACACATTGAGCACTTTAGCATTTCCAAGGAAGCTTGGGATGCCCTCACTGTATTGTTTGTTGGAAATGAGAGTATGAGGAAGAACCGATATGATGCTCTAAGAAATGAAGCCGAAGGCTTCTACATGAAAGAAGGTGAAGATCACGAAGACATGTACCGAAGGCTCAAGACCACCGCCACCGCTTTTAGAAATGTGGGTGCCCCACATGTGGATGATGCATGGATAAAAAGGAAATATGTGAGTGCACTCATGCCGTTTGAGACCACCGACTTGAAGAGCCCACAAGGAAGACACAACTATCATCTCATGACATCAAATGAAGTTATGAAAGAGATGGCCGCTTTCAAGGTTGCCGCCAAGAATGCCAAAGATGCCCGTGCTCGTGCCCTTGGTACGAGCAATGTTGTCAATGTTGCTTTGAAGGCCAAAGTTGTGGACCATGGGGATGAAGATGATAGTGATGAAGGTCTCTCCATGGAACACCCCGATGAAGTCAAGATTGCTCATGGTCAATATATTTCCTTCTATGCTAAGAACTTTTGGAAGAACCCCGCCAAGGCCAAGATGGAAATGCAACGGAGAAGCAACCCAAATGGGAAAAGAGAGAATACCACTAGGTTGAGAACTTTCTTAAATTGTGGTGACCGCTATCACTTTGTGGCAAGTTGTCCCTATGAGAAGAGAGAAGATCATGGTGGTAAACTTGTGTTGAAGAAGACTCTCAAGGCACCTTACAAGAAACCTTTCATCAAGAAGAATCCCATCAACAAGAAGTCGGGAGAAATTGTCTTGATCACTCTGACATGGTTATACCCCGCAGGTACACGACCTCAGCATATCTGGTCCAGCCCAAGGAAGGCCCACGACAGATATACACTGGCCCATGAAGACTTTCGGGTGGCCAAGGCCCATGACGCCTTCGGATCCTTGGAGAGCAAGACTAGAGTAGATAGAAAAATTCAAAGGGGTAAACCCTAAAACCTGTAACCGACTCGGTCTTTGCCTGGGACCTGCCTAACTATATATAAAGGCTAGGAGGGCACGACCTAGAGGGCTGACTTCATACTTTCGCATAAACACCTCCACACCAGATTGCATCTGCGCACCCCTGTAACCTTCGGTTCCGTCGTAATCAAGAGCAGACAAGCAGGAGTAGGGTTTTCCCTCCGGGGGCCTAAACCTGGGTAAACCTCGTGTCCCCGTGTTGCTTGTTTGCTAACCGTTCCACGATCTCCAGCATCCCCATATTCTCCAAAACCCAAGTCCATAACAATGGGCATTGACGAGATTAAACCTCGTCAATTGGCGCTGTCTGTGGGAACTGGGGACGCTGATTGTGCGATCGTGATGGTCCCAACCCGAGCGATCTACAACTCCGTGGCGATGGAGAATCATGTCCTCTTTGGTGCCTTTGACTTCACCGCCCACTCACCGGCCACCATGAAGGAACGGGCTCGAGATTCTGTTCGGGAGCTTCTGCTTCCAAGTGGGGCAGATCGGCACTCTCCGCCTCCCAGAGCGGGTGCCCCTGCCGTCGATCAGGCCCGCTTCATGGGATCCACACCCTGTGCTGCGCACCACATCGTCAACATACAAGTCCTATGACAGCAGCAGCTGCAACTCCGATCTATGTGACCCGCCATCGGACGAAGGAACCTACGGTTCCGGATCCGAAAGCTGCGGTAGCAGCGATCCGATCTACAAGTGCTACCAGTGCGCCGCGGTCATCCAGGATCAAGAGCACAATCCGCCACCCAACCCGTAGGGTAGAAACTGTGGAAATAGAAGGAGCCAATCCCCCCACCCAACAGGGAAAACAACAATTGGGTCATCCACCTCGACGAGGAGGGATGGACTCAAGAACGCGAGGCTGTGGCAGGCAACAAGATCCTGCCCGCTGATGCCCCACGAGATCTGTTGATGGCATACCACATGCTCCTCATCGAGGAGCACAAGAAGCAGATCAAGATGCAGGAAGAGCTAGACAAGCGCAAGAAGTCAGCTTCGGAGTCCAGTGCGTGGCGAGCTGCGCTCTCCGCCATGGGCATCGGCTCCAGCTCACACGGCAACAACGGGAACAAGCACCGTTCTCGGATGGAGAACATGGACCCCAAAGAGCGTCGCGAGGTGACCCAAGCCCTCAACGCATCCTTCATGGAGATGGACGCCGATGGCAATGTCATCCCAAAAACACCGCAAGCTGCGATCATGGCAGCCACCGCGTACCTCGCGTCCCACCCACCTCCAGAGGGGGACCCGAAGAGGGCCATGAATAAGTCCGCGCTTACCGGGCTCGGATTCGTCGGAGCTGCGCTCCACGGAGAAGCTCCTGCGGAGCCGAAAAAGAAGGCCGCGCTCAGATTCAACCGCAGCCCCACGCCCTCATCCGAGGACGAAGAGCATGACCTTCCTCGAAGGCATAAGAGCTCACGCCATCGCAGCCGCGACTACGACACTCGAAACGAGCTAACGCAATGCAAGATTGACAAGGCACGCGCCAAGCGCGTATGCTCGTCTGAATTCGAGATGGACGAAGACGAAGGAGAACTCTGCGGAGCTCGATGCTTCAGCAGATCTGTTCGACGGACACGGATGCCGCGCAACTTCAAGCTCCCTTCGGACACTCCGAAATTCGACGGCACACAGGACCCCAAGGCGTGGCTCAGTGACCACCTGTCGTCCGTCAAGCTGCACGGCAGAAGCAGGGAAACCGCCATGCAATGCCCTTCAGCTGCAGCTGACAGGCGCAGCTCGAATCTGGCTAAGCAGCTTATCCTCAGGGTCCATTCGAAGTTGGGAGGATCTGGCGTACAGTTTCGTCCAAAACTTCAAAGGCACCAGCAAGAGGCCTGCCTCGATCGAAGAGTTGCGAGCCTGCACCCAACGAACGGGCGAATCCATTCGCTCGTACATACTGCGCTGGTCCAACACCAAGAACTCCGCGGCGCACATATCCGAAGAAAGGGCCATCGACGCCTTCAAGGACGGTGTCAAGCGCCAGGACTTCAAGGAAGAACTTGGACGCGTCAAGCCCAAGACACTCGACCACCTCATGGACATCGCCAACAGGTGGGTTGACGGCGAGGACTCCGTTCACCGAGCGCACTCGGAGGAGGAAGATGACTACAGTCGACGAAGTGAACGCCGTAGCAAGAGAAGACCACGCGTCTACGACGATCGCGACGGACCCGACATGGTCGCGGCTGGCTACGCCGACCGCCGCAACGAAGGCAACTGCAACAGCGGCGGATACCGTGGAAACAATTTCCGCGACGGAGGACGCCCGACACAGTCGTGGCAGTGCCGCGATCGCGACGACGGACCCTCAGCATACGAAAAACAGTCGGGTCCATGCACCATCCACTTCTACATCGACAAGCAGGATGGCAAGAAGAAGGCAAGCCACATGCTCAAGGATTGCCGCGAGTTCCAGAAACTCAGCGAAAGCATGGCTCAGATGAGGCAGCAAGCCCCAAACCCCGGATTCGGGAACGCGCCCGCACCAGGCGAGATCGCGCATGGAGCTCCTCCACCGCCACCCGCAGGAGGCCCGAATCACCCAATCGCACCCGCACAAAATAACGGTGGGCACGGGTACGCCGCGCCGAAAGGAGCACTGATGATCCAGAAGGGGTGCCCAACGAATAGGGTGCAGAGGAAAATCACCCGACAGATCAACCTGGCCGTGACAGCTCCACCCGCCATCCCTGAGTACCTCAGCTGATCGGAGTCCTGCATCACGTTCAGTCGTTCGGATCACCCTTGCCAGGTCCCTCGCCCAGGTCATGCTGCCCTGGTGCTTGAGGCACAAATCGGAGGTTTTGAGATGAGCCGCGTCTTCATGGACGGCGGCAGCGACATCAACCTGATGTTTGCAAGCACTCTAGCAGCAATGCGGATCCCGCTGTGCAGCCTGGAACAATCAGACACAATGTTCCATGGCATCGTTCCAGGAAAGGGCATATTCCCCCTAGGAAAGATATGGCTCGACGTCATCTTCGGCAAGCCGGATAACTTCCGATGCAAGCGGCTCGAGTTCGAGGTGTTGGACTGGCCATCACAATACCACACCATCCTCGGGCGTGTAGCATTCGCAAGGTTCCTGGCAGTACCGCACTACGTGTACCTGCTACCCAAGATTCCAGGACCCAGGGGCGTCATCACGGTCCACGGGAGCTTCACCCGATCAGACCACTGCGACAGGGACTTCAACAGAATCTCCCAGTCATTCGGCATGCAGGAGGAGCTCGTAAGGCTCCGCGAGGTGACAGACAATGGGGCACCCCCAGTCGCACGGCAAAACGCACATGACATGTCTTTCGACTCCACCGTCAACACAAAGAAGGTGCAGGTCCACCCGACGGACGCCTCCAAGACGGCGCTGATCGCCAACGATCTCAGCCCCGCATAGGAAAGCGCGCTCATTGAATTCCTCCGTGAGTGCTAGGAAATCTTCGCCTGGTGTCCTGCGGACATGCCAGGAGTTCCTAGGGAATTCGCCGAGCACGCACACAACGTCTTTCCAGACACCAAGCCCGTCAAACAGTCCATCCGGAGACTGTCCGAGCCACGGGCCGAAGCTATAGGGATTGAGATAAACAGACTACTCGCTACAAACTTCATCAGGGAGATTAAGGAGAGCGAGTGGCTCGCCAATACTATGATGGTCCCCAAAAAGGACACGGACATCCTGCGGATGTGCGTGAACTTCACGTCGCTAAACAAGCACTGCCCAAAGGACCACCTTCCTCTCCCTCGGATCGACCAGATCATCGATTCAACTGCAGGATGCGAGAAGCTCTCCTTCCTCGACGCCTACTTAGGCTACAACCAAATTCGACTAAAGGTCGAAGATCAAGAGAAAACGGTGTTCATCACGCCGTTCGGGGTGTTCTGCTACAACACAATGCCTTTCGGGCTAAAGAACGCAGGTGCTACGTACCAGCGGTGCATGCATGCATGCCTCAAGGACCAGATCGGTCGCAACGTCCAAGTCTATGTCGACGACATAGTCATCAAACCAGGGAGGCAAGAACGCTCATCGACGATCTCCGTGAGACGTTCGATAATCTCGACCGCTACAGGATCAAGCTTAACCCCGAAAAGTGTGCCTTCGGCGTCCCATCGGGTCAGCTGCTTGGTTACTTCATCTCCCAGCGAGGAATCAAGGCAAACCCGAAGAAAAAACGGGCCATCATGGCCATGGAGAAGCCGAAAAACCTCAAAGGCGTCCAGCAACTCGCAGGGCGAATAGCGGCATTAAGCAGGTTCATCAGCCGCATGGGCGAGAAAGCACTACCATTCTACCAGCTGCTGCGCAAAGCTGACAAATTCGAGTGGACGCCCGAGGCGGATGACGCATTCGAAGATCTAAAGCGGCTGCTTTCTACCTCGCCCGTCTTGGTCACGCCAAAGGAGCGCAAGCCCCTACTGCTGTTTTTGGTTTCAGAAAAGCTAGTAAAGAAATATTCTCGGAATTGGATGCGACAAACGTCAAAGTCAATTACTTTCCGTGGGTAACAAGAAGTCCAGAGGAGAGACGAAGAAGTGGGCCAGGGCGACCAAACTGTTGGAATTATTCCCTAGAGGCAATAATAAAGATGTTATTATTATAATTCTTGTTCATGATAAAGTTTATATTCCATGCTAGAATTGTATTAAGCGGAAACATTAATACTTGTGTGGTTTGTGAACAACACCGTGTCCCTAGTACGCCTCTAAGGACTAGCTCATTGATCAATGATGGTTAAGGTTTCCTAACCATATACATGAGTTGTCAATTGATAATGAGATCATATCATTGGGAGAATGATATGATGGACATACCCAAACTAAGCGAAGCAATTAGATCGTTTCATCGTGTTCATCTTTGCGAAGCTTTTCCTATGTCAAATATTGTATTCCTTAGACCATGAGATAATACAACTCCCTGGTATCGGAAGAAAGCTTTGAGGTCATCAAACGCCATCCTATGAGAGGGTGATCATAAAGGTGTCTCTCAGGTGATCGGAAAGTATCTGTTGGGTTGTATGTATCGAGATGGGATTTGTCCCTCCCAAGTCGGAGAGATATACTTCGGGCCCACTCGATAATCGATATCAACACCGCTTGCAAGCATGTGGTTAAGGAGTTAATCACAAAGTGATATCGGATTACGGAACGAGTAAAGTACTTGCTGTGAACGGGATTGAACTAGGTATGACGGTACCAACGATCGAATCTCGGGCAAGTAAAATATCGCGAGACGAAGGGAATATATATATGGGATTGATTGAATCCTGGCATCGTGGTTCATCCGATATGATCGTCGATGAATGTGTGGGATTCAATATGGGTGCCCAGACCCCGCTGTTGATTATTGATAAAAGATCATGTCTGCATATTCTCGAACCCGCAGGGTCACACACTTAACGTGTCTTGACGCTAGGATAGATTGGATAATTGGTTTATGAATTTTTGTTTGGAGTCTCGGATGGGATCCGGGACATCACGAGAGGTTCCGGAATGGTCCGGAGAATAAGATTCATATAAGGCAGTGCAGTTTTTGGAGTTCGGAATTGTTCCGGGTTAATCGGTATTGTACCGGAAGCTTCTAGAACCTTCCGGAAGGGGACCAACGTGGCCCCACCTTCCGGGAGGGGGCATGGGCCTATGAGGGAGTGTCCTGGCCGCTTTGGGCCAGGGGCACAAGGCCCCATAGGGCCCAGCCGATCCTAGAGAGTTTAAATCGTTTAAACTAGAGATAGGGTTTCTAGAAGAGGGGAGAGTCCATGCCCCCCCACTCCTTATCCTTTGGGCTTGGGGGAGGGGCTAGGGCTGCGCCCCCCTCTATATAAAGTGGGGTGGGGGCGCACCAACCCCCCACACCTCTCCTCCAAACCCTAACCGCCTTGCTAGCTTTCCTCTCTCCCTCCCGACTGTTTGTAGGCGAAGCCCTGCTGCAGAAATTCTCCACCATATACACCACGCCGTCGTGTTGTAGATCCAATCTATCTCTCCACCATACTTGCTGGTCCGAGGAAGGAGGAGACGTCGAGGTGCTGCACGTGTGCATCTCACGGAGGCACCGCCACTTGTGGTGCTAGATCGGATCGGATCGCGAGGAGGAGAAGCGAGTACGACTACATCACCCACGTTCCGACGAACGTTCCGCTGTGCGAATCTTCAAGGGTATGAAGATCTAATCCAATCTCTCTCGTTGATTGCATCTCCTAGATTAGATCTTGGCTTTCCCTCTGTTCGCATCCGTAGAAAATTTTGATTTACTATGCCGCGAAACCCTTCAGTGGTATCAGAGCTAGATCTATGCGTAGATGTGTTTCACGAGTAGAACGCAACATGGTTGTTGCGGGCGTTGATGTTTTCTGTTGCAAGCCTCTTGTTTGTGTTCTTCTTATGACGCGGGATAGTGAGATTGAAGCGGTCCAGGCCAACCTTACGCGACGTCGTTCGCGAGACCGGCTCCGCACTTGACGTGTGGCTTGTACCACACATGAGGCTGGTGGATGTCAGTTTCTCTCACTATAGTTTTCATGGGATTAACACCGGAGTTTGGGAACTATAATATCACCGTTGTGGCTTTCCGTAGGTAAGAATCGTTCTGAGCATCTACTCCCATAAGCCACGTAAAACATGCAACAACAAAGTAGAGGCGTCTAACTTGTTTTTGCAGGGAGTGTTTTCTGTGATATGGTATGGACCAAGATGTGATGTGTATATTGTATGCGATGATCATGTTTTGTAATGTTTCACGACTTGCATGTCGATGAGTACGCAACCGGCAGGAGCCATATGGTTGTCTTTATAATTGTGTATGACCTGCGAGTCAACTTCTTATACGCCATGTAATAGCTTTACTTTATCGCTAAGTAGTTAGCAATAGTTGTAGTTGCTATTCGTGGTGGAGGCAATCATGGTGGAGTGATGGAGATCATGCCGGAACGCACAAGATGGAGATCATTGCGCGAGGATTGGCTATACCATGTCACATAAAGTTATATGCATGTGATGTTTATCCCTTTATGTATCTTATTATGCTTAGATCGCGACGGTAGCATTATAAGATGATTCCTCACTTAAAGATCAAGATAAAAACTGTGTTCTCCCCAAGTATGCACCGTTGCGAAAGTTCGTCGTGTCCAAGCATCACGTGATGATCGGGTGCTATAGACTCTACGCTCACATACAACGGGTGCAAGCCAGTTTTGCACACGCAGAAATACTTGGGTCTAGCTTGACGAGCCTAGCATGTACAGACATGGCCTCGGAACACAAGAACCGAAAGGTTAAGCATGAGTCATATGAGTGATATGATCGACACTTTGTTGTCCACCATTGAAACCACATCTCTTCTCGTGGTGATCGGATTAGGTGTGGTGAATTTGGATCGTGTTCACTAAAAAACTTGAGGGATGTTGAATTTAGTGGGAGTTCATCTAGTAATTTGATTAAATTGAACTATTTATCATGAACATAGTCTAAATTGTACTTGCAAATACTGTAGATCACATGGCCAAGTCCAACTTCAACTTCAACGTTTTTGCTGAGAAGGAAAAGCTTAGAAACAATGGGTCTAACTTCGCCAATTGGTTCCGCAATCTAAGAATCATTCTGTCTGGCGGACAAAAGGACTATGTCCTTGGTAAAGCGTTAGGTGACCCCCCTGCTGCAACTGCGCCGGCTGATGAGAAAGTTGTCTATCAGTCGCGTAAAGATGATTATGGTGTGATTAAGAGCACCATGTTGTTTGCTATGGAACCGGAACTTCAAAATCGTTTTGAAACCTATCCCGGGCCCTTTGAGATTCTCGAGGGGCTGAAAACCATGTTTCAGACTCAAGCCTGTTCTGAGAGATATGAGATCTCTGAGAAGTTCTTTAACTGCAAGATGGAGGAAGGGAGTTCCGTTAGTGAGCACGCCATAAAAATGTCGGGCTACACTCAACGCCTTGAGCAACTGGAATGCACGATTCCAGAGGAGCTCAAGATTGACAGGGTTCTGCAATCACTCCCTCCCAGCTACAAAAGTTTTGTAGTGACTCATAATCAGATTGGTTCCACTGATACGATCACCGAGCTCTTCGCAAAGCTGAAGGCTGCGGAAGTGGACATCAAGAAGGATAATCATGTGTTGATGGTCAACAAGCCCTCCTTTAATAAAGGTAAGGGAGCAAAGAAACCCTTCAAGAAGGGCGGCGGCAAGCGCAATGCTCCTGCTGAGAAGAAGCTCAAGTCTGGTCCTAAGTCGGACACTGAGTGCTTCTACTGCAAGGACAAGGGTCACTGGAAGCGCAACTGTCCAAAGTACTTAGCGGACAAGAAGGCTAGCACCATCAAAGGTATATTTGATATACATGTTATTGATGTTTTCCTTACTAGCCCTCGTTGTAGTGCCTGGGTATTTGATACCGGTTCAGTTGCTAATATTTGTAACTCGAAACAGGAGCTACGGAATAGACGGCGGCTTGCGAGGGATGAGGTGACGATGCGCGTTGGCAACGGATCAAGAGTTGATGTGATGGCCATCGGCACGCTCTCCTTAGTTTTACCTTCGGGATTAGTTTTAAACCTTAATAAGTGTTATTATGTGCCTGCGTTGAGCATGAACATTATTTCTGGATCGTGTTTATTGCAAGACGGTTATTCATTTAAATCGGAGAATAATGGTTGTTCTATTTATATGAGTAACATCTTTTATGGTCATGCACCTCTTGTAAATGGTTTATTTCTTCTAAATCTCGAAAGGGATGAAACACACATCCATAACATTGAGGCTAAGAGATGCAAAGTAGATAGTGATAACACTACTTATTTATGGCACCGTCGTCTAGGTCATATTGGTGTAAAGCGCATGAAGAAACTCCATTCTGATGGACTTTTGGAGTCTCTTGATTTTGAATCATTTGACACATGCGAACCATGCCTCATGGGCAAGATGATCAAAACCCCGTTCTCTGGTATGATGGAGCGAGCAACGGACTTGTTGGAAATCATACATACCGATGTATGCGGACCGATGAGTGTTTCGACGCGCGGTGGATATCGCTATTTCCTCACTTTTACCGATGACTTAAGTAGATATGGGTATATCTATTTAATGACACATAAATCTGAAACATTTGAAAAGTTCAAGGAATTTCAGAATGAAGTGGAGAACCATCGTAACAGAAAGATTAAGTTTCTACGATCCGATCGTGGAGATGAATATTTGAGTTATGATTTTCTCACGCATCTTAAAGCAAGTGGAATCGTTTCACAACTCACGCCACCCGGAACACCACAGCGCAATGGTGTGTCTGAACGCCGGAATCGAACCCTATTAGATATGGTCCGATCAATGATGTCTCTTACTGATTTGCCGTTATCATTTTGGGGTTATGCATTAGAAACCGCTGCATTCACTTTAAATAGGGCTCCATCTAAATCCGTTGAGACGACACCGTATGAACTATGGTTTGGTGCTAAACCTAAGTTGTCGTTTCTTAAAGTTTGGGGATGCGAAGCTTACGTCAAGAAGTTGATGCCGGACAAGCTCGAACCCAAAGCGGAGAAATGCGTATTCATAGGATACCCTAAGGAAACTATTGGGTATACCTTCTATCACAGAACCGAAGGCAAAGTGTTTGTCGCAAAGAACGGTTCCTTTCTTGAGAAGGAGTTTCTCTCGAAAGAAGTGAGTGGGAGGAAAGTAGAGCTTGACGAGGTTATTGAACCTTCTCTTGAATTGGAGAGTAGCGCAACACCTGAAATTGTTCCAGTGCCGCCTGCACCAACAATAGAGGAAGCTAATGACAAGGATCATGAAGCTTCGGACGATGCTGCTACTGAACGTCGCAGGTCGACAAGGTCGCGTGCCCCTCCTGAGTGGTACGGCAACCCTGTCTTGACTGTCTTGTTAGTAGAAGACAGTGAACCTACGAACTATGAGGAAGCGATGATGAGCCCAGACTCTGAGAAATGGCTAGAAGCCATGAAATCCGAATTGGGATCCATGAGCGAAAACCAAGTATGGACTTTGGTGGACCCTCCTAGCGACCGAAAGGCCGTTGAGTGCAAATGGATCTTCAAGAAGAAAACGGACGCGGATGGTAATGTTACTGTCTATAAAGCACGTCTTGTCGCGAAAGGTTTTCGACAAGTTCAAGGTGTTGACTACGATGAGACTTTCTCTCCCGTAGCGATGTTTAAGTCCATTCGGATTTTATTAGCAATTGCTGCGTTTCATGATTATGAAATATGGCAGATGGATGTCAAGACTGATTTCCTCAATGGCAACATTGATGAAGAGTTGTATATGATGCAACCCGAAGGTTTTGTCGATCCTAAGGATGCTGATAAAGTATGCAAACTTCAGCGTTCCATTTATGTACTGAAGCAAGCATCTCGGAGTTGGAACCTTCGTTTTGATCAAGTGATCAAGAGCTTTGGATTTGTTCCAAATTGCTACGAAGCTTGTATCTACAGGAAAGTGAGTGGGAGCTCGGTGATGTTTCTGGTACTATATGTGGATGACATATTGATTATCGGAAATGACATCAACATGCTTAACGATGTGAAGAGTTATTTGAACAAGTGTTTTTCAATGAAAGACCTAGGTGAAGCTGCTTATATATTGGGCATCAAGATCTATAGAGATAGACAAAGACGCCTGATAGCTTTAAGCCAGAGTACATACCTAGACAAAGTTCTGAAAAGGTTCAGAATGGATAAGGCAAAGAAAGGTTCAGTGCCTATGTTGTCAGGTAAGATATTGAGCAAGGCTCAGTGTCCAGCTACGGTAAATGATAGGGAAGCTATGAGCAAAGTGCCTTATGCCTCGGCCATAGGTTCTATCATGTATGCCATGCTGTGTACTAGACCGGATGTGTCCAATGCTCTTAGTTTGACGAGCAGATATCAAAGTGATCCAGGAGTGGAACACTGGACAGCCGTGAAGAACATCCTAAAGTACCTAAATAGGACTAAAGAAATGTTCTTAGTCTATGGGGGTGATGAACAGCTTGTCGTAAAAGGTTACGTCGACGCTAGTTTTGACACCGACAAGGATGATTCCAAATCTCAGACAGGATACGTTTATATTTTGAATGGAGGAGCTGTGAGCTGGAGAAGCTGCAAGCAAAGCGTGATCGCGGGATCTACAGTGGAAGCGGAATACATGGCTGCTGCGGAAGCGTCAAGTGAAGGAGTTTGGATCAGAAACTTCATCACTGAGCTTGGCATGGTTCCAAGTGCATTGGACCCACTGGAGATATTGTGTGACAACACTGGCGCCATAGCACTCGCTAAGGAACCAAGATATCATCCAAAGACCAAGCATATCAACCGCAAGTTTCATATAATCCGAGATTATATAGCAGATGGAGATCTGAAGATTAGCAAAGTACATACGGATCTGAATGTCGCAGATCCATTGACTAAACCTCTTCCACGTGTAAAACATGATCAACACCTCAGTGCCATGGGTGTGAGATTGTTGCCAGATGTAAACTAGATTATTGACTCTAGTGCAAGTGGGAGACTGTTGGAATTATGCCCTAGAGGCAATAATAAAGATGTTATTATTATAATTCTTGTTCATGATAAAGTTTATATTCCATGCTAGAATTGTATTAAGCGGAAACATTAATACTTGTGTGGTTTGTGAACAACACCGTGTCCCTGGTACGCCTCTAAGGACTAGCTCATTGATCAATGATGGTTAAGGTTTCCTAACCATATACATGAGTTGTCAATTGATAATGAGATCATATCATTGGGAGAATGATATGATGGACAGACCCAAACTAAGCGAAGCAATTAGATCGTTTCATCGTGTTCATCTTTGCGAAGCTTTTCCTATGTCAAATATTGTATTCCTTAGACCATGAGATAATACAACTCCCTGGTATCGGAAGAAAGCTTTGAGGTCATCAAACGTCATCCTATGAGAGGGTGATCATAAAGGTGTCTCTCAGGTGATCGGAAAGTATTTGTTGGGTTGTATGTATCGAGATGGGATTTGTCCCTCCCAAGTCGGAGAGATATACTTCGGGCCCACTCGGTAATCGATATCAACACCGCTTGCAAGCATGTGGTTAAGGAGTTAATCACAAAGTGATATCGGATTATGGAACGAGTAAAGTACTTGCTGTGAACGGGATTGAACTAGGTATGACGGTACCAACGATCGAATCTCGGGCAAGTAAAATATCGCGAGACGAAGGGAATATATATATGGGATTGATTGAATCCTGGCATCGTGGTTCATCCGATATGATCGTCGATGAATGTGTGGGAGTCAATATGGGTGCCCAGACCCCGCTGTTGATTATTGATAGAAGATCATGTCTGCATATTCTCGAACCCGCAAGGTCACACACTTAACGTGTCTTGACGCTAGGATAGATTGGATAATTGGTTTATGAATTTTTGTTTGGAGTCTCGGATGGGATCCGGGACATCACGAGAGGTTCCGGAATGGTCCGGAGAATAAGATTCATATAAGGCAGTGCAGTTTTTGGAGTTCGGAATTGTTCCGGGTTAATCGGTATTGTACCGGAAGCTTCTAGAACCTTCCGGAAGGGGACCAACGTGGCCCCACCTTCCGGGAGGGGGCATGGGCCTATGAGGGAGTGTCCTGGCCGCTTTGGTCCAGGGGCACAAGGCCCCATAGGGCCCAGCCGATCCTAGAGAGTTTAAATCGTTTAAACTAGAGATAGGGTTTCTAGAAGAGGGGAGAGTCCATGCCCCCCCACTCCTTATCCTTTGGGCTTGGGGGAGGGGCTAGGGCTGCGCCCCCCTCTATATAAAGAGGGGTGGGGGTGCACCAACCCCCCACACCTCTCCTCCAAACCCTAGCCGCCTTGCTAGCTTTCCTCTCTCCCTCCCGACTGTTTGTAGGCGAAGCCCTGCTGCAGAAATTCTCCACCATATACACCACGCCGTCGTGTTGTAGATCCAATCTATCTCTCCACCATACTTGCTGGTCCGAGGAAGGAGGAGACGTCGAGGTGCTGCACGTGTGCATCTCACGGAGGCACCGCCACTTGTGGTGCTAGATCGGATCGGATCGCGAGGAGGAGAAGCGAGTACGACTACATCACCCACGTTCCGACGAACGTTCCGCTGTGCGAATCTTCAAGGGTATGAAGATCTAATCCAATCTCTCTCGTTGATTGCATCTCCTATATTAGATCTTGTCTTTCCCTCTGTTCGCATCCGTAGAAAATTTTGATTTACTATGCCGCGAAACCCTTCACAAACCCCCCTAGGCACGGGTGATGACCCACAAGTATAGGGGGTGTATCGTAGTACTTTCGATAAATAGGAGTGTCGATCTCAACGAGGAGCAGAAGGTGATGAACAGTGGTATGGTGTAGGAAATCCCTGTGAATACTTAGCAAACGGATTTTTAGTGGTTTTCTGACAAGGCAACAAAACAAGGAGCAAGTAACAAGAGTAACGAACAAACGGAGCAAGTTGCCCAATCATTTCTTAGCAAATGACAAGCCGGTGGAAATACTTATAAGGACCAAACGTTCTCGAGGACACATGGGAATTCTGTCAAGTGCTATAGCTTCAAATAGCTGATTACTCTTCTTTGGTGTTGTAAGTGTTGTGTGGGTGAACCTGTGCTAACATACCGCCCTTCCTAGGACTAATACATACTTGTGATTAAACCCCCTGCAAACATCCTTAACTACATGAAAGTAATTAAGATATAAATCTAACCACAACCTTAAACTCTGAGATCCTACACTCCCTTGTGCAAAGGTGTCCTAATGGGGGTTCAGGTTTCTGTCACTCCGGCAACCCCACGATTAGTAGCCAAATACACAATGCATTCCCCTAGGCCCATAAAGGGTGAAGTATCATGTAGTCGACGTTCACATGACACCACTATAAGAATAACACCACAACTTAAATACTAAACGATTGAATAATAACTCATCACAGATTCACTATTAACAACATGACTTCTCCCATGTCCTCAAGAACTAAACGAACCACTCACAAGACATCATATGGATCAAGATCAAAGATGATATGATAATGGATAACAATCTGAACATAAACAATAATCCAATGGTTCCACTCACAAGCATCAACTACAATAGTAATCAACACCGGGAAAGTTCCCCTAAGAACTAAAGCAATATCCAACACAATTGTTACAGCGGGACGGAGTGGTGGTGATGGTGATGGTGGATATGATGGTGTGGATGATGATGATGCTGATCCCGATGAAGCCTAGCTTGATGATGGTGTTGATGGTGACGGTCTCCCCTCTCCCGGAAGGAATTCCCCCGACAGAAATCTGTCTGCCGGAGAGATCTTTCTCTCTCGGTGTTTTCCGCCCCCCCAGAGGCAGCGGAAATCTATCTGTGGTTGCTCCCTGAGCCTTAGGGTTTCAAAGGGAAGATATAGGCGAAGGGGCGGAGTCGGAGGCCGGGCAGGTGGGCCACACCTGCCCTAGGCACGGGGTCATGTGGGCCTGCGCCTAGGGGTGTGTGGGCCCCTTGAGGCCATCTCCATCCCTCCTTCTAGCTTCCTTCGTCTTCTGGTAAAATAATATGTTTCCATATTTTTCTGGTATTTTTCTGATCTTCACGAAATTACACCAAAACGCCTTCTTTTCCATCAGAATCCAGACTCAAGCAGTCCATCCTCCAGGAATCATCCAACATGCATAAACCGATGAAAAGCCATAAGTAATACCTCATAATAAGACAAATATCAATGAATAGAGGTAAATTATGATATAGAATGGTGATGCAAATTGGGCGTATCAGCGGGTGGGCCCTACCCCGTGCCTGGGTAGGGTTTGGCCCCCCTGGCCACCTCCTCGCCCCCCTTTGTAGGGGTTCGTAGCATGGAAAACAAAAAATTTCTACCGCATGCAAACAAACAAGCCAAGATCTATCTACTAGATTGTAGCAACGAGTCGATAGAGAAACTCACCCTCGAAGATTCCAAAGCGGTTAACGAGAGCAGATTCTCGTGGGTGATGTAGTCGTACTCTTGACAATCTCAATATCGCGTAGATGATCCTTCCGGCGCTGCGTTCCGGCAGCGCTTCCGCAGTCGGTCACACGTTCGGTACTCGATCAAGACCTTCCTCTCCATTGTTCCAGCAGGCAGCGGAGGTTGTAGCACTCTCCTCGTGATTTCGGCAGCACGGCGGCGTGGTACCGGAAGTAGAGGGGACATCTCGTAGGGCTTCGCCTGAAGCCGGAGCGAGTATGGTGGACTATGAGAGAGGCCTTGGTGATCTAGGGTTTAGAGGCACCAATGGGGAGCTTGGCCGGCGGCTAGGGCTTGGGGAAGCCCCAACTCGGTGGGTTGGAGGAACCCTAGGTGGCGGCGGCGACTTGGAGGAGTCCGGCGGCTAGGGCTAGGGTTTTGGGTGTGTTGGGTGTAGGGAAGAGGGGCAGCCCTACCCCTCCTTATATAGGTGGGAGGGCGCGGCTTGGGAGGAGGGAGTCCTTCCCCAAGTCGGCCTCCTTGGCCGGCGGGTGGAGGGAGGAGACTTCCTCCCCAAGTAGGTTTCCTACTCTCCCTCCACCAAGCAAACTTGCCGTTTGACTTTTTCAAATCCTAGTTTGACTTTCAAACTAGGATTTGATTTCTTCCTTTATTTTGCCGAGCCAATTGACCTAGTACATGATGCAACCATTCCATATTGTCATGACACATTCATGTACCCTTCCCCTCCAGACTGCCGGACCTTCCGGACCCTTCTAGAACATTCCCGATGAAAACACCGGAATCATTCCCCAACTCCGAAACAGGACTTTCCTTATATGAATCTTATTCTCCAGACCATTCCGGATCTCCTCGTGATATCCTGGATCCCATCCGAGACTCCAAACAACATTCGGTCTCTTTCTCATCATTCCATAACTACTCAACAACATCGAATCCTTAAGTGTGTCTCCCTACGGTTCGTGAATTATGCGGACATGATCGAGACACTTCTCGGATCAATAACCAATAGAGGAATCTAGAAATTCATATGGCCCCCACATATTTCTACGATTACTTTGCGATAGAATGAACCACTTACATACGATACCAATTTCCCTTTGTCTCACGATAGTTTACTTATCCAAGGTTTTGATCGTCGGTATCTCTGCATACCAAGTTCAACCTCATTACCGATAAGTACTCTTTTCTCGTTCCCGTGATATGTGATCCCTTGTGAGCCAGTCACATGCTTGCAAGCTAATTGGATGACATTCCACCGAGAGGGCCCAGAGTATATCTATCCGTCATATGGATGGACAAATCCCACTCTTGATCCATGTGTCTCAACCCATACTTTCTGAACACTCTATGCCACCTTTATAGCCACCCAGTTACGGTGTGGTGTTTGATGTCATCAAAGCATCCTTCCGGTGATGGTGATAAGCATGATCTCATGGTCGAAGGAATTAGGTTACTATGTTTCAGAAAGCTTATAGCAATTGAACTATTAAAATGACTTGATCTTTATGCTACGCTTATCTATAGGAGTATGTCCATCATATCATTCTCCTAATGATATGACCTTGTTATTAACAACATCTCAAATGTTCATGATCAAGAAACCATGATCATCTATTAATCAACAAGCTAGTAAATCACACAAGTATTAATGTTTCTGGTTAATACTGTTATAGCATGAATGTAAACATTTATCATAAACACAAAGATATAATAATAACTACATTTATTATTGCCTCTAGGGCATATCTCCAACACACTTTGCCTATAAGAATCCCCCAATGCAGAAACCCTAAGTACCCGATCAAATCTCCACGAAACCTTCTGTAGCCGCTGTCACCGTCGTCCCTAGATCGGGGGGATCTGAAGTTCTTCCCAGCACCCTTCCGGAGGGGAGATCATCCCGGAGTCCTTCTATCTGGTATGATGCGTGAGTAGTTCCACCTTGGACTATGGGTCCATTGAAAGAACATTTTATAATCCCTAGTGTTTTGTGTGTTAGATAACAATATCAATGATTATTTAATGTGTGTTGAAGTGTTGTAGCCACCTATGAGAAAAAGGGAAAGGATTCTGTTTTTGGGGGGCGGATAATCCGCCCCCACCAGGGGCGGATAATCCGCCCCTCCCTCTTCCCAAGTTGGCGCAAGCCCCAGAAGGGGGGCGGAATTTTGGCCGGATTCTCCGGCCCCGCCGGATAATCCGCCCCTCAGGGGGGCCGGATAATCCGCCCCCCTGCTCATCGCCAAGGCGCAAGCCCCAGAGAGGGGGCGGAGTTTTTGCCGGACTTTCCGGCTTGGCCGGATTATCCGCCCCCCAAGATCTTCACCAAGCTTCACCAAGGCGCAAGCCCCAGAGAGGGGGCGGAGTTTCCCCCGGAGAATCCGCCCTTGGGGCGGAGTTTTCCCAGGGGGGCGGATAATCCGCCCCCAAAGTTGTGCAACGGCCAGATCTGGGGAAGGGGTATTTAATCCAGCCTTCCCCCTCCTGCCAGAACTCTTGATTCATCTCGAAAAAGACCAGATCGGATCTGAAAGCTTCATCCAAGAGTGCTCCACCTAGATCCACCCAAAGGCCCCATCCCTTGGGGAATCGAAGGAGGAGAACTCGATCTTCATCATCAGCAATCAAGCGCTTCATCTCCTCTCCATTCATTTGGAGAACCCCCGATCTAGTATTTCTTGCAAATACCTAGATCCTTGTTTTTGTTTATATTAATAAACCTTATTCTTGTGGCAACTTGTTGTCATCTCGGGAGACCCCAATTCGGTTATGGGTGTGTGCCCCGATAGTGTTGTAAAAGGCACCGGTTCCCGCCTCGAAGGGATCCAATAATGGAGAAGGTGGATCAGGCCTCTCGTGGCGAGATCCATCGGAGAATAGGGTGAGGCCTATTGTGGCGTGGTGGTCTTAGAACCGCACACCCCTCCAACGCAGATGTACTTTCAGCATCAACATCTACTAGTATGATTCCTCTATAGTTAGTATACACACAAGTCAAGGAGAAAAACACGAAGAAAGAGTAGAAATGCAACTATGATTCCTCTGTGGTGCGGCAGTTCTTCTCAACTTTGGTGATTTGCGGTGATGATCGCCGCACTATGAAGTGGATGACAGGGACAACCATGATTCAGTCGGACTTTCGCACCTTTGGGCAGGTTCTTGGTTATGCTTTCCATGGCTGCGACACTCCTTCGGGCCACCGTACCATTTCTCCTCTGAAGCCCTCCAAGGATACTGCACTTGCTCCTTGCCTTTCCTCTGATGGAGTCGCTGGTACTTTCGCTGGTCTCTCTCCCTTGTATGCAGCCCTTGTTGGCATTTTTAGGGACTGCATCGCTCCTAGTGGTGGCAACAATGACAGGATCCGTGGCCACCTGGTTCCACTTCTTGCGTTTGCTCACGAGTGTGCCACTAACTCTAGATCAGCCACAGGTTACAAACTGGATGTCATGGACTATATTTATCATGAGATGATGGATGCTATGATCAACAGGCTCTCTATTCCTTATGCTCCATTCATAATGATGCTCGTCAAGCATATGTTGCCACATGAGGATTTTGGCACTACTCTGGATGGACTTCACAAGCCCAAGAAAATCTACAACAAGGCTTAGAAGATCCATCACCCTTCCACTGCCCCGGAGTCCTTCATGCGTGATGCTCGGGCTAGTGGTCGTCGTTCCACGGTGTCCCCAATGGCACGCGAGGTCAAGCAGCTTACTTGGTTCCAGCGGAACATTCTTTGCATGGGTATTGACATTCACAAGGGCCAATATGAGGCGTACCGCAGGGATCATGAGAGGGATCACACGCAGCAGCTTATCCTCCACCATGTCTCAGGTGCCACTGGCCATCCACCTCCTCCCACTGCTCCGGATCCGTATGCTCAGTGGAACACCTCAGGGATCAACTATGGCGAGCTCGAGAGTTGTCTCTTTCCTCCTCCACCGAGGGCACCCACTCCTCCAGCTGATGACGACGATGATGAGTATGATGAAGAGGAAGGGGACGAGAATGACTACGACGAGGATGAGGAGGAGTGATCTCTAGGGGCGTTAGCATCGCTCTTATTCCTTTTTGGCGTTTCGATGCCAAAGGGGGAGAAGTAGTTCTATTAGGTCTCGTGGATTTGCAAGGGTTGGGCACAAGCTTTTCGATTTTAGTCGTTTTTACTAAGAAGGTTAATGGGGAGCTTTTTATATGCCAACTTTATGTAGATGACATTATTTTTGGCTCTACTAACCAAGCTTTTAATGATGAATTTTCGAAGCTTATGACTGACAGTTCTGAGATGTCCATGATGGGTGAGCTCAGGTTCTTTCTTGGATTTGAGATCAAACAACTTAGAGAGGGAACCTTTATTAATCAACCAACCAGGGGCGGATAATCCGCCCCTCCCTCTTCCCAAGTTGGCGCAAGCCCCAGAAGGGGGGGTGGAATTTTGGCCGGATTCTCGGCCCCGCCGGATAATCCGCCCCCCCTGCTCATCGCCAAGGCGCAAGCCCTAGAGAGGGGGCGGAGTTTTGGCCGGACTTTCCGGCTTGGCCGGATAATCCGCCCCTCAGGAGGGCCGGATTATCCGCCCCCCAAGATCTTCACCAAGCTTCACCAAGGCGCAAGACCCAGAGAGGGGGCGGAGTTGCCCCCGGAGAATCCGCCCTTAGGGCGGAGTTTTCCCAGGGGGGCGGATAATCCGCCCCCAAAGTTGTGCAATGGCCAGATCTGGGGAGGGGGTATTTAAGCCAGCCTTCCCCCTCCTGCCAGAACTCTTGATTCATCTCGAAAAAGACCAGATCAGATCTGAAAGCTTCATCCAAGAGTGCTCCACCTAGATCCACCCAAAGGCCCCATCCCTTGGGGAATCGAAGGAGGAGAACTCGATCTTCATCATCAGCAATCAAGCGCTTCATCTCCTCTCCATTCATTTGGAGAACCCCCGATCTAGTATTTCTTGTAAATACCTAGATCCTTGTTTTTGTTTATATTGATAAACCTTGTTCTTGTGGCAGCTTGTTGTCATTTCGGGAGCCCCCAATTCGGTTGTGGGTGTGTGCCCCGATAGTGTTGTAAAAGGCACCGGTTCCCGCCTCGAAGGGATCCAATAGTGGAGAAGGTGGATCAGGCCTCTCGTGGCGATATCCATCGGAGAATAGGGTGAGGCCTATTGTGGCGTGGTGGTCTTAGAACCGCCCACCCCTCGAACGCAGATGTACTTCCCTTAACAAGGAAGGAACTGCGGTAAAACAAATCCCTGTGTCTCCGCGTGCTCCACTACGGTTTCCTCGCTCCTCTTTTACGTGCTTAGTAGTTAGGGTTACATATAGGGAAATTCTCGTAGTTGCATATCTAGAGAATTTACTTTGTGTCAAGCCTAAAATTGAAAAAGTATTAAAAATTGGTTAGCACCTATTCACCCCCCTCTAGGTGCCCATACGATCCATTTCAATAGCTAGATGGTTGTATCTCCTCCTTGTGCTTTCATGTATAGATCTTGTGAGCTCCGTTCATGATCAAGATCTAATCTATTTGTAATCAGGCATGTTGTGTTTACGGGTATCCGATGGATATTGAGATTATTATGTTGGTTTGATTAATGGTTTTGTCTTTATGATTCTATCATGTCCTTGTTGTTTGTGATCTTGCATACTCTCCGTTGTTAGTAGCTATCTTGGCCAAGTAGTTTCTAGTGACTCCAAGAGGGGGTATTTATGCTCGATAGTGGGTTCATGCCTCTAGTTTCCAAGGGAAGTGACAATAATCTCTTCGGTTGTAGATGTGCTGTTGCTACTAGGGAGAAAACAACGGTCTCTTGTTCATGGAACATGTGGACTATTTACCTTACACACTTTGCTTAAAACAGTTATCTTTTGCTTGCAACTTAATACTGGAGGGGGTTCGAATGATAATGAAGGTGGACTTCTAGTCATAGATGTAGTTGGATGGCGGTCTATGTATCTTGTTGTATTGCCCAATCGAATCTCATAGGATCTTTCTGACTAGTAATTGCATTGTTATGCCTTGCTCAGTTCCTGTCAATTGCCCTGTTGTAGTTTGTTTACCCTTAATGCCATGTTTTTATCTAAGGAGAGCACCTCTAGTGAACTATGGACCCCGGTCCAATTTTTACCATTGATACATCTTCTACTGTTACTTGTTTACTTGCTGCAAACCATTACCTTCCACACCATACGTTTAATCCTTTGTTACAAAAAACCGGTGAGCTTGACAACCTCAGTGATTCGTTGGGGCAAAGTCTTGAGTTTGTGTTGTGCAGGTCTCCGCGTTGCTTGCAACACCCGTATGATATTTCCTTCCTCCTTCTGGTTCGATAACCTTGGTCTCTACTGAGAGAAATATTGCTGCTGTGCTCATCATACCTTTCTCTTGGGGTTCCCAACAAAGGCCTCTCTGACAGGCAATCAGCGCCGGCATTTCTGCTATCGACATCGTCGCTCCTACTACCGACGCGGCCACGACGTGCTACCAGCCGCTGGCACTTCTGCTACCGAGGCGACCACAACTATTTAGTCCTGAGCTATCTAATGAGCACATAACTCAGGTAGCTCATGGGCAAGGACTTTCACTCGGGAACCGTTTTACCGTCAGAGCAGTCATCTGAAAGACGAAGGAAGCTGTAGATCTTGTGAACACTTTCTTGTCCACTCTCAACGCCAACTTGGGGACATGGTCATTCTAGGGTCATTCTAGATTTTAGGGGACCTAGTCGACAATACACTAAGGGCCCCTTGTTCAAGGTGACAAAGCTTTTCTAGAGCCAAGGGGACCATAGCCCCCCTACTTTAGATTTTTTTTGTAAATATATGTAACATTTATGCTAAAATTGAAATATTACTAAAATTTTAAGCATGATTAGTGTTCTTCGGCCTCTCAACAATGTAAGATACTTGTTCATACATAAAAGACATAAAATATATTAGTATTCATAAAAAATATAGTATACAAATATGGATACACAAATAAATCTTGGGCTAGGAACCTATCGCTGAGGACAAGAACAAGCGCCATGTTGCCCTGCCCTATGGACCGGCCCTTCTTGGGGGAGCTTGCCTCCATACTCCAAGGCCGCCTGTTTTGGTTGTCACCCATGAGCGACATGTAAATTTTGGTTGTCGCCCATGAGCGACATGTATTTGATTTTGAATCCGAGCGAGGTTGAACCGGTGACATAGTGTTCATCCCACTTAAACGCCCACCTGCGCCGCCATGGGTCTTGAAATGCCATGATGTAGTGGTGGCCACTTGTGCCGAGCCACTCTCAATGAAGGTTCATGACTGGGACGTCACATCTCTGCACCGCCAAAATAGTGTGTCCTTAGATCCGACAACACACATGGATCAAAATTGAAAATGGTTCTGTGGCACGCAAGGCAGACCGCTGCAACCATTTGAGGGATTTTCTTATATTCTTTTCAGGATTGGTCCTATGATTTGTGGAGCCCTCGGGTGAATTCATTATATAATGTGTTTTACCAATGATAGAGCTATTGGAGGAGGGGGGTGGGGGGGGGGGGGGGGGGGGCAAATACCTCCTCCCCCGAGTTGCACATAGCTTCTCTAGTGCATTTTGCTCTATGGGAAATATTTTCTCATCTTGTATGCATATAGACAGTCAAAATCACTACTACTAGAAATAAACATCGATAGAGTAATTGTCTTAGCAAATAAGATCCAATTGTACATGGTGAACGTATCATATATCTCCTTAAGCATATATTTTTGTCCTACAATGCGCATAGATGAAGAAAATTAGCAGCTTTCGAAGCAATTAAACATAGGTAGAAGGCAAGAATATCACGATAAGTGCACTCATGATTCCTACAATTGACATATGAAACAATGCTTCGCAAGACCACAGAGAAATACAGTGAAACCATGAGTACATATGTAGTACCAGCAGCGAACTCTCAATTCCAAACCAAGAATAATAGAAGATCTAAATAGCTAAAAAAAACTCTTGTTTCTAAACCAAGAATAATAAAAGCTATAAAATATCTAAAAATTCTTGGTTCTAAACCAAGAATAATAAAAACTCTAAATTTGCTAAAAAAAATATCATTTTTAAACCAAGAATAATAGGAGCTAGCTCTAAAGTAGCTAATAAACTTTCAACTCTAAGCGAAAAACAATTGAAGCTCTACAATGGCTAAAGGAATATAAGAATAAATAGATCTGAACAAAACGCATCGCTAAAGCCAAAAGTGAAGTTTTGTTTTTCATACCCAAATTATGTCTTCACACCATGCATGCACTGTACTACCATACACTTTTCTTGTCAAAAGGCGCAACATTCCAAAACCCTAGCTCAGAATTAATGGGTCCCTACAAATCATTCAACATTTTCTACTAGTATATACTAAGGAGTTGTTAAAGTCTACTACCACTAGTCCAAGGTTTGTGATAGCAGCTTTATCTATGATTTGGTTCATTGCACCCTGATGAAATGACATACTGGTCCACGAGATAAATTAAGTACGTAACACCTTTTGCGACGACCTCACACAAACATGCATGCATCTGCAAGCATGGGTTAGACAGCAGGGACCCTATATGACTCGGTCCATAATTAACGAACACTTGCTGGGAGTAGCAAGCGTCGTATGTTACCGGGAGTTAAAATGTGTCATTTGAACAAAGCACTGATGGATCGGATCCCCCAGAAGGGGGCCTTCTTCGCCGTCAACCTAAGCTGCACAGGAAATGCCGAAAGACAATAATCCCAGGGGAGATCGGTCAAGTGAATGAATCTGGCTAATGTATGTCTCTCTCCATTCTATATTTATACATCTTGCCACTTTGGGAAAACGCTAGGTTATAGTTAACCTCATCCAGGGAACCTTGCACTCCCATTTATATTTTTTATTTTAATTATCTACTCTAGGTAGAATAATATGGAATACAAATGTGGTACAATTCGAAGTTGAGTTTTAACTTGATACCCGCTACATCAATTTTGTATCACCTTATACACATATTGCTTTACATTTTTTCGTCAAATTTAAATTTATTTCGAGAACGCTTATAATTATGGGTATTAGCTAGGAACATAATTAAGGGGATTAGGAGTGTCCAAGAATGGGATCAAACAAGTTAATGAGTGGCCACATTAGTATGCATAGTGAGCAACGCGTCATTAAGTGCATAAGCATTCTCTCTCAATTTCATTAGACTAGTCCATAATAAAGTGAAAACCCTTTTTAAAACATTATCTAGGTAAAGTTATGGAGAAACATTGTACCAAGTTGCAATCCATTATAGAAAGTCGCTGGAGTTTGCCATCTAGATGCATTGAACATTCATGCATGCATTTTCCAGGCATGATATGTCACTATGTGTACGCATGCAGGCTAGACAATTCCAGGCATTTGTGTGTCACGGTTCAGCTCTTCCATTCGTGTATTTTACAGCTAGCATCTTCGGGGTGTCATATCTAGCTACTAGTGGGGAAGGAGGAACATCAAAAAAGCTTTGTGTGGGAGCCGCTTATCACGCCAAAGAAATCGCTGGAACATGCCGCTTATATATTTAGCGAGGATAGAGCGCCGTTAGCTGGAGATATGGAAGGAAGCGTGGCGACGACGGTGCTGGTCGTGGCAGCGGTGGCGGTAGCGCTTCTTCTTCTGCCGCTGCTGATGCCTCCTCTGCCGCCCCCGCCGTTGCTGCTGCTGTTCGTCCCTGCGGCGCTCATGATCGCACTGATGTCCCTGGCGTTTGTCCCCAACTGCCACAAGCCGCCTGATCCCTTCCCGCTGTGAATCGGTCCATGCACGTGCCACCGTTCGTGGATCTAGACATGCGGCCCTGGATCGGCTAATAAGTCGTGTAAGCTCTCGCGACCTTCAGTTAGCTTGGGCACCCTGCCATTGATTATCCATGTTAATTCTTCCAAAACATAGTTTGAGGGGTCGATGAGCATATTGTATATGCGACTTCTGCAAAACATACAAGTGGATGTGCGAGATATATATTGTTCTTCATTCCATGATGCACTACAGGAATGAGAAGCTACGCCGACGGCCGGTCGCTACGCCGACGGCCAAATATCGGGGCCGTCGGCGTAGCCATCGTCTAGGCCAGCTCCGCCAAGCAGCCGTCGGCGTAGAATTGCCCTCGGCATATCCTATGCTACGCCGACGGCTGCCCTCGGCGTAGCATACGCCGACGGCTGCCCTCGGCGTAGCTATTTTTTATTTTATCTCATTAAACTTTGAAAAATCATAACTAAATCATTCTAATTCGGAAAAATACAAATAATATATAAAAATTTGCAGAAAAATAAGACCTATCTATCTACACTCAAATATTACACATCTGTAAATAAAAATTAATTAAAACATAAGACATTATATATAGTTTAAAACGGGCATAAAAAATTCAAAAATGATCGAAACAATGCGAAACCTTCGCGTGGTGTTATATTATGTGACATAGTTAGAAGAAAAAATATCAAACTTGGTATATTGATTATGTCTCAAAGAAACCTTCACAAAATGACCTATCTCATTCGAGATTTCTTGGCTTTCGGGTCAAATGACCAATGTTATGGCTAGAATCAAGGCATAGTTTGTGATAATGTGCCCATATTGTACATACACATGCATCATGGGATGGCGAACAATGTTGCAGGAGGAAGTTTTCCTTTTCGTCGCACCAAAAAGCCATTTCCCATTTTCCGAGCACAAAAAACGGACGATTTTGTAAAGCAACCACCAAATGGATAATTCAAAATGGTACCACCATATTTTACAAAAATACTATACCACCTTATATAGACAATGTCCCAATAGGGGAATCCGAAACCTTTCCGTCCACCTCTGGTGAAAAAGACAAATTCCTGCTGAATCGGTAGGAAGTGGGTCAGATATGAACTACAGGTACATGATCCGATGCTCATGTTTTTTTACAAAAATAATTTTTAGGTTCAAAATATGCTATTTTATCAAAGATCCAATGCAAGTTTAGCGAGGCTCGGCCCCGAGCTAAAAATCTTCATGCCCGCCGTTCGACAAAGTTTGACGATAGTTTAAAACGGGCATAAAAAATTCAAAAATGATCGAAACAATGCGAAACCTTCGCGTGGTGTTATATTATGTGACATAGTTAGAAGGAAAAATATCAAACTTGGTATATTGATTATGTATCAAAGAAACCTTCACAAAATGACCTATCTCATTCGAGGTTTCTTGGCTTTCGGGTCAAATGACCAATGTTATGGCTAGAATCAAGGCATAGTTTGTGATAATGTGCCCATATTGTGCATACACATGCATCATGGGATGGCGAACAATGTTGCAGGAGGAAGTTTTCCTTTTCGTCGTACCAAAAAGCCATTTTCCATTTTCCGAGCATAAAAAACGGACGATTTTGTGAAGCAACCACCAAATGGATAATTCAAAATGGTACCACCACATTTTACAAAAATACTATACCAACCTATATAGACAATGTCCCAACAGGGGAATCCGAAACCTTTCCGTCCACCTCTGATGAAAAAGACAAATTCCTGCCGAATCGGCAGGAAGTGGGTGAGATATGAACTACAGGTACATGATCCGATGCTCATGTTTTTTTACAAAAATAATTTTTAGGTTCACAATATGCTATTTTATCAAAGATCCAATGCAAGTTTAGCGAGGCTCGGCCCCGAGCTAAGAATCTTCATGCCCGTCGTTCGACAAAGTTTGATGAAAGTTTAAAACGGGCATAAAAAATTCAAAAACGATCGAAACAATGCGAAACCTTTGCGTGGTGTCATATTATGTGACATGGTTATAAGTAAAAATATTAAACTTGATATATTGATTATGTGTCAAAAAACCTTCACAAAATGACCTATCTCATTCGAGGTTTCTTGGCTTTCGGGTCAAATGACCAATGTTATGGCTAGAATCAAGGCATAGTTTGTGATAATGTGCCCATATTGTGCATACACATGCATCATGGGATGGCGAACAATGTTGCAGGAGGAAGTTTTCCTTTTCGTCGTACCAAAAAGCCATTTTCCATTTTCCGAGCATAAAAAACGGACGATTTTGTGAAGCAACCACCAAATGGCTAATTCAAAATGCTACCACCACATTTTACTAAAATACTATACCACCTTATATGGAAAATGTCCCAACACGGGGTTCCGAAACCTTTCCATCCACCTTTGGTGAAAAAGACAAATTCCTGCCGAATCGGCAGGAAGTGGGTCAGATATGAACTACATGTACATGATACGATGCTCATGTTTTTTTACAAAAATCATTTTTAGGTTCACAATATGCTATTTATCAAAGATTCAATGCAAGTTTTCCTTTTCATCGCACCAAAAATCCATTTTTCATTATCCGAGCGCAAAAAGGGAATTTTCTAAAGCAACCACCAAATAGATAATTCAAAAAAGGAGGGTTTGTGATTAATTGATATGGATATCATATTTGGATTCCTCTCATTTTTCTGATCAATTTAGACATATTATTTGTTAAATTCCGATTTATAGATTTAAAGATATTAATTATTCCATATTAAATAGAAAAATACAAAAAAGTAAAATTATTATATTTTTATTTGAATTCAATAATTTTTTTACTTATTCATTAATGTTTATTTAAATAATTGTTTGTAATTTCAAAAAATACAAACGTGTGACATGTTGATATAAGGGTTAATAGGATTGATATCATAGTATTGACAACAATGTATGAATTACTTTGCGGAAACATATTCTGAAGGAACGAGGAAGTTAAGCGTGCTGGAGCTGGAGTAGTATTAGGATGGGTGATCTTCCGGGAAGTTCAACCAAGACTGCAATTTAATTAAATATTAAGTGTAATTAGTGTTAAAAATATTCAAAGTGAGAGATTAACGAGTCAAATAATTCAAAGATTCAAAAATTGAGAAAAAAAAAGAAAAAAAATTAATTTTTTTTTAAAAAATATTTTTGCAACATGTCGACAAGCTATGCCGACGGCCGCTACGCCGACGGCATTGCCCTCGGCGTAGCATACGCCGACGGCATTTTGATACGCCGACGGCCTTTATGTGCTCCGCCGAGGGAGCCCTTTGCCGAGGAAGCTACGCCGAGGGCAGCCGTCGGCGTAGCATACGCCGAGGGCATTTTAGCCTACGCCGACGGCTTTTTGCCCTCGGCGTAGCGTGCGCGTCCTGTAGTGATGAATGTTAAAATTTGCCCACGAATCGATCACATCAATTTAGATGAACACGGACGAACACAAATCTTATGGCCTAGGCAATGTATTGTGCCCTCTATTTTTCTCTTTATTTCTTCTTCTCAGCTCACACTAATCTACTGACAAACCGACTAGAAAACATCTCATGTGCTACCTAGGACTCACACCTGACTTTGGAAAACTAACCAAAATACTAATTAAGCAAGATTATGCTAACAACCTCCTCTTAATCTTGACTTGTCATCTCCTTGTACTCTTTTTGGTCTTGACTCCTTGCAGATTCGTGGCTTGTAGACTCAACTCCAACTCGTGATCCGGACTACCAGCCCACACGGTCGCATCTACGTGTGCAACATGCAGGACTTGACATAGGGACACTCGTCACGTCGAACCAATTGAAAATGGCCACGGTCTCACTACACGCCGAGCTTGATCTTCTCACTGAAACATGCAGATGGTCACCTAACTGCACTAGCATGTGCACAACAGTAATAACGAGGCCACGACAACCACCTTGTCTTTGCGCATGTCGATCCTTGATCCCCGGAAACTCCTCGAACATGATGCGCTTCAACTGCAACGGATCCTTATAAAGATGAGCACGCATACATGATAGCGAGTCATAGACATGACGCTAACCGAACGCGCCAACTTGCACATCCATGACTCCTTGACTCATACTCCCCCAGATGATGATCTTTAGAAGACTTTCTACACTGCACCTCGGCACCACCGCTCCCTTCAACGATCATCCACCTCCACCGCCTTGCTGTAGACAGCTCCCTGCCGCCTCTCCCGTGTCGTTCCATCGAACGACGCACACACACACACACCACCCCAGAGGCGCTAGTACGGGTCGCCTTCCCGGGGCAAGAGTGGCTTCAAATCTTCAACTTGACTCTAATATCAATTGTTGGAATTTTTTCACGGATCGATCAAACACAAATCTTATGGCCAGGAGCATGCATCATGCCCTCTACTTTTCTTTTTATTTTTTCTTCTCAATTCATAGCACTCTACTTACAAACGGACTAGAACCACTAGTGGAAACGAGGGCTTTTGTTGATCCCGAAAATGGGCTTTAACACCGGTTCTTCTACGAACCGGTGTTAAAGGGGGGGCCATACCAGCGTGGCCTCTGCGGCATTAAAGGAGCCCCCCCTTTAACACCGGTTCGTGGCACGAACCGGTGATAAAGGTCCCTGCACCAGTGGCCCGCGCACCCCCCCCTTTTAACACCGGTTCGTGGCACGAACCGGTGTTAAAGGGGGGGCTATATAAGACACCACCCCAGCCCACACACACCCCACTCTTCCATTCTTTCACATTTTGGAGCCTAGCAAGAGGGTGTGAAGAGTGCTAGTTTGTGTTTTTTTCATATGCACTAGAGGTGTTCGGTGAAATGCCCGAGAGCTCAAAATAAGCTTTCTTGTTGCTCTTTCCGTCTCGGTCAAGGTCGGCAACTATAGTTTCATGTGTCATTGATGTACTATATATATAAATGGTCATCTCCCTATTATTTTTTGATATATACTATATATTAATGCAGATGAATCGGCAATGGATGTACGGTGACCGCCGCACTTCCGAGTACATTACGGGCCTCTAAAATTTCATCGTTGTGGCTAATGCAAACCGTGGTCACAATGGTTTTATGTGTTGTCCGTGTGTTCACTGTCAGAACAAGAAAGACTACTCAAATACCAGAACCATTCACGCCCACCTGCTTCGATCCGGTTTCATGCCCAGCTATAATTGTTGGACCAAGCACGGAGAAAAAGGGGTTGTGATGGAAGACAACGAAGAAGAAGAGGATGATGAAAACTATCATAATATGTATCCTGAATATGATGATAATGCAACGGAGGTAGATAATGAAGATCAAGAGGGAGCAGATGGGCCCGCTGATGACGATCTTGGTCGGGCCATTACTGATGCAAATGAAGAATGTGAAACTGAAAAGGAGAAGGAGAAGCTGGAGCAGATGTTAAAGGATCACAAAACATTGTTGTATCCAACTTGCGAAGATGGCCACAAAAAGCTAGGTGCCACACTGGATTTGCTGCAATGGAAGGCAGAGAATGGTGTGACTGACAGCGCATTTTCAAAGTTGTTGGTAAAAATGAAGAATCTTCTTCCAAGAAATAATGAGTTGCCTGACAGTACATACCAAGCAAAGAAGGTTGTCTGCCCTCTAGGATTATACGTGCAGAAGATACATGCCTGCATTAATGACTACATCCTCTACCGCGGTGAGAAGTACGAGAATTTGGATGCATGCCCGGTATGCACTGCACTGCGGTATAAGATCAGACGAGACGATCCTGGCGATGTTGAGGGCGAGGCCCCTAGGAAGAAGGTTCCCGCCAAGGTTATGTGGTATGCTCCTATAATACCACGGTTAAAACGTCTCTTCAGAAATAAAGAGCATGCCAAGTTGTTGCGATGGCACATGGAAGACCGTAAGAAAGACGCGATGTTGAGACACCCCGCTGATGGGTCACAGTGGAGAAAAGTCGAGCGAGAGTACCCGGACTTCGCACGTGACGCAAGGAACTTAAGGTTTGGTCTAAGTACAGACGGCATGAATCCTTTTGGTGAGCAGAGCTGCAGTCACAGCACCTGGCCTGTGACCCTATGTATCTATAACCTTCCTCCTTGGTTGTGTATGAAGAGGAAGTTCATTATGATGCCAGTGCTCATCCAAGGCCCGAGGCAACCCGGCAACGACATTGATGTGTACCTAAGGCCATTAGTTGAAGAACTTTTACAGCTATGGGCCAAACCAGGTGTACGTATGTGGGATGAGCACAAAGGGGAGCCATTTGACCTACGAGCATTGCTTTTCGTAACCATCAATGATTGGCCTGCTCTTAGTAACATTTCAGGGCAGACAAACAAGGGATACAATGCATGCACACACTGTTTAGATGATACTGAAAGTGTATATTTGGATAAATGTAAGAAGGTTGTGTACCTAGGGTATCGCCGATTTCTTCCGAACCTGCATCCAGTAAGAAAGAAAGGCAAGCATTTCAAACGTCTGGCAGAACCCCGGAGGAAGCCTGTCCTCCATACCGGTGAGGAGGTATTTGGTATGGTCAAGGACCTAGAAGTAATATTTGGAAAAGGTCCTGACAGTCTATCTGTTCCGAATGACGATGCCGGACACGCGCCCATGTGGAAGAAGCAATCTATATTTTGGGACCTACCCTATTGGAAAGTCTTAGAGGTCCGCTCTTCAATCGACGTGATGCACGTGACGAAGAATGTTTGCGTGAACCTGCTAGGCTTTCTAGGAGTGTATGGGAAGACAAAAGATACACCAGAAGCACGACAGGACCAGCAACGTCTGAAGGCCCCTGAAGAGCCTATGCATCCTGAGAACGAGAAGGGTAAACGATGCCACTTAACTCCTGCCAGCTACGCTCTTACCAAAGCAGAGAAGGAAATCTTTTTTGAATGTCTGAGCAGTATCAAGGTCCCATCTGGCTTCTCGTCGAATATAAATGGAATAATAAATATGGCAGAGAAAAAATTCCAAAACCTGAAGTCTCATGACTGCCACGTGATTATGACACAATTGCTTCCGATTGCATTGAGGGGGCTTCTACCTGAAAATGTTCGAGTACCCATTGTGAAGCTATGTGCATTCCTCAATGCAATATCTCAGAAGGTAATCGATCCAGAAAGCCTACCAGGGTTACAAATAGATGTGGCCCAATGTCTTGTCAGCTTTGAGTTGGTGTTCCCACCATCCTTCTTCAATATTATGACGCATCTCCTGGTTCACCTAGTAGAAGAGATTGATATTCTCGGTCCTGTATTTCTACACAATATGTTCCCCTTTGAGAGGTACATGGGAGTCTTAAAGAAATATGTTCATAACCGTGCTAGGCCAGAAGGAAGCATCTCCAAGGGCTATGTAACAGAGGAGGTCATTGAGTTCTGTGTTGATTTTATTCCTGACCTTAAGGCGATTGGTGTTCCAGAATCACGACATGAGGGGAGACTGCGTGGAAAAGGCACCCTAGGATGTAAAGCAATGATATGTAGGGACGGGCATTCTCTCAATCAAGCACACTACACGGTTTTACAAAGATCTATCTTGGTTGCCCCGTATATCAATGAACACAAGAATTTAATACGCCTCAAACACCCGGGGCAGTCTGATGAATGGATTATAAGTGAACACATGGCGAGTTTTGGCGGCTGGCTGCAAAGACTTCTCACGAATAACACCACTGTTGGGGATCAGCTGTACTTGTTGGCCAGGACACCGTCTTCGATTGTATGTACTTTCCAAGGGTACGAGATAAATGGGAATACATTTTACACGATAGGCCAAGATAAAAAGAGCACCAACCAAAACAGTGGTGTCCGCTTCGATGCAGCAGAAGACAATGGGCAAAAGACCACGTATTATGGGTTCATAGAGGAGATATGGGAACTTGACTATGGACCTAATTTTAAGGTCCCCTTGTTTCGATGCAAATGGGTCAAGCTAACAGGAGGAGGGGTTGAGGTAGACAAGAAGTACGGAATGACAACGGTGGATCTCAACAATCTTATGAAGAACTTAGACGAACCATTCGTCCTAGCCAATGATGTGGCTCAGGTTTTCTATGTGAAGGACATGTCCTCCAGACCAAAAAAAAGAAAAAATATGCAAACGAATACATCATATGATGAGCCAAAGCGTCACATAGTTCTTTCAGGGAAAAGAAACATCGTGGGAATCGAGGACAAGACAGACATGTCAGAAGATTATAATAAGTTTGATGAAATTCCGCCCTTCACAGTGAAAACTGACCCAAGCATTCCGTTAAGTAAAGAAGATGCTCCATGGTTACGTCTGAAGCGATCATAAGGAAGGGCATATGCCAAGAAGTTCATGCTCATATTATGTAACTCTAGTTCATGTTTTTAATATTAATACATGTCTTGAGTGTTAGTCATGTTTTGTGGATGGACCGGGACTATGAGAAGAAGTTGTCCCGATTCGTACTTACCATTAAGATCTGATCTCCAAACGCGCGCGGTCACATATTAGGGAGTGCCTCTATGACCAGTTTCTTGGAGATGCCGGAGGACTAGGCTCCGTCGGCATCTCCCTGAAACTGGCCGTAGTGGTGTCCCTGCTCTCGAAAACCATCTTGCAGCTTTGTAACTTCTCTAACTAGATCAATACACCAGGGAGCTAACTAATTTCACATATTAGGGAGTGCCTCTATGACCAGTTTCTCGGAGATGCCGGAGGACTGGGCTCCGTCGGCATCTTCCTGAAACTGGCCGTAGTGGTGTCCCTGCCTCAAACTGGCTGGAGGACTGGACTCACAAGGATGCCTATTTATAGTACAAGCAGCTCGACATAGTGTTGACACTTACAAAATAATGTCGACACTCACCCCTATTATTAGTCCCGGTTGGTCTCTCCAACCGGGACTAAAGGTTCATCTTTAGTCCCGGTTGGTGACACCATCCGGGACAAGGTACACGCCGCACGACATAATGTCGACATGCACTCACCCCTATTATTAGTGCTGACTCGTGTTTTGTCCCGGTTGGTGTCTCCAACCGGGACTAAAGGTTCATCTTTAGTCCCGGTTGGTGTCTCCAACCGGGACTAAAGGTTCATCCCGCCATTTTTTCCCGCCATTTTTCTTCCCGCCATTTTTCTTCCTGCCAGTTCTTCCCGCTAGTTCACTATATATATATGTAGGGGGTTGGCCTCCATTGTCATTGCACATCTCTAGACTCATATCTGCAACCTCATCACTCTTTCCCATGGCTTCCACCATAGCACTAACCCCCAGGGAGGCGGAGGCGCTTTGCGCCTCGAACTACCCCTGCCCGCCGGGCTACTGTGTCCCTGTCGGCATGATGCTGAGCGTCGGAGGCGTGCCGGTTCCTCCTGTCCCTCTAGGTGTGGCGCGCCGGATGGCCATCACGAACCACTACTACTTCGAGCTCACGCTGGAGCAGCGGAGGAATCCCAGATGGCATCCCGACTATTTCCCTACTTGGGAAGCCTTCTTTGTGGATCGGCATGAGAGGGCGCTCGCCAGGCACGAGGAGGACGGCCCACCTCCTCCTAACTTCAACGAGGCCAGCCGTCGGCTATGGTGGCGCGGTCGGACTCTCCAGAGCGTCATGGCCTATGACACTGCCGCCGACTCTAACCCCTGTCTGCGCTACCCTCAAGTCCAGCCCACGCGCTACCCTCAAGTCCAGCCCACGCGTACTCTCCAGAGGTTCAATTACGGCGACCCCGACGACGACAGCGATGACGGCGGCGGCGAGTACGACGACTACAGTGGCGAGTATTACAGGTGTAGGCAGGAGCATGACTGAATCACTCCAACATTCCGAAACAAGTTCGGCCGATTGTTACTTAATCTGGCCATGTATCTTAATTTTCAGTTCTTTTATGTATCTTAATTTTCAGTTCCAGTTCGGCCGATTGTTACTTAATATGGCCATGTATCTTAATTTTCATTCGAGGTGTCTTGGCTTTCGGGTCAAATGACCAATGTTATGGCTAGAATCAAGGCATAGTTTGCAAGAGGAGTTTTCCTTTTTATCGCACCAAAAAGGCATTTTCCATTTTCCGAGCATAAAAAACGGACGGTTTTGTGAAGCAACCACCAAATGGCTAATTCAAAAAAACACCAAGACATTGATCAAAAAACAATGCAAGTTGAGAGAGGCTTGGTGAGATTCAAGTGTATACAAAAGATGCGACATTTAAATATCCAATCAATTCAAAAATGTTAATACAAAAGATGCGGCATTAAAATATGATTTGATCTAATAAAAATCATTTACATGAATGGATAGATATTATTTTTCTGAAAATTATGATATATTATTCATATTTTTCTGAGTTGAAATGAAAAAGATATGAATTTTCTAAATTCATATCATATTTTTTGAATTAAAAAAGCCCATTTAATGCATGAAATAAGTGTTTTAATTATTTTAAAAAAATTCATGTAAAGTAAATATAAAATGATTTACATGAATGGATAGATATTATTTTTCTGAAAATTATGATATATTATTCATATTTTTCTGAGTTGAAATGAAAAAGATATGAATTTTCTAAATTCATATCATATTTTTTGAATTAAAAAAGCCCCTTTAATGCATGAAATAAATGCCCCCCCTTTAACACCGGTTCTAGACAGGAACCGGTGTTAAAGGGGGGGGGCATTTATTTCGTTTCCCGCGCGCACCCACCCCCCCCCTTTAACACCGGTTCGTGGCAGGAACCGGTGTTAAAGGGGAGGGTAATAAATACGCGCGCAAACGAATTCCCCCCCTTTAACACCGGTTCCTGCCACGAACCGGTGTTAAAGGGGGGGTATTAAATGCGCCCCTTCGCTCCTTTCTTCCCCCAGTGCCAGATCGAACCACCGCCCGCCGCGCAGAGAGCAGAGAGCGAGCAGCTGCCGCGCCGCGTCCAGCCCTCGCCGTCGGAGCTAGCCGCCGCCCTCGCGCGCGCCAGCAAGACCGCCACCGGCACCGCGCGCGCGCCGCGCGCCGGCGCCGCCCTCGCCCTCGCAGTCGGAGCCGCCGTCGCCGTACGTCGGAGCCGCCGCCCTCGCCGTACGTCGGAGCTGCCGCCCTCGCCGTACATCAGAGCCGCTGCCCTCGCCCTCTCCGTACGTCGGAGCCGCCGCCCTCGCCGTACGTCGGAGCCGCCGCCCTCGCCCTCGCCGTCGGAGCCCGTGTGAGGCCCTCCTCTCTACAGCTAGCTCGTCTCGTTCGTCAAGTTCGGTGTCATGCCCGTGTTAAATTTTAGTGCTACTGTCGTTACCCATAGTGTGCTCGGCTCAGTGGTCGTGTGTCATTTTGAATTGATTTCAAATAGAGGGAGAGAGTAGGGTTTAGAGTTTTTCATTATGTTCTTTAATGCACAATTTAAACATGATGCACAAACAAACCCTAAATAATGTTTATCTAAAACTGAGGTGTTACAGACGACAACTGTGTAGTACTACCTACGAGCACTAGTGGAAACGAGGGCTTTTGTTGATCCCGAAAAGGGGGGGCCGTACCAGCGTGGCTGCTCTGCCACGTCGCCGTTGTCGCTCTGCCACGTCTAAACGCCGACGCCTAAACGCCGACGCCTCGGAACGATATAAAATAGCTTATAGCAAAGATATTATAATAGGCCACGCCTAAACTCTAACTGACCACCTCGCTCTCTTCCCCGTGCAGGAGCGTCTCGCCGCCGCCGCTTCGGAGCTCATAGGCCACGCCTAAACGCCGACGCCGCCCGCCGCCCGACGAGCCCGCCGCTAGCACCGCCGCCGCCGCTTCGGAGCTCATAGGCCACGCCTAAACGCCGACGCCGCCCGCCGCCCGACGAGCCCGCCGCTAGCACTCTAGATAATATTATTGTTTTAGAAACTATGGATCCACTTAGTAGAAACCTTGAAGAAGAAGAAATAATGGAGAACATTATTGATGAGGACACCTCACAATATCTGAACTTGGAGGGACATGACGACGACAACTCAAGTACTAGTTATGGAGAAGATGAAGACTCCGGTGAACGCAATTTAATGGTTACAAAGTCCGGCGAGGTATATGCATTGATTAAGCCTCAGCTGACTTCCACCAACAATCTTCTTCTACATGTATTAATTAACGCTTCTTTCTTCTTTTAGCCCTCTGGATCGACCAGCCAGCAACCATCTTCTTCTACGAAAAAGAGCAAGCGAGGCGCGAGCCAGCGGTTGAAAGGTCGTGCAAAGTTCACGATCGAAGCAGTCCGTGTTGATGGCAGGCCGATGGAGCCCAAGAAGGCCGCAGACAAATTTATACGTCAGGCTGGAGTTCTTGTTAGGGACCAAATCCCAATCATAATTGAATATTGGAATAAGCCAAAGAAGGGCGACGGTACCTTTGTCGATGACAGATCCAAAGAAACGCTTTGGAATTCGTTGTTGGTAAATTTCACCCTTCCGCCAGAGGAGGATGAAAACAATCCGGTTATAAAGAAAAAGGTCAAAGAGTGGACTCTAAAGAAGATGGCTGAGGCTTTCCGCAACTGGAAGACAAAATTGAACAAATTTGTCAAAGCTCGCGAGACTCCAGATTTCGAAGACGCATATTATGCGAAGATAAGACCTCACTGGCCCGAATTTGAGACATATAAAAAAAGTGCTATAGCTAAAAAGAGGTCAGAAACCAATACGCTTAATGCCCTGAAGAAGGAATATCACCAGAGGACGGGGTCAGGTGGCTACATATCTCAGAGGCCTAAGTGGGAGGAAGCTGAGAGGGCCCTGCGCGAGAGAGGGATCACACCCCAGACAGATGGGTGGGACCTACGTGCAAAGACTTGGTTCTACGGAATCAGGGCAAGGTTGGACCCAGAAACAGGATTGTGTATCTTCCCAACCATCCTTGCCAAACCCGTCACTGAACTCATCACGGCATACGAGGAAACATCCGCCGGGACCTTCCATCCCGACAGAGAGAATGACCAGCTCACACGCGCCATCGGTAAAAAAGAACACTCTGGACATGCACGAGGCATAGGGGGTATGACATGGAAGGATGGGTTTGCCGACTGGAGCGACTCTTACAGATGGCGCGGCAGAAAAGAAAAAGAGCGTACAGAGCGGATGACACAGATAGAACATGCACTTGCGGCGCTGCAGGCGCAAGTGAATGCACAATAGAGCCATCAAGCTACCGGCCCATCTCAGCGGCACGAAGAGCCTGCATTGGAAGCTGCCCGCGGCCCAGACTCTGCGCGGAAAAGCAGTGTGGCTTCCACGGAGAACGTGCAGCCCACGCTTGAAATGACGGGTCCTCGATACCCCGTGGATGAGATCACGGAGAGCGAACACGCTGAGCTGCATGTGAGATTAATGGGCTTATCCATTAAGGTGGCTGTCGGCTATGCCTTACCTCCTGTAGCTGGTGGAACTTACCACTGCCGACCGATTCCAGATGGCTATGCTATTGTCGGGGTGGATGAGGTTGTGAAGGAATATGAGGAAGCACAGCTTGATCATGCTACAGGTGAAGGGGAAACTCAACTCAAATTTGCAGTGAAAACAACCATTCTTTGGAAGAAGGAACACATTGTGCTTCAAAATTGGAGGCCACTGGCACCCCCGCCGTCTCCGCAGCGTCAGCAGTCTGAGCCGCTTCAGCTATCTCCTGCGCGGCAGCCATCTCCGGCCCATCAGCCATCTCCTGCGCGGCAGCCATCTCCGCCCGTCAGCCATCTCCTGCGCGGCAGCCATCTCCAGCCCATCAGCCATCTCCGGTGCTTCATCCATCTCCTCAGCGTAAGCGGAAGAGCACTGCCACGAGGAGCATCAGTAGCACTGCCACAAAGAAATCCGCAGGAAACCGTACGCCAAAGAGTTCAAAAAACTACGTCCCGCAGCCTTCCGCCAAGCCATTGCCGGTTTTACCGTGGAATCGCAGCGACGAGGAGACCAATAGGATCTCGGAAGAACAGGTCAAGAAATTCTTTGCACCTAGACGGGCCGAGCCAAAGGAGAAAATAGATCCGGTGGTGGTGGAGAAGTTTTACAAAAATCTTTTGAAACCTGAAACCCCACTTGTGCCGGACTACGAGCGCCAGATTTTGAAGGCGGATGCAAGGAGCCGTAGGGAGACTGAAAGTAGCAGTCGTGAGGCACCCCAGAAAACAGTTCCCATGCTCGGAGAGCAGGAAAACCAATCATGCGCCCCGCTCCAAATGTTTGACAAACGGGACGCTCCTCCCGTAGATGATTACGAGGCAGAGCTACAAAGAAAGGCCAATGAGATGGGGATGACTTACATTGCATACTTGAACATCATGGGAGACAACTTGCCCAAATGCGATGTCAACCCCATACAGCCATGGAAGTATGGGAAGAATCTAGTCAAGAAAGAGGAGCTCAAGAATCTACCAACAAAGATGCGAAAATTGCACAAGTGGTACCTTCATTTCTGCAAGACGAGAAAATAAGAATGGATCACGGCGCATATAAGAGATCAGATTTTCTTGTGCGGAGACGACGCGATCGACTTCAACATTCAAGACTTGCATTTTCTATTCAATCAGAAGGAACTCGACAAATCTGCCATCAGCCTTTATTGTGTGTAAGTACTATTTCTGTAATTTTTATCTCATCTCATTCACTTCATTAATTGCATGTATATATATATATGCTCACCATATATGTATATACTATTATGCAGGAAAAAGGTTATGGAATGCATGCAAGGAGGCCCTTTTGACATTGGGTTCGTTGACCCAAATAGAGTTCATGAAGAAGTGGTAAGAGACAAACCCGGGCAAACAGAAGATTACTTGCTAAAGTCTTTACTGAGACAACAAACCAAAAGGGAAATACTATTGCCTTACAACTTCTCGTGAGTACTGTTACCCTCTCTCTTGTACACATTCTGTTTCGGCTTACTCGATGTTAAGTGTAATTGATGATGAGTTATGCGTGCGTAGGTTCCACTTTATTCTGCTAGTCATTCAACCCGACTCAGGAAAAGTCCTTGTCATGGACTCGTTACGAAAAGAAAAAGAGCTATGGGCAGACTTTAGAGAGATGCTCTAGAGGTAATTTCAATCATATTATCGCATTAGATCGGCAACTTTCGTGACAATAAGTAATTAATTACTCCTTTATCCATTTTCTTTGTCAGACAGGGTTTGGAAAATGTTCACGGGCAGGGCCGTGGGTGAATGGTCAGAAGAACTAAAATTTGTAGACCAAAATGTAAGTAATACTAGCTAGCTTCCAATTCCATTATATCATGCTTTATTGATTATTATTTTGATTGAACTCTCTATTCTCGTAAAGTGCGCGCATCAGGGACACGGCAATAACTTATGTGGGTACTATGTTTGCGAATTCATTCGCAACACGATATGTGTGACAGGCCAAGCCGCACTAGAACAACTTAGAGTAAGTAAACAAAGTCCACAACATTATTTTATTACCATCAATTGTGTTGAGTTTTATTCTTATATATATATTGACGGCCCATTCTTCATATATATTCAGATCGAACGGATGCGGGACCAACTCCTACCATTTGAACGCATACGAGCCATTCAAGAGGAATTGGCGGGGTTCATACTTGATGAGGTCGTCATGCCTGGCGGAGAACTCTTTAGATATCCACCAAAATGAACGATAACGATGTATGTGCCGATGACGATGTTTGTGTATAATAATAGTTGCTTAATTATTCATGTACTCGTATGTACCGATGACGATTTATAAGTATACCGCTCCCGATCGATTCCCCCTCGCTCCCCCCCTCCCGCAGAAATACGCCCAGAACGGGGCAGAGGCAGAAGTCTGCCGCGGCAGAGATTTATGCCGTTTTCCTGCCGCGGCAGGAAAACGGCCTAAATCTCTGCCGCGGCAGAAGATCCTTTAACACCGGTTCCAGATAGGGGGGGGGGGCTGAGGCCTGCGGCAGCCCCACGTGAGCCACCCTTTAACACCGGTTCGTATAAGAACCGGTGTTAAAGGGGCCCCCCCTCTAACACCGAACCCTCAACAGCGGTTGGGGAACCGCTGTTAGAGGGCCCTCCCAACCGGAGTTAAAGGGGGGCTCTGCACTAGTGAACACAGCTCACGTGCTACCTAGGACTCACACCTGACTTTGGAAAACTAACCAAAATACTAATTAGGCAAGATTATGCTAACAATAAATACCAAGGTGTGGCGTACCAACTGAATGAAGAACTATAGTGTACGGGTCATGTCTGACGCAAGTTATGCTCTATTTTCGTTGATTATATTTAATTAGACTGCAAGTTTACTAAATAAGTGTATTAACCATATATTCTAGTGCTTGTATCGGACAATCTAAGAAAGGTTTTCTAATGTGATTTCAATATTATATGACCCACAAAATGTTGAACATTATTTTGCTCAAAGACAAATCTTCTTGAGTCAGGGCTAAATTATTTTTGCACACTAGAACGCGTGTGGTGTCAGCCTTATAATTCTATGTGGATGGTGGATTAGCTAGCTACGAGCATCAATGGGATTATAAGCTTTAATTTCAGATTCAGGTGGCCAAGTAGAGTGGAAGCAACAAAAACAACCATTGTCTGACCACTTTACCAGATTCGTCTATAATAGTGCAAAACTACTCTTTGTTTCAGGCCTACCACTCGTTATATTCTAGCTAGATTTCAAGTCGTACCACTTCTCCGATGTTTTCGTGATAGTTGTTTCTACGGGCTTGGTTCATTGCACCCTGACGAAATGGCATACCGGTCCACAAACATAAATTAAGCAACAACTTTAATTTCGCAAGCATGCATAATACTCTATGACTCGGTAGCTAGGAACTAGTAAGCGTCGTAGGTTACTCTGGAATGTGTATCCTTTGAAAAGTAACGCCATTTCACTACAGGAAAATTTTGCTACGCCGACGACCGGCTGCCGTCGGCACAGCGCCAAATTGCCGTCGGCACAGGCTGTGCCGACGGTGGCTGTCGGCGTAGCCTCCTCGGCATACGTCCTCGTCGGCACAGCTTCGTGGCTGTCGGTACAGTCTTCCCTTCTCGGCATAGCGTCTTCTAGTGGGCCCCGTGTGTCAGTCAACGACCGTCTTGGCTAACGGTTCAGCCTGGAGCTACGCCGACGGCCAAGCCGCACAGGAATGAAGCTACACCGACGGCTAGGCCGTCGGCATAGCCTAAAATATATATATATATTTTTAATCTTTGAATTATTTGACTCCCGCTTTAATCATTTTAACACTATTTATAGTTAATAATTTATTAAATTGCAGTCTAGTAAAAGTTTTCGTTCGGTCACCCATCCTAGCACTACTCCAGCTCTAGCACGCTTAACTTCCTCGTTTCTTCAGAATCTCTTCCCATAAAACAATTTACTCATTGTTGTCAATACTATGATATCATTCCTACTAACTCTTATATCATCATGTCATATGGTTGTATTTTTTGAAATTACAAGCAATTATTTAAGTAAACAACAATGAATAAGTAAAAATATTATTAAATTCAAATAAAAATATAATGATTTTATTTTTTTTGTATTTTTTATTTAATATGGAATAATTAATATCTTTAAATCTGTAAATCAGAATTCGGCAAATAATATGTCTAAATTGATTATAAAAATAAGAAAAATCCAAATATGATATCAATATGAACTTATCACAAACTATGCCGTGATTCTTATCATAATTTTTTTTGACCGTTTAAAACGGCACGCATAAAGATTCTTAGCTCGGGACTGAGACTCGCTAAACTTAAAGTGGATCTATGATGAAACAAAATATTTTGAACCTAAAAATGATTTTTGTAAAAAATCAAGAGCATCCGATCATGTACCTGTAGTTCATATCTGACCTACTTTCTACCGATTCGGCAGGAATTTGTCTTTTTCACCAGGGATAGACGGAAATGTTTGAGATCCCCGTGTTATGAAATTATCCATGTAAGGTGGTCTAGTATTTTTGAAAAATGTGACGGTAGTATTTTGAATTAGCCATTTGGTGGTTGCTTCACAAAACCGTCCGTTTTTTGCACTCAAAAAATGGAAAACGGCTTTTTGGTGCGACGAAAAGGAAAACTTCCTCCTGAATCATTGTTCGTCATCTCATGATGCACACTTATGCATAATATGAACACATTATCAAAAACTATGCATTCATTCTAGCCATAACATTGGTCATTTTACCCGAAAGTCAAGAAACCTTGAACGAGATAGGTCATTTTGTGAAGGTTTGTTGAGAAATAATCAATATACCAAGTTTGATATTTTTCCTTCTAACTATGTCACATAATATGACACCACGTGAAGGTTTCACGTTGTTTGAATCGTTTTTGAATTTATGATACCCGTTTTAAACTATCGTTAAACTTTGTCGAAGGGCGGACATGAAGATTCTTAGCTCGGGGTTGAGACTCGCTAAACTTGAAGTGGATCTATGGTGAAACAACATATTTTAAACCTAAAAATGATTTTTGTAAAAAATCATGAGCATCCGATCATGTACCTGTAGTTCATATCTGACCTACTTCCTGCCGATTCGGCAGGAATTTGTCTTTTTCACCAGGGATAGATGGAAATGTTTGAGATCCTCGTGTTATGAAATTATCCATGTAAGGTGGTCTAGTATTTTTGAAAAATGTGACGGTAGTATTTTGAATTAGCCATTTGGTGGTTGCTTCACAAAACCGTCCGTTTTTTGCACTCGGAAAATGGAAAACGGCTTCTTGGTGTGACGAAAAGGAAACCTTCCTCCTGAATCATTGTTCGTCATCTGATGACGCACACTTATGCATAATATGAACACATTATCACAAACTATGCATTCATTCTAGCCATAACATTGGTCATTTGACCCGAAAGTCAAGAAACCTCGAACGAGATAGGTCATTTTGTGAAGGTTTTTTTTGAGACATAATCAATATACCAAGTTTGATATTTTTCTTTCTAACTATGTCACATAATATGACACCACGCGAAGGTTTCACGTTGTTTGGATCATTTTTTAATTTATGATGCCCGTTTTAAACTATCGTTAAACTTTGTCGAAGGGCGGACATGAAGATTCTTAGCTCGGGGCTGAGACTCGCTAAACTTGAAGTGGATCTATGATGAAACAACATATTTTGAACCTAAAAATGATTTTTGTAAAAAATCATGAGCATCTGATCATGTACTTGTAGTTCATATCTGACCCACTTCCTACCGATTCGGTAGGAATTTGTCTTTTTCATCAGGGATAGACGGAAATGTTTAAGATCCCCGTGTTATGAAATTATCCATGTAAGGTGGTCTAGTATTTTTTAAAAATGTGACGGTAGTATTTTGAATTAGCCATTTGGTAGTTGCTTCACAAAATCGTCCGTTTTTTGCGCTCGGTAAATGGAAACGCCTTTTTGGTGCGAAGAAAAGGAAAACTTTCTCCTGAAACATTGTTCGCCATCCCATGATGCATATTTATACATAATATGGACACATTATCACAAACTATGCCTTCATTCTAGCCATAACATTGGTCATTTGACCCGAAAGCCAAGAAACCTCGAACGAGATAGATCATTTTGTGAAGGTTTTTTTGAGACATAATCAATATACCAAGTTTGATATTTTTCCTTCTAACTATGTCATATAATATGACACCACGCGAAGGTTTCACGTTGTTTGGATCGTTTTTGAATTTATGATGCCCGTTTTAAAATATCGTTAAACTTTGTCGAAGGGCGGACATGAAGATTCTTAGCTCGGGGCTAAGACTCGCTAAACTTGAAGTGGATCTATGATGAAACAACATATTTTAAACCTAAAAATGATTTTTGTAAAAAATCATGAGTATCCGAGCATATACATGTAGTTCATATCTGATCCACTTCCTACCGATTTCGGCAGGAATTTGTCTTTTTTACCAGGGATAGACGGAAATGTTTGAAATCCCTCTGTTATGACATTATCCATGTAAGGTGGTCTAGTATTTTTGAAAAATGTGAAGGTAGTATTTTGAATTAGCCATTTGGTGGTTGCTTCACAAAACTGTCCGTTTTTTGCACTCGGAAAATGGAAAACGACCTTTTGATGCAACGAAAAGAAAAACTTCCTCCTGAAACATTGTTCGCCATCCCATGATGCACACATATGCACAATATGGACACATTATCACAAACTATGCCTTTATTCTAGCCATAATATTGGTCATTTGACCCGAAAGCCAAAAAACCTCGAACGAGATATGTCATTTTGTGAAGGTTTTTTTGAGACATAATCAATATACCAAGTTTGATATTTTTTCCTTCTAACTATGTCACATAATATGACACCACCCGAAGGTTTCACGTTGTTTGGATCGTTTTTGAATTTATAATACCCGTTTTAAACTATATATAATGTTTTATGTTTCACTTATTTTTTTATAAATGTGTAATATTTGATTGTAGATAGATAGGTCTTATTTTTCTACAAATTTTGATATATTATTTGTATTTTTCTGAATTAGAATATTTAGTTATGATTTTTCAAAAAATAATGAGATAAAAGGAAAAAAATCTGAAGGCCTACGCCGACGGCTAGGCCGTCGGCACAGACCAAACAAAATTTTTCAAAGAGGCCGTCGGCACAGCCTGTCTGCCTAACGCCGTTTCCGTCGCCGTGTCTAAACTGGGGCTACGCCGAGGGCCACCGTCGGCACAGCCCTCTATACTATGCCGAGAGCCACGCTATGCCGACGGCTACCCTCGGCACCGTCACCTACGCCGACGACCGTCCCTACGCCGACGGCCAGGCTGGTCAGCTGTCCAGGAAGGTAGCTACGTCGACGGCCCCGACATTTGGCCGTCGGCGTAGCCGGCCGGCCGTCGGCACCTTAATTCTTTCACGTAGTGTTTGCAGCTATTTAGGCCGGCAATCATCCATGTATATTGGACACCCTGCACCTGGTCGGTTAGGGTGAAGTGAATCTGGCCACTGCATCTTTCTTTTCATTTCTATGTTCATACACCAACTTGGGGAAATCGCAACGTTTTGGACCTAGTCTAATAAGGAACCATAGATCTAGAAATGCAAGGCACACATTCCAATTTTTTAAATTTTGATAATCGGTCAGTTTAAGTCTATGTAGGCAGATTATCTCAACTAGTATATAAGAAACGTTTTTTTATGTGTGATTCCAATGATTTCGATTTCTTATCAGAATGGAAAGATTCTGAATTCAGTTAACTACGAGATTTAGTATTTTTTTTTGCATTTTCATAACCTGTGAAATGCCGAGTAGGCACGAATTCCCCCAATTTGCGACCTACCATAGGATTGTTATGTAAATAGGTATATATTCCTTTCCATTATGAATCGCGATTATATGGCCAACATCATCTAATTCACAAATTATTGAACAATATTTTGCCCAAAGACAAATCTTTTTGAGCCAAGGCTGAATTAATTTGTAAGACTAGCACGGATGCGCGATCAGCCTTATAATTCCATCTGAAGGGAGGATTAGCTAGCTATATATGAGCATCGGTGGGATTATAAGCTTTCAGATTCAGGTGGCCAAGTAGAGTGGAAGAAACAAAAACAAAAACACTTTGGGATAAGCATTGTCTGACCACTTAACCAGGTTCGTCTATAATAATGCAAAAATACTCTTTGTTTAATCAACCTCTGTGTAAACTTTTCGTGAAACGTTGTACCAAGTTGCATGCATCATAGAAAGTTAGATGAGCTGGGTTTCTCAGCTAGGTGCATTGAACATCCCTGCAGGCGCATGCTACGTATACGCAAGCTGGTTGGACGATTCATTTGTAAAATAAAAGGCCAGACATTTTCATCATACCAAGGCAAAGTCCGTACTGTTCAGATGTCTCACTCGGTTGTCTGAGTACAAGAATATAACATGTTTTAGTAGACTATTTTAGCCTAAGAAGACTTTTTATGTTTGGAAACGACAATATAATAATTTTATACGTTGTGCGGTATGGAGATCGAGTGTCATCATTCTTTTTGAAAAAGAATATGATGTGAAATCTTGAGAGGCTGCGATGGAGGACTGAGCCACGGAGCGCTGAGGAGAACACCAAATGGAGCTTGCACGTGTACTTTGTACTCCTCCTGCTGCACTCCATCTCAGAACACGCACCGAAAAACTCAGCAAGCTATGTGCCGCTCTAGGTAACTTTGTCAACTTCACAAACAGATGTAGTTAGCCAGGAAGGATACAGAGTTCGAGCGGCTCGATCGAGATATGGAAGGGAGGTTGGTGACGACGATGCTGCTTATGGCTGTGGCGGCGGTGGCGCTCCTGCTGCTCCCGCTGCTGCTGCCTCCTCTACCACCTCCGCCGTCGCTGCTGCTGCTGCTCGTCCCCGTGTCGCTGTTGCTCGCGCTGCTGTCGCTCGCATTCCTCGTCCCCAACAACGCCGCCGCCGCCGCCTGGCGAGCGCATTCCGATCACTTCCCGCCGTGAAGTCACTCTCCCTAGACCCAGACACCGGGCTCCGGGCATGCATGCCGGCAGAAAGGAGGGGGGCGATGATGGATGCAAGAGATCGACGCATCCTGTGTAAGTTCTCGGGACCTTGAATTAGCTTGTATTAGTACATCTGATCCTAGCTTACTCGCTGTTGACTATGGGCGTAAATTCACCCAAAAAATATTGGAGGGATGTGCGTGTGTGCACGGAACTGACAAAGGATTAATTCGCGCGAGACGTAGATCCACTTGTATATATTCGATTGTTCTTGCATGATAAACACCATGGGTTGGTGTACGTACAAAATAACATAAATTCTCACCGGGGCTTCTTTGGGTTTTCCCTCGCCCAACAACGAATGTAAACTGCTTGTAATACAGGAATACCTGGACACGGTCCAGCTCGGTGCGAGCCGGCGAAAAGCTCGGTCTGAAAATGGCGAGCCCGAGCCAGCTCGACGACGTTGGCGAGCCGCATAAGTGAGCTCGGCCCGAGCTTCCCTCCAGCTCGATGCGGCTCGCGAGCCTGTCGTACTCAGTCATTGATGACGGGTGGACCCTCTTTGATGGGGCGGCGTGGCGGCGGCTGTTTACACATCGTTGGGGCAGCGAGGCACGGCGGCGGCTGTTCAGGGCGACGCGGAGAGGGCGGCAGTGCTAGGCGGGGGCGGCACCTGTTAAAGGGCGATGTAGCAGCGGGGCGGGGCGGGCGGCGGCGGCGGCAACGGCGCAGGGGTTCCTGAGGAAGACGAAGCACGAGCCAGTTCAGGGAGACACCGTGAGTGACTATGTACGAACTAAAACGGCCCAACTCGCTGCTCGGACCAGCCTGGCTCGGCCCAAGGTCACTGCGGTCCAGGATGGCAGGCTCGGCTCAGTCCAGTGTCATCAGTGGGCGCTCGCTCCAAGCCCAGCCGAGCTTTCTGGCCCGAGTTTAGGGTCCAAGTACAGGGTGCAACATGTGTGAAAAGGCTTTGCCAAAAGTTAAGGATGGTATATGAAGACCTGTGTCGTTGACGCCACAAAATCCATGGGTAGGTCATAGACATAACGTATTTTTGGACCATAACAAATACTCCCTTCGTTTTAAAATATAAGATGTTTTAGGTTTGTAACGGAGATGTATCTAGACTTGTTTTAGTACGTAGGTTCACTCAATTTTGGGATGAATCTACATACTAAAAAAATCTAGATTCATTTTCTTCACAAACCTAAAACATCTTATATTTTAAAACGGAGGGAGTACATGGCATACTAGAAAAACATTCCTCATGATTCATCTATATAGGATCGTGTTCTTCCTTTTTGCGATGTTTTGTCATGTTTTC